>CM061245.1:95591563-96947151 GCA_030848705.1 Heracleum sosnowskyi
CATATATGTATACTTGTTATTTTCCCGACTAGTTGGATCAATTGGTTTCTTGCTGGGCTGTATAGCTCATTAATTACTTGCAATTTTCAGGTTCGAGTTAAGACCGAGTTGGATAGCAGTGGAGTTTGATGAGCTTAGGGTCGGAGTACTTTGTCTTTTGGATCATCGTTAACTGCACTTTTGGAATAGATATTTTTGTAATTGAACTTTTGTCACGCTTCCGTTTGTAATTGTCATTGTATAGTTTATTTTTGATATTTATTGTAAGATTAAAAGTCCGAAAAAGTGTGGGCTGTTACAGGTGGACCACAGCTTTGCATTGACCAAGCATTCGAGGCATTGCCATATGAATGGAACGATTTTCCTCCCTGTAATTAACCATTTTTTTCATGAGATTTCTTGCTCTTAGAGCTTCATCTACCAATATATTATCCATTCAGCAATAACACATTGTAATATATAGGTGAAGTGAAAAATATTCATTGTAATTATATATTGACCAGGACTGGATTAAAAATTCTTGCAGGCAAGGAAGGGATTACAAATTCGTTGCAATAATATTTTGACCATCCTGCCCACCTGAAAACATACTTACCTGGATGGGGTCAATGAATGATCAATAAGTTCCATGGCCTAGGGTTGTGACGTCCATTGCACTTGGGAGGGGTGTTACCCTAAGATCTACGCAAGTTATAGAGTCTACATCATAATTTGTGTTAGGTGGAAGTGATATTCATTTAATTTGGTCGAACAAAACAGCTTGCATAAGTTCTTGTTTCTTATACAGATATTCTACCGACCATTAAGCTTACGTGAATTGATTGCAATTGTATTTTATTAAGTTCCAACAAATTGTATATATTTTTTATCTTATATTGTTATCATACAAAAGGGTGAAAATGTAATAGAGAAACATTCAACTGCTACTTCTTGTGTTTCGGTTATTATCTTTACAGCCTTACTACATTCCCGTGAAGAAGCGACAATGTGCCTCTCTAAGCTAAATACTGTACAGTTAACAATTTAAAACTACATTTGGACATGGTTCCAGCTCAGAGAATCGAGCATGGATCCAGACATCATTCAACAATTACATTTTATATTATCTTCTAATGTTTGATATACAAACTTCTTATCATATCTAGAAGAGGTTAGTCACGATAATCGTGTGGCAAGAGAAACGAGATATCCAATAAACTAACAAATGGTTTATCGGTGTTGACTGAAACACCATTAATGTTGAGGGGTTGTAGTTGCATTTTGTAGCATCAAATTGTGTGGTCGTGTGCTCCAGCAGCATTCCCAACAATTTCGATCTTCCTGCTTTTACATTTGACAATTGACATCATACCAAATTCAACCGAAGCCATACATATATATTTGTTGCCAAATAGATGGATATAACTTAAATATCAGTATTGGGTAGGCCTGGTTTAATTTGACGAAAAGGTGAGTTGTTAGTAATTTGTCTGACATCGAGAACATTATTGTCTGAAGCATCTAAGATTTGTATAAATAGAGACATCATGCCAAACTTGAAAATTACTTACCTGGATTGGGTTCATGGGCAATCAATAAGGTTATGGCCTAGGATACTGGCTTCCATTGCATTTTTGGAGGGGTACTGTCCTAAGATCTACCCAAGTGGCGGAGTCTACATCATAATTTGTGTTAGGTGGGCTTGCGTTCTGGCACAAGAGCTTGCAGTTGATGAAAATAATTGCAGAATTCTGATATAATATACTAAATCTATTATAATTCTAATAAAAAATAATACTAAATTTTATCACCCTGATCAAATCGAAAAAGAAAATAAGCGGTATCTTAATGTGTTATGTGTGAGCAATAGTCCTGGGATTCTGATTTGTGCCATGATTTGTGAAAATATTAAATAAGAATAAGGACCGAGTCATCGGTTTGTACTGATAGTTTTCTGAAAATTTAGAACCGTTGTCACCGGGTTGTAGTGGTCGTGGCATGAATTGTGGGTTTCAAGTTATTGTTGTTATGTGGTGTCGTATTGTATCGAATAAGAATAAAAATACGTGTATCGAAGTTATGTATCATATAATGTTATTGTATCGTATCGAATATTGTATTGTCATATATGTATACTTGTTATTTTCCCGACTAGTTGGATCAATTGGTTTCTTGCTGGGCTGTATAGCTCATTAATTACTTGCAATTTTCAGGTTCGAGTTAAGACCGAGTTGGATAGCAGTGGAGTTTGATGAGCTTAGGGTCGGAGTACTTTGTCTTTTGGATCATCGTTAACTGCACTTTTGGAATAGATATTTTTGTAATTGAACTTTTGTCACGCTTCCGTTTGTAATTGTCATTGTATAGTTTATTTTTGATATTTATTGTAAGATTAAAAGTCCGAAAAAGTGTGGGCTGTTACAGGTGGACCACAGCTTTGCATTGACCAAGCATTCGAGGCATTGCCATATGAATGGAACGATTTTCCTCCCTGTAATTAACCATTTTTTTCATGAGATTTCTTGCTCTTAGAGCTTCATCTACCAATATATTATCCATTCAGCAATAACACATTGTAATATATAGGTGAAGTGAAAAATATTCATTGTAATTATATATTGACCAGGACTGGATTAAAAATTCTTGCAGGCAAGGAAGGGATTACAAATTCGTTGCAATAATATTTTGACCAGGACTTGGAGAAAAGGTGCCTTGTTGTAACTTGTCCCACATAAAGAGCCATCCTGCCCACCTGAAAACATACTTACCTGGATGGGGTCAATGAATGATCAATAAGTTCTATGGCCTAGGGTTGTGACGTCCATTGCACTTGGGAGGGGTGTTACCCTAAGATCTACGCAAGTTGTAGAGTCTACATCATAATTTGTGTTAGGTGGGCTTGCGTCGCGCAGCCCACTCAAGTGATATTCATTTAATTTGGTCGAACAAAACAGCTTGCATAAGTTCTTGTTTCTTATACAGATATTCTACCGACCATTAAGCTTACGTGAATTGATTGCAATTGTATTTTATTAAGTTCCAACAAATTGTATATATTTTTTATCTTATATTGTTATCATACAAAAGGGTGAAAATGTAATAGAGAAACATTCAACTGCTACTTCTTGTGTTTCGGTTATTATCTTTACAGCCTTACTACATTCCCGTGAAGAAGCGACAATGTGTTTCTCTAAGCTAAATACTGTACAGTTAACAATTTAAAACTACATTTGAACAAGGTTCCAACTCAGAGAATCGAGCATGGATCCAGACATCATTCAACAATTCCATTTTATAATATCTTCTAATGTTTGATATACAAACTTCTTATCATATCTAGAAGAGGTTAGTCACGATAATCGTGTGGCAAGAGAAACGAGATATCCAATAAACTAACAAATGGTTTATCGGTGTTGACTGAAACACCATTAATATTGTTGAGGGGTTGCAGTTGCATTTTTTAGCATCAAATTGTGTGGTCGTGTGCTCCAGCAGCATTCCCAACAATTTCGATCTTCCTACTTTTACATTTGACAATTGACATCATACCAAATTCAACCGAAGCCATACATATATATTGGTTGCCAAATAGATGGATATAACTTAAATATCAGTATTGGGTAGGCCTGGTTTAATTTGATGGAAAGGTGAGTTGTTACTAATTTGTCCGACATCGAGAACATTATTGTCTAAAGCATCTAAGATTTGTATAAATAGGACATCATGCCAAACTTGCAAATTACTTACCTGGATTGGGTTCATGGGCAATCAATAAGGTTATGGCCTAGGATAGTGGCTTCCATTGCATTTTGGAGGGGTACTGTCCTAAGATCTACCCAAGTGGTGGAGTCTACATCATAATTTGTGTTAGGTGGGCTTGCGTTCTGGCACAAGAGCTCTGCAGTTGATGAAAATAATTACAGAATGCTGAAATAATATACTAAATCTATTATAATTCTAATAAAAAATAATACTCCCTCCGTCCCACTCAAACTGGCGTGTTTGACTTTTTCTTGGTCAAACTGACTAAACTTTGACTAATTTTTAAAATAAATTGACATACATTTTTGTAAATCTAAAATTTGTATGCTATAATAGATTATCTATATTTTCTAATGATATAATTTTCACTTGTTATATTTAACATATGATATAAGTAATTTAATTTACAAAATTGGTTAATTTGACCAAGAAAAGTCAAACAAGCCAGTTTGATTGGGATGAAGGGAGTTCTAAATTTTATCACCATGATCGGGCAAATAACATGTTTCTTTAAATTATTTAATTTATCTAATATAAATATTAAAATATCTAATATAAATATAAAATATATATATATATATATATTTATTTCATGTACTTCGTATCATGTCGTGTACCGAAAGGGTAAAACACAAAATCGACACTAAATCTCAGTCGTGTACTTTTGTGTCGTGTACCGAAAATACAAACACAAAAACTAAATTTTTGTGTCGTGTCATAAATTGACGGGTAGATTGGCACAGAGGTTAAGTAAAATAGATAAAGTAGTGGAGAAAAGTAAAGAAAATGAGTAAAGTGGTGAATCTCATTAATATTTAAAATTTAAATAAAGTAAAAAAAAGTAGTGAAAATAGTTAATATATTTTAAAAGTTTACTACTTAGAAAAAAAATGGAAGATAAAAAACAAAGAAATGAAGGGAGAGGGAGTATTACCAAAAATAAAAAAGTAAGGTTTTTGAAATTATACTGCATTAATTAAAGCTAAATATAAACACAAAGGTAAAATGAATTTTTTTATCACTGAACTTTATATACTTTTAGAAACCAACCACTGAACTATAAACTCTTATAAACCAACCACTGAACTATAAATTTATTTGTTTATATCACTAACGTTACTCTCGAATTTCAAAATTAGCATTTCATTAAACAATCAGTGACAGGCTTTAGGCTAGGCACCCATATTGCAGATTTTAGTGCAATAATCCGACCACTCATCAAGTCCCATAAACTGCCTGAAGGATAATAATCTTAAACAAACCCAAGCCACTCACTTTAAAAACATTGGTTTCTCCTTTCTCGTATAGCGTTACAATGTGGGATATTAGCATCTTCACTTGTAAACTACAATGCACTTGGACAAATTACGCAAGATTCAAAATTCAGATAATCAAGTATCCAGAATGTTGTCGCTACATTACACAAGATTGTATAATTTAATTTTACATGTCTGCTTCATCTTATTGTGTACATTTGTGGGCACGGCAATAGCAAGCTGGAGTTAATGCAACCCTACAAGCTGATGCACAAGGATAGGAGAACACTTAAGTTGCAGGTATAAAAACTGCAAGTGCATAAATCATAATAAACCAAGGGACATCAGCTACCATATGATCTCGATTAGAGCTGTTCACGAACATGGTTGTTCGTGAACAAGCTCGAGCTCGGCTCGTTAAGAGCTCGACTCGGCTTGGTTCATTAAGAACTCGAGTTTGAGCTCGAACACAAAAAATTATTCGTTAAGAAAACGAGCTCGAGCTGAGGTATTAATGAGCTCGACTCGAGCTCGTTCGGCTCGAGATCGGCTCGATAAAACTCGAAAAAATTAAGATATATTCGGCATATTTTTATATTATTTGTTGTATTTTCTAACATTTTAAATTAAATTTGGAATTTATAGTACGTGTATTTTAGGTTTATTGAGAATTGATTGTGAAATTGGGTTGGGTTTCGACAAAAAATGTTTTAGTTTGTTGGGCCAAGAAAAATTGGGTTTTTTTATCTATAAAAATTGTAAGTTCAAATGAGCTCGGCTCGACTCGGCTCGTTTTTGTTCCATAAAAGCTCGTGTTCGGCTCGTTAGTTAACGAGCTCGAGCTCGAACACAAATTTTGTGCGATAAGAAAGCTTGGCTCAGCTCAGTTCGTTTGAGAAAAAAGTAAAGCTCGGCTCGTTTACATCAAAACTCGGCTCGACTCGGTTCGTGAACAACCCTAATCTCAATACCTGCAAGTTTGCAGAGAAGTAAAAACAACTTCTTGGAGGAGTCGGTCTCTGGGAATGCTTGAACCAATAAACCTCTAATTCCTTCTTTAGCTTGGCTGGGAAGTGCAGAAAATACAGTATTGGTATTGGGTAGGCCTGGTTTAAGAATTCTGGTTTATCTTGGCGGAAAGGTGAGTTGTTAGTAATATGTCCCACATCGAGAACATTATAGTCTAAAGAATCTAAGATTTGTATAAATAGAGACATCATGCGCAACTAGCAAATTACTTACCTGGATGGGGTCAATGGCGATCATTAAGGTTCATGGCCTAGGATAGTGACCTCCATTGCACTTTGGAGGGGTGCTGTTCTAAGATCTACCCAAGTGGTGGAGTCTACATCATAATTTGTGCTAGGTGGGCTTGCGTTCGCGCAGCCCACGCCAAATTGAGTGACAAACTTTTCCTTTTCATAAACTACTGAGACTATATCAAACATGTAATAAAACTATGTTCACAGTCTCCTTTGTTTGTATAACAATATTTTTCTTCTTCACTTTGATAAATTTTAATCTAATTGTGCTCTGTTTGCTTCACTGTTTCCATCATATTCAAGCTTTGTTTTCGCTTCTAAGAACGCAATTTATCACGAGGCAAATAATGAAATCAGATATATTAAGAGATTCATGTTTCCCTTCACAGTATTAAAATTATTCTGCAAACAAACTCAATCACAACTGTTCAGTTCTTGGGTCACTGTCAGCTAGACGATTTGCCCCTATCGAAAAAATCGCCACATGAAGTTGTCAAAATACCTAATTTCATGAATTACTGAACACAATTAATCAATGGTTCTGTATCTTTTGTTAGTTCCAAGTTAGAAGTTTGATGCCAAGTCTGCATGTGTCCACAACTCTAGACAGTTAAAAAAATCAAACTTAAATATATTCACTTTATTAATCAGAAAATAAGAAGACATACTTCATCTTTAGGGAGATGATGGTTGTTTCAAACTCTTATCACATGCTACGTTCCTACGCAAAATTGAACATTGATCAATGCCGGCTGAATCAGGCTGAAGAAGCCGCAATGAGCTTCTCTATAAAAATAAAGTTATGTTAATCTAAAAATAAATTTGAACAAAGTTCTAGACCAGAGAGTTGAGCATGGACTCTGACATCATTTTATAATAATTTTTTATATTATCTTCTAATGTTCGATATACAGGCTCTTTATCGAAGAAAGGTTAGTGGCAATATATTTATGGCAAGAGGAAAATGACACCCCCTAAGCTGACAAATGGTTTCTCGGTGTTATGTGCAACACCATTTACGTTGAGCGGTGCAGCTACTTGCATTTTCTAGCATCAAGAGCTTGTTTGCGAGCTCAATTGCTAGATGGTTTATAGGTACTTCACAAAAGTAACCATGATCTTCCCGGGGTGCTAGCAGCCTAGCACAATTTTGTAATTGCCTGGAGGTTCTGTGCAATTTTAAAAAGCAGTTCCGTTTTAACTCAAAAACATTGTGCACTCCAGCAGTAACCTGAAAACTGCAAACACACACACAACAATTCTGATCTGCGTTTACATCTGACATCATACAAACATTCAACCAGGAGATATACATAAATGATAAGATGAATACTGTATAAATTTACAAAAATCCAACTAAGGTATTCACTGATATTACTTTTACTGTATAAACTCATTGATCAGCATAACTATTATTACTGATTTGATGCGTAAAAGGCCACATAATCTAGTCCGTATATTTTATATTAGCCTTAAAAACTCTAACAGTTAAATAAAGGCTAGTCAGTTGTTATCCAATAGTGGAGGTGCCTTAAATTCGTTGTAATTATATATTGACAAGGGCTTGGAGAAAAGGTGCCTTGTTGTAACTTGTCCTCCATCGAGACATTATAATTTCAAGCATGTCACATCTATATAAATAGAGCCATCCTGCCTGCCTTGAAACATACTTACCTGGATGGGGTCAATGGATGATCAATAAGGTTCATGGCCTACGATAGTGACCTCCATTGCACTTAGGAGGGGTGCTACCCTAAGATCTACCCAAGTGATGGAGTCTACATCATAATTTGTGTTAGCTGGGCTTGCATTTGCGCAGCCCACGCCAACTCCAGTGATAAATGTTTAAGCTGTAACAGAATAAACTTGCACAAGTTCTTTCTTCTTCTAATAATATAATAAAGTTGTAACAGAATAAACTTCCACAAGTTTTTTCTTCTTCTAATAATATAATAATAATAATGTGGATCCCACAGAGATATTATCTCTGGTGATAAGTACGTGCACTTCGTGTACCCACACTTTTGTTGTGAATATGCACTATTACAAGTGAGAGTTTTTGAATGTGAGTATTGCAAATGGTCTTGCAGAGTGTAGGTACACAAAATGCACTTAACTCAACATTCAACTGTTGCTACTTGTGCTTTAGTTATTATCTTTATAGAGATAATGGCAGTTTCATAATCTTATAGTCTTACTACATGTGACTACATTCCATTGAAGAAGCGACAATGCCTCTCTAAGCTAAATAAAGTTAACAATCGACAATGCCTCTCTAAGCTAAATAAAGTTAACAATCTAAAACAACATTTGAACAAGGTTCCAGCTCACGGAATCGACCATGGACTCGGACATATTCCACAATTACATTTTATGTTATCTTCTAATGTTTGATACACAAACTTCTTATCATATTATATCTAGAAGAGGTTAGTCACCATAAACTTGGCGGAAAGGTGAGTTGTTAGCAATTTGTCCCACATCGAGAACACTATAGTCTAAAGCATCTAAGATTTGTATAAATAGAGACATCATGTCAAACTTGTAAATTACTTACCTGGATGGGGTCAATGAGTGATCATTAAGGTTTATGGCCTAGGATAGTGACCTCCATTGTACTTTGGAGGGGTTCTCTCTTAAGATCTACCTAAATGGTGGAGTCTACATCATAATTTGTGTTAGGTGGGCTTGCGTTCGCGCAGCCCACGCCAAATTGAGTGACAAACTTTTCTTTTTCATTAACAACTGAAACTATTTGGTCTTTAGATTAAAAAGTAGGTCCAAGAAAGAAACATGCGGGCTGGCAAATAAATGTTTCTTTATATAATTTAATTTAACAATCCCATACCAGTGATCTACTAAAAAATTAATCTTTAAAATATCGCCGCTAGCAGTATAAATTCTTAGAACTTGGATTATCACATACCATTTTTTATTGTTATTCTGCAATTATATTATATTTTGTGCGAGTTTTTTTGGTCATTGTGAGTTAGACAAAAACCACTAAATTGCATGAACCACATTAATCTTGGTTAACAATTGGTGTATCGGTGTTAAGTGAAATTCTATATATGTTTAGCGTTGCACTAAACTTGTCATTGCAGACCTTAACAGCACTCCTCTCTTCAAAGAAATGTACAAAATATATTTTCATTAGCTAATCCCCTGGCAGCTTGTAAACACTAAAGCTTGGCCTTGGCAATCAAATCATGGATTAGGAAAGGAGCAACACTCAGGTTACAAAGCTATTCAACACCAGAACTGTAACAGCATAATGTCATATTGTTTCCTGCAGTTAACACTTCATTCAGTGGAGGCTTTGTGCAAATATAGAAAAGCAGTTCCGTTTTAACTCGAAAATATTGAGGACGGACTAGCACCTTAAATATGTATTTTTATAATGATCAGCTACGGGACTATATAAAAAATTGAGGACGCGCGGACTAGACCATACATTCGGAACTCTGTATAAAAAGATGTACTCTTGAGCACTACCTACTATTATTACATAACACATGAGACAAAAATTGAATTAGAATTAAAGATGGGCCAGGGATCAGATTGGTTAAACTGAGAATGCCTAAATTGTCGTAACAGGCTTTGGGCTAGACACCCATATTGCATATTTTTGTGCAATATTCTGACCACTCATCACATCCCATTTACTGCCTGAAGGATCATACTTTTAAACGACCCCAACTCACTCTTTTTATACCACATTATTTCTCACTTCTCGTGGCCCTTTTGATGTGGGATATTAACTTCTTCTTATCGCCTACAACACGTTCAGGTACATACAATTCACTTGTAAACAGCACTACAATAAAAGTAAATACATGTTATAACATTAGACATTAGAACTTTACCCTAAATCAAAATGAAAAACTCTACAAAATCACTCAACACAACCGAACAAGCGAAAAAACGAAAGAAACCTAAATGGGCTTGAAGAGATCTTTCCAAACAAAAGTAAAAACAAGATTGGTTTCCTATAGAGTGCGCAGATAGCACATATAATTTAGTTCACATATCTACTTCATTTTACATTGCTTATTAAGTACAATATATTGTTGATTTATTTTGTATACATTGCAGACATGCAGTTTTGTGAATATTTGCGGACACTACAAGCTAGATTTGATGAAACACATTACAAGCTGACGGATTTAGAGTTGATTCCAAAACCTGCCATTGATAAAAAATCTAAATGTTAAGTATGTGTGACTACTAAACAAACTAGGAAACCCTTTCATAATGTTGTTAGGGATTCAGGAGTATTAGATTTAGTACACACGGACATATGTGAATTTGGTGGCATATTGACTAAGGATAATAAACGATATTTTATTACCTTTATAGATGATTGTAGTAGATACTATTATGTTTATTTGCTTAACAACATACTAAATACCTAACTTAATCACAAAAAAAATTAAATAATACAAATAATCTCGTCCCCAAAATCCCAGCATCGTGAAATGTGTAATATCCCAACATCGTGAAATGACCAATCCAGTCGAGAAGCACTTGGATGCCAACCTGAAACACATAGCGATATGAGATTAAGTTCAATCATATGTTTATAATTAATAGAGAAAGAATATATAGGGATCCTATGAAGCATGATTGAACACTAATAGGATAGTGGAACACCGAATGGATATGCAAAAATGATGGATAAAATATCAAGAAACGGAAAGAGACTTGTGTGAATAAAGGTGGTAGGGATGCTCACACAGTATTGCAGAATGGAACTCAAAAAGCATTGCAGAGGTGTGAGAAGAAGCTTTGATGGATAGCTTTTCATCACTCCACCCTGCACCACAAATTACTTGCAGTATTTAGTAACTAAGCTTAGTAGTACTGTTTAATTATCAGCACAAAAGTGGGGTGCAGTGGTTTTGTAACTAGTAAATGACAAAATTTAGAATTGTACTAATACAATTATTCAATCACGTAGCCAATCATTTACATATTAATTTGCTTATTAATAAAGAGTATAAATTTATGATAACACATTATTTTCGTTCTCTCTAAGAGCATATAGAATCACTTAGTTTCCATTTTATATAATCCAACAAAACATTAAAAGTAAAACCAGGAAAGAAAAAAAGAGGACAAACCTGAATTATTTTTAGCATAGAAATATATATCTTTCTCATTAGTGCTTGTTAACCAAATATAGAAAGAAAAGAATTGATGCTTCATGAAAATAATTTATATTAAATTACTATAAAAAAAAAGAGAGAATAATGCAGATAAAAATTAAAATCACCTGGAATACGATCCACAAACCCCAAAAGGTGTATCAGCTTCCATGTCTCCAGTCCACACACAATTAACAATTATTAAAAATAATTGACCAACTAAAACTAACAATATGCAATGAAACATTAAACGGGGTCAATGATAATAATACAGTAATTAAATATGGAAGCCTTGATTGTGAGCATAATTCAGTAATATTTTATATTAAAGGTGCCACAGTTGCAAACAATACTACTGATCCTGAAACATTGAAAACTGATTCAAGACAACAAAATATGCAATTTCAAATTTGCAATATTTGAGTTTTACCATGTTTGTAGAAAGCCAGTGCTGGTGATTCCAATTATTTGAATCTGCTTTTAGTGTCTACTGTCTACTGAAGAGGTTTCCAATTTACAATGATAAAAGATAAGCATATAAGTCTTCTACCTCTACATTTTTTAAGAATGACAAAAACACAGAGAATAAGTTAAATTTTATTCACAGACTTCCTAACTACATAAATTATAAAAGTTTTCACAGGATTACCCCATTTATCTGTTAGTGCCACTACTGCCGCACGACCCCAAAAAATTGAACTCTCTCAGGTTGTTATGAACACTTACCATTGTCAACTCATGTACCCGGGTACCTACTGTACTCTCCGGAGCTATTTACCTGTGCTGCACACTGTCCTCCTGTATAAATTGCATAGTAGTCACTAGTCGGATACTGTTCTAAGTTACCACAAAAACAACCATCCAACACAAATTAGAATTCATAATTTTTGGCAATTTTAATGTAAGCAAAGTGACGGAAGAATGCAAGTTACATTTCAGTTACAGAGATTTCACCATCTGTCAGATTTTCCTAATGGAGTTGGAAAAGAAAATCTCCATTTCACATCCAGATCTAGAAGGAATATATTTCAGTAATGAAAAGATATATAATTCATTACTTTATGCATCAATTAACAAAGTAACGACTGAAATAATGCATATTATCCACCTTCCCTACAGTTTTATAGCTCGTACCTAAACACTATTTAATCCTAAGAAATTTAGAAAGCCTGCAGACTTCATAAACAAGGTACCCAACAGCTATTAGGTTTTAAATTCATATCATCACAATTATATCCAGAACAGTAAATTGAAGGACTCCTGCATGATACTGCAGAATGAACAGACGCACAACAACCCTTTAAAAAGCCTTCATAACCACTTGCAAACTTCTCAGACAAGGAAATGCATATTGTTCATTTAACTTTTAAGAAAATACATCAAAGGATAGAATTATGGAAGCTCACCTTGTCTTCTTCAAATTTCCTAACCAGCCTCAGGTACTGGTCTCGAGCTTCTGGGTTATGGGCCATTGACTGGACTCTTGCGAGAGCCTTCTTGTTAGAAATGAATACCACTAGTAACTAGATAGAGGGGGGGGGGTGAATGGATAGTTTGATGTTTTTCGATTCTTGAAACTCAAGATAAACTGTATATAATTATGCTATGTAATATGCGGAATATAAACAACACACACAATCACTTTAATCTACTTTGTATTGAGTAAATTAAATACTACAGCTTTCCGGAAATTCACAACGGAATTTCTGGATTCTAAACAAGAACAGTTTGTAACTTGTTTTTGCTTACAGAGAAAAGAGTGCTTTAGATAAAACTATGTGTATCTCTCTTACAGCTATCAGTGGTGTGTGCTCGATATATATTCACCTATACAAACTAGGCACACCACTATTTACACAGTTACCCCTAGCTGAAAGTCCAACTTGTCCTGCCATAAGAGGTTAACTATGTCAGGAAGGACCACCTGCTTTTCGGAGTCTTTCCCGTTTCTGTAGTTTCTTGTCTCTTATCTTTCTCTCCAAGTTTAGCTGTAGATTTGCCATCTGTTCTTTGGCCCACCTTGCCAGAACAAATGCTTCAGTATTTGTCTCTTTTGATTCTTGATTCTGTACCTTGATTTGTCTTGTTGTAAACGGCTAAATGTTGATATCGTGAACTCCACTTCATTCCAGACTATGCGATGTCACTTGTGAAGACTACGCAATATGGCCTTTGAAGACTTTGCGACATAGGTCATTTGAGGACTTCGCGATCTAGTCTTTTTGAGGACTATGCGACATAAGTCATTTGAGGACTATGCGACATAAGTCATTTGAGGACTATGCGATATAAGTCATTTGAGGACTATGCGACATAAGTCATTTGAGGACTATGCGACATAAGTCATTTGAGGACTATGCGACATAAGTCATTTGGGGACTTCACGATCTAGGCATCTTTGACTTTGCTGAGTTCAACACTTCACGACATGAGTCTTGAGGACTTCACGACATAGTACAAAATGGACTATGCGATCCAGCACTTCTCGACATGGAAATTGGTGACTTCACGACATAGCTTTATTCTGACTTTGCTATATAATGCCTTAGACAAATTTCTGCAACTTATTTCTTCAGGGCCTTATTCATCTCTATCCTGCTGCATGAACAAATCTGAACTTCTACCAGGATAATTATTTAATGGCCTATATGCATTCTAGTTGCAAGAAGCTTACTAAGCTCATTATAATTCTGAGCATACATGATCAAGCTGATGTTCATGAGAACAAGACAAGTACATAGAGAGACCTATACTATATCCCAGTGATAGAATTCACTAGGTCATGTAGTGTGACATAGTCACATAGCTTAGGCTTGTTAATGGTGGTATTCAGACATGTCTTGAGCCTAACACTTCTTAACACCCTCAGCCTTGATCTTCTTCCTCTGTACAGCTAACAATTATTAAAAATGTAAAACTAGAGTAACATCTGCACATACACACCAAAAAAAACTAATGCATAAATGTCAATGTGATACAAAGGGCATTGCAAAGTTCCTTGGTAAAACTTAATGTACAGACATTCCCAAAAACACCAAGGTGAAGTCAGAATTATATATCAAAGGTCAATCTCATCATTACATATATAGAATATATATGACATTTGAAAGAATAAAGGGTCTGCACCCCTAATGAAATGATGCAATCAACTATTGGATACACACACTTCAAACACGAACAAAATTACTAAACAGTGTCTCAGAATATTAACAACAGCATTGATGCAGAGAAAATTCTTCAGTTTAAAACCATTGCGACAAAGAAAATTGCTATAGGGAAGATTCTTCAGTTGACTAGAATTAAAACCATTGCTATAGAGAAAATTTGCAGTGTCACATATTAGTTGTGTGGTGCTTTAACCGAAGCTATCTTCCACATCCAATGCGCCAGAGTTATCAAAGGCTGCTAAACAGTACATATTACAAGAATCTAAGCAAGTTTTAAATGTGCTTTTTTTTTGATTTAACAATTTGTCTACATATGGTCCTATCACTAGTGGCTTCCAGTGCTAATAACGACAATGCAACCAAATATTTTTTTTTACCTTAAATTAATTCATCATTAAAGTCTTATAACTCCCTGTTATATATCCTCAGCAGCTTAGCAGCTTGAAAGACCAAATAAACAAACGTATACAAAATACATCACATGAATCAACATAAAATTGACAATAAACAAAAATATACAAAATATACAAAAATACAAGGTTGTACATATAATTACAAATACAAGCCCAAACATACAAAATACAACTCAAGAATCATCATAAAATTGACCACAAACAAAAATCAAACAAAAAATATACACAAAAATACAAGTTTAACATATAATTACAAATACAAGCCCAAACACAAAACTTTAAATCTGAAAAAACCCCCAAACATCTTAATACAAAACCTTGAATTACAAATCCAGTTCAAACCTGAAAATAAAAGCCCCAAAGTTGAAGCCCTAAATAAACCCGAGAATGAAATCACCAAAATTGAAGCCCTAACTAAAGCCGAGAATGAAAGCCCCAAAATCGAAACCCTAATTAACCCGAGAATGAAAACAGAAAAAACAGAATGCTCCTTTGCAAACTCAGCTTCTTTGCAAAATTCTGAACAGAAAAAACAGAATGCTCCTCAAATCCGTTAAATAAATTTTGTGTGGAGTTTACTCGAAGAAATTAACACCAATCAAATAGTATTTTGTAAATCATATACGGTGATGTAAAACCATATAGCGTGATGCAGAACATTTAAGTTGCAGGTATTAGAACTACTAGTGCATACATCATAATAAACCAAGGGACAGCAGCTACCATGTGATCTCAATACCTGCAAGTTTGTAAAGAAGTAAAAACAATTTCTTGGAGGAGTCAGTCTCTCTGAATGCTTGAACCAATAAAACTCTAATTCCTTCTTTAGCTTGGCTCGGTCTCAACTTGGTAAAAGGGAGGGAGGATATCTTTTGAGAAGTCCCACTAGACGTCAAAAATGACCTTCGACTAGAAGAGGTTGTATTGAGACAATAAATGGAATGAGATTTCATAGAGCACAAGTTGACCAGGTCTTTGCATTTGAATCTCCTTCTGCAAACAAACGTAATCACAATTGTGCGGTTCTTTAATCACTGTCAGTTAGACAATTCTCCACTTTTTAGAAAAAAAAAAATCCCGGCATCAACTTGTAAATGCACCTAAATTTCATGAACCACTGGATTTCTTTATTATTTGTTGGGCCTAAGTTAGAAGTTTGAAACCAAGCCTACATGTGTCCACAACTCTGGACAACTTAATATTGTTTATTTGCGAGCTGCAATGCTATATAGTAGTTATCGTAAGTACTTGACAAAAGTACTTGGGCTAAGGAATCAGAGTTTGGCGAAGGAGCAACGCTCGAAGAAAATGCTACATTGAACAGTTTTTAAGCCCCATCCACACAATTCTGTTCAATACCACAATTGTACCATTTTTTCACGGGGTTGGTAGCAGCCCAACATAATATTATCGTTTCCTGGAGTTTTTCAACAACTGGAGGCATGGTGCAATTCTGAATCCCAGTTGCAGAAAACATTTTTCGTTAATATTCTTAACAATTAACACAAAATTTGACATATCAGCTTATATCAGATTTTCAATATTGTCAGTGAACTTATTAATTAAATCTATCAACTCATATTTGATTATAATTAAATAATTAACAGAACTGCTAAATGTACTCGCAGAAGTTCTTACGATATCATGCGTAATTTCTCCTTTTTATAACCTAATTGTTCTTCTTCTTCACTTTGATAAATTTTAATCTAATTGTGCTCTGTTTGCTCATATTAAAACTTTGTTTTCCTGATATAAGCTTTGTTAACACAATGTAGCACGAGGAAAATAATGAAATCAGATATCATAGATCGAGAGTTGACCAGGTCTTTGCATTGGGTCATAAATTTTTTAAGGCATATATTAAGAGATTCATGTTGCCCTGCGCAGTATTAATATCATTCTGCAAACATACTTAATAAAAACTGTGTAGTTCTTGGGTCACTGTCAGCTAGACAATTGCCCCTATCGACGAAAAGATCGCCACATAAGGTTGTCAAGAACGGTGCAGTTACTTCCTTGTTTTGCATCAAGAGCTAGTTTGCGAGCTGAATTGCTAGATAGTTTATATGTACTTCACAAAAGTAACCATGATCTTCCGGGGGTTGCTAGCAGCCTAGCACAATTGTGTAATTGCCTGGAGGCTCTGTGCAAGTTTAAAAAGCTGTTCAGTCAAACTCAAAAACTGTGGACTCTAGCAGTATACCTGAAAGCAAAGCATCTGTAAAGCAAAGTTTGGGATAGGGTGGTGTAATATCCCGTAACTTTTAGATTAATAATAATAAAAAAATAATAGAAAAATAAGGATTAAAATTTGAAAAAGAATAGGATTTAAAATTGAAATAGATTAATGGGCCTAAAATATGGATCATATTTTAATACCAATAATCAGTAGGTTTGGGGTTAGGGTTTAGTATCGCTATAGAAACACCATTGTTCTTCTTCCTCATCCTCGTGTGTAAAATTCGTAGGTCTTTGTCTATGATAAATAAATCAGTTGTCTTGTAAAATTCATAGTAAATTCATCGTAAGTCGGAATTTGATGATTCTGGACTTTTCGGAAATGTCTTTTCGTTCTCTACAAATTTCAACCTTTGAGTTTTTCAAGAAAATGTCGTTTAGAGGGTCAAAAATGCTAAAACAGAACTGATCAGAATTGGATATATGATCTAGGATGCGTCGAGGTAAGTTTCTGATTGATTTTCCTAGTATTTTCAAATTTATGTTTATATTTGTTTATCAAATCTTGGGCTATGTGATGATATATTTTGAAGTGATATGTATTATTTGATATGTGTTATGTGTGAGCAATAGTCTTGGGATTGTGATTTGTGCCACGATTTGTGAAAATATTAAATAAGAATAAGGACCGAGTCATCGGGTTGTAGTGACAGTTTTCTGAAAATTTATTAGGATCGTTATCACCGGGTTGTAGTGGTCGTGGCATGAATTGTGGGTTTCAAGTTATTGTTGTTATGTGGTGTCATATTGTATCGAATAAGAATAAAAATACATGTATCGAAGTTATGTATCATATAATGTTATTGTATCGTATCGAATATTGTATTGTCATATATGTATACTTGTTATTTTCCCGACTGGTTGGATCGATTGGTTTCTTGTTGGGCTGTATAGCTCATTAATTACTTGCAATTTTCAGGTTCGAGTTAAGACCGAGTTGGATAGTATTGGAGTTTGATGAGCTTGAGGTCGGAGTACTTTATCTTTTGGATCATCGTTAGTTGCGCTTTTGGAATAGATATTTTTGTAATTGAACTTTTGTCATGCTTCCGTTTGTAATTGTCATTGTATAGTTTATTTTTTGATATTTATTGTAAGATTAAAAGTCCGAAAAAGTGCGGGCTGTTACAGGTGGACCACAGAGACCAAGCTTTCGAGGCATTGCCATATGAATGGAACGATTTTCCTCCCTGTAATTAACCATTTTTTTCATGAGATTTTTGGAATAAAACATTATCCATTCAGCAATAATACATAGGTAATTATAATACATTCAGCAATAATACATTGTAATATACAGGTGAAGTGAAAAATATTCATTGTAATTATAAATTGACCAGGACTGGATTAAAAATTCTTGCAATAATATATTGACCGGGACTTGGAGAAAAGGTGCCTTGTTGTAACTTGTCCCACATAAATAGAGTCATCCTGCCCACCTGAAAACATACTTACCTGGATGGGGTCAATGAATGATCAATAAGTTCCATGGCCTAGGGTTGTGACCTCCATTACACTTGGGAGGGGTGTTACCCTAAGATCTACGCAAGTTGTAGAGTCTACATCATAATTTGTGCTAGGTGGGCTTGCGTCGCGGAGCCCACTCAAGTGATATTCATTTAATTTGGTCGAACAAAACAGCTTGCATAAGTTCTTGTTTCTTATACAGATATTCTACCGACAATTAAGCTTACGTGAATTGATTGCAATTGTATTTTATTAAGTTGCCAACAAATTGTATATATTTTTTTATCTTATATTGTTTTCATACAAAAGGGTGAAAATGTATTAGAGAAACATTCAACTGCTACTTCTTGTGTTTCGGTTATTATCTTTACAGTCTTACTACATGTGACTACATTCCCGTGAAGAAGCGACAATGTGCCTCTCTAAGCTAAATACTGTACAGTTAACAATTTAAAACTACATTTGGACATGGTTCCAGCTCAGAGAATCGAGCATGGATCCAGACATCATTCAACAATTACATTTTATATTATCTTCTAATGTTTGATATACAAACTTCTTATCATATCTAGAAGAGGTTAGTCACGATAATCGTGTGGCAAGAGAAACGAGATATCCAATAAACTAACAAATGGTTTATCGGTGTTGACTGAAACACCATTAATGTTGAGGGGTTGTAGTTGCATTTTGTAGCATCAAATTGTGTGGTCGTGTGCTCCAGCAGCATTCCCAACAATTTCGATCTTCCTGCTTTTACATTTGACAATTGACATCATACCAAATTCAACCGAAGCCATACATATATATTTGTTGCCAAATAGATGGATATAACTTAAATATCAGTATTGGGTAGGCCTGGTTTAATTTGACGAAAAGGTGAGTTGTTAGTAATTTGTCTGACATCGAGAACATTATTGTCTGAAGCATCTAAGATTTGTATAAATAGAGACATCATGCCAAACTTGAAAATTACTTACCTGGATTGGGTTCATGGGCAATCAATAAGGTTATGGCCTAGGATACTGGCTTCCATTGCATTTTTGGAGGGGTACTGTCCTAAGATCTACCCAAGTGGCGGAGTCTACATCATAATTTGTGTTAGGTGGGCTTGCGTTCTGGCACAAGAGCTTGCAGTTGATGAAAATAATTGCAGAATTCTGATATAATATACTAAATCTATTATAATTCTAATAAAAAATAATACTAAATTTTATCACCCTGATCGAATCGAAAAAGAAAATAAGCGGTATCTTAATGTGTTATGTGTGAGCAATAGTCCTGGGATTCTGATTTGTGCATATTAAATAAGAATAAGGACCGAGTCATCGGTTTGTACTGACAGTTTTCTGAAAATTTAGAACCGTTGTCACCGGGTTGTAGTGGTCGTGGCATGAATTGTGGGTTTCAAGTTATTGTTGTTATGTGGTGTCGTATTGTATCGAATAAGAATAAAAATACGTGTATCGAAGTTATGTATCATATAATGTTATTGTATCGTATCGAATATTGTATTGTCATATATGTATACTTGTTATTTTCCCGACTAGTTGGATCAATTGGTTTCTTGCTGGGCTGTATAGCTCATTAATTACTTGCAATTTTCAGGTTCGAGTTAAGACCGAGTTGGATAGCAGTGGAGTTTGATGAGCTTAGGGTCGGAGTACTTTGTCTTTTGGATCATCGTTAACTGCACTTTTGGAATAGATATTTTTGTAATTGAACTTTTGTCACGCTTCCGTTTGTAATTGTCATTGTATAGTTTATTTTTGATATTTATTGTAAGATTAAAAGTCCGAAAAAGTGTGGGCTGTTACAGGTGGACCACAGCTTTGCATTGACCAAGCATTCGAGGCATTGCCATATGAATGGAACGATTTTCCTCCCTGTAATTAACCATTTTTTCATTAGATTTCTTGCTCTTAGAGCTTCATCTACCAATATATTATCCATTCAGCAATAACACATTGTAATATATAGGTGAAGTGAAAAATATTCATTGTAATTATATATTGACCAGGACTGGATTAAAAATTCTTGCAGGCAAGGAAGGGATTACAAATTCGTTGCAATAATATTTTGACCAGGACTTGGAGAAAAGGTGCCTTGTTGTAACTTGTCCCACAGAAAGAGCCATCCTGCCCACCTGAAAACATACTTACCTGGATGGGGTCAATGAATGATCAATAAGTTCCATGGCCTAGGGTTGTGACGTCCATTGCACTTGGGAGGGGTGTTACCCTAAGATCTACGCAAGTTGTAGAGTCTACATCATAATTTGTGTTAGGTGGGCTTGCGTCGCGCAGCCCACTCAAGTGATATTCATTTAATTTGGTCGAACAAAACAGCTTGCATAAGTTCTTGTTTCTTATACAGATATTCTACCGACCATTAAGCTTACGTGAATTGATTGCAATTGTATTTTATTAAGTTCCAACAAATTGTATATATTTTTTATCTTATATTGTTATCATACAAAAGGGTGAAAATGTAATAGAGAAACATTCAACTGCTACTTCTTGTGTTTCGGTTATTATCTTTACAGCCTTACTACATTCCCGTGAAGAAGCGACAATGTGTTTCTCTAAGCTAAATACTGTACAGTTAACAATTTAAAACTACATTTGAACAAGGTTCCAACTCAGAGAATCGAGCATGGATCCAGACATCATTCAACAATTCCATTTTATAATATCTTCTAATGTTTGATATACAAACTTCTTATCATATCTAGAAGAGGTTAGTCACGATAATCGTGTGGCAAGAGAAACGAGATATCCAATAAACTAACAAATGGTTTATCGGTGTTGACTGAAACACCATTAATATTGTTGAGGGGTTGCAGTTGCATTTTTTAGCATCAAATTGTGTGGTCGTGTGCTCCAGCAGCATTCCCAACAATTTCGATCTTCCTACTTTTACATTTGACAATTGACATCATACCAAATTCAACCGAAGCCATACATATATATTGGTTGCCAAATAGATGGATATAACTTAAATATCAGTATTGGGTAGGCCTGGTTTAATTTGACGGAAAGGTGAGTTGTTACTAATTTGTCCGACATCGAGAACATTATTGTCTAAAGCATCTAAGATTTGTATAAATAGGACATCATGCCAAACTTGCAAATTACTTACCTGGATTGGGTTCATGGGCAATCAATAAGGTTATGGCCTAGGATAGTGGCTTCCATTGCATTTTGGAGGGTACTGTCCTAAGATCTACCCAAGTGGTGGAGTCTACATCATAATTTGTGTTAGGTGGGCTTGCGTTCTGGCACAAGAGCTCTGCAGTTGATGAAAATAATTGCAGAATGCTGAAATAATATACTAAATCTATTATAATTCTAATAAAAAATAATACTCCCTCCGTCCCACTCAAACTGGCGTGTTTGACTTTTTCTTGGTCAAACTGACTAAACTTTGACTAATTTTTAAAATAAATTGACATACATTTTTGTAAATCTAAAATTTGTATGCTATAATAGATTATCTATATTTTCTAATGATATAATTTTCACTTGTTATATTTAACATATGATATAAGTAATTTAATTTACAAAATTGGTTAATTTGACCAAGAAAAGTCAAACAAGCCAGTTTGATTGGGATGAAGGGAGTTCTAAATTTTATCACCATGATCGGGCAAATAACATGTTTCTTTAAATTATTTAATTTATCTAATATAAATATTAAAATATCTAATATAAATATAATATATATATATATATATATATTTATTTATTTATTTCATGTACTTCGTATCATGTCGTGTACCGAAAGGGTAAAACACAAAATCGACACTAAATCTCAGTCGTGTACTTTTGTGTCGTGTACCGAAAATACAAACACAAAAACTAAATTTTTGTGTCGTGTCATAAATTGACGGGTAGATTGGCACAGAGGTTAAGTAAAATAGATAAAGTAGTGGAGAAAAGTAAAGAAAATGAGTAAAGTGGTGAATCTCATTAATATTTAAAATTTAAATAAAGTAAAAAAAAAGTAGTGAAAATAGTTAATATATTTTAAAAGTTTACTACTTAGAAAAAAAATGGAAGATAAAAAACAAAGAAATGAAGGGAGAGGGAGTATTACCAAAAATAAAAAAGTAAGGTTTTTGAAATTATACTGCATTAATTAAAGCTAAATATAAACACAAAGGTAAAATGAATTTTTTTATCACTGAACTTTATATACTTTTAGAAACCAACCACTGAACTATAAACTCTTATAAACCAACCACTGAACTATAACTTTATTTGTTTATATCACTAACGTTACTCTCGAATTTCAAAATTAGCATTCCATTAAACAATCAGTGACAGGCTTTAGGCTAGGCACCCATATTGCAGATTTTAGTGCAATAATCCGACCACTCATCAAGTCCCATAAACTGCCTGAAGGATAATAATCTTAAACAAACCCAAGCCACTCACTTTAAAAATATTGGTTTCTCCTTTCTCGTATAGCGTTACAATGTGGGATATTAGCATCTTCACTTGTAAACTACAATACACTTGGACAAATTACGCAAGATTCAAAATTCAGATAATCAAGTATCCAGAATGTTGTCGCTACATTACACAAGATTGTATAATTTAATTTTACATGTCTGCTTCATCTTATTGTGTACATTTGTGGGCACGGCAATAGCAAGCTGGAGTTAATGCAACCCTACAAGCTGATGCACAAGGATAGGAGAACATTTAAGTTGCAGGTATAAAAACTGCAAGTGCATAAATCATAATAAACCAAGGGACATCAGCTACCATATGATCTCGATTAGAGCTGTTCACGAACATGGTTGTTCGTGAACAAGCTCGAGCTCGGCTCGTTAAGAGCTCGACTCGGCTCGGTTCATTAAGAACTCGAGTTTGAGCTCGAACACAAAAAATTATTCGTTAAGAAAACGAGCTCGAGCTGAGGTATTAATGAGCTCGACTCGAGCTCGTTCGGCTCGAGATCGGCTCGATAAAACTCGAAAAAATTAAGATATATTCGGCATATTTTTATATTATTTGTTGTATTTTCTAACATTTTAAATTAAATTTGGAATTTATAGTACGTGTATTTTAGGTTTATTGAGAATTGATTGTGAAATTGGGTTGGGTTTCGACAAAAAATGTTTTAGTTTGTTGGGCCAAGAAAAAATGGGTTTTTTTATCTATAAAAATTGTAAGTTCAAATGAGCTCGGCTCGACTCGGCTCGTTTTTGTTCCATAAAAGCTCGTGTTCGGCTCGTTAGTTAACGAGCTCGAGCTCGAACACAAATTTTGTGCGATAAGAAAGCTTGGCTCAGCTCAGTTCGTTTGAGAAAAAAGTAAAGCTCGGCTCGTTTACATCAAAACTCGGCTCGACTCGGTTCGTGAACAACCCTAATCTCAATACCTGCAAGTTTGCAGAGAAGTAAAAACAACTTCTTGGAGGAGTCGGTCTCTGGGAATGCTTGAACCAATAAACCTCTAATTCCTTCTTTAGCTTGGCTGGGAAGTGCAGAAAATACAGTATTGGTATTGGGTAGGCCTGGTTTAAGAATTCTGGTTTATCTTGGCGGAAAGGTGAGTTGTTAGTAATATGTCCCACATCGAGAACATTATAGTCTAAAGAATCTAAGATTTGTAGAAATAGAGACATCATGCGCAACTAGCAAATTACTTACCTGGATGGGGTCAATGGGCGATCATTAAGGTTCATGGCCTAGGATAGTGACCTCCATTGCACTTTGGAGGGGTGCTGTTCTAAGATCTACCCAAGTGGTGGAGTCTACATCATAATTTGTGCTAGGTGGGCTTGCGTTCGCGCAGCCCACGCCAAATTGAGTGACAAACTTTTCCTTTTCATAAACTACTGAGACTATATCAAACATGTAATAAAACTATGTTCACAGTCTCCTTTGTTTGTATAACAATATTTTTCTTCTTCACTTTGATAAATTTTAATCTAATTGTGCTCTGTTTGCTTCACTGTTTCCATCATATTCAAGCTTTGTTTTCGCTTCTAAGAACGCAATTTATCACGAGGCAAATAATGAAATCAGATATATTAAGAGATTCATGTTTCCCTTCACAGTATTAAAATTATTCTGCAAACAAACTCAATCACAACTGTTCAGTTCTTGGGTCACTGTCAGCTAGACGATTTGCCCCTATCGAAAAAATCGCCACATGAAGTTGTCAAAATACCTAATTTCATGAATTACTGAACACAATTAATCAATGGTTCTGTATCTTTTGTTAGTTCCAAGTTAGAAGTTTGATGCCAAGTCTGCATGTGTCCACAACTCTAGACAGTTAAAAAAATCAAACTTAAATATATTCACTTTATTAATCAGAAAATAAGAAGACATACTTCATCTTTAGGGAGATGATGGTTGTTTCAAACTCTTATCACATGCTACGTTCCTACGCAAAATTGAACATTGATCAATGCCGGCTGAATCAGGCTGAAGAAGCCGCAATGAGCTTCTCTATAAAAATAAAGTTATGTTAATCTAAAAATAAATTTGAACAAAGTTCTAGACCAGAGAGTTGAGCATGGACTCTGACATCATTTTATAATAATTTTTTATATTATCTTCTAATGTTCGATATACAGGCTCTTTATCGAAGAAAGGTTAGTGGCAATATATTTATGGCAAGAGGAAAATGACACCCCCTAAGCTGACAAATGGTTTCTCGGTGTTATGTGCAACACCATTTACGTTGAGCGGTGCAGCTACTTGCATTTTCTAGCATCAAGAGCTTGTTTGCGAGCTCAATTGCTAGATGGTTTATAGGTACTTCACAAAAGTAACCATGATCTTCCCGGGGTGCTAGCAGCCTAGCACAATTTTGTAATTGCCTGGAGGTTCTGTGCAATTTTAAAAAGCAGTTCCGTTTTAACTCAAAAACATTGTGCACTCCAGCAGTAACCTGAAAACTGCAAACACACACACAACAATTCTGATCTGCGTTTACATCTGACATCATACAAACATTCAACCAGGAGATATACATAAATGATAAGATGAATACTGTATAAATTTACAAAAATCCAACTAAGGTATTCACTGATATTACTTTTACTGTATAAACTCATTGATCAGCATAACTATTATTACTGATTTGATGCGTAAAAGGCCACATAATCTAGTCCGTATATTTTATATTAGCCTTAAAAACTCTAACAGTTAAATAAAGGCTAGTCAGTTGTTATCCAATAGTGGAGGTGCCTTAAATTCGTTGTAATTATATATTGACAAGGGCTTGGAGAAAAGGTGCCTTGTTGTAACTTGTCCTCCATCGAGACATTATAATTTCAAGCATGTCACATCTATATAAATAGAGCCATCCTGCCTGCCTTGAAACATACTTACCTGGATGGGGTCAATGGATGATCAATAAGGTTCATGGCCTACGATAGTGACCTCCATTGCACTTAGGAGGGGTGCTACCCTAAGATCTACCCAAGTGATGGAGTCTACATCATAATTTGTGTTAGCTGGGCTTGCATTTGCGCAGCCCACGCCAACTCCAGTGATAAATGTTTAAGCTGTAACAGAATAAACTTGCACAAGTTCTTTCATCTTCTAATAATATAATAAAGTTGTAACAGAATAAACTTCCACAAGTTCTTTCTTCTTCTAATAATATAATAATAATAATGTGGATCCCACAGAGATATTATCTCTGGTGACAAGTATGCTTCAGTTATTATCTTTATAGAGATAATGGCAGTTTCATAATCTTATAGTCTTACTACATGTGACTACATTCCATTGAAGAAGCGACAATGCCTCTCTAAGCTAAATAAAGTTAACAATCGACAATGCCTCTCTAAGCTAAATAAAGTTAACAATCTAAAACAACATTTGAACAAGGTTCCAGCTCACGGAATCGACCATGGACTCGGACATATTCCACAATTACATTTTATGTTATCTTCTAATGTTTGATACACAAACTTCTTATCATATTATATCTAGAAGAGGTTAGTCACCATAAACTTGGCGGAAAGGTGAGTTGTTAGCAATTTGTCCCACATCGAGAACACTATAGTCTAAAGCATCTAAGATTTGTATAAATAGAGACATCATGTCAAACTTGTAAATTATTTACCTGGATGGGGTCAATGAGTGATCATTAAGGTTTATGGCCTAGGATAGTGACCTCCATTGTACTTTGGAGGGGTTCTCTCTTAAGATCTACCTAAATGGTGGAGTCTACATCATAATTTATGTTAGGTGGGCTTGCGCGCCAAGAAAGAAACATGCGGGCTGGCAAATAAATGTTTCTTTATATAATTTAATTTAACAATCCCATACCAGTGATCTACTAAAAAATTAATCTTTAAAATATCGCCGCTAGCAGTATAAATTCTTAGAACTTGGATTATCACATACCATTTTTTATTGTTATTCTGCAATTATATTATATTTTGTGCGAGTTTTTTTGGTCATTGTGAGTTAGACAAAAACCACTAAATTGCATGAACCACATTAATCTTGGTTAACAATTGGTGTATCGGTGTTAAGTGAAATTCTATATATGTTTAGCGTTGCACTAAACTTGTCATTGCAGACCTTAACAGCACTCCTCTCTTCAAAGAAATGTACAAAATATATTTTCATTAGCTAATCCCCTGGCAGCTTGTAAACACTAAAGCTTGGCCTTGGCAATCAAATCATGGATTAGGAAAGGAGCAACACTCAGGTTACAAAGCTATTCAACACCAAAAATGTAACAGCATGTCATATTGTTTACTGCAGTTAACACTTCATTCAGTGGAGGCTTTGTGCAAATATAGAAAAGCAGTTCCGTTTTAACTCGAAAATATTGAGGACGGACTAGCACCTTAAATATGTATTTTTATAATGATCAGCTACGGGACTATATAAAAAATTGAGGACGCGCGGACTAGACCATACATTCGGAACTCTGTATAAAAAGATGTACTCTTGAGCACTACCTACTATTATTACATAACACATGAGACAAAAATTGAACTAGAATTAAAGATGGGCCAGGGATCAGATTGGTTAAACTGAGAATGCCTAAATTGTCGTAACAGGCTTTGGGCTAGACACCCATATTGCATATTTTTGTGCAATATTCTGACCACTCATCACATCCCATTTACTGCCTGAAGGATCATACTTTTAAACGACCCCAACTCACTCTTTTTATACCACATTATTTCTCACTTCTCGTGGCCCTTTTGATGTGGGATATTAACTTCTTCTTATCGCCTACAACACGTTCAGGTACATACAATTCACTTGTAAACAGCACTACAATAAAAGTAAATACATGTTATAACATTAGACAGTAGAACTTTAGCCTAAATCAAAATGAAAAACTCTACAAAATCACTCAACACAACCGAACAAGCGAAAAAACAAAAGAAACCTAAATGGAGTGGAAGAGATCTTTCCGAACAAAAGTAAAAACAAGATTGGTTTCCTATAGAGTGCGCAGATAGCACATATAATTTAGTTCACATATCTACTTCATTTTACATTGCTTATTAAGTACAATATATTGTTGATTTATTTTGTATACATTGCAGACATGCAGTTTTGTGAATATTTGCGGACACTACAAGCTAGATTTGATGAAACACATTACAAGCTGACGGATTTAGAGTTGATTCCAAAACCTGCCATTGATAAAAAAATCTAAATGTTAAGTATGTGTGACTACTAAACAAACTAGGAAACCCTTTCATAATGTTGTTAGGGATTCAGGAGTATTGGCATATTGACTAAGAATAATAAACGATATTTTATTACCTTTATAGATGATTGTAGTAGATACTATTATGTTTATTTGCTTAAGCATAAAGACGAAGCACTAGAAATTCATTATGTTCAAAACTGAAGCTGAAACACAAACTGGTAAAGTACTTAAACATTTGAGATCTAATAGAGGTGGTGAGAACAGAACTTTTAAAGATGTGATTAACATCATGCTTCTTAATTCGGGGTTGCCTAAGTACATGTGGGGAGAGGCTCTGAATACGGCTTGCCATATTCTGAATAGAGTCCCTCTAAAACATATGAACAAGACACCCTATGAATTATGGAAAAATAGAAAGACAAGTTTAAAGTATATTCGTGTGTGGGGCTGCCTTACAAACGTGTTTGTCCCTGAACACAAGAGAAATAAACTAGGTCCGAAAACTGTTGATTGCATCTTTCTGGGCTATATTGAAACCATTACGGCTATGAGATTTTTAGTATTAAAATCTGACATAGATGGAATAGTGGCTAACACTATAGTTGAGTTTCGTGATGCAACATTCTTTGAGAATGTGTTCCCTATGAATACTGACATACCTCAAGGTATTTCTAATGATGATCCCACTCACACATCAAGTTCTATTCCTGATCATGTGGAAAGGATGACAAATGTGGGGGCAGATCCTGCTAGTAGTTCTACTCCTGATGAAGTAGAGGAACCTAAAAGGCACTACGCCATAAGTGGTCATATGCAATGCTTTTTTACAGTTGCTATAGACCAAAAAAGCGTTGCATTAAGCTTGTTTTTCAAAAATGCAACACCAAACGGCCGTTGCATCTGCGGACGTGGCCTTTGATATGTAATGCAACACTTTTGGTCAGCTACTGCAACGGAGAGAAAGAATTGCATTATAAGTATACTACAACACCAAAATCAAGGAAATGCAACACCAATGAGTGTTGCCTTAAACACAAGGCCAACTATCATGCCACGTCAATAGTGGGGCCCACTAAAATGCCACGTCAGTAGTGGGGCATGTGTGCCAGGTCAGTAGTGGGGCCCACATGCCATAATGCAACGCTTTTCATTGTCTTTTGAAATAGTAATTTTTTTAATGCAACAGTATATTTACTAATGCAACACCATTAGATTCTATAATTCAATACCATTTTCTTGAAATGCAACATTAGTTTTGTACATACATAAATACCATTCAAAACATTCAACATTCCATCCAAAACATCCTAAAACCAATCGAAAACAACCAAGGCATCTAACAACATACTAAATACCTAACTTAATCACAAAAAAAATTAAATAATACAAATAATCTCGTCCCCAAAATCCCAGCATCGTGAAATGTGTAATATCCCAACATCGTGAAATGACCAATCCAGTCGAGAAGCACTTGGATGCCAACCTGAAACACATAGCGATATGAGATTAAGTTCAATCACAAGTTTTTAATTCATAGAGAAAGAATATATAGGGATCCTATGAAGCATGATTGAACACTAATAGGATAGTGGAACACCGAATGGATATGCAAAAATGATGGATAAAATATCAAGAAACAGAAAGAGACTTGTGTGAATAAAGGTGGTAGGGATGCTCACACAGTATTGCAGAATGGAACTCAAAAAGCATTGCAGAAGTGTGAGAAGAAGCTTTGATGGATAGCTTTTCATCACTCCACCCTACACCACAAATTACTTGCAGTATTTAGTAACTAAGCTTAGTAGTACTGTTTAATTATCAGCACAAAAGTGGGGTGCAGTTGTTTTGGTTGTTTCGAAAAAATTAAATTTTGTAACTAGTAAATGACAAAATTTAGAATTGTACTAATACAATTATTCAATCACATAGCCAATCATTTACATATTAATTTGCTTATTAATAAAGAGTATAAATTTATGATAACACATTATTTCCGTTCTCTCTAAGAGCATATAGAATCACTTAGTTTCCATTTTATATAATCCAACAAAACATTAAAAGTAAAACCAGGAAAGAAAAAAAGAGGACAAACCTGAATTATTTTTAGCATATAAATATATATCTTTCTCATTAGTGCTTGTTAACCAAATATAGAAAGAAAAGAATTGATGCTTCATGAAAATAATTTATATTAAATTACTATAAAAAAGAGAGAATAATGCAGATAAAAATTAAAATCACCTGGAATACGATCCACAAACCCCAAAAGGTGTATCAGCTTCCATGTCTCCAGTCCACACACAATTAACAATTATTAAAAATAATTGACCAACTAAAACTAACAATATGCAATGAAACATTAAACGGGGTCAATGATAATAATACAGTAATTAAATATGGAAGCCTTGATTGTGAGCATAATTCAGTAATTTATATTAAAGGTGCCACAGTTGCAAACAATACTACTGATCCTGAAACATTGAAAACTGATTCAAGACAACAAAATATGCAATTGCAAATTTGCAATATTTGAGTTTTACCATGTTTGTAGAAAGCCAGTGCTGGTGATTCCAATTATTTGAATCTGCTTTTAGTGTCTACTGTCTACTGAAGAGGTTTCCAATTTACAATGATAAAAGATAAGCATATAAGTCTTCTACCTCTACATTTTTGAAGAATGACAAAAACACAGAGAATAAGTTAAATTTTATTCACAGACTTCCTAACTACATAAATTATAAAAGTTTTCACAGGATTACCCCATTTATCTGTTAGTGCCACTACTGTCGCACGACCCCAAAAAATTGAACTCTCTCAGGTTGTTATCAACACTTACCATTGTCAGCTCATGTACCCGGGTACCTACTGTACTCTCCGGAGCTATTTACTTGTGCTACACACTGTCCTCCTGTATAAATTGCATAGTAGTCACTAGTCGGATACTGTTCTAAGTACCACAAAAACAGCCATCCAACACAAATTAGAATTCATAATTTTTGGAAATTTTAATGTAACCAAAGTGACGGAAGAATGCAAGTTACATTTCAGTTACAGAGATTTCACCATCTGTCAGATTTTCCTAATGGAGTTGGAAAAGAAAATCTCCATTTCACATCCAGATCTAGAAGGAATATATTTCAGTAATGAAAAGATATATAATTCATTACTTTATGCATCAATTAACAAAGTAACGACTGAAATAATGCATATTATCCACCTTCCCTATAGTTTTATAGCTCGTACCTAAACACTATTTAATCCTAAGAAATTTAGAAAGCCTGCAGACTTCATAAACAAGGTACCCAACAGCTATTAGGTTTTAAATTCATATCATCACAATTATATCCAGAACAGTAAATTGAAGGACTCCTGCATAATACTGCAGAATGAACAGACGCACAACAACCCTTTAAAAAGCCTTCATAACCACTTGCAAACTTCTCAGACAAGCAAATGCATATTGTTCATTTAACTTTTAAGAAAATACATCAAAGGATAAAATTATGGAAGCTCACCTTGTCTTCTTCAAATTTCCTAACCAGCCTCAGGTACTGGTCTCGATCTTTGGGTTACGGGCCATTGACTGGACTCTTGCGAGAGCCTTCTTGTTAGAAATGAATACCACTAGAAACTAGACAGAGGGGGGGGGGGTGAATGGATAGTTTTATGTTTTTCGATTCTTGAAACTCAAGATAAACTGTATATGATTATGCTATGTAATATGCGGAATATAAACAACACACACAATCACTTTAATCTACTTTGTATTGAGTAAATTAAATACTACAGCTTTCCGGAAATTCACAACGGAATTTCTGGCTTCTAAACAAGAACAATTTGTAACTTGTTTTTGCTTACAGAGAAAATAGTGCTTTAGATAAAACTATGTGTATCTCTCTTACAACTATCAGTGGTGTGTGCTCGATATAAATTCACCTATACAAACTAGGCACACCACTATTTACACAGTTACCCCTAGCTGAAAGTCCAACTTGTCCTGCCATAAGAGGTTAACTGTGTCAGGAAGGACCACCTGCTTTTCGGAGTATTTCCCGTTTCTGTAGCTGCTTGTCTCTTATCTTTCTCTCCAAGTTTAGCTGTAGATTTTCCATCTGTTCTTTGGACCACCTTGCCAGAACAAATGCTTCAGTATTTGTCTCTTTTGATTCTTGATTCTGTACCTTGATTTGTCTTGTTGTAAACGGCTAAATGTTGATATCGTGAACTCCACTTCATTCCAGACTATGCGATGTCACTTGTGAAGACTACGCGATATGGCCTTTGAAGACTTTGCGACATAGGTCATTTGAGGACTTCGCGATCTAGTCTTTTTGAGGACTATGCGACATAAGTCATTTGAGGACTATGCGACATAAGTCATTTGAGGACTATGCGACATAAGTCATTTGAGGACTATGCGACATAAGTCATTTGGGGACTTCACGATCTAGGCATCTTTGACTTTGCTGACTTCAACACTTCACGACATGAGTCTTGAGGACTTCACGACATAGTACAAAATGGACTATGCGATCCAGCACTTCTCGACATGGAAATTGGTGACTTCACGACATTGCTTTATTCTGACTTTGCTATATAATGCCTTAGACAAATTTCTGCAACTTATTTCTTCAGGGCCTTATTCATCTCTATCCTGCTGCATGAACAAATCTGAACTTCTACTAGGATAATTATTTAATGGCCTATATTCATTCTAGTTGCAAGAAGCTTACTAAGCTCATTATAATTCTGAGCATACATGATCAAGCTGATGTTCATGAGAACAAGACAAGTACATAGAGAGACCTATACTATATCCCAGTGTTATAATTCACTAGGTCATGTAGTGTGACAGTCACATAGCTTAGGCTTGTTAATGGTGGTATTCAGACATGTCTTGAGCCTAACACTTCTTAACACCCTCAGCCTTGATCTTCTTCCTCTGTACAACTAACAATTATTAAAAATGTAAAACTAGAGTAACATCTGCACATACACACCAAAAAAAACTAATGCATAAATGTCAATGTGATACAAAGGGCATTGCAAAGTTCCTTGGTAAAACTTAATGTACAGACATTCCCAAAAACACCAAGGTGAAGTCAGAATTATATATCAAAGTTCAATCTCATCATTACATATATAGAATATATATGACATTTGAAAGAATAAAGGGTTTGCACCCCTAATGAAATGATGCAATCAACTATTGGATACACACATTTCAAACACGAACCAAATTACTAAACAGTGTCTCAGAATATTAACAGCAGCATTGATGCAGAGAAAATTCTTCAGTTTAAAACCATTGCGACAAAGAAAATTGTTATAGGGAAGATTCTTCAGTTGACTAGAATTAAAACCATTGCTATAGAGAAAATTTGCAGTGTCACATATTAGTTGTGTGGTGCTTTAACTGAAGCTATCTTCCACATCCAATGCGCCAGAGTTATCAAAGGCTGCTAAACAGTACATATTACAAGAATCTAAGCAAGTTTTAAATGTGCTTTTTTTTAGATTTAACAATTTGTCTACATATGGTCCTATCACTAGTGGCTTCCAGTGCTAATAACGACAATGCAACCAAATAATTTTTTACCTTAAATTAATTCATCATTAAAGTCTTATAACTCCCTGTTATATATCCTCAGCAGCTTGAAAGACCAAATAAACAAACGTATACAAAATACATCACATGAATCAACATAAAATTGACAATAAACAAAAATAAAAAAAAATATACAAAAATACAAGGTTGTACATATAATTACAAATACAAGCCCAAACATACAAAATACAACTCAAGAATCATCATAAAATTGACCACAAACAAAAATCAAACAAAAAATATACACAAAAATACAAGTTTAACATATAATTACAAATACAAGCCCAAACACAAAACTTTAAATCTGAAAAAACCCCAAACATCTTAATACAAAACCTTGAATTACAAATCCAGTTCAAACCTGAAAATAAAAGACCCAAAGTTGAAGCCCTAAATAAACCCGAGAATGAAATCACCAAAATTGAAGCCCTAATTAAAGCCGAGAATGAAAGCCCCAAAATCAAAACCCTAATTAACCAGAGAATGAAAACAGAAAAAACACAATGCTCCTTTGCAAACTCAGCTTCTTTGCAAAATTCTAAACAGAAAAAACAGAATGCTCCTCAAATCCGTTAAATAAATTTTGTGTGGAGTTTACTCGAAGAAATTAACACCAATCAAATAGTATTTTGTAAATCATATACGGTGATGTAAAACCATATAGCGTGATGCAGAACATTTAAGTTGCAGGTATTAGAACTACTAGTGCATACATCATAATAAACCAAGGGACAGCAGCTACCATGTGATCTCAATACCTGCAAGTTTGTAAAGAAGTAAAAACAATTTCTTGGAGGAGTCAGTCTCTCTGAATGCTTGAACCAATAAAACTCTAATTCCTTCTTTAGCTTGGCTCGGTCTCAACTTGGTATAAGGGAGGGAGGATATCTTTTGAGAAGTCCCACTACACGTCAAAAATGACCTTCGACTAGAAGAGGTTGTATTGAGGCAATAAATGGAATGAGATTTCATAGAGCACAAGTTGACCAGGTCTTTGCATTTGAATCTCCTTCTGCAAACAAACGTAATCACAATTGTGCGGTTCTTTAATCACTGTCAGTTAGACAATTCGCCACTTTTTAGAAAAAACAAAATCCCGGCATCAACTTGTAAATGCACCTAAATTTCACGAACCACTGGATTTCTTTATTATTTGTTGGGCCTAAGTTAGAAGTTTGAAACCAAGCCTACATGTGTCCACAACTCTGGACAACTTAATATTGTTTGTTTGCGAGCTGCAATGCTATATAGTAGTTATCGTAAGTACTTGACAAAAGTACTTGGGCTAAGGAATCAGAGTTTGGTGAAGGAGCAACGCTCGAAGAAAATGCTACATTGAACAGTTTTTAAGCCCCATTCACACAATTCTGTTCAATACCACAATTGTACCATTTTTTTCACGGGGTTGGTAGCAGCCCAACACAATATTATCGTTTCCTGGAGTTTTTCAACAACTGGAGGCATGGTGCAATTCTGAATCCCAGTTGCAGAAAACATTTTTCGTTAATATTCTTAACAATTAACACAAAATTTGACATATCAGCTTATATCAGATTTTCAATATTGTCAGTGAACTTATTAATTAAATCTATCAACTCATATTTATTTATAATTAAATAATTAACAGAACTGCTAAATGTACTCGCAGAAGTTCTTACGATATCATGCGTAATTTCTCCTTTTTATAACCTAATTGTTCTTCTTCTTCACTTTGATAAATTTTAATCTAATTGTGCTCTGTTTGCTCATATTAAAGCTTTGTTTTCCTGATATAAGCTTTGTTAACACAATGTAGCACGAGGAAAATAATGAAATCAGATATCATAGATCGAGAGTTGACCAGGTCTTTGCATTGGGTCATAAATTTTTTAAGGCATATATTAAGAGATTCATGTTGCCCTGCGCAGTATTAATATCATTCTGCAAACATACTTAATAAAAACTGTGCAGTTCTTGGGTCACTGTCAGCTAGACAATTGCCCCTATCGACGAAAAGATCGCCACATAAGGTTGTCAAGAACGGTGCAGTTACTTCCTTGTTTTACATCAAGAGCTAGTTTGCGAGCTGAATTGCTAGATAGTTTATATGTACTTCACAAAAGTAACCATGATCTTCCGGGGGTTGCTAGCAGCCTAGCACAATTGTGTAATTGCCTGGAGGCTCTGTGCAAGTTTAAAAAGCTGTTCAGTCAAACTCAAAAACTGTGGACTCTAGCAGTATACCTGAAAGCAAAGCATGTAAAGCAAAGTTTGGGATAGGGTGGTGTAATATCCCGTAACTTTTAGATTAATAATAATAAAAAAATAATAGAAAAATAAGGATTAAAATTTGAAAAAGAATAGGATTTAAAATTGAAATAGATTAATGGGCCTAAAATATGGATCATATTTTAATACCAATAATCAGTAGGTTTGGGGTTAGGGTATAATATCGCTATATAAACACCATTGTTCTTTTTCCTCATCATCGTGTGTAAAATTCGTAGGTCTTTGTCTATGATAAATAAATCAGTTGTCTTGTAAAATTCATAGTAAATTCATTGTAAGTCGGAATTTGATGATTCTGGACTTTTCGGAAATGTCTTTTCGTTCTCTACAAATTTCATCCTTTGAGTTTTTCAAGAAAATATCGTTTAGAGGGTCAAAAATGCTAAAACAGAACTGATCAGAATTGGATATATGATCTAGGATGCGTCGAGGTAAGTTTCTGATTGATTTTCCTAGTATTTTCAAAATTATGTTTATATTTGTTTATCAAATCTTGGGCTAAGTGAGGATATATTTTGAAGTGATATCTATTATTTGATATGTGTTATGTGTGAGTAATAGTCTTGGGATTCTGATTTGTGCCACGATTTGTGAAAATATTAAATAAGAATAAGGACCGAGTCATCGGGTTGTGGTGACAGTTTTCTGAAAATTTAGGATCGTTATCACCGGGTTGTAGTGGTCGTGGCATGAATTGTGGGTTTCAAGTTATTGTTGTTATGTGGTGTCGTATTGTATCAAATAAGAATAAAAATACGTGTATCGAAGTTATGTAGCATATAATGTTATTGTATCGTATCGAAAATTGTATTGTCATATATGTATACTTGTTATTTTCCCAACTAGTTGGATCGATTGGTTTCTTGCTGGGCTGTATAGCTCATTAATTACTTGCAATTTTCAGATTCGAGTTAAGACCGAGTTGGATAGCATTGGAGTTTGATGAGCTTAGTGTCGAAGTACTTTGTTTTTTGGATCATCGTTAGCTGCGCTTTTGGAATAGATATTTTTGTAATTGAAATTTTGTCACGCTTCCGTTTGTAATTGTCATTGTATAGTTTATTTTTTGATATTTATTGTAAGATTAAAAGTCCGAAAAAGTGCGGGCTGTTACAGGTGGACCACAGCTTTGCGAGACCAAGCTTTCGAGGCATTGCCATCTGAATGGAACGATTTTCCTCCCTGTAATTAACCATTTTTTTCATTTTTTAATGTAGAGTTACATCATAATATGTGCTAGGTGGGCTTGCGTCGCGCAGCCCACTCAAGTGATATTCATTTAATTTGGTCGAACAAAACAGCTTGCATAAGTTCTTGTTTCTTATACAGATATTCTACCGAAAATTAAGCTTATGTGAATTGATTGCAATTGTATTTTATTAAGTTGCCAACAAATTGTATATATTTTTTATCTTATATTTTTATCATACAAAAGGGTGAAAATGTAATAGAGAAACATTCAACTGCTACTTCTTGTGTTTCGGTTATTATCTTTACAGATGTGACTACATCCCCGTGAGGAAGCGACAATGTGTTTCTCTAAGCTAAATATTGTACACTTAACAATTTAAAACTACATTTGAACAAGGTTCCGGCTCAGAGAATCGAGCATGGATCCAAACATCATTCAACAATTACATTTTATATTATCTTCTAATGTTTGATATACAAACTTCTTATCATATCTAGAAGAGGTTAGTCACGATAATCGTGTGGCAAGAGAAACGAGATATCCAATAAACTAACAAATGGTTTATCGGTGTTGACTGAAACACCATTAATGTTGAGGGGTTGTAGTTGCATTTTGTAGCATCAAATTGAGTGGTCGTGTGCTCCAGCAGCATTCCCAACAATTTCGATCTTCCTGCTTTTACATTTGACAATTGACATCATACCAAATTCAACCGAAGCCATACATATATATTTGTTGCCAAATAGATGGATATAACTTAAATATCAGTATTGGGTAGGCCTGGTTTAATTTGACGGAAAGGTGAGTTGTTACTAATTTGTCCGACATCGAGAACATTATTGTCTAAAGCATCTAAGATTTGTATAAATAGAGACATCATGCCAAACTTGCAAATTACTTACCTGGATTGGGTTCATGGGCAATCAATAAGGTTATGGCCTAGGATAGTGGCTTCCATTGAATTTTGGAGGGGTACTGTCCTAAGATCTACCCAAGTGGTGGAGTCTACATCATAATTTGTGTTAGGTGGGCTTGCGTTCTGGCACAAGAGCTCTGTAGTTGATGAAAATAATTGCAAAATGCTGATATAATATACTAAATCTATTATAATTCTAATAAAAAATAATACTAAATTTTATCACCCTGATCGAATCCAAAAAGAAAATAAGCGGTATCTTAATTTGATTTATGGAAGAGTCTTTAGATTAAAAAGTAGGTCCAAGAAAAAAACATGCAGGCAAATAACATGTTTCTTTAAATTATTTAATTTATCTAATATAAATATTAAAATATCTAATATAAATATTAATATATATATATATATATATATATATATATATATATATAGGTCATTGCTCCATGAAGAACACTCTTATATAAACAACAATAAAGAACACCATAGATTCTTACATAAATTGCATGTTGATTCTAATTTTCTCACCAAAAAAGGTTTATTACGAATAAAAATAGAATCTAACAAAGAATTAGAATCAAATAAAACATGATTACATGTAATTTCATTGTGATAAATATATATACAAGATTCTGTACTGGATTATATATGTAATGTTTAATTTTTAAATTTAGATGAGATTCTACGTTAAATTCGATATGTTAGGCTTAATTGTTGTTCAATTTTATGATTCTAATTTTAAAAAATCAATTTTTATGAAAAATAAAGTGTTTATGATGGTGTTCTTTATTGTTTTTTATTGTATCATGTCGTGTACCGAAAGGGTAAACACAAAATCGTTAACTAAGGTTAACTAAGGTTAACTCCGTTATTATTTCAATGCACTTTGTTGCATTCCGTTAACTAAGGTTAACTCCGTTATTAATTTAGGGAGTAAAGTGCACTTTGTGTACTCGCACTTTACTCTAAAGTGCATTTTGTGTACCCGCACTTTGCTCAATACATCACTTGCAATACTTTAGTTCAAGATTTAGAGTAAAATGCGAGTACACAAAATGCACTTTAGAGTAAAGTGCGAGTACACAAAGTGCACTTTACTCCATAAATTAATAACGGAGTTAATCTCAATTAACGGAATGCAACAAAGTGCAGTGAAATACAAACATTGATATTGCAACTGCTCGATTTTAAACTATAATATTGCAAGTGATGTCTTGACTAAAGTACGAGTACACAAAGTGCACTTTACTCTATTTTATATTAGCCTTAAAAACTCTAACAGTTAAATAAAGGCTAGTCAGTTGTTATCCAATAGTGGAGGTGCCTTAAATTCGTTGTAATTATATATTGACAAGGGCTTGGAGAAAAGGTGCCTTGTTGTAACTTGTCCTCCATCGAGACATTATAATTTCAAGCATGTCAGATCTATATAAATAGAGCCATCCTGCCCGCCTTGAAACATACTTACCTGGATGGGGTCAATGGATGATCAATAAGGTTCATGGCCTACGATAGTGACCTCCATTACACTTAGGAGGGGTGCTACCCTAAGATCTACCCAAGTGGTGGAGTCTACATCATATATAATTTGTGTTGGCTGGGCTTGCGTTTGCGTAGCCCACGCCAACTCCAGTGATAAATGTTTAAGCTGTAACAGAATAAACTTGCACAAGTTCTTTCTTCTTCTAATAATATAATAAAGTTGTAACAGAATAAACTTCCACAAGTTCTTTCTTCTTCTAATAATATAATAATAATAATAATAATGCGGATCCCACAGAGATATTCTGGTGACAAGTACGTGCACTTCGTGTACCTACACTTTTGTTGTGAATATGCACTATTACAAGTGAGAGTTTTTGAATGTGAGTATTGCAAGTGGTGTGGCAGAGTGTAGGTACACGAAATGCACTTAACTCAACATTCAACTGCTGCTACTTGTGCTTCAGTTATTATCTTTATAGAGATAATGGCAGTTTCATAATCTTACAGTCTTACTACATGTGACTACATTCCATTGAAGAAGCGACAATGCCTCTCTAAGCTAAATAAAGTTAACAATCGACAATGCCTCTCTAAGCTAAATAAAGTTAACAATCTAAAACAACATTTGAACAAGGTTCCGGCTCACGGAATCGACCATGGACTCGGACATATTCCACAATTACATTTTATGTTATCTTCTAATGTTTGATACACAAACTTCTTATCATATTATATCCAGATGAGGTTAGTCACGATAAACTTGGCGGAAAGGTGAGTTGTTAGTAATTTGTCCCACATCGAGAACACTATAGTCTAAAGCATCTAAGATTTGTATAAATAGAGACATCATGTCAAGCTTGTAAATTACTTACCTGGATGGGGTCAATGAGTGATCATTAAGGTTCATGGCCTAGGATAGTGACCTCCATTGCACTTTGGAGGGGTGCTCTCTTAAGATCTACCTAAATGGTGGAGTCTACATCATAATTTGTGTTAGGTGGGCTTGCGTTCGCGCAGCCCACGCCAAATTGAGTGACAAACTTTTCTTTTTCAGAGTAACAATTGAGACTATTTGGTCTTTAGATTAAAAAGTAGGTCCAAGAAAAAAACATGCGGGCTGGCAAATACATGTTTCTTTATATAATTTAATTTAACAATCCCATACCAGTGATCTACTAAAAAATTAATCTTTAAAATATCGCCGCTAGCAGTATAAATTCTTAGAACTTGGATTATCACATACCATTTTTTATTGTTATTCTGCAATTATATTATATTTTGTGCGAGTTTTTTTGGTCATTGTGAGTTCATGAACCACATTAATCTTGGTTAACAATTGGTGTATCGGTGTTAAGTGAAATTCTATATATGTTTAGCGTTGCACTAAACTTGTCATTGCAGACCTTAACAGCACTCCTCTCTTCAAAGAAATGTACAAAATATATTTTCATTAGCTAATCTCCTGGCAGCTTGTAAACACTAAAGCTTGGCCTTGGCAATCAAATCATGGATTAGGAAAGGAGCAACACTCAGGTTACAAAGCTATTCAACACCAAAACTGTAACAGCATAATGTCATATTGTTTCCTGCAGTTAACACTTCATTCAGTGGAGGCTTTGTGCAAATATAGAAAAGCAGTTCCGTTTTAACTCGAAAATATTGAGGACGGACTAGCACCTTAACTATGTATTTTTATAATGATCAGCTACGGGACTATATAAAAAATTGAGGACGCGCGGACTAGACCATACATTCGGAACTCTGTATAAAAAGATGTACTCTTGAGCACTACCTACTATTATTACATAACACATGAGACAAAAATTGAACTAGAATTAAAGATGGGCCAGGGATCAGATTGGTTAAACTGAGAATGCCTAAATTGTCGTAACAGGCTTTGGGCTAGACACCCATATTGCATATTTTTGTGCAATATTCTGACCACTCATCACATCCCATTTACTGCCTGAAGGATCATACTTTTAAACGACCCCAACTCACTCTTTTTATACCACATTATTTCACACTTCTCGTGGCCCTTTTGTTGTGGGATATTAACTTCTTCTTATCGCCTACAACACGTTCAGGTACATACAATTCACTTGTAAACAGCACTACAATAAAAGTAAATACATGTTATAACATTAGACAGTAGAACTTTAGCCTAAATCAAAATGAAAAACTCTACAAAATCACTCAACACAACCGAACAAGCGAAAAAACAAAAGAAACCTAAATGGAGTGGAAGAGATCTTTCCGAACAAAAGTAAAAACAAGATTGGTTTCCTATAGAGTGCGCAGATAGCACATATAATTTAGTTCACATATCTACTTCATTTTACATTGCTTATTAAGTACAATATATTGTTGATTTATTTTGTATACATTGCAGACATGCAGTTTTGTGAATATTTGCGGACACTACAAGCTAGATTTGATGAAACACATTACAAGCTGACGGATTTAGAGTTGATTCCAAAACCTGCCATTGATAAAAAAATCTAAATGTTAAGTATGTGTGACTACTAAACAAACTAGGAAACCCTTTCATAATGTTGTTAGGGATTCAGGAGTATTGGCATATTGACTAAGAATAATAAACGATATTTTATTACCTTTATAGATGATTGTAGTAGATACTATTATGTTTATTTGCTTAAGCATAAAGACGAAGCACTAGAAATTCATTATGTTCAAAACTGAAGCTGAAACACAAACTGGTAAAGTACTTAAACATTTGAGATCTGATAGAGGTGGTGGGAACAGAACTTTTAAAGATGTGATTAACATCATGCTTCTTAATTCGGGGTTGCCTAAGTACATGTGGGGAGAGGCTCTGAATACGGCTTGCCATATTCTGAATAGAGTCCCTCTAAAACATATGAACAAGACACCCTATGAATTATGGAAAAATAGAAAGACAAGTTTAAAGTATATTCGTGTGTGGGGCTGCCTTACAAACGTGTTTGTCCCTGAACACAAGAGAAATAAACTAGGTCCGAAAACTGTTGATTGCATCTTTCTGGGCTATATTGAAACCATTACGGCTATGAGATTTTTAGTATTAAAATCTGACATAGATGGAATAGTGGCTAACACTATAGTTGAGTTTCGTGATGCAACATTCTTTGAGAATGTGTTCCCTATGAATACTGACATACCTCAAGGTATTTCTAATGATGATCCCACTCACACATCAAGTTCTATTCCTGATCATGTGGAAAGGATGACAAATGTGGGGGCAGATCCTGCTAGTAGTTCTACTCCTGATGAAGTAGAGGAACCTAAAAGGCACTACGCCATAAGTGGTCATATGCAATGCTTTTTTACAGTTGCTATAGACCAAAAAAGCGTTGCATTAAGCTTGTTTTTCAAAAATGCAACACCAAACGGCCGTTGCATCTGCGGACGTGGCCTTTGATATGTAATGCAACACTTTTGGTCAGCTACTGCAACGGAGAGAAAGAATTGCATTATAAGTATACTACAACACCAAAATCAAGGAAATGCAACACCAATGAGTGTTGCCTTAAACACAAGGCCAACTATCATGCCACGTCAATAGTGGGGCCCACTAAAATGCCACGTCAGTAGTGGGGCATGTGTGCCAGGTCAGTAGTGGGGCCCACATGCCATAATGCAACGCTTTTCATTGTCTTTTGAAATAGTAATTTTTTTAATGCAATAGTATATTTACTAATGCAACACCATTAGATTCTATAATTCAATACCATTTTCTTGAAATGCAACATTAGTTTTGTACATACATAAATACCATTCAAAACATTCAACATTCCATCCAAAACATCCTAAAACCAATCGAAAACAACCAAGGCATCTAACAACATACTAAATACCTAACTTAATCACAAAAAAAATTAAATAATACAAATAATCTCGTCCCCAAAATCCCAGCATCGTGAAATGTGTAATATCCCAACATCGTGAAATGACCAATCCAGTCGAGAAGCACTTGGATGCCAACCTGAAACACATAGCGATATGAGATTAAGTTCAATCACAAGTTTTTAATTCGAAAATATTGAGGACGCGCGGACTAAACCTAGTGCCTTTCAGTTTTAACTCGAAAATATTGAGGACGGACTAGCACCTTAAATATGTATTTTTATAATGATCAGCTACGGGACTATATAAAAAATTGAGGACGCGCGGACTAGACCATACATTCGGAACTCTGTATAAAAAGATGTACTCTTGAGCACTACCTACTATTATTACATAACACATGAGACAAAAATTGAACTAGAATTAAAGATGGGCCAGGGATCAGATTGGTTAAACTGAGAATGCCTAAATTGTCGTAACAGGCTTTGGGCTAGACACCCATATTGCATATTTTTGTGCAATATTCTGACCACTCATCACATCCCATTTACTGCCTGAAGGATCATACTTTTAAACGACCCCAACTCACTCTTTTTATACCACATTATTTCTCACTTCTCGTGGCCCTTTTGATGTGGGATATTAACTTCTTCTTATCGCCTACAACACGTTCAGGTACATACAATTCACTTGTAAACAGCACTACAATAAAAGTAAATACATGTTATAATATTAGACAGGAGAACTTTAGCCTAAATCAAAATGAAAAACTCTACAAAATCACTCAACACAACCGAACAAGCGAAAAAACGAAAGAAACCTAAATGGGCTTGAAGAGATCTTTCCAAACAAAAGTAAAAACAAGATTGGTTTCCTATAGAGTGCGCAGATAGCACATATAATTTAGTTCACATATCTACTTCATTTTACATTGCTTATTTTTTTTTTTTTTTGTCACAATTTTACATTGCTTATTAAGTACAATATATTGTTGATTTATTTTGTATACATTGCAGACATGCAGTTTTGTGAATATTTGCGGACACTACAAGCTAGATTTGATGAAACACATTACAAGCTGATGCACAAGGTTGGAGGACTTGATGTTAGACAACAAAATTTTTGCAAGAGAAAAAGGACATTCGACGAGTGAGAGAAAAGGGTGAAGGCCCACAATACCAGTGTACGATGTTACACATTTGTGACTCGGTATCATGACTTCTTAACCCCCTTTTGTGAGGTTGTTTTCTAGGTTTTGGGAAGGTATACAAAGTAGCCCAGTAGCCCTTCCATCGATATACAGTTGAGGAGGTTGATCACAAACGCTACATGAGAAAGACCTAACTAATTGAAAGGCATAGGCCATAAGACCATATGTTGGAAACTGGAAAACAGATCCCTTTTGAAATTTCACCATGGAAGCATACGTAAAAAGTTGTCCAGTCCCACTAAGTCGGGTTCACTGCTGCATACTCTATGTTCATGCCATATTTTATTCTTTTCAAGTGTTTCACTTTACTGAACTAGTTACAATATATGCGTTGTACAATAATAAGGTGGGCCATAATAATAATTAGATGTGGATTTTCCAGTCGAGCAACTTTGCCAAGTTCAGTTTTCGCTTACCTGTAATATAGAAAATGTAAATTGCATTCCTTTTATTTTGTAGAAACCATGAATATTTTCTCGGAATTAGATTAGTAGAGATTCATCTTTTTCCATTTTCAACTTTACAAGTTGTAACATGGTATCAGAGGTTAAAACTCTTGTATTCCGCTATTGATACTTGATCAACTTTACAAGTTGTAACATGGTATCAAAGGTTAAAACTCTTATATTAATTATATAAAGATTGACAAAAGTCTCTTGTAGAACTTGTTGGTGAAGCTGGGACTGAGAACACTCAAAAGAAAGACAAAGGTAAACTGCCTATGGTGTATTGTCCCATGGAGAAAGAGAAAAAAGAGAAGAAATATCAGCATAACTTAGAGCTAAAGTTGATGGGAACAACCATTAACACTTTAAGAAAGATTGATAATGAGTATGCTTCTATATTCAGGGATCGTTTTGAAATTAAAATTTACAAAGATGATCCTGGATATAGCTGTGATGGAACAAAAGTCAGAACTTTAAAAAGCCTTGATAAAAGCATAACAACATGAAGCTGAGAAGAAGAAGAAGCCACTCACTTGTTGATCAGAGAAATGGCTAATAAAGATGAGGTGGTTTTAGAGTCATCAAAAAAGGAAAAGAAGAAAAGGAGCAGAGTACCACCCCCAAGAAGGCCTGTTAAAAAATGCAAAATCAAGGAGGAAACAGGACCTTCAATCTCAGTAGTTTCAGAAAATGCCTGATCTCATATTGGACAAACTGAAAGATGCAAGAGTTGTGTATGCCACTGCTAGACTTCTAGAAAGATTAAGGTTCACTTACACTAATGGGAAGAAGCATGAATGGCTAGTTTTCAACATTCTGGAAAGAGATCTTGATTCTCTTAGGAAGATCATCAATAAGATTGACTATAGTGTTTGAAAGAACAAGAGTGTAGGATGTGAGATTCATCACAAAATTTCCAAGCTGAGAGCAGAACAGCTTAAGGAACAACAGCCTGGAGAGTCATTTGTGGTCTATAGATAAACATTCAACTGCTGCTACTTGTGTTTCAGTTATTATCTTTAGCGTAATCTTTAACGTAATCTGAATTAAAGACATTGTTAAAAAAAGAAGTCACGTGCTAAGTTCTAAAAATCATGCATTTAATTCAGATTACGTTAAAGATTTACTAATGTTCGCAATCACATTTTTCAAACATCTTAAAATTTTAATTTGATTATTCACTAACAAAAAGATATCATAATTAGGTTTAAAAAAAGGCATTTGAACATCACTCAAATGTTAAATCATTGTAAAAGACTGAAAAATGTAGGATTAATTAATTTATGTTGCAAGCAACACGAGTTTACTTTCTGATGATTGATGACATAGTCATTCGATTTTTATATTTTTCAGTTTATCTTATTCTTCTAGTACTATTGCCTAAAAATCATGTAGAATAATTTTACAATAAAGAATCTTAAGGTCAGTTGAACATTTTAAAAGTATAATTTAGTTCAATTATTTTTAAATAAAAAATTTGGTTAAAAATGTCAAAAATATATAAAAAAAGACAATTTTGTGCAAAAACAATAATACTTAAGCCATCAAAGTGCAACTACAAAAATTAAAAAAATGAAACCATTAACGTTCGTTAAAAAAATTTAACGAAATGCAATCATCTGCTAAAAAAATAATAGTTTAGTCTATAAAATGACAACAATTATAAAAGAGTCATTTTTGTGCAAAAAAAATAATAGTTCAGGCCATCAAACTGCAATTAAGTCTTTTAAATTTTTTAACATTTATGTTGGAGGCCCGTATATCCATCTTGGGTCTGATCGAATAAGCCCATGGTTGGCAAGCCCACATGTTCTAAGGGTTCTTGACTTCAGCTCAAGAGGGTGAAGGATGGTGCCACCCCACGATCGTTATGTCTTCACAACGATCGCTTGCATTCTTTTCTTTGCAAGTTCAATTGATTGCTTTGGCGGTTGATTTTGATAATTTCATTTATTATGAATAAAAATAACTTAAATACAAGCATGCAAGAGTGATTTAGTGAAAAAAGCCCGTAGATATCATAGTTGCAAAAACATTTAACCTACTTGCTTTATAGCAATACACAGACTGTTTTATAAATTACCTATATAAATAATGTTTTTTATTTTATTGATTTGTTTCAATTTTTATCATTAATATTAAACAAATATTTTTACTCATGAATACTCGAACTTTATCCTTTTACTTAATAATTTAAGTGTGAAATTACTACGTTACTCCTTACCTCCAGTGTTCTAAAAGTTATAAAAGTCGGCCGATTAATCGGTAGATGGATGGTCCCCATCTCGATTAAACGAAAATCGTGTCAAAGAACGGATTTTAAAAAAAAATCTGTCAAAAGTAAGGCGATACATAATCAATCGGCTGAGGCTATCAAAAATTGGTATTAATGGATCAAAGTTGGAAATAATATTAATTTTTTTAAAAAAGAATTTTTTTTTGAAAAAAGTTAATAAACAATATATTAGCTATTATATGGGTATGATTTATTGAGTAAATCTTAATATACCAATTTTTCTCTCAAATAGAAATACTCTTTCCGTTCGTATCAAGTATATGCGGGTTTTTTTTTATGTAATCTTAACATTTGAATATCATTGGACTAATGATTTATGATATTGTTTTAAAAATCTTTTGAAAACTTGATGACATTAAAATAAAATTATATATTATCATTCATTAAATAAATTATCTCTGGTTAATCACTATAAGGTATCTTTAACTCTTTATGCTGATTTTCGTCTTGTAGAACACTGCTTTGATAATAAATTAATTAAATTTTAGTCAAATTGATCTTTGGCCTCGGTTGCGGATGAGGCCGGGTAATTATTTTTGGATAAGAAAATATTTTTCAAAAATCAAGTTATCACTTTTCTGCCCAATTTATTTCAAATTAGACCGGACGAATTTTTCAAATATGAACAACTAAAGTTGGGGGAGAGCACGGGCCGGTTCACCTAAGTTTTAGATAAAACCGGAATCATATATCTTCGGTTTCTAAAATTGAAAACCGCAATCATCGGTTCAGTTTCAAAATATCCAGTTCGGTTATAATTGATTTGGTTTCGGTTACAAAATCGATTAGTATAAAAATAAGAAAAAATATTACTACTAGAATTTTTATAAAAAAACTTAATAAATCAGCTAAAGTTTGATTGTGTTATATACGGAGTAGTTGTTTTCACTACTGTAATATTTTTAGTATAGAGCAAGATGGGCCATACCTCACATTCAGCTTAAACTGCCAGGCATTCTGTCTGCAAAAATTAAGGCCATAGAGCTTTTTTACAAGACTAATCTAATTCTTGCAATATCACAATATAAGCCTCAACAATATGAGCAAATTTATAAAATAATTTAACCAAAGAACTAGAATTCAAATGACAATCTAAGTCAAAAAGCTAAAAAATGAACCAAAATCTCAGGATATCATAACACTAGAATGCCATAAAACTTGGGGCACAATATGACAAAAGGAAATCATAACAAAGAAAACAAGTATAAACGTTTGGATCAGTGAAAGTTAAGAAACGTGTTGGGTTTGACCGGTTGTTCAACCCAATATGCTAATATGAATTTGGGTGATTAAGACTGTTTTGGTAATAATTGTATGGGTAGACAATTATTATATATGGTAATAATTTTATGGATAGACAATTATTATATATGGTATGTCTTGGTCATTAAATTAGGGAATTAGGTACCAAAAATAAAAAGTCTTGTATAACAAGTATGGTAAGTCTTGTAAAACAAGTATGGTAAAAAGTCTTGGTGGCTAAGTTTTGGGTGGCTATATAAACATAGTCATATTGTATTTGTTTGATGTGAGTTCTTAAGAGATGTAATCGTCTTAGGTATTGTTTGGGAGATGCTTGAGCATTGTTTGGCTCAAGTATCAGGTTGGGACACCATTGAGGTGTTATTGTTTTGATTAATAATAAAAGTTGGGACGTGGGTGTTTCCACGTCATATATGTTTTTTGTGTGTTACTTGTCAACTAATTGTGTGTTTGTGTGTGTGCTTTGCATTGGCATGTTGTGAATCTCGAATTGGTGTAGTCCATCAACCTAACAAAATGTTGGAACTGAAAATATATAATACAAATATATATTAATAATTGGTTCGATTTGTTATCGGTTCAATTGAGAAATATAACCGGAACCCAACCATTTAAATCGATTCGATTTCAGCTTGGATTTAATCGGTTTAATTTTTGCCGGTTTTGGTTCGGTTTAAAATTGTATTCGCTTCTCATTTACCTTTTCTGTCATTTTTAGGTTTGCAAAGAGGTCTCAAGGATCAGTTCTCTTTACTTTTTAGGAAATATGTAGGATATCCGATTAAATTTAATATTAAAGTACCCAACAAGGGATGAACAGACCAACAAGTAGGGGTGTAAGCGAATGGATATTGTTCGGTTGGAGGATAAAAGTCGAATCAAACCGCAACTTGCGGTTATTCAAAAAAAATTGAACTTTAATACTTAATATACGAACTCGCGGTTACACGATATGCGGGTCGATTGCGGACGGTTATCGCAGTTGAGTGAATTGAACGTACACAGTAAGTATCAGCAACTTTGATTCAGAGCAGTATGAAAAATGTTGTTGACTTAATTTTATCATGTCCGCACTATTTTACAAGATCTTTTTCTAGGAGACTCTTAATATTTAATATACGAACTCGCGATTACACAATATGCGGGTCGATTGTGGACGGTTATCGCAGTTGAGCGAATTGAACGTACACAGTAAGTATCAACAACTTTGATTCAGAGCGGTATGTAAAATGTTGTTGACTTAATTTTATCATGTCCACACTATTTTACAAGATCTTTTTCTAGGAGACTCTTAATATTTAATATACGAACTCGCGAGTACACAATATGAGGGTCGATTGCGGGCGGTTATCGCAGTTGAGCGAATTGAACGTACACAGTAAGTATCAGCAACTTTGATTCAGAGCGGTATGTAAAATGTTGTTGACTTAATTTTATCATGTCAACACTATTTTACAAGATCTTTTTCTACGAGACTCTTAATATTTAATATACGAACTCGCGAGTACACAATATGAGGGTCGATTGCGGACGGTTATCGCAGCGAATTGGACTTAATTTTATCATGCCCCCGCACTAGGAGACTCTTCAAATAAAAAGATGGTTGTTGGTTTGGGTGGCTCATCAAGTGCTAATGGACTCGCCAAGAACAAGGCATGTTATCCTTCCACCGACAGGAGCAGGAAGTGATCGCTGCTCTGTGGAGCCAGCCTAACGCGGAGCCTTCCACTTTATTGACCAGGAGCTCCAGGCTTTCGCCCAAGGCACATGGCACAACTCCATACTTGAAATGGGCAAGCCTGTGATTTTACTCGTCAGAGTCCGACCTTCTGAACCAAGCCACTCTCCAACCATCTCAAATCTCTCGCTTGAGTTACAGGCCCCCGCTACAAAGCCCAGATACTTATGGAGTTATTTCCTCTCCTATATAACGAAGTGTCTCTCCTTTTCTTGAGGCGATGTGGGTTCTTTTTCTTCTTTGTCTTTGCTCAATATGCTTCCCTTCCCGTGTTATGCCTTTCAAATATAGTTTTTAATTATTATTTTATAAACGTTCTTCTGGTTACCTAATATAGTTTTCATTTGTAAGGCGCAAGGTATTAACAAGGTACACTTGATCTTTACAAAAAGGTTGAGAAATGTGTGCCATGTAATGCAACTATCTTGATGAACTTTAGTAACTCTAACTGTCTTATATTGCTTGCACAAATTCAATGGCAATGTAGGAAGCTGTGTCATATTCAATGTTTAATGCGACACTGCGGATGTTTGGAGGTTTTACTCTGCCTATTAATCTCTCTTTTGATGCAATAGAGTTACGTTGGATGCAAATAACAAACACGCTCAATTTTTTAAAATTTTAAATTCAGAAAAAGAAAATTTCAAAAATGATATCTAAGAAAGAAAAACATGAATGTGGCGTTGGGGTAAAAAGTTGGACTACAAAACATTTGAACCATATTATGGGATTATGAATTTTTCCTAGTCTCTCTACATGAGCTACTTAGAACTTTTCTGTCTTGTGTTGTCACCACTCTGCTACATTTCAAGTATGGGAGCACGGTTTTGTTCAGCTTGATTTTTGGATGAAATCGGATCTGGAACTTATGATAAAGTTTTGATTTCAAAAATCTAGGTTGAATTTCAGTTTTAAAACTGCAGGAAACAAGAATAGCTTTACACAACTCAAATACAAACATTACAGTCTTCAATACAAACACACATTACACCAGAGGTAGCCATCTGTACTTAGCACATCAAATAACAAATATACTTCAGTGGTCAGTTTTAACTAGCCAATAACCATCTATGTTTCACTGAATCAATGTAGTATGTTGTTCAAAATTAAATTGATCAGGAGTTCAGGACAGAAGAGCTAGTGCAACAAGAGGATGGTAACATGGAAATGAATGTTACTAAGAATTAAAATATCTTGTAAATGTATTTGTTAATTGGAACCTAGAAGCCGAATAAAATTACAGTTTTTCGATTTTGATTTACCGATTTCGGTTTTTCTGCTCAGTACTAGTTCTCCATCTGTTTTTGTTTTCACGAGGTCAAAATATGGCAGGTGACAGTTCTCAAATTGGTTCGAGCAAATCTACAATTAAGCTTCAAATCTGATTTGAAATGTGAAATTCAACGATTTTAGATACTTCTCTAATTTGAAACACTAAAAATCAGTCAAATTAATTTGAAAGGAGTTTTTAATAAAAATATTGAACTAAAGAATTGTAGGGCCTAACCCTTGTTTAGAGGGAGCCCTTCCAGAAATTCTCTATGGCACAAGGCAGAGCCAAGGCCAAAGAGGGGGTTTGGAAATAGTTTTCAACCAGCAATTGACGCGCCTCAGTTAGTACCTCACTAGCTACGTCATTGCCCCAAGCGCAAAGATATCAATTAGTCCGGCTTCCATTGGCTTTTAAAGAATAGCTTTTGACACACTTTCTATCATAAGCGATGTGGTTCCAAAGCGTTTGTTATTATTCACCGAAACAAATACACCAGGAGTATGCTATAAGGTTTTTGATCAAGCTACTGCCTTTTTTTTCTTGCCAGATCTCTCAAACACATAGTATAACCGATGACCTCCTGATTTAGTGAATGTTTAGCGATACCCCCTCCATCAGATATCGAATCTTTGCAAATTTTATCTCTATGCAAGAAATGCAAACATTGTGTCCAAGCCAGCCATTTAGATATAATTAGAAGGGACTGAGTGACCAACTCAGATATTCGGATTATAGTTTAAGAATCAAAGTAAATTTAAAATTTTCAAGATGGCAACAGTTGGCCTCTTCCTTTCTATTTACTTCTCTACTGTTAAAATTCATTACTACCAAAGGACAATAATTTGCAATAAAATTGTAGGGCTTTCTCAAAAAGAACAACCCTCCAAAAATAGGTGTATGCCACTATGAGTGACGAGAACATGGTATTCTTTAGTAAAAGGCGAAAGAATAGTACACTTTGTGCTCATCACATGGCTGCGTGAGCTGCAAGTACAACAAACAGCGGGACTTATAAGAGAGTGAAACAAACATGCCTTCTCTTGTTCCCTTTCATTTCAGCAGCAGCCTCAAGCTTCTTTAACTCATCTTCTACCTTCTTTAACTCATCTTCTACCTTCTTTAACTCATCTTCTAGCTTCTCAACCTTTCTCAATAGCCCTGGAATGATAGTTCTTGATCTTGGGCACATAGGACCGTCAAACCAGAGGTGGTAGTTACAAGAATTAGCCCTGTCTTCCTGCAATTGAAATGGGTCAGAAAACCATTTTAAGCAAGAAAAACACTGATAAACAATGGTTTTTACCATGAAACGCAAGCATCCCCATAATCGTCTTCCTGGATTTGCATCTGTCCATGATGTTCTTAACACAGCTACTGTTCCACACCAACATCTAGGTTCCATCTTCTTGCCTCCTCTAATAAGCAATACAACGATTGTATACACGCATATATATATATATACATGTATAACAGTAGAACTACATGGGCTAATAGGTATGGCGGGAGTTTGTTCTGGTTTTTGGAGGGAACTGGCACTGCAGAAGACAGTTTTGCCCCTCAGCTAAAACCCGACTTTTTTAACTGAACTGGGTTTAAGGGTTGAAAGGTACGAATTTCATACCTCGGGGGCTAAAAGGTACACTTTTAAAAGACAGTGGCTGATGGGTATATGGGAGTAAACCTCAGGGGCTAAAAGGTCATTAAGCCTAAAAAAAAGATCAAAACTATTTTGGAAGGGACTGCGCGGACGAAAGTCACCCCTGTCACAAATTATGATGTAGGCTCCACCACTTGGGTAGACCTTAGACGAGCGCCCCTCCAAAGTGCAATAAAAGTCACTAATCTAGGCCATCGGCCTTCATGATCACCGATTGACCCCATCCAGGTAAGTATTTTTAAAAGTTGGAAGGAGGTCTATATTAATACCCAGATGGTAGTGTTTGCAACACTACGTTATCGATATATAGGTTTTAGGCAAGGGAGAGATGCTCTCCAATATGTGTAAAAGGGGCATAGACACCCTCAAATTTTTATTCTCTCATATAATTGCTAAAAATTTAAACAAATTGTATCGACAATTCTAAAGTTATTTTTTTCTACTAATTTGCAATACAGACGTACCATTTCTTATTTTTTGATTCTTGGTATCTTAGATATATAACAATTTCTATTTTGTCAATAATAAATAATACTATAAAAAGTTGTCCGATCCCACTAAGTCGGGTTCACTGCTGCATACTCTATGTTTATGCCATATTTTATTCTTTTCAAGTGTTTCACTTTACTGAACTGGTTACTATATATGCGATGTACAATAATAAGGTGGGCCATAATAATAATTAGATGTGGATTTTCCAGTCGAGCAACTTTGCCAAGTTCAGTTTTTGCTTACCTGTAATATAGAAAATGTAAATTGCATTCCTTTTATTTTGTAGAAACCATGAATATTTTCTCGGAATTAGATTCGTAGAGATTCATCTTTTTCCATTTTCAACTTTACAAGTTGTAACATGGTATCAAAGGTTAAAACTCTTGTATTCCGCTATTGATACTTGATCAATTACAAGTTGTAACATGGTATCAAAGGTTAAAACTCTTGTATCCCGCTATTGATACTTAATCTGAAAGCTTGAGTTTCGTGTTTGTTTTAATAAATCGACTTTCATAATAAGTTATCATATTTCAACTTAACGTTTCTTCACACTTTAAGTGTTCAATAAATTGTCTACACATGCATCTTATTCTGCTATTACTACTTGATTTACATCATCAACAATGGATGCAAATCACTCGTACTACCTTTATACACAACTAGCTTTATAGCTCGTGCGAGGCACGAGCATGCTCTAAACTCACATGTTACTAAAGTGTGTACATATTGTATTGTAAGATGCAATTTCTTCCATTTTGTACATGGACTTGTCATGCTAATGAATAACGTTAGTTAGTGATATACCTTGAAAACGTTTTAAAGTTTTGAATTCTACAGTTGATGTCACTAAGCACAAACATTTATTGGTTTGGTAAGATCCGGTTAGTGATAAACGGCAAATTTATGCAGATATTGTTTAAATACTACTATTAAAATTATGTTTTTAGTCCTACATACGGGCATTCTCTAGATACGAATATATATTTATTATTCTTTTTTCAAAATATATTGTACACCTAAACCTTAAATGTGCGCTAAATCAATTATATGATAGTTAATATTGACATCAGTATTGTTGTGAAGTTAACGATCCCCTAATTTGTTGAAGTGTTATGCTTATATATATATAAAAATTTGATAATTGTAGTCTCTATCTGAGTTTAAGCTTAATAGCAGATATATTGAATTCGATAATTGTACAATTATGGATATACTTTATTTTATAAAACTATTACTTATATATCTCAAAAAGTTGGTAAATTGATTCGTGATAAATTACTCGCTTTACCTTACAATTGCCACTTGACAAAAATAATTTAACATTAATAATTTTAATATTTTATCATAAATATTCGAAAATTCTAAACCGATATTAGTTTATATTTGATTTAGTCATACGATGACAACCTCAACTTTCTTGTAAAAGTCTCCTACAATTTTTTGTAATAGTATACAAAGAGAAAAATCTTTACAAGTTTTCAGGTTATATACTTTGGTTCAATACTTTATATAGTGGTTTGTCAAGATCCAGTTAGCAATACATGGCAAGTTTATGCAGATATTGTTTAAACATTGCCATTAAAATTATGTTTTTAGTCCTACGTACGGACATGCTCTATATACGAACATATTTTTTTCTTTTTTTCAAAATATATTGTATATCTAAACGTTAAATATGCGATAAATCAATTATATGATAGTTATTATTGACATCAGTATTGTTGTGAAGTTAACGATCCCCTAATTTGTTAAAGTGTTATGCTTATATATATATATATATATATATACATAAATATATAAATTTGATAATGTAATCTACATCCAAGTTTAAGCTTAATAGCAGACATATTGAATTCGATAATTGTACAATTGTTGACATGCTTTATTTTAGAAAACTATTACTTTTATCTCTCAAAAATTGGTAAATTGATTCGTGATAAGTTACTCGCTTTACCTTACAATTGTCACTTGGCACAAATAATTTAACATTCAATACTTTTAATATTTTATCATAAATATTCGAAAATTTTAAACCGATGTTAGTTTATATTTGATTTAGTACGATGACAACCTCAACTTTCTTGTAAAAGCCTCTTACAAAAACTTTTTTATTAGTATACAAAAAGAAAAATCTTTTCCAGTTTTCAGATTCAATACTTTATATACTGGTTTGGCAAGATCCAGTTAGTGATAAACGGCAAGTTTATGCAATTATAAGTTGTTAATGTCTAATAATGAAAAAAATTTGATGTAAAATAATAGATAAAATACGTTTTATGCTTATTACATATGAGAATATAATTAGAAAGGAGTAAATATGTTGATAGTTTTAAATTTTAAATTAAATATTAAAGAAAAATATAGCAAGTGATATTTGGTTGACATTAAAAATTTCAATATTGTAGTAGTAGCAAATGTTAATATTGAATTTTTATTATAAAGATTATTGGTACTACTCTCAAAAAATATTAAGAAACATAGAACAAGTGATTTTTTTGAATATAAGGCTAATAATTTTTAAGTTATTATTCAAGTGTTGGGATGGTGTAGTGGATACATATGTACACTTTTGTCACACCTAGGTCCTAGGTTCAATTCTCATCGAGAATAAATGTTTTATCATTAATATAATATAAGAGGCCCAAAAAATACCCCAAATTTGTTACCAAATTCTTGTATAATTTGGAAACTTTTCTATTAATATGATGGGATCCCGCGTGCATATATATGCGCCCTCAAATTATAATTCAATATTTGGCGGTCACGTCATCTGGGAACAAATTTTGGGGTACCTAGCACTACTCAATCAAAAATCGTATTTTGACAAAAAAATTGTTCATCAAATTTTGAAAGATCTGCAACTTCGGTAGGTATGTTCAGAGTAATTTGTTAGGTCCTAGAGTTTGTGTAAAATGGGAGGTCGAATGCGAACTATTTACTTACAAACTTTTCAAAAGTTTTAATGCTTAAACGTTTATGAAAATGCAAGCAACTGAACAATGTTTATCAAAATAAACAATTTATTTATTTTTTATTTATTTTGTTTGAAAAATGACTTTCTGTCAAATAAATGAGTGTCAATATCTTCTATATTGTACTATTAGCCTTGTATGAACATTAATATGAATTTTCTTTCATTTTGATACTTTATAATTTTTATTTTGATAGTGTTGTTAGGAGAATTTCGTACAAAAGTGTGTTGGAGGTTTATGGAAAGTTGTGGCTGGACTTGTATGATGACTCCTCAGAAATTGAATAGAGAATGGGTTTTTTCTCTTGCCCTTGCCGAGTGTCAATTGTGTATCATACAAGGTGCCTACGTACCCCTTTATATAGGGATCAAGCCTCACGTAGTTCTTGGAGAACAAGTCATTGAATAAGCCCATTCAGTCCAAGCCCATAAAATAGTCAGGATTTATGTTCCCATAAATAACTCAAGGATTATCAATCCACCTCATGTTCCCATAAATAGTTCCAAGGATCATCAATCCTCCTCAAGTTCCCATAAATAGTCTAAGGATCATCAATCCTCTTCAAGTTCCCATAAATAATCCGGTTTTCACACGTTTTCCTACAATCTCGCGGCATCTCCGCATTTCTTCCCATGATTGTAGGTCTGTCCCGTGTCAACCAAGAAACATTCCATAAACAGGAATTTCCATATTTTGGGCTTCACCCACGATGCGAGCTGGCCAGGCTCGCATCGCACAAGACATATGAAAATTACTCTTTCGTAGTTCAAGTGGTGCGAGCTCACCTATGTTCAAATATTCTTATTTCTGACAAGTACCACGGGCCCATTACTTCATAATGGTGAGAGCCCATAAGCTTATGGTATAAATAACGAAGCGAGCTCATCAAAATGAACTCATAAAGAAGAGAGCCCAAAACTCTTTTTAACGAAGTGAGCCCACCATACTTAGAAGGATTTTTGGGCTCAACATAACTTCACGATGCGAGCCCTAATTCTAGTCCACACCAATCTTCCCAAATCATAGCCCAATCCCTAGGCCCAAATCACTTAGGGACCTGTCCAGGGCCCATTATCGAAAATCCCGTATAACAGATAGTAACAATAGTAGAACTTAGTGTCATCTACCTTGCGATTACAAGAAATATACTTTGACTGTGACAATATGTTTCACTTAATCTTAATCTTTCCTAGACTAAGAGCATCTCCAATGGTGATATGTAAAATGGTTAGCTAAAATATGATAAAATAAGAATAATATAAAATTTTAGCTAAAGGGTGTGATCATTACTCCAATGATGTTGTGTATAATTATGCTAATGTAAATTATACCTAAGGGTTTTGCCGGTTCGACAAATATAGCCAACCAAATATGATTATCTATATTTATTGCTAAGGGGTAGTATGGTTGGAGTATTAATTTTTTTACATATTCTCTAAATATTGACACATAGGTGCTATGTAGATTGATTTAGCTAAGGGGTAGGTACCATTGGAGATGCTTAGAGCATCTCCAAGGGTATTAGGTAAATTGATTAGCTAAAATATTATAAAATAATTGTAAGCTAAATTTTTTTGAATCTTTAAGATGGTGTACTTCAATGGTATTAGCTATAATGGTTAGGTAAATTTGAAAGGTAGTATAAATTTTGTGATTGATGGATAGAAATTAATTAAAAAATTAATATTTTTTGCTAACAGGTGAGTTTTGGTTTTCCAAATATAGCTACCATGAATGATGTTTTGTAAAATTTATCGGCAACTCTATGCTATACGCTGGTGAGTTTCCTAATCAATAAGCTCTGCAAATTTTCAAGTTTAATAAATTTATGTAAGATGGCTTATTGTTGCTACTTATCAATTTGCTTAAAATATATATGAAGTCAGAAAAAGTGTGAACAAATTTGTAGCTTGTTCAAGTAAAGAGAAAGCCTAATGCTGAGACAGGGTTTGCTTCTTTGTTGTACCCTGTTTCTTCTCTAAGTCAATTTTACATTCTTTTACAGCTAGAAGATGAAAGAGATATACACAATCAACCTGGACAGACATGATAATCCAAATAAGACTTTTAAAAACTGTTTTCCTATAATCAACACTCTAGTGTGCATACAAGGTCCAGGGATGCATCTCTTTATCCACCTCGACTTAAAACAACATAGGATAAATCTTTATTATCGGGATATCTCATCACCCTCGACTTGCTCAACTTGACATGTTACCATGTTCTATCCAGAACCTGTCCATTAAAATAAGTACTTTTTACTGGCGGCTTTACTTTAATGCTGATATAGTAGTAACTTATTAAGCTAAATGATGAAGAAATGCCTATCCAACATCGAGCAGCATACAAGGTTATGGTCTCACTGGTGCGCCGGGGAAAATGCTTTCTAAGTGTGTTAAATTTCCAAACACCCCACATCAACAAGAACAACGGGATCAAATATTATACTGAAAACATTCACTACACCAAAAATGGCCAAAACCTACCACGTAAATGGTAGGTTTTGGGGGTAAATCGGTAGGAATTGGTGTCAATTCCTACCATTCGACATGGTAGGAATTGCTCAGGTCAGAATTGATGATGGTAGGAATTGGTGGTCTGTTTCTTAAACGGTCCCACATGCCAAATGGTTGTCCATGTGGTGAGCCACATGGCGGTGGTCCCCGACACGTCACTTGTCACGTCAAGTGCCACGTCAAATAAATATTGTCCCACGAGGTTGACAGGGCTTTCCACGTGTCACACAGGGTCCCACTGCCACGTCATTTTGTGGGGTCACCTTTGACCCCAGTCAAGGACTATTTCCTACCAAGTGCAAATGGTAGGTTTTATATCATTCTAAAGAAAATGTTTCAATAGCCAGCTGCATCCACTTTGTATCAACATCGCCTTTTATAAACATAACACGCCTGAAGCCATAAAAGAAAATTGACTACCAACTAGATATTATTAATAGAAAATATTACACAAATATTCAGTACATCAATTTATTGAACACCGCACATTAAATATTACACTATTATATTACACAAATATTATTAATAGAAAATATTACACAAATATTCAGTACAAATATTGCACTATACTTGCTTGCTAAAGATTACATCTTGATGTGACGACAAAGATATTGGCCTTGATACATTTGCAAACGGGTTAGTCTGTTTTGACATACAAGTATGGAACAAAACCTGCCATAAGACTATCTGAAAAGCGCAAGTCCCGTTGCTTTGTAAACTCGTCGTAATTATCAGGTACACGCAAAAGAGGGGCTGTAGTAGATGAAGCCAATTCTTGATGTACTTGTACCTGGTATCCACAAGGACATAATTTCCGGGGAGATCATGTGCAGATACAAATGTAAGTTATGGCATTCTGAAATTCCAAATTTAGTGTAGCGCATTAAATATCACGAAATCAAGGTGATTTCAATAGGTCTGACTACTGCAATTAATATAAGCCAGCAGAACCAGATTAATAGATTAATGTATATTACAGTATTTTTGGGTGGGTTTACCTGTTAGATGGGAAGCATAAACCTCTGTCTCCATAATCTTTGTCGCTCCAAAACCTCTTCAGTTACGGCTTCGCCAGGTCCAAGGACCTTCCTTCCCCTGTTTTTAGATACATTAACATCACAGTATCTTCAAAGGCTAACATTCAGTACGGGAAACGACTCTAAATTTTAAACGACTCATAACTTCGGATATATAATTCACCCGACAGCTCTATACCGGATTTCTGTTAATCAAACAGAGGCGAATAACCCATGTTGGGATATTAATTTAGTGAAACTTATAAGCTTCAGCACAGTCATTTCATCCAAGGCTCTGGTCAAATAATGGTGGTTCCATACTTTTCAGCTCTATCACTCTATCAATATTAAGATAAATTAAAACCAGAAATTTTATTCATATCATGCCAACTAGTTAACACTTAACACGTTCAAGGAGAGATATATGAGCTGATGTGTTGCATGTCCACCTCTATTTAATTGAGTCCCTCACTCCCTCTAAATTACAAGCAGTGTAATAGCTTTTGTAAAGGGTTCCAAGCCGGACAAAATACACAACAGGATTGCTTCTAGACCAAATAGCTTTGACCGCCACAAGGATTCTCTAAAATGTAAACTGGGGCTAGCAGTTAATGGGCAATGAGGTTCATTTCCATGTACCAGAATTTGATATTTAAAATAAAAAATGGCCATTCCATCAGATTTCCTATTTATATGCTGAGACTCCATTAGATTTCCTATTTTTTTTATGCTGAGAAGTAAGAACACGCTGTTTTGAAGACTGCACAACAATCTGACAAGGAAGTAAACCAAAATTCTCAACTGTACCAGGGTAGACACAAATACATATTCTAATTTTCAAAACTTAAAAAAAAACCTTGTCCTGATGAGGTATGAGGAGATAATACAATACATAAATACATGTGCCACCGGCAAATCGTGTTTTTCACTATCTTGGATTAAAAAAAAAATTAACTGTCTACTAACTTGTGTGCAAATTACTACAATAAAAATATAAATAAATTAACACTATCGGTAATAAAGCAGCACATATAAACACAACAAAAAAAGAACATAGACCAAGTACTTGTACTGAAACTAAAACTAATAAATTTGCTAACCTTATTTGCAATCTCAATGTACAAGTATTCATCGCTGAATGGTGCCATGTGTATTCTACAAGAGCAAAAATTTCATCAGAAAGATGATGACAGTGGTGTACGTGTGTTTACAGGACCAGGACCAGCAAGACCAGCAGGACCAGCAGAACAGCAACCATCAACTCCCCGTAATATTGAAAAAAATAATCTCACCCAAACGTACACAAGGATTAGAAAAGTGCGTTACATCATAACACACTACATATTAACAACACAATTCCACTGTACAGAACTACACAACAATCTGACAAGGAAGTAAATAACCCGAACCCATCAATAAACACAAAACATATAATCAAAATCATAAACATACAATAAAATCTAACAAAATTGGTTTGTAGAATTAATAGATATATGTATCAACTATCATAGATACACAATTCCTCTCCCTGCATTAATATGTATGAACACCAAACACAATCAATCTCTATTGTAGATATACATAAATATGCATACATATACATCAGGTTATACCTAACACATTATATAAATATATTTTTGATCTAGCACAAACAAATCGAGATTAGAAATATAAAAAAGAGAGAACTTACATCAAAGGAGTTACTAATGAGTTCACACAGAAAGATCTCTTGATTGCTATAAAGAGTGTTGATTACAAATAAAAGACCCGAATTTCCAGAAGACCACCACCACCACCGTACGTCAACTAACACCCACCACCACCACCATGGCACCACCGTTTCTGTTGGAGACAAAAGAATATGGAAAATTAGGGCTTGAAGAGGAGGTGGAGAGTATGAGAAATTAGCAGATCGATTGAGAATTCAGGGCTTCAATAGATTGATTGAGGGGAAAAAATTAGCATTACGTGAAATAGATAACAAGCCCAAATCGATTGAAGCCCAAATCGATTGAAAACTCTAATTTTGTTGAAGTTGGTTAAAGCTGTAATCGATTGAAGCCCCAAATCGATTTGTGAAATTGATTAAACGCCAATTGTTTGAGTGTTTTGATTTGTTTACCGTCGAGAGAGTGCGAGAGATGGAAAAGAGACAAGAGTGAGAGTGTAAAGAGATAAGGGTGTGAGAGTGAAAAGAAAAGAGACGAGAGTGAGGGCGGTATTTTTGCCGCTCGGTTTTTTGTCTGAAATTTTCAGCCCCGCTCTTATTTTCGTGTGCGTCTACTGTGAGCTTTTAACAAAAAAACTGGATTGTGCAGAATCGAACCACTCCCCTCTTCAAGAATGACCAAGTGCTAAACCACTACACCAACAATGCTTTTGTACTAAATCAGCTGTAAATTTTCTATATCATACCCTAAATTTATTTTATAAATTATAAGTTTGATAGATAGATTAATTATAAAAATATAGGAGCTTAAATTAAAAAATTCTAAAATTTTACATACAGCTAAGAAATCAAAATATTTAATCATCCGTAAGGTTAGATCGTTGAAAAAAAATCAAAAACAATCAAAAAGTGTAACCCTAAACAACCCCTAAAAAGGGAAATTCAATTTTTTCGTAAAATTTTAGGCGATTAAAATTTTGGATTGCACGGATTCAAACTCGTGCCCTCCCCAATATTAACCAAGTGAACAACCACTGCGCCAAACAAGCTTTTTATACTAAATCAGCAAATAATTGATATATGATATTCCAATTCAAGTTTTGTAAAGTACAAGTTTAATAAATAGATTTATTATAAAAATATAAGAGTTTAAATTAAAAAAATCCAATATTTTGCATAAAACTAAGAAATCAACATATTTAATCATCCGTAAGGTTGGATCATTGAAAACAAATAAATAGAAATAAAAAAGTGTAACCCTAGACAACCCCTAAAACATGAGTATAAACTCTAACTCAATTTTCTAACACTCTTTCATTTTCTAAACGATTTTAACTTTTTGTAATTCCTTTTTGTCTAAATTTTTTTCCTTACATTCATCAAACTACAAAACGACGTTTCATATAAAAAAATTTAATTTATCCATACGTCTTTATATTTTTAATTTTTTTTCGATATAATTAGGTTTTAACGAATAACATAAGTACCTAAATATGTAAGTTTAATTCAACTAATTTTTATCCTCTACTACTAAAATGAGTAAATCTTTATGTCCCTAGAGTTTGATTAACAAAAAATATGATAACCGATCAACAAAAAATATAATATAAACACATTCTCCATTAATTTTATTTTGTATTATTTTATTAATCGGTTAAAACCTACCAACAATGGTAGGTTTTGATGTGCGCGGGAAATTCAACTTTTCTGTGAAATTTTTGGCGGAAAAGCAAAAAGGTGGTGGGGGTCCAAAATTCGTCAGTGACAGAATGAAAATATTTCGTATTTAAAAAAAATGTTTATTACTTTAAAATATTATTGGGACGATGATGTGGATGGTGGGGTACCATCACGAATAAAACCTACCAGATTTGGTAGGTTTTATTTTCCTACCATATATGGTAGGAAATGACCATGACAGAATTAAAAATTTTATTATTTTTAAAAAATTATTTATTACTTAAATTATGATATGGCTGATGATGTGGATGGTGGGGTACCATTAAGAATAAAACCTACCAGATTTGGTAGGTTTTAGTTTCCTACCATATGTGGTAGGAAATGACCACAGCATATTGAAAATATTTTTTATTTTATAAAAATTGTTTATTACTTAAAAATATGACAAGGCTTGATGATTAGGATGGTGGGGTCTTATCTTTGTGAAAATGCAGGCAAAACCTACCGATGTTGGTAGGTTTTATTTTCCTACCAACAATCGGTAGGATTTGGTGCTAGCTTTTACAGAAATCGGGCCCCACGCGCACCATTTCCTACCATATTCGTTGTCGGTAGGAAATGGTGGGTCAATTCCTACCAAGTTTTTTTGGTAAGATTTAGATGGTAGGAAAAGGCCATTTTTGGTGTAGTGATTTTTCTAGGAACTAATATTGCAGGTGTCGTTTCAAATAGCTGCTCAAAACCTTCCACATCCAGTAAATTTGTAAAAAAATTTATTCAAGATATGTAACTATGAAAATTCAAGATATATATGCCAAAAGTTGTTTCAATTTATTTTCCACCGAGTGAAATGACATCAGTGACATAGTACCTGGCTCATAACTTACTTTATAATTAATTTAAGGGCGGGAAAATAAATTTAATCTCCCCGGAATTATTGTCATTTAAATTAAATTAGTTTACTAAGCCGCGCTTCGCAGCGGCTTTATAATAATATCTCTAAATTTTCTCAAAAAATATTCTACAAAATACATTTTTAAATAAAATAATATTTCTAATATAAAATTAAGTTTTCTTTTGAATTATATATATATATATATATATATATATATATATATATATATATATATATAAAGTTCTAGATCGTTCAATCAAAAACTATAATTATGCCTTCAGAGCTATTAAAATCTTCACTACTTCCAAATCTACTCCCAATAAGAAAAAAATCAAAAAATATGAACAAACAACCTTTTTGTTGCTGGGAGAATTTTTTATTAATAATGATCTCTTTTTGTCAAAACAAAAAACAACAACAACCGCTTCCTTTTAAAAAAAAATTAATTTAATTACATTTTCTCATTGTTTCTTATTCTTGTATGACTTTTGTTATAGATGCGCCGACTTATTGAATTTTGTTAAAAATGCACACACTAAATAAATTCTTAATGTACAATTTTTATCTTTGAATTTTTGTGTATGAATTACAGAAAATATTTTACTAAAAGATATAATATTTTCTCATAAAAATTAAAGCAATAACTATCTAAACGTTAAAAAGCAATGATACAATTTATTTTTGAAGACATGATGAATTCTTCACTTTCGAGTTACCTTGTATACAGGTGTAACAACTTTTAACTATAAATTCAAAACTAATAACGTACACACATAAACATATAAATCAATTCACAACTGAATGTACATGAAAATCACTTGCTCGGCCTATTATTTTAACTGATTAACAGATAAATCCCCTTCCTCGTTAATCCAATAATTTGTCTTGTCAAAGATTTTAATATGATCCTGCATTAGGATACAAACAAACGTAATAATATAAATAACATAAAGGAAAAAGTCTCATACTCATGTACTCATATACACACTTTTAACATGAACAAACAAAAAAGTAAAGAAGAACAATGTTGACAACAAAAATTGCAGTAGACAATTAACAGAGTTTAGGTGTATATTTATACTATTAATTAGTTGTTTGTATGAAAGTATTAAAGGTAATTAATTATTTACCAAGTAATTACTTAATTTCTTATGCAAGACCGATCTAATTTCTTAACTTTTTATTTACCAATATGTTCTTGTATTTTCTATTAGATTACATTAAAAATTATAGTTTAGGAGAGCAGAATGTTAAGATGGTAATTTCATTTGAAAATAAATATTATGAGAATATCTAGATAATAATAAATGGAAGTTCAAAATAATGTAAAGTAATACACTTTTTTTTTAATTTAGATATTTGAATGCAAGAATATTATAATTGAATATTTAGTTTCCTCCATTTGTAATATTTAGTTTCCTCCATTAGTAAATATCTATTGTATATTAACTTTCTCCATTAGTAGAGATTTTAAATGCAAGAATATTATATATACTTTCCTCCATTAGTAGAGATTTTAAATGCAAGAATATTGAAATTGTATAATTAGTTTTCTCCATTAGTAAATATTTAAAAAACAATTGAGATTTTTTCTAATCTTTGGTATTAATTACTTAATTTCTTATGCAAAATCGATCTAATTTCTTAACTTCTTATTTACCAAAACGTTTATGTATTTTCTATTATATCACATAAAAAAAGAAGAAAGTTTAGGAGAATAGAATGTTAAGATGTTAATTTCTTTTGAAAAGAAATATTATGAGAATATTTAGATAATAATAGAGGAAAGTTTAAAATAATGTAAGGTAATACACTTTTTTTTATAATTTAGATATTTTGAAGGCAAGAATATTATAATCGAATATTTAGTTTCCTCCATTAGTGATATTTAGTTTCCTACATCAGTAAAGATCTATTGTATATTTACTTTCTCCATTAGTAGAGATTTTAAATGCAAGAATATTGAAATTTTATATTTATTTTTCTCCATTAGTAAATATTTAAAAGACAATTGAGATTTTTTTCTAGTTTTTGGTATTAATTACTTAATTTCTTATGTAAGACCGGTCTAATTTATTAATTTCTTATTTACCAAAACGTTCCTGTATTTTTTATTATATTACATAAAAAAGAAAGTTTAGGAGAACAGTATGTTAAGATAATAGTTTCATTAAAAAAATATTATGAGAATATTTAGATAATAATAGAGGAAAGTTCAAAATAATGTAAGGTAATACACTTTTTTTGTAATTTAGATATTTTGAAGGCAGGAATATTATAATTGAATATTTAGTTTCTTCCATTAGTGATATTTAGTTTTCTCCATTAGTAAAGATCTATTGTATATTTACTTTCTCCATTAGTATGGATTTTAAATGCAAGAATATTATATGTTTCCGCTATTAGTAAGTATTTAAAAGGTAACTGAGATTTTTTCGAATTTTTAATATTATTAATTCAAAAAATTGAGAAAATTTGAAAAATAGAACGAATCAAAATAATGTAAGGTAATGCACTTTTTTTGTAATTTAGATATTTTGAAGGCAGGAATATTATAATTGAATATTTAGTTTCTTCCATTAGTGATATTTAGTTTTCTCCATTAGTAAAGATCTATTGTATATTTACTTTCTCCATTAGTATGGATTTTAAATGCAAGAATATTATATGTTTCCGCTATTAGTAAGTATTTAAAAGGTAACTGAGATTTTTTCGAATTTTTAATATTATTAATTCAAAAAATTGAGAAAATTTGAAAAATAGAACGAAGCGATCTGAGAGCGCCACCCCACCGCCACATCTTCTCCTTTATATAATAGTATTGATTTAATTGTTGGAGTCCATGAACTAAAAATTTCGTATTTAGATTTTAGAGTAATTTAACTTTTGAATTTTTTTTAATTGTCCTTCCGTTAAAAAGATTCTAACGGAAATTGAAATCTTGCTTATGTGGATATTGATTAATCTAACACGGCTTACATTACTTTATAATTAATTAATTTAAGGGTGGAAAATAAATTTAATCTCCCCGGAATTATTGTCATTTAAATTAAATTTAATTGTTCGAGTCCATTAACTAAAAATTCCGTATTTAGAGTAATTTAACTTTTGGATTTTTTTAATTGTCCTTCCGGCTTGCATTACAACTTTAGTACATTACATGACAATTTTCCAACAATAGTTGCCCAAAACGAACGACACCAACACCCACAACCATCATCTTCTTCATCCCCTCTTCACTATTTCTTCCACCACCCCAAGCTCATATACACGTATATACATTACTAAATATACATATACACATTTCTCACACATACACACCACAAGGTGGTTGTCGGCGGCCGGACTACGCCACCATCATTGTCATCCCCTCCCTGTCATCGCATCTCTTTCTACCTGTCACATCACCCATTAAAGCACAAGCATACACATACTTACACGATCATTCACAATTATAGATCCTAATTCTATTTACACCACAATTATTCATCTCATTTGTAAAATTAGAAATTCTAATTCTATTTACACCACTCTTATAATCATTTATCTTATTACCATTGAGCTTCTGTGCTACCATTATTACTTGATTCACTTATGCTGTGCTCCAGAGTTTTTTTGATGAAGAAGAGAAGAGAAGAGAAAAGAAGAGAAACATATAAAAAAACAAGGTAACACATAATAGGTAGTCGTGTGAATGGTTTGTGCAAATCTTTTGCTGAATTTTATAATTATTCGTCCAAACATATATATAGTTTAATAAAGGGATATTATGAATAGTACCCTTTTGGTTTTGGCTTTTATGAATTGTGTCACTCCAAATTTTTGGCTTACACATGGTGCCCTTATAGAATTGGCTAGTCGTTAAAAATACCACTCTGTTACATGAAACGTTAATCAATCATTAATCATTCAATTTAAATATAAATTTTATTATTTTAAAAAGTAAAATATACTTAAAATACATATATCCCCTTAAAATAAACCAAGTCAGGTCCATTATGATAAGACAACGATAGATAACTGAAACGAAGATGGTTCAATTAGGTCAATTGATCGAAAAACAACTTCATTACTTGATTTTATTCATGTTTCTCCATTGATAATCTCAATTAGAGGTATGTATGTATGTATGTATAAATTAGTCTCGTATGTAAATATATAGACTTATTACTGTTTGTGATGCATATGTGTGTGTATATGTTGTTGTAAGTATGAATCTTTGAGGTGTGTTTGGAGGGCTAAAGATATTAGTATCAAAGTGGATGATATTAGTAGCTTCTTTGTTCGATTTGGTCATCGAATATGAAAATACGACTAATAGATTAGGTATGAAACCTAATAATCTGCATAAACTGATCCTGAATTTTGGAAGAACGTCTAAGGAAACAATGAACAAAGGGGCTGGGGGAATGATGGTGGGTCGAATGACAATGCGGGAATTGATGATGGGGGAAATGTTATTGGGGTTTGTGATCATCAGCTTGAAGATATTTTGGTTCCAAATGATAGTGTTGATAAGTCTTCTCAAACCATGGGCAAAAACCAAGACTAAAAGACTTAACAGAAGTTTAACTTTTCTTCTAACGGAGTGGTATTCTTAACGACTAGCCAATTCTATAAGGGCACCATGTGTAAGCCAAAAATTTGGAGTGGCACCATTCATAAAAGCCAAAACCAAAAGGGTACTATTCATAATATCCCTTTAATAAATTATGCCACATAACGTTGAATCTTTTTTTTCAACCACAAAATTCAAAAGTTAAATTACTCTAAAAGTTAAATAAAACAACAATAATTTGGGGACGATTCAATTAAATTTCTCTTAATTTTTTTTTAAAATAATTAGGTTTATATGCCTTACAAATGAGTATCTGTTCTAACAAAATTTCAAAGGTGAGCGAGAAACGAACACAGTACCTAGAGTCCTAGACGATTAACCACATGAGCTACCTAATCGCGCTTCATTAATTTAAATAAAAAGTAAAATAAGGAAAAGTACACGAAAAGTACACGAAAACGAAAATGAAACAGAAAGTACACGAAACGAAAACTATAAGTGCTGAGTGTCCATTGACCATGACCAATACATACAGATTATTTTAAGTATTTATGAATTATGATATACAATATTTTGAGTATATAATTTTGTATAAAAATAAGAGTAAAGTGCACTTTGTGTACCTGCAGTTTGTGTGTCAGGCCACTTGGGTACTATACTTCAAAAACTACCATTTGCTATACTGAAATTCCAGTTTCGTAACATTATATGTATTTCAGTTAAAATAATATTAAAATGCAGGGGTAAAATAGTCTTTTTGTCGTCATCTTCTTCAGCAAACCCATTTGTACCATTGATGAAGCTTTTGAGAAATTAAAACTTGGATATCTCAATCATTTCTTAATGAAATCGAGTTATTTAAGTTGCAACAGAATGCTCTCTTTCTTCTCTACAAATTGATATTGATTTTGACTATGAAAGAATAATTTCAAGAAATTCATATATTTTTAATATATTAAGAATCTAAATATGAAAATTTCTTCAAGTTAATCTTTCATAACCAAAATCGATATCAATTTGTAGAGGAGAAAGAGATCATTCTGTTGCAATTTAAATGACTCGATTTCATTAAGAAATGAATGAAATATTCAAGTTCTAATTTCTCAAAAGATTCATCAATGGTAAAAATGAGTTTGATGAACAAGATGATGACATAAAGACTATTCTACCCTTGCATTTTAATGTTATTTTAACTGAAATACACATAATATTACGAAACTGGAATTTCAGTATAACAAGTGGTAGTTTTTGAAGTAGAATATCTCAAGTGGTGTGACACACAAACTGTATGTACACAAAGTGCACTTTACTCTAAAAATAATACATACAATATTTATTTATGATATGTATTTATATAATTTTAAAATATTTATTTATTTATTTCGTGTACTTTCGTTTCGTGTCGTGTACCCAAGGGTAAACCCAAAACGACACTAAATTCGCTCGTGTAATTTCATGTTCGTGTATTTCCGTGTTCGTGTACTGAAAAGGTCAAACCAAACCCGTACTTTTCGTGTCGTTTTCGTGTCGGGTACGAAATTGCCGGCTCCAACCTAGACGATAAGAGAAAACTCTTAACCACTTGAGCTACCTAATCACGCTCCATTAATTTAAATAAAAAGTAAAATAAGGAAAAGAAGAAGCACGTTTTTACTTCAAAACAAATAAACATTTGCACCCTATCAAGTTTTATCATCCGAAATAATGTTTTATGGTATAACTAGGTGAAACAGCCGCGCTTCGCGCGGTTTGTAAAAAATGATTAAACGATCTGATAGTTAGAAATTCATAACACTTTATTTTTATCAAATAACTTAGTGTTTTACGATTGTCTAGTAGTATATTATTTAACAAAAGTGTTATTTTATTTTGAAAAGGTTTTTAGTTCTCTGTGGCTCACTAAATATAATTAGCTCATCTATACTATTATATTAAAGACGAAACATTGAAAGTTTTGTAGTCTGGTCGTACTCAAAGTTTTTGTAGTCTGGTCACTTCATTCATATCCGTTAGATATTTCTGATCAAATCGATGAGAACCGTTAGATAAAATATTAAAATTATTATATAGAATATCTTTTCTATTTTTTCTAACTAAAAAATCTCATTATCCAAAAATTTCGCAAATAGTTTCATTTAATAAAATAACATAATAAGGTTATAATTGCTAATAACTAACCCATTACCATTTTTAGCCAAAGTGTATATTATTTTTTATATTTTCTAACTAAAATTTCTACTTTTCTATTTTTCCTAAATAAAACCTCTCGTTTTCCAAAAATATCACGAACAGTTCTATTTAATAAAATAAAATAATAATATTATAATTATAAATGACTAACTGATTAACTTTTTTTTTCCAAAATGTACATTCTTTTTTATATTTTCTAACTAATATTTCTCCTAACTAAAACCTCAAAAATATCACGGGTTATTCCATTTAGTAGCATAAAATACTAATATTAAAATTATTATATAGAATATCTTTTCTATTTTTTCTAACTAAAAAATCTCATTTTTTAAAAATATCGCAAACAGTTTCATTTAATAAAATAACATAATAATGTCATAATTGCTAATAACTAACTCATTACCATTTTTAGCCAAAGTGTATATTCTTTTTTATATTTTCTAACTAAAATTTCTACTTTTCTATTTTTTCCTAAATAAAACCTCTCATTTTCCAAAAATATCACAAACAGTTCTATTTAATAAAATAAAATAAAATTATTATAATTATAAATGACTAACTGATTAGCTTTTTTTCCCAAAACGTATATTCTTTTTTATATTTTCTAACTAATATTTCTCCTAACTAAAATCTCAAAAATATCACGGGTTATTCTATTTAGTAGCATAAAATACTAATATTATAAATCTATCTATCTATCTATACTATATTATTAAAGACGAAACATTGAAAGTTTTGGTATCTGTTTTTTGGTATTATACTTGCCTTATTTAATTGTTTATTTAATTATTATAAAATTGTTATAATCAGTTATCCTTTAAGTTAAAATACATTACCATTTTTTTCTAAAAAAATCACGGGCAATTTCCTTTTCAGCTAAAACATGTTACTTTTTCTATTTCTCTTACTAAAATCCCTCATTTCTCAAATATATCACGAGCAAACCCTTACTTATTTATTTTAAAACATATTTTAATACTTTTAATTGGCAATTACCTTTCCCCTCTTTTTCTAGAAAAATCACGGGCAATTATCTTTTTCAGCTAAAACATGTTATATTTTCTTTTTTCCTTACTGAAATCCCTCATTTTCCAAATATATCACGGGCAAACCCTTACTTATTTACTTTAAAATATATTTTAATAAATTTAATTGACAATTACATTTTTCAACTAAAACATGTCACATTTTCTTTTTTTCTTACTAAAACCCCTCTTTTTTCAAAAATATCACGGGCAAATCGTTAATTTTATATTTTAAAATTCAACGAAAACATGTTGCTTTCTATTTTTCTTACTAAAACCCCTCTTTTTCCAAAATATCACGGGCAAACCGTTACTTATTTATTTTAAAATCTATTTTAATACTTTTAATTATTTAAAAATGTTTAACACACCTACTTATTTTTTTAATAAATGCAATTAATAAAATATAAAATATAAATAATAAAATTAACAATTATTAAAAATAATCTGTGTATCGCACGGGTTTTAAGCTATATTATTAAAGATGAAACATTAAAAGTTTGGTAGTCGGACGGACGGATGGACGGTCGTTACTTAGTGATTTTACTTAATTACCCTTACTTATTTTTAAAAAAAAAACTATCACTAAATAATAACATTATTTATAACCAATTACCTTTTCAGCTAAAATATATTACCTTTTTTTTATATTTTTTTCTAACAAAATCCTCTCTTTTTTCTAAAAAAAACACGGGCGATTATCTTTTTTAACAAAAATATGTTACTCTTTCTATTTTAATACTTTTAATTATGAGCACTTTTTCAGCTGAAACGTGTTACTTTTTCTATTTTTTTCATTTTCTAAAGAAAATATTATTAAATAATAACATTTTTATAACCAACTACCTTTTCAACTAAAATACATTACCTTTTCTATTTTTTCTAACAAAATCCTCTCTTTTTCTAAAAAAAATCACGGACAATTACCTTTTTTAACTAAAACGTGTTACTCTTTCTATTTTTCCTTACTAAAACCCCTCATTTTCCAAAAATATCCCGGGCAAATCCTTACTTATTTATTCTGAAACCTATTTAAATACTTTTAATTACGGACACTTACCTTTTCAGCTAAAACATGTTATTTTTTCTATTTTTCCTTACTAAGACCCCTCTTTTTCTAAAATTATCACGGGTAAACAGTTATTAATTTATTTTAAAATCTATTTTAATACTTTTAATTATTTAAAAAAGTTTAACACGCCTACTTATTTTTTTTAGCAAATGCAAATTAATAGAATATTAAAACATAAATAATAATGATAATAATTATTAATAACAATCTGTGCATCGCACGGGTTTTAATCTATTCAATACTATACTATTATATAATAGACGAAACATTGAAAGTTTGGTCGGTCGGTATGGTACGTTATGATTTTACTTAATTGCCCTTATTTAACTGTACTTCGTATTTTTACTTAATTAACCTTACTTATTTATAGAAATATATTATTAAATAATAATATTACCTATTCATAACCAATTACCTTTTTCACCTAAATTACATTACCTTTTCTATTTTTTCTAACAAATTCCCCTACTTTTTCAAATATATCACGGGAAATTATCTTTTTTAACTAAAATATGTTAGATTTTCTACTTTTCTTTACTAAAACCCCTTCTTTTCCAAAAATATCACCGACAAACCTTTAGTTATTTATTTTTAAAACTATTTTAATATTATAATTATTTTTTTAAAAGTTTACCTTTTTTAACATGCCTACTTATTTTTCTTAACAAATGCAATTATTTAAAATATTAAAATATAAATAATCAAAAACTTATTTATAACCAATTACCTTTTCAGCTAAAAAACATTATAGATTTTTTCTAACAAAGTCCCTCATTTTCTAAATATATCACGGAAAATTATCTTTTTCACCCTACTTTTTCTATTTTTCTCACTAAAACCCATTCTTTTTGTAAAAATATCACAGCCAAACCCTTTACTTATTTATTTTAAAACGTATTTAAATACTTTTAATTATTAAATTTTAAAACCTCATTTTCCAAAAATATCACGGGCATTTTTCTTTTTTAAACTAAATATATATGTTAAATTTTTTATCCTTTATTACTAAAATCCTCATTTTCCAAAAATAGAACGGGAAAACCCTTACTTATTTATTTTAAAATCTATGTTAATGTTTTTAATTAATTAAAAGTGTTTAGCTATTTTAACATGCAAACTTATTTTTTTAACAAATACAATTAAAAAAATATTAAAAAAATAACAATTATCAATCCGTGCATGGCACGGGTTTTAAGCTAGTTTAAATTTTAAGGGCAAAATCATTAAAGATCATGGTACTGAAAATACAAGCAGTTTAGGAGAAAAAGTTCAAAAATGAGTAGTGTATTATCTTTGACAAAGAAACGAGTAATATTTCCAATATCCTTTGACATCCTACATTTGGTTTTTCTTTTCTTTCAATTGTTTAATACAATCTGAATAAACCATGCGAAATTATAAAATTTTATTATACGAAGAAGATACATGTGTACACAACGCAACTTAAAAACTTTACAAGGCACCGCAGAGCTGAATGCCAATGAATTGAATCACAAAAAATATATACGCATTAGTAGAAGAATAGATTCCATTGTTATCACGATAGAGTGATATGTGCCATCAATAGCAATACAAATGATCTTCAAATGTATACCTCTTTCAGTCCTACCAAGATACAGAGAGTTCACTTTCGTAGGTAGAAGCTTTAATTTCAATAAAGTCCACATGACTTATCAGTATTCACTTATAGCAGTAAGTAACTTCTCCAAAAACTTCACAAAATCCAAATGTTATGAATGAATACTTCCTGTTCCGCCAGTCTGAGATGCACTTGTATAATGGTTGACATACCAGCAAAAAACAATCAATCCTGCAGCAGGAATGGAATACGGTACTGATGTTCCGGGAAAAGATTGTTTGAAGCACTTTTAAGTTACAAGAGGTGATGCAAATTTCAGAAAAAGTGTATATAGTTTAACTTCTATTCAACCAATGATATATTCAATCTTCAACATTGTTTTATGTACATTTGTATCTAAAATCAACGCCTCAGATTGTTCAGCAACAAATGTAAAAGAGCATAAGAGATATAGTAGTCGGAGTTAGGTTATGAGTTATGACTATTGTAACTTGTTCCTTCAATTCTAACTATGTGCAACCCACAAAATGGAAGCTTAGGGAGTCTAATCTATTTAAATATTTTGAAGTTACTTTAATCTGGAAGGGCGGAAAGATACCTGACATCACATTATAACACTAATAATACCAACTACGATCACAAAACTGTATAGACAGATGCAAAATTTAAGGACTTCAAAATTTCTATCATACATAATCTTCTCAGGATCCAAACCTATCAGTATTTTGTTCAATAAAATTCTAATTCTGCAACATGGTTGAACTTCAATAATTAACCAAAACATGTGATATGCAAGGTTTTTGAGTTTTGACTCATTCGGCTAGCCTAGAATCTTGTAGGAACAATATCATATAAATAGGCAATTAATTTATTTGATGAACCAAGTACATTAGTTCTACAGTAGTTGTGATAAGCACTTAAAATATAGGAAAAAATGTTTTCAGTGTAAAAAAGATATAAACTGCATGTACCTTTTCCAAAATTTATTCGTGGGATACCTATTTGTGTAGCAACAAAAAGTATTCCAAAACTTATCTAGAGTTCATACTTTCAATATATCCTTTTAAACCGACACCTGCAGTTAAACCAAAGAAGTCCTTTCCTACTATTACAAATCTCATTCAGTAATACAAAAAACTACACAACACATAAACCAAAGACAGCTGCATATAATCAATAGAGAGAATGATACTGAGAGCTGCTAAGCTATTTTTTAGAAATTCTGCCATCTTAGAATGGCTTATACATGAGTTAACATTTAAATTTGAAAAGTTCGTAGGCAAGTCACAAATCAAAGAGACAAATATGACCAATATACTACATTATTGGGTGGAAGTCGCACAACCATAATAGCCCAATTGTGTCGCCCAAGTGTTACTGACGCACCCCAACAAAATATATTCTAAACATTATGTAGCAACGTAATTCACTCAATTTTCTACTTAAAGACCAATTGTATTGAACTAGTTTGGAAAATTAATTTATTAAAGTTATTAATCAAACACGGTGATCGTACAGGAATAAAACGTATGAAAGCAAATTCCGTCATTTCAACCTACCATTATAAAGGAATTTGAAATTTTTTAGGTATATAACTTTAGATACTTGACATATGTTCTAAAAAACAAGAAGTGTTTTTTGTATTTGTATACTTGTTACATGATAACATTCATATTTTTGTATTTTGTATACTTGTTACATGATAACATTCATCGGAGCTTAGAAGGGTAGATAATTGGTCTAGGGATGAAAGTCAGGCAACTTAGACAAAGCAACAATTATTAATTTTCATTAAGTTCGTTGTTCGCCTCATTATATATAGATAGCAGCTGTGGTAATATCAGGAGTTTATTACTTATTCGAATTCGACACCACCACGAGATGTTATGTGCAGTGGCAACTTGAACTCAGCTTATAAACAAAGTCACCAACATAGTTTAGGCCAGCCTTTCTCAGCCTTTTGGCTAAGATCAAGCGTAGTATCTGTTCTTATCAGTTTAATATCTGATATGTGGGCCAATGGTCCACACGATATTAAAGAAATTTTTTTTATACGGGGAGTCCCACCACAATAGCTTGCTATTGGGGGTCCTCATGTGTCGCCCAAGTGTTGCACTATTGCTGGGCCTGGCACACCCTACTAAAACATACAATAATTTTTCTGGCACTTCATTTCCTCCTACGTTGTGTTGGGAATCGGGATTTTTTATGCTTACAGATATTTTCTAGACAAAGAAGGCACTACCATGGTATCATACAATATATCGTGAATAATAAAATTTAAAAAGAAAAGAAAAAAGTAAAACCAAGAGCAACGCAATAAGACCCCAGGATCGGAACTAAACCCAGTGCCTTTCAGTTTTTACTTCTGTAAACTAAACCTAAACCCGATGTTTATATCAGTATATTAAATAGTGACAGCGGCATAATTTTCAAAACCACCTTCCGTAAAGCATACAATCGCTTGATTTGTGAGACGGTAGAGTAAAAGAAAGATACTCTTCAAATCCATTTAATTACTTTGTTGTTTTAATCAAAGGGTATTTGCCGCAATCAAGTAACATCTTGTAAACCGTGTAGAGTGATGTAAAACATTTAGTTGCTCAAAAAACAATTACCACTGCACTCGTCACAATAAGCAAAGAGACAGCAATTAACAAGTGATCTCAATACCTGCAAATGCAGAACAACTTGGTGGAGGAGGCAGTCTCTTGAATACTTGAACCAATTAATCGCTATTTCCTTCCCTTTCTTGGTCCGGTCCCAACTCAGCACAAGAGAGGGAGATAATCTTTTGAGAACAGCTCCTGCACGTCAAGAATTCAAATTCTGAGTAAGATCCATGCATCACATCAACAAGAAATATTGTGTGACCTCAACATCATATAAATTTTAAAGCTAGAAGCTAAGATTATCCACGCATTTAGTATCTTGCACGAACGGTGAATTTGTTATTATCAATTTGGATTCTAAACATCTTCTACAACTCTTATGATATTAGGAGCTGATTTTCCATTCGAGTTTTGCACCACAGCGACATATTTTGTGCCGTTTCTCCTTATCACAGCTCTATAAGCAAAGCCGCGCGTTATGTTTGGGCATACCTTTCTCGGCCTTTTGGCTTAGAACAAGTGTAGTATATGTTCTTATCAGTTTAATATCTGATACGTGGTCCAATGGTCCACACGATATTGAATTAATTTTTTCAAGGGGGAGTCCCACAACAACAATGGCTTGCTATTGGGGTCTCCACGTGTCGCCCAAGTGTAGCACTACCGCTCGGGCCCGGCACACCCCACCAAATCATATTCTAATGTTTCTCAAAAAAAAGAACTCACTTCATGTTTTCGTAAAATATGTGATGCTGAGATTTGTAATTTCTCGGTTCTACCCATACACTTTTAACGACGGCACTGCTTGTTGCAACTCAACTTATTGTTTTCCTTACAGTACTGAATGACAAGTTATGATTGTAACCAAGTTTTAATTGTAACCCTGGAATCTGAAATTACCTATGTCTGATGAATTTATACTATCTTCTAAATTTTGAGTCTTCGACACACAAACTGCGCATATGTATATTGCTAGTTAAACATCAATCAATCGAAATATATCAACCGAAACACGTTTGTCAAAGATGATTTTGGTTGCATCGGGTAGAGCCGGGGAAGGATGACCGGGACACAACTACAAGTACTACAATACTACACGGATCCGAAGACATCTTTTTTCTAAGTTGAAAAAACTGGACGGGCTAATAGTAAAAGGGTAAAACAAATTGTCGCCTATCTTATAGTTGACTTTCTCGTAACTTTATCCCTCAACGATAATATAGGAATCTGAAGTTCACCAAAAGTGTATAATTAAAGGCATACGGACAACCTAGCAACATACTTACCTGGATGGGGTCAATGGGCGATCAATAAGGTCCATGGCCTAGGTTAGTGACCTCCCATTGCACTTGGGAGGGGTGCTTGCTTAAGATCTACCCAAGTGGTGGATTCTACATCATTATTTGTGACAGGTGGGCTTGCGTTCGCGCAGCCCACGCCAACATCAGTAACAATTCTTTTGTAGCAGCATAGTAGTATATACTAGTTTTCCTGCTTTTTAAAAGCATTTGTAGTAAACTAATTTGGTAATAAGTATAAAACAAGTTTAAAACTTTATAAAATACTCCTTTGTAATTAAATTGTAATTTGACACGTAAGGTTTAATTTCTTGGTAATAATTAATACTTAAGAGGACACCTGTCTTCTTTTTTTATTTTGCATATTTGTTATGAATTTATTTTCCACAGAGGTTATTTATTGACAGTAAAAAGGTGTTATTGGGTGGAAGTCGCACAACCATAATAGCCCAATTGTGTCGCCCAAGTGTTATTGACGCACCCCAACAAAATATATTCTAAACATTATGTAGCAACGTAATTCACTCAATTTTCTACTTAAAGACCAATTGTATTGAACTAGTTTGGAAATAAATTTATTAAAGTTATTAATCAAACACGGTGATCGTACAGGAATAAAACGTATGAAAGCAAATTCAGTCATTTCAACCTACCATTATAAAGGAATTTGAAAAATTTTAGGTATATAACTTTAGATACTTGACATATGTTCTAAAAAACAAGAAGTGTTTTTTGTATTTGTATACTTGTTACATGATAACATTCATAATTTTGTATTTTGTATACTTGTTACATAATAACATTCATCGGAGCTTAGAAAGGTAGATAATTGGTCTAGGGATGAAAGTCAGGCAACTTAGACAAAGCAACAATTATTAATTTTCATTAAGTTCGGTGTTCGCCTCATTATATATAGATAGCAGCTACGGTAATATCAGGAGTTTATTACTTATTCGAATTCGACACCACCAGGAGATGTTATGTGCAGTGGCAACTTGAACTCAGCTTATAAACAAAGTCACCAACATTGTTTAGGCCAGCCTTTCTCAGCCTTTTGGCTAAGATCAAGCGTAGTATCTGTTCTTATCAGTTTAATATCTGATATGTGGGCCAATGGTCCACACGATATTAAAGAATTTTTTTTTATATGGGGAGTGCCACCACAATAGCTTGCTATTGGGGGGTCCTCATGTGTCGCCCAAGTGTTGCACTGTTGCTGGGCCTGGCACAACCTACTAAAACATACAATAATTTTTCTGGCACTACATTTCCTCCTACGTTGTGTTGGGAATCGAGATTTTTTATGCTTACAGATATTTTCTAGACAAAGAAGGCACTACCATGGTATCACACATTATATCGTAAATAATAAAATTTAAAAAGAAAAGAAAAAAGTAAAACCAAGAGCAAAGCAATAAGACCCCAGGATCGGAACTAAACCTAGTGCCTTTCAGTTTTTACTTCTGTAAACTAAACCTAAACCCGATGTTTATATCAGTATATTAAATAGTGACAGCGGCATATTTTTCAAAACCACCTTCCGTAAAGCATACAATCGCTTGATTTGTGAGACGGTAGAGTAAAAGAAAGATACTCTTCAAATCCATTTAATTACTTTGTTGTTTTAATCAAGGGTATTTGCCGCAATCAAGTAATATCTTGTAAACCGTGTAGAGTGATGTAAAACATTTAGTTGCTCAAGAAACAATTACCACTGCACTCGTCACAATAAGCAAAGAGACAGCAATTAACAAGTGATCTCAATACCTGCAAATGCAGAACAACTTGGTGGAGGAGGCAGTCTCTTGAATACTTGAACCAATTAATCGCTATTTCCTTCCCTTTCTTGGTCCGGTCCCAACTCAGCACAAGAGAGGGAGATTATCTTTTGAGAACTGCTCCTGCACGTCAAGAATTCAAATTGTGAGTAAGATCCATGCATCACATCAACAAGAAATATTGTGTGACCTCAACATCATATAAAATTTATAGCTAGAAGCTAAGATTATCCACGCATTTAGTATCTTGCACGAACGGTGAATTTGTTATTATCAATTTGGATTCTATTCATCTTCTACAACTCTTAAGATATTAGGAGCTGATTTTCCATTCCAGTTTTGCACCACCGCGACATATTTTGTGTCGTTTCTCCTTATCACAGCTCTATAAGCAAAGCCTCGCGTTTTGTTTGGGCATACCTTTCTCGGCCTTTTGGCTTAGATCAAGTGTAGTATCTGTTCTTATCAGTTTAATATCTGATACGTGGTCCAATGGTCCACACGATATTGAATTAATTTTTTCAAGGGGGAGTCCCACAACAACAATGGCTTGCTATTGGGGTCTCCACGTGTCGCCCAAGTGTAGCACTACCGCTCGGGCCCGGCACACCCCACCAAATCATATTCTAATGTTTCTCAAAAAAAAGAACTCACTTCATGTTTTCGTAAAATATTTGATGCTGAGATTTGTAATTTCTCGGTTCTACCCATACACTTTTAACGACGGCACAGCTTGTTGCAACTCAACTTATTGTTTTCCTTACAGCACTGAATGACAAGTTATGATTGTAACCAAGTTTTAATTGTAACCCTGGAATCTGAAATTACCTATGTCTGATGAATTTATACTATCTTCTAAATTTTGAGTCTTCAGACACACAAACTCCGCATATGTATATTGCTAGTTAAACAACAATCAATCGAAATATATAAACCGAAACACGTTTGTCAAAGATGATTTTTATTGCATCGGGTAGAGCCGGGGAAGGATGACCGGGACACAACTACAAGTACAACAATACTACACGGATCTGAAGACATCTTTTTTCTAAGTTGAAAAAACTGGACGGGCTAATAGTAAAAGGGTAAAACAAATTGTCGCCTATCTTATAGTTGACTTTCTCGTAACTTTATCCCTCAACGATAATATAGGAATCTGAAGTTCACCAAAAGTGTATAATTAAAGGCATACGGACAACCTAGCAACATACTTACCTGGATGGGGTCAATGGGCGATCAATAAGGTCCATGGCCTAGGTTAGTGACCTCCCATTGCACTTGGGAGGGGTGCTTGCTTAAGATCTACCCAAGTGGTGGATTCTACATCATTATTTGTGACAGGTGGGCTTGCGTTCGCGCAGGCCACGCCAACATCAGTAACAATTCTTTTGTAGCAGCGTAGTAGTATATACTAGTTTTCCTGCTTTTTAAAAGCATTTGTAGTAAACTAATTTGGTAATAAGTATAAAACAAGTTTAAAACTTTATAAAATACTCCTTTGTAATTAAATTGTAATTTGACATGTAAGGTTTAATTTCTTGGTAATAATTAATACTTAAGAGGACACCTGTCTTCTTTTTTTATTTTGCATATTTGTTATGAATTTATTTTCCACAGAGGTTATTTATTGACAGTAAAAAGGTGTTATTGGGTGGAAGTCGCACAACCATAATAGCCCAATTGTGTCGCCCAAGTGTTACTGACGCACCCCAACAAAATATATTCTAAACATTATGTAGCAACGTAATTCACTCAATTTTCTACTTAAAGACCAATTGTATTGAACTAGTTTGGAAATAAATTTATTAAAGTTATTAATCAAACACGGTGATCGTACAGGAATAAAACGTATGAAAGCAAATTCCGTCATTTCAACCTACCATTATAAAGGAATTTGAAAATTTTTAGGTATATAACTTTAGATACTTGACATATGTTCTAAAAAACAAGAAGTGTTTTTTGTATTTGTATACTTGTTACATGATAACATTCATATTTTTGTATTTTGTATACTTGTTACATAATAACATTCATCGGAGCTTAGAAAGGTAGATAATTGGTCTAGGGATGAAAGTCAGGCAACTTAGACAAAGCAACAATTATTAATTTTCATTAAGTTCGTTGTTCGCCTCATTATATATAGATAGCAGCTATGGTAATATCAGGAGTTTATTACTTATTCGAATTCGACACCACCACGAGATGTTATGTGCAGTGGCAACTTGAACTCAGCTTACAAACAAAGTCACCAACATTGTTTAGGCCAGCCTTTCTCAGCCTTTTGGCTAAGATCAAGCGTAGTATCTGTTCTTATCAGTTTAATATCTGATATGTGGGTCAATGGTCCACGCGATATTAAAGAATTTTTTTTATACGGGGAGTCCCACCACAATAGCTTGCTATTGGGGGGTCCTCATGTGTCGCCCAAGTGTTGCACTATTGTTGGGCCTGGCACAACCTACTAAAACATACAATAATTTTTCTGGCACTACATTTCCTCCTACGTTGTGTTGGGAATCGAGATTTTTTATGCTTACAGATATTTTCTAGACAAAGGCACTACCATGGTATCATACATTATATCGTGAATAATAAAATTTAAAAAGAAAAGAAAAAAGTAAAACCAAGAGCAACGCAATAAGACCCCAGGATCGGAACTAAACCTAGTGCCTTTCAGTTTTAACTCGAAAATATTGAGGACGGACTAGCACCTTAAATATGTATTTTTATAATGATCAGCTACGGGACTCTATATAAAAAATTGAGGACGCGCGGACTAGACCATACATTCGGAACTCTGTATAAAAAGATGTACTCTTGAGCACTACCTACTATTATTACATAACACATGAGACAAAAATTGAACTAGAATTAAAGATGGGCCAGGGATCAGATTGGTTAAACTGAGAATGCCTAAATTGTCGTAACAGGCTTTGGGCTAGACACCCATATTGCATATTTTTGTGCAATATTCTGACCACTCATCACATCCCATTTACTGCCTGAAGGATCATACTTTTAAACGACCCCAACTCACTCTTTTTATACCACATTATTTCTCACTTCTCGTGGCCCTTTTGATGTGGGATATTAACTTCTTCTTATCGCCTACAACACGTTCAGGTACATACAATTCACTTGTAAACAGCACTACAATAAAAGTAAATACATGTTATAATATTAGACAGGAGAACTTTAGCCTAAATCAAAATGAAAAACTCTACAAAATCACTCAACACAACCGAACAAGCGAAAAAACGAAAGAAACCTAAATGGGCTTGAAGAGATCTTTCCAAACAAAAGTAAAAACAAGATTGGTTTCCTATAGAGTGCGCAGATAGCACATATAATTTAGTTCACATATCTACTTCATTTTACATTGCTTATTTTTTTTTTTTTTTTTTTGTCACAATTTTACATTGCTTATTAAGTACAATATATTGTTGATTTATTTTGTATACATTGCAGACATGCAGTTTTGTGAATATTTGCGGACACTACAAGCTAGATTTGATGAAACACATTACAAGCTGATGCACAAGGTTGGAGGACTTGATGTTAGACAACAAAATTTTTGCAAGAGAAAAAGGACATTCGACGAGTGAGAGAAAAGGGTGAAGGCCCACAATACCAGTGTACGATGTTACACATTTGTGACTCGGTATCATGACTTCTTAACCCCCTTTTGTGAGGTTGTTTTCTAGGTTTTGGGAAGGTATACAAAGTAGCCCAGTAGCCCTTCCATCGATATACAGTTGAGGAGGTTGATCACAAACGCTACATGAGAAAGACCTAACTAATTGAAAGGCATAGGCCATAAGACCATATGTTGGAAACTGGAAAACAGATCCCTTTTGAAATTTCACCATGGAAGCATACGTAAAAAGTTGTCCAGTCCCACTAAGTCGGGTTCACTGCTGCATACTCTATGTTCATGCCATATTTTATTCTTTTCAAGTGTTTCACTTTACTGAACTAGTTACAATATATGCGCTGTACAATAATAAGGTGGGCCATAATAATAATTAGATGTGGATTTTCCAGTCGAGCAACTTTGCCAAGTTCAGTTTTCGCTTACCTGTAATATAGAAAATGTAAATTGCATTCCTTTTATTTTGTAGAAACCATGAATATTTTCTCGGAATTAGATTAGTAGAGATTCATCTTTTTCCATTTTCAACTTTACAAGTTGTAACATGGTATCAGAGGTTAAAACTCTTGTATTCCGCTATTGATACTTGATCAACTTTACAAGTTGTAACATGGTATCAAAGGTTAAAACTCTTACATTAATTATATAAAGATTGACAAAAGTCTCTTGTAGAACTTGTTGGTGAAGCTGGGACTGAGAACACTCAAAAGAAAGACAAAGGTAAACTGCCTATGGTGTATTGTCCCATGGAGAAAGAGAAAAAAGAGAAGAAATATCAGCATAACTTAGAGCTAAAGTTGATGGGAACAACCATTAACACTTTAAGAAAGATTGATAATGAGTATGCTTCTATATTCAGGGATCGTTTTGAAATTAAAATTTACAAAGATGATCCTGGATATAGCTGTGATGGAACAAAAGTCAGAACTTTAAAAAGCCTTGATAAAAGCATAACAACTTGAAGCTGAGAAGAAGAAGAAGAAGCCACTCACTTGTTGATCAGAGAAATGGCTAATAAAGATGAGGTGGTTTTAGAAAAGGAGCAGAGTACCACCCCCAAGAAGGCCTGTTAAAAAATGCAAAATCAAGGAGGAAACAGGACCTTCAATCTCAGTAGTTTCAGAAAATGCCTGATCTCATATTGGACAAACTGAAAGATGCAAGAGTTGTGTATGCCACTGCTAGACTTCTAGAAAGATTAAGGTTCACTTACACTAATGGGAAGGAGCAGGAATGGCTAGTTTTCAACATTCTGGAAAGAGATCTTGATTCTCTTAGGAAGATCATCAATAAGATTGACTATAGTGTTTGAAAGAACAAGAGTGTAGTATGTGAGATTCATCACAAAATTTCCAAGCTGAGAGCAGAACGGCTTAAGGAACAACAGCCTGGAGAGTCATTTGTGGTCTATAGATAAACATTCAACTGCTGCTACTTGTGTTTCAGTTATTATCTTTATAGATATAATGGTTGTTTCATAATCTTACAGTCTTACTACATTTCTGTGAAGAAGAGACAATGCCTCTCTAAGCTAAATAAAGTTAACAATCGACAATGCCTCTCTAAGCTAAATAAAGTTAACAATCTAAAAAAACATTTGAAAAAGGTTCCAGCTCACGGAATCGAGCATGGACTCGGACATATTCCACAATTACATTTTATGTTATCTTCTAATGTTTGATATACAAACTTCTTATCATATCCAGAAGAGGTTAGTCACGATAATCATGTGTTAAGAGAAACTAGATATACAATAAACTAACAAATGGTTTATCGGTGTTAATTGAAACACCATTTATGTCGAGGGGTTGCAGTTGCATTTTGTAGCATCAAATTGTGTGACATTTGCTCCAACAGTATTCCCGACAATTTTGATCTTCTGCTTTTACATTTGACAATTCACATCATACCTTTGACAATTCACATCATACCAACATTCAACCGAAGCCATGCAGATATATTTGTTGCCAAATAGATGGATATAACAAAAAGTGAAAAACAATTCAGCAGGTAGATTCGCAGGAAATTCTATAACTGATATGAACTACAAAATGGATGAAATATAAGTGAAGTGCAAAAATTTTTACATATGAAAATATCAGTATTGGGTAGGCCTGGTTTAAGAATTCTGGTTTAACTTGGCGGAAAGGTGAGTTGTTAGTATATGTGCAAATTTAATAAGACTTCATATGTAAAATTTAATAAGACTTCTTATGTAAAATTCAAAAATTCATAACATGTCATATATCATTTTAAATCATTATGTTCTACCACATCCCCTACTATAATGAAAACTAGGTAATTATATAGCAAAACAGGAGTGATTAAAATTGATACAGTAGCACTCACAAATAATCAAATATCACCGACAATTTTTTTGTTTATATATATAATATATAATATTCTCTTGTATTAAATATAACAGTTTTCATCTATTTACAAAAGATCTAACGGTGATTATTTTTTTTATGGTTGAACCAAAGTACCAAACTACAAAATATAATCCCGTAGTTAATGATTGCATAACAAATATGGTAAAATATAATACAATCACAAGATTATATTATATTGTGGGATTATATTCCATAATCATATTCCAAAAGAGATCTATTATATTATGGTCCATATTCCATAATCATATTCCAAAAGAGATCTATTATATTATGTTATGGAATATTATATTATATTCCAAAAGAGATCTATTATATTATGGTCCGTAGTTAATAGATCTCTTTTGAAATATAATCACCAATGATTGCATCCCGACAATTTTTTTTTAACGGACGTTAATGAATTCACTTTTTCATTTTTATTATTGCACTTTGATGGCTCAATTATTATTATTTTTTTGCACAAAAATGACTCTTTTTATATATATATTGACCTCTTTTTAACTAAATTATTATTTAAAAATAATTTAACTAAATTATACTTTTAGAATGCCCAAATGACTTTAAGATTCTTTATCATAAAACTATTGTAGACGATTTTTAAACGCTAGTACTGTAAGAACAAGATAAATGAAAAATGTAAAAGCAAATTCTCGAGTCACGCTTCTAATTTGAATATCTCTAATAATTTATATATATATATATATTTCTTTAATTGGTTTTTTCATCTGAGTATCTCTAATTTTCTTAGGTTTTAGCGTAATCTTTAACGTAATTTGAATTAAAGACATTGTTAAAAAAAGTCACGTGCTAAGTTCTAAAAATCATGCCTTTAATTTAGATTACGTTAAAGATTTACTAATGTTCGCATCACATTTTTCAAACATCTTAAAATTTTAATTTGATTATTCACTAACAAAAAGATATCATAATTAGTTTTAAAAAAAGGCATTTGAACATTACTCAAATGTTAAATCATTGTAAAAGACTGAAAAATGTAGGATTAATTAATTTATGTTGGAAGCAACACGAGTTTACTTTCTGATGATTGATGACAAAGTCATTCGATTTTTATATTTTTCAGTTTATCTTATTCTTCTAGTACTATTGCCTAAAAATCATGTAAAATAATTTTACAATAAAGAATCTTAAGGTCAGTTGAACATTTTAAAAGTATAATTTAGTTCAATTATTTTTAAATAAAAAATTTGGTTAAAAATGTCAAAAATATATAAAAAAAAGACAATTTTGTGCAAAAACAATAATACTTGAGCCATCAAAGTGCAATTACAAAAATTAAAAAAAATGAAACCATTAACGTTCGTTAAAAAATTTAACGAAATGCAATCATTTGCTAAAAATAATAGTTTAGTCTCTAAAATGACAACAATTATAAAAGAGTCATTTTTGTGCAAAAAAATAATAGTTCACGCCATCAAACTACAATTAAGTCTTTTAAAATTTTTAACATTTATGCTGGAGGCCCGCATATCCATCTTGGGTCTGATCGAATAAGCCCATGGTTGGCAAGCGCATGTGTTCTAAGGGTTCTTGACTTCAGCTCAAGAGGGTGAATGATGGTGCCACCCCATGATCGTTATGTCTTCATAACGATCACTTGCATTCTTTTCTTTGTAGGTTCAATTGATTGATTTAACAAAAATTTGATTCCGATAATTTCATTTATTATGAATAAAAATAACTTAAATACAAGCATACAAGAGTGATTTAGTGAAAAAAAACCCGTAGATATCATAGTTGCAAAAACATTTAACCTACTTGCTTTATAGCAATACACGGACTGTTTTATAAATTACTTATATAAATAATGTTTTTTTATTTTATTGATTTGTTTCAATTTTTATCATTAATATTAAACAAATATTTTTACTCATGAGTACTCGAACTTTATCCTTTTACTTAATAATTTAAGTGTGAAATTACTACGTTACTCTTTACCTCCAGTGTTCTAAAAGTTATAAAATTCGGCCGATTAATCGGTAGATGGATGGTCCCCATCTCGATTAAACGAAAATCGTGTCAAAGAACGGATTTTTAAAAAAGAATCTGTCAAAAGTAGGGCGATACGGAATCAATCGGATGAGGCTATCAAAAATTGGTATTAATCGATCACCCCATCTCGATTAAACGAAAATCGTGTCAAAGAACGGATTTTTAAAAAAAAATTGTCAAAAGTAGGGCGATACGGAATCAATCGGATGAGGCTCTCAAAAATTGGTATTAATCGATCAAAGTTGGAAATAATAGTACTTTTTTTTTTGAAAAAAGTTAATAAACAATATATTAGCTATTATATGGGTATGATTTATTGAGTAAATCTTAATATACCAATTAGAAATACTATTTCCGTTCGTATCAAGTATATGTGGTTTTTTATGTAATCCTAACATTTGAATATCGTTGGACTAATGATTTATGATATTTTTTTATAAATCTTTTGAAAACTTGATGACATTAAAATAAAATTATATATTATCATTCATTAAATAAATTATCTCTCGTTAATCACTATAAGGTATCTTTACCTCTTTATGCCGATTTTCGTCTTGTAGAACACTGCTTTGATAATAAATTATTTAAATTTTAGTCAAATTGATCTTTGGCCTCGATTGTGGATGAGGCCGGGTAATTTTTTTTTGGATAAGAAAATATTTTTCAAAAATCAAGTTATCACTTTTTCGCCCAATTTATTTCAAATTAGACCGGACGAATTTTTCAAATATGAACAACTAAAGTTGGGGGAGAGCACGGGCCGGTTCAACTAAGTTTTAGATAAAACCGGAATCATATATCTTCGGTTTCTAAAATTGAAAACCGCAATCATCGGTTCAGTTTCAAAATATCCGGTTCGGTTATAATTTATTTGGTTTCGGTTACAAAATCGATTAGTATAAAAATAAGAAAATATATTACTACTAGAATTTTTATAAAAAAACTTAATAAAACAGCTAAAGTTTGATTGTGTTATATACGGAGTATTTGTTTTCACTACTGTAATATTTTTAGTATAGAGCAAGATGGGCCATACCTCACATTCAGCTTAAACTTCCAGGCATTCTGTCTGCAAAAATTAAGGCCATAGAGCTTTTTTACAAGACTAATCTAATTCTTGCAATATCACAATATAAGCCTCAACACTGTGACCAAATTTATAAAATAATCTAACCAAAGAACTAGAATTCAAATGACAATCTAAGTCAAAAATCTAAAAAATGAACCAAAATCTCAGGATATCATAACACTAGAATGCCATAAAACTTGGGGCACAATATGACAAAAAGAAATCATAACAAAGAAAACAAGTATAAATGTTTGGATCAGTGAAAGTTAAGAAATGTTGGAACTGAAAATATATAATACAAATATATATTAATAATCGGTTCGATTTGTTATCGGCTCAATTGAGAAATATAATCGGAACCCAACCATTTAAATCGATTCGATTTTAGCTTGGATTTAATCGGTTTAATTTTTGCCGGTTTTGGTTCGGTTTAAAATTGTATTCGCTTCTCATTTACCTTTTCTATCATTTTTAGGTTTGCAAAGAGGTCTCAAGGATCAGTTCTCTTTACTTTTTAGGAAATATGTAGGATATCCGATTAAATTTAATATTAAAGTACCCAATAAGGGATGAAAAGACCAACAAGTAGGGGTGTAAGCGAGTGGATATTGTTCGGTTGGAGGATAAAAGCCGAATCAAATCGCAACTTGCGGTTATTCAAAAAAAAATAATTAACTTTAATACTTAATATACGAACTCGTGGTTACACAATATGCGGGTCGATTGCGGACGGTTATCGCAGTTGAACGAATTGAACGTACACAGTAAGTATCAGCAACTTTGATTCAGAGCGGTATGTAAAATGTTGTTGTCGACTTAATTTTATCATGTCCGCACTAGGAGACTCTTAAAAATAAAAAGATGGTTGTTGGTTTGGGTGGCTCATCAAGTGTTATTTGACTCGCCAAGAACAAGCATGTAATCCTTCCACCGACAAGAGCGGGAAGTGATCGCTGCTCTGTTGAGCCAGCCTAGTGCGGAGCCTTCCACTTAATAGGTCAGGAGCTCCAGGCTTTCCGCCCAAGGCCCATGGCACAAACTCCATACTTGGAATGGGCAAGCCTGTGATTTTACTCGTGGTTACACAATATGCGGGTCGATTGCGGACGGTTATCGCAGTTGAACGAATTGAACGTACACAGTAAGTATCAGCAACTTTGATTTTTGATTCAGAGCGGTATGTAAAATGTTGTTGTCGACTTAATTTTATCATGTCCGCACTAGGAGACTCTTAAAAATAAAAAGATGGTTGTTGGTTTGGGTGGCTCATCAAGTGCTATTTGACTCGCCAAGAACAAGCATGTAATCCTTCCACCGACAAGAGCGGGAAGTGATCGCAGCCTAGCGCGGAGCCTTCCACTTTATTGGAGCTGCAGGCTTTCCGCCCAAGGCCCATGGCACAAACTCCATACTTGGAATGGGCAAGCCTGTGATTTTACTCGTGGTTACACAATATGCGGGTCGATTGCGGACGGTTATCGCAGTTGAACGTACACAGTAAGTATCAGCAACTTTGATTCAGAGCGGTATGTAAAATGTTGTTGTCGACTTAATTTTATCATGTCCGCACTAGGAGACTCTTAAAAATAAAAAGATGGTTGTTGGTTTGGGTGGCATCAAGTGCTATTTGACTCAACAAGAACAAGCATGTAATCCTTCCACCGACAAGAGCGGGAAGTGATCGCAGCCTAGCGCGGAGCGCCTTCCACTTTATTGGCCAGGACTGCAGGCTTTCCGCCCAAGGCCCATGGCACAAACTCCATACTTGGAATGGGCAAGCCTGTGATTTTACTCGTGGTTACACAATATGCGGGTCGATTGCGGACGGTTATCGCAGTTGAACGTACACAGTAAGTATCAGCAACTTTGATTCAGAGCGGTATGTAAAATGTTGTTGTCGACTTAATTTTATCATGTCCGCACTAGGAGATCTTAAAAATAAAAAGATGGTTGTTTATCATGTCCGCACTAGGAGATCTTAAAAATAAAAAGATGGTTGTTGGTTTGGATGACTCAACAAGAACAAGCATGTAATCCTTCCACCGACAAGAGCGGGAAGTGATCGCAGCCTAGCGCGGAGCCTTCCACTTTATTGGCCAGGAGCTGCAGGCTTTCCGCCCAAGGCCCATGGCACAACAAACTCCTTAATGGTGGAATGGGCAAGCCTGTGATTTTACTCGTCAGAGCCTGACCTTCTTGACCATGCCAATCTCCAACAATCCCAAATCTCTCGCTTGAGTTACAGGCCCCCACAACAAAGCCCAGATGCTTATGGGATTATTTCCTCTCCTATATAACGAAGTGTCTCTCCTTTTCTTGAGGCGATGTGGGTTCTTTTCTTCTTTGTCTTTGCTCAATATGCTTCCCTTCCCGTGTTATGCCTTTCAAATATAGTTTTAATTATTATTTTATAAATGTTCTTCTGGTTACCTAATATAGTTTTCATTTGTTAGGCGCAAGGTATTAACAAGGTACACTTGATCTTTACAAAAAGGTTGAGAAATGTGTGCCATGTAATGCAACTATCTTGATGAACTTTAGTAATTCTAACTGTCTTATATTGCTTGCACAAATTCAATGGCAATGTAGGAAGCTGTGTCATATTCAATGTTTAATGCGACATATGTTTGTTCATGAATTGAGTTTCACATGAACTGCATAGAATTTTCTAGTCTCTGCACATCAACTGCGGATGTTTGGAGGTTTTACTCTGCCTATTAATCTCTCTTTTGATGCAATAGAGTTACATTGGATGCAAATAACAGACACGCTCAATTTTTTAAAATTTTAAATTCAGAAAAAGAAAATTTCAAAAATGATATCTAAGAAAGAAAAACATTAATGTGGCGTTGGGGTAAAAGGCTGGACTGCAAAACATTTGAACCATATTATGGGATTATGAATTTTTCCTAGTCTCTCTACATGAGCTACTTAGAACTTTTCTGTCTCTTGTTGTCACCACTCTGCTACATTTCAAGTATGGGAGCACGGTTTTGTTCGGCTTGATTTTTGGATGAAACCGGATCTGGAACTTATGATACAGTTTTGATTTCAAAAATCTCGGTTGAATTTCAGTTTTAAAACTGCATGAAACAAGAATAGCTTTACACAACTCAAATACAAACATAACAGTCTTCAATACAAACACACATTACACCAGAGGTAGCCATCTGTACTTAGCACATCAAATAACAAATATACTTCAGTGGTCAGTTTTAACTAGCCAATAACCATCTATGTTTCACTGAATCAATGTAGTATGTTGTTCAAAATTAAATTGATCAGGAGTTCAGGACAGGAGCTAGTGCAACAAGAGGATGGTAACATGGAAATGAATGTTACTAAGAATTAAAATATCTTGTAAATGTATTTGTTAATTGGAACCTAGAAGCCGAATAAAATTACAGTTTTTCGATTTTGATTTACCGATTTTGGTTTTTCTGCTCAGTACCAGTTCTCCATCTGTTTTTGTTTTCACGAGGTCAAAATATTGCAGGTGACAGTTCTCAAATTAAGCTTCAAATCTGATTTGAAATGTGAAATTCAACGATTTTAGATACTTCTCTAATTTGAAACACTAAAAATCAGTCAAATTAATTTGAAAGGAGTTTTTAATAAAAATATTGAACTAAAGAATTGTAGGGCCTAACCCTTGTTTAGAGGGAGCCCTTCCAGAAATTCTCGATGGCACAAGGCAGAGCCAAGGCCAAAGAGGGGGTTTGGAAATAGTTTTCAACCAGCAATTGACGCGCCTCGGTTAGTACCTCACTAGCTACGTCATTGCCCCAAGCGCAAAGATATCAATTAGTTCGGCTTCCATTGGCTTTTAAAGAATAGCTTTTGACACACTTTCTATCATAAGCGATGTGGTTCCAAAGCGTTTGTTATTATTCACCGAAACAAATACACCAGGAGTATGCTATAAGGTTTTTGATCAAGCTACTGCCTTTTTTTTCTTGCCAGATCTCTCAAACACATAGTATAACCGATGACCTCCTGATTTAGTGAATGTTTAGCGATACCCCCTCCATCAGATATCGAATCTTTGCAAATTTTATCTCTATGCAAGAAATGCAAACATTGTGTCCAAGCCAGCCATTTAGATATAATTAGAAGGGACTGAGTGACCAACTCAGATATTCGGATTATAGTTTAAGAATCAAAGTAAATTTAAAATTTTCAAGATGGCAACAGTTGGCCTCTTCCTTTCTATTTACTTCTCTACTGTTAAAATTCATTACTACCAAAGGACAATAATTTGCAATAAAATTGTAGGGCTTTCTCAAAAAGAACAACCCTCCAAAAATAGGTGTATGCCACTATGAGTGACGAGAACATGGTATTCTTTAGTAAAAGGCGAAAGAATAGTACACTTTGTGCTCATCACATGGCTGCGTGAGCTGCAAGTACAACAAACAGCGGGACTTATAAGAGAGTGAAACAAACCATAGAGTATAGTAGGTGACACTGCAAAGCCTAATTTATGAGTTGTTGAAAATTAAATAATCTTATAAAATTGTTGATGATATTAACTTTTATAAAACGTAGTATACAATACTAAAATAAATTATCTGCAAAACCAAAATTGTAGATAGCAAAGGTTCCTATCTCCACTATGATTGGATTTCTTTTTCAGCAAAACATGCACATTACATATTTAGTTCGGGATTTAAAGCAAAGAAAATGAGTTCAAAATGCACTTACATATTTAGTTATTTACTTATGACAAATGCATAATAGTTTGCGACGGTCAAAACAGATGACACAATTTTGAAGCATCAATGAGAAACAAAATAAGATCCAAAATCTTGGGCCAAATCAATCATTGCATGTAAACAAGGTGAGTACGTTACTAAACCTACAATATAGAAAAAGAAGGGAGAAAAACATGGACAATGATACTAAGAACTCTGAAAAAGTAAAAAATGATGTGTACGAGTATGACATGCTCAAAAGAGGGAGAACGAGGAAATATGGGCCTGTGGCAACTTTAAAGGAAACATCCACTGTAACACCCTAATTTTATTACAATAAATCCATATGACTTAAACAATTTCAAGTCATGTTAAACTGAAATAAACCAAGTCAATAATCCAAATGAAAATACATGGTTCAAAAGTTCAAAATAACGATAGTACGAATGTTCAAAAATGACTAAATAAGTTCTCATGAAAAAAATAATCAACTAAACCATGGATCAACTAAAGACTGGGTGGCACTCATCACTCTTCCCGCTTAACCCCTATTTACCTGCGGAAATGAACAATAAAGAGTGAGCCAAATGCTCCGTACGAATATCATTTAAATAAAGTATAAAATCTAAACATGAGTGGATTGTGTCTTATCAACACAGATTTCCAAATGAAAATGATATAGAGATGAATAATATATTCTCAAAACAATTAACAATGTTTAACGAATTGGTATAATCACGATTTAAAACAATGGAGCTATTAACGAAACCAAAAGTAAGGCCAAATAGCAAATAAGGTAGGTACAATATGGGTCTCTTACACAAAACTATACTCGCTAACTCCAATCACCAGCGAAGTACAGGACAATGGTTTCTTCCTCGATAATCCATAAGAAGAAATAAGGAATGTAAAATACATCCCAACAATACAATAATGATCATGATCTAGTCACATCTCATACCCCAGAGACGTGCTCGTATACTCACCCACTGATACGAGTTGGTGCCTAGTTCACCTTTACTCTGAACTCCATGTGAACATTGTCTTTGATTAACCCACACAGATCGGTCTAAGAGCCCAACAAAATAGGTTACAAAGGTTGCTTGACTCGTTAGTATAAAATGAAACAAAATAGAACAATGTCGCAATAAAATGCGAAATAGAACAATAGATACGAGTCAATACAACAATAAATCTAATAAAAGGATATTCGAAACGAAACTAAGAATGCATACTAGTAAGTACACAATGAATACAAAACAATCACGATTTTAGAAAATGGGTCAATAATAAATTAAATGAATATTAATTATTTGAAAAGAGAGAACAAAAATTCGTACCTGATACAAATAGTGAGATAGTACTCAAATAGCCGAGAGGAGGTATACCGTACTCAAATAGCCGAGAGGAGGTATACCGCTAATAATCCTTATTTAATCTAGAAACGAATTTTATAACTAGATATTAGTACTAAAGCACATTAATAGTTCTTAAATTAAATACCAGGATAAGTACCAAGAATTTATGCAACTTCAAACCAACACACGTATAATAATAATGATATCACATAAATTAAAAGTGCACTAATTATTTTATTAAACTAGTATGACAAGAGCCGGACCTTATTAGATAGGTAGTTGCAGTTACCAGTGTCTAGCTAGTAATACAAACCTCCAGACTATGAAATCCATAGGCAACAAAATTGGTTACGACTAAAATAGTATACAAATAAACAATAATTAATCATTAGCTAACAAATAAGAATAAATAATCAAAAACTAGCATAGCCACCACACAAGCTAGCCGAGTAACCGAAAAGTTGAAAGAAGACCAAACATGATTTTAGAACAATAAAACTTATACAAACATAGAATAAATAAATAATAATTATTATCATAATACTGTCAATAACCAAACACATTAATATATCTATACTATATTATTAAAGACGAAACATTAAAAGTTTTGGTCGGTCAGTCGGTCGGTCGGTCGGTGGTCGGTCGGTCGGTCGGTATTTGGGCCGATTCACGGGCCTATCTATAACCAATTTATTAATAATCAATTACCTTTTTCAGTACATTACCTATTTTATATTATTTTTAAACTAAACCAACTCATCTTCTAAAAATAAAACGGGCAACATATATATAATATGGTAATATTATTATATATTTATAAACGATTACCTTTTTCAGTTAAAACATATTATTTTTATATTTTTAAATAAAACAACTCATCTTCTAAATACACATATATGGAAACCAATTTATTAATAACCAATTACCTTTTTCAGCTAAAACATATTACCTATTTCATATATCTATTTAACTAAAACAAATCATTTTCTAAAAATAAGACGGGCAACATATATATAAAATGGTAATATTATTATATATTTATAACCGCCAGCTAAAACACATTATTTGTTTTATATTTTCTAACTAAAACAACTTATCTTCTAAATATAATACATGCAAAATAAATATACAATGGTAATATTGTTTTATATAAATATTAATAAATAACTATTTATTCTTTTCAGCTAAAACACATTACCTCTTTTATATTTTCTAACTTAAACAACTAATTTTCTAAAAATAATGCAGACGACATATATAAAAAAAAGTAATATAATTTATATAATTGTGAATAAGTAACTAATTGTCTTTTTAAGAATATTACCTGTTTTATATTTTTTAACTGAAACAACTCATGTTCAAATTAAAAATAACACGGCAAAAGACAAATATATTGGTAATATTATTATATTAAACTTATGAAATTCATGTTTATTATAATTTTTTTAACATTCAATTTAAACGAGATAATTAATGAAAATAAAAGTAATAGTATATTCAAATAAACTCGCTATATTATTAAAGACGAAACATTAAAAGTTTTGGTTGGTCGGTCGGTATTTGGGCCGATTCACGGGCCTATCTATAACCAATTTATTAATAATCAATTACCTTTTTGAGTACATTACCTATTTTATATTATTTTTAAACTAAACCAACTCATCTTCTAAAAATAAAACGGGCAACATATATATAATATGGTAATATTATTATATATTTATAAACGATTACCTTTTTCAGCTAAAACATATTATTTTTATATTTTTAAATAAAACAACTCATCTTCTAAATACACATATATGGAAACCAATTTATTAATAACCAATTACCTTTTTCAGCTAAAACATATTACCTATTTCATATATCTATTTAACTAAAACAAATCATTTTCTAAAAATAAGACGGGCAACATATATATAAAATGGTAATATTATTATATATTTATAACCGCCAGCTAAAACACATTATTTGTTTTATATTTTTTACTAAAACAACTTATCTTCTAAATATAATACATGCAAAATAAATATACAATGGTAATATTGTTTTATATAAATATTAATAAATAACTATTTATTCTTTTCAGCTAAAACACATTACCTCTTTTATATTTTCTAACTTAAACAACTAATTTTCTAAAAATAATGCAGACGACATATATAAAAAAAAGTAATATAATTTATATAATTGTGAATAAGTAACTAATTGTCTTTTTAAGAATATTACCTGTTTTATATTTTTTAACTGAAACAACTCATGTTCAAATTAAAAATAACACGGCAAAAGATAGATATATTGGTAATATTATTATATTAAACTTATGAAATTCATGTTTATTATAATTTTTTTAACATTCAATTTAAACGAGATAATTAATGAAAATAAAAGTAATAGTATATTCAAATAAACTCGGTATATTGCACGAGCACATATTTTGATATTTACATTTGAGTCCCTTTTTAGATTTTTAAGAGTAAAAAAATACGAATCATTAGATCTGTTATTTTAAAATATTTTATATTTTAATATCTAAAATACTACTACAGATTACGTCAAGAATATATTAAATTTAGATATTAAATTGTTAGATTTATAAATCCGGTATATATATATTAGAATTTTATCAAATTATATATAATAACTAAAATCTAAATAAAAAATAAGAAAATATTAAAGAAGACCGTGCGTCGCACGGGATATAAGCTAGTATATATATATATATATACTAGCTTATATCCCGTGCGACGCACGGTCTTCTTTAATATTTTCTTATTTTTATTTAGATTTTAGTTATTATATATAATTTGATAAAATTCTAATATATATATACCGGATTTATAAATCTAACAATTTAATATCTAAATTTAATATATTCTTGACGTAATCTGTAGTAGTATTTTAGATATTAAAATATAAAATATTTTAAAATAACAGATCTAATGATTCGTATTTTTTTACTCTTAAAAATCTAAAAAGGGACTCAAATGTAAATATCAAAATATGTGCTCGTGCAATATACCGAGTTTATTTGAATATACTATTACTTTTATTTTCATTAATTATCTCGTTTAAATTGAATGTTAAAAAAATTATAATAAACATGAATTTCATAAGTTTAATATAATAATATTACCAATATATCTGTCTTTTGCCGTGTTATTTTTGATTTGAACATGAGTTGTTTCAGTTAAAAAATATAAAACAGGTAATATTCTTAAAAAGACAATTAGTTACTTATTCACAATTATATAAATTATATTACTTTTTTTATATATGTCGTCTGCATTATTTTTAGAAAATTAGTTGTTTAAGTTAGAAAATATAAAAGAGGTAATGTGTTTTAGCTGAAAAGAATAAATAGTTATTTATTAATATTTATATAAAACAATATTACCATTGTATATTTATTTTGCATGTATTATATTTAGAAGATAAGTTGTTTTAGTTAGAAAATATAAAACAAATAATGTGTTTTAGCTGTCGGTTATAAATATATAATAATATTACCATTTTATATATATGTTGCCCGTCTTATTTTTAGAAAATGATTTGTTTTAGTTAAATAGATATATGAAATAGGTAATATGTTTTAGTTGAAAAAGGTAATTGGTTATTAATAAATTGGTTTCCATATATGTGTATTTAGAAGATGAGTTGTTTTATTTAAAAATATAAAAATAATATGTTTTAGCTGAAAAAGGTAATCGTTTATAAATATATAATAATATTACCATATTATATATATGTTGTCCGTTTTATTTTTAGAAGATGAGTTGGTTTAGTTTAAAAATAATATAAAATAGGTAATGTACTGAAAAAGGTAATTGATTATTAATAAATTGGTTATAGATAGGCCCGTGAATCGGCCCAAATACCGACCGACTGACCGACCGACCAAAACTTTTAATGTTTCGTCTTTAATAATATAGTATAGATTAGTCCAAAATAATCATACTAGTTAACAAAATGATCTACATTAGTGTCGGACAAACCATTACAAATGTCCACGAAAATCATTAACAACTAATATTTAAATAAGGCAAAATGTAAAGTAATTACAATATAAGTTACATACTTTAATATATAAAAGCTACTACCTAGATACTTTTTGGTACATTTTGTTCACAAAACCAACAGAAGCTACTCTGCTCACTTTATTGTTATTTTACTTATGAAAATTTAATAACGTTGTTCATTTGGTTTCAGTGGTTCATCGAGTGAATAATTACCGTGAGTTGGAACGAAGCCCGACCATGCCAAACTCCAAACATCTTAAATCTCTCGCATGATTTACAGGCCCCCGCTACAAAGTCAAGATGCTGATGGAGTATTTCCTCTCCTATATAACGAAGTGTCTCACCTTTTGTTGAGGCGATGTGGGTTCTTTTTCTTCTTTGTCTTTGCTCAATATGCTTCCCTTCCTGTGTTATGCCTTTCAAATATAGTTTTTAATTATTATTTTATAAAGAGTAAATTGCAAAATGGTGGCTGGACTTTACCTGCATTAGCATTTTGGTGGCCACACTTTCAAATTTGCATTTTGGTGGCCAAATATTGCTTTTAGTCTTCAAAAAGGTGGCTAAGAGCCACTTTTTTTGGCACTTTTTTTTTCAAAAAAGTGGCCCTTAGCCATTTTTTCGAAAAATAAAAGTAATGTCTGGCCACTATATTGCAAATTTGAAAATCTGGCCACCAAAATGCAAAATGAGGTTAAGTTCGGCCACAAATTTGCAATTTACTCTTTTATAAACGTTCTTCTGGTTACCTAATATAGTTATCTGGTTAACTTTTTCGCAAATTATCTCTATTTTCGCAAATTATCTCTATATAACAGTTTTCGCAAATTATAAATCCAAAGCAGTAATTATATTGGCATAAGGTACCAGAGTATTCATTTGTAAGGCACGAGATATTAACAAGGTACATTTGATCTTCACAAAAAGGCTAAGAAAGTTGTGCCTAAACATGTAATGCAACTTGCTTGATGAACTTGAGTTTATGCGACTTTCTTAGTAAACTTGAGTTTCAGTACCTCTGTCTTATGTTGCGTATCAAATAACAAATATACACCAGTGGTCTGTTTTACTAGCCAATAACCATCTATGTTTCACTGAATTTGTAGTATGTTGTTTAAATTTGAAATGATCAGGAGTTCAGGACAGTAGAGCTAGTCCAGGAGTTCAGGACAGTAGAGCTAGTCCAGCAAGAGGATGTAAACATGGAACAAACTATATTCCATTGAAACAAACTATAGCGTGTATATTGTTTAAGAGTGACGAACAGTATGTACTAAATTTTCGTGTGAATTTGGTGATGTATCCAAGTTAGTATGATCATCGAAGATCTCTCAAGCCAGATAAGTACTATATTAATCTTCTATAATCTCTAAAGCAGATAAGTAAAACACTGGTGTTAATACCTCTGTACTCATTCTACGAGATGTCGAGAAATACCCCTCTGCTGGATGTTGACCTTTTAGTCAAATGCAGTTATTCCATTGAAACAAACTATAGCGTACAGTACAAACTAAATGATATTATAAAAGTGTAGGATGATAATAACTTTTATAAATGGTAGTACAGAACTAAAATAAGTTATCGGAAAAACTAAAATTGGGCTCAAAAAAGGGAGAAGAAAGGTATAGAAATATGGTGAACTTTAAATGAAACATCCACAACATCACACTCCAAGTCTTTAACAGGAGTTCTAAAAAAGATGACAGATAGTAATACTTTGTAATTAGGGGTGGTTAACTACTTTAAGTGCTTGACCTGGCAATATCAGGTTGATCCATCAAAGTCCTTAACAAGTATTTTCATTTCGTAGACTGCACCAGTAAGTCAATGACTACCACAAAGTGCTCGGTGATGAAGAAAGAATGTATCGAAAATAATTGTGCAAAGTGCCCTGAGTTCATGTCTGAATGAATGATGAATGAACGAACATTATTATTTTTGCAAAGCAAAAAAACCTTCAATTATCGGGTGAGAGTGTTGTTTTTGCTATTGTCCTTAGAATGTTTTATCATTTATATGAGTAACTTATTGAAACTACGGGTGCTTATCTGTACGAGTGAAGTTATTTATTAGGAAACAACTCAAATCTGGATCAAGTAATAAAAAAAATTGATGGGCAATAGTGCTTCTGTTGTGCATTGTTACTTTTATGCTTGTGCACAACTGAAACTCTCCTTGACGTATTAATAGTTCCATATTACATGGACAAGCTGAGATCAATTTCTACCTCACTGAAGTTCAATTTATGATCAGCCGGATCGTTATTTTCTACTTCCAGCAACATTTTGATTTATCTTCATTAAAGGGCTCATACGACTTGTGCAATTATTGTACCAGAATACTAAAATATCCTTTCATTTCAAATAAACAATTTGTTTTTGTTTTTTATGTTGGAAAAACGTTAAAAACTTGAGATAAAAAAAAGGCTTAATGACTTTTTAGCCCCTGAGGTTTACTCTCATATACCCATCAGCCACTGTCTTTTAAAAGTGTACCTTTTAGCCCCCGAGGTATGAAATTCGTACCTTTCAACCCTTAAACCCAGTTCAGTTAAAAAAGTCGGGTTTTAGCTGAGGCGCAAAACTGTCTTCTGCAGTGTCAGTGTAAGAATTCCATTCATTTTAAGCTCTAAAGTATTGAAAGAGGAAAGTAAGGCTTACTAAAATTGATCTTAATTAAACCGAGTTGAAAGAATGGGGGATAGCAGTGGAAGCTATGAAGGGGATGAAAGAACGGGGGATGGCAGTGGAAGCTATGAAGGTATGTTTACATCTTACTTTTTTCTGTTTCTTTGATAATCAAGTGATTTTGATTACATTTTTTGTGCGTATTTTGTGTTTATCCATGTATTGTTCAATCTTACTTGTTCATATGTATTTTATTCATGTATTCTTCATGTTTTTAGTGTGTAATAACCCTAGTTAATGTATGGGTTGTAAAATTTGTTAATATTATGAATGTTTTGTGTATTGAAGGTGATGATGTTATAACTATGAGCATGTTTCATGGTGGGAGGTTAATTTGGATTTCAAAAACTGAATATGTTGGGGGTAAAGTGACTGTGTATTACTTTCGAGAAGTTGATGATATATATGGGGGTTTGGAGGGCTTGAGAGGTTGGACTAAAGCATTGGGTTATGGGGGATTTTGTAGTCTGTATTACAGGAAGCCTAATGAAGAACTAGAAGGGGGTTTAGTTTTAATGCTTACTCAGGCTGATTTAGAAGATATGATAGGGTATGCAATGTGCAGGTGCTGTAGGTGTGTTCAGAAGGATGTATGTATGCTTAGGTGGTTCAAAACATGGATTTAAGCTTGGTTGCAGGAAGTTCATTGGTTTGGATGGTTGTCACCTTAAAAATGCCTACAAAGGTCAGTTGTTATGTGTTATTGAAGTAGATGGTAATAACTGTATGTTTCCTTTAGCATATGCAGTAGTAGAAGCAGAAAGGTTAGAATCTTGGAGGTGGTTTGTGGCTTTACTAGCAAAAGATTTTGAAATTGGTTTTGGGGATGGGTGGGCTTTTATTAGTGATAGACAGAAGGGGTTATTGAATGTAGTTGAAGAGATGTTACCCATGGCTGAGCATAGGTACTGTGTTAGGCATATGCATAACAATTTTAAGGGAAAATATGCTGGAGGTTCTTTGAAAGATAAATTGTGGAGTTGTGCTAGGGCCTCAAATATTGAGGCATTTGATACTGCAATGAATAGAATGAAAGAGGAGAGTGAGGGTGCCTGGAAATGGCTCTCTGAAGTGCCATTTCATCACTGGACCAGGTCCCATTTTAAAACAGACACAAAGTGTGACATGTTATTGAATAACATGTGTGAGAGCTTCAATAGAACCATCTTATGGGCTAGGGAACGAGGTGTATTAGTGATGTTAGAAATGATTAGGGAGTACCTAATGAGGAGATTACAGAATAAAAGAGAAGAAATGGTTGTATGGGAGGATAAAAAGTTTACCCCAAAACTGTACAAGCTTCTTGACAAGTTCAAAAAATGCAGTGGAGGATGTTACTCAACATATGCTGGTTTTGATGAGTTTGAGGTAACCACAGTAAATGGCTCCAAGTATGATGTTCATATAGGTAACAGGACATGTGGTTGCAAGAGATGGGATCTTAGTGGCATCCCCTGTCACCATGCCATAAGTTGTTTGAATAGAATGGGCTACAATATTGAAGACTATGTGGATTCGGTATATACTACAACAAATTACAAAAAGGCATACTCTGGAATTATATTCCCAATGAATGGACACAATGCTTGGGAAAGGAGTGGTTTAACTTTGAAACCCCCAAGAATTGAAAAGCAGTCTGGAAGGCCAAAAAAGAAGAGAAGAGCTGAGATGCCAGATGTGGTTGAAAAAGAAGCAAATGGAGTAAAGACTTTAAGCAGGAAGACACAATCAAGTGTGAGGTATGTGCAATTCTTTAATGCAGTTCTTTATTTAACAATTTACATATACCTGCTACTTTTAATGCATTGAATGTGTGATGTAGGTGTGGTAAATGCAAAGAGGTTGGTCATAACAGAAGGACCTGCCCTGGAGTTGGAAATGAGGTGAATGAGGAAGAAATGCAAGGTAGTGGTGATGACAATGAAGTGAATGAGGAAGAAATGCAAGGTGGTGGTGATGAGAATGAAGTGAATGAGGAAGAAATGTAAGGTGGTGGTGATGAAATGATTTTGGATTATCCAACAGAAGGACCACCAATGACTCAACCAAGCCAGGTAGAAGTTCACTCTAATGAAGCCCCAATTGTGGAAAAAGAGGCTATTTTGGAATACAGTGATGACACTCCTCTAGAGGTTGCAGCAAGAAAAATCAGGAAATTGAGATTTCAACAGAAAGGACTGACAACTACTAAAGACTCACCTATCATGGTTGCAGCTGAAAAAATTAAAAAACTGAAAGAGAGGTTAAAGGACCACAAAGGCAAAGAGAGGTTAACTGATGATGGTGCTAAGGAAGAAACTCATAATGAGGAAGTGGGAAGACATGTCATTAAGCAAGAAATGAAGGAAAGAATTGAGGCCAATGTTGAGTTTCAACCTCTAAGAAGAAGTGGGAGGTTGAATGAAACTCCAGTGCTAAAATTCAAAAACACACAAGACACTCCAGTTTGTCTTGATGAGCAAACTGACACAGGTGTAGCATCAAAGGGAGGCCAATCAACTCAACAAAAGGACCAACTGAACTCATACACAGGCCCCATGAAATTGGGCAAACAAATGGCAGCACCAGTGAAGCAATACAAAACTATTGTTGGGAAAACAAAGGTAAAATCTGCCCCTTTCTTATCTCATGGCAAGAATGTGATCACAAAGACTGCTCTCACAAATGCTCTACATGGGACCATTCAGAATTTGAGGAAGGCATGAAAGGGAAAAAGCACCTCAAAGGGAAAAGAGAAGCAGACTTAAATTGTCATTTTTAAGTTATTAGTATGTGCATCTTTTGGTTTTACATTCAGAAAAATTATGGATGTGTAATGTAATGAGTGACTATTCAGACTCATTTTTAACTTTTGGTTGGAATGTAATGACAATGTGATTTTCCTTAAATTCAGATCATTTCATTAGCAAAACCAAAATGTAGTAGTACATTTTTCATACATTATAACTAATTTAAGTACTACAAAGATACAATTAGGGTAGTTCATATTGTCCCTTGTTCACTGACTGGACATTTTTGTTCATCACTACAAAGCTCCACAATAAGAATATGAGAACCATCAGCAACAAAACATGCCTTCTCTTGTTCCCTTTCATTTCAGCAGCAGCGTCAAGCTTCTTTAACTCATCTTCTACCTTCTTTAACTCATCTTCTACCTTCTTTAACTCATCTTCTAGCTTCTCAACCTTTCTCAATAGCCCTGGAATGATAGTTCTTGATCTTGGGCACATAGGACCGTCAAACCAGAGGTGGTAGTTACAAGCATTAGCCCTGTCTTCCTGCAATTGAAATGGGTCAGAAAACCATTTTAAGCAAGAAAAGCACTGATAAACAATGGTTTTTACCATGAAACGCAAGCATCCCCAGAATCGTCTTCCTGGATTTGCATTTGTCCATGATGTTCTTAACACAGCTACTCTTCCACGCCAACATCTAGGTTCCATCTTCTTATTGCCTCCTCTAATAAGCAATACAACGATTGTATACACGCATATATATATACATATATAACAGTAGAACTACAGGGGCTAATAGGTATGGCGGGAGTTTGTTCTGGTTTTTGGAGGGAACTAACACTGCAGAAGACAGTTTTACCCCTCATCTAAAACCCGACTTTTTTAACTGAACTGGGTTTAAGGGTTGAAAGGTACGAATTTCATAACTCGGGGGCTAAAAGGTACACTTTTAAAAGACAGTGGCTGATAGGTATATGAGAGTAAACCTCAGGGGCTAAAAGGTCATTAAGCCTAAAAAAAGATCAAAACTATTTTGGAAGGGACTGCGCGGACATTGGAAGGGACTGCGCGGACAGAAGTCACCCCTGTCACAAATTATGATGTAGGCTCCACCACTTGGGTAGACCTTAGACGAGCGCCCCTCCAAAGTGCAATAGAAGTCACTAATCTAGGCCATCGGCCTTCATGATCACCGATTGACCCCATCCAGGTAAGTATTTTTAAAAGTTGGAAGGAGGTCTATATTAATACCCAGATGGTAGTGTTTGCAACACTACGTTATCGATATATAGGTTTTAGGCAATGGAGAGATGTTCTCCAATATGTGTAAAAGGGGCATAGACACCCTCAAATTTTTATTCTCTCATATAATTGCTAAAAATTTAAACAAATTGTATCGACAGTTGAATTAGTAAAGTTATTTTTTTCTACTAATTTGCAATACAGACGTACCATTTCTTATTTTTTGATTCTTGGTATCTTAGATATATAACAATTTATATTTTGTCAATAATAAATAATACTATAAAAAGTTGTCTGATCCCACTAAGTCGGGTTCACTGCTGCATACTCTATGTTTATGCCATATTTTATTCTTTTCAAGTGTTTCACTTTACTGAACTGGTTACTATATATGCGTTGTACAATAATAAGGTGGGCCATAATAATAATTAGATGTGGATTTTCCAGTCGAGCAACTTTGCCAAGTTCAGTTTTTGTTTACCTGTAATATAGAAAATGTAAATTGCATTCCTTTTATTTTGTAGAAACCATGAATATTTTCTCGGAATTAGATTCGTAGAGATTCATCTTTTTCCATTTTCAACTTTACAAGTTGTAACATGGTATCAGAGGTTAAAACTCTTGTATTCCGCTATTGATACTTGATCAATTACAAGTTGTTACATGGTATCAAAGGTTAAAACTCTTGTATCCCGCTATTGATACTTAATCTGAAAGCTTGAGTTTCGTGTTTGTTTTAATAAATCAACTTTCATAATAAGTTATCATATTTCAACTTAACGTTTCTTCACACTTTAAGTGTTCAATAAATTGTCTACACATGCATCTTATTCTGCTATTACTACTTGATCTACATCATCAACAATGGATGCAAATCACTCGTACTACCTTTATACACAACTAGCTTTATAGCTCGTGCGAGGCACGAGCATGCTCTAAACTCACATGTTACTAAAGTGTGTACATATTGTATTGTAAGATGCAATTTCTTCCATTTTGTACATGGACTTGTCGTGCTAATGAATAACGTTAGTTAGTGATATACCTTGAAAACGTTTTAAAGTTTTGAATTCTACAGTTGATGTCACTAAGCACAAACATTTATTGGTTTGGTAAGATCCAGTTAGTGATAAACGGCAAATTTATGCAGATATTGTTTAAATACTACTATTAAAATTATGTTTTTAGTCCTACATACGGGCATTCTCTAGATACGAATATATATTTATTATTCTTTTTACAAAATATATTGTACACCTAAACCTTAAATGTGCGCTAAATCAATTATATGATAGTTAATATTGACATCAGTATTGTTGTGAAGTTAACGATCCCCTAATTTGTTGAAGTGTTATGCTTATATATATATCAAAATTTGATAATTGTAGTCTCTATCTGAGTTTAAGCTTAATAGCATATATATTGAATTCGATAATTGTACAATTGTGGATATACTTTATTTTATAAAACTATTACTTATATATCTCAAAAAGTTGGTAAATTGATTTGTGATAAATTACTCGCTTTACCTTACAATTGCCACTTGACACAAATAATTTAACATTTAATACTTTTAATATTTTATCATAAATATTCGAAAATTTTAAACCGATATTAGTTTATATTTGATTTAGTCATACGATGACAACCTCAACTTTCTTGTAAAAGCCTCCTGCAATTTTTTTTAATAGTATACAAAGAGAAAAATCTTTTCAAGTTTTCAGGTTATATACTTTGGTTCAATACTTTATATACTGGTTTGTCAAGATCCAGTTAGCAATACATGACAAGTTTATGCAGATATTGTTTAAACATTGCCATTAAAATTATGTTTTTAGTCCTACGTACGGACATGCTCTATATACGAACATATTTTTTTTCTTTTTTTCAAAATATATTGTATATCTAAACGTTAAATGTGCGATAAATCAATTATATGATAGTTATTATTGACATCAGTATTATTGTGAAGTTAACGATCCCCTAATTTGTTAAAGTGTTATGCTTATATATATATATATACTAGCCTATAACCCGTGCAAGGCACGGACCTTAAAAATATTTTTATATTATTTTATTATTTATTAAATAGATTATTAAAATAGATTTTAAAATAAATAAGTCAGGATTGCACCTCATATTTTTGGAAAATAGAGATTTTAGTGATAACAAATATAAAAGATATTATGTTTCATATTTTTGGAAAACATAGATTTTAGTAATAACAAATATAAAAGGTAATATGTTTTAATTTAAAGATAATTGTACTGATATTTTTGGAAAATGAGTAGATTTTGTTAGAAAAAAATATTTTAATTATAAAAGTCAATCATCTAGTTACTATTTTGGTAACTTGACAATAATACAATTCCATTAAAAATTGATTTGTAGTAGCTTTCGTTATCCTAAAAAGAAAGAAGTATATTTGTAGCAGTGTATCTAAATTTAAACAAATTAGATCCCACATTTCCATTTTTTGATTAGATTTCAATATTATTTGATTTTTATGTAGTAAAATATAGTGAAATATTAATGTAGAATAAAACTTTCCCGAATTTTGATTATATTATTAATTTATTAATTAGAAAAAGTACCGAAAACCAAAAACCGACCGTTAACCGAAAATCAAAACTTTCAATGTTTCAGCTTTAATAATATAGTACTAGCTTATATCCCGTGCGATGCACGGTCTTCTTTAATATTTTCTTATTTTTTATTTAGATTTTAGTTATTATATATAATTTGATAAAATTTTAATATATATATATATATATTGGATTAATAAATCTAACAATATAATATTTAAATTTAATATATTATTGACGTAATCAATAGTAGTATTTTAGATATTAAAATATAAAATATTTTAAAATAACATATCTAATGATTCGTATTTTTTTACTCTTAAAAATCTAAAAAGGAACTCAAGTGCAAATATCAAAATATGTGCTTGTTCAATATACCGAGTTTATTTGAATATAATATTACTTTTATTTTAATTAATTATCTCGTTTAAATTGAATGTTAAAAAAATTATAATAAACATAATTTCATAAGTTTAATATAATAATATTACCAATATATCTATATTTTGCCCGTGTTATTTTTAATTTGAACATGAGTTGTTTCAGTTAAAAAATATAAACAGGTAATATCCTTAAAAAGACAATTAGTTACTTATTAACAATTATATAAAATTATATTAATTTTTATATATATACGTCTGCATTACTTTTAGAAAATTAGTTGTTTAAGTTAGAAAATATAAAAGAGGTAATTTGTTTTAGCTGAAAAGAATAACTTGTTATTTATTAATATTTATATAAAACAATATTCACATTGTATATTTATTTTGCATGTATTATATTTAGAAGATAAGTTGTTTTAGTTAGAAAATATAAAACACATAATGTGTTTTAGCTGTCGGTTATAAATATATAATAATATTACCATTTTATATATATATTGCCCGTATTATTTTTAGAAAATGATTTGTTTTAGTTAAATAGGTAATATAATTTAGCTGAAAAAGGTAATTGGTTATCAATAACTTGGTTTCCATATATGTGTCCTATTTATAAGATGAGTTGTTTTAGGTAAAAAATATAAAAATAATGTGTTTTAACTGAAAAAGGTAATCAGTTATAAATATATAATAATATTACCATATTATATATATGTTGCCCGTTTTATTTTTAGAAGATGAGTTGGTTTGGTTTAAAAAATAAATATAAAATAGGTAATGTAGTGAAAAAAGGTAATTGGTTATTAATAAATTGATTATAGATAGGCCCGTGAATCGGCCCAAATACCGACCGACCGACCGACCGACCGACCAAAACTTTTAATGTTTCGTCTTTAATAATATAGTATAGATATATATATATATATATATATATATATATATATATATATATATAGGGGAGGGTTCAGTGAGTAACCTGCTAATTAGGTAACTTAGTAACTCTAACTTAATATCACGACGTGAAGTCGTTAAAGCAAATGCACCTAACTAATAAAAACTCCAAAACCAACTGCACACGTGAAGTTAAACATATAAATAGTCAGTGTTGTTCTCTTGTATGTCATTTGTCTATTACTTTTTACATTAAATACATCTACATTTTTTTAAAAAATTTTCGTTATCTTTTAATCATTTTGGTTTTTTGTAATGTTTTTTATGTAAATACTTTTATGTTCTTTATTTTTTTTATTATGCATTTTTTGTATGATATGTGTTTTATAATTTTTAATCTTTTTCAATTTTATGTGTTCTATATTTTTTATAATTTCTAATTTATTTTTGTTTTATAACTTGTTTGTATTCTGTAATTTATAATTTGTTTGTGTTCTGTAATGCATTTGATTGTGTTTTGTAATTTGTTTGTGTTTTGTATAATTTTTTGTGTGACTTTTGTGTTATGTAATTTGTTTGTATTCTTTAATTTGTGTTCTGTTCTGTACTGTATTTGTTTGTGTTCTGTACTGTACTTTGTTTGTGTTCTGTATAATTTTTTGTGTGGCTAATATTTTTTTTCGATTTTTAGTTTAATTTTTTTGTAACTATTTCGTGTTCCGTAATTTATTATATTCTACATTTTTTATGTCCTGTAATTTTATATATTTAACATTATATTTATATTTTTTTATCTTTCTCAACTTTATGTGTTTTATATATTTTTCATATTTTGTAATTTATTTGAGTTATGTAGTATTTCTATGAATTCCTCCTGATTTTTTCTTGTTCATAATTATTATTGTGTATTCAATAAAATTTTCATCTCTTTATATTTTTCATTTTCTAATTTATTTTAAAATGTATATTATACATATGAAAGGAAAAACAAATAAAACAAAATTTAATAAAAAATATTAAAATGACATGTACTTATACAGTTGTACGTGTCTTGTGTTAGGTTTTTAAAACGTCGGTTAGTTTTCTAATTAACGTCAGTTTGTTGTATGGAAATGCAATCTAAACCGCATGTTTGGTATTAATCTAAAGGCTGCAAATCAGTTACCAGGTTACTCAATAAAATGAGTTCCTCATTGAACCATCCTATATATATATATATATATATATATATATATATATATATATATATATATATATATATCAATACTATATTATATAATAGACGAAACATTAAAAGTTTGGTTGGTCGGTTTGGTACGTTGTGATTTTACTTAATTGCCCTTAACTATATTTCGTGTTTTTACTTAATTAACCTTACTTATTTATAGAAATATATTATTAAATAATAATATTGCCTATTTATAACCAATTACATTTTCCCCTAAAATACATTATTTTTTCTAACAAATTCCCCTACTTTTTCAAACATGGCAATTACCTTTTTTAACTAAAACATGTTAGTTTTTCTATTTTTCCATACTAAAACCCCTCATTTCCCAAAAATATCACAGGAAACCCTTTACTTATTTATTTTAAAACGAATTTAAATACTTTTAATTATTAAATTTTAAAACCTCATTTTTCAAAAATATCACGGGCATTTACCTATTTAAACTAAATATATGTTACATTTTTTTTTAAATATGTTTAAATGTTTTTAATTAATTAAAAGTATTTAGCTATTTTAACATGCCTACTTATCTTTTTAACAAATACAATTAATAAAATATTTAAAATATAATAATAAAATAACAATTAACAATCCGTGCATCGCACGGGTTTTAAGCTAATATATATATATATATATATATATATAAATTTGATAATTGTAATCTACATCCAAGTTTAAGCTTAATAGCACACATATTGAATTCGATAATTGTACAATTGTTGACATGCTTTATTTTAGAAAACTATTACTTTTATCTCTAAAAAATTGGTAAATTAATTCGTGATAAGTTACTCGCTTTACCTTACAATTGTCACTTGGCACGAATAATTTAACATTCAATACTTTTAATATTTTATCATAAATATTCGAAAATTTTAAACCGATGTTAGTTTATATTTGATTTAGTACGATGACAACCTCAACTTTCTTGTAAAAGCCTCTTGTAAAAACTTTTTTATTAGTATACAAAAAGAAAAATCTTTTCCAGTTTTCAGATTCAATACTTTATATACTGGTTTGGCAAGATCCAATTAGTGATAAACGACAAGTTTATGCAATTATAAGTTGTTAATGTCTAATAATGAAAATTTTTTGATGTAAAATAATAGATAAAATTCGTTTTATGCTTATTACATATGAGAATATAATTAGAAAGGATTAAATATGTTGATAGTTTTAAATTTTAAATTAAATATTAAAGAAAAATATAGCAAGTGATATTTGGTTGACATTAAAAATTTCAATATTGTAGTAGTGGCAAGTGATTTTTTTGAATATTAGGCTAATAATTTTTAACTTGTTATTCAAGTGTGGGATGGTGCAGTGGATACATATGTACACTTTTGTCACACCTAGATCCTAGGTTCAATTCTCATCGAGAATAAATTTTTTATCATTAATATAATATAAGAGGCCCAAAAAATACCCCAAATTTGTTACCAAATTCTTGTATAATTTGAAAACTTTTCTATTAATATGATGGGATCCCGCGTGCATATATATACGCCCTCAAATTATAATTCAATATTTGGCGGTCACGTCATTTGGGAACAAATTTTGGGGTACCTAGCACTACTCAATCAAAAATCGTATTTTGACAAAAAAATTGTTCATCAAATTTTGAAAGATCTGCAACTTCGGTAGGTATGTTCAGAGTAATTTGTTAGGTCCTAGAGTTTGTGTAAAATGGGAGGTCGAATGCGAACTATTTACTTACAAACTTTTCAAAAGTTTTAATGCTTAAACGTTTATGAAAATGCAAGCAACTGAACAATGTTTCTCAAAATAAACAATTTATTTATTTTTTATTTATTTTGTTTGAAAAATGACTTTCTGTCAAATAAATGAGTGTCAATATCTTCTATATTGTACTATTAGCCTTGTATGAACATTAATATGAATTTTCTTTCATTTTGATACTTTATAATTTTTATTTTGATAGTAACAATAGTAGAACTTAGTGTCATCTACCTTGCGATTACAAGAAATATACTTTGACTGTGATAATATGTTTCACTTAATCTTAATCTTTCTTAGACTAAGAGCATCTCCAATAGTGATATGTAAAATGGTTAGCTAAAATATGATAAAATAAGAATAATATAAAATTTTAGCTAAAGGGTGTGATCATTACTCCAATGATGTTGTGTATAATTATGCTAATGTAAATTATACCTAAGGGTTTTGCCGGTTCGACAAATATAGCCAACCAAATATGATTATCTATATTTATTGCTAAGGGGTAGCATGGTTGGAGTATTAATTTTTTTACATATTCTCTAAATATTGACACATAGGTGCTATGTAGATTGATTTAGCTAAGGGGTAGGTACCATTGGAGATGCTCTAAGCATCTCCAAGGGTATTAGGTAAATTGATTAGCTAAAATATTATAAAATAATTGTAAGCTAAATTTTTTTGAATCTTTAAGATGGTGTACTCCAATGATATTAGCTATAATGGTTACGTAAATTTGAAAGGTAGTATAAATTTTGTGATTGATGGATAGAAATTAATTAAAAAATTAAAATTTTTTGCTAACAGGTGAGTTTTGGTTTTCCAAATATAGCTACCATGAATGATGTTTTGTAAAATTTTAACTAACAAGTGAATGCCCTTGGAGGATGATATTGAAGAGCTGTTAGCTATATTAACTGCCAACTCAGACATTGTTGCTAATAGGTGTATAGGTTGGAGATGCGCCAAGGGGGTGTATTCATTTGAGATTTGGTTGGATTTTAAAGAATTTTCAAAATCAGCCGTTGTTCATTTCGGATTTTAAACAATCTTTTAAAATCTACAAGTATTCAATTAAGATTTGAAATAATCTTTCTAAATCTTTGGGTATTCAACTGAGATTTCAAAAAATCTTAAAATCCGTAGGTATTCAATTCGGATTTCAAAAATTCGTACAAAATCTCAAGGTATTCAAATTTTAACAAATTTCCAAGACCTATGGATTTTAAAGGATTTGTGGGAGATTTTATATGTAAACTAGCCTAACAGCCCGTGCAAGGCACGGGCCTACATAGAAATACCAATACTATTTTTGCGAGTAGGTCGATTTATTAACGTGACGTTTGTGTAATCGTAAGTTTGATCGTGTAAGATGAAAAGTGTGAGTTGTGCAGAGTAGTAAGAAATTTTGTTGGCAAATAATGTAACTATTTTGAATGATGAACGTATCCTTGTCAGGTTTTGAGACTTGTTCATATATTAATTAAATAATTTCTCACTGAATTTGTTCATATATCGAAATAATTTTATAATTAAAAATACATTAGATGATAATATTTGCAATTTATCGTAAATTTGTAATATTGCGTACCATTTTCATGAATCAAATACTTGTAAATTTGATTGGATTTCGTAATATTCAACTAATATCTATATGATAAAAGGCACATGATTATTTTTATCGATGTAAGAATGATTAGACAACATTAATGACTTGTGCATATATATAATTTCCAAACAACTATTTTTTGGTTCCATCTTTTTTTCCCCTTCATATAGAGTGGGTTCATGTTATAATGACGTAAGTAAATGTTTCAACTCAATCATCATAAATAATTGAAATCCTAAATTTTAAAAAATTCATATATAACTCAAATTAAATTATCTTATATATATTTCTCAAAATTCATGTATTTTGCTCAGTTATATAATTTTATAAATATATGGTACAAATTAATGAATTTTGAATCAACTATAATCTATACTAAACTATAATAAACAAAATGGGGGTATAATTTATCATTTGGTTCACAACTCATATTGGTTATCCTTTTCAATCATAATCGATACTGATGGGTCTTTGAAGTCAAATTGATTGGAACATCTAGATGTATTACTAAAAGTTATGCTACATAGAAGTTTAAGGTTCGAATCCCATCAACAACATATTAAAATAAACATTTATTACAAATATGTTAAAATTAACATTTACTCGGCTGCTCCGGCAGAACAACTCAAAAATTAAAAACATAAATAAAGGTAAAATACGTGAACCACTCGTTACTATATTTAATTTGATTATAATAATTTAAATAAAAAGGTAAAACAATACAAAAAATAACTCGTGATTTGCACGTGTTATAAATAAATATATACTGATAAATATATCATTTTTAAGACTAATTTTTTTTTAAAAAAAAGTAAGGTAAATGTGATAACTTTATAAATGTCCAGGATTATTCATCTATTTAAAAGTGAAAAATAACCACGATTTTGACCTGAAAACTTATACGAGGTTATACTATTTTTTCAATACAAATATTGAATGACATTTTTGTAATAATAAAATCAACCTTTTCATATACAAAAAATAAACTTTACTTGTATTTTATTGTGTATTAGCTTCAGTGTTGTAATTCGACGATGTCCTCAAAGCCCACAAACCCTATTTAGAATTTCATTTATCAAAATGATTTTATGATATTACGCATCCAATTAATATATTATATAAAATTCTATTATTATTAACGACTTATACATTTTTTTTAATATCATTCATTAATTTTTTACATACAATTTGAATTTTTATTTTTAAAACTTATAGTCTAACTGGTCGTCATTAATAGTTAGACAATTTTATAATTCTTATGATCGAGAAAAATCATATCTTATTTTCATCTATTGCATATAAATTATGTTAATTTTTTATTTAAAATATAGACCATGTTTTTGAGTTATCGTCTTTTTAGAATTAATTCAATTGTATCTTCTACATTTTCAAATATTTATCTTTTTAGTCGAATTATACATTTAAACCCCTCAAAGTCTAAATGTTTGATCAATAAAACATTTCTAATTTAACTCAAATATTTGATATTTTATATACTTAAAAATTATGATATATAGTTCATATTTGATGTAGTTATATATTATGTATGATTTTATAGATAGAATTTATATATTTTTATTTAAATAGTATAATACATTTATATATATCCAAAGAGAAAAATGAAAATGAATTTTTTTTTATCCGGAATAATTTACATTCATGTGTAACATGTGAAATTATATCATATAAATTTTATTTTCCATACTCATCATTTATCATGACAAAGAGAGTGTAGATATTTTATTTTTTACATTTATCATTTATAATGAAAAAAACTTTTTTTGTAATTATATACTCCGTAATATTCTACATTTTAAATCATCACCCCGATTTTTGACTCGGACATCAACCGGGGGATTAAAATGGTGAAAAAAGTGAAAAAATTGACGAAACTAATGAGTAAATTAGAGATATGTCGAAGTTAATAAAGAATGACATGTAATATTAGAAATTATTAACAAATGAAGTGTTCATTTTGAAAAGAAATTTGTTAAGAAATGAATGTGACGAACATAGTGTATACGCATTGACATTACATAATTTTGATGCTAATTTTCTTAATTTTAAATTATAGACTTAACAAACAATGAGATACATAACATATACAATAGTTCTTATATTAGATCAAGTTCATTACTATATTTTATGTATAATTAATTAATTCTAATAATGTAAAATAATGATATATAATATGATATAAAAACATGAATTATCAACAACATAACTAAAGTATATTTAATCAAAAATATACAACTATAATAAAAATTTAAAACCATGATTGATAATTTACCTATATATATAATAACGTAAATAAAAAATACAGATTTATATGAATAATATGGACCAATATTTTCTTTACTCAAAGGTTCAAAAAAAAAAAAAAGAATATAGAATTAGAGGAAATAATGTGACTTATCTAATAAAAGTTTTAAAGTAAACTCAAAAAACAACTTAGCATAGTGGTTAGGCTTTGGACTTCATAGAGGGAGGTTGGGGGTTCGATTCTCTACAATAACAAATATTAACATATTTTTGCATAATAATATAACAATGGTATTTTTGTTATTTTTCAAAAAATAGGGGTAAAATCGTAACTTCACAAGCATTAAAATGGCAAACTTTGCCCTTTGTTGGCTTTTAATATATAGAGAAAGAATTATCAACAACATAACTAAAGTATATTTAATCAAAAATATACAACTATAATAAAAATTTAAAACCATGATTGATAATTTACCTATATATATAATAACGTAAATAAAAAATACAGATTTATATGAATAATATGGACCAATATTTTCTTTACTCAAAGGTTCAAAAAAAAAAAAAAGAATATAGAATTAGAGGAAATAATGTGACTTATCTAATAAAAGTTTTAAAGTAAACTCAAAAAACAACTTAGCATAGTGGTTAGGCTTTGGACTTCATAGAGGGAGGTTGGGGGTTCGATTCTCTACAATAACAAATATTAACATATTTTTGCATAATAATATAACAATGGTATTTTTGTTATTTTTCAAAAAATAGGGGTAAAATCGTAACTTCACAAGCATTAAAATGGCAAACTTTGCCCTTTGTTGGCTTTTAATATATAGAGAAAGATTGAAGAACGTGAAATATGTTGATGGTGGACAAGATTTTGATGGATTTTGATGGTTCATAATTTTTAGAGCTCTGAGTAGCAGCATCCTTCTGTAAAACTTCAGCTTCATCAGCAAATTTCCTATGTGTTCATTACTAGCCTGAAGTTTAACTATCTCAAACAAGTTTTCATCTTTCTCTTTCTCTAACTTCACCAGATTATCTTCAATCTGACTATAGTACAACATGCTCTTTAACACCTCTTTCTCCATAGACCTTGCACGAGGCAAAACTATACCCCTGCTCACTTCCTTGTGAAGCTCATAGGCTCTACTGGTTAAATATGGCAAATCCCAAAGAAGGGATAAGAATTTGCTCATTCAGAATTTCACTATTTCTCTGGGTAAGTTTGTTCATTTAGGTTTTGTTAGGATACTGTGCACAATCTGACAATCGGATTGGCTATCTATGCGTGTTTATTTTACTGTTCCCGTTAACTACATGGCTGGTCTGTGATCAGAATTCCTAAAATAATCTTCCAAAATTGTTTGATTTACCTAAGGAAATTTCTCGGCTAAGTCAGAGAATTATGTCTGTTGCTTCATAATAAACAAATTAAATGACATTGAGTGATGAACTCGACAGTCTAGCTGCTAAACACAAATGCACGATAATTTTCAGTATGATGTCGATAGCAAAATTGATGTTTATGATTATACTAGAATGTTAATTCAGTTTTTGATGAGATTAGGAGAGATTTAGATTTTGCTGATGTACCCTGTTTCTTCTCTAAGTCAATTTTACATTCTTTTACAGCTAGAAGATGAAAGAGATATACACAATCAACCTGGACAGACATGATAATCCAAATAAGACTTTTAAAAACTGTTTTCCTATAATCAACACTCTATAGTGTGCATACAAGGTCCAGGGATGCATCTCTTTATCCACCTCGACTTAAAACAACATAGGATAAATCTTTATTATCGGGATATCTCATCACCCTCGACTTGCTCAACTTGACATGTTACCATGTTCTATCCAGAACCTGTCCATTAAAATAAGTACTTTTTACTGGCGGCTTTACTTAAATGCTAAATGATGAAGAAATGCCTATCCAACAAAAAATCTTCACTACTTCCAAATCTACTCCCAGTAAGAAAAAAATCAAAAAATATGAACAAACAACCTTTTTGTTGCTGGGAGAATTTTTTATTAATAATGATCTCTTTTTGTCAAAACAAAAAACAACAACAACCTCTTCCTTTTAAAAAAAAAATTAATTTAATGACATGTTCTCAATGTTTCTTATTCTTGTATGACTTTTTTGTTATAGATGCACCGACTTATTGAATTTTGTTAAAAATGCACACACTAAATAAATTCTTAATGTACAATTTTTATCTTTGAATTTTCGTGTATGAATTACAGAAAATATTTTACTAAAAGATATAATCTTTTCTCATAAAAATTAAAGCAATAACTATCTAAACGTTAAAAAGCAATGATACAATTTATTTTTGAAGACATGATGAATTCTTCACTTTCGAGTTACCTTGTATACAGGTGTAACAACTTTTAACTATAAATTCAAAACTAATAACGTACACACATAAACATATAAATCAATTCACAACTGAATGTACATGAAAATCACTTGCTCGGCCTATTATTTTAACTGATTAACTGATAAATCCCCTTCCTCGTTAATCCAATAATTTGTCTTGTCAAAGATTTTAATATGATCCTGCATTAGGATACAAACAAACGTAATAATATAAATAACATAAAGGAAAAAGTCTCATACTCATGTACTCATATACACACTTTTAACATGAACAAACAAAAAAGTAAAGAACAACAATGTTGACAACAAAAATTGCAGTAGACAATTAACAGAGTTTAGGTGTATATTTATACTATTAATTAGTTGTTTGTATGAAAGTATTAAAGGTAATTAATTATTTACCAAGTAATTACTTAATTTCTTATGCAAGACCGATCTAATTTCTTAACTTTTTATTTACCAATGTTCTTGTATTTTCTATTAGATTACATTAAAAATTATAGTTTAGGAGAGCAGAATGTTAAGATGGTAATTTCATTTGAAAATAAATATTATGAGAATATCTAGATAATAATAAATGGAAGTTCAAAATAATGTAAAGTAATACACTTTTTTTTAATTTAGATATTTGAATGCAAGAATATTATAATTGAATATTTAGTTTCCGCCATTTGTAATATTTAGTTTCCTCCATTAGTAAATATCTATTGTATATTAACTTTCTCCATTAGTAGAGATTTTAAATGCAAGAATATTATATATACTTTCCTCCATTAGTAGAGATTTTAAATGCAAGAATATTGAAATTGTATAATTAGTTTTCTCCATTAGTAAATATTTAAAAAACAATTGAGATTTTTTCTAATCTTTGGTATTAATTATTTAATTTCTTATGCAAAATCGATCTAATTTCTTAACTTCTTATTTACCAAAACCAAAACGTTTCTGTATTTTCTATTATATCACATAAAAAAAGAAGAAAGTTTAGGAGAAGAGAATGTTAAGATGTTAATTTCTTTTGAAAAGAAATATTATGAGAATATTTAGATAATAATAGAGGAAAGTTTAAAATAATGTAAGGTAATACACTTTTTTTTTATAATTTAGATATTTTGAAGGCAAGAATATTATAATCGAATATTTAGTTTCCTCCATTAGTGATATTTAGTTTCCTACATCAGTAAAGATCTATTGTATATTTACTTTCTCTATTAGAAGAGATTTTAAATGCAAGAATATTGAAATTTTATATTTATTTTTCTCCATTAGTAAATATTTAAAAGACAATTGAGATTTTTTTCTAGTTTTTGGTATTAATTACTTAATTTCTTATGTAATACCGGTCTAATTTATTAATTTCTTATTTACCAAAACGTTCCTGTATTTTTTATTATATTACATAAAAAAGAAAGTTTAGGAGAGCAGTATGTTAAGATAATAGTTTCATTAAAAAAATATTATGAGAATATTTAGATAATAATAGAGGAAAGTTCAAAATAATGTAAGGTAATACACTTTTTTTGTAATTTAGATATTTTGAAGGCAGGAATATTATAATTGAATATTTAGTTTCTTCCATTAGTGATATTTAGTTTTCTCCATTAGTAAAGATCTATTGTATATTTACTTTCTCCATTAGTATGGATTTTAAATGCAAGAATATTATATGTTTCCGCTATTAGTAAGTATTTAAAAGGTAACTGAGATTTTTTCGAATTTTTAATATTATTAATTCAAAAAATTGAGAAAATTTGAAAAATAGAACGAATCAAAATAATGTAAGGTAATGCACTTTTTTTGTAATTTAGATATTTTGAAGGCAGGAATATTATAATTGAATATTTAGTTTCTTCCATTAGTGATATTTAGTTTTCTCCATTAGTAAAGATCTATTGTATATTTACTTTCTCCATTAGTATGGATTTTAAATGCAAGAATATTATATGTTTCCGCTATTAGTAAGTATTTAAAAGGTAACTGAGATTTTTTCGAATTTTTAATATTATTAATTCAAAAAATTGAGAAAATTTGAAAAATAGAACAAAGCGATCTGAAAGCGCCACCTCACCGCCCCGTTAATTCAAAAAATTGAGAAAATTTGAAAAATAGAACGAAGCGATCTGAGAGCGCCACCCCACCGCCACGTCTTCTCCTTTATATAATAGTATTGATTTAATTGTTGGAGTCCATGAACTAAAAATTTCGTATTTAGATTTTAGAGTAATTTAACTTTTGAATTTTTTTTAATTGTCCTTCCGTTAAAAAGATTCTAACGGAAATTGAAATCTTGCTTTTGTGGATATTGATTAATCTAACACGGCTTACATTACTTTTTAATTAATTAATTTAAGGGTGGAAAATAAATTTAATCTCCCCGGAATTATTGTCATTTAAATTAAATTTAATTGTTCGAGTCCATGAACTAAAAATTCCGTATTTAGAGTAATTTAACTTTTGAATTTTTTTTAATTGTCCTTCCGGCTTGCATTACAACTTTAGTAGATTACATGACAATTTTCCAACAATAGTTGCCCATAACGAACGACACCACAAGGTGGTTGCCGGCGGCCGGACTAGGCCAAGCTCATATACACATATATACATATACTAGCTTATATCCCGTGCGACGCACGGTCTTCTTTAATATTTTCTTATTTTTATTTAGATTTTAGTTATTATATATAATTTGATAAAATTCTAATATATATATACCGGATTTATAAATCTAACAATTTAATATCTAAATTTAATATATTCTTGACGTAATCTGTAGTAGTATTTTAGATATTAAAATATAAAATATTTTCAAATAACAGATCTAATGATTCGTATTTTTTTACTCTTAAAAATCTAAAAAGGGACTCAAATGTAAATATCAAAATATGTGTTCGTGCAATATACCGAGTTTATTTGAATATACTATTACTTTTATTTTCATTAATTATCTCGATTAAATTGAATGTTAAAAAAATTATAATAAACATGAATTTCATAAGTTTAATATAATAATATTACCAATATATCTGTCTTTTGCCGTGTTATTTTTAATTTGAACATGAGTTGTTTCAGTTAAAAAATATAAAACAGGTAATATTCTTAAAAAGACAATTAGTTACTTATTCACAATTATATAAATTATATTACTTTTTTTATATATGTCGTCTGCATTATTTTTAGAAAATTAGTTGTTTAAGTTAGAAAATATAAAAGAGGTAATGTGTTTTAGCTGAAAAGAATAAATAGTTATTTATTAATATTTATATAAAACAATATTACCATTGTATATTTATTTTGCATGTATTATATTTAGAAGATAAGTTGTTTTAGTTAGAAAATATAAAATAAATAATGTGTTTTAGCTGTCGGTTATAAATATATAATAATATTATCATTTTATATATATGTTGCCCGTCTTATTTTTAGAAAATGATTTGTTTTAGTTAAATAGATATATGAAATAGGTAATATGTTTTAGCTGAAAAAGGTAATTGGTTATTAATAAATTGGTTTCCATATATGTGTATTTAGAAGATGAGTTGTTTTATTTAAAAATATAAAAATAATATGTTTTAGCTGAAAAAGGTAATCGTTTATAAATATATAATAATATTACTATATTATATATATGTTGCCCGTTTTATTTTTAGAAGATGAGTTGGTTTAGTTTAAAAATAATATAAAATAGGTAATGTACTGAAAAAAGTAATTGATTATTAATAAATTGGTTATAGATAGGCAATCGGCCCAAATACCGACCGACCGACTGACCGACCGACCAAAACTTTTAATGCTTCGTCTTTAATAATATAGTATAGATACATTACTAAATATACATATACACATTTCTTCACTATTTCTTCCACCACCCCAAGCTCATATACACATATATACATTACTAAATATACATATACACATTTCTCATACATACACACCACAAGGTGGTTGCCGGCGGCCGGACTACGCCACCATCATTGTCATCCCCTCCCTGTCATCGCGTCTCTTTCTACCTGTCACATCACCCATTAAAGCACAAGCATACACATACTTACACTTACACGATCATTCACAATTATAGATCCTAATTCTATTTACACCACAATTATTCATCTCATTTGTAAAATTAGAAATTCTAATTCTATTTACACCACTCTTATAATCATTTATCTTATTACCATTGAGCTTCTGTGCTACCATTATTACTTGATTCACTTATGCTGTGCTCCAGAGTTTTTTTGATGAAGAAGAGAAGAGAAAAGAAGAGAAACATATAAAAAACAAGGTAACACATAATAGGTAGTCATGTGAATGGTTTGTGCAAATCTTTTGCTGAATTTTATAATTATTCGTCCAAACATATATATAGTTTAATAAAGGGATATTATGAATAGTACCCTTTTGGTTTTGGCTTTTATGAATGGTGTCACTCCAAATTTTTGGCTTACACATGGTGCCCTTATAGAATTGGCTAGTCGTTAAGAATACCACTCAGTTACATGAAACGTTAATCAATCGTTAATCATTCAATTTAAATATAAATTTTATTATTTTAAAAAGTAAAATATACGTAAAATACATATATCCCCTTAAAATAAACCAAGTCAGGTCCATTATGATAAGACAACGATAGATAACTGAAACGAAGATGGTTCAATTAGGTCAATTGATCGAAAAACAACTTCATTACTTGATTTTATTCATGTTTCTCCATTGATAATCTCAATTAGAGGTATGTATGTATGTATGTATAAATTAGTCTCGTATGTAAATATATAGACTTATTACTGTTTGTGATGCATATGTGTGTATATGTTGTTGTTAGTATGAATCTTTGAGGTGTGTAAGTATGTGAATGAAATCGGATATATTAAGATATTCATGTTTCCCTGCACAGTATTAAAATTATTCTGCAAACAAACTCAATCACAACTGTTCAGTTCTTGGGTCACTGTCAGCTAGACGATTTGCCCCTATCAGAAAATAAGAAGTCATACTTCATCTTTAGGGAGATGATGGCTGTTTCAAACTCTTATCACATGCTACGTTCCTACGCAAAATTGAACATTGATCAATGCCGGCTGAATCAGGCTGAAGAAAGCCGCAATGAGCTTCTCTATAAAAATAAAGTTATGTTAATCTAAAAATAAATTTGAACAAAGTTCTAGACCAGAGAGTTGAGCATGGACTCTGACATCATTTTATAATAATTTTTTATATTATCTTCTAATGTTCGATATACAGGCTCTTTATCGAAGAAAGGTTAGTGGCAATATATTTATGGCAAGAGGAAAATGACACCCCCTAAGCTGACAAATGGTTTCTCGGTGTTATGTGCAACACCATTTACGTTGACCGGTGCAGTTACTTGCATTTTCTAGCATCAAGAGCTTGTTTGCGAGCTCAATTGCTAGATGGTTTATAGGTACTTCACAAAAGTAACCATGATCTTCCCGGGGTGCTAGCAGCCTTGCACAATTTTGTAATTGCCTGGAGGTTCTGTGCAATTTTAAAAAGCAGTTCCGTTTTAACTCAAAAACATTGTGCACTCCAGCAGTAACCTGAAAACTGCAAACACACACACAACAATTCTGATCTGCGTTTACATCTGACATCATACAAACATTCAACCAGGAGATATACATAAATGATAAGATGGATACTGTATAAATTTACAAAAATCCAACTAAGGTATTCACTGATATTACTTTTACTGTATAAACTCATTGATCAGCATAACTATTATTACTGATTTGATGCGTAAAAGGCCACATTAAACTAGTCCGTATATTTTATATTAGCCTTAAGAACTCTAACAGTTAAATAAAGGCTAGTCAGTTGTTATCCAATAGTGGAGGTGCCTTAAATTCGTTGTAATTATATATTGACAAGGGCTTGGAGAAAAGGTGCCTTGTTGTAACTTGTCCTCCATCGAGACATTATAATTTCAAGCATGTCACATCTATATAAATAGAGCCATCCTGCCCGCCTTGAAACATACTTACCTGGATGGGGTCAATGGATGATCAATAAGGTTCATGGCCTACGATAGTGACCTCCATTGCACTTAGGAGGGGTGCTACCCTAAGATCTACCCAAGTGGTGGAATCTACATCATAATTTGTGTTAGCTGGGCTTGCGTTTGCGCAGCCCACACCAACTCCAGTGATAAATGTTTAAGCTGTAACAGAATAAACTTGCACAAGTTCTTTCTTCTGTGCACTTCGTGTACCCACACTTTTGTTGTGAATATGCACTATTACAAGTTAGAGTTTTTGAATGTGAGTATTGCAAATGGTCTTGCAGAGTGTAGGTACACAAAATGCACTTAACTCAACATTCAACTGTTGCTACTTGTGCTTCAGTTATTATCTTTATAGAGATAATGGCAGTTTCATAATCTTATAGTCTTACTACATGTGACTACATTCCATTGAAGAAGCGACAATGCCTCTCTAAGCTAAATAAAGTTAACAATCGACAATGCCTCTCTAAGCTAAATAAAGTTAACAATCTAAAACAACATTTGAACAAGGTTCCAGCTCACGGAATCGACCATGGACTCGGACATATTCCACAATTACATTTTATGTTATCTTCTAATGTTTGATACACAAACTTCTTATCATATTATATCCAGAAGAGGTTAGTCACCATAAACTTGGCGGAAAGGTGAGTTGTTAGCAATTTGTCCCACATCGAGAACACTATAGTCTAAAGCATCTAAGATTTGTATAAATAGAGACATCATGTCAAACTTGTAAATTACTTACCTGGATGGGGTCAATGAGTGATCATTAAGGTTTATGGCCTAGGATAGTGACCTTCATTGTACTTTGGAGGGGTTCTCTCTTAAGATCTACCTAAATGGTGGAGTCTACATCATAATTTGTGTTAGGTGGGCTTGCGTTCGCGCAGCCCACGCCAAATTGAGTGAAACTTTTCTTTTTCATTAACAACTGAGACTATTTGGTCTTTAGATTAAAAAGTAGGTCCAAGAAAAAAACATGCGGGCTGGCAAATAAATGTTTCTTTATATAATTTAATTTAACAATCCCATACCAGTGATCTACTAAAAAATTAATCTTTAACATATCGCCGCTAGCAGTATAAATTCTTAGAACTTGGATTATCACATACCATTTTTTATTGTTATTCTGCAATTATATTATATTTTGTGCGAGTTTTTTTGGTCATTGTGAGTTCATGAACCACATTAATCTTGGTTAACAATTGGTGTATCGGTGTTAAGTGAAATTCTATATATGTTTAGCGTTGCACTAAACTTGTCATTGCAGACCTTAACAGCACTCCTCTCTTCAAAGAAATGTACAAAATATATTTTCATTAGCTAATCCCCTGGCCTTGGCAATCAAATCATGGATTAGGAAAGGAGCAACACTTAGGTTACAAAGCTATTCAACACCAAAAATGTAACAGCATAATATCATATTGTTTCCTGCAGTTAACACTTCATTCAGTGGAGGCTTTGTGCAAATATAGAAAAGCAGTTCCGTTTTAACTCGAAAATATTGAGGACGGACTAGCACCTTAAATATGTATTTTTATAATGATCAGCTACGGGACTCTATATAAAAAATTGAGGACGTGCGACCCCAACTCACTCTTTTTATACCACATTATTTCTCACTTCTCGTGGCCCTTTTGATGTGGGATATTAACTTCTTCTTATCGCCTACAACACGTTCAGGTACATACAATTCACTTGTAAACAGCACTACAATAAAAGTAAATACATGTTATAACATTAGACAGTAGAACTTTAGCCTAAATCAAAATGAAAAACTCTACAAAATCACTCAACACAACCGAACAAGCGAAAAAACAAAAGAAACCTAAATGGACTGGAAGAGATCTTTCCGAACAAAAGTAAAAACAAGATTGGTTTCCTATAGAGTGCGCAGATAGCACATATAATTTAGTTCACATATCTACTTCATTTTACATTGCTTATTAAGTACAATATATTGTTGATTTATTTTGTATACATTGCAGACATGCAGTTTTTTGAATATTTGCGGACACTACAAGCTAGATTTGATGAAACACATTACAAGCTGACGGATTTAGAGTTGATTCCAAAACCTGCCATTGATAAAAAATCTAAATGTTAAGTATGTGTGACTACTAAACAAACTAGGAAACCCTTTCATAATGTTGTTAGGGATTCAGGAGTATTAGATTTAGTAGATGATTGTAGTAGATACTATTATGTTTATTTGCTTAACAACATACTAAATACCTAACTTAATCACAAAAAAAAAATTAAATAATACAAATAATCTCGTCCCCAAAATCCCAGCATCGTGAAATGTGTAATATCCCAACATCGTGAAATGACCAATCCAGTCGAGAAGCACTTGGATGCCAACCTGAAACACATAGCGATATGAGATTAAGTTCAATCATAAGTTTTTAATTAATAGAGAAAGAATATATAGGGATCCTATGAAGCATGATTGAACACTAATAGGATAGTGGAACACCGAATGGATATGCAAAAATGATGGATACAATATCAAGAAACAGAAAGAGACTTGTGTGAATAAAGGTGGTAGGGATGCTCACACAGTATTGCAGAATGGAACTCAAAAAGCATTGCAGAAGTGTGAGAAGAAGCTTTGATGGATAGCTTTTCATCACTCCACCCTACACCACAAATTACTTGCAGTATTTAGTAACTAAGCTTAGTAGTACTGTTTAATTATCAGCACAAAAGTGGGGTGCAGTGGTTTTGGTTGTTTCGAAAAAATTAAATTTTGTAACTAGTAAATGACAAAATTTAGAATTGTACTAATACAATTATTCAATCACGTAGCCAATCATTTACATATTAATTTGCTTATTAATAAAGAGTATAAATTTATGATAACACATTATTTCCGTTCTCTCTAAGAGCATATAGAATCACTTAGTTTACATTTTATATAATCCAACAAAACATTAAAAGTAAAACCAGGAAAAAAAGAGGACAAACCTGAATTATTTCTAGCATAGAAATATATATCTTTCTCATTAGTGCTTGTTAACCAAATATAGAAAGAAAAGAATTGATGCTTCATGAAAATAATTTATATTAAATTACTATAAAAAAAAGAGAGAATAATGCATATAAAAATTAAAATCACCTGGAATACGATCCACAAACCCCAAAAGGTGTATCAGCTTCCATGTCTCCAGTCCACACACAATTAACAATTATTAAAAATAATTGACCAACTAAAACTAACAATATGCAATGAAACATTAAACGGGGTCAATGATAATAATACAGTAATTAAATATGGAAGCCTTGATTGTGAGCATAATTCAGTAATTTATATTAAAGGTGCCACAGTTGCAAACAATACTACTGATCCTGAAACATTGAAAACTGATTCAAGACAACAAAATATGCAATTTCAAATTTGCAATATTTGAGTTTTACCATGTTTGTAGAAAGCCAGTGCTGGTGATTCCAATTATTTGAATCTGCTTTTAGTGTCTACTGTCTACTGAAGAGGTTTCCAATTTACAATGATAAAAGATAAGCATATAAGTCTTCTACCTCTACATTTTTGAAGAATGACAAAAACACAGAGAATAAGTTAAATTTTATTCACAGACTTCCTAACTACATAAATTATAAAAGTTTTCACAGGATTACCCAATTTATCTGTTAGTGCCACTACTGCCGCACGACCCCAAAAAATTGAACTCTCTCAAGTTGTTATCAACACTTACCATTGTCAGCTCATGTACCCGGGTACCTACTGTACTCTCCGGAGCTATTTACCTGTGCTGCACACTGTCCTCCTGTATAAATTGCATAGTAGTCACTAGTCGGATACTGTTCTAAGTTACCACAAAAACAACCATCCAACACAAATTAGAATTCATAATTTTTGGCAATTTTAATGTAAGCAAAGTGACGGAAGAATGCAAGTTACATTTCAGTTACAGAGATTTCACCATCTGTCAGATTTTCCTAATGGAGTAGGAAAAGAAAATCTCCATTTCACATCCAGATCTAGAAGGAATATATTTCAGTAATGAAAAGATATATAATTCATTACTTTATGCATCAATTAACAAAGTAACGACTGAAATAATGCATAGTATCCACCTTCCCTACAGTTTTATAGCTCGTACCTAAACACTATTTAATCCTAAGAAATTTAGAAAGCCTGCAGACTTCATAAACAAGGTACCCAACAGCTATTAGGTTTTAAATTCATATCATCACAATTATATCCAGAACAGTAAATTGAAGGACTCCTGCATGATACTGCAGAATGAACAGACGCATAACAACCCTTTAAAAAGCCTTCATAACCACTTGCAAACTTCTCAAACAAGCAAATGCATATTGTTCATTTAACTTTTAAGAAAATACATCAAAGGATAGAATTATGGAAGCTCACCTTGTCTTCTTCAAATTTCCTAACCAGCCTCAGGTACTGGTCTCGAGCTTCTGGGTTACGGGCCATTGACTGGACTCTTACGAGAGCCTTCTTGTTAGAAATGAATACCACTAGAAACTAGACAGAGGGGGGTGAATGTAAATTGCATTCCTTTTATTTTGTAGAAACCATGAATATTTTCTCGAAATTAGATTAGTAGAGCCATTTTCAACTTTACAAGTTGTAACATGGTATCAAAGGTTAAAACTCTTGTATTCCGCTATTGATACTTGATCAACTTTACAAGTTGTAACATGGTATCAAAGGTTAAAACTCTTATATTAATTATATAAAGATTGACAAAAGTCTCTTGTAGAACTTGTTGGTGAAGCTGGGACTGAGAACACTTAAAAGAAAGACAAGGGTAAACTACCTATGGTGTATTGTCCCATGGAGAAAGAGAAAAAAGAAGAAGAAATATCAGCATAACTTAGAGCTAAAGTTGATGGGAACAACCATTAACACTTTAGGAAAGATTGATAATGAGTATGCTTCTATATTCAGGGATGGTTTTGAAATTAAAATTTACAAAGATGATCCTGGATATAGTTGTGATGGAACAAAAGTCAGAACTTTAAAAAGCCTTGATAAAAGCATAACAACTTGAAGCTGAAAAGAAGAAGAAGAAGAAGAAGCCACTCACTTGTTGATCAGAGAAATGGCTAATAAAGATGAGGTGGTTTTAGAGTCATCAGAAAAGGAAAAGAAGAAAAGGAGCAGAGTTCCACCCCCAAGAAGGCCTGTTAAAAAATGCAAAATCAAGGAGGAAAACAGGACCTTCAATCTCAGTAGTTTCAGAAAATGCCTGATCTCATATTGGACAAACTGAAAGATGCAAGAGTTGTGTATGCCACTGCTAGACTTCTAGAAAGATTAAGGTTCACTTACACTAATGGGAAGGAGCAGGAATGGCTAGTTTTTAACATTCTGGAAAGAGATCTTGATTCTCTTAGGAAGATCATCAATAAGATTGACTATAGTGTTTGAAAGAACAAGATTGTAGGATGTGAGATTCATCACAAAATTTCCAAGCTGAGAGCAGAACAACTTAAGGAACAACAGCCTGGAGAGTCATTTGTGGTCTATAGATAAACATTCAACTGCTGCTACTTGTGTTTCAGTTATTATCTTTATAGATATAATGGTTGTTTCATAATCTTACAGTCTTACTACATTTCTGTGAAGAAGAGACAATGCCTCTCTAAGCTAAATAAAGTTAACAATCGACAATGCCTCTCTAAGCTAAATAAAGTTAACAATCTAAAAAAACATTTGAAAAAGGTTCCAGCTCACGGAATCAAGCATGGACTCGGACATATTCCACAATTACATTTTATGTTATCTTCTAATGTTTGATATACAAACTTCTTATCATATCCAGAAGAGGTTAGTCACGATAATCGTGTGTTAAGAGAAACTAGATATACAATAAACTAACAAATGGTTTATCGGTGTTAATTGAAACACCATTTATGTTGAGGGGTTGCAGTTGCATTTTGTAGCATCAAATTGTGTGACATTTGCTCCAACAATATTCCCGACAATTTTGATCTTCTGCTTTTACATTTGACAATTCACATCATACCATTGACAATTCACATCATACCAACATTCAACCGAAGCCATGCAGATATATTTGTTTCCAAATAGATGGATATAACAAAAAGTGAAAAACAATTCAGCAGGTAGATTCGCAGGAAATTCTATAAATGATATGAACTACAAAATGGATGATATATAAGTGAAGTGCAGAAATTTTTACATATGAAAATATCAGTATTGGGTAATTTAAGAATTCTGGTTTAACTTGACATACCTCAAGGTATTTCTAATGATGATCCCACTCACACATCAAGTTCTATTCCTGATCATGTGGAAAGGATGACAAATGTGGGGGCAGATCCTGCTACTAGTTCTACTCCTGATGAAGTAGAGGAACCTAAAAGGAGTAAGCGTGCAAAGGTAGTCAAGGACTTTGGAAGTGATTTTGTCACTTACAATGTCGAGGATGAACTTTTAACTTTCCGACAGGCCATGGATTCTTCAGAGTCAAGGCACTGGAAAGGTGCTGTAAAGAGTGAAATCGACTCTATAGTTTCTAACGGAACATGGGAGTTGATTGATCTTCCTTCTAGGTGTACTACTATAGGATGTAAGTGGATCTTCAAAAGAAAGATGAACCTGGATGGCTCAATAGATAAGTATAAGGCTAGGCGTGTAGCTAAGGGTTTTAGGCAAAAGAAAGGCATTGATTACTTTGACACATACTCTCCTGTTGCAAGAATGACTACAATCTGAATGCTTATAACATTAGCTTCCGTACATGGTCTCGGAATCCATCAAATGGATGTAAAGACGGCTTTTCTTCATGGTGATCTTGAAGAAGAGATTTATATGGATCAACCTGAGAGATTTGTTGCTTCTGGTAATGAGAGGAAAGTATGTAATCTATATATGGCTTAAAACAAACTCCTAGAGACTGGCATAAAAAGGTTGATGAAACTGTTTTAGAATCAGAGTTTGTAGTTAATGAAACTGACAAGTGTGTCTACTACATGGTTAAAGTAAATGAATGTATTATCGTGTGCCTATATGTGGATGACATATTATTGTTTGGAACCAATATTGAGATTATTAACGAGACAAAAAATTTCTTGAAAAAGGCACTTTGAAATGAAGGATATGGGTGAGGCTAGTGTGATTCTTGGGGTCAAGATGACACAGTCAACTGATGGAATAACATTGTTACAATCTCATTATATAGAGAAATCTATACTTGAGAAGTATGGTTATTCAAATTGTAGAATCGCTAGCACACCGTACGATCCTAAAGTTGCCCTTGTCAAGAATAGTTCAGGAATTCATGTTTCTCAGTTAAGGTATTCTCAGATTATTGGGAGTTTGCAATATCTTGCTAACGTGACTAGACTAGACATTTCTTATTTTATGTCTAACTTAGCTAGATATACAAGCTGTCCGAACAAGACTCATTGGGAGGCACTGGATATAGTTCTTAGATATCTTAAGGGGACTATTTCCCTTGGTTTGCATTATCGAAGATTCCCTGGTGTACTCGAGGGATATAGTGATGCAAGTTGGATAGCTAAGAAATCTAGTACCAATGGAGTGACTGGATATTTGTTTACCCTAGCAGGTGGAGCAATATCCTAGAAGTCTACTAGACAGACTTTGATAACTCGGTCTACTTTTGAGGTTGAGTTATGTACACTAGATGCCACGGGGACGGAGGCTGAATGGTTACGTGGACTTATGTCAGTGTTACCTGTAGTAAGCAGACCGATTCCAGCCATTGTTGTTTTTACTTAATTTTTGAATACCTAATTTATTTAGACCATTAGACATGCACTCATAAATCTGAAGTGTCTCTTTATTTCCACACAATAATATATTACTCCTTTCAGCATTAATGATCAAAGTTGCACTATAATCCTCAGCTTCATTTAGCTAATTAAAAAATATGTTAATTTTAGTAACCAAAAGAACGAACATACTCTAAATTTACAAATTTTATTAGATTTTATGAAAGTTTTTATTATCTTGTGTGTTAAAGGTGTGATAAATGAGTTACTCGAATATTGACAAAAGTATGTGTCGTCATCACTTAATTTGTTTAAGTGTTATAATTTAAGACCCAATTTTGTTATAAATGTAATATTATAAGTTTTCTAGATGATACATTCGAAAACTAAACATCTGACATGATCGATAATTTTTTAATATTTCGGGTTTAACAATATATATATATATATATATGCATGTATTGATATATTAATTTTGAAATATTATTAAGTAATAATGAGTTAGATATAATTATAAATATTAATTATCTAATCATGTAAGTATTAGTATATAATTAAATATAATTATAATATATTACATTTAATAATAATTGAGTAATAAATATAGAAAAAATGACTAAAATACCTACCATTGAATACATGTGGCCCGAAATACCTACAGGCAGGATTGTGGTCCTATATACCTATTATTTACACATTACTTGCATGCATTGCATGAATGTAGCATGAAAAAATAAATGAATACCTCTGTGCTACAACCTACATGCTCTCGGTTCCCACAATGGTCACCTTTTCTTAATATTTAAATATAAATAAATATTACAGCTAGTCAGCTACATGTTTTTTTACTAAATGAGTCAGCTACATGTTGCATGGTACTCCCTCTGTCCCAATCAATTCTTTACACTTTCCTTTTTGGGATGTCCCTCCCAATTCTTTACATTTCTAAACTTTTCCTCTACTATACTCACTCTATACATTAAATATTGATTGGTCATACCACTAAACTAACTTTTTCTAATTTTCCCCCTACTTCATTAGTTTTTTTTAACGTCCGTACCCAACCCAAATGTAAACAAATGAGTGGGACGGAGGGAATACATTTTAACAACAAATCTATGTGGGTCATGGTCATGGATGTATTTGAAAAAACAAAAGCTGCTAACGCATTTATAGAAGCATGTGCACTGGACTTCTCAGTTTGGTGTCAGAATGTTAGAAACACGCATTTCTTGGTTGCATATACTACAAAGAATATGCATCTTAACAATGCGCATACACCAATTAAATTTATATTTTACCTAAAACACACATGTTCAGTATGTGTAACCATACTGCGATGCGACAAATGCGTGTGTGCTGGGCAGTTAGGGCCAAGCTATCCGCCGACGGGTATTTTGGTCCACCCATTTTCAAAAAAGTGAATTTAGGGCCTTCTCCCATAAATATAGAGGTATTAATAATGATTAAGGAATTAAATTTAATTAATATATGTATTAATTACAAAATTATTATTATGACTAACATTTTGCAAGAGAAAGAGGACTTTCGAGAAGTGTGAAGAGAACTCGGTGTTCGCTCCACTGTTAAAGATATAGTAAGACTAAATTTAGGAACTGCTGTGTATTTAATCAAAGGGATGGAAACAACTGATGTTAATCTAAGCAAAGTCAGTGACTATTTCTTAATGTTGCAGGTCATCTTTATTAACAATGAATATTTTGAGTGATCTTTATTTTGCTTGTGTAACGGTTTCAAACTCAGCTTCTTTGCAAAATTCTGAACAGAAAAAACAGAATGCTCCTCAAATCCGTTAAATAAATTTTGTGTGGAGTTTACTCGAAGAAATTAACACCAATCAAATAGTATTTTGTAAATCATATACGGTGATGTAAAACCATATAGCGTGATGCGGAACATTTAAGTTGCAGGTATTAGAACTACTAGTGCATACATCATAATAATAAACCAAGGGACAACAGCTACCCATGTGATCTCAATACCTGCAAGTTTGTAAAGAAGTAAAAACAATTTCTTGGAGGAGTCAGTCTCTCTGAATGCTTGAACCAATAAAACTCTAATTCATGTTGGTTTTGGCTTTATTTGCCAAACAAGCTTTAAAAGAATTGAATATATTTATTCATATATTTGTAAGTTACAATTGTACAATAATGATACTAACTGATATTTATGTGCAATAAATGGGCGGTTACAAGTTGAGAGTGGAGGTGATGAAAAGAAGCCCATATATAATGAAATATGCTCACAAGAAAAGAGAAAAAGATACAAGAGGAGGAGCATGTTCATTTCATCATCGGAACTCTAAACACTATCTAATTTTCTTCATTTTGTAATTCCTCATCTGTAGATTAAATACAACATTGGTATCAGAGCTTTAACAATTTCTACATGTTATCCTGGAGCTGCGAAAGGCTATTTTGTCCTTTTTGTTCTCACTTTCTCTGCCTCCTTTGTCCTCTGTTTTTGGGTGAACTCTGCATATCTTGTTGGTTTTATTCATGTCTTCTTGTTATAATTTGAGCCAATTATGCCTTTGATTATCTTATTTGTTTATATTTTCTATTATAGTTTCCTAGGGGCTAGAAATAGTTATTAGCTGGTTTTGGTTGACATGCTATCTAGTTTAATATTTGTAGCATAATTTTTTCTCTACTTATTCGTATTCATGCTAGTCTAATATTGATATATGATTATTAATTATATGTTGTTTTATACATGTGTGTGTAGTAATTAAAATTTTTGGGTGTATAGATTTTTTTTTAATATCCTATTATCTTGCTTAAATTAGTTTATATTTTTTTTGTGATACGTGATGTATGTTATGCTGCATGTGATTTTTATTCCATAATCCATTTTTTTTATTGAATTTGCTTTTAGATCTTGTGAGGAGATTTATAATATTTGATAATTGATTGAATCTGAATTTTTAAGGTCGAGAAATTTACAAACATCTATTTTTATAGCTGGAACTGAAAAAAGATGGATTGTTTTAATACAATTCAAAAATTGTTAATGTATTTTTGTTATAATTTTAAATCTTGCTGATAGATTTAAAATGGTTGTTAAATTGATGGTGTATATATAAAGAATATGGATTGTTTTAATACAATCAGAAAATTTGTCAGTGAAAAAGACAATTTTATAAAAGATTTTTTTTATGATGCTCGGAATAGAGAGCGTGAGAATAAACGAAATAGAATATTATTAAATGTTCTATGCTTGTGGTCATATTTTTATTATGAATTTGGCAAAATTGGTTGTGTTAACACTTTTCTAAGTGTTGAACGGAAGAAAAATAATATTGAGTTTTACGAGTAAATCGTCGGATGAGAAATGCTACTATTGTGCCAATGTTGAGGATACACAATTTTTAAAATGAAAATCCCCACACATGTTGAAATAGATCCAGTCGAGAATAAAGACATGGATCTAAATATAAATAATAAACCATTCTATATGGTTTGGTAATAAGATATTGAGAATTCCATCAAAGTGGACATTGGTTGTTTCAGCTTTCAATTGTAACCAAGATCAAGAATGATAAAGTGGATTTGAAGATTGATAATGAGCCATTGAATATGGTTGAATAGAAGAGATCGAGAAATTCACCAAAGTGGAACAATGACTATTATGTATATAATAGTGAAATATCATATTTATCTGTGAACATTGGTGAAGGAATCAAATTGGATTCATAATTTATTTAAGTGATGATATTGCAAGTAATTAGCTCAAGGATAGAAGTCATAAAAATGAAATTGAGTTTGTAGTATAGAAACAAATTGTGGAGTTGTGTTCTTCCCAAACATAGAAAATTCACAGGTTGTAAGTGAATTTTGGAAAGAAAATATAAGACTAATGAGTTTGTTTTACATTTAAGATTTTCCTAGTCGAAAAATTTCAAGCAAAGAAATACAATTTTTTTTGTCAGGAGTGAATTAGACAATTGTGTCTGCATTTTGAAAAGTGGGAGTTGGTTTACGATATTATTATATACCTTGATGGTATGTCATGAATGTAAAACTAAGTTGGAACTTAGTAGTAAATTTGAGATTGAATACATGGGCGAACTAATATTTGCCTAGGAAATCTGAACCAAGGGATAAGAATACTAGAATGTTGAGTTTGAATTCTGAGAAGTTTCCAGATATTTTTATAAAATTGCTTAATCGTTTTAGGATGCAGAATTGCAGTTCGGCACCAACCCTATTGGTAATGGGAAAACGCTTAATGCAGAATAATAACCATTGAATGTATCATGTGCAAGTAGTCAGAAGTTCGATATATTTTATGTTGTGTAATCGATTGCCTTGACTTGATATTTTTAGTTAGTTTTGTTGGTGAATTGTGGAGCAATTTTGCTTGAGCCTAGTGAAAGGCTGTAAGAAAGATCATTATCGTGTACTTAAAAGAGTACTTTGTGTAACAAATTGGTGAATTAGGCAAACATGCTTGAAATTATTGTTTATTGCGATATAAGTATCAAGGTGATATTGGTACTGAGAATTCAACTTTGAAACACCTATTTAATTTTATAGTGGAGTTGAAGTTGGGAAAGTAGGAAACTTAAATGTGTTGGAAAGGGTAAAAGTGATAATGGTGATGTTCAATCTCGCTAGTTATATATTTGCAGAAACATTTGTCAGATTGTTGTTTTGATGGAACTCGGAGATATTAAGTTCATGAAATAGTGAATATTGCTCTAAAGAATAGTGGAGCACATGTAAAATGACCGAAAGTGTTGACCACTAGTTGGCATGGAAACCAAGTGGCAAATACTGGTTGTACTGGATAAGTATTGACAATTTTTAATGCACTATGAGGAATAACGAGCCTGAGTATTGAGATAGATTTAATGATTATATATCGCGCCAAAAGTGGGAGTCATGAAAAAACAAAATTTGGCAAAAACGCCAAGTGGGAGATGTTGGTTTTGGCTTTATTTGCCAAACAAGCTTTAAAAGAATTGAATATATTTATTCATATATTTGTAAGTTACAATTGTACAATAATGATACTAACTGATATTTATGTGCAATAAATGGGCGGTTACAAGTTGAGAGTGGAGGTGATGAAAAGAAGCCCATATATAATGAAATATGCTCACAAGAAAAGAGAAAAAGATACAAGAGGAGGAGCATGTTCATTTCATCATCGGAACTCTAAACACTATCTAATTTTCTTCATTTTGTAATTCCTCATCTGTAGATTAAATACAACAATTCTTTCTTTAGCTTGGCTCGGTCTCAACTTGGTAAAAGGGAGGGAGGATATCTTTTGAGAAGTCCCACTACACGTCAAAAATGACATTCGACTAGAATAGGTTGTATTGAGGCAATAAATGGAATGAGATTTCATAGAGCACAAGTTGACCAGGTCTTTGCATTTGAATCTTCTTCTGCAAAAAAACTAAATTTAGGAACTGCTGTGCATTTAATCAAAGGGATGGAAACAACTGATGTTAATCTAAGCAAAGTCAGTGACTATTTCTTAATGTTGCAGGTCATCTTTATTTACAATGAATATTTTGAGTGATCTTTATTTTGCTTGTGTAACGGTTTCAAACTCAGCTTCTTTGCAAAATTCTGAACAGAAAAAACAGAATGCTCCTCAAATCCGTTAAATAAATTTTGTGTGGAGTTTACTCGAAGAAATTAACACCAATCAAATAGTATTTTGTAAATCATATACGGTGATGTAAAACCATATAGCGTGATGCAGAACATTTAAGTTGCAGGTATTAGAACTACTAGTGCATACATCATAATAAACCAAGGGACAGCAGCTACCATGTGATCTCCTTCTGCAAACAAACGTAATCACAATTGTGCGGTTCTTTAATCACTGTCAGTTAGACAATTCGCCACTTTTTAGAAAAAACAAAATCCCGACATCAACTTGTAAATGCACCTAAATTTCACGAACCACTGGATTTCTTTATTATTTGTTGGGCCTAAGTTAGAAGTTTGAAACCAAGCCTACATGTGTCCACAACTCTGGACAACTTAATATTGTTTATTTGCGAGCTGCAATGCTATATAGTAGTTATCGTAAGTACTTGACAAAAGTACTTGGGCTAAGGAATCAGAGTTTGGCGAAGGAGCAACGCTCGAAGAAAATGCTACATTGAACAGTTTTTAAGCCCCATCCACACAATTCTGTTCAATACCACAATTGTACCATTTTTTTCACGGGGTTGGTAGCAGCCCAACACAATATTATCGTTTCCTGGAGTTTTTCAACAACTGGAGGCATGGTGCAATTCTGAATCCCAGTTGCAGAAAACATTTTTCGTTAATATTCTTAACAATTAACACAAAATTTGACATATCAGCTTATATCAGATTTTCAATATTGTCAGTGAACTTATTAATTAAATCTATCAACTCATATTTGATTATAATTAAATAATTAACAGAACTGCTAAATGTACTCGCAGAAGTTCTTACGATATCATGCGTAATTTCTCCTTTGTATAACCTAATTGTTCTTCTTATTCACTTTGATAAATTTTAATCTAATTGTGCTATGTTTGCTCATATTAAAGCTTTGTTTTCCTGATATAAGCTTTGTTAACACAATGTAGCACGAGGCAAATAATGAAATCAGATATCATAGATCGAGAGTTGACCAGGTCTTTGCATTGGGTCATAAATTTTTTAAGGCATATATTAAGAGATTCATGTTGCCCTGCGCAGTATTAATATCATTCTGCAAACATACTTAATAAAAACTGTGCAGTTCCTGGGTCACTGTCAGCTAGACAATTGCACCTATCGACGAAAAGATCGCCACATAAGGTTGTCAAGAACGGTGCAGTTACTTCCTTGTTTTGCATCAAGAGCTAGTTAGCGAGCTGAATTGCTAGATAGTTTATATGTACTTCACAAAAGTAACCATGATCTTCCGGGGGTTGCTAGCAGCCTAGCACAATTGTGTAATTGCCTGGAGGCTCTGTGCAAGTTTAAAAAGCTGTTCAGTCAAACTCAAAAACTTTGTGGACTCTAGCAGTATACCTGAAAACTGCAAAACACATACACAACAATTCTGATCTGATGTGTTTACATCTGACATCATATTAACATTCAACCAGAAGCTATAAATAGATGATAAGATGGATTTAGTATACTTTTGCCGTATAAAGTTATAAACTTATTGATCAGCATAATTACTATTACTGAACTTAGTTGATCCTTAAAAGGCCTTATAATCTAACACTTCTACACTTACAATTAAATAAAGGCTAGTCAGTTGTTATGGAGTAAATGGCTACTGTTACAGCATATTATCCAATTAGTAAAGCATCTGTAAAGCAAAGTTTGGGATAGGGTGGTGTAATATCCGGTAACTTTTAGATTAATAATAATAAAAGAATAATAGAAAAATAAGGATTAAAATTTGAAAAAGAATAGGATTTAAAATTGAAATAGATTAATGGGCCTAAAATATGGATCATATTTTAATACCAATAATCAGTAGGTTTGGGGTTAGGGTATAATATCGCTATATAAACACCATTATTCTTTTTCCTCATCATCGTGTGTAAAATTCGTAGGTCTTTGTCTATGATAAATAAATCAGTTGTCTTGTAAAATTCATAGTAAATTCATTGTAAGTCGGAATTTGATGATTCTGGACTTTTCGGAAATGTCTTTTCGTTCTCTACAAATTTCATCCTTTGAGTTTTTCAAGAAAATGTCGTTTAGAGGGTCAAAAATGCTAAAACAGAACTGATCAGAATTGGATATATGATCTAGGATGCGTCGAGGTAAGTTTCTGATTGATTTTCCTAGTATTTTCAAAATTATGTTTATATTTGTTTATCAAATCTTGGGCTAAGTGATGATATATTTTGAAGTGATATCTATTATTTGATATGTGTTATGTGTGAGTAATAGTCTTGGGATTCTGATTTGTGCCACGATTTGTGAAAATAGTAAATAAGAATAAGGACCGAGTCATCGGGTTGTGGTGACAGTTTTCTGAAAATTTAGGATCGTTATCACCGGGTTGTAGTGGTCGTGGCATGAATTGTGGGTTTCAAGTTATTGTTGTTATGTGGTGTCGTATTGTATCAAATAAGAATAAAAATACGTGTATCGAAGTTATGTAGCATATAATGTTATTGTATCGTATCGAAAATTGTATTGTCATATATGTATACTTGTTATTTTCCCGACTAGTTGGATCGATTGGTTTCTTGCTGGGCTGTATAGCTCATTAATTACTTGCAATTTTCAGGTTCGAGTTAAGACCGAGTTGGATAGCATTGGAGTTTGATGAGCTTAGTGTCGGAGTACTTTGTTTTTTGGATCATCGTTAGCTGCGCTTTTGGAATAGATATTTTTGTAATTGAAATTTTGTCACACTTCCGTTTGTAATTGTCATTGTATAGTTTATTTTTTGATATTTATTGTAAGATGAAAAGTCCGAAAAAGTGCGGGTTGTTACAGGTGGACCACAGCTTTGCGAGACCAAGCTTTCGAGGCATTGCCATCTGAATGGAACGATTTTCCTCCCTGTAATTAACCATTTTTTTCATTTTTTAATGTAGAGTTACATCATAATATGTGCTAGGTGGGCTTGCGTCGCGCAGCCCACTCAAGTGATATTCATTTAATTTGGTCGAACAAAACAGCTTGCATAAGTTCTTGTTTCTTATACAGATATTCTACCGAAAATTAAGCTTACGTGAATTGATTGCAATTGTATTTTATTAAGTTGCCAACAAATTGTATATATTTTTTATCTTATATTTTTATCATACAAAAGGGTGAAAATGTAATAGAGAAACATTCAACTGCTACTTCTTGTGTTTCGGTTATTATCTTTACAGATGTGACTACATTCCCGTGAGGAAGCGACAATGTGTTTCTCTAAGCTAAATATTGTACACTTAACAATTTAAAATTACATTTGAACAAGGTTCCAGCTCAGAGAATCGAGCATGGATCCAAACATCATTCAACAATTACATTTTATATTATCTTCTAATGTTTGATATACAAACTTCTTATCATATCTAGAAGAGGTTAGTCACGATAATCGTGTGGCAAGAGAAACGAGATATCCAATAAACTAACAAATGGTTTATCGGTGTTGACTGAAACACCATTAATGTTGAGGGGTTGCAGTTGCATTTTGTAGCATCAAATTGTGTGGTCGTGTGCTCCAGCAGCATTCCCAACAATTTCGATCTTCCTGCTTTTACATTTGACAATTGACATCATACCAAATTCAACCGAAGCCATACATATATATTTGTTGCCAAATAGATGGATATAACTTAAATATCAGTATTGGGTAGGCCTGGTTTAATTTGACGGAAAGGTGAGTTGTTACTAATTTGTCCGACATCGAGAACATTATTGTCTAAAGCATCTAAGATTTGTATAAATAGAGACATCATGCCAAACTTGCAAATTACTTACCTGGATTGGGTTCATGGGCAATCAATAAGGTTATGGCCTAGGATAGTGGCTTCCATTGAATTTTGGAGGGGTACTGTCCTAAGATCTACCCAAGTGGTGGAGTCTACATCATAATTTGTGTTAGGTGGGCTTGCGTTCTGGCACAAGAGCTCTGCAGTTGATGAAAATAATTGCAAAATGCTGATATAATATACTAAATCTATTATAATTCTAATAAAAAATAATACTAAATTTTATCACCCTGATCGAATCCAAAAAGAAAATAAGCGGTATCTTAATTTGATTTATGGAAGAGTCTTTAGATTAAAAAGTAGGTCCAAGAAAAAAACATGCAGGCAAATAACATGTTTCTTTAAATTATTTAATTTATCTAATATAAATATTAAAATATCTAATATAAATATTAATATATATATATATAGGTCATTGCTCCATGAAGAACACTCTTATATAAACAACAATAAAGAACACCATAGATTCTTACATAAATTGCATGTTGATTCTAATTTTCTCACCAAAAAAGGTTTATTACGAATAAAAATAGAATCTAACAAAGAATTAGAATCAAATAAAACATGATTACATGTAATTTCATTGTGATAAATATATATACAAGATTCTGTACTGGATTATATGTAATGTTTAATTTTTAAATTTAGATGAGATTCTACGTTAAATTCGATATGTTAGGCTTAATTGTTGTTCAATTTTATGATTCTAATTTTAAAAAATCAATTTTTATGAAAAATAAAGTGTTTATGATGGTGTTCTTTATTGTTCTTTATATAAGGTGTTCTTTCTAGAGTGCAAATATATATATATATATATATATATATATATATATATATATATATATATATATATATATATATATATATCGACACTAAATCTCAGTCGTGTACTTTTGTGTTGTGTACCGAAAATACAAACACAAAAACTAAATTTTTGTGTCGTGGGGGTAGATTGGAACAGAGGTTAAGTAAAATAGATAAAGTAGTAGAGTAAAGTAAAGAAAATGAGTAAAGTGGTGAATCTCATTAATATTTAAAATTTAAATAAAGTACCCACTACAGAAGACATTACAGAATCTCAAACACATGACAGAAGCACGTACCAGAATCTGAAACACATAATAGAATTTTGTTAGAACACATACGAAAAAAACACATAATAGAACTCCTAATATATTTTCCGAGCAGATAAAATCAAAGAAGCCAAAGTTGAGTTCAGAACACACATGATCATATGTATGGGTATCACGATAAACCATTATTCATGGTCATATATGATAAGAATCCAAAACGAAGTAATATATCGCATTTGTTTTGATCCTCTATCAAAGAAGATATTGCATCTGTCAAGATCTATGGTTGAAACCATACAAAAAAAAGTGTTTCTTCATCTTATGGTCGGCACTTCAGTCATGGCCGATTCCATAGCACACCTATAACAAAAAACAAGTGTTCTTAACAGTGTTCTACAAAAATACAGTAGTTTAATTGGTTAACTCTAACAAATGAAAAATTATTACATGATTTAATCGTCTTTTTCCTCCATTTTCTTCTAAAGTTATGCATATAGGTTTTTGTAGCGTTGTAAAATTGGAAATTTGTATGGTCTAAACCATATAAACAACTGTTGTTACGTGATATTTGTGTCTTGATATTCTTTCCAAATTTTTAAAAGATTGTGTTCTATAATAAAATTTTAATTTAATGATTCATTCCTTTTCTAAATGATATTATACGTTTAATACTTGCTGATGGATTCTAAATGACCATGATCATTCTAATTTATTACAATACTGCCATTATGTCTTGTATAATGTTATTTAAATAAAATTTAATGAATGGATGGTCTAGATTGATGGTCTCTTGGTCTCTTGATAAGAATGGTCTCCTTAGAACCTTACCCTATATATATATATATATATATATATTTCATGTACTTCGTATCATGTCGTGTACCGAAAGGGTAAACACAAAATCGACACTAAATCTCAGTCGTGTACTTTTGTGTCGTGTACCGAAAATACAAACACAAAAACTAAAATTTTGTGTCGTGGGGTAGATTGGAACAGAGGTCAAGTAAAATAGATAAAGTAGTAGAGAAAAGTAAAGAAAATGAGTAAAGTGGTGAATCTCATTAATATTTAAAATTTAAATAAAGTAAAAAAAAAGTAGTGAAAATAATTAATATATTTTAAAAGTTTACTATTTAGAAAAAAATGGAAGATAAAAAAACAAAGAAATGAAGGGAGAGGGAGTATTACCAAAAAGAAAAAAGTAAGGTTTTTGAAATTATATTGCATTAATTAAAGCTAAATATAAACACAAACAAGAGAAATTGAAATTTAAACTAGAATTAAAGATGGGCCAGGGATCAAATTGGTTAAGATGAGAATGCCTAAATTGTCGTAACAGGCTTTAGGCTAGGCACCCATATTGCAGATTTTAGTGCAATAATCCGACCACAAATCAAGTCCCATTAACTGCCTGAAGGATCATAATCTTAAACAAACCCAAACCACCCACTTTAAAAACAATGCCTAAATTGGTTTCTCCTTTCTCGTTTAGCGTTACGATGTGGGATATTAGCATCTTCACTTGTAAACTACAATGCACTTGGACAAATTACGCAAGATTCAAAATCCTTCCGTTATTTACAATAATAAAGTCAATGAATATTGCACGGAAGGATTTGTAGTTGATTATGCGAAACCAAGGTCATCTTTATTTACAATGAATATTTTGAGTGATCTTTATTTTGCTTGTGTAACGGTTTCAAACTCAGCTTCTTTGCAAAATTCTGAACTGTACAAACAGAATGCTCCTCTCAAAATTCTGAGCTCGAGCCGAGATATTAGTGAGCTCGACTTCTTAAAGTTTGCAGAGAAGTAAAAACAACTTCTTGGAGGAGTCGGTCTCTGGGAATGCTTGAACCAATAAACCTCTAATTCCTTCTTTAGCTTGGCTGGGAAGTGCAGAAAATACAGTATTGGTATTGGGTAGGCCTGGTTTAAGAATTCTGGTTTATCTTGGCGGAAAGGTGAGTTGTTAGTAATATGTCCCACATCGAGAACATTATAGTCTAAAGAATCTAAGATTTGTATAAATAGAGACATCATGCGAAACTTGCAAATTACTTACCTGGATGGGGTCAATGGGCGATCAGTAAGGTTCATGGCCTAGGATAGTGACCTCTATTTTAAAAGTTTACTATTTAGAAAAAAATGGAAGATAAAAAAACAAAGAAATGAAGGGAGAGGGAGTATTACCAAAAAGAAAAAAGTAAGGTTTTTGAAATTATATTGCATTAATTAAAGCTAAATATAAACACAAACAAGAGAAATTGAAATTTAAACTAGAATTAAAGATGGGTCAATGGGCGATCAGTAAGGTTCATGGCCTAGGATAGTGACCTCCATTGCACTTTGGAGGGGTGCTGTTCTAAGATCTACCCAAGTGGTGGAGTCTACATCATAATTTGTGCTAGGTGGGCTTGCGTTCGCGCAGCCCACGCCAAATTGAGTGACAAACTTTTCCTTTTCATAAACTACTGAGACTATATGAAACATGTAATAAAACTATGTTCACATTCTACTTTGTTTGTATAACAATATTGTTCTTCTTCTTTACATTGATAAATTTTAATCTAACTGTGCTCTGTTTGCTTCAAGCTTTGTTTTCGCTTCTAAGAACACAATTTATCACGAGGCAAATAATGAAATCAGATATATTAAGAGATTCATGTTTCCCTGCACAGTATTAAAATTATTCTGCAAACAAACTCAATCTCAACTGTTCAGTTCTTGGGTCACTGTCAGCTAGACGATTTGCCCCTATCGAAAAAATCGCCACATGAAGTTGTCAAAATACCTAATTTCATGAATTACTGAACACAATTAATCGCCACATGAAGTTGTCAAAATGCTCGATTTTAAACTATAATATTGCAAGTGATGTCTTGACTAAAGTACGAGTACACAAAGTGCACTTTACTCTATTTTATATTAGCCTTAAAAACTCTAACAGTTAAATAAAGGCTAGTCAGTTGTTATCCAATAGTGGAGGTGCCTTAAATTCGTTGTAATTATATATTGACAAGGGCTTGGAGAAAAGGTGCCTTGTTGTAACTTGTCCTCCATCGAGACATTATAATTTCAAGCATGTCAGATCTATATAAATAGAGCCATCCTGCCCGCCTTGAAACATACTTGCCTGGATGGGGTCAATGGATGATCAATAAGGTTCATGGCCTACGATAGTGACCTCCATTACACTTAGGAGGGGTGCTACCCTAAGATCTACCCAAGTGGTGGAGTCTACATCATATATAATTTGTGTTGGCTGGGCTTGCGTTTGCGTAGCCCATGCCAACTCCAGTGATAAATGTTTAAGCTGTAACAGAATAAACTTGCACAAGTTCTTTCTTCTTCTAATAATATAATAAAGTTGTAACAGAATAAACTTCCACAAGTTCTTTCTTCTTCTAATAATATAATAATAATAATAATGCGGATCCCACAGAGATATCCTGGTGACAAGTACGTGCACTTCGTGTACCTACACTTTTGTTGTGAATATGCACTATTACAAGTGAGAGTTTTTGAATGTGAGTATTGCAAGTGGTGTGGCAGAGTGTAGGTACACGAAATGCACTTAACTCAACATTCAACTGCTGCTACTTGTGCTTCAGTTATTATCTTTATAGAGATAATGGCAGTTTCATAATCTTACAGTCTTACTACATGTGACTACATTCCATTGAAGAAGCGACAATGCCTCTCTAAGCTAAATAAAGTTAACAATCGACAATGCCTCTCTAAGCTAAATAAAGTTAACAATCTAAAACAACATTTGAACAAGGTTCCGGCTCACGGAATCGACCATGGACTCGGACATATTCCACAATTACATTTTATGTTATCTTCTAATGTTTGATACACAAACTTCTTATCATATTATATCCAGATGAGGTTAGTCACGATAAACTTGGCGGAAAGGTGAGTTGTTAGTAATTTGTCCCACATCAAGAACACTATAGTCTAAAGCATCTAAGATTTGTATAAATAGAGACATCATGTCAAACTTGTAAATTACTTACCTGGATGGGGTCAATGAGTGATCATTAAGGTTCATGGCCTAGGATAGTGACCTCCATTGCACTTTGGAGGGGTGCTCTCTTAAGATCTACCTAAATGGTGGAGTCTACATCATAATTTGTGTTAGGTGGGCTTGCGTTCGCGCAGCCCACGCCAAATTGAGTGACAAACTTTTCTTTTTCAGAGTAACAATTGAGACTATTTGGTCTTTAGATTAAAAAGTAGGTCCAAGAAAAAAACATGCGGGCTGGCAAATACATGTTTCTTTATATAATTTAATTTAACAATCCCATACCAGTGATCTACTAAAAAATTAATCTTTAAAATATCGCCGCTAGCAGTATAAATTCTTAGAATTTGGATTATCACATACCATTTTTTATTGTTATTCTGCAATTATATTATATTTTGTGCGAGTTTTTTTGGTCATTGTGAGTTCATGAACCACATTAATCTTGGTTAACAATTGGTGTATCGGTGTTAAGTGAAATTCTATATATGTTTAGCGTTGCACTAAACTTGTCATTGCAGACCTTAACAGCACTCCTCTCTTCAAAGAAATGTACAAAATATATTTTCATTAGCTAATCCCCTGGCAGCTTGTAAACACTAAAGCTTGGCCTTGGCAATCAAATCATGGATTAGGAAAGCTACGGAACTCTATATAAAATATTGAGAACGGACCAGAGCACCATACATACGGAAAAGATGTACTCTTGAGCACTACCTACTATTATTACACAACACATGAGACAAAAATTGAACTAGAGAATTAAAGATGGGCCAGGGATCAGATTGGTTAAACTGAGAATGCCTAAATTGTCGTAACAGGCTTTGGGCTAGACACCCATATTGCATATTTTTGTGCAATATTCTGACCACTCATCACATCCCATTTACTGCCTGAAGGATCATACTTTTAAACGACCCCAACTCACTCTTTTTATACCACATTATTTCTCACTTCTCGTGGCCCTTTTGATGTGGGATATTAACTTCTTCTTATCGCCTACAACACGTTCAGGTACATACAATTCACTTGTAAACAGCACTACAATAAAAGTAAATACATGTTATAACATTAGAAATTAGAACTTTACCCTAAATCAAAATGAAAAACTCTACAAAATCACTCAACACAACCGAACAAGCGAAAAAACGACAGAAACCTAAATGGACTCGAAGAGATCTTTCCGAACAAAAGTAAAAACAAGATTGGTTTCCTATAGAGTGCGCAGATAGCACATATAATTTAGTTCACATATCTACTTCATTTTACATTGCTTATTAAGTACAATATATTGTTGATTTATTTTGTATACATTGCAGACATGCAGTTTTGTGAATATTTGCGGACACTACAAGCTAGATTTGATGAAACACATTACAAGCTGATGCACAAGGTTGGAGGACTTGATGTTAGACAGCAAAATTTTTGCAAGAGAAAAAGGACATTCGACGAGTGAGAGAAAAGGGTGAAGGCCCACAATACCAGTGTACGATGTTACACATTTGTGACTCGGTATCATGACTTCTTAACCCCCTTTTCTGAGGTTGTTTTCTAGGTTTTGGGAAGGTATACAAAGTAGCCCAGTAGCCCTTCCATCGATATACAGTTGAGGAGGTTGATCACAAACGCTACATGAGAAAGACCTAACTACTTGAAAGGCATAGGCCATAAGACCATATGTTGGAAACTGGAAAACAGATCCCTTTTGAAATTTCACCATGGAAGCATACGTAAAAAGTTGTCCAGTCCCACTAAGTCGGGTTCACTGCTGCATACTCTATGTTCATGCCATATTTTATTCTTTTCAAGTGTTTCACTTTACTGAACTAGTTACTATATATGCGCTGTACAATAATAAGGTGGGCCATAATAATAATTAGATGTGGATTTTCCAGTCGAGCAACTTTGCCAAGTTCAGTTTTCGCTTACCTGTAATATAGAAAATGTAAATTGCATTCCTTTTATTTTGTAGAAACCATGAATATTTTCTCGGAATTAGATTAGTAGAGATTCATCTTTTTCCATTTTCAACTTTACAAGTTGTAACATGGTATCAGAGGTTAAAACTCTTGTATTCCGCTATTGATACTTGATCAACTTTACAAGTTGTAACATGGTAGAGATTCATCTTTTTCCATTTTCAACTTTACAAGTTGTAACATGGTATCAGAGGTTAAAACTCTTGTATTCCGCTATTGATACTTGATCAACTTTACAAGTTGTAACATGGTATCAAAGGTTAAAACTCTTATATTAATTATATAAAGATTGACAAAAGTCTCTTGTAGAACTTGTTGGTGAAGCTGGGACTGAGAACACTCAAAAGAAAGACAAAGGTAAACTGCCTATGGTGTATTGTCCCATGGAGAAAAAAGAGAAGAAATATCAGCATAACTTAGAGCTAAAGTTGATGGGAACAACCATTAACACTTTAAGAAAGATTGATAATGAGTATACTTCTATATTCAGGGATGGTTTTGAAATTAAAATTTACAAAGATGATCCTGGATATAGCTGTGATGGAACAAAAGTCAGAACTTTAAAAAGCCTTGATAAAAGCATAACAACTTGAAGCTGAGGAGAACAAGAAGAAGAAGAAAAAGAAGAAGCCACTCACTTGTTGATCAGAGAAATGGCGGTTTTCGAGTCATCAAAAAAGGAAAAGAAGAAAAGGAGCAGAGTACCACCCCCAAGAAGGCCTGTTAAAAAATGCAAAATCAAGGAGGAAACAGGACCTTCAATCTCAGTAGTTTCAGAAAATGCCTGATCTCATATTGGACAAACTGAAAGATGCAAGAGTTGTGTATGACACTGCTAGACTTCTAGAAAGATTAAGGTTCACTTACACTAATGGGAAGGAGCATGAATGGCTAGTTTTCAACATTCTGGAAAGAGATCTTGATTCTCTTAGGAAGATCATCAATAAGATTGACTATAGTGTTTGAAAGAACAAGAGTGTAGGATGTGAGATTCATCACAAAATTTCCAAGCTGAGAGCAGAACAGCTTAAGGAACAACAGCCTGGAGAGTCATTTGTGGTCTATAGATAAACATTCAACTGCTGCTACTTGTGTTTCAGTTATTATCTTTATAGATATAATGGCTGTTTCGTAATCTTACAGTCTTACTACATTTCTGTGAAGAAGCGACAATGCCTCTCTAAGTTAAAAAGTTAACAATCGACAATGCCTCTCTAAGCTAAATAAAGTTAACAATCTAAAAAAACTTTTGAAAAAGGTTCCAGCTCACGGAATTGAGCATGGACTCGGACATATTCCACAATTACATTTTATGTTATCTTCTAATGTTTGATATACAAACTTCTTATCATATCCAGAAGAGGTTAGTCACGATAATCGTGTGTTAAGAGAAACTAGATATACAATAAACTAACAAATGGTTTATCGGTGTTAATTGAAACACCATTTATGTTGAGGAGTTGCAGTTGCATTTTGTAGCATCAAATTGTGTGACATTTGCTCCAACAGTATTCCCGACAATTTTGATCTTCTGCTTTTACATTTGACAATTCACATCATACCATTGACAATTCACATCATACCAACATTCAACCGAAGCCATGCAGATATATTTGTTGCCAAATAGATGGATATAACAAAAAGTGAAAAACAATTCAGCAGGTAGATTCGCAGGAAATTCAATAACTGATATGAACTACAAAATGGATGATATATAAGTGAAGTGCAGAAATTTTTACATATGAAAATATCAGTATTGGGTAGGCCTGGTTTAAGAATTCTGGTTTAACTTGGCGGAAAGGTGAGTTGTTAGTATATGTGCAAATTTAATAAGACTTCATATGTAAAATTTAATAAGACTTCATATGTAAAATTCAAAAATTCATAACATGTCATATATCATTTTAAATCATTATGTTCTACCACATCGCCTACTGTAATGAAAACTAGGTAATTATATAGCAAAACGGGAGTAATTAACAATTATTCAATAGCACTCACAAATAATCAAATATCACGATTAATTGGTCATGTTCCAAATATGGCTCTCCACCGGGTGCAAACCCGGCTACGGCAATTTTTTTGTTTATATATATAATATTTAATATTCTCTTGTATTAAATATAACAGTTTTCATCTATTTACAAAAGATCTAACGGTGATTATTCTTTTTTATGGTTGAACCAAAGTACCAAACTACAAAATATAATCCCGTAGTTAATGATTGCATAACAAATATGGTGAAATATAATATAATCACAAGATTATATTATATTATGGGATTATATTCCATAATCATATTCCAAAAAGAGATCTATTATATTATGGTCCATATTCCATAATCATATTCCAAAAGACATCTATTATATTATGTTATGGAATATTATATTATATTCCAAAAGAGATCTATTATATTATGGTATGTAGTTAATAGATCTCTTTTGAAATATAATCACAAATGATTGCATCCGGACAATTTTTTTTACCGGACGTTAATGAATTCACTTTTTCATTTTTATTATTGCACTTTGATGGCTCAATTATTATTTTTTTATAATGCCCAAATGACTTTAAGATTCTTTATCATAAAACTATTGTAGACGATTTTTAAACGCTAGTACTGTAAGAACAAGATAAATGAAAAATGTAAAAGCAAATTCTTGAGTCACGCTTCTAATTTGAATATCTCTTTAATTGGTATTTTCATCTGAGTATCTCTAATTTTCTTAGATTTTAGCGTAATCTTTAACGTAATCTGAATTAAAGACATTGTTAAAAAAAAGTCACGTGCTAAGTTCTAAAAATCATGCCTTTAATTCAGATTACGTTAAAGATTTACTAATGTTCGCAATCACATTTTTCAAACATCTTAAAATTTTAATTTGATTATTCACTAACAAAAAGATATCATAATTAGGTTTAAAAAAAGGCATTTGAACATCACTCAAATGTTAAATCATTGTAAAAGACTCAAAAATGTAGGATTAATTAATTTATGTTGGAAGCAACACGAGTTTACTTTCTGATGATTGATGACATAGTCATTCGATTTTTATATTTTTCAGTTTATCTTATTCTTCTAGTACTATTGCCTAAAAGTCATGTAGAATAATTTTACAATAAAGAATCTTAAGGTCAGTTGAACATTTTAAAAGTATAATTTAGTTCAATTATTTTTAAATAAAAAATTTGGTTAAAAATGTCAAAAATATATAAAAAAGACAATTTTGTACAAAAACAATAATACTTAAGCCATCAAAGTGCAATTACAAAAATTTTAAAAATGAAACCATTAACGTTCGTTAAAAAAATTTAACGAAATGCAATCATCTGCTAAAAAAATAATAGTTTAGTCTATAAAATGACAACAATTATAAAAGAGTCATTTTTGTCCAAAAAAATAGTGGTTCAGGCCATCAAACTACAATTAAGTCTTTTAAAATTTTTAACATTTATGTTGGAGGCCCGCATATCCATCTTAGGTCTGATCGAATAAGCCCATGGTTGGCAAGCCCACATGTTCTAAGGGTTCTTGACTTCAGCTCAAGAGGGTGAAGGATGGTACCACCCCCACGATCGTTATGTCTTCACAACGATCGCTTGCATTCTTTTCTTTGCAGGTTCAATTGATTGTTTTGGCGGTTGATTCTGATAATTTCATTTATTATGAATAAAAATAACTTAAATACAAGCATACAAGAGTGATTTAGTGAAAAAAGCCCGTAGATATCATAGTTACAAAAACATTTAACCTACTTGCTTTATAGCAATACACGAACTGTTTTATAAATTACTTATATAAATAATGTTTTTTATTTTATTCATTTGTTTCAATTTTTATCATTAATATTAAACAAATATTTTTACTCATGAATACTCGAACTTTATCCTTTTACTTAATAATTTAAGTGTGAAATTACTGTGTTACTCCTTACCTCCAGTGTTCTAAAAGTTATAAAAGTCGGCCGATTAATCGGTAGATGGATGGTCCCCATCACGATTAAACGAAAATCGTGTCAAAGAACGGATTTTTAAAAAAAATCTGTCAAAAGTAGGGCGATACAGAATCAATCGGCTGAGGCTATCAAAAATTGGTATTAATGGATCAAAGTTGGAAATAATATTAATTTTTTTTAAAAAGAATTTTTTTTTGAAAAAAGTTAATAAACAATATATTAGCTATTATATGGGTATGATTTATTGAGTAAATCTTAATATACCAATTTTTCTCTCAAATAGAAATACTCTTTTCGTTCGTAACAAGTATATGCGGTTTTTTTTATGTAATCTTAACATTTGAATATCATTGGACTAATGATTTATGATATTGTTTTAAAAATCTTTTGAAAACTTGATGACATTAAAATAAAATTATATATTATCATTCATTAAATAAATTATCTCTGGTTAATCACTATAAGGTATCTTTACCTCTTTATGCCAATTTTCGTCTTGTAGAACACTGCTTTGATAATAAATTATTTAAATTTTAGTCAAATTGATCTTTGGCCTCGGTTGCGGATGAGGCCGGGTAATTTTTTTTGGATAAGAAAATATTTTTCAAAAATCAAGTTATCACTTTTCTGCCCAATTTATTTCAAATTAGACCGGGCGAATTTTTCAAATATGAACAACTAAAGTTGGGGGAGAGCACGGGCCGGTTCACCTAAGTTTTAGATAAAACCGGAATCATATATCTTCGGTTTCTAAAATTGAAAACCGCAATCATCGGTTCAGTTTCAAAATATCCAGTTCGGTTATAATTGATTTGGTTTCGGTTACAAAATCGATTAGTATAAAAATAAGAAAAAATATTACTACTAGAATTTTTATAAAAAAACTTAATAAAACAGCTAAAGTTTGATTGTGTTATATACGGAGTAGTTGTTTTCACTACTGTAATATTTTTAGTATAGAGCAAGATGGGTCATACCTCACATTCAGCTTAAACTACCAGGCATTCTGTCTGCAAAAATTAAGGCCATGGAGCTTTTTTACAAGACTAATCTAATTCTTGCAATATCACAATATAAGCCTCAACAATATGAGCAAATTTATAAAATAATTTAACCAAAGAACTAGAATTCAAATGACAATCTAAGTCAAAAAGCTAAAAAATGAACCAAAATCTCAGGATATCATAACACTAGAATGCCATAAAACTTGGGGCACAATATGACAAAAAGAAATCATAACAAAGAAAACAAGTATAAACGTTTGGATCAGTGAAAGTTAAGAAACGTGTTGGGTTTGACCGGTTGTTCAACCCAATATGCTAATATGAATTTGGGTGATTAAGACTGTTTTGGTAATAATTGTATGGGTAGACAATTATTATATATGGTAATAATTTTATGGATAGACAATTATTATATATGGTATGTCTTAGTCATTAAATTAGGGAATTAGGTACCAAGAATAAAAAGTCTTGTATAACAAGTATGGTAAGTCTTGTAAAACAAGTATGGTAAAAAGTCTTGGTGGCTAAGTTTTGGGTGGCTAAGTTTTGGGTGGCTATATAAACATAGTCATATTGTATTTGTTTGATGTGAGTGCTTAAGAGATGTAATCGTCTTAGGTATTGTTTGGGAGATGCTTGAGCATTGTTTGGCTCAAGTATCAGGTTGGGACACCATTGAGGTGTTATTGTTTTGATTAATAATAAAAGTTGGGACCTGGGTGTTTCCACGTCATATATGTTTTGTGTGTGTTACTTGTCAACTAATTGTGTGTTTGTGTGTGTGCTTTGCATTGGCATGTTGTGAATCTCGAATTGGTGTAGTCCCTCAACCTAACAAAACGTTGGAAGTGAAAATATATAATACAAATATATATTAATAATCAGTTCGATTTGTTATCGGTTCAATTGAGAAATATAATCGGAACCCAACCATTTAAATCGATTCGATTTCATCTTGGATTTAATCGGTTTAATTTTTGCCGGTTTTGGTTCGGTTTAAAATTGTATTCGCTTCTCATTTACCTTTTCTGTCATTTTTAGGTTTGCAAAGAGGTCTCAAGGATCAGTTCTCTTTAATTTTTAGGAAATATGTAGGATATCCGATTAAATTTAATATTAAAGTACCCAACAAGGGATGAACAGACCAACAAGTAGGGGTGTAAGCGAGTGGATATTGTTCGGTTGGAGGATAAAAGCCGAATCAAACCGCAACTTGCGGTTATTCAAAAAAATTGAACTTTAATACTTAATATACGAACTCGCGGTTACACAATATGCGGGTCGATTGCGGACGGTTATCGCAGTTGAGTGAATTGAACGTACACAGTAAGTATCAGCAACTTTGATTCAGAGCGGTACGAAAAATGTTGTTGACTTAATTTTATCATGTCTGCACTATATTACAAGATCTTTTTCTAGGAGACTCTTAACATTTAATATACGAACTCGCGATTACACAATATGTGGGTCGATTGTGGACGGTTATCGTAGTTGAGCGAATTGAACGTACACAGTAAGTATCAGCAACTTTGATTCAGAGCGGTATGTAAAATGTTGTTGACTTAATTTTATCATGTCCACACTATTTTACAAGATCTTTTTCTAGGAGACTCTTAATATTTAATATGCGAACTCGCGAGTACACAATATGAAGGTCGATTGCGGACGGTTATCGCAGCGAATTGGACTCAATTTTATCATGTCCGCACTAGGAGACTCTTCAAATAAAAAGATGGTTGTTGGTTATCGTTATCATGTCCGCACTAGGAGACTCTTCAAATAAAAAGATGGTTGTTGGTTATCGTTATCATGTCCGCACTAGGAGACTATTCAAATAAAAAGATGGTTGTTGGTTTGGGTGGCTCATCAAGTGCCTAATGGACTCGCAAAGAACAAGGCATGTTATCCTTTCACCGACAGGAGCAGGAAGTAATCGCTGCTCTGTGGAGCCAGCCTAACGCGGAGCCTTCCACTTTATTGACCAGGAGCTCCAGGCTTTCCGCCCAAGGCCCATGACACAAATCCATACTTGGAATGGGCAAGCCTGTGATTTTACTCATCAAAGTCCCACCTTCTGAACCAAGCCACTCTCCAACCATGTCAAATCTCTCGCTTGAGTTACAGGCCCCCGCTACAAAGCCCAGATGCTTATGGAGTTATTTCCTCTCGTATATAACGAAGTGTCTCTCCTTTTCTTGAGGCGATGTGGGTTCTTTTTCTTCTTTGTCTTTGCTCAATATGCTTCCCTTCCCGTGTTATGCCTTTCAAATATAGTTTTTAATTATTATTTTATAAACGTTCTTCTGGTTACCTAATATAGTTTTCATTTGTAAGGCGCAAGGTATTAACAAGGTACACTTGATCTTTACAAAAAGGTTGATAAATGTGTGCCATGTAATACAACTATCTTGATGAACTTTAGTAACTCTAACTGTCTTATATTGCTTGCACAAATTCAATGGCAATGTAGGAAGCTGTGTCATATTCAATGTTTAATGCGACATATGTTTGTTCATGGATTGAGTTTCACATGAACTGCATAGAATTTTCTAGTCTCAACACATCAACTGCGGATGTTTGGAGGTTTTACTCTGCCTATTAATCTCTCTTTTGATGCAATAGAGTTACGTTGGATGCAAATAACAGACACGCTCAATTTTTAAAAATTTTAAATTCAGAAAAAGAAAATTTCAAAAATGATATCTAAGAAAGAAAAACATGAATGTGGCGTTGGGGTAAAAAGTTGGACTACAAAACATTTGAACCATATTACGGGATTATGAATTTTTCCTAGTCTCTCTACATGAGCTACTTAGAACTTTTCTGTCTTGTGTTGTCACCACTCTGCTACATTTCAAGTATGGGAGCACGGTTTTGTTCAGCTTGATTTTTGGATGAAACCGGATCTGGAACTTATGATACAGTTTTGATTTCAAAAATCTCGGTTGAATTATTTCAGTTTTAAAACTGCAGGAAACAAGAATAGCTTTACACAACTCAAATACAAACATTACAGTCTTCAATACAAACACACATTACACCAGAGGTAGCCATCTGTACTTAGCACATCAAATAACAAATATACTTCAGTGGTCAGTTTTAACTAGCCAATAACCATCTATGTTTCACTGAATCAATGTAGTATGTTGTTCAAAATTAAATTGATCAGGAGTTCAGGACAGAAGAGCTAGTGCAACAAGAGGATGGTAACATGGAAATGAATGTTACTAAGAATTAAAATATCTTGTAAATGTATTTGTTAATTGGAACCTAGAAGCCGAATAAAATTACAGTTTTTCGATTTTGATTTACCGATTTCGGTTTTTCTGCTCAGTACTAGTTCTCCATCTGTTTTTGTTTTCACGAGGTCAAAATATGGCAGGTGACAGTTCTCAAATTGGTTCGAGCAAATCTACAATTAAGCTTCAAATCTGATTTGAAATGTGAAATTCAACGATTTTAGATACTTCTCTAATTTGAAACACTAAAAATCAGTCAAATTAATTTGAAAGGAGTTTTTAATAAAAATATTGAACTAAAGAATTGTAGGGCCTAACCCTTGTTTAGAGGGACCCTTCCAGAAATTCTCGATGGCACAAGGCAGAGCCAAGGCCAAAGAGGGGGTTTGGAAATAGTTTTCAACCAGCAATTGACGCGCCTCGGTTAGTACCTCACTAGCTACGTCATTGCCCCAAGCGCAAAGATATCAATTAGTCCGGCTTCCATTGGCTTTTAAAGAATAGCTTTTGACACACTTTCTATCATAAGCGATGTGGTTCCAAAGCGTTTGTTATTATTCACCGAAACAAATACACCAGGAGTATGCTATAAGGTTTTTGATCAAGCTACTGCCTTTTTTTTCTTGCCAGATCTCTCAAACACATAGTATAACCGATGACCTCCTGATTTAGTGAATGTTTAGCGATACCCCCTCCATCAGATATCGAATCTTTGCAAATTTTATCTCTATGCAAGAAATGCAAACATTGTGTCCAAGCCAGCCATTTAGATATAATTAGAAGGGACTGAGTGACCAACTCAGATATTCGGATTATAGTTTAAGAATCAAAGTAAATTTAAAATTTTCAAGATGACAACAGTTGGCCTCTTCCTTTCTATTTACTTCTCTACTCTTAAAATTCATTACTACCAAAGGACAATAATTTGCAATAAAATTGTAGGGCTTTCTCAAAAAGAACAACCCTCCAAAAATAGGTGTACGTATGCCACTATGAGTGACGAGAACATGGTATTCTTTAGTAAAAGGCGAAAGAATAGTACACTTTGTGCTCATCACATGGCTGCGTGAGCTGCAAGTACAACAAACGGCGGGACTTATAAGAGAGTGAAACAAACCATAGAGTATAGTAGGTGACACTGCAAAGCCTAATTTATGAGTTGTTGAAAATTAAATAATCTTATAAAATTGTTGATGATATTAACTTTTATAAAACGTAGTATACAATACTAAAATAAATTATCTGCAAAACCAAAATTGTAGATAGCAAAGGTTCGTATCTCCACTATGATTGGATTTCTTTTTCAGCAAAACATGCACATTACATATTTAGTTCGGGATTTAAAGCAAAGAAAGTGAGTTCAAAATGCACTTACATATTTAGTTATTTACTTATGACAAATGCATAATAGTTTGCGACGGTCAAAACAGATGACACAATTTTGAAGCATCAATGAGAAACAACCTAAGATCCAAAATCTTGGGCCAAATCAATCATTGCATGTAAACAAGGTGAGTACGTTACTAAACCTACAATATAGAAAAAGAAGGGAGAAAAACATGGACAATGATACTAAGAACTCTGAAAAAGTAAAAAATGATGTGTACGAGTATGACATGCTCAAAAGAGGGAGAACGAGGAAATATGGGTCTGTGGCAACTTTAAAGGAAACATCCACTGTAACACCCTAATTTTATTACAATAAATCCACATGACTTAAACAATTTCAAGTCATGTTAAACTGCAATAAACCAAGTCAATAATCCAAATGAAAATACATGGTTCAAAAGTTCAAAATAACGATAGTACGAATGTTCAAAAATGACTAAATAAGTTCTCATGAAAAAAATAATCCACTAAACCATGGATCAACTAAAGACTGGGTGGCACTCATCACTCTTCCCGCTTAACCCCTATTTACCTGCGGAAATGAACAATAAAGAGTGAGCCAAATGCTCCGTACGAATATCATTTAAATAAAGTATAAAATCTAAACATGAGTGGATTGTGTCTTACCAACACAGATTTCCAAATGAAAATGATACATAGATGAATAATATATTCTCAAAACAATTAACAATGTTTAACGAATTGGTATAATCACGATTTAAAACAATGGAGCTATTAACGAAACCAAAAGTAAGGCCAAATAGCAAATAAGGTAGGTACAATATGGGTCTCTTACACAAAACTATACTCGCTAACTCCAATCACCAGTGAAGTACAGGACAATGGTTTCTTCCTCGGTAATCCATAAGAAGAAATAAGGAATGTAAAATACATCCCAACAATACAATAATGATCATGATCTAGTCACATCTCATACCCCAGAGACGTGCTTGTATACTCACCCACCGATACGAGTTGGTGCCTAGTTCACCTTTACTCCGAACTCCATGTGAACATTGTCTTTGATTAACCCACACAGATCGGTCTAAGAGCCCAACAAAATAGGTTACAAAGGTTGCTTGACTCGTTAGTATAAAATGAAACGAAATAGAACAATGTCGCAATAAAATGTGAAATAGAACAATAGATACGAGTCAATACAACAATAAATCCAATAAAAGGATATTCGAAACGAAACTAAGAATGCATACTAGTAAGTACCCAATGAATACAAAACAATCACGATTTTAGAAAATGGGTCAATAATAAATTAAATGAATATTAATTATTTGAAAAGAGAGAACAAAGAATTCGTACCTGATACAAATAGTGAGATAGTACTCAAATAGCCGAGAGGAGGTATACCGTACTCAAATAGCCGAGAGGAGGTATACCGCTAATAATCCTTATTTAATCTAGAAACGAATTTTATAACTAGATATTAGTACTAAAGCACATTAATAGTACTTAAATTAAATACCAGGATAAGTACCAAGAATTTATGCAACTTCAAACCAACACACGTATAATAATACTGATATCACATAAATTAAAAGTGCACTAATTATTTTATTAAACTAGTATGACAAGAGCCGGACCTTATTAGATAGGTAGTTGCAGTTACCAGTGTCTAGCTAGTAATACAAACCTCCAGACTATGAAATCCAGAGGCAACAAAATTGGGTACTACTAAAATAGTATACAAATAAACAATAATTAATCATTAGCTAACAAATAAGAATAAATAATCAAAAACTAGCATAGCCACCACACAAGCTAGCCGAGTAACCGAAAAGTTGAAAGAAGACCAAACATGATTTTAGAACAATAAAACTTATACAAACATAGAATAAATAAATAATTATTATTATCATAATACTGTCAATAACCAAACACATTAATATATATATATTAGTCCAAAATAATCATACCAGTTAACAAAATGATCTACATTAGTGTCGGACAAACCATTACAAATGTCCACGAAAATCATTAACAACTAATATTTAAATAAGGCAAAACGTAAAGTAATTATAATATAAGTTACATACTGTAATATATAAAAGCTACTACCTAGATACTTTTTGGTACATTTGTTCACAAAACCAACAGAAGCCAACAAAACTAAAATGTAAAAATCACAAATCACATCTTATGCATACAAATCACAATAAAATAATGTATTAAGTGGGTATTAAAAGAGAAGCATCATTATTAAAACTCATACTTAACAATATGTTTAAAAATCATATCTTATTAAATAGTTATAAAACATACAACCAGCATTCCCCTAAATACTAGTGGACAAATCATAATTTAAAACTAATAAATAAAAACAATAAATTGCTAGACCAATATATACAAAGTCATAATAATTTATCATAACCTCAACACAGAACAATACGTATGTAATTTACCGTGAGTTTGAACAAAGCCCGACCATGCCAAACTCCAAACATCTTAAACCTCTCGCATGAGTTACAGGCCCCCGCTACAAAGTCAAGATGCTGGTGGATTATTTCCTGTCCTATATAACGAAGTGTCTCGCCTTTTGTTGAGGCGATGTGGGTTCTTTTTCTTCTTTGTCTTTGCTCATCATGCTTCCCTTCCTGTGTTATGCCTTTCAAATATAGTTTTTAATTATTATTTTATAAAGAGTAAATTGCAAAATGGTGGCTGGACTTTACGTGCATTAGCATTTTGGTGGCCACACTTTCAAATTTGCATTTTGGTGGCCAAATATTGCTTTTAGTCTTCAAAAAGGTGGCTAAGAACCACTTTTTTTTTCAAAAAAGTGGCCCATAGCCATTTTTTCGAAAAATAAAAGTAATGTCTGGCCACTATATTGCAAATTTGAAAATCTGGCCACCAAAATGCAAAATGAGGTTAAGTTCGGCCACAAATTTGCAATTTACTCTTTTATAAACATTCTTCTGGTTACCTAATATAGTTATATAGATAACATAGCATGTTTTAGGGATTTATAGTAATTTTCTTTCATCTAAAAATTATAGGTAAATGCTTATCAAAAATTAAAAATATATATAGGTAAATGACTAAATGGTCTTGTGGTTGATTTTCAAATGGTTACCTAATAACATTTATGTGGGAGGTGTTTGAAATGTTTTCAGGATTTGTAAAAACTATAGACCCCCTAAACTTTTAGTAGCACAATCTTATGCATATTATTGCTAAAATCTAAATAAATTATAATTAACACTTGAGTCTTTCTTCCCTGGTTTAACTTTTTCGCAAATTATCTCTATATAACAGTTTTCGCAAATTATAAATCCAAAGCAGTAATTATATTGGCACAAGGTACCAGAGTATTCATTTGTAAGGCACGAGATATTAACAAGGTACATTTGATCTTCACAAAAAGGTTAAGAAAGTTGTGCCTAAACATGTAATGCAACTTGCTTGATGAACTTGAGTTTATGCGACTTTCTTAGTAAACTTGAGTTTCAGTACCTCTGTCTTATGTTGCGTATCAAATAACAAATATACACCAGTGGTCTGTTTTTACTAGCCAATAACCATCTATGTTTCACTGAATTTGTAGTATGTTGTTTAAATTTGAAATGATCAGGAGTTCAGGACAGTAGAGCTAGTCCAGCAAGAGGATGTAAACATGGAACAAACTATATTCCATTGAAACAAACTATAGCGTGTATATTGTTTAAGAGTGACGAACAGTATGTACTAAATTTTCGTGTGAATTTGGTGATGTATCCAAGTTAGTATGATCATCGAAGATCTCTCAAGCCAGATAAGTACTATATTAATCTTCTATAATCTCTAAAGCAGATAAGTAAAACACTGGTGTTAATACCTCTGTACTCATTCTACGAGATGTCGAGCAATACCCCTCTGCTGGATGTTGACCTTTTAGTCAAATGCAGTTATTCCATTGAAACAAACTATAGCGTACAGTACAAACTAAATGATATTATAAAAGTGTAGGATGATAATAACTTTTATAAATGGTAGTACAGAACTAAAATAAGTTATCTGCAAAACTAAAATTGGGCTCAAAAAAGGGAGAAGAAAGGTATAGAAATATGGTGAACTTTAAAGGAAACATCCACAACATCACACTCCAAGTCCTTAACAGGAGTTCTAAAAAAGATGACAGATAGTAATACTTTGTAATTAGGGGTGGTTAACTACTTTAAGTGCTTGACCTGGCAATATCAGGTTGATCCATCAAAGTCCTTAACAAGTATTTTCATTTCGTAGACTGCACCAGTAAGTCAATGACTACCACAAAGTGCTCGGTGATGAAGAAAGAATGTATCGAAAATAATTGTGCAAAGTGCCCCGAGTTCATGTCTGAATGAATGATGAATGAACGAACATTATTATTTTTGCAAAGCAAAAAAACCTTCAATTATCGGGTGAGAGTGTTGTTTTTGCTATTGTCCTTAGAATGTTTTATCATTTATATGAGTAACTTATTGAAACTACGGGTGCTTATCTGTACGAGTGAAGTTATTTACTAGGAAACAACTCAAATCTGGATCAAGTAATAAAAAAAATTGATGGGCAATAGTGCTTCTGTTGTGCATTGTTACTTTTATGCTTGTGTACAACTGAAACTCTCCTTGACGTATTAATAGTTCCATATAACATGGACAAGCTGAGATCAATTTCTACCTCACTGAAGTTCAATTTATGATCAGCCGGATCGTTATTTTCTACTTCCAGCAACATTTTGATTTATCTTCATTAAAGGGCTCATACGGCTTGTGCAATTATTGTACCAGAATACTAAAATATCCTTTCATTTCATATAAACAATTTGTTTTTGTTTTTTATGTTGGAAAAACGTTAAAAACTTGAGATAAAAAAAAGGCTTAATGACTTTTTAGCCCCTGAGGTTTACTCTCATATACCCATCAGCCACTGTCTTTTAAAAGTGTACATTTTAGCCCCCGAGGTATGAAATTCGTACCTTTCAACCCTTAAACCCAGTTCAGTTAAAAAAGTCGGGTTTTAGCTGAAGGGCAAAACTGTCTTCTGCAATGTCAGTGTAAGAATTCCATTCGTTTTAAGCCCTAAAGTATCGAAAGAGGAAAGTAAGGCTTACTAAAATTGATCTTAATTAAACCGAGTTGAAAGAATGGGGGATAGCAGTGGAAGCTATGAAGGGGATGAAAGAACGGGGGATAGCAGTGGAAGCTATGAAGGTATGTTTACATCTTACTTTTTTCTGTTTCTTTGATAATCAAGTGATTTTGATTACATTTTTTGTGCGTATTTTGTGTTTATCCATGTATTGTTCAATATTACTTGTTCATATGTATTTTATTCATGTATTCTTCATGTTTTTAGTGTGTAATAACCCTAGTTAATGTATGGGTTGTAAAATTTGTTAATATTATGAATGTTTTGTGTATTGAAGGTGATGATGTTATAACTATGAGCATGTTTCATGGTGGGAGGTTAATTTGGATTCCAAAAACTGAATATGTTGGGGGTAAAGTGACTGTGTATTACTTTCGAGAAGTTGATGATATATATGGGGGTTTGGAGGGCTTGAGAGGTTGGACTAAATCATTGGGTTATGGGGGATTTTGTAGTTTGTATTACAGGAAGCCTAATGAAGAACTAGAAGGGGGTTTAGTTTTAATGCTTACTCAGGCTGATTTAGAAGATATGATAGGGTATGCAATGTGCAGGTGCTGTAGGTGTGTTCAGAAGGATGTATGTATGCTTAGGTGGTTCAAAACATGGATTTAAGCTTGGTTGCAGGAAGTTCATTGGTTTGGATGGTTGTCACCTTAAAAATGCCTACAAAGGTCAGTTGTTATGTGCTATTGGAGTAGATGGTAATAACTGTATGTTTCCTTTAGCATATGCAGTAGTAGAAGCATAAAGGTTAGATTCTTGGAGGTGGTTTGTGGCTTTACTTGCAAAAGATTTTGAAATTAGTTTTGGGGATAGGTGGGCTTTCATTAGTGATAGACATAAGGGGTTATTGAATGTAGTTGAAGAGATGTTACCCATGGCTGAGCATAGGTACTGTGTTAGGCATATGCATAACAATTTTAAGGGAAAATATGCTGGAGGTTCTTTGAAAGATAAATTGTGGAGTTGTGCTAGGGCCTCAAATATTGAGGCATTTGATACTTCAATGAATAGAATGAAAGAGGAGAGTGAGGGTGCCTGGAAATGGCTCTCTGAAGTGCCATTTCATCACTGGACCAGGTCCCATTTTAAAACAGACACAAAGTGTGACATGTTATTGAATAACATGTGTGAGAGCTTCAATAGAACCATCTTATGGGCTAGGGAACAAGGTGTATTAGTGATGTTAGAAATGATTAGGGAGTACCTAATGAGGAGATTACAGAATAAAAGAGAAGAAGTGGATGCATGGGAGGATAAAAAGTTTACCCCAAAACTGTACAAGCTTCTTGACAAGTTCAAAAAATGGAGTGGAGGATGTTACTCAACATATGCTGGTTTTGATGAGTTTGAGGTAACCACAGTAAATGGCTCCAAGTATGATGTTCATATAGGTAACAGGACATGTGGTTGCAAGAGATGGGATCTTAGTGGCATCCCATGTCACCATGCCACAAGTTGTTTGAATAGAATGGGCTACAATATTGAAGACTATGTGGATTCAGTATATACTACAACAATTACAAAAAGGCATACTCTGGAATTATATTCCCAATGAATGGACACAATGCTTGGGAAAGGAGTGGTTTGACTTTGAAACCCCCAAGAATTGAAAAGCAGCCTGGAAGGCCAAAAAAGAAGAGAAGAGCTGAGATGCCAGATGTGGTTGAAAAAGAAGCAAATGGAGTAAAGACTTTAAGCAGGAAGACACAATCAAGTGTGAGGTATATGCAATTCTTTAATGCAGTTCTTTATTTAACAATTTACATATACCTACTACTTTTAATGCATTGAATGTGTGATGTAGGTGTGGTAAATGCAAAGAGGTTGGTCATAACAGAAGGACCTGCCCTGGAGTTGGAAATGAGGTGAATGAGGAAGAAATGCAAGGTAGTGGTGATGACAATGAAGTGAATGAGGAAGAAATGCAAGGTGGTGGTGATGAGAATGAAGTGAATGAGGAAGAAATGCAAGGTGGTGGTGATGAGATGATTTTGGATTATCCAACAGAAGGACCACCAATAACTCAACCAAGCCAGGTAGAAGTTCACTCTAATGAAGCCCCAATTGTGGAAAAAGAGGCTACTTTGGAATACAGTGATGACACTCCTCTAGAGGTTGCAGCAAGAAAAATCAGGAAATTGAGATTTCAACAGAAAGGACTGACAACTACTAAAGACTCACCTATCATGGTTGCAGCTGAAAAAATTAAAAAACTGAAAGAGAGGTTAAAGGACCACAAAGGCAAAGAGAGGTTAACTGATGATGGTGCTAAGGAAGAAACTCATAATGAGGAAGTGAGAAGACATGTCATTAAGCAAGAAATGAAGGAAAGAATTGAGGCCAATGCTGAGTTTCAACCTCTAAGAAGAAGTGGGAGGTTGAATGAAACTCCAGTGCTAAAATTCAAAAACACACAAGACACTCCAGTTTGTCTTGATGAGCAAACTGACACAGTTGTAGCATCAAAGGGAGGCCAATCAACTCAACAAAAGGACCAACTGAACTCATACACAGGCCCCATGAAATTGGGCAAACAAATGGCAGCACCAGTGAAGCAATACAAAACTATTGTTGGGAAAACAGAGGTAAAATCTGCCCCTTTCTTATCTCATGGCAAGAATGTGATCACAAAGACTGCTCTGACAAATGCTCTACATGGGACCATTCAGAATTTGAGGAAGGCATGAAAGGGAAAAAGCACCTCAAAGGGAAAAGAAAAGCAGACTTAAATTGTCATTTTTAAGTTATTAGTATGTGCATCTTTTGGTTTTACATTCAGAAAAATTATGGATGTGTAATGTAATGAGTGACTATTCAAACTCATTTTTAACTTTTGGTTGGAATGTAGTGACAATGTGATTTGCCTTAAATTCAGATCATTTCATTAGCAAAACCAAAATGTAGTAGTACATTTTTCATACATTATAACTAATTTAAGTACTACAAAGATACAATTAGGGTAGTTCATATTGTCCCTTGTTCACTGACTGGACATTTTTGTTCATCACTACAAAGCTCCACAATAAGAATATGAGAACCATCAGCAACAAAACATGCCTTCTCTTGTTCCCTTTCATTTCAGCAGCAGCCTCAAGCTTCTTTAACTCATCTTCTACCTTCTTTAACTCATCTTCTAGCTTCTCAACCTTTCTCAATAGCCCTGGAATGATAGTTCTTGATCTTGGGCACATAGGACCGTCAAACCAGAGGTGGTAGTTACAAGCATTAACCCTGTCTTCCTGCAATTGAAATGGGTCAGAAAACCATTTTAAGCAAGAAAAGCACTGATAAACAATGGTTTTTACCATGAAACGCAAGCATCCCCAGAATCGTCTTCCTGGATTTGCATTTGTCCATGATGTTCTTAACACAGCTACTCTTCCACACCAACATCTAGGTTCCATCTTCTTGCCTCCTCTAATAAGCAATACAACGATTGTATACACGCATATATATATATATACATGTATAACAGTAGAACTACAGGGGCTAATAGGTATGGCGGGAGTTTGTTCTAGTTTTTGGAGGGAACTGACACTGCAGAAGACAGTTTTGCCCCTCAGCTAAAACCCGACTTTTTTAACTGAACTGGGTTTAAGGGTTGAAAGGTACGAATTTCATACCTCGGGGGCTAAAAGGTACACTTTTAAAAGACAGTGGCTAATGGGTATATGGGAGTAAACCTCAGGGGCTAAAAGGTCATTAAGCCTAAAAAAAGATCAAAACTATTTTGGAAGGGACTGCGCGGACGGAAGTCACCCCTGTCACAAATTACGATGTAGGCTCCACCACTTGGGTAGACCTTAGACGAGTGCCCCTCCAAAGTGCAATAGAAGTCACTAATCTAGGCCATCGGCCTTCATGATCACCGATTGACCCCATCCAGGTAAGTATTTTTAAAAGTTGGAAGGAGGTCTATATTAATACCCAGATGGTAGTGTTTGCAACACTACGTTATCGATATATAGGTTTTAGGCAATGGAGAGATGCTCTCCAATATGTGTAAAAGGGGCGTAGACACCCTCAAATTTTTATTCTCTCATATAATTGCTAAAATTTTAAACAAATTGTATCGACAATTGAATTAGTAAAGTTATTTTTTTCTACTAATTTGCAATACATACGTACCATTTCTTATTTTTTGATTCTTGGTATCTTAGATATATAACAATTTCTATTTTGTCAATAATAAATAATACTATAAAAAGTTGTCCGATCCCACTAAGTCGGGTTCACTGCTACATACTCTATGTTTATGCCATATTTTATTCTTTTCAAGTGTTTCACTTTACTGAACTGGTTACTATATATGCGATGTACAATAATAAGGTGGGCCATAATAATAATTAGATGTGGATTTTCCAGTCGAGCAACTTTGCCAAGTTCAGTTTTTGCTTACCTGTAATATAGAAAATGTAAATTGCATTCCTTTTATTTTGTAGAAACCATGAATATTTTCTCGGAATTAGATTTGTAGAGATTCATCTTTTTCCATTTTCAACTTTACAAGTTGTAACATGGTATCAGAGGTTAAAACTCTTGTATTCCGCTATTGATACTTTATCGATTACAAGTTGTAACATGGTATCAAAGGTTAAAACTCTTGTATCCCGCTATTGATACTTAATCTGAAAGCTTGAGTTTCGTGTTTGTTTTAATAAATCAACTTTCATAATAAGTTATCATATTTTAACTTAACGTTTCTTCACACTTTAAGTGTTCAATAAATTGTCTACACATGCATCTTATTCTGCTATTACTACTTGATCTACATCATCAACAATGGATGCAAATCACTCGTACTACCTTTATACACAACTAGCTTTATAGCTCGTGCGAGGCACGAGCATGCTCTAAACTCACATGTTACTAAAGTGTGTATATATTGTATTGTAAGATGCAATTTCTTCCATTTTGTACATGGACTTGTCGTGCTAATGAATAACGTTAGTTAGTGATATACCTTGAAAACGTTTTAAAGTTTTGAATTCTACAGTTGATGTCACTAAGCACAAACATTTATTGGTTTGATAAGATCCAGTTAGTGATAAACGGCAAATTTATGCAGATATTGTTTAAATACTACTATTAAAATTATGTTTTTAGTCCTACATACGGGCATTCTCTTGATACGAATATATATTTATTATTATTTTTTCAAAATATATTGTACACCTAAACCTTAAATGTGCGCTGAATCAATTATATGATAGTTAATATTGACATCAGTATTGTTGTGAAGTTAACGATCCCCTAATTTGTTGAAGTGTTATGCTTATATATATATAAAAATTTGATAATTGTAGTCTCTATCTGAGTTTAAGCTTAATAGCAGATATATTGAATTCGATAATTGTACAATTGTGGATATACTTTATTTTATAAAACTATTACTTATATATCTCAAAAAGTTGGTAAATTGATTCGTGATAAATTACTCGCTTTACCTTACAATTGCCACTTGACACAAATAATTTAACATTTAATACTTTTAATATTTTATCATAAATATTCGAAAATTTTAAACCGATATTAGTTTATATTTGATTTAGTCATACGATGACAACCTCAACTTTCTTGTAAAAGCCTCCTACAATTTTTTTTTAATAGTATACAAAGAGAAAAATCTTTTCAAGTTTTCAGGTTATATACTTTGGTTCAATACTTTATATACTGGTTTGTCAAGATCCAGTTAGCAATACATGGCAAGTTTATGCAGATATTGTTTAAACATTGCCATTAAAATTATGTTTTTAGTCCTACGTACGGACATGCTCTATATACGAACATATTTTTTTCTTTTTTTCAAAATATATTGTATATCTAAACGTTAAATGTGCGATAAATCAATTATATGATAGTTATTATTGACATCAGTAATGTTGTGAAGTTAACGATCCCCTAATTTGTTAAAGTGTTATGCTTATATATATATATATATATATATAACATATATATATATATATATTTGATAATTGTAATCTACATCCAAGTTTAAGCTTAATAGCAGACATATTGAATTCGATAATTGTACAATTGTTGACATGCTTTATTTTAGAAAACTATTACTTTTATCTCTCAAAAATTGGTAAATTGATTCGTGATAAGTTACTCGCTTTACCTTACAATTGTCACTTGGCACAAATAATTTAACATTCAATACTTTTAATATTTTATCATAAATATTCGAAAATTTTAAACCGATGTTAGTTAATATTTGATTTAGTACGATGACAACCTCAACTTTCTTGTAAAAGCCTCTTGCAAAAACTTTTTTATTAGTATACAAAAAGAAAAATCTTTTCCAGTTTTCAGATTCAATACTTTATATACTGGTTTGGCAAGATCCAGTTAGTGATAAACGGCAAGTTTATGCAATTATAAGTTGTTAATGTCTAATAATGAAAAAACTTTGATGTAAAATAATAGATAAAATTCGTTTTATGCTTATTACTTATGAGAATATAATTAGAAAGGAGTAAATATGTTGATAGTTTTAAATTTTAAATTAAATATTAAAGAAAAATATAGCAAGTGATATTTGGTTGACATTAAAAATTTCAATATTGTAGTAGTGGCAAATGTTAATATTGAATTTGTATTATAAAGATTATTGGTACTACTCTCAAAAAATATTAAGAAACATAGAACAAGTGATTTTTTTGAATATGAGGCTAATAATTTTTAAGTTGTTATTCAAGTGTTGGGATGGTGTAGTGGATACATATGTACACTTTTGTCACACCTAGGTCCTAGGTTCAATTCTCATCGAGAATAAATTTTTTATCATTAATATAATACTAGCTTAAAACCCGTGCGATGCACGGATTGTTAATTATTATGTTATTATTATTATTTTAATATTTTATTAATTGTAATTGTGCAAAAAATAAGTAGACATGTTAAAATAGCTAAACACTTTTAATTAATTAAAAACATTAAAACAGATTTTAAAATAAATAAGTATGAGGTTGACCATTATATTTTTGAAAATGAGGGGTTTTAGTTAGAAAAAATAAAAAATGTAACATATATTTAGTTTAGAAAGGTAAATGCCCGTAATATTTTTGGAAAATGGGGTTTTAAAATTTAATAATTAAAAGTATTTAAATATGTTTTAAAATAAATAAGTAAATGGTTTCTTGTGATATTTTTGGAAAAAGAATGGATTTTAGTGAGAAAAATAGAAAAAGTAAATTGTAAAAGGCAATTTCCCGTGATATATTTAGAAAAGAAGAAACTTTTTAGAAAAAATATATAATGTATTTTAGCTGAAAAGGTAATTGGTTATAAATAGGTATTTGATTATTTATATTTTAATATTTGTAGTAATTGCATTTGTTAAGAAAAATAGGTAGACATGTTAAAATAGGTAAACTTTTAAAAAATAATTATAATATTAAAATAGTTTTAAAAATAAATAACTAAACGTCCGTGATATTTTTGGAAAAGGAGGGGTTTTAGTAAGAAAAAAATAGAAAAACTAACTTGTTTTAGTTTAAAAAAAAGGTAATTGCCCGTGATATATTTGAAAAAGTAGGGGAATTTGTTAGAAAAAATAGAAAAAATAATGTATTTTAGGTGAAAAAGATAATTGGTTATAAATATGTAATATTATTATTTAATAATATATTTCTATAAATAAGTAATGTTAATTAAGTAAAAACACAAAGTACAGTTAATTAAGGGCAATTAAGTAAAATCACAACGTACCATACCGACCAACCAAAATTAAGGGCAATTAAGTAAAATCACAACGTACCATACCGACCAACCAAACTTTTAATGTTTCGTCTATTATATAATAGTATTGATAAGAGGCCCAAAAAATACCCCAAATTTGTTACCAAATTCTTGTATAATTTGGAAACTTTTCTATTAATATGATGGGATCTCGCATGTATATATATGCGCCCTCAAATTATAATTCAATATTTGGCGGTCACGTCATTTGGGAATAAATTTTGGGGTACCTAACACTACTCAATCAAAAATCGTATTTTGACAAAAAAATTGTTCATCAAATTTTGAAAGATCTGCAACTTCGGTAGGTATGTTCAGAGTAATTTGTTAGGTCCTAGAGTTTGTGTAAAATGGGAGGTCGAATGCGAACTATTTACTTACAAACTTTTCAAAAGTTTTAATGCTTAAACGTTTATGAAAATGCAAGCAACTGAACAATGTTTCTCAAAATAAACAATTTATTTATTTTTTATTTCTTTTGTTTGAAAAATGACTTTCTGTCAAATAAATGAGTGTCAATATCTTCTATATTGTACTATTAGCCTTGTATGAACATTAATATGAATTTTCTTTCATTTTGATACTTTATAATTTTTATTTTGATAGTAACAATAGTAGAACTTAGTGTCATCTACCTTGCGATTACAAGAAATATACTTTGATTGTGACAATATGTTTCACTTTGACCGTGACAATATGTAAAATGGTTAGTTAAAATATGATAAAATAAGAATAATATAAAATTTTAGCTAAAGGGTGTGATCATTACTCCAATGATGTTGTGTATAATTATGTTAATGTAAATTATACCCAAGGGTTTTGCCGGTTCGACAAATATAGCCAACCAAATATGATTATCTATATTTATTGCTAAGGGTAGCATGGTTGGAGTATTAATTTTTTTACATATTCTCTAAATATTGACACATAGGTGCTATGTAGATTGATTTAACTAAGGGGTAGGTACCATTGGAGATGGTATTAGGTAAGTTGATTAGCTAAAATATTATAAAATAATTGTAAGCTAAATTTTTTTGAATCTTTAAGATCCAATGGTATTAGCTATAATGGTTAGGTAAATTTGAAAGGTAGTATAAATTTTGTGATTGATGGATAGAAATTAATTAAAAAATTAATATTTTTTGCTAACAGGTGAGTTTTGGTTTTCCAAATATAGCTACCATGAATGATGTTTTGTAAAATTTTAACTAACAAGTGAATGCCCTTGGAGGATGATATTGAAGAGCTGTTAGCTACAGTAAAACCTCTATAAATTAATACTCGATAAATTAATAATCTCGATAAAATTAATAATTTGTCCAGTCCCAACTTGGGACCAGTATAAAATTGGACCCCAATCGATAAAATAATAAGATAATAACTTTTTTGAAATCCCAAAGTATATATATTGGTCCCAACGAAATTATAAATTAATAATCATTAAAAGATTCCATACATATTCTAAGATTGTCTAGTAAAAAATGAATCTATAGTCACTTGTCTTTAATATTATGATATTTAGTAGAAGTGAATACAGTAAAACCTCTATAAATTCAATTAACTTGTGAATGTACATTCATAGAATGTGCCTTTGAACTTATTTTTATAATTTATTTTTCATCTCTAACTAATATATATTGTAACTAGTACATTAGACTTGGAAATTTAAAGTTCTTATGTAAATCCTCTTTAAATTAATAAATTATTAATTTATCGATATAATAATATCTCTCTAAATTAATAAAATATCCCGGTCCCAACATTATTAATTTATAGAGGTTTTACTGTATATTAACTGCCAACTCAGACATTGTTGCTAATAGGTGTATAGGTTGGAGATGTCGTAAGGCCTAGGGGGTGTATTCATTTGAGATTTGGTTGGATTTTAAAGAAATTTCAAAATCAGCCGTTGTTCATTTCGGATTTTAAACAATCTTTTAAAATCTACAAGTATTCAATTAAGATTTGAAATAATCTTTCTAAATCTTTGGGTATTCAACTGAGATTTCAAAAAATCTTAAAATCCGTAGGTATTCAATTCGGATTTCAAAAATTCCTACAAAATCTCAAGGTATTCAAATTTTAACAAATTTCCAAGACCTATGGATTTTAAAGGATTTGTGGGAGATTTTATATGTAAATTCAAGAACGTGAAATATGTTGATGGTGGACAAGATTTTGATGGATTGATGGATTTTGATGGTTCATAATTTTTAGAGCTCTGAGTAGCAGCATCCTTCTGTAAAACTTCAGCTTCATCAGCAAATTTCCTATGTGTTCATTACTAGCCTGAAGTTTAACTATCTCAAACAAGTTTTCATCTTTCTCTTTCTCTAACTTCACCAGATTATCTTCAATCTGACTATAGTACAACATGCTCTTTAACACCTCTTTCTCCATAGACCTTGCACGAGGCAAAACTATACCCCTGCTCACTTCCTTGTGAAGCTCATAGGCTCTACTGGTTAAATATGGCAAATCCCAAAGAAGGGATAAGAATTTGCTCATTCAGAATTTCACTATTTCTCTGGGTAAGTTTGTTCATTTAGGTTTTGTTATAATGTTTGGTTAGGATACTGTGCACAATCTGACAATCGGATTGGCTATCTATGCGTGTTTATTTTACTGTTCCCGTTAACTACATGGCTGGTCTGTGATCAGAATTCCTAAAATAATCTTCCAAAATTGTTTGATTTACCTAAGGAAATTTCTCGGCTAAGTCAGAGAATTATGTCTGTTGCTTCATAATAAACAAATTAAATGACATTGAGTGATGAACTCGACAGTCTAGCTGCTAAACACAAATGCACGATAATTTTCAGTATGATGTCGATAGCAAAATTGATGTTTATGATTATACTAGAATGTTAATTCAGTTTTTGATGAGATTAGGAGAGATTTAGATTTTGCTGATGTACCCTGTTTCTTCTCTAAGTCAATTTTACATTCTTTTACAGCTAGAAGATGAAAGAGATATACACAATCAACCTGGACAGACATGATAATCCAAATAAGACTTTTAAAAACTGTTTTCCTATAATCAACACTCTAGTGTGCATACAAGGTCCAGGGATATAGTAGTAACTTATTAAGCTAAATGATGAAGAAATGCCTATCCAACATCGAGCAGCATACAAGGTTAAGGTCTCACTGGTGCGCCGGGGAAAATGCTTTCTAAGTGTGTTAATTTTCCAAACACCCCACATCAACAAGAACAACGGGATCAAATATTATACTGAAAACATTTTTCTAGGAACTAATATTGCAGGTGTCGTTTCAAATAGCTGCTCAAAACCTTCCACATCCAGTAAATTTGTAAAAAAATTTATTCAAGATATGTAACTACGAAAATTCAAGATATATATGCCAAAAGTTGTTTCAATTTATTTTCCACCGAGTGAAATGACACCAGTGACATAGTACCTGGCTCATAACTTACTTTATAATTAATTTAAGGGTGGGAAATTAAATTTAATCTCCCCGGAATTATTGTCATTTAAATTAAATTTAATTGTTGGAGTCCATGAACTAAAAATTTCGTATTTAGATTTTAGAGTAATTTAACTTTTGAATTCTTTTTTAATTGTCCTTCCGTTAAAAAGATTCTAACGGAAATTGAAATCTTGCTTATGTGGATATTGATTAATCTAACACGGCTTACATTACTTTATAATTAATTAATTTAAGGGTGGAAAATAAATTTAATCTCCCCGGAATTTTTGTCATTTAAATTAAATTTAATTGTTCGAGTCCATGAACTAAAAATTCCGTATTTAGAGTAATTTAACTTTTGAATTTTTTTTAATTGTCCTTCCGGCTTGCATTACAACTTTAGTACATTACATGACAATTTTCCAACAATAGTTGCCCAGAACGAACGACACCAACACCCACAACCATCATCTTCTTCATCCCCTCTTCACTATTTCTTCCACCACCCCAAGCTCATATACACATATATACATTACTAAATATACATATACACATTTCTCACACATACACACCACAAGGTGGTTGCCGGCGGCCGGACTACGCCACCATCATTGTCATCCCCTCCCTCTCATCGCGTCTCTTTCTACCTGTCACATCACCCATCAAAGCACAAGCATACACATACTTACACGATCATTCACAATTATAGATCCTAATTCTATTTACACCACAATTATTCATCTCATTTGTAAAATTAGAAATTCTAATTCTATTTACACCACTCTTATAATCATTTATCTTATTACCATTGAGCTTCTGTGCTACCATTATTACTTGATTCACTTATGCTGTGCTCCAGAGTTTTTTTGATGAAGAAGAGAAGAGAAGAGAAAAGAAGAGAAACATATAAAAAACAAGGTAACACATAATAGGTAGTCATGTGAATGGTTTGTGCAAATCTTTTGCTGAATTTTATAATTATTCGTCCAAACATATATATAGTTTAATAAAGGGATATTATGAATAGTACCCTTTTGGTTTTGGCTTTTATGAATGGTGTCACTCCAAATTTTTGGCTTACACATGGTGCCCTTATAGAATTGGCTAGTCGTTAAGAATACCACTCTGTTACATGAAACGTTAATCAATCGTTAATCATTCAATTTAAATATAAATTTTATTATTTTAAAAAGTAAAATATACTTAAAATACATATATCCCCTTAAAATAAACCAAGTCAGGTCCATTATGATAAGACAACGATAGATAACTGAAACGAAGATGGTTAAATTAGGTCAATTGATCGAAAAACAACTTCATTACTTGATTTTATTCATGTTTCTCCATTGATAATCTCAATTAGATGTATGTATGTATGTATGTATAAATTAGTCTCGTATGTAAATATATAGACTTATTACTGTTTGTGATGCATACGTGTGTGTATATGTTGTTGTAAGTATGAATCTTTGAGGTGTGTTTGGAGGGCTAAAGATATTAGTATCAAAGTGGATGATATTAGTAGCTTCTTTGTTCGATTTGGTCATCGAATATGAAAATACGACTAATAGATTAGGTATGAAACCTAATAATCTGCATAAACTGATTCTGAATTTTGGAAGAACGTCTAAGGAAACAATGAACAAAGGGGCTGGGGGAATGATGGTGGGTCGAATGACAATGCGGGAATTGATGATGGGGGAAATGTTATTGGGGTTTGTGATCATCAGCTTGAAGATATTTTGGTTCCAAGTGATAGTGTTGATAAGTCTTCTCAAACCATGGGCAAAAACCAAGACTAAAAGACTTAACAGAAGTTTAACTTTTCTTCTAACGGAGTGGTATTCTTAACGACTAGCCAATTCTATAAGGGCACCATGTGTAAGCCAAAAATTTGGAGTGGCACCATTCATAAAAGGCAAAACCAAAAGGGTACTATTCATAATATCCCTTTAATAAATTATGCCACATAACGTTGAATCTTTTTTTTCAACCACAAAATTCAAAAGTTAAATTACTCTAAAAGTTAAATAAAACAACAATAATTTGGGGACGATTCAATTAAATTTCTCTTAATTTTTTTTTAAAAATAATTAGGTTTATATGCCTTACAAATGAGTATCTGTTCTAACAAAATTTCAAAGGTGAGCGAGAAACGAACACAGTACCTAGAGTCCTAGACGATTAACCACTTGAGCTACCTAATCGCGCTCCATTAATTTAAATAAAAAGTAAAATAAGGAAAAGTACACGAAAAGTACACGAAAACGAAAATGAAACAGAAAGTACACGAAACGAAAACTATAAGTGCTGAGTGTCCATTGACCATGACCAATACATACAGATTATTTTAAGTATTTATGAATTATGATGTACAATATTTTGAGTATATAATTTTGTATAAAAATAAGAGTAAAGTGCACTTTGTGTACCTGCAGTTTGTGTGTCAGGCCACTTGGGTAGTATACTTCAAAAACTACCATTTGCTATACTGAAATTCCAGTTTCGTAACATTATGTGTATTTTAGTTAAAATTATATTAAAATGCAGGGGTAAAATAGTTTTTTGTCGTCATCTTCTTCAGCAAACCCATTTGTACCATTGATGAAGCTTTTGAGAAATTAAAACTTGGATATCTCAATCATTTCTTAATGAAATCGAGTTATTTAAGTTGCAACAGAATGCTCTCTTTCTTCTCTACAAATTGATATTGATTTTGACTATGAAAGAATAATTTCAAGAAATTCATATATTTCTAATATATTTAGAATCTAAATATGAAAATTTCTTCAAGTTAATCTTTCATAGCCAAAATCGATATCAATTTGTAGAGGAGAAAGAGATCATTCTGTTGCAATTTAAATGACTCGATTTCATTAAGAAATGAATGAAATATTCAAGTTCTAATTTCTCAAAAGATTCATCAATGGTAAAAATGAGTTTGATGAAGAAGATGATGACATAAAGACTATTTTACCCTTGCATTTTAATGTTATTTTAACTGAAATACACATAATATTACGAAACTGGAATTTCAGTATAACAAGTGGTAGTTTTTGAAGTAGAATATCTCAAGTGGTGTGACACACAAACTGTATGTACACAAAGTACACTTTACTCTAAAAATAATACATATAATATTTATTTATGATATGTATTTATATAATTTTAAAATATTTATTTATTTATTTCGTGTACTTTCGTTTCGTGTCGTGTACCCAAGGGTAAACCCAAAACGACACTAAATTCGCTCGTGTAATTTCATGTTCGTGTACTGAAAAGGTCAAACCAAACCCGTACTTTTCGTGTCGTTTTCGTGTCGGGTACGAAATTGCCGGCTCTAACCTAGACGATAAGAGAAAACTCTTAACCACTTGAGCTACCTAATCACGCTCCATTAATTTAAATAAAAAGTAAAATAAGGAAAAGAAGAAGCACGTTTTTACTTCAAAACAAATAAACATTTGTACCCTATCAAGTTTTATCATCCGAAATAATGTTTTATGGTATAACTAGGTGAAACAGCCGCGCTTCGCGCAGTTTGTAAAAAATGATTAAACGATCTGATAGTTAGAAATTCATAACACTTTATTTTTATCAAATAACAGTGTTTTACGATTGTCTAGTAGTATATTATTTAACAAAAGTGATATTTTATTTTGAAAAGGTTTTTAGTTCTCTGTGGCTCACTAAATATAATTAGCTCATTTAAATTTTAAGGGCAGAATCATTAAAGATTGTTGTGCCCAAAATCTCACGTGGGCTCGATTTAAGGCCCATATCTGTTATAAGTCCAGTAGCAGGGTATTGGGCTAGGATGGTGGATACCAAGATATAAGTTCATGATGCCTTGGTCTAGGTTCAAGGAGTCCGGATAGGTTCGAGGTGTCGCGACAGGTACCCAAGAACAGGTTCGAGGTACCAAGGAAGCCTCAGGGTATTGAGGTACAGGATATGGATGTCATGGGTCAGGTGCAGGAACCTCTAAGGTGGTTCAGGGTGCCAGGGCAGGTCCAAGGTCTCGAAGTTCAAGATGGGGAGCAGTGAGGTTCAGGTGGTCTGAACCTTGAGACTGGTCACAGGTGATGAGTAGTCGAAGGCAGAATACTAGTAGGACAAGGACTCAGCTACCTATACTTTAGGGGCACGGATTTATACTCATAAAAGGACTTCTAAACCTGATTAAACAGGATGGATGGAACAAATGTAATTAGTATGGGACTCATATTAGTTATTCGGATAAGCATTACTTCCTCGAGGATTTAAAGGACTTAGAGTTGGACATGGATTAGGAGACTAGGAAGCTCGGTTGGAGTTGCCTAATTCGACAAAAGCTCTAAGATGGACGATCTTAGAGTGGTCGAATTTGCAGGAAGGAAGAAGTATAAACTTAATAGAACTACATGGGGCTTGATTCCTATAAATAGGATATGTAGGCACTTGACTAAAGGATTCGGATTTTCACACTTGAGAAGTATAAGGCACGTGCACCTCAGTGATACATATTCCGGCGAATTTACGGGTAGTGTAGGATTTACACTACTTATTTCGACCGGTGGTTTGTCAACTCAGCCCCCGGAAATCATACTTCAACCACTCTGTTCTAACTAGTCAGCTTCAGGCTTCGTACTGTGAGCCTGCAGCTCCGTCCGATAATCAAGGACGTTTCTTACGAATATTCCAGCGAGATTCTCTCAATTGTGTTGTACCAAATTTCTCTCACAACATAAGTGGCGCTAGAAGGAGGGGAACTCCATTAGAAATCTTAAAAGAGAAAAGATGTCGGAGGATTCCGGAAAAACGCAAACACCAACTAACAATGAAGAAGGCCGTGGAACAGGTCCTCATGGCGAGGTTACGAACAAGGATATTTTCGATCATCTCAAGAAAATTGGTGAAAGGGTAGATTCCTTGGAGAAAAAATCTGAAAAGATGAAGAGATGGCGAAAGAAGCAAAAACGGCCTAAGGCTCCAAAGGTTACGCCTACTCGGCTGGATTTTGGCAGCGAGGAGGAAGGACCTGAGAAGGAGAGAACTAAGAAGACTTTTTCTGATGTTGAAACCGATCAGAGTAATCCTGACTGGAACTCTGAAGCTGAGCCCAAGGATAAGGAGGATCCTGAACCTTCGGTTACAAGGAGTGTTACTGTATTCGACCGAATGGGAAAGAAGCTAACGAGTAAGGATTTGAGGCTTAAGCTATTGGAAGCAAAACAGAAGGGCCCCAAGAAGGTACAAAGTGAGAAATCACTGTCTAAAGCATCAGGGAGTCATAAGGATAAGTCCCACTCTAAACCTGAAGATGAGCATAGCTCAGGCTCGTCCTATAAAGCTGATGACAGTTCTGATGAGAGCTCCAACGGTGGAAGTGACACTGATGACACCTCTAGGTCAGCCGAAGGTGGTGGAAAATACAAGGAGGAGGACCTCAGGAAAGTCCTCGAGAAGATTATGGCAGAGAGGGGCCCCCAATCAGGATTGACGGTGGGATCACCTTTCACTAAGAAGGTGCGGGATTCGCCCTTACCCCGTAGCTACAGGGGAGTGGGAGACTTGAAATTCAACGGGACCACAGACCCCGTAGAGTTTCTCAGTCGTTTCAACACGGAGATGGAAGTCTATCAAATCAAGGATCGCACAAAATGTCGGTTGCTGGCTGCAACTCTAAGGGATAGTGCTCATCAGTGGTTCAAGAGGCTCCCCTCCAATTCTATTAAGTCATGGAGACAGATGGGTGAGATGTTTGTAACTCAGTTTAGAGCTTCAGTCACGTTTGCACCTCCGGCCAATACCCTAGCAAATATTAAGCAACGTGACAATGAATCACTTAACGACTATTTCAAGAGGTTCAATGCTGAGGTTCCAAGGGTGAGGAAAACCACAGACGAAACTTATAAAAATTTTCTGATAGCTGGGGTTAAGCCTGGGACCGAGTTCTGGAAAGAGCTGCAGAGTAGGGAACCTACCACTTTGGCTGACTTCTACGCTAAGGCAGAAAGACACAAAGTCGTGGAACAGTCCTTGGAGAATTTGAAAAAGGATAATGCTTCACGAGATTGGAACAGGAATAAGAGGAATAGGTCCTACAGCCCGAAGGAAAGGAGTTATAGCAAGCGGACAACCTATAACACGGCTTCAGGTGATGGCCGGGATGTCGGCAAGGAGGCGAAGACTGCACCTCTGCCAGTAAACACCACAGGTTCAAAGAGAACAGTTGAGTACAAATATCTGTCATCTAAGGGTAGTAGGAGGTACTCGGAATACACCCCTTTGGCAGCACCTGTGGAACACATCTTTGAAATTGGTGATAAGTCGGGGATGTTCAGAAAACCCTCCAGGACGGGACCTCCCGGAAGGAAGGATTTAGCTAGATATTGTGCTTTCCATGATGCTAATGGGCATGAAACAGCCGACTGCCGACACCTCAAAGATCATATTGAGGACTTGATCAGGAAAGGTTTCCTCACAGAATTTGTGGCCCAGGAGGCGAAAAAGTACAAGGATGATAGATCCAAGAGAGATGAAGAAAAGTCTGCACCTGATCGAGCTACCAGGGCTGGTAGTATTCACACAATCATAGGCAGACCATACATTGGAGGTTTCAGCAGGAATGCAATGAAGAATTATGCACGTGAGGCTAGAGGAAACCCTCTCACAAATGTTTATCATTTGGCAGATAGGCCCCCAAAGCTGTTTAGAGGTGAAGCTGCGGACATCACCTTCACTGAAGACGATGCAAGGCATGTGCATCACCCCCACAACGATGCATTGGTGGTGACTATCACAATTGGAGGGCTCAATGTGCATCAAGTCTTGGTGGATAATGGAAGTTCTTGCAACATATTGGCTTATGACACTTATCAAAAGATGGGACTCGCGGACAAGGAAATGTCCCCTGCTTACAATGACTTATACAGATTTACTGGCGGACCAGTGCAAGTTGTGGGTAGAGTAAAGCTTCCTGTTGTGTTGGGGGCTGAACCTATGAGAGCTACGCAGGTGACAGAATTCATGGTGGTGAACGAAGACATATCATATAATTGTATCGTGGGTAGACCCCTCTTAAAGGAAATGAGAGTAGTAACCTCTATCTACCATCTCTCCATGAAGTTTCCCACTCCTAACGGGATTGGATGTCTAAAGGGCTGTCAGGTAGATTCAAGGGAATGTTATAGTAAGGCTCTGCGCACCGCTGAGCAAGCTTCAAAGCATTTGTTGTTGGTTGATGGAGGTACCACGGATAATTGCTATAGGTACCAGGAGGCACCAATGAAGGATGAACCTTCACAGCAGGTACATAATTTGTGTAATGTAATTATGATTATCCAACATCCAGGTGAAGAAAGCTCCATGGATATTGTCTTTTCTTCGGGGGTAGATACCCAGAATGAGGTACGGATGCTGGAGGCACCCCACCAAAACTCAAAGAAGACAGTGAACCTCTTATCGAAGGTATTGTTGAAGAGGTAAATGATAGCGACTTTGAGGACGCCCAGACGGAAAGCTTCCCCAAGGTTTCTTCACAATCTAGAAGAATTGATACAGAAGTTCAGGTGAAGGTTGACTTAGATCCCCGAATGCCTGAAGCTAGGGAAACAACAGGTGCTGCTGGTGACACTTTGTCAATCCTAGTGGATGCAACCGACCCTTCCAAGGAGCTGAAAATTGGAAAGCAGTTGGAACCTGAAGCTAGGGAAGCATTGGCTCGTTTCTTAAAAAATAACTTAGATGTTTTCGCTTGGTGTCACTCTGACATGGTGGGGATTGATCCCAGGGTGATGTGTCATCACCTTAACATTGACCCTGAAAGGGTTGCCGTGAGACAAAAACGAAGGGCGATAAGTGGTGAGAGAGCTTTAGCCCTCAAAGAAGAGGTTGACAGGCTACTAGAAGCTAGGCTGGTAAGAGAATCATTCTACCCGGATTGGTTGGCAAATCCAGTGCTTGTCAAGAAACCTAACGGAAAATGGCGAACATGTGTGGATTTTACGGATTTGAACAAGGCATGCCCTAAAGACAGCTTTCCACTCCCACGGATTGATCAATTGGTTGATGCTACAGCTGGGCATGCTCTCTTAAGCTTCATGGATGCCTACTCGGGATATAATCAGATTCCCATGTATGAACCTGATCAGGAGCATACATCCTTCATCACAGATAGAGGCCTCTACTGTTATATTGGCATGCCTTTCGGATTGTTGAACGCTGGAGCTACCTACCAAAGGCTGGTTAATAAGATGTTCAAAGATCAGATAGGGAAAACCATGGAAGTTTATGTTGATGACATGCCGGTCAAATCTAAAGCTGCAGCTGACCACGTGTTACACATATCAGAAATGTTCAACATACTACGTAGGTTCAGAATGAAGCTCAACCCTCAGAAATGTGTTTTCGGCGTGGAATCAGGAAAGTTTCTAGGCTTCATTGTCAATCATCGGGGAATTGAAGCAAACCTTGCCAAGATTAAAACTTTAGTCGAGATGAGATCTCCTCGTAACATAAAGGAGGTTCAGAGTCTTACCGGCAGAATTGCAGCTTTGAACAGGTTTGTCTCCAAATCTTCAGATAAATGTAGAGAATTCTTTGCAGCAATCAAGAAAGGGAAGAACTTCGAGTGGAACTCGGAGTGTGAAGCAGCCTTTACAAAAATAAAGGAGCAGTTGGGCAGTCCTCCATTGCTGTCTAAACCGCTTGATGGAGAGGTCCTCATATTGTACTTAGCAGTTTCGGAATACTCTATCAGTGCTGTGTTAGTTCGGGAGGAGCTGCAGGTTCAACACCCAGTCTATTACGTAAGCAAAAGATTGTTGGAGGCTGAAACAAGGTATTCTAACATGGAAAAGTTGTCTTATTCTTTGATCTTGGCTTCAAGGAAACTTCGGCCTTATTTTCAAGCACACCGAATCGAGGTACGTACCTCATTCCCTTTAAGACAAGTTTTGCACAAACCTGAAGCTTCGGGAAGGCTTATGAAATGGGCTGTGGAGTTGGGACAATTCGATATTGACTTTAAGCCAAGGACGACTATAAAAGGGCAGGTGCTGGCAGACTTTTTGTTGGAATTCCCCCCATCATTTGAAGTTAAGGGCGATGAGTGTATAGCCGAACCTTCAGCCCCGGAAGAGGTGGTTGAAAACTGCTCGCCATGGTGGACACTTTACGTAGATGGAGCGGTAAATGGAAATGGGGCAGGAGCTGGTATTATTCTCATTAGCCCGGAGGGCCACAAGCTTCAAAGCTCTATTCACTTCGCTTTTAACGCAACGAACAATGATGCAGAGTATGAAGCTCTAATAGCTGGTCTGAAGCTTGCTTTGGAAATGAGGGTAGAAAACATGACTGTTTTCAGTGATTCTATGCTGGTGGTATGGCATATTCGAGGGGGATTCCAAGCTAGAGGTCCTCGTACTGACCTTTACATGAGGTATGCTCAAGAGCTGATTAGCAGGTTCAAAGAAGTGAACCTTGAACAAATCCCAAGGACACAAAACACCGATGCTGATGCGCTTGCAAAGTTGGGTTCACAAAGGGAAGCTACTATGTTAGGGGTTATACCTTTGGAGATTCAACTTCAACCTAGCATTCCTAGACTCGAGGTCATGAACTTGGAACCTGCGACTGAGGCATTATGGACAACACCTATTATGAATTACATCACAAAGGGGATTGTTCCAGAAGGAAAAGAGGAGGCCAGGAGAATAAGATACCAGGCTACAAGGTATGTTATCTACGATGGTTCTTTATACAAAAGAGGATTCAATAAGCCGCTTCTGAGGTGCATATCAGGTGACGAGTGCGAGTACATTATGCGAGAGGTCCATGAAGGAATTTGTGGTAATCATTCGGGTGGAACCTCCTTGGCACATAAGATACTCCGTCAAGGGTATTACTGGCCCACGATTCAGAAGGATGCCCATAGGTTCGTACAAGCCTGCGATCGTTGTCAAAGGTTTGCAAATTTCAATAGCACTCCAGCTGTCCCGTTGAAACCTCTCACCAGCCCATGGCCTTTCGCTGTGTGGGGGATTGACCTGATCGGAGAGCTACCTAAAGGTAAAGGGGGAGTGAAATACGCCGTGGTGGCTGTAGATTATTTTACCAAGTGGGCTGAAGCTGAACCTCTGGCTACAATAACAGCTGCAAAGATAAAGGAATTCGTGTTCAGAGCAATTGTTTGCAGATTCGGAGTCCCTTACAAGCTAATTTCAGATAATGGAAAGCAATTCGATAGCAAAGAGTTGCGAAAGCTGTGCGATGACCTCGGGATTCAGAAAGGCTTCACGGCAGTCTATCACCCTCAAAGTAATGGACAGACGGAAGCTGTCAATAAGATCATCAAGCACACTTTGAAAACTAAATTGGAAGAAAGCAAGGGATGCTGGCCTGAGGAACTCCCTATGGTTTTATGGTCATATAACACCACACCACGAACCACCACAGGAGAATCACCTTTCACCTTAACCTATGGCTGTGAAGCTATGGTGCCCGTGGAAATTGGGGCTGGATCGTTCAGAAGGGATAACTACGATCCTGAAAACAACGAGGTGAATCATCGATTGTACTTAGATCTCGTGGAAGAGGTTCGAACTACTGCACAGCTGAAGCTAGCTGCTTATCAACAACGTACTCAGAAGTACTTTGACAGCAAGGTCCGTGCTCGTCCGTTGAAGGTTGGCGATTTGGTCCTAAGGAGAATGATGCCCAACATGAAGGTTCATGGGCATGGTGTGTTTGGAGCAAATTGGGAAGGTCCGTACCTCATAAAGGCTGTCTTATGGGAAGGTACCTATCATCTCACAGATTTGGATGGAAAGCTCATTCCAAGGGCATGGAATGGTGAGCACCTCAAGAAATACTACCAGTAAATCCTCAGGTACTATTTTTGTAGGCCTCTTTCAGGCATAGGAATAATAAAAGCAGTTTATTAGTTGTAACTGCCATGCTTAGGTATAGCTTCATGGCTGTGAGCCTCAGCTTCATAGCTGTTTGGCTCAGCTTCGAAGCACTTTGTTTCAAGTTCATAGTAAGACATTGTCATTTGTTCTTTGAGCACTCGGGGGGTAGTGTATGCACACCCTACCTATTGGATGTCTTTCGATAAATTTTACAATACTAATGAAACCTCTATTTTTGGTTCATATGGCTTTTCTTGTTTGAATGCTTTATCACTCCTTATGTTTTTGCTGTAAGGATTACATGTGGATTAAAAGTTCGATGTATGATTGCCTTTGTTTAGTTCTTCACCATAAACGATTATATGATAAAGAACTGGGGGGTAGTGGATATACTCTATACATGTTCAAATGGTTAAATTTCGAAATAATATTATTTGGATTGAATTTAATATCATTGGATTGGATTTAATATTATTTGGATTGGATTTAATAATATTTGGATTCGAAATAATATTATTTGGATTGAATTTAATATTATTGGATTGAATTTAATATCATTGGATTGGATTTAATATTATTTGGATTGGATTTAATAATATTTGGATTGGATTGGATTGGAGATTCACACTCATGGATTATGAGGTAAAGGTTAACACTCATAAATTATGAGGTAAAGGTTAATACTCATGGATTATGAGGTAAAGGTTAATGCTCATAGATTATGAGGTAAAGGTTAATACTCATGGATTATGAGGTAAAGGTTAATATTCATAGATAAATATTCAAATGTATCAACTCATATAAGCCCTAGGGACACTAGGCATGAGTATCATGGTAAAGTGTGAAAACCACTCATGGGCCACACTCTGGTTCAGACTTCCTTGCACGGATGCAAGTTGGAACATTGGACGAATTAACACCACAGTTGGGAAGGTTCAAGGCTAATGATCCCTGAAGCTGTGGCACGGATTAAGCTTCATACAGGATTGTGAAGTACATGGAATTTAATGGCACATTGCCCTAGGCAAGGATATATATGCATGATCAGGTTTTCTCGAATGCAGTGGATAAAATGGCTTATGTATGATCTCATCTATGGAAAATAGATTATGTACTTAAGGAAATTAGGTGCGAGAATGGATTATTTATACATCAGATTATTGGAGTAATGTGGTCGTGAATGACCTTCATCATATACGGTTTGTATCTCCAGACAAGAGGTGCGAAAAAGCGCGGGTGAGCTTCAGGTTTATGGCTGCAATGACGCAAATACGGAATCTAGACATACACTACCACAGCTTGAGGATCCTGGTTATCTAACGTAGCAGGACAGGTTGGTTTGGTGCACTCGGAATCTCACGGAACCACAGCTACCTGTATGTGAACTCGATATATCGATTTAGTAATCATACAGAAGAAATAGCATGGAAAATCTAGACATGGATTTCGCGCATAAGGAAAACAAAAGTACGACAGATTTAAAAAGATGAAAACCAGATTTAAAGGCTACATCTTGCGAGGTATTCCGAGGTACCCGCACCCTCATCCGAATGTTAAAAAATCTATGGCGCGAACGCCAGGAATGTTATCGAAACCAAAAACCATAAAGTTAACCCTTCCAAAGGGTATGAATGTTTTCGAGGATAGAAATACTTATAATGAAAAACGGTACTCATGAAGCGAGGTTGTCAGGAGACGCCCCAGGAGCTTCCGGGTCAACAACAGGGTCGGCCGCCTCCACACCTTCCATTTGGGCATCTGGGTTGGAGCTCTCACCCATGACCTGCACCTCAGCCTCAGGTTCAGATGGAACAATCTTCTCCTGCTCCACAGCTGCAGCAGCCTCCCTCTTCTTAATCTCTCCCACTAGTTTCACGGCATCCTCCCCAAGCAGGGTCCAATCTAGAGTCGGGAAGTGGTCATAGGTGGACTCGATATAATCATTTACCCCGCGGCTATATCCGGCCTCAAACTTTTCACGTTTGGCAGCCTCACGGGTAGACCTCTCCAGGACGATGGTGGTATTGAGAGAATCCAGCTTCTTCTTGAACTCGCCAACCTTCCTGGTATAGGAAGCTTGTAGAGCGTCATTTTCAGTATCAAGGTTCACTATGGAGGTGTTCAGCTGTTCACGTTCTTTTAATAGCTTAGCCTCGGAAGCCTTGAGCTTCTTGCTGGCATCAGCTAACTTCTTCTTTTCATCTTCACTCGTCTTAAGGAGGGATTTCAAATACTTGACTTCATCGGATAATTTCTGATCACCACGGGCTACGACCATCATTTCTTCATTCCGTTTCAAAATATGAAAGAGACTCTGAGCTTCGCACCAGGTGGTGGCCTTTACAGCTTCAAACGAGCTCATCTTATCCCATTCAGCAATAACCTCCTCCGGGATCTGATTCCCCACCATGGCAGAAAACTTACGGATCAGATGGTTGGAACCTTCACTTGGGGTGCCGAGGGGTGATGGCTTGGACTTCTTGAAACGGGATCTCGGGCCCTTAGCCGAGTCAATGGCAGCAGATACTGGTAATTTCCTTTTGGAAGAAGTAGCAGACTTATCCTGGGAAGCAAGGGTTGATTTCATCCTGGAGATAGGGGTAGCATCTATGGGAACAAGGTCTTTTCCTTCATCTCCAAAGAGATCGTCATAACTTGCGGATTTGTTGACAAACGATGGCACACCAGAAGCCATATCTACAAAAAGAAGATCAAAAGTCAGTACTTGAATAATAAAATATGAAAACAAGGATAACATCATGTTGAGAATGCACAAATGATAAAGTAAAGCACAGAGACATCATAGGAAACTTATTTTACTTGAGGTTTCAGCTTCAGAGTCCTCTGTTGAAACCAGGTTCAAAGATTTCTTATTTGGCAAGAAACCACATCTTCTAAGGTTTTGATCTGTCAGCAGACTAGCACCATCTCCTAGCTCCGCTGACAGCTTCAAGGCCTCAAGAGCCCTTTCCAGAGAATGGCCTTTAAGTGCTGTCTTACTCGGAATCTCTATGTAATGGTTTAAGCATGAATTAGATTGTAACATCTAAATCGGTCAGGAAGGAGTAAAGAAGAAATGGAAGCGTTACTTACGAGGGTTTCTATTAAATTCGGTTCTGTATGTGGGACAATCATAGCAGTAGAGAAACTGGGGTAGCCAATCAGACATTCCTTTTTTATTTCCCTTAATGCACTGACCATCATGGACATTCCAGACGGACAAGTAAAAGAAACCAGAGTTTTTTCCCGTTTGCTTGAGCTGATAAAAGAAACCCAGCTCGCGAGCAGACATCTTCTTTTCAAACAATTGGTCATAAAGGACATACATACACATGGCCATCCGGTAGGCATTCGGGGTCATTTGGAGAGGAGCGATGTCATTATAGGTGATGATATCATGAATGAAAGGATGTAGAGGAATGGACAAGCCCATTCTAAAAAACGTGGCGGAAAACACAGCACAAGGTATCTGTTGATCAGGTTCAAAGTTGTCAAAACGGTGACACCTTTCCCCAGGGGAAGGCACCACCAGGCGGCACTTGGGACGATGTTTCTGGAGAAGAAGTTTTACTCTGTTAGCATTCATCGAGGTGTCTAGCTCCTCACAAGCAGGGATTATGCCCTGCGATTCATTGGGATTGTCAGCCCCTGAGGAAACCTTGACCTCAACCTCGGAATCAGGGAGCGGATAATTGTTGGACGATGTTTGGTGAATGGCTATGGCCTGAGGATCTTTGGCTCTGTGAGGAAAGAGATTGTTACGGACGGATACAATAGCTTGTTCGGGAACCAGTACCTTAACCTTGGAGCGAGTTCTGGTACTAACGGGTTTAAGTGGTTTTGATGAAAAGGTTCTGATAGATGAGGGATCAGAGTCACTGGGAATCTGAACCTCGTGAGCAGATGATTGATGCGAACTGGCCGCAGTCGAGTCCCCTGACATCTGCAAAGGATGGAGCAGGGTGAGATAACGGCCAATAGGGTTTTTCTTAGTTAGGCAAACAAGAAGACAACAAAACTGAAAAGTTCATGAAGGATTCCGATTAGGATCTTTTCCTCGAATTACGGCTGGGGATCTTGGTCGAACAGGTGGTGGTCATAATGATTCCGAAGGTATGGGGATTACAAATTACAGGGTTGCTGTTATATCTAAAACGGAGATGAAGGTTCATAGAGGTCTTCACCTCAAGAGAGGTCCCAATATACAGAAATTCAAAACCTAAGGCAATTGGAAGGGTTTTCGGTTTTCGTCCTAAATACTTTTACAGGACGGCATATCAATGGTTAATGTTCTAAAAGCATATGTGACATACATTAATCAACTACACATGCAAGCAAGAACAATCAAGAAGACAAAAAGACACGGTGCGAATATGCAAAGCAACACAACAAAGAAGATATGAGTTTAAAGGGGTTTTAAGGTCTTGATTTTACATGGAAATTAGGCAAATATCGTCAAGCAATCATGATTCACAAGGAGTAAGTGCGTATGGTATTCTGGGTTTCCGGTGTGATTGACGTGATAATACAAGTATGTGTGTATGCATACATGGTAGCATATATATATGTGTGTGAACAGATAAGAGGGGTACGTTCAATAGCGGCATGCAATGACAAATCGGAAATAAAAGTAACAGATAAAGACGGGTTCATACCTTACGGAGTAGCGTAGGTTGGGGAATGATGGAGGATTAAAGTATTGTCGGAACCCCGAGCCGTCTGGAAACCTTTCGCCGGAGGGAAGGTAGAGAGAATGAACAGTTTGTGTGAAAAGTGAGATAAAAAGAGAAAGAACGGGGGGTGAATGTGTGTTTAAATACACATGGAAAAAGAGCAGCTATGCCAGGTGGCATGCACAGGTAGGTTTAATGAAAGATGTGAAGGATTGATGCATGGTTCAATTTTCTAGGAGGAATATGAGAGGTTTGTTGTAGATTTTGAAATTCAAATTCTTTTCAAAAAACAAAGGATAATGTGTGGATAAATAAATGTTTCGTGGAAGCTAATTAAGGTACGGATTTAATTTGCTAAGAAAAGAATAGAGGGATATACGCCGAGGATCTAAGTTAGATACCGGGTGATCAGCTAAGGGTCTGCAGCTGGTTATGAGGTCAAGAGTCGATGGTTGGTGAATGAAATAGGTTTTGGTTCCTTTTGTATCCAATACTGCAAGGAACCGGGGGTAGTTGTTGTGCCCAAAATCTCAATTGGGCTCAATTTAAGGCCCATATCTGTTATAAGTCCAGTAGCAGGGTATTGGGCTAGGATGGTGGATACCAAGATATAAGTTCATGATGCCTTGGTCTAGGTTCAAGGAGTCCGGATAGGTTCGAGGTGTCGCGACAGGTACCCAAGAACAGGTTCGAGGTACCAGGAAGCCTCAGGGTATTGAGGTACAGGATATGGATGTCATGGGTCAGGTGCAGGAACCTCTAAGGTGGTTCAGGGTGCCAGGGCAGGTCCAAGGTCTCGAAGTTCAAGATGAGGAGCAGTGAGGTTCAGGTGGTCTGAACCTTGAGACTGGTCACAGGTGATGAGTAGTCGAAGGCAGAATACTAGTAGAACAAGGACTCAGCTACCTATACTTTAGGGGCACGGATTTATACTCATAAAAGGACTTCTAAACCTGATTAAACAGGATGGATGGAACAAATGTAATTAGTATGGGACTCATATTAGTTATTCGGATAAGCATTACTTCCTCGAGGATTTAAAGGACTTAGAGTTGGACATGGATTAGGAGACTAGGAAGCTCGGTTGGAGTTACCTAATTCGACAAAAGCTCTAAGATGGACGATCTTAGAGTGGTCGAATTTGTAGGAAGGAAGAAGTATAAACTTAATAGAACTACATAGGGCTTGATTCCTATAAATAGGATATGTAGGCACTTGACTAAAGGATTCGGATTTTCACTCTTGAGAAGCATAAGGCACGTGCACCTCAGTGATACATATTCCGGCGAATTTACGGGTAGTGTAGGATTTACACTACTTATTTCGACCAGTGGTTTGTCAACTCAGCCCCCGGAAATCATACTTCAACCACTCCGTTCTAACTAGTCAGCTTCAGGCTTCGTACTGTGAGCCTGCAGCTCCGTCCGATAATCAAGGACGTTTCTTACGAATATTCCAGCGAGATTCTCTCAATTGTGTTGTACCAAATTTCTCTCACAACAAAGATCATGGTACTAAAAATACAAGCAGTTTAGGAGAAAAAGTTCAAAAATGAGTAGTGTATTATCTTCGACAAAGAAACGAGTAATATTTCCAATATCCTTTGACATCCTACATTTGGTTTTTCTTTTCTTTCAATTGTTTAATACAATCTGAATAAACCATGCGAAATTATAAAATTTTATTATACGAAGAAGATACATGTGTACACAACGCAACTTAAAAACTTTACAAGGCACCGCAGAGCTGAATGCCAATGAATTGAATCACAAAAAATATATACGCATTAGTAGAAGAATAGATTCCATTGTTATCATGATAGAGTGATATGTGCCATCAATAGCAATACAAATGATCTTCAAATGTATACCTCCTTCGGTCCTACAAAGATACAGAGAGTTCACTTTCGTAGGTAGAAGCTTTAATTTCAATAAAGTCCACATGACTTATCAGTATTCACTTATAGCAGTAAGTAACTTCTCCAAAAACTTCACAAAATCCAAATGTTATGAATGAATACTTCCTGTTCCGCCAGTCTGAGATGCACTTGTATAATGGTTGACATACCAGCAAAAAACAATCAATCCTGCAGCAGGAATGGAATACGGTACTGATGTTCCAGGAAAAGATTGTTTGAAGCACTTTTAAGTTACAAGAAGTGATGCAAATTTGTATATAGTTTAACTTCTATTCAACCAATGATATATTCAATCTCCAACATTGTTTTATGTACATTTGTATCTAAAATCAACGCCTCAGATTGTTCAGCAACAAATGTAAAAGAGCATAAGAGATATAATAGTCGGAGTTAGGTTATGAGTTATGACTATTGTAACTTGTTCCTTCAATTCTAACTATGTGCAACCCACAAAATTGAAGCTTAGGGAGCCTAATCTATTTAAATATTTTAAAGTTACTTTAATCTGGAAGGGCGGAAAGATACCCGACATCACATTATAACACTAATAATACCAACTACGATCACAAAACTGTATAGACAGATGCAAAATTTAAGGACTTCAAAATTTCTATCATACATAATCTTCTCAGGATCCAAACCTATCAGTATTTTGTTCAATAAAATTCTAATTCTGCAACATGGTTGAACTTCAATAATTAACCAAAACATGTGATATGCAAGGTTTTTGAGTTTTGACTCATTCGGCTAGCCTAGAATCTTGTAGGAACAATATCATATAAATAGGCAATTAATTTATTTGATGAACCAAGTACATTAGTTCTACAGTAGTTGTGATAAGCACTTAAAATATAGGAAAAACTGTTTTCAGTGTAAAAAAGATATAAACTGCATGTACCTTTGCCAAAATTTATTCGTGGGATACCTATTTGTGTAGCAACAAAAAGTATTCCAAAACTTATCTAGAGTTCATACTTTCAATATATCCTTTTAAACCGACACCTGCAGTTAAACCAAAGAAGTCCTTTCCTACTATTACAAATCTCATTCAGTAATACAAAAAACTACACAACACATAAACCAAAGACAGCTGCATATAATCAATAGAGAGAATGATACTGAGAGCTGCTAAGCTATTTTTTAGAAATTCTGCCATCTTAGAATGGCTTATACATGAGTTAACATTTAAATTTGAAAAGTTCGTAGGCAAGTCACAAATCAAAGAGACAAATATGACCAATATACTACATTATTGGGTGGAAGTCGCACAACCATAATAGCCCAATTGTGTCGCCCAAGTGTTACTGACGCACCCCAACAAAATATATTCTAAACATTATGTAGCAACGTAATTCACTCCATTTTCTACTTAAAGACCAATTGTATTGAACTAGTTTGGAAAATTAATTTATTAATGTTATTAATCAAACACGGTGATCGTACAGGAATAAAACGTATGAAAGCAAATTCCGTCATTTCAACCTACCATTATAAAGGAATTTGAAATTTTTTAGGTATATAACTTTAGATACTTGACATATGTCCTAAAAAACAAGAAGTGTTATTTGTATTTGTATACTTGTTACATGATAACATTCATATTTTTGTATTTTGTATACTTGTTACATGATAACATTCATCGGAGCTTAGAAGGGTAGATAATTGGTCTAGGGATGAAAGTCAGGCAACTTAGACAAAGCAACAATTATTAATTTTCATTAAGTTCGTTGTTCGCCTCATTATATATAGATAGCAGCTATGGTAATATCAGGAGTTTATTACTTATTCGAATTCAACACCACCACGAGATGTTATGTGCAGTGGCAACTTGAACTCAGCTTATAAACAAAGTCACCAACAATGTTTAGGCCAGCCTTTCTCAGCCTTATGGCTAAGATCAAGCGTAGTATCTGTTCTTGTCAGTTTAATATCTGATATGCGGGCCAATGGTCCACACGATACTAAAGATTTTTTTTTTATACGGGGAGTCCCACCACAATAGCTTGCTATTGGGGGGTCCTCATGTGTCGCCCAAGTGTTGCACTATTGCTCGGCTGGCACAACCTACTAAAACATACAATAATTTTTCTAGCACTACATTTCCTCCTACGTTGTGTTGGGAATCGAGATTTTTTATGCTTACAGATATTTTCTAGACAAAGGCACTACCATGGTATCATACTATCGTGAATAATAAAATTTAAAAAGAAAAGAAAAAAGTAAAACCAAGTGTAGCACTACCGCTCGGGCCCGGCACACCCCACCAAATCATATTCTAATGTTTCTCAAAAAAAAAGAACTCACTTCATGTTTTCGTAAAATATGTGATGCTGAGATTTGTAATTTCTCGGTTCTACCCATACACTTTTAACGACGGCACTGCTTGTTGCAACTCAACTTATTGTTTTCCTTACAGTACTGAATGACAAGTTATGATTGTAACCAAGTTTTAATTGTAACCCTGGAATCTGAAATTACCTATGTCTGATGAATTTATACTATCTTCTAAATTTTGAGTCTTCGACACACAAACTCCGCATATGTATATTGCTAGTTAAACATCAATCAATCGAAATATATCAACCGAAACACGTTTGTCAAAGATGATTTTGGTTGCATCGGGTAGAGCCGGGGAAGGATGACCGGGACACAACTACAAGTACTACAATACTACACGGATCCGAAGACAACTTTTTTCTAAGTTGAAAAAACTGGACGGGCTAATAGTGAAAGGGTAAAACAAATTGTCGCCTATCTTATAGTTGACTTTCTCGTAACTTTATCCCTCAACGATAATATAGGAATCTGAAGTTCACCAAAAGTGTATAATTAAAGGCATACGGACAACCTAGCAACATACTTACCTGGATGGGGTCAATGGGCGATCAATAAGGTCCATGGCCTAGGTTAGTGACCTCCCATTGCACTTGGGAGGGGTGCTTGCTTAAGATCTACCCAAGTGGTGGATTCTACATCATTATTTGTGACAGGTGGGCTTGCGTTCGCGCAGCCCACGCCAACATCAGTAACAATTCTTTTGTAGCAACGTAGTAGTATACTAGTTTTCCTGCTTTTTAAAAGCATTTGTTGTAAACTAATTTGGTAATAAGTATAAAACAAGTTTAAAACTTTATAAAATACTCCTTTGTAATTAAATTGTAATTTGACATGTAAGGTTTAATTTCTTGGTAATAATTAATACTTAAGAGGACACCTGTCTTCTTTTTTTATTTTGCATATTTGTTATGAATTTATTTTCCACAGAGGTTATTTATTGACAGTAAAAAGGTGTTATTGGGTGGAAGTCGCACAACCATAATAGCCCAATTGTGTCGCCCAAGTGTTACTGACGCACCCTAACAAAATATATTCTAAACATTATGTAGCAACGTAATTCACTCAATTTTCTACATAAAGACCAATTGTATTGAACTAGTTTGGAAATAAATTTATTAAAGTTGTTAATCAAACACGGTGATCGTACAGGAATAAAACGTATGAAAGCAAATTCCGTCATTTCAGCCTACCATTATAAAGGAATTTGAAAATTTTTAGGTATATAACTTTAGATACTTGACATATGTTCTAAAAAACAAGAAGTGTTTTTTGTATTTGTATACTTGTTACATGATAGCATTCATATTTTTGTATTTTGTATACTTGTTACATAATAACATTCATCAGAGCTTAGAAAGGTAGATAATTGGTCTAGGGATGAAAGTCTGGCAACTTAGACAAAGCAACAATTATTAATTTTCATTAAGTTCGTTGTTCGCCTCATTATATATAGATAGCAGCTATGGTAATATCAGGAGTTTATTACTTATTCGAATTCGACACCACCACGAGATGTTATGTGCAGTGGCAACTTGAACTCAGCTTATAAACAAAGTCACCAACATTGTTTAGGCCAGCCTTTCTCAGCCTTTTGGCTAAGATCAAGCGTAGTATCTGTTCTTATCAGTTTAATATCTGATATGTGGGCCAATGGTCCACACGATATTAAAGAATTTTTTTTTATACGGGGAGTCCCACCACAATAGCTTGCTATTGGGGGGTCCTCATGTGTCGCCCAAGTGTTGCACTATTGCTGGGCCTGGCACAACCTACTAAAACATACAATAATTTTTCTGGCACTACATTTCCTCCTACGTTGTTTTGGGAATCGAGATTTTTTATGCTTACAGATATTTTCTAGACAAAGGCACTACCATGGTATCATACATTATATCGTGAATAATAAAATTTAAAAAGAAAAGAAAAAAGTAAAACCAAGAGCAACGCAATAAGACCCCAGGATCGGAACTAAACCTAGTGCCTTTCAGTTTTTACTTCTGTAAACTAAACCTAAACCCGATGTTTATATCAGTATATTAAATAGTGACAACGGCATATTTTTCAAAACCACCTTCCGTAAAGCATACAATCGCTTGATTTGTGAGACGGTAGAGTAAAAGAAAGATACTCTTCAAATCCATTTAATTACTTTGTTGTTTTAATCAAGGGTATTTGCCGCAATCAAGTAAAATCTTGTAAACCGTCTAGAGTGATGTAAAACATTTAGTTGCTCAAAAAACAATTACCACTGCACTCGTCACAATAAGCAAAGAGACAGCAATTAACAAGTGATCTCAATACCTGCAAATGCAGAACAACTTGGTGGAGGAGGCAGTCTCTTGAATACTTGAACCAATTAATCGCTATTTCCTTCCCTTTCTTGGTCCGGTCCCAACTCAGCACAAGGGAGGGAGATTATCTTTTGAGAACTGCTCCTGCACGTCAAGAATTCAAATTCTGAGTAAGAGATCCATGCATCACATCAACAAGAAATATTGTGTGACCTCAACATCATATAAATTTTATAGCTAGAAGCTAAGATTATCCACGCATTTAGTATCTTGCACGAACGGTGAATTTGTTATTATCAATTTGGATTCTATTCATCTTCTACAACTCTTATGATATTATGAGCTGATTTTCCATTCGAGTTTTGCACCACCGCGACATAATTTGTGTCGTTTCTCCTTATCACAGCTCTATAAGCAAAGCCGCGCGTTATGTTTGGGCATACCTTTCTCGGCCTTTTGGCTTAGATCAAGTGTAGTATCTGTTCTTATCAGTTTAATAACTGATACGTGGTCCAATGGTCCACACAATATTGAATTAATTTTTTCAAGGGGGAGTCCCACAACAACAATAGCTTGCTATTGGGGTCTCCACGTGTCGCCCAAGTGTAGCACTACCGCTCGGGCCCGGCACACCCCACCAAATCATATTCCAATGTTTCTCAAAAAAAAGAACTCACTTCATGTTTTCGTAAAATATGTGATGTTGAGATTTGTAATTTCTCGGTTCTACCCATACACTTTTAACGACGGCACTGCATGTTGCAACTCAACTTATTGTTTTCCTTACAGTACTGAATGACAAGTTATGATTGTAACCAAGTTTTAATTGTAACCCTGGAATCTGAAATTACCTATGTCTGATGAATTTATACTATCTTCTAAATTTTGAGTCTTCGACACACAAACTCCGCATATGTATATTGCTAGTTAAACATCAATCAATCAAAATATATCAACCGAAACACGTTTGTCAAAGATGATTTTGGTTGCATCGGGTAGAGCCAGGGAAGGATGACCGAGACACAACTACAAGTACTACAATACTACACGGATCCGAAGACATCTTTTTTCTAAGTTGAAAAAACTGGACGGGCTAATAGTAAAAGGGTAAAACAAATTGTCGCCTATCTTATTGTTGACTTTCTCGTAAATTTATCCCTCAACGATAATATAGGAATCTGAAGTTCACCAAAAGTGTATAATTAAAGGCATACGGACAATCTAACAACATACTTACCTGGATGGGGTCAATGGGCGATCAATAAGGTCCATGGCCTAGGTTAGTGACCTCCCATTGCACTTGGGAGGGGTGCTTGCTTAAGATCTACCAAAGTGGTGGATTCTACATCATTATTTGTGACAGGTGGGCTTGCGTTCGCGCAGCCCACGCCAACATCAGTAACAATTCTTTTGTAGCAACGTAGTAGTATACTAGTTTTCCTGCTTTTTAAAAGCATTTGTAGTAAACTAATTTGGTAATAAGTATAAAACAAGTTTAAAACTTTATAAAATACTCCTTTGTAATTAAATTGTAATTTGACATGTAAGGTTTAATTTCTTGGTAATAATTAATATACTTAAGAGGACACCTGTCTTCTTTTTTTATTTTGCATATTTGTTACGAATTTATTTTCCAGAGGTTATTTATTGACAGTAAAAAGGTGTTATTGGGTGGAAGTCGCACAACCATAATAGCCCAATTGTGTCGCCCAAGTGTTACTGACGCACCCCAACAAAATATATTCTAAACATTATGTAGCAACGTAATTCACTCAATTTTCTACTTAAAGACCAATTGTATTGAACTAGTTTGGAAATTAATTTATTAAAGTTATTAATCAAACACGGTGATCGTACAGGAATAAAACGTATGAAAGCAAATTCCGTCATTTCAACCTACCATTATAAAGGAATTTGAAATTTTTAGGTATATAACTTTAGATACTTGACATATGTTCTAAAAAACAAGAAGTGTTTTTTGTATTTGTATACTTGTTACATGATAACATTCATATTTCTGTATTTTGTATACTTGTTACATGATAACATTCATCGGAGCTTAGAAGGATAGATAATTGGTCTAGGGATCAAAGTCAGGCAACTTAGACAAAGCAACAATTATTAATTTTCATTAAGTTCGTTGTTCGCCTCATTATATATAGATAGCAGCTATGGTAATATCAGGAGTTTATTACTTATTCGAATTCGACACCACCACGAGATGTTATGTGCAGTGGCAACTTGCACTCAGCTTATAAACAAAGTCACCAACATTGTTTAGGCCAGCCTTTCTCAGCCTTTTGGCTAAGATCAAGCGTAGTATCTGTTCTTATCAGTTTAATATCTGATATGTGGGCCAATGGGCCACACGATATTAAAGAATTTTTTTTTATACGGGGAGTCCCACCACAATAGCTTGCTATTGGGGGGTCCTCATGTGTCGCCCAAGTGTTGCACTATTTCTGGGCCTGGCACAACCTACTAAAACATACAATAATTTTTCTGGCACTTCATTTCCTCCTACGTTGTGTTGGGAATCAAGATTTTTTATGCTTACAGATATTTTCTAGACAAAGGCACTACCATGGTATCATACATTATATCGTGAATAATAAAATTTAAAAAGAAAAGAAAAAAGTAAAACCAAGAGCAACGCAATTGCAAGACCCCAGGATCGGAACTAAACCTAGTGCCTTTCAGTTTTTACTTCTGTAAACTAAACCTAAACCCGATGTTTATATCAGTATATTAAATAGTGACAGCGGCATATTTTTCAAAACCACCTTCCGTAAAGCATACAATCGCTTGATTTGTGAGACGGTAGAGTAAAAGAAAGATACTCTTCAAATCCATTTAATTACTTTGTTTTAATCAAGGGTATTTGCCGCAATCAAGTAATATCTTGTAAACCGTGTAGAGTGATGTAAAACATTTAGTTGCTCAAAAAACAATTACCACTGCACTCGTCACAATAAGCAAAGAGACAGCAATTAACAAGTGATCTCAATACCTGCAAATGCAGAACAACTTGGTGGAGGAGGCAGTCTCTTGAATACTTGAACCAATTAATCGCTATTTCCTTCCCTTTCTTGGTCCGGTCCCAACTCAGCACAAGGGAGGGAGATTATCTTTTGAGAACTGCTCCTGCACGTCAAGAATTCAAATTCTGAGTAAGAGATCCATGCATCACATCAACAAGAAATATTGTGTGACCTCAACATCATATAAATTTTATAGCTAGAAGCTAATATTATCCACGCATTTAGTATCTTGCACGAACGGTGAATTTGTTATTATCAATTTGGATTCTATTCATCTTCTACAACTCTTATGATATTAGGAGCTGATTTTCCATTCGAGTTTTGCACCACCGCGACATAATTTGTGTCGTTTCTCCTTATCACAGCTCTATAAGCAAAGCCGCGCGTTATGTTTGGGCATACCTTTCTCGGCCTTTTGGCTTAGATCAAGTGTAGTATCTGTTCTTATCAGTTTAATATCTGATACGTGGTCCAATGGTCCACACGATATTGAATTAATTTTTTCAAGGGGGAGTCCCACAACAACAATAGCTTGCTATTGGGGTCTCCACGTGTCGCCCAAGTGTAGCACTACCGCTCGGGCCCGGCACACCCCACCAAATCATATTCTAATGTTTCTCAAAAAAAAGAACTCACTTCATGTTTTCGTAAAATGTGATGTTGAGATTTGTAATTTCTCGGTTCTACCCATACACTTTTAACGACGGCACTTCTTGTTGCAACTCAACTTATTGTTTTCCTTACAGTACTGAATGACAAGTTATGATTGTAACCAAGTTTTAATTTGTAACCCTGGAATCTGAAATTACCTATGTCTGATGAATTTATACTATCTTCTAAATTTTGAGTCTTCGACACACAAACTCCGCATATGTATATTGCTAGTTAAACAGCAATCAATCGAAATATATCAACCGAAACACGTTTGTCAAAGATGATTTTGGTTGCATCGGGTAGAGCTGGGGAAGGATGACCGAGACACAACTACAAGTACTACAATACTACACGGATCCGAAGACATCTTTTTTCTAAGTTGAAAAAACTGGACGGGCTAATAGTCAAAGGGTAAAACAAATTGTCGCCTATCTTATAGTTGACTTTCTCGTAACTTTATCCCTCAACGGTAATATAGGAATCTGAAGTTCACCAAAAGTGTATAATTAAAGGCATACGGACAACCTAGCAACATATACTTACCTGGATGGGGTCAATGGGCGATCAATAAGGTCCATGGCCTAGGTTAGTGACCTCCCATTGCACTTGGGAGGGGTGCTTGCTTAAGATCTACCCAAGTGGTAGATTCTACATCATTATTTGTGACAGGTGGGCTTGCGTTCGCGCAGCCCACGCCAACATCAGTAACAATTCTTTTGTAGCAACGTAGTAGTATACTAGTTTTCCTGCTTTTTAAAAGCATTTGAAGTAAACTAATTTGGTAATAAGTATAAAACAAGTTTAAAACTTTATAAAATACTCCTTTGTAATTAAATTGTAATTTGACATGTAAGGTTTAATTTCTTGGTAATAATTAATATACTTAAGAGGACACCTGTCTTCTTTTTTTATTTTGCATATTTGTTACGAATTTATTTTCCACAGAGGTTATTTATTGACAGTAAAAAGGTGTTATTGGGTGGAAGTCGCACAACCATAATAGCCCAATTGTGTCGCCCAAGTGTTACTGACGCACCCCAACAAAATATATTCTAAACATTATGTAGCAACGTAATTCACTCAATTTTCTACTTAAAGACCAATTGTATTGAACTAGTTTGGAAGTTAATTTATTAAAGTTATTAATCAAACACGGTGATCGTACAGGAATAAAACGTATGAAAGGAAATTCCGTCATTTCAACCTACCATTATAAAGGAATTTGAAAATTTTTAGGTATATAACTTTAGATACTTAACATATGTTCTAAAAAACAAGAAGTGTTTTTTGTATTTGTATACTTGTTACATGATAACATTCATATTTTTGTATTTTGTATACTTGTTACATAATAACATTCATCGGAGCTTAGAAAGGTAGATAATTGGTCTAGGGATGAAAGTCAGGCAACTTAGACAAAGCAACAATTATTAATTTTCATTAAGTTCGTTGTTCGCCTCATTATATATAGATAGCAGCTATGGTAATATCAGGAGTTTATTACTTATTCGAATTCGACACCACCACGAGATGTTATGTGCAGTGGCAACTTGAACTCAGCTTATAAACAAAGTCACCAACATTGTTTAGGCCAGCCTTTCTCAGCCTTTTGGCTAAGATCAAGCGTAGTATCTGTTCTTATCAGTTTAATATCTGATATGTGGGCCAATGGTCCACACGATATTAAAGAAATTTTTTTTATACGGGGAGTCCCACCACAATAGCTTGCTATTGGGGGGTCCTCATGTGTCGCCCAAGTGTTGCACTATTGCTGGGCCTGGCACAACCTACTAAAACATACAATAATTTTTCTGGCACTACATTTCCTCCTACATCGAGATTTTTTATGCTTACAGATATTTTCTAGACAAAGGCACTACCATGGTATCATACATTAATTGTGAATAATAAAATTTAAAAAGAAAAGAAAAAAGTAAAACCAAGAGCAACGCAATAAGACCCCAGGATCGGAACTAAACCTAGTGCCTTTCAGTTTTTACTTCTGTAAACTAAACCTAAACCCGATGTTTATATCAGTATATTAAATAGTGACAACGGCATATTTTTCAAAACCACCTTCCGTAAAGCATACAATCGCTTGATTTGTGAGACGGTAGAGTAAAAGAAAGATACTCTTCAAATCCATTTAATTACTTTGTTGTTTTAATCAAGGGTATTTGCCGCAATCAAGTAATATCTTGTAAACCGTGTAGAGTGATGTAAAACATTTAGTTGCTTAAAAAACAATTACCACTGCACTCGTCACAATAAGCAAAGAGACAGCAATTAACAAGTGATCTCAATACCTGCAAATGCAGAACAACTTGATGGAGGAGGCAGTCTCTTGAATACTTGAACCAATTAATCGCTATTTTCTTCCCTTTCTTGGTCCGGTCCCAACTCAGCACAAGGGAGGGAGATTATCTTTTGAGAACTGCTCCTGCACGTCAAGAATTCAATTTCTGAGTAAGAGATCCATGCATCACATCAACAAGAAATATTGTGTGACCTCAACATCATATAAATTTTATAGCTAGAAGCTAAGATTATCCAGGCATTTAGTATCTTGCACGAACGGTGAATTTGTTATTATCAATTTGGATTCTATTCATCTTCTACAACTCTTATGATATTAGGAGCTGATTTTCCATTCAAGTTTTGCACCACCGCGAAATATTTTGTGTCGTTTCTCCTTATCACAGCTCTATAAGCAAAGCCGCGCGTTATGTTTGGGCATACCTTTCTCGGCCTTTTGGCTTAGATCAAGTGTAGTATCTGTTCTTATCAGTTTAATATCTGATACGTGGTCCAATGGTCCACACGATATTGAATTAATTTTTTCAAGGGGGAGTCCCACAACAACAATAGCTTGCTATTGGGGTCTCCACGTGTCGCCCAAGTGTAGCACTACCGCTCGGGCCCGGCACACCCCACCAAATCATATTCTAATGTTTCTCAAAAAAAAGAACTCACTTCATGTTTTCGTAAAATATGTGATGTTGAGATTTGTAATTTCTCGGTTGTACCCATACATTTTTCAAGACGGCACTGCTTGTTGCAACTCAACTTATTGTTTTCCTTACAGTACTGAATGACAAGTTATGATTGTAACCAAGTTTTAATTGTAACCCTGGAATCTGAAATTACCTATGTCTGATGAATTTATACTATCTTCTAAATTTTGAGTCTTCAACACACAAACTCCGCATATGTATATTGCTAGTTAAACAGCAATCAATCGAAATATATCAACCGAAACACGTTTGTCAAAGATGATTTTGGTTGCATCGCGTAGAGCCGGGGAAGGATGACCGAGACACAACTACAAGTACTACAATACTACACGAATCCGAAGACATCTTTTTTCTAAGTTGAAAAAACTGGACGGGCTAATAGTAAAAGGGTAAAACAAATTGTCGCCTATCTTATAGTTGACTTTCTCGTAACTTTATCCCTCAACGGTAATATAGGAATCTGAAGTTCACCAAAAGTGTATAATTAAAGGCATACGGACAACCTAGCAACATATACTTACCTGGATGGGGTCAATGGGCGATCAATAAGGTCCATGGCCTAGGTTAGTGACCTCCCATTGCACTTGGGAGGGGTGCTTGCTTAAGATCTACCCAAGTGGTGGATTCTACATCATTATTTGTGACAGGTGGGCTTGCGTTCGCGCAGCCCATGCCAACATCAGTAACAATTCTTTTGTAGCAACGTAGTAGTATACTAGTTTTCCTGCTTTTTAAAAGCATTTGTAGTAAACTAATTTGGTAATAAGTATAAAACAAGTTTAAAACTTTATAAAATACTCCTTTGTAATTAAATTGTAATTTGACATGTAAGGTTTAATTTCTTGGTAATAATTAATATACTTAAGAGGACACCTGTCTTCTTTTTTTATTTTGCATATTTGTTACGAATTTATTTTCCAGAGGTTATTTATTGACAGTAAAAAGGTGTTATTGGGTGGAAGTCGCACAACCATAATAGCCCAATTGTGTCGCCCAAGTGTTACTGACGCACCCCAACAAAATATATTCTAAACATTATGTAGCAACGTAATTCACTCAATTTTCTACTTAAAGACCAATTGTATTGAACTAGTTTGGAAATTAATTTATTAAAGTTATTAATCAAACACGGTGATCGTACAGGAATAAAACGTATGAAAGCAAATTCCGTCATTTCAACCTACCATTATAAAGGAATTTGAAATTTTTAGGTATATAACTTTAGATACTTGACATATGTTCTAAAAAACAAGAAGTGTTTTTTGTATTTGTATACTTGTTACATGATAACATTCATATTTCTGTATTTTGTATACTTGTTACATGATAACATTCATCGGAGCTTAGAAGGATAGATAATTGGTCTAGGGATCAAAGTCAGGCAACTTAGACAAAGCAACAATTATTAATTTTCATTAAGTTCGTTGTTCGCCTCATTATATATAGATAGCAGCTATGGTAATATCAGGAGTTTATTACTTATTCGAATTCGACACCACCACGAGATGTTATGTGCAGTGGCAACTTGCACTCAGCTTATAAACAAAGTCACCAACATTGTTTAGGCCAGCCTTTCTCAGCCTTTTGGCTAAGATCAAGCGTAGTATCTGTTCTTATCAGTTTAATATCTGATATGTGGGCCAATGGTCCACACGATATTAAAGAAATTTTTTTTATACGGGGTGTCCCACCACAATAGCTTGCTATTGGGGGGTCCTCATGTGTCGCCCAAGTGTTGCACTATTTCTGGGCCTGGCACAACCTACTAAAACATACAATAATTTTTCTGGCACTACATTTCCTCCTACGTTGTGTTGGGAATCGAGATTTTTTATGCTTACAGATATTTTCTAGACAAAGGCACTACCATGGTATCATACATTATATCGTGAATAATAAAATTTAAAAAGAAAAGAAAAAAGTAAAACCAAGAGCAACGCAATAAGACCCCAGGATCGGAACTAAACCTAGTGCCTTTCAGTTTTTACTTCTGTAAACTAAACCTAAACCCGATGTTTATATCAGTATATTAAATAGTGACAGCGGCATAATTTTCAAAACCACCTTCCGTAAAGCATACAATCGCTTGATTTGTGAGACGGTAGAGTAAAAGAAAGATACTCTTCAAATCCATTTAATTACTTTGTTTTAATCAAGGGTATTTGCCGCAATCAAGTAATATCTTGTAAACCGTGTAGAGTGATGTAAAACATTTAGTTGCTCAAAAAACAATTACCACTGCACTCGTCACAATAAGCAAAGAGACAGCAATTAACAAGTGATCTCAATACCTGCAAATGCAGAACAACTTGGTGGAGGAGGCAGTCTCTTGAATACTTGAACCAATTAATCGCTATTTCCTTCCCTTTCTTGGTCCGGTCCCAACTCAGCACAAGGGAGGGAGATTATCTTTTGAGAACTGCTCCTGCACGTCAAGAATTCAAATTCTGAGTAAGAGATCCATGCATCACATCAACAAGAAATATTGTGTGACCTCAACATCATATAAATTTTATAGCTAGAAGCTAAGATTATCCACGCATTTAGTATCTTGCACGAACGGTGAATTTGTTATTATCAATTTGGATTCTATTCATCTTCTACAACTCTTATGATATTAGGAGCTGATTTTCCATTCGAGTTTTGCACCACCGCGACATAATTTGTGTCGTTTCTCCTTATCACAGCTCTATAAGCAAAGCCGCGCGTTATGTTTGGGCATACCTTTCTCGGCCTTTTGGCTTAGATCAAGTGTAGTATCTGTTCTTATCAGTTTAATATCTGATACGTGGTCCAATGGTCCACACGATATTGAATTAATTTTTTCAAGGGGGAGTCCCACAACAACAATAGCTTGCTATTGGGGTCTCCACGTGTCGCCCAAGTGTAGCACTACCGCTCGGGCCCGGCACACCCCACCAAATCATATTCTAATGTTTCTCAAAAAAAAGAACTCACTTCATGTTTTCGTAAAATGTGATGTTGAGATTTGTAATTTCTCGGTTCTACCCATACACTTTTAACGACGGCACTTCTTGTTGCAACTCAACTTATTGTTTTCCTTACAGTACTGAATGACAAGTTATGATTGTAACCAAGTTTTAATTTGTAACCCTGGAATCTGAAATTACCTATGTCTGATGAATTTATACTATCTTCTAAATTTTGAGTCTTCGACACACAAACTCCGCATATGTATATTGCTAGTTAAACAGCAATCAATCGAAATATATCAACCTAAACACGTTTGTCAAAGATGATTTTGGTTGCATCGGGTAGAGCCGGGGAAGGATGACCGAGACACAACTACAAGTACTACAATACTACACGGATCCGAAGACATCTTTTTTCTAAGTTGAAAAAACTGGACGGGCTAATAGTAAAAGGGTAAAACAAATTGTCGCCTATCTTATAGTTGACTTTCTCGTAACTTTATCCCTCAACGGTAATATAGGAATCTGAAGTTCACCAAAAGTGTATAATTAAAGGCATACGGACAACCTAGCAACATATACTTACCTGGATGGGGTCAATGGGCGATCAATAAGGTCCATGGCCTAGGTTAGTGACCTCCCATTGCACTTGGGAGGGGTGCTTGCTTAAGATCTACCCAAGTGGTAGATTCTACATCATTATTTGTGACAGGTGGGCTTGCGTTCGCGCAGCCCACGCCAACATCAGTAACAATTCTTTTGTAGCAACGTAGTAGTATACTAGTTTTCCTGCTTTTTAAAAGCATTTGAAGTAAACTAATTTGGTAATAAGTATAAAACAAGTTTAAAACTTTATAAAATACTCCTTTGTAATTAAATTGTAATTTGACATGTAAGGTTTAATTTCTTGGTAATAATTAATATACTTAAGAGGACACCTGTCTTCTTTTTTTATTTTGCATATTTGTTACGAATTTATTTTCCACAGAGGTTATTTATTGACAGTAAAAAGGTGTTATTGGGTGGAAGTCGCACAACCATAATAGCCCAATTGTGTCGCCCAAGTGTTACTGACGCACCCCAACAAAATATATTCTAAACATTATGTAGCAACGTAATTCACTCAATTTTCTACTTAAAGACCAATTGTATTGAACTAGTTTGGAAGTTAATTTATTAAAGTTATTAATCAAACACGGTGATCGTACAGGAATAAAACGTATGAAAGGAAATTCCGTCATTTCAACCTACCATTATAAAGGAATTTGAAAATTTTTAGGTATATAACTTTAGATACTTAACATATGTTCTAAAAAACAAGAAGTGTTTTTTGTATTTGTATACTTGTTACATGATAACATTCATATTTTTGTATTTTGTATACTTGTTACATAATAACATTCATCGGAGCTTAGAAAGGTAGATAATTGGTCTAGGGATGAAAGTCAGGCAACTTAGACAAAGCAACAATTATTAATTTTCATTAAGTTCGTTGTTCGCCTCATTATATATAGATAGCAGCTATGGTAATATCAGGAGTTTATTACTTATTCGAATTCGACACCACCACGAGATGTTATGTGCAGTGGCAACTTGAACTCAGCTTATAAACAAAGTCACCAACATTGTTTAGGCCAGCCTTTCTCAGCCTTTTGGCTAAGATCAAGCGTAGTATCTGTTCTTATCAGTTTAATATCTGATATGTGGGCCAATGGTCCACACGATATTAAAGAAATTTTTTTTATACGGGGAGTCCCACCACAATAGCTTGCTATTGGGGGGTCCTCATGTGTCGCCCAAGTGTTGCACTATTGCTGGGCCTGGCACAACCTACTAAAACATACAATAATTTTTCTGGCACTACATTTCCTCCTACATCGAGATTTTTTATGCTTACAGATATTTTCTAGACAAAGGCACTACCATGGTATCATACATTAATTGTGAATAATAAAATTTAAAAAGAAAAGAAAAAAGTAAAACCAAGAGCAACGCAATAAGACCCCAGGATCGGAACTAAACCTAGTGCCTTTCAGTTTTTACTTCTGTAAACTAAACCTAAACCCGATGTTTATATCAGTATATTAAATAGTGACAACGGCATATTTTTCAAAACCACCTTCCGTAAAGCATACAATCGCTTGATTTGTGAGACGGTAGAGTAAAAGAAAGATACTCTTCAAATCCATTTAATTACTTTGTTGTTTTAATCAAGGGTATTTGCCGCAATCAAGTAATATCTTGTAAACCGTGTAGAGTGATGTAAAACATTTAGTTGCTTAAAAAACAATTACCACTGCACTCGTCACAATAAGCAAAGAGACAGCAATTAACAAGTGATCTCAATACCTGCAAATGCAGAACAACTTGATGGAGGAGGCAGTCTCTTGAATACTTGAACCAATTAATCGCTATTTTCTTCCCTTTCTTGGTCCGGTCCCAACTCAGCACAAGGGAGGGAGATTATCTTTTGAGAACTGCTCCTGCACGTCAAGAATTCAATTTCTGAGTAAGAGATCCATGCATCACATCAACAAGAAATATTGTGTGACCTCAACATCATATAAATTTTATAGCTAGAAGCTAAGATTATCCAGGCATTTAGTATCTTGCACGAACGGTGAATTTGTTATTATCAATTTGGATTCTATTCATCTTCTACAACTCTTATGATATTAGGAGCTGATTTTCCATTCAAGTTTTGCACCACCGCGAAATATTTTGTGTCGTTTCTCCTTATCACAGCTCTATAAGCAAAGCCGCGCGTTATGTTTGGGCATACCTTTCTCGGCCTTTTGGCTTAGATCAAGTGTAGTATCTGTTCTTATCAGTTTAATATCTGATACGTGGTCCAATGGTCCACACGATATTGAATTAATTTTTTCAAGGGGGAGTCCCACAACAACAATAGCTTGCTATTGGGGTCTCCACGTGTCGCCCAAGTGTAGCACTACCGCTCGGGCCCGGCACACCCCACCAAATCATATTCTAATGTTTCTCAAAAAAAAGAACTCACTTCATGTTTTCGTAAAATATGTGATGTTGAGATTTGTAATTTCTCGGTTGTACCCATACATTTTTAAAGACGGCACTGCTTGTTGCAACTCAACTTATTGTTTTCCTTACAGTACTGAATGACAAGTTATGATTGTAACCAAGTTTTAATTGTAACCCTGGAATCTGAAATTACCTATGTCTGATGAATTTATACTATCTTCTAAATTTTGAGTCTTCAACACACAAACTCCGCATATGTATATTGCTAGTTAAACAGCAATCAATCGAAATATATCAACCGAAACACGTTTGTCAAAGATGATTTTGGTTGCATCGCGTAGAGCCGGGGAAGGATGACCGAGACACAACTACAAGTACTACAATACTACACGAATCCGAAGACATCTTTTTTCTAAGTTGAAAAAACTGGACGGGCTAATAGTAAAAGGGTAAAACAAATTGTCGCCTATCTTATAGTTGACTTTCTCGTAACTTTATCCCTCAACGGTAATATAGGAATCTGAAGTTCACCAAAAGTGTATAATTAAAGGCATACGGACAACCTAGCAACATATACTTACCTGGATGGGGTCAATGGGCGATCAATAAGGTCCATGGCCTAGGTTAGTGACCTCCCATTGCACTTGGGAGGGGTGCTTGCTTAAGATCTACCCAAGTGGTGGATTCTACATCATTATTTGTGACAGGTGGGCTTGCGTTCGCGCAGCCCATGCCAACATCAGTAACAATTCTTTTGTAGCAACGTAGTAGTATACTAGTTTTCCTGCTTTTTAAAAGCATTTGTAGTAAACTAATTTGGTAATAAGTATAAAACAAGTTTAAAACTTTATAAAATACTCCTTTGTAATTAAATTGTAATTTGACATGTAAGGTTTAATTTCTTGGTAATAATTAATATACTTAAGAGGACACCTGTCTTCTTTTTTTATTTTGCATATTTGTTACGAATTTATTTTCCAGAGGTTATTTATTGACAGTAAAAAGGTGTTATTGGGTGGAAGTCGCACAACCATAATAGCCCAATTGTGTCGCCCAAGTGTTACTGACGCACCCCAACAAAATATATTCTAAACATTATGTAGCAACGTAATTCACTCAATTTTCTACTTAAAGACCAATTGTATTGAACTAGTTTGGAAATTAATTTATTAAAGTTATTAATCAAACACGGTGATCGTACAGGAATAAAACGTATGAAAGCAAATTCCGTCATTTCAACCTACCATTATAAAGGAATTTGAAATTTTTAGGTATATAACTTTAGATACTTGACATATGTTCTAAAAAACAAGAAGTGTTTTTTGTATTTGTATACTTGTTACATGATAACATTCATATTTCTGTATTTTGTATACTTGTTACATGATAACATTCATCGGAGCTTAGAAGGATAGATAATTGGTCTAGGGATCAAAGTCAGGCAACTTAGACAAAGCAACAATTATTAATTTTCATTAAGTTCGTTGTTCGCCTCATTATATATAGATAGCAGCTATGGTAATATCAGGAGTTTATTACTTATTCGAATTCGACACCACCACGAGATGTTATGTGCAGTGGCAACTTGCACTCAGCTTATAAACAAAGTCACCAACATTGTTTAGACCAGCCTTTCTCAGCCTTTTGGCTAAGATCAAGCGTAGTATCTGTTCTTATCAGTTTAATATCTGATATGTGGGCCAATGGTCCACACGATATTAAAGAAATTTTTTTTATACGGGGTGTCCCACCACAATAGCTTGCTATTGGGGGGTCCTCATGTGTCGCCCAAGTGTTGCACTATTTCTGGGCCTGGCACAACCTACTAAAACATACAATAATTTTTCTGGCACTACATTTCCTCCTACGTTGTGTTGGGAATCGAGATTTTTTATGCTTACAGATATTTTCTAGACAAAGGCACTACCATGGTATCATACATTATATCGTGAATAATAAAATTTAAAAAGAAAAGAAAAAAGTAAAACCAAGAGCAACGCAATAAGACCCCAGGATCGGAACTAAACCTAGTGCCTTTCAGTTTTTACTTCTGTAAACTAAACCTAAACCCGATGTTTATATCAGTATATTAAATAGTGACAGCGGCATAATTTTCAAAACCACCTTCCGTAAAGCATACAATCGCTTGATTTGTGAGACGGTAGAGTAAAAGAAAGATACTCTTCAAATCCATTTAATTACTTTGTTTTAATCAAGGGTATTTGCCGCAATCAAGTAATATCTTGTAAACCGTGTAGAGTGATGTAAAACATTTAGTTGCTCAAAAAACAATTACCACTGCACTCGTCACAATAAGCAAAGAGACAGCAATTAACAAGTGATCTCAATACCTGCAAATGCAGAACAACTTGGTGGAGGAGGCAGTCTCTAGAATACTTGAACCAATTAATCGCTATTTCCTTCCCTTTCTTGGTCCGGTCCCAACTCAGCACAAGGGAGGGAGATTATCTTTTGAGAACTGCTCCTGCACGTCAAGAATTCAAATTCTGAGTAAGAGATCCATGCATCACATCAACAAGAAATATTGTGTGACCTCAACATCATATAAATTTTATAGCTAGAAGCTAAGATTATCCACGCATTTAGTATCTTGCACGAACGGTGAATTTGTTATTATCAATTTGGATTCTATTCATCTTCTACAACTCTTATGATATTAGGAGCTGATTTTCCATTCGAGTTTTGCACCACCGCGACATAATTTGTGTCGTTTCTCCTTATCACAGCTCTATAAGCAAAGCCGCGCGTTATGTTTGGGCATACCTTTCTCGGCCTTTTGGCTTAGATCAAGTGTAGTATCTGTTCTTATCAGTTTAATATCTGATACGTGGTCCAATGGTCCACACGATATTGAATTAATTTTTTCAAGGGGGAGTCCCACAACAACAATAGCTTGCTATTGGGGTCTCCACGTGTCGCCCAAGTGTAGCACTACCGCTCGGGCCCGGCACACCCCACCAAATCATATTCTAATGTTTCTCAAAAAAAAGAACTCACTTCATGTTTTCGTAAAATGTGATGTTGAGATTTGTAATTTCTCGGTTCTACCCATACACTTTTAACGACGGCACTTCTTGTTGCAACTCAACTTATTGTTTTCCTTACAGTACTGAATGACAAGTTATGATTGTAACCAAGTTTTAATTTGTAACCCTGGAATCTGAAATTACCTATGTCTGATGAATTTATACTATCTTCTAAATTTTGAGTCTTCGACACACAAACTCCGCATATGTATATTGCTAGTTAAACAGCAATCAATCGAAATATATCAACCGAAACACGTTTGTCAAAGATGATTTTGGTTGCATCGGGTAGAGCCGGGGAAGGATGACCGAGACACAACTACAAGTACTACAATACTACACGGATCCGAAGACATCTTTTTTCTAAGTTGAAAAAACTGGACGGGCTAATAGTAAAAGGGTAAAACAAATTGTCGCCTATCTTATAGTTGACTTTCTCGTAACTTTATCCCTCAACGGTAATATAGGAATCTGAAGTTCACCAAAAGTGTATAATTAAAGGCATACGGACAACCTAGCAACATATACTTACCTGGATGGGGTCAATGGGCGATCAATAAGGTCCATGGCCTAGGTTAGTGACCTCCCATTGCACTTGGGAGGGGTGCTTGCTTAAGATCTACCCAAGTGGTAGATTCTACATCATTATTTGTGACAGGTGGGCTTGCGTTCGCGCAGCCCACGCCAACATCAGTAACAATTCTTTTGTAGCAACGTAGTAGTATACTAGTTTTCCTGCTTTTTAAAAGCATTTGTAGTAAACTAATTTGGTAATAAGTATAAAACAAGTTTAAAACTTTATAAAATACTCTTTTGTAATTAAATTGTAATTTGACATGTAAGGTTTAATTTCTTGGTAATAATTAATATACTTAAGAGGACACCTGTCTTCTTTTTTTATTTTGCATATTTGTTACGAATTTATTTTCCACAGAGGTTATTTATTGACAGTAAAAAGGTGTTATTGGGTGGAAGTCACACAACCATAATAGCCCAAGTGTTACTGACGCACCCCAACAAAATATATTCTAAACATTATGTAGCAACGTAATTCACTCAATTTTCTACTTAAAGACCAATTGTATTGAACTAGTTTGGAAATTAATTTATTAAAGTTATTAATCAAACACGGTGATCGTACAGGAATAAAACGTATGAAAGCAAATTCCGTCATTTCAACCTACCATTATAAAGGAATTTGAAATTTTTAGGTATATAACTTTAGATACTTGACATATGTTCTAAAAAACAAGAAGTGTTTTTTGTATTTGTATACTTGTTACATGATAACATTCATATTTCTGTATTTTGTATACTTGTTACATGATAACATTCATCGGAGCTTAGAAGGATAGATAATTGGTCTAGGGATCAAAGTCAGGCAACTTAGACAAAGCAACAATTATTAATTTTCATTAAGTTCGTTGTTCGCCTCATTATATATAGATAGCAGCTATGGTAATATCAGGAGTTTATTACCTATTCGAATTCGACACCACCACGAGATGTTATGTGCAGTGGCAACTTGCACTCAGCTTATAAACAAAGTCACCAACATTGTTTAGGCCAGCCTTTCTCAGCCTTTTGGCTAAGATCAAGCGTAGTATCTGTTCTTATCAGTTTAATATCTGATATGTGGGCCAATGGTCCACACGATATTAAAGAAATTTTTTTTATACGTGGTGTCCCACCACAATAGCTTGCTATTGGGGGGTCCTCATGTGTCGCCCAAGTGTTGCACTATTTCTGGGCCTGGCACAACCTACTAAAACATACAATAATTTTTCTGGCACTACATTTCCTCCTACGTTGTGTTGGGAATCGAGATTTTTTATGCTTACAGATATTTTCTAGACAAAGGCACTACCATGGTATCATACATTATATCGTGAATAATAAAATTTAAAAAGAAAAGAAAAAAGTAAAACCAAGAGCAACGCAATAAGACCCCAGGATCGGAACTAAACCTAGTGCCTTTCAGTTTTTACTTCTGTAAACTAAACCTAAACCCGATGTTTATAATATTAAATAGTGACAGCGGCATAATTTTCAAAACCACCTTCCGTAAAGCATACAATCGCTTGATTTGTGAGACGGTAGAGTAAAAGAAAGATACTCTTCAAATCCATTTAATTACTTTGTTTTAATCAAGGGTATTTGCCGCAATCAAGTAATATCTTGTAAACCGTGTAGAGTGATGTAAAACATTTAGTTGCTCAAAAAACAATTACCACTGCACTCGTCACAATAAGCAAAGAGACAGCAATTAACAAGTGATCTCAATACCTGCAAATGCAGAACAACTTGGTGGAGGAGGCAGTCTCTAGAATACTTGAACCAATTAATCGCTATTTCCTTCCCTTTCTTGGTCCGGTCCCAACTCAGCACAAGGGAGGGAGATTATCTTTTGAGAACTGCTCCTGCACGTCAAGAATTCAAATTCTGAGTAAGAGATCCATGCATCACATCAACAAGAAATATTGTGTGACCTCAACATCATATAAATTTTATAGCTAGAAGCTAAGATTATCCACGCATTTAGTATCTTGCACGAACGGTGAATTTGTTATTATCAATTTGGATTCTATTCATCTTCTACAACTCTTATGATATTAGGAGCTGATTTTCCATTCGAGTTTTGCACCACCGCGACATAATTTGTGTCGTTTCTCCTTATCACAGCTCTATAAGCAAAGCCGCGCGTTATGTTTGGGCATACCTTTCTCGGCCTTTTGGCTTAGATCAAGTGTAGTATCTGTTCTTATCAGTTTAATATCTGATACGTGGTCCAATGGTCCACACGATATTGAATTAATTTTTTCAAGGGGGAGTCCCACAACAACAATAGCTTGCTATTGGGGTCTCCACGTGTCGCCCAAGTGTAGCACTACCGCTCGGGCCCGGCACACCCCACCAAATCATATTCTAATGTTTCTCAAAAAAAAGAACTCACTTCATGTTTTCGTAAAATGTGATGTTGAGATTTGTAATTTCTCGGTTCTACCCATACACTTTTAACGACGGCACTTCTTGTTGCAACTCAACTTATTGTTTTCCTTACAGTACTGAATGACAAGTTATGATTGTAACCAAGTTTTAATTTGTAACCCTGGAATCTGAAATTACCTATGTCTGATGAATTTATACTATCTTCTAAATTTTGAGTCTTCGACACACAAACTCCGCATATGTATATTGCTAGTTAAACAGCAATCAATCGAAATATATCAACCGAAACACGTTTGTCAAAGATGATTTTGGTTGCATCGGGTAGAGCCGGGGAAGGATGACCGAGACACAACTACAAGTACTACAATACTACACGGATCCGAAGACATCTTTTTTCTAAGTTGAAAAAACTGGACGGGCTAATAGTAAAAGGGTAAAACAAATTGTCGCCTATCTTATAGTTGACTTTCTCGTAACTTTATCCCTCAACGGTAATATAGGAATCTGAAGTTCACCAAAAGTGTATAATTAAAGGCATACGGACAACCTAGCAACATATACTTACCTGGATGGGGTCAATGGGCGATCAATAAGGTCCATGGCCTAGGTTAGTGACCTCCCATTGCACTTGGGAGGGGTGCTTGCTTAAGATCTACCCAAGTGGTAGATTCTACATCATTATTTGTGACAGGTGGGCTTGCGTTCGCGCAGCCCACGCCAACATCAGTAACAATTCTTTTGTAGCAACGTAGTAGTATACTAGTTTTCCTGCTTTTTAAAAGCATTTGTAGTAAACTAATTTGGTAATAAGTATAAAACAAGTTTAAAACTTTATAAAATACTCTTTTGTAATTAAATTGTAATTTGACATGTAAGGTTTAATTTCTTGGTAATAATTAATATACTTAAGAGGACACCTGTCTTCTTTTTTTATTTTGCATATTTGTTACGAATTTATTTTCCACAGAGGTTATTTATTGACAGTAAAAAGGTGTTATTGGGTGGAAGTCGCACAACCATAATAGCCCAAGTGTTACTGACGCACCCCAACAAAATATATTCTAAACATTATGTAGCAACGTAATTCACTCAATTTTCTACTTAAAGACCAATTGTATTGAACTAGTTTGGAAATTAATTTATTAAAGTTATTAATCAAACACGGTGATCGTACAGGAATAAAACGTATGAAAGCAAATTCCGTCATTTCAACCTACCATTATAAAGGAATTTGAAATTTTTAGGTATATAACTTTAGATACTTGACATATGTTCTAAAAAACAAGAAGTGTTTTTTGTATTTGTATACTTGTTACATGATAACATTCATATTTCTGTATTTTGTATACTTGTTACATGATAACATTCATCGGAGCTTAGAAGGATAGATAATTGGTCTAGGGATCAAAGTCAGGCAACTTAGACAAAGCAACAATTATTAATTTTCATTAAGTTCGTTGTTCGCCTCATTATATATAGATAGCAGCTATGGTAATATCAGGAGTTTATTACCTATTCGAATTCGACACCACCACGAGATGTTATGTGCAGTGGCAACTTGCACTCAGCTTATAAACAAAGTCACCAACATTGTTTAGGCCAGCCTTTCTCAGCCTTTTGGCTAAGATCAAGCGTAGTATCTGTTCTTATCAGTTTAATATCTGATATGTGGGCCAATGGTCCACACGATATTAAAGAAATTTTTTTTATACGGGGTGTCCCACCACAATAGCTTGCTATTGGGGGGTCCTCATGTGTCGCCCAAGTGTTGCACTATTTCTGGGCCTGGCACAACCTACTAAAACATACAATAATTTTTCTGGCACTACATTTCCTCCTACGTTGTGTTGGGAATCGAGATTTTTTATGCTTACAGATATTTTCTAGACAAAGGCACTACCATGGTATCATACATTATATCGTGAATAATAAAATTTAAAAAGAAAAGAAAAAAGTAAAACCAAGAGCAACGCAATAAGACCCCAGGATCGGAACTAAACCTAGTGCCTTTCAGTTTTTACTTCTGTAAACTAAACCTAAACCCGATGTTTATAATATTAAATAGTGACAGCGGCATAATTTTCAAAACCACCTTCCGTAAAGCATACAATCGCTTGATTTGTGAGACGGTAGAGTAAAAGAAAGATACTCTTCAAATCCATTTAATTACTTTGTTTTAATCAAGGGTATTTGCCGCAATCAAGTAATATCTTGTAAACCGTGTAGAGTGATGTAAAACATTTAGTTGCTCAAAAAACAATTACCACTGCACTCGTCACAATAAGCAAAGAGACAGCAATTAACAAGTGATCTCAATACCTGCAAATGCAGAACAACTTGGTGGAGGAGGCAGTCTCTAGAATACTTGAACCAATTAATCGCTATTTCCTTCCCTTTCTTGGTCCGGTCCCAACTCAGCACAAGGGAGGGAGATTATCTTTTGAGAACTGCTCCTGCACGTCAAGAATTCAAATTCTGAGTAAGAGATCCATGCATCACATCAACAAGAAATATTGTGTGACCTCAACATCATATAAATTTTATAGCTAGAAGCTAAGATTATCCACGCATTTAGTATCTTGCACGAACGGTGAATTTGTTATTATCAATTTGGATTCTATTCATCTTCTACAACTCTTATGATATTAGGAGCTGATTTTCCATTCGAGTTTTGCACCACCGCGACATAATTTGTGTCGTTTCTCCTTATCACAGCTCTATAAGCAAAGCCGCGCGTTATGTTTGGGCATACCTTTCTCGGCCTTTTGGCTTAGATCAAGTGTAGTATCTGTTCTTATCAGTTTAATATCTGATACGTGGTCCAATGGTCCACACGATATTGAATTAATTTTTTCAAGGGGGAGTCCCACAACAACAATAGCTTGCTATTGGGGTCTCCACGTGTCGCCCAAGTGTAGCACTACCGCTCGGGCCCGGCACACCCCACCAAATCATATTCTAATGTTTCTCAAAAAAAAGAACTCACTTCATGTTTTCGTAAAATGTGATGTTGAGATTTGTAATTTCTCGGTTCTACCCATACACTTTTAACGACGGCACTTCTTGTTGCAACTCAACTTATTGTTTTCCTTACAGTACTGAATGACAAGTTATGATTGTAACCAAGTTTTAATTTGTAACCCTGGAATCTGAAATTACCTATGTCTGATGAATTTATACTATCTTCTAAATTTTGAGTCTTCGACACACAAACTCCGCATATGTATATTGCTAGTTAAACAGCAATCAATCGAAATATATCAACCGAAACACGTTTGTCAAAGATGATTTTGGTTGCATCGGGTAGAGCCGGGGAAGGATGACCGAGACACAACTACAAGTACTACAATACTACACGGATCCGAAGACATCTTTTTTCTAAGTTGAAAAAACTGGACGGGCTAATAGTAAAAGGGTAAAACAAATTGTCGCCTATCTTATAGTTGACTTTCTCGTAACTTTATCCCTCAACGGTAATATAGGAATCTGAAGTTCACCAAAAGTGTATAATTAAAGGCATACGGACAACCTAGCAACATATACTTACCTGGATGGGGTCAATGGGCGATCAATAAGGTCCATGGCCTAGGTTAGTGACCTCCCATTGCACTTGGGAGGGGTGCTTGCTTAAGATCTACCCAAGTGGTAGATTCTACATCATTATTTGTGACAGGTGGGCTTGCGTTCGCGCAGCCCACGCCAACATCAGTAACAATTCTTTTGTAGCAACGTAGTAGTATACTAGTTTTCCTGCTTTTTAAAAGCATTTGTAGTAAACTAATTTGGTAATAAGTATAAAACAAGTTTAAAACTTTATAAAATACTCTTTTGTAATTAAATTGTAATTTGACATGTAAGGTTTAATTTCTTGGTAATAATTAATATACTTAAGAGGACACCTGTCTTCTTTTTTTATTTTGCATATTTGTTACGAATTTATTTTCCACAGAGGTTATTTATTGACAGTAAAAAGGTGTTATTGGGTGGAAGTCGCACAACCATAATAGCCCAAGTGTTACTGACGCACCCCAACAAAATATATTCTAAACATTATGTAGCAACGTAATTCACTCAATTTTCTACTTAAAGACCAATTGTATTGAACTAGTTTGGAAATTAATTTATTAAAGTTATTAATCAAACACGGTGATCGTACAGGAATAAAACGTATGAAAGCAAATTCCGTCATTTCAACCTACCATTATAAAGGAATTTGAAATTTTTAGGTATATAACTTTAGATACTTGACATATGTTCTAAAAAACAAGAAGTGTTTTTTGTATTTGTATACTTGTTACATGATAACATTCATATTTCTGTATTTTGTATACTTGTTACATGATAACATTCATCGGAGCTTAGAAGGGTAGATAATTGGTCTAGGGATGAAAGTCAGGCAACTTAGACAAAGCAACAATTATTAATTTTCATTAAGTTCGTTGTTCGCCTCATTATATATAGATAGCAGCTATGGTAATATCAGGAGTTTATTACTTATTCGAATTCGACACCACCACGAGATGTTATGTGCAGTGGCAACTTGCACTCAGCTTATAAACAAAGTCACCAACATTGTTTAGGCCAGCCTTTCTCAGCCTTTTGGCTAAGATCAAGCGTAGTATCTGTTCTTATCAGTTTAATATCTGATATGTGGGCCAATGGTCCACACGATATTAAAGAATTTTTTTTTATACGGGGAGTCCCACCACAATAGCTTGCTATTGGGGGGTCCTCATGTGTCGCCCAAGTGTTGCACTATTGCTGGGCCTGGCACAACCTACTAAAACATACAATAATTTTTCTGGCACTACATTTCCTCCTACGTTGTGTTGGGAATCGAGATTTTTTATGCTTACAGATATTTTCTAGACAAAGGCACTACCATTATATCGTGAATAATAAAATTTAAAAAGAAAAGAAAAAAGTAAAACCAAGAGCAACGCAATAAGACCCCAGGATCGGAACTAAACCTAGTGCCTTTCAGTTTTTACTTCTGTAAACTAAACCTAAACCCGATGTTTATATCAGTATATTAAATAGTGACAGCGGCATATTTTTCAAAACCACCTTCCGTAAAGCATACAATCGCTTGATTTGTGAGACGGTAGAGTAAAAGAAAGAGACTCTTCAAATCCATTTAATTACTTTGTTTTAATCAAGGGTATTTGCCGCAATCAAGTAATATCTTGTAAACCGTGTAGAGTGATGTAAAACATTTAGTTGCTCAAAAAACAATTACCACTGCACTCGTCACAATAAGCAAAGAGACAGCAATTAACAAGTGATCTCAATACCTGCAAATGCAGAACAACTTGGTGGAGGAGGCAGTCTCTTGAATACTTGAACCAATTAATCGCTATTTCCTTCCCTTTCTTGGTCCGGTCCCAACTCAGCACAAGGGAGGGAGATTATCTTTTGAGAACTGCTCCTGCACGTCAAGAATTCAAATTCTGAGTAAGAGATCCATGCATCACATCAACAAGAAATATTGTGTGACCTCAACATCATATAAATTTTATAGCTAGAAGCTAAGATTATCCACGCATTTAGTATCTTGCACGAACGGTGAATTTGTTATTATCAATTTGGATTCTATTCATCTTCTACAACTCTTATGATATTATGAGCTGATTTTCCATTCGAGTTTTGCACCACCGCGACATAATTTGTGTCGTTTCTCCTTATCACAGCTCTATAAGCAAAGCCGCGCGTTATGTTTGGGCATACCTTTCTCGGCCTTTTGGCTTAGATCAAGTGTAGTATCTGTTCTTATCAGTTTAATATCTGATACGTGGTCCAATGGTCCACACGATATTGAATTAATTTTTTCAAGGGGGAGTCCCACAACAACAATAGCTTGCTATTGGGGTCTCCACGTGTCGCCCAAGTGTAGCACTACCGCTCGGGCCCGGCACACCCCACCAAATCATATTCTAATGTTTCTCAAAAAAAAGAACTCACTTCATGTTTTCGTAAAATATGTGATGTTGAGATATGTAATTTCTCGGTTCTACCCATACACTTTTAACGACGGCACTGCTTGTTGCAACTCAACTTATTGTTTTCCTTACAGTACTGAATGACAAGTTATGATTGTAACCAAGTTTTAATTGTAACCCTGGAATCTGAAATTACCTATGTCTGATGAATTTATACTATCTTCTAAATTTTGAGTCTTCGACACACAAACTCCGCATATGTATATTGCTAGTTAAACAGCAATCAATCGAAATATATAAACCGAAACACGTTTGTCAAAGATGATTTTGGTTGCATCGGGTAGAGCCGGGGAAGGATGACCGAGACACAACTACAAGTACTACAATATACTACACGGATCCGAAGACATCTTTTTTCTAAGTTGAAAAAACTGGACGGGCAAATAGTAAAAGGGTAAAACAAATTGTCGCCTATCTTATAGTTGACTTTCTCGTAACTTTATCCCTCAACGATAATATAGGAATCTGAAGTTCACCAAAAGTGTATAATTAAAGGCATACGGACAACCTAGCAACATACTTACCTGGATGGGGTCAATGGGCGATCAATAAGGTCCATGGCCTAGGTTAGTGACCTCCCATTGCACTTGGGAGGGGTGCTTGCTTAAGATCTACCCAAGTGGTAGATTCTACATCATTATTTGTGACAGGTGGGCTTGCGTTCGCGCAGCCCACGCCAACATCAGTAACAATTCTTTTGTAGCAACGTAGTAGTATACTAGTTTTCCTGCTTTTTAAAAGCATTTGTAGTAAACTAATTTGGTAATAAGTATAAAACAAGTTTAAAACTTTATAAAAATACTCCTTTGTAATTAAATTGTAATTTGACATGTAAGGTTTAATTTCTTGGTAATAATTAATATACTTAAGAGGACACCTGTCTTCTTTTTTTTATTTTGCATATTTGTTACGAATTTATTTTCCACAGAGGTTATTTATTGACAGTAAAAAGGTGTTATTGGGTGGAAGTCGCACAACCATAATAGCCCAATTGTGTCGCCCAAGTGTTACTGACGCACCCCAACAAAATATATTCTAAACATTATGTAGCAACGTAATTCACTCAATTTTCTACTTAAAGACCAATTGTATTGAACTAGTTTGGAAATTAATTTATTAAAGTTATTAATCAAACTCGGTGATCGTACAGGAATAAAACGTATGAAAGCAAATTCCGTCATTTCAACCTACCATTATAAAGGAATTTGAAATTTTTAGGTATATAACTTTAGATACTTGACATATGTTCTAAAAAACAAGAAGTGTTTTTTGTATTTGTATACTTGTTACATGATAACATTCATATTTCTGTATTTTGTATACTTGTTACATGATAACATTCATCGGAGCTTAGAAGGGTAGATAATTGGTCTAGGGATGAAAGTCAGGCAACTTAGACAAAGCAACAATTATTAATTTTCATTAAGTTCGTTGTTCGCCTCATTATATATAGATAGCAGCTATGGTAATATCAGGAGTTTATTACTTATTCGAATTCGACACCACCACGAGATGTTATGTGCAGTGGCAACTTGAACTCAGCTTATAAACAAAGTCACCAACATAGTTTAGGCCAGCCTTTCTCAGCCTTTTGGCTAAGATCAAGCGTAGTATCTGTTCTTATCAGTCTAATATCTGATATGTGGGCCAATGGTCCACACGATATTAAAGAAAAAAAATTTATACGGGGAGTCCCACCACAATAGCTTGCTATTGGGGTCCTCATGTGTCGCCCAAGTGTTGCACTATTGCTGGGCCTGGCACACCCTACTAAAACATACAATAATTTTTCTGGCACTTCATTTCCTCCTACGTTGTGTTGGGAATCGGGATTTTTTATGCTTACAGATATTTTCTAGACAAAGGCACTACTACCATGGTATCATACATTATATCGTGAATAATAAAATTTAAAAAGAAAAGAAAAAAGTAAAACCAAGAGCAACGCAATTGCAAGACCCCAGGATCGGAACTAAACCTAGTGCCTTTCAGTTTTTACTTCTGTAAACTAAACCTAAACCCGATGTTTATATCAGTATATTAAATAGTGACAGCGGCATATTTTTCAAAACCACCTTCCGTAAAGCATACAATCGCTTGATTTGTGAGACGGTAGAGTAAAAGAAAGATACTCTTCAAATCCATTTAATTACTTTGTTGTTTTAATCAAGGGTATTTGCCGCAATCAAGTAATATCTTGTAAATCGTGTAGAGTGATGTAAAACATTTAGTTGCTCAAAAAACAATTACCACTGCACTCGTCACAATAAGCAAAGAGACAGCAATTAACAAGTGATCTCAATACCTGCAAATGCAGAACAACTTGGTGGAGGAGGCAGTCTCTTGAATACTTGAACCAATTAATCGCTATTTCCTTCCCTTTCTTGGTCCGGTCCCAACTCAGCACAAGGGAGGGAGATTATCTTTTGAGAACTGCTCCTGCACGTCAAGAATTCAAATTCTGAGTAAGAGATCCATGCATCACATCAACAAGAAATATTGTGTGACCTCAACATCATATAAATTTTATAGCTAGAAGCTAAGATTATCCACGCATTTAGTATCTTGCACGAACGGTGAATTTGTTATTATCAATTTGGATTCTATTCATCTTCTACAACTCTTATGATATTATGAGCTGATTTTCCATTCGAGTTTTGCACCACCGCGACATAATTTGTGTCGTTTCTCCTTATCACAGCTCTATAAGCAAAGCCGCGCGTTATGTTTGGGCATAACTTTCTCGGCCTTTTGGCTTAGATCAAGTGTAGTATCTGTTCTTATCAGTTTAATATCTGATACGTGGTCCAATGGTCCACACGATATTGAATTAATTTTTTCAAGGGGGAGTCCCACAACAACAATAGCTTGCTATTGGGGTCTCCACGTGTCGCCCAAGTGTAGCACTACCGCTCGGGCCCGGCACACCCCACCAAATCATATTCTAATGTTTCTCAAAAAAAAGAACTCACTTCATGTTTTCGTAAAATATGTGATGTTGAGATATGTAATTTCTCGGTTCTACCCATACACTTTTAACGACGGCACTGCTTGTTGCAACTCAACTTATTGTTTTCCTTACAGTACTGAATGACAAGTTATGATTGTAACCAAGTTTTAATTGTAACCCTGGAATCTGAAATTACCTATGTCTGATGAATTTATACTATCTTCTAAATTTTGAGTCTTCGACACACAAACTCCGCATATGTATATTGCTAGTTAAACAGCAATCAATCGAAATATATAAACCGAAACACGTTTGTCAAAGATGATTTTGGTTGCATCGGGTAGAGCCGGGGAAGGATGACCGAGACACAACTACAAGTACTACAATATACTACACGGATCCGAAGACATCTTTTTTCTAAGTTGAAAAAACTGGACGGGCAAATAGTAAAAGGGTAAAACAAATTGTCGCCTATCTTATAGTTGACTTTCTCGTAACTTTATCCCTCAACGATAATATAGGAATCTGAAGTTCACCAAAAGTGTATAATTAAAGGCATACGGACAACCTAGCAACATACTTACCTGGATGGGGTCAATGGGCGATCAATAAGGTCCATGGCCTAGGTTAGTGACCTCCCATTGCACTTGGGAGGGGTGCTTGCTTAAGATCTACCCAAGTGGTGGATTCTACATCATTATTTGTGACAGGTGGGCTTGCGTTCGCGCAGCCCACGCCAACATCAGTAACAATTCTTTTGTAGCAACGTAGTAGTATACTAGTTTTCCTGCTTTTTAAAAGCATTTGTAGTAAACTAATTTGGTAATAAGTATAAAACAAGTTTAAAACTTTATAAAAATACTCCTTTGTAATTAAATTGTAATTTGACATGTAAGGTTTAATTTCTTGGTAATAATTAATATACTTAAGAGGACACCTGTCTTCTTTTTTTTATTTTGCATATTTGTTACGAATTTATTTTCCACAGAGGTTATTTATTGACAGTAAAAAGGTGTTATTGGGTGGAAGTCGCACAACCATAATAGCCCAATTGTGTCGCCCAAGTGTTACTGACGCACCCCAACAAAATATATTCTAAACATTATGTAGCAACGTAATTCACTCAATTTTCTACTTAAAGACCAATTGTATTGAACTAGTTTGGAAATTAATTTATTAAAGTTATTAATCAAACTCGGTGATCGTACAGGAATAAAACGTATGAAAGCAAATTCCGTCATTTCAACCTACCATTATAAAGGAATTTGAAATTTTTAGGTATATAACTTTAGATACTTGACATATGTTCTAAAAAACAAGAAGTGTTTTTTGTATTTGTATACTTGTTACATGATAACATTCATATTTCTGTATTTTGTATACTTGTTACATGATAACATTCATCGGAGCTTAGAAGGGTAGATAATTGGTCTAGGGATGAAAGTCAGGCAACTTAGACAAAGCAACAATTATTAATTTTCATTAAGTTCGTTGTTCGCCTCATTATATATAGATAGCAGCTATGGTAATATCAGGAGTTTATTACTTATTCGAATTCGACACCACCACGAGATGTTATGTGCAGTGGCAACTTGAACTCAGCTTATAAACAAAGTCACCAACATAGTTTAGGCCAGCCTTTCTCAGCCTTTTGGCTAAGATCAAGCGTAGTATCTGTTCTTATCAGTCTAATATCTGATATGTGGGCCAATGGTCCACACGATATTAAAGAAAAAAAATTTATACGGGGAGTCCCACCACAATAGCTTGCTATTGGGGTCCTCATGTGTCGCCCAAGTGTTGCACTATTGCTGGGCCTGGCACACCCTACTAAAACATACAATAATTTTTCTGGCACTTCATTTCCTCCTACGTTGTGTTGGGAATCGGGATTTTTTATGCTTACAGATATTTTCTAGACAAAGGCACTACTACCATGGTATCATACATTATATCGTGAATAATAAAATTTAAAAAGAAAAGAAAAAAGTAAAACCAAGAGCAACGCAATTGCAAGACCCCAGGATCGGAACTAAACCTAGTGCCTTTCAGTTTTTACTTCTGTAAACTAAACCTAAACCCGATGTTTATATCAGTATATTAAATAGTGACAGCGGCATATTTTTCAAAACCACCTTCCGTAAAGCATACAATCGCTTGATTTGTGAGACGGTAGAGTAAAAGAAAGATACTCTTCAAATCCATTTAATTACTTTGTTGTTTTAATCAAGGGTATTTGCCGCAATCAAGTAATATCTTGTAAACCGTGTAGAGTGATGTAAAACATTTAGTTGCTCAAAAAACAATTACCACTGCACTCGTCACAATAAGCAAAGAGACAGCAATTAACAAGTGATCTCAATACCTGCAAATGCAGAACAGCTTGGTGGAGGAGGCAGTCTCTTGAATACTTGAACCAATTAATCGCTATTTCCTTCCCTTTCTTGGTCCGGTCCCAACTCAGCACAAGGGTGGGAGATTATCTTTTGAGAACTGCTCCTGCACGTCAAGAATTCAAATTCTGAGTAAGAGATCCATGCATCACATCAACAAGAAATATTGTGTGACCTCAACATCATATAAATTTTATAGCTAGAAGCTAAGATTATCCACGCATTTAGTATCTTGCACGAACGGTGAATTTGTTATTATCAATTTGGATTCTATTCATCTTCTACAACTCTTATGATATTATGAGCTGATTTTCCATTCGAGTTTTGCACCACCGCGACATAATTTGTGTCGTTTCTCCTTATCACAGCTCTATAAGCAAAGCCGCGCGTTATGTTTGGGCATACCTTTCTCGGCCTTTTGGCTTAGATCAAGTGTAGTATCTGTTCTTATCAGTTTAATATCTGATACGTGGTCCAATGGTCCACACGATATTGAATTAATTTTTTCAAGGGGGAGTCCCACAACAACAATAGCTTGCTATTGGGGTCTCCACGTGTCGCCCAAGTGTAGCACTACCGCTCGGGCCCGGCACACCCCACCAAATCATATTCTAATGTTTCTCAAAAAAAAGAACTCACTTCATGTTTTCGTAAAATATGTGATGTTGAGATTTGTAATTTCTCGGTTCTACCCATACACTTTTAACGACGGCACTGCTTGTTGCAACTCAACTTATTGTTTTCCTTACAGTACTGAATGACAAGTTATGATTGTAACCAAGTTTTAATTGTAACCCTGGAATCTGAAATTACCTATGTCTGATGAATTTATACTATCTTTTAAATTTTGAGTCTTCGACACACAAACTCCGCATATGTATATTGCTAGTTAAACAGCAATCAATCGAAATATATCAACCGAAACACGTTTGTCAAAGATGATTTTGGTTGCATCGGGTAGAGCCGGGGAAGGATGACCGAGACACAACTACAAGTACTACAATACTACACGGATCCGAAGACATCTTTTTTCTAAGTTGAAAAAACTGGACGGGCAAATAGTAAAAGGGTAAAACAAATTGTCGCCTATCTTATAGTTGACTTTCTCGTAACTTTATCCCTCAACGATAATATAGGAATCTGAAGTTCACCAAAAGTGTATAATTAAAGGCATACGGACAACCTAGCAACATACTTACCTGGATGGGGTCAATGGGCGATCAATAAGGTCCATGGCCTAGGTTAGTGACCTCCCATTGCACTTGGGAGGGGTGCTTGCTTAAGATCTACCCAAGTGGTGGATTCTACATCATTATTTGTGACAGGTGGGCTTGCGTTCGCGCAGCCCACGCCAACATCAGTAACAATTCTTTTGTAGCAACGTAGTAGTATACTAGTTTTCCTGCTTTTTAAAAGCATTTGTAGTAAACTAATTTGGTAATAAGTATAAAACAAGTTTAAAACTTTATAAAAATACTCCTTTGTAATTAAATTGTAATTTGACATGTAAGGTTTAATTTCTTGGTAATAATTAATATACTTAAGAGGACACCTGTCTTCTTTTTTTATTTTGCATATTTGTTACGAATTTATTTTCCACAGAGGTTATTTATTGACAGTAAAAAGGTGTTATTGGGTGGAAGTCGCACAACCATAATAGCCCAATTGTGTCGCCCAAGTGTTACTGACGCACCCCAACAAAATATATTCTAAACATTATGTAGCAACGTAATTCACTCAATTTTCTACTTAAAGACCAATTGTATTGAACTAGTTTGGAAATTAATTTATTAAAGTTATTAATCAAACTCGGTGATCGTACAGGAATAAAACGTATGAAAGCAAATTCCGTCATTTCAACCTACCATTATAAAGGAATTTGAAATTTTTAGGTATATAACTTTAGATACTTGACATATGTTCTAAAAAACAAGAAGTGTTTTTTGTATTTGTATACTTGTTACATGATAACATTCATATTTCTGTATTTTGTATACTTGTTACATGATAACATTCATCGGAGCTTAGAAGGGTAGATAATTGGTCTAGGGATGAAAGTCAGGCAACTTAGACAAAGCAACAATTATTAATTTTCATTAAGTTCGTTGTTCGCCTCATTATATATAGATAGCAGCTATGGTAATATCAGGAGTTTATTACTTATTCGAATTCGACACCACCACGAGATGTTATGTGCAGTGGCAACTTGCACTCAGCTTATAAACAAAGTCACCAACATTGTTTAGGCCAGCCTTTCTCAGCCTTCTGGCTAAGATCAAGCGTAGTATCTGTTCTTATCAGTTTAATATCTGATATGTGGGCCAATGGTCCACACGATATTAAAGAAATTTTTTTTATACGGGGAGTCCCACCACAATAGCTTGCTATTGGGGGGTCCTCATGTGTCGCCCAAGTGTTGCACTATTGCTGGGCCTGGCACACCCTACTAAAACATACAATAATTTTTCTGGCACTTCATTTCCTCCTACGTTGTGTTGGGAATCGGGATTTTTTATGCTTACAGATATTTTCTAGACAAAGGCACTACTACCATGGTATCATACATTATATCGTGAATAATAAAATTTAAAAAGAAAAGAAAAAAGTAAAACCAAGAGCAACGCAATTGCAAGACCCCAGGATCGGAACTAAACCTAGTGCCTTTCAGTTTTTACTTCTGTAAACTAAACCTAAACCCGATGTTTATATCAGTATATTAAATAGTGACAGCGGCATATTTTTCAAAACCACCTTCCGTAAAGCATACAATCGCTTGATTTGTGAGACGGTAGAGTAAAAGAAAGATACTCTTCAAATCCATTTAATTACTTTGTTGTTTTAATCAAGGGTATTTGCCGCAATCAAGTAATATCTTGTAAACCGTGTAGAGTGATGTAAAACATTTAGTTGCTCAAAAAACAATTACCACTGCACTCGTCACAATAAGCAAAGAGACAGCAATTAACAAGTGATCTCAATACCTGCAAATGCAGAACAGCTTGGTGGAGGAGGCAGTCTCTTGAATACTTGAACCAATTAATCGCTATTTCCTTCCCTTTCTTGGTCCGGTCCCAACTCAGCACAAGGGTGGGAGATTATCTTTTGAGAACTGCTCCTGCACGTCAAGAATTCAAATTCTGAGTAAGAGATCCATGCATCACATCAACAAGAAATATTGTGTGACCTCAACATCATATAAATTTTATAGCTAGAAGCTAAGATTATCCACGCATTTAGTATCTTGCACGAACGGTGAATTTGTTATTATCAATTTGGATTCTATTCATCTTCTACAACTCTTATGATATTATGAGCTGATTTTCCATTCGAGTTTTGCACCACCGCGACATAATTTGTGTCGTTTCTCCTTATCACAGCTCTATAAGCAAAGCCGCGCGTTATGTTTGGGCATACCTTTCTCGGCCTTTTGGCTTAGATCAAGTGTAGTATCTGTTCTTATCAGTTTAATATCTGATACGTGGTCCAATGGTCCACACGATATTGAATTAATTTTTTCAAGGGGGAGTCCCACAATAACAATAGCTTGCTATTGGGGTCTCCACGTGTCGCCCAAGTGTAGCACTACCGCTCGGGCCCGGCACACCCCACCAAATCATATTCTAATGTTTCTCAAAAAAAAGAACTCACTTCATGTTTTCGTAAAATATGTGATGTTGAGATTTGTAATTTCTCGGTTCTACCCATACACTTTTAACGACGGCACTGCTTGTTGCAACTCAACTTATTGTTTTCCTTACAGTACTGAATGACAAGTTATGATTGTAACCAAGTTTTAATTGTAACCCTGGAATCTGAAATTACCTATGTCTGATGAATTTATACTATCTTCTAAATTTTGAGTCTTCGACACACAAACTCCGCATATGTATATTGCTAGTTAAACAGCAATCAATCGAAATATATCAACCGAAACACGTTTGTCAAAGATGATTTTGGTTGCATCGGGTAGAGCCGGGGAAGGATGACCGAGACACAACTACAAGTACTACAATACTACACGGATCCGAAGACATCTTTTTTCTAAGTTGAAAAAACTGGACGGGCTAATAGTAAAAGGGTAAAACAAATTGTCTCCTATCTTATAGTTGACTTTCTCGTAACTTTATCCCTCAACGATAATATAGGAATCTGAAGTTCACCAAAAGTGTATAATTAAAGGCATACGGACAACCTAGCAACATACTTACCTGGATGGGGTCAATGGGCGATCAATAAGGTCCATGGCCTAGGTTAGTGACCTCCCATTGCACTTGGGAGGGGTGCTTGCTTAAGATCTACCCAAGTGGTGGATTCTACATCATTATTTGTGACAGGTGGGCTTGCGTTCGCGCAGCCCACGCCAACATCAGTAACAATTCTTTTGTAGCAACGTAGTAGTATACTAGTTTTCCTGCTTTTTAAAAGCATTTGTAGTAAACTAATTTGGTAATAAGTATAAAACAAGTTTAAAACTTTATAAAATACTCCTTTGTAATTAAATTGTAATTTGACATGTAAGGTTTAATTTCTTGGTAATAATTAATATACTTAAGAGGACACCTGTCTTCTTTTTTTATTTTGCATATTTGTTACGAATTTATTTTCCACAGAGGTTATTTATTGACAGTAAAAAGGTGTTATTGGGTGGAAGTCGCACAACCATAATAGCCCAATTGTGTCGCCCAAGTGTTACTGACGCACCCCGACAAAATATATTCTAAACATTATGTAGCAACGTAATTCACTCAATTTTCTACTTAAAGACCAATTGTATTGAACTAGTTTGGAAATTAATTTATTAAAGTTATTAATCAAACACGGTGATCGTACACGAATAAAACGTATGAAAGCAAATTCCGTCATTTCAACCTACCAATATAAAGGAATTTGAAATTTTTAGGTATATAACTTTAGATACTTGACATATGTTCTAAAAAACAAGAAGTGTTTTTTGTATTTGTATACTTGTTACATGATAACATTCATATTTCTGTATTTTGTATACTTGTTACATGATAACATTCATCGGAGCTTAGAAGGGTAGATAATTGGTCTAGGGATGAAAGTCAGGCAACTTAGACAAAGCAACAATTATTAATTTTCATTAAGTTCGTTGTTCGCCTCATTATATATAGATAGCAGCTATGGTAATATCAGGAGTTTATTACTTATTCGAATTCGACACCACCACGAGATGTTATGTGCAGTGGCAACTTGCACTCAGCTTATAAACAAAGTCACCAACATTGTTTAGGCCAGCCTTTCTCAGCCTTCTGGCTAAGATCAAGCGTAGTATCTGTTCTTATCAGTTTAATATCTGATATGTGGGCCAATGGTCCACACGATATTAAAGAAATTTTTTTTATACGGGGAGTCCCACCACAATAGCTTGCTATTGGGGGGTCCTCATGTGTCGCCCAAGTGTTGCACTATTGCTGGGCCTGGCACACCCTACTAAAACATACAATAATTTTTCTGGCACTTCATTTCCTCCTACGTTGTGTTGGGAATCGGGATTTTTTATGCTTACAGATATTTTCTAGACAAAGGCACTACTACCATGATGGTATCATACATTATATCGTGAATAATAAAATTTAAAAAGAAAAGAAAAAAGTAAAACCAAGAGCAACGCAATTGCAAGACCCCAGGATCGGAACTAAACCTAGTGCCTTTCAGTTTTTACTTCTGTAAACTAAACCTAAACCCGATGTTTATATCAGTATATTAAATAGTGACAGCGGCATAATTTTCAAAACCACCTTCCGTAAAGCATACAATCGCTTGATTTGTGAGACGGTAGAGTAAAAGAAAGATACTCTTCAAATCCATTTAATTACTTTGTTGTTTTAATCAAGGGTATTTGCCGCAATCAAGTAATATCTTGTAAACCGTGTAGAGTGATGTAAAACATTTAGTTGCTCAAAAAACAATTACCACTGCACTCGTCACAATAAGCAAAGAGACAGCAATTAACAAGTGATCTCAATACCTGCAAATGCAGAACAACTTGGTGGAGGAGGCAGTCTCTTGAATACTTGAACCAATTAATCACTATTTCCTTCCCTTTCTTGGTCCGGTCCCAACTCAGCACAAGGGTGGGAGATTATCTTTTGAGAACTGCTCCTGCACGTCAAGAATTCAAATTCTGAGTAAGAGATCCATGCATCACATCAACAAGAAATATTGTGTGACCTCAACATCATATAAATTTTATAGCTAGAAGCTAAGATTATCCACGCATTTAGTATCTTGCACGAACGGTGAATTTGTTATTATCAATTTGGATTCTATTCATCTTCTACAACTCTTATGATATTATGAGCTGATTTTCCATTCGAGTTTTGCACCACCGCGACATAATTTGTGTCGTTTCTCCTTATCACAGCTCTATAAGCAAAGCCGCGCGTTATGTTTGGGCATACCTTTCTCGGCCTTTTGGCTTAGATCAAGTGTAGTATCTGTTCTTATCAGTTTAATATCTGATACGTGGTCCAATGGTCCACACGATATTGAATTAATTTTTTCAAGGGGGAGTCCCACAATAACAATAGCTTGCTATTGGGGTCTCCACGTGTCGCCCAAGTGTAGCACTACCGCTCGGGCCCGGCACACCCCACCAAATCATATTCTAATGTTTCTCAAAAAAAAGAACTCACTTCATGTTTTCGTAAAATATGTGATGTTGAGATTTGTAATTTCTCGGTTCTACCCATACACTTTTAACGACGGCACTGCTTGTTGCAACTCAACTTATTGTTTTCCTTACAGTACTGAATGACAAGTTATGATTGTAACCAAGTTTTAATTGTAACCCTGGAATCTGAAATTACCTATGTCTGATGAATTTATACTATCTTCTAAATTTTGAGTCTTCGACACACAAACTCCGCATATGTATATTGCTAGTTAAACAGCAATCAATCGAAATATATCAACCGAAACACGTTTGTCAAAGATGATTTTGGTTGCATCGGGTAGAGCCGGGGAAGGATGACCGAGACACAACTACAAGTACAACAATACTACACGGATCCGAAGACATCTTTTTTCTAAGTTGAAAAAACTGGACGGGCTAATAGTAAAAGGGTAAAACAAATTGTCTCCTATCTTATAGTTGACTTTCTCGTAACTTTATCCCTCAACGATAATATAGGAATCTGAAGTTCACCAAAAGTGTATAATTAAAGGCATACGGACAACCTAGCAACATACTTACCTGGATGGGGTCAATGGGCGATCAATAAGGTCCATGGCCTAGGTTAGTGACCTCCCATTGCACTTGGGAGGGGTGCTTGCTTAAGATCTACCCAAGTGGTGGATTCTACATCATTATTTGTGACAGGTGGGTTTGCGTTCGCGCAGCCCACGCCAACATCAGTAACAATTCTTTTGTAGCAACGTAGTAGTATACTAGTTTTCCTGCTTTTTAAAAGCATTTGTAGTAAACTAATTTGGTAATAAGTATAAAACAAGTTTAAAACTTTATAAAAATACTCCTTTGTAATTAAATTGTAATTTGACATGTAAGGTTTAATTTCTTGGTAATAATTAATATACTTAAGAGGACACCTGTCTTCTTTTTTTATTTTGCATATTTGTTACGAATTTATTTTCCACAGAGGTTATTTATTGACACTAAAAAGGTGTTATTGGGTGGAAGTCGCACAACCATAATAGCCCAATTGTGTCGCCCAAGTGTTACTGACGCACCCCAACAAAATATATTCTAAACATTATGTAGCAACGTAATTCACTCAATTTTCTACTTAAAGACCAATTGTATTGAACTAGTTTGGAAATTAATTTATTAAAGTTATTAATCAAACACGGTGATCGTACAGGAATAAAACGTATGAAAGCAAATTCCGTCATTTCAACCTACCATTATAAAGGAATTTGAAATTTTTAGGTATATAACTTTAGATACTTGACATATGTTCTAAAAAACAAGAAGTGTTTTTTGTATTTGTATACTTGTTACATGATAACATTCATATTTCTGTATTTTGTATACTTGTTACATGATAACATTCATCGGAGCTTAGAAGGGTAGATAATTGGTCTAGGGATGAAAGTCAGGCAACTTAGACAAAGCAACAATTATTAATTTTCATTAAGTTCGTTGTTCGCCTCATTATATATAGATAGCAGCTATGGTAATATCAGGAGTTTATTACTTATTCGAATTCGACACCACCACGAGATGTTATGTGCAGTGGCAACTTGCACTCAGCTTATAAACAAAGTCACCAACATTGTTTAGGCCAGCCTTTCTCAGCCTTCTGGCTAAGATCAAGCGTAGTATCTGTTCTTATCAGTTTAATATCTGATATGTGGGCCAATGGTCCACACGATATTAAAGAAATTTTTTTTATACGGGGAGTCCCACCACAATAGCTTGCTATTGGGGGGTCCTCATGTGTCGCCCAAGTGTTGCACTATTGCTGGGCCTGGCACACCCTACTAAAACATACAATAATTTTTCTGGCACTTCATTTCCTCCTACGTTGTGTTGGGAATCGGGATTTTTTATGCTTACAGATATTTTCTAGACAAAGGCACTACTACCATGGTATCATACATTATATCGTGAATAATAAAATTTAAAAAGAAAAGAAAAAAGTAAAACCAAGAGCAACGCAATTGCAAGACCCCAGGATCGGAACTAAACCTAGTGCCTTTCAGTTTTTACTTCTGTAAACTAAACCTAAACCCGATGTTTATATCAGTATATTAAATAGTGACAGCGGCATATTTTTCAAAACCACCTTCCGTAAAGCATACAATCGCTTGATTTGTGAGACGGTAGAGTAAAAGAAAGATACTCTTCAAATCCATTTAATTACTTTGTTGTTTTAATCAAGGGTATTTGCCGCAATCAAGTAATATCTTGTAAACCGTGTAGAGTGATGTAAAACATTTAGTTGCTCAAAAAACAATTACCACTGCACTCGTCACAATAAGCAAAGAGACAGCAATTAACAAGTGATCTCAATACCTGCAAATGCAGAACAACTTGGTGGAGGAGGCAGTCTCTTGAATACTTGAACCAATTAATCGCTATTTCCTTCCCTTTCTTGGTCCGGTCCCAACTCAGCACAAGGGAGGGAGATTATCTTTTGAGAACTGCTCCTGCACGTCAAGAATTCAAATTCTGAGTAAGAGATCCATGCATCACATCAACAAGAAATATTGTGTGACCTCAACATCATATAAATTTTATAGCTAGAAGCTAAGATTATCCACGCATTTAGTATCTTGCACGAACGGTGAATTTGTTATTATCAATTTGGATTCTATTCATCTTCTACAACTCTTATGATATTATGAGCTGATTTTCCATTCGAGTTTTGCACCACCGCGACATAATTTGTGTCGTTTCTCCTTATCACAGCTCTATAAGCAAAGCCGCGCGTTATGTTTGGGCATACCTTTCTCGGCCTTTTGGCTTAGATCAAGTGTAGTATCTGTTCTTATCAGTTTAATATCTGATACGTGGTCCAATGGTCCACACGATATTGAATTAATTTTTTCAAGGGGGAGTCCCACAACAACAATAGCTTGCTATTGGGGTCTCCACGTGTCGCCCAAGTGTAGCACTACCGCTCGGGCCCGGCACACCCCACCAAATCATATTCTAATGTTTCTCAAAAAAAAGAACTCACTTCATGTTTTCGTAAAATATGTGATGTTGAGATATGTAATTTCTCGGTTCTACCCATACACTTTTAACGACGGCACTGCTTGTTGCAACTCAACTTATTGTTTTCCTTACAGTACTGAATGACAAGTTATGATTGTAACCAAGTTTTAATTGTAACCCTGGAATCTGAAATTACCTATGTCTGATGAATTTATACTATCTTCTAAATTTTGAGTCTTCGACACACAAACTCCGCATATGTATATTGCTAGTTAAACAGCAATCAATCGAAATATATAAACCGAAACACGTTTGTCAAAGATGATTTTGGTTGCATCGGGTAGAGCCGGGGAAGGATGACCGAGACACAACTACAAGTACTACAATATACTACACGGATCCGAAGACATCTTTTTTCTAAGTTGAAAAAACTGGACGGGCAAATAGTAAAAGGGTAAAACAAATTGTCGCCTATCTTATAGTTGACTTTCTCGTAACTTTATCCCTCAACGATAATATAGGAATCTGAAGTTCACCAAAAGTGTATAATTAAAGGCATACGGACAACCTAGCAACATACTTACCTGGATGGGGTCAATGGGCGATCAATAAGGTCCATGGCCTAGGTTAGTGACCTCCCATTGCACTTGGGAGGGGTGCTTGCTTAAGATCTACCCAAGTGGTGGATTCTACATCATTATTTGTGACAGGTGGGCTTGCGTTCGCGCAGCCCACGCCAACATCAGTAACAATTCTTTTGTAGCAACGTAGTAGTATACTAGTTTTCCTGCTTTTTAAAAGCATTTGTAGTAAACTAATTTGGTAATAAGTATAAAACAAGTTTAAAACTTTATAAAAATACTCCTTTGTAATTAAATTGTAATTTGACATGTAAGGTTTAATTTCTTGGTAATAATTAATATACTTAAGAGGACACCTGTCTTCTTTTTTTTATTTTGCATATTTGTTACGAATTTATTTTCCACAGAGGTTATTTATTGACAGTAAAAAGGTGTTATTGGGTGGAAGTCGCACAACCATAATAGCCCAATTGTGTCGCCCAAGTGTTACTGACGCACCCCAACAAAATATATTCTAAACATTATGTAGCAACGTAATTCACTCAATTTTCTACTTAAAGACCAATTGTATTGAACTAGTTTGGAAATTAATTTATTAAAGTTATTAATCAAACTCGGTGATCGTACAGGAATAAAACGTATGAAAGCAAATTCCGTCATTTCAACCTACCATTATAAAGGAATTTGAAATTTTTAGGTATATAACTTTAGATACTTGACATATGTTCTAAAAAACAAGAAGTGTTTTTTGTATTTGTATACTTGTTACATGATAACATTCATATTTCTGTATTTTGTATACTTGTTACATGATAACATTCATCGGAGCTTAGAAGGGTAGATAATTGGTCTAGGGATGAAAGTCAGGCAACTTAGACAAAGCAACAATTATTAATTTTCATTAAGTTCGTTGTTCGCCTCATTATATATAGATAGCAGCTATGGTAATATCAGGAGTTTATTACTTATTCGAATTCGACACCACCACGAGATGTTATGTGCAGTGGCAACTTGAACTCAGCTTATAAACAAAGTCACCAACATAGTTTAGGCCAGCCTTTCTCAGCCTTTTGGCTAAGATCAAGCGTAGTATCTGTTCTTATCAGTCTAATATCTGATATGTGGGCCAATGGTCCACACGATATTAAAGAAAAAAAATTTATACGGGGAGTCCCACCACAATAGCTTGCTATTGGGGTCCTCATGTGTCGCCCAAGTGTTGCACTATTGCTGGGCCTGGCACACCCTACTAAAACATACAATAATTTTTCTGGCACTTCATTTCCTCCTACGTTGTGTTGGGAATCGGGATTTTTTATGCTTACAGATATTTTCTAGACAAAGGCACTACTACCATGGTATCATACATTATATCGTGAATAATAAAATTTAAAAAGAAAAGAAAAAAGTAAAACCAAGAGCAACGCAATTGCAAGACCCCAGGATCGGAACTAAACCTAGTGCCTTTCAGTTTTTACTTCTGTAAACTAAACCTAAACCCGATGTTTATATCAGTATATTAAATAGTGACAGCGGCATATTTTTCAAAACCACCTTCCGTAAAGCATACAATCGCTTGATTTGTGAGACGGTAGAGTAAAAGAAAGATACTCTTCAAATCCATTTAATTACTTTGTTGTTTTAATCAAGGGTATTTGCCGCAATCAAGTAATATCTTGTAAATCGTGTAGAGTGATGTAAAACATTTAGTTGCTCAAAAAACAATTACCACTGCACTCGTCACAATAAGCAAAGAGACAGCAATTAACAAGTGATCTCAATACCTGCAAATGCAGAACAACTTGGTGGAGGAGGCAGTCTCTTGAATACTTGAACCAATTAATCGCTATTTCCTTCCCTTTCTTGGTCCGGTCCCAACTCAGCACAAGGGAGGGAGATTATCTTTTGAGAACTGCTCCTGCACGTCAAGAATTCAAATTCTGAGTAAGAGATCCATGCATCACATCAACAAGAAATATTGTGTGACCTCAACATCATATAAATTTTATAGCTAGAAGCTAAGATTATCCACGCATTTAGTATCTTGCACGAACGGTGAATTTGTTATTATCAATTTGGATTCTATTCATCTTCTACAACTCTTATGATATTATGAGCTGATTTTCCATTCGAGTTTTGCACCACCGCGACATAATTTGTGTCGTTTCTCCTTATCACAGCTCTATAAGCAAAGCCGCGCGTTATGTTTGGGCATACCTTTCTCGGCCTTTTGGCTTAGATCAAGTGTAGTATCTGTTCTTATCAGTTTAATATCTGATACGTGGTCCAATGGTCCACACGATATTGAATTAATTTTTTCAAGGGGGAGTCCCACAACAACAATAGCTTGCTATTGGGGTCTCCACGTGTCGCCCAAGTGTAGCACTACCGCTCGGGCCCGGCACACCCCACCAAATCATATTCTAATGTTTCTCAAAAAAAAGAACTCACTTCATGTTTTCGTAAAATATGTGATGTTGAGATTTGTAATTTCTCGGTTCTACCCATACACTTTTAACGACGGCACTGCTTGTTGCAACTCAACTTATTGTTTTCCTTACAGTACTGAATGACAAGTTATGATTGTAACCAAGTTTTAATTGTAACCCTGGAATCTGAAATTACCTATGTCTGATGAATTTATACTATCTTCTAAATTTTGAGTCTTCGACACACAAACTCCGCATATGTATATTGCTAGTTAAACAGCAATCAATCGAAATATATCAACCGAAACACGTTTGTCAAAGATGATTTTGGTTGCATCGGGTAGAGTCGGGGAAGGATGACCGAGACACAACTACAAGTACTACAATACTACACGGATCCGAAGACATCTTTTTTCTAAGTTGAAAAAACTGGACGGGCAAATAGTAAAAGGGTAAAACAAATTGTCGCCTATCTTATAGTTGACTTTCTCGTAACTTTATCCCTCAACGATAATATAGGAATCCGAAGTTCACCAAAAGTGTATAATTAAAGGCATACGGACAACCTAGCAACATACTTACCTGGATGGGGTCAATGGGCGATCAATAAGGTCCATGGCCTAGGTTAGTGACCTCCCATTGCACTTGGGAGGGGTGCTTGCTTAAGATCTACCCAAGTGGTGGATTCTACATCATTATTTGTGACAGGTGGGCTTGCGTTCGCGCAGCCCACGCCAACATCAGTAACAATTCTTTTGTAGCAACGTAGTAGTATACTAGTTTTCCTGCTTTTTAAAAGCATTTGTAGTAAACTAATTTGGTAATAAGTATAAAACAAGTTTAAAACTTTATAAAAATACTCCTTTGTAATTAAATTGTAATTTGACATGTAAGGTTTAATTTCTTGGTAATAATTAATATACTTAAGAGGACACCTGTCTTCTTTTTTTATTTTGCATATTTGTTACGAATTTATTTTCCACAGAGGTTATTTATTGACAGTAAAAAGGTGTTATTGGGTGGAAGTCGCACAACCATAATAGCCCAATTGTGTCGCCCAAGTGTTACTGACGCACCCCAACAAAATATATTCTAAACATTATGTAGCAACGTAATTCACTCAATTTTCTACTTAAAGACCAATTGTATTGAACTAGTTTGGAAATTAATTTATTAAAGTTATTAATCAAACTCGGTGATCGTACAGGAATAAAACGTATGAAAGCAAATTCCGTCATTTCAACCTACCATTATAAAGGAATTTGAAATTTTTAGGTATATAACTTTAGATACTTGACATATGTTCTAAAAAACAAGAAGTGTTTTTTGTATTTGTATACTTGTTACATGATAACATTCATATTTCTGTATTTTGTATACTTGTTACATGATAACATTCATCGGAGCTTAGAAGGGTAGATAATTGGTCTAGGGATGAAAGTCAGGCAACTTAGACAAAGCAACAATTATTAATTTTCATTAAGTTCGTTGTTCGCCTCATTATATATAGATAGCAGCTATGGTAATATCAGGAGTTTATTACTTATTCGAATTCGACACCACCACGAGATGTTATGTGCAGTGGCAACTTGCACTCAGCTTATAAACAAAGTCACCAACATTGTTTAGGCCAGCCTTTCTCAGCCTTCTGGCTAAGATCAAGCGTAGTATCTGTTCTTATCAGTTTAATATCTGATATGTGGGCCAATGGTCCACACGATATTAAAGAAATTTTTTTTATACGGGGAGTCCCACCACAATAGCTTGCTATTGGGGGGTCCTCATGTGTCGCCCAAGTGTTGCACTATTGCTGGGCCTGGCACACCCTACTAAAACATACAATAATTTTTCTGGCACTTCATTTCCTCCTACGTTGTGTTGGGAATCGGGATTTTTTATGCTTACAGATATTTTCTAGACAAAGGCACTACTACCATGGTATCATACATTATATCGTGAATAATAAAATTTAAAAAGAAAAGAAAAAAGTAAAACCAAGAGCAACGCAATTGCAAGACCCCAGGATCGGAACTAAACCTAGTGCCTTTCAGTTTTTACTTCTGTAAACTAAACCTAAACCCGATGTTTATATCAGTATATTAAATAGTGACAGCGGCATATTTTTCAAAACCACCTTCCGTAAAGCATACAATCGCTTGATTTGTGAGACGGTAGAGTAAAAGAAAGATACTCTTCAAATCCATTTAATTACTTTGTTGTTTTAATCAAGGGTATTTGCCGCAATCAAGTAATATCTTGTAAACCGTGTAGAGTGATGTAAAACATTTAGTTGCTCAAAAAACAATTACCACTGCACTCGTCACAATAAGCAAAGAGACAGCAATTAACAAGTGATCTCAATACCTGCAAATGCAGAACAGCTTGGTGGAGGAGGCAGTCTCTTGAATACTTGAACCAATTAATCGCTATTTCCTTCCCTTTCTTGGTCCGGTCCCAACTCAGCACAAGGGTGGGAGATTATCTTTTGAGAACTGCTCCTGCACGTCAAGAATTCAAATTCTGAGTAAGAGATCCATGCATCACATCAACAAGAAATATTGTGTGACCTCAACATCATATAAATTTTATAGCTAGAAGCTAAGATTATCCACGCATTTAGTATCTTGCACGAACGGTGAATTTGTTATTATCAATTTGGATTCTATTCATCTTCTACAACTCTTATGATATTATGAGCTGATTTTCCATTCGAGTTTTGCACCACCGCGACATAATTTGTGTCGTTTCTCCTTATCACAGCTCTATAAGCAAAGCCGCGCGTTATGTTTGGGCATACCTTTCTCGGCCTTTTGGCTTAGATCAAGTGTAGTATCTGTTCTTATCAGTTTAATATCTGATACGTGGTCCAATGGTCCACACGATATTGAATTAATTTTTTCAAGGGGGAGTCCCACAATAACAATAGCTTGCTATTGGGGTCTCCACGTGTCGCCCAAGTGTAGCACTACCGCTCGGGCCCGGCACACCCCACCAAATCATATTCTAATGTTTCTCAAAAAAAAGAACTCACTTCATGTTTTCGTAAAATATGTGATGTTGAGATTTGTAATTTCTCGGTTCTACCCATACACTTTTAACGACGGCACTGCTTGTTGCAACTCAACTTATTGTTTTCCTTACAGTACTGAATGACAAGTTATGATTGTAACCAAGTTTTAATTGTAACCCTGGAATCTGAAATTACCTATGTCTGATGAATTTATACTATCTTCTAAATTTTGAGTCTTCGACACACAAACTCCGCATATGTATATTGCTAGTTAAACAGCAATCAATCGAAATATATCAACCGAAACACGTTTGTCAAAGATGATTTTGGTTGCATCGGGTAGAGCCGGGGAAGGATGACCGAGACACAACTACAAGTACTACAATACTACACGGATCCGAAGACATCTTTTTTCTAAGTTGAAAAAACTGGACGGGCTAATAGTAAAAGGGTAAAACAAATTGTCTCCTATCTTATAGTTGACTTTCTCGTAACTTTATCCCTCAACGATAATATAGGAATCTGAAGTTCACCAAAAGTGTATAATTAAAGGCATACGGACAACCTAGCAACATACTTACCTGGATGGGGTCAATGGGCGATCAATAAGGTCCATGGCCTAGGTTAGTGACCTCCCATTGCACTTGGGAGGGGTGCTTGCTTAAGATCTACCCAAGTGGTGGATTCTACATCATTATTTGTGACAGGTGGGCTTGCGTTCGCGCAGCCCACGCCAACATCAGTAACAATTCTTTTGTAGCAACGTAGTAGTATACTAGTTTTCCTGCTTTTTAAAAGCATTTGTAGTAAACTAATTTGGTAATAAGTATAAAACAAGTTTAAAACTTTATAAAATACTCCTTTGTAATTAAATTGTAATTTGACATGTAAGGTTTAATTTCTTGGTAATAATTAATATACTTAAGAGGACACCTGTCTTCTTTTTTTATTTTGCATATTTGTTACGAATTTATTTTCCACAGAGGTTATTTATTGACAGTAAAAAGGTGTTATTGGGTGGAAGTCGCACAACCATAATAGCCCAATTGTGTCGCCCAAGTGTTACTGACGCACCCCGACAAAATATATTCTAAACATTATGTAGCAACGTAATTCACTCAATTTTCTACTTAAAGACCAATTGTATTGAACTAGTTTGGAAATTAATTTATTAAAGTTATTAATCAAACACGGTGATCGTACACGAATAAAACGTATGAAAGCAAATTCCGTCATTTCAACCTACCAATATAAAGGAATTTGAAATTTTTAGGTATATAACTTTAGATACTTGACATATGTTCTAAAAAACAAGAAGTGTTTTTTGTATTTGTATACTTGTTACATGATAACATTCATATTTCTGTATTTTGTATACTTGTTACATGATAACATTCATCGGAGCTTAGAAGGGTAGATAATTGGTCTAGGGATGAAAGTCAGGCAACTTAGACAAAGCAACAATTATTAATTTTCATTAAGTTCGTTGTTCGCCTCATTATATATAGATAGCAGCTATGGTAATATCAGGAGTTTATTACTTATTCGAATTCGACACCACCACGAGATGTTATGTGCAGTGGCAACTTGCACTCAGCTTATAAACAAAGTCACCAACATTGTTTAGGCCAGCCTTTCTCAGCCTTCTGGCTAAGATCAAGCGTAGTATCTGTTCTTATCAGTTTAATATCTGATATGTGGGCCAATGGTCCACACGATATTAAAGAAATTTTTTTTATACGGGGAGTCCCACCACAATAGCTTGCTATTGGGGGGTCCTCATGTGTCGCCCAAGTGTTGCACTATTGCTGGGCCTGGCACACCCTACTAAAACATACAATAATTTTTCTGGCACTTCATTTCCTCCTACGTTGTGTTGGGAATCGGGATTTTTTATGCTTACAGATATTTTCTAGACAAAGGCACTACTACCATGATGGTATCATACATTATATCGTGAATAATAAAATTTAAAAAGAAAAGAAAAAAGTAAAACCAAGAGCAACGCAATTGCAAGACCCCAGGATCGGAACTAAACCTAGTGCCTTTCAGTTTTTACTTCTGTAAACTAAACCTAAACCCGATGTTTATATCAGTATATTAAATAGTGACAGCGGCATATTTTTCAAAACCACCTTCCGTAAAGCATACAATCGCTTGATTTGTGAGACGGTAGAGTAAAAGAAAGATACTCTTCAAATCCATTTAATTACTTTGTTGTTTTAATCAAGGGTATTTGCCGCAATCAAGTAATATCTTGTAAACCGTGTAGAGTGATGTAAAACATTTAGTTGCTCAAAAAACAATTACCACTGCACTCGTCACAATAAGCAAAGAGACAGCAATTAACAAGTGATCTCAATACCTGCAAATGCAGAACAACTTGGTGGAGGAGGCAGTCTCTTGAATACTTGAACCAATTAATCACTATTTCCTTCCCTTTCTTGGTCCGGTCCCAACTCAGCACAAGGGTGGGAGATTATCTTTTGAGAACTGCTCCTGCACGTCAAGAATTCAAATTCTGAGTAAGAGATCCATGCATCACATCAACAAGAAATATTGTGTGACCTCAACATCATATAAATTTTATAGCTAGAAGCTAAGATTATCCACGCATTTAGTATCTTGCACGAACGGTGAATTTGTTATTATCAATTTGGATTCTATTCATCTTCTACAACTCTTATGATATTATGAGCTGATTTTCCATTCGAGTTTTGCACCACCGCGACATAATTTGTGTCGTTTCTCCTTATCACAGCTCTATAAGCAAAGCCGCGCGTTATGTTTGGGCATACCTTTCTCGGCCTTTTGGCTTAGATCAAGTGTAGTATCTGTTCTTATCAGTTTAATATCTGATACGTGGTCCAATGGTCCACACGATATTGAATTAATTTTTTCAAGGGGGAGTCCCACAATAACAATAGCTTGCTATTGGGGTCTCCACGTGTCGCCCAAGTGTAGCACTACCGCTCGGGCCCGGCACACCCCACCAAATCATATTCTAATGTTTCTCAAAAAAAAGAACTCACTTCATGTTTTCGTAAAATATGTGATGTTGAGATTTGTAATTTCTCGGTTCTACCCATACACTTTTAACGACGGCACTGCTTGTTGCAACTCAACTTATTGTTTTCCTTACAGTACTGAATGACAAGTTATGATTGTAACCAAGTTTTAATTGTAACCCTGGAATCTGAAATTACCTATGTCTGATGAATTTATACTATCTTCTAAATTTTGAGTCTTCGACACACAAACTCCGCATATGTATATTGCTAGTTAAACAGCAATCAATCGAAATATATCAACCGAAACACGTTTGTCAAAGATGATTTTGGTTGCATCGGGTAGAGCCGGGGAAGGATGACCGAGACACAACTACAAGTACAACAATACTACACGGATCCGAAGACATCTTTTTTCTAAGTTGAAAAAACTGGACGGGCTAATAGTAAAAGGGTAAAACAAATTGTCTCCTATCTTATAGTTGACTTTCTCGTAACTTTATCCCTCAACGATAATATAGGAATCTGAAGTTCACCAAAAGTGTATAATTAAAGGCATACGGACAACCTAGCAACATACTTACCTGGATGGGGTCAATGGGCGATCAATAAGGTCCATGGCCTAGGTTAGTGACCTCCCATTGCACTTGGGAGGGGTGCTTGCTTAAGATCTACCCAAGTGGTGGATTCTACATCATTATTTGTGACAGGTGGGTTTGCGTTCGCGCAGCCCACGCCAACATCAGTAACAATTCTTTTGTAGCAACGTAGTAGTATACTAGTTTTCCTGCTTTTTAAAAGCATTTGTAGTAAACTAATTTGGTAATAAGTATAAAACAAGTTTAAAACTTTATAAAAATACTCCTTTGTAATTAAATTGTAATTTGACATGTAAGGTTTAATTTCTTGGTAATAATTAATATACTTAAGAGGACACCTGTCTTCTTTTTTTATTTTGCATATTTGTTACGAATTTATTTTCCACAGAGGTTATTTATTGACAGTAAAAAGGTGTTATTGGGTGGAAGTCGCACAACCATAATAGCCCAATTGTGTCGCCCAAGTGTTACTGACGCACCCCGACAAAATATATTCTAAACATTATGTAGCAACGTAATTCACTCAATTTTCTACTTAAAGACCAATTGTATTGAACTAGTTTGGAAATTAATTTATTAAAGTTATTAATCAAACACGGTGATCGTACAGGAATAAAACGTATGAAAGCAAATTCCGTCATTTCAACCTACCATTATAAAGGAATTTGAAATTTTTAGGTATATAACTTTAGATACTTGACATATGTTCTAAAAAACAAGAAGTGTTTTTTGTATTTGTATACTTGTTACATGATAACATTCATATTTCTGAATTTTGTATACTTGTTACATGATAACATTCATCGGAGCTTAGAAGGGTAGATAATTGGTCTACGGATGAAAGTCAGGCAACTTAGACAAAGCAACAATTATTAATTTTCATTAAGTTCGTTGTTCGCCTCATTATATATAGATAGCAGCTATGGTAATATCAGGAGTTTATTACTTATTCGAATTCGACACCACCACGAGATGTTATGTGCAGTGGCAACTTGCACTCAGCTTATAAACAAAGTCACCAACATTGTTTAGGCCAGCCTTTCTCAGCCTTCTGGCTAAGATCAAGCGTAGTATCTGTTCTTATCAGTTTAATATCTGATATGTGGGCCAATGGTCCACACGATATTAAAGAAATTTTTTTTATACGGGGAGTCCCACCACAATAGCATGCTATTGGGGGGTCCTCATGTGTCGCCCAAGTGTTGCACTATTGCTGGGCCTGGCACACCCTACTAAAACATACAATAATTTTTCTGGCACTTCATTTCCTCCTACGTTGTGTTGGGAATCGGGATTTTTTATGCTTACAGATATTTTCTAGACAAAGGCACTACTACCATGGTATCATACATTATATCGTGAATAATAAAATTTAAAAAGAAAAGAAAAAAGTAAAACCAAGAGCAACGCAATTGCAAGACCCCAGGATCGGAACTAAACCTAGTGCCTTTCAGTTTTTACTTCTGTAAACTAAACCTAAACCCGATGTTTATATCAGTATATTAAATAGTGACAGCGGCATATTTTTCAAAACCACCTTCCGTAAAGCATACAATCGCTTGATTTGTGAGACGGTAGAGTAAAAGAAAGATACTCTTCAAATCCATTTAATTACTTTGTTGTTTTAATCAAGGGTATTTGCCGCAATCAAGTAATATCTTGTAAACCGTGTAGAGTGATGTAAAACATTTAGTTGCTCAAAAAACAATTACCACTGCACTCGTCACAATAAGCAAAGAGACAGCAATTAACAAGTGATCTCAATACCTGCAAATGCAGAACAACTTGGTGGAGGAGGCAGTCTCTTGAATACTTGAACCAATTAATCGCTATTTCCTTCCCTTTCTTGGTCCGGTCCCAACTCAGCACAAGGGAGGGAGATTATCTTTTGAGAACTGCTCCTGCACGTCAAGAATTCAAATTCTGAGTAAGAGATCCATGCATCACATCAACAAGAAATATTGTGTGACCTCAACATCATATAAATTTTATAGCTAGAAGCTAAGATTATCCACGCATTTAGTATCTTGCACGAACGGTGAATTTGTTATTATCAATTTGGATTCTATTCATCTTCTACAACTCTTATGATATTATGAGCTGATTTTCCATTCGAGTTTTGCACCACCGCGACATAATTTGTGTCGTTTCTCCTTATCACAGCTCTATAAGCAAAGCCGCGCGTTATGTTTGGGCATACCTTTCTCGGCCTTTTGGCTTAGATCAAGTGTAGTATCTGTTCTTATCAGTTTAATATCTGATACGTGGTCCAATGGTCCACACGATATTGAATTAATTTTTTCAAGGGGGAGTCCCACAACAACAATAGCTTGCTATTGGGGTCTCCACGTGTCGCCCAAGTGTAGCACTACCGCTCGGGCCCGGCACACCCCACCAAATCATATTCTAATGTTTCTCAAAAAAAAGAACTCACTTCATGTTTTCGTAAAATATGTGATGTTGAGATTTGTAATTTCTCGGTTCTACCCATACACTTTTAACGACGGCACTGCTTGTTGCAACTCAACTTATTGTTTTCCTTACAGTACTGAATGACAAGTTATGATTGTAACCAAGTTTTAATTGTAACCCTGGAATCTGAAATTACCTATGTCTGATGAATTTATACTATCTTCTGAATTTTGAGTCTTCGACACACAAACTCCGCATATGTATATTGCTAGTTAAACAGCAATCAATCGAAATATATCAACCGAAACACGTTTGTCAAAGATGATTTTGGTTGCATCGGGTAGAGCCGGGGAAGGATGACCGAGACACAACTACAAGTACAACAATACTACACGGATCCGAAGACATCTTTTTTCTAAGTTGAAAAAACTGGACGGGCTAATAGTAAAAGGGTAAAACAAATTGTCTCCTATCTTATAGTTGACTTTCTCGTAACTTTATCCCTCAACGATAATATAGGAATCTGAAGTTCACCAAAAGTGTATAATTAAAGGCATACGGACAACCTAGCAACATACTTACCTGGATGGGGTCAATGGGCGATCAATAAGGTCCATGGCCTAGGTTAGTGACCTCCCATTGCACTTGGGAGGGGTGCTTGCTTAAGATCTACCCAAGTGGTGGATTCTACATCATTATTTGTGACAGGTGGGCTTGCGTTCGCGCAGCCCACGCCAACATCAGTAACAATTCTTTTGTAGCAACGTAGTAGTATACTAGTTTTCCTGCTTTTTAAAAGCATTTGTAGTAAACTAATTTGGTAATAAGTATAAAACAAGTTTAAAACTTTATAAAAATACTCCTTTGTAATTAAATTGTAATTTGACATGTAAGGTTTAATTTCTTGGTAATAATTAATATACTTAAGAGGACACCTGTCTTCTTTTTTTATTTTGCATATTTGTTACGAATTTATTTTCCACAGAGGTTATTTATTGACAGTAAAAAGGTGTTATTGGGTGGAAGTCGCACAACCATAATAGCCCAATTGTGTCGCCCAAGTGTTACTGACGCACCCCGACAAAATATATTCTAAACATTATGTAGCAACGTAATTCACTCAATTTTCTACTTAAAGACCAATTGTATTGAACTAGTTTGGAAATTAATTTATTAAAGTTATTAATCAAACACGGTGATCGTACAGGAATAAAACGTATGAAAGCAAATTCCGTCATTTCAACCTACCATTATAAAGGAATTTGAAATTTTTAGGTATATAACTTTAGATACTTGACATATGTTCTAAAAAACAAGAAGTGTTTTTTGTATTTGTATACTTGTTACATGATAACATTCATATTTCTGAATTTTGTATACTTGTTACATGATAACATTCATCGGAGCTTAGAAGGGTAGATAATTGGTCTACGGATGAAAGTCAGGCAACTTAGACAAAGCAACAATTATTAATTTTCATTAAGTTCGTTGTTCGCCTCATTATATATAGATAGCAGCTATGGTAATATCAGGAGTTTATTACTTATTCGAATTCGACACCACCACGAGATGTTATGTGCAGTGGCAACTTGCACTCAGCTTATAAACAAAGTCACCAACATTGTTTAGGCCAGCCTTTCTCAGCCTTCTGGCTAAGATCAAGCGTAGTATCTGTTCTTATCAGTTTAATATCTGATATGTGGGCCAATGGTCCACACGATATTAAAGAAATTTTTTTTATACGGGGAGTCCCACCACAATAGCATGCTATTGGGGGGTCCTCATGTGTCGCCCAAGTGTTGCACTATTGCTGGGCCTGGCACACCCTACTAAAACATACAATAATTTTTCTGGCACTTCATTTCCTCCTACGTTGTGTTGGGAATCGGGATTTTTTATGCTTACAGATATTTTCTAGACAAAGGCACTACTACCATGGTATCATACATTATATCGTGAATAATAAAATTTAAAAAGAAAAGAAAAAAGTAAAACCAAGAGCAACGCAATTGCAAGACCCCAGGATCGGAACTAAACCTAGTGCCTTTCAGTTTTTACTTCTGTAAACTAAACCTAAACCCGATGTTTATATCAGTATATTAAATAGTGACAGCGGCATATTTTTCAAAACCACCTTCCGTAAAGCATACAATCGCTTGATTTGTGAGACGGTAGAGTAAAAGAAAGATACTCTTCAAATCCATTTAATTACTTTGTTGTTTTAATCAAGGGTATTTGCCGCAATCAAGTAATATCTTGTAAACCGTGTAGAGTGATGTAAAACATTTAGTTGCTCAAAAAACAATTACCACTGCACTCGTCACAATAAGCAAAGAGACAGCAATTAACAAGTGATCTCAATACCTGCAAATGCAGAACAGCTTGGTGGAGGAGGCAGTCTCTTGAATACTTGAACCAATTAATCGCTATTTCCTTCCCTTTCTTGGTCCGGTCCCAACTCAGCACAAGGGTGGGAGATTATCTTTTGAGAACTGCTCCTGCACGTCAAGAATTCAAATTCTGAGTAAGAGATCCATGCATCACATCAACAAGAAATATTGTGTGACCTCAACATCATATAAATTTTATAGCTAGAAGCTAAGATTATCCACGCATTTAGTATCTTGCACGAACGGTGAATTTGTTATTATCAATTTGGATTCTATTCATCTTCTACAACTCTTATGATATTATGAGCTGATTTTCCATTCGAGTTTTGCACCACCGCGACATAATTTGTGTCGTTTCTCCTTATCACAGCTCTATAAGCAAAGCCGCGCGTTATGTTTGGGCATACCTTTCTCGGCCTTTTGGCTTAGATCAAGTGTAGTATCTGTTCTTATCAGTTTAATATCTGATACGTGGTCCAATGGTCCACACGATATTGAATTAATTTTTTCAAGGGGGAGTCCCACAACAACAATAGCTTGCTATTGGGGTCTCCACGTGTCGCCCAAGTGTAGCACTACCGCTCGGGCCCGGCACACCCCACCAAATCATATTCTAATGTTTCTCAAAAAAAAGAACTCACTTCATGTTTTCGTAAAATATGTGATGTTGAGATTTGTAATTTCTCGGTTCTACCCATACACTTTTAACGACGGCACTGCTTGTTGCAACTCAACTTATTGTTTTCCTTACAGTACTGAATGACAAGTTATGATTGTAACCAAGTTTTAATTGTAACCCTGGAATCTGAAATTACCTATGTCTGATGAATTTATACTATCTTTTAAATTTTGAGTCTTCGACACACAAACTCCGCATATGTATATTGCTAGTTAAACAGCAATCAATCGAAATATATCAACCGAAACACGTTTGTCAAAGATGATTTTGGTTGCATCGGGTAGAGCCGGGGAAGGATGACCGAGACACAACTACAAGTACTACAATACTACACGGATCCGAAGACATCTTTTTTCTAAGTTGAAAAAACTGGACGGGCAAATAGTAAAAGGGTAAAACAAATTGTCGCCTATCTTATAGTTGACTTTCTCGTAACTTTATCCCTCAACGATAATATAGGAATCTGAAGTTCACCAAAAGTGTATAATTAAAGGCATACGGACAACCTAGCAACATACTTACCTGGATGGGGTCAATGGGCGATCAATAAGGTCCATGGCCTAGGTTAGTGACCTCCCATTGCACTTGGGAGGGGTGCTTGCTTAAGATCTACCCAAGTGGTGGATTCTACATCATTATTTGTGACAGGTGGGCTTGCGTTCGCGCAGCCCACGCCAACATCAGTAACAATTCTTTTGTAGCAACGTAGTAGTATACTAGTTTTCCTGCTTTTTAAAAGCATTTGTAGTAAACTAATTTGGTAATAAGTATAAAACAAGTTTAAAACTTTATAAAAATACTCCTTTGTAATTAAATTGTAATTTGACATGTAAGGTTTAATTTCTTGGTAATAATTAATATACTTAAGAGGACACCTGTCTTCTTTTTTTATTTTGCATATTTGTTACGAATTTATTTTCCACAGAGGTTATTTATTGACAGTAAAAAGGTGTTATTGGGTGGAAGTCGCACAACCATAATAGCCCAATTGTGTCGCCCAAGTGTTACTGACGCACCCCAACAAAATATATTCTAAACATTATGTAGCAACGTAATTCACTCAATTTTCTACTTAAAGACCAATTGTATTGAACTAGTTTGGAAATTAATTTATTAAAGTTATTAATCAAACTCGGTGATCGTACAGGAATAAAACGTATGAAAGCAAATTCCGTCATTTCAACCTACCATTATAAAGGAATTTGAAATTTTTAGGTATATAACTTTAGATACTTGACATATGTTCTAAAAAACAAGAAGTGTTTTTTGTATTTGTATACTTGTTACATGATAACATTCATATTTCTGTATTTTGTATACTTGTTACATGATAACATTCATCGGAGCTTAGAAGGGTAGATAATTGGTCTAGGGATGAAAGTCAGGCAACTTAGACAAAGCAACAATTATTAATTTTCATTAAGTTCGTTGTTCGCCTCATTATATATAGATAGCAGCTATGGTAATATCAGGAGTTTATTACTTATTCGAATTCGACACCACCACGAGATGTTATGTGCAGTGGCAACTTGCACTCAGCTTATAAACAAAGTCACCAACATTGTTTAGGCCAGCCTTTCTCAGCCTTCTGGCTAAGATCAAGCGTAGTATCTGTTCTTATCAGTTTAATATCTGATATGTGGGCCAATGGTCCACACGATATTAAAGAAATTTTTTTTATACGGGGAGTCCCACCACAATAGCTTGCTATTGGGGGGTCCTCATGTGTCGCCCAAGTGTTGCACTATTGCTGGGCCTGGCACACCCTACTAAAACATACAATAATTTTTCTGGCACTTCATTTCCTCCTACGTTGTGTTGGGAATCGGGATTTTTTATGCTTACAGATATTTTCTAGACAAAGGCACTACTACCATGGTATCATACATTATATCGTGAATAATAAAATTTAAAAAGAAAAGAAAAAAGTAAAACCAAGAGCAACGCAATTGCAAGACCCCAGGATCGGAACTAAACCTAGTGCCTTTCAGTTTTTACTTCTGTAAACTAAACCTAAACCCGATGTTTATATCAGTATATTAAATAGTGACAGCGGCATATTTTTCAAAACCACCTTCCGTAAAGCATACAATCGCTTGATTTGTGAGACGGTAGAGTAAAAGAAAGATACTCTTCAAATCCATTTAATTACTTTGTTGTTTTAATCAAGGGTATTTGCCGCAATCAAGTAATATCTTGTAAACCGTGTAGAGTGATGTAAAACATTTAGTTGCTCAAAAAACAATTACCACTGCACTCGTCACAATAAGCAAAGAGACAGCAATTAACAAGTGATCTCAATACCTGCAAATGCAGAACAGCTTGGTGGAGGAGGCAGTCTCTTGAATACTTGAACCAATTAATCGCTATTTCCTTCCCTTTCTTGGTCCGGTCCCAACTCAGCACAAGGGTGGGAGATTATCTTTTGAGAACTGCTCCTGCACGTCAAGAATTCAAATTCTGAGTAAGAGATCCATGCATCACATCAACAAGAAATATTGTGTGACCTCAACATCATATAAATTTTATAGCTAGAAGCTAAGATTATCCACGCATTTAGTATCTTGCACGAACGGTGAATTTGTTATTATCAATTTGGATTCTATTCATCTTCTACAACTCTTATGATATTATGAGCTGATTTTCCATTCGAGTTTTGCACCACCGCGACATAATTTGTGTCGTTTCTCCTTATCACAGCTCTATAAGCAAAGCCGCGCGTTATGTTTGGGCATACCTTTCTCGGCCTTTTGGCTTAGATCAAGTGTAGTATCTGTTCTTATCAGTTTAATATCTGATACGTGGTCCAATGGTCCACACGATATTGAATTAATTTTTTCAAGGGGGAGTCCCACAATAACAATAGCTTGCTATTGGGGTCTCCACGTGTCGCCCAAGTGTAGCACTACCGCTCGGGCCCGGCACACCCCACCAAATCATATTCTAATGTTTCTCAAAAAAAAGAACTCACTTCATGTTTTCGTAAAATATGTGATGTTGAGATTTGTAATTTCTCGGTTCTACCCATACACTTTTAACGACGGCACTGCTTGTTGCAACTCAACTTATTGTTTTCCTTACAGTACTGAATGACAAGTTATGATTGTAACCAAGTTTTAATTGTAACCCTGGAATCTGAAATTACCTATGTCTGATGAATTTATACTATCTTCTAAATTTTGAGTCTTCGACACACAAACTCCGCATATGTATATTGCTAGTTAAACAGCAATCAATCGAAATATATCAACCGAAACACGTTTGTCAAAGATGATTTTGGTTGCATCGGGTAGAGCCGGGGAAGGATGACCGAGACACAACTACAAGTACTACAATACTACACGGATCCGAAGACATCTTTTTTCTAAGTTGAAAAAACTGGACGGGCTAATAGTAAAAGGGTAAAACAAATTGTCTCCTATCTTATAGTTGACTTTCTCGTAACTTTATCCCTCAACGATAATATAGGAATCTGAAGTTCACCAAAAGTGTATAATTAAAGGCATACGGACAACCTAGCAACATACTTACCTGGATGGGGTCAATGGGCGATCAATAAGGTCCATGGCCTAGGTTAGTGACCTCCCATTGCACTTGGGAGGGGTGCTTGCTTAAGATCTACCCAAGTGGTGGATTCTACATCATTATTTGTGACAGGTGGGCTTGCGTTCGCGCAGCCCACGCCAACATCAGTAACAATTCTTTTGTAGCAACGTAGTAGTATACTAGTTTTCCTGCTTTTTAAAAGCATTTGTAGTAAACTAATTTGGTAATAAGTATAAAACAAGTTTAAAACTTTATAAAATACTCCTTTGTAATTAAATTGTAATTTGACATGTAAGGTTTAATTTCTTGGTAATAATTAATATACTTAAGAGGACACCTGTCTTCTTTTTTTATTTTGCATATTTGTTACGAATTTATTTTCCACAGAGGTTATTTATTGACAGTAAAAAGGTGTTATTGGGTGGAAGTCGCACAACCATAATAGCCCAATTGTGTCGCCCAAGTGTTACTGACGCACCCCGACAAAATATATTCTAAACATTATGTAGCAACGTAATTCACTCAATTTTCTACTTAAAGACCAATTGTATTGAACTAGTTTGGAAATTAATTTATTAAAGTTATTAATCAAACACGGTGATCGTACACGAATAAAACGTATGAAAGCAAATTCCGTCATTTCAACCTACCAATATAAAGGAATTTGAAATTTTTAGGTATATAACTTTAGATACTTGACATATGTTCTAAAAAACAAGAAGTGTTTTTTGTATTTGTATACTTGTTACATGATAACATTCATATTTCTGTATTTTGTATACTTGTTACATGATAACATTCATCGGAGCTTAGAAGGGTAGATAATTGGTCTAGGGATGAAAGTCAGGCAACTTAGACAAAGCAACAATTATTAATTTTCATTAAGTTCGTTGTTCGCCTCATTATATATAGATAGCAGCTATGGTAATATCAGGAGTTTATTACTTATTCGAATTCGACACCACCACGAGATGTTATGTGCAGTGGCAACTTGCACTCAGCTTATAAACAAAGTCACCAACATTGTTTAGGCCAGCCTTTCTCAGCCTTCTGGCTAAGATCAAGCGTAGTATCTGTTCTTATCAGTTTAATATCTGATATGTGGGCCAATGGTCCACACGATATTAAAGAAATTTTTTTTATACGGGGAGTCCCACCACAATAGCTTGCTATTGGGGGGTCCTCATGTGTCGCCCAAGTGTTGCACTATTGCTGGGCCTGGCACACCCTACTAAAACATACAATAATTTTTCTGGCACTTCATTTCCTCCTACGTTGTGTTGGGAATCGGGATTTTTTATGCTTACAGATATTTTCTAGACAAAGGCACTACTACCATGATGGTATCATACATTATATCGTGAATAATAAAATTTAAAAAGAAAAGAAAAAAGTAAAACCAAGAGCAACGCAATTGCAAGACCCCAGGATCGGAACTAAACCTAGTGCCTTTCAGTTTTTACTTCTGTAAACTAAACCTAAACCCGATGTTTATATCAGTATATTAAATAGTGACAGCGGCATATTTTTCAAAACCACCTTCCGTAAAGCATACAATCGCTTGATTTGTGAGACGGTAGAGTAAAAGAAAGATACTCTTCAAATCCATTTAATTACTTTGTTGTTTTAATCAAGGGTATTTGCCGCAATCAAGTAATATCTTGTAAACCGTGTAGAGTGATGTAAAACATTTAGTTGCTCAAAAAACAATTACCACTGCACTCGTCACAATAAGCAAAGAGACAGCAATTAACAAGTGATCTCAATACCTGCAAATGCAGAACAACTTGGTGGAGGAGGCAGTCTCTTGAATACTTGAACCAATTAATCGCTATTTCCTTCCCTTTCTTGGTCCGGTCCCAACTCAGCACAAGGGTGGGAGATTATCTTTTGAGAACTGCTCCTGCACGTCAAGAATTCAAATTCTGAGTAAGAGATCCATGCATCACATCAACAAGAAATATTGTGTGACCTCAACATCATATAAATTTTATAGCTAGAAGCTAAGATTATCCACGCATTTAGTATCTTGCACGAACGGTGAATTTGTTATTATCAATTTGGATTCTATTCATCTTCTACAACTCTTATGATATTATGAGCTGATTTTCCATTCGAGTTTTGCACCACCGCGACATAATTTGTGTCGTTTCTCCTTATCACAGCTCTATAAGCAAAGCCGCGCGTTATGTTTGGGCATACCTTTCTCGGCCTTTTGGCTTAGATCAAGTGTAGTATCTGTTCTTATCAGTTTAATATCTGATACGTGGTCCAATGGTCCACACGATATTGAATTAATTTTTTCAAGGGGGAGTCCCACAATAACAATAGCTTGCTATTGGGGTCTCCACGTGTCGCCCAAGTGTAGCACTACCGCTCGGGCCCGGCACACCCCACCAAATCATATTCTAATGTTTCTCAAAAAAAAGAACTCACTTCATGTTTTCGTAAAATATGTGATGTTGAGATTTGTAATTTCTCGGTTCTACCCATACACTTTTAACGACGGCACTGCTTGTTGCAACTCAACTTATTGTTTTCCTTACAGTACTGAATGACAAGTTATGATTGTAACCAAGTTTTAATTGTAACCCTGGAATCTGAAATTACCTATGTCTGATGAATTTATACTATCTTCTAAATTTTGAGTCTTCGACACACAAACTCCGCATATGTATATTGCTAGTTAAACAGCAATCAATCGAAATATATCAACCGAAACACGTTTGTCAAAGATGATTTTGGTTGCATCGGGTAGAGCCGGGGAAGGATGACCGAGACACAACTACAAGTACAACAATACTACACGGATCCGAAGACATCTTTTTTCTAAGTTGAAAAAACTGGACGGGCTAATAGTAAAAGGGTAAAACAAATTGTCTCCTATCTTATAGTTGACTTTCTCGTAACTTTATCCCTCAACGATAATATAGGAATCTGAAGTTCACCAAAAGTGTATAATTAAAGGCATACGGACAACCTAGCAACATACTTACCTGGATGGGGTCAATGGGCGATCAATAAGGTCCATGGCCTAGGTTAGTGACCTCCCATTGCACTTGGGAGGGGTGCTTGCTTAAGATCTACCCAAGTGGTGGATTCTACATCATTATTTGTGACAGGTGGGTTTGCGTTCGCGCAGCCCACGCCAACATCAGTAACAATTCTTTTGTAGCAACGTAGTAGTATACTAGTTTTCCTGCTTTTTAAAAGCATTTGTAGTAAACTAATTTGGTAATAAGTATAAAACAAGTTTAAAACTTTATAAAAATACTCCTTTGTAATTAAATTGTAATTTGACATGTAAGGTTTAATTTCTTGGTAATAATTAATATACTTAAGAGGACACCTGTCTTCTTTTTTTATTTTGCATATTTGTTACGAATTTATTTTCCACAGAGGTTATTTATTGACAGTAAAAAGGTGTTATTGGGTGGAAGTCGCACAACCATAATAGCCCAATTGTGTCGCCCAAGTGTTACTGACGCACCCCGACAAAATATATTCTAAACATTATGTAGCAACGTAATTCACTCAATTTTCTACTTAAAGACCAATTGTATTGAACTAGTTTGGAAATTAATTTATTAAAGTTATTAATCAAACACGGTGATCGTACAGGAATAAAACGTATGAAAGCAAATTCCGTCATTTCAACCTACCATTATAAAGGAATTTGAAATTTTTAGGTATATAACTTTAGATACTTGACATATGTTCTAAAAAACAAGAAGTGTTTTTTGTATTTGTATACTTGTTACATGATAACATTCATATTTCTGAATTTTGTATACTTGTTACATGATAACATTCATCGGAGCTTAGAAGGGTAGATAATTGGTCTACGGATGAAAGTCAGGCAACTTAGACAAAGCAACAATTATTAATTTTCATTAAGTTCGTTGTTCGCCTCATTATATATAGATAGCAGCTATGGTAATATCAGGAGTTTATTACTTATTCGAATTCGACACCACCACGAGATGTTATGTGCAGTGGCAACTTGCACTCAGCTTATAAACAAAGTCACCAACATTGTTTAGGCCAGCCTTTCTCAGCCTTCTGGCTAAGATCAAGCGTAGTATCTGTTCTTATCAGTTTAATATCTGATATGTGGGCCAATGGTCCACACGATATTAAAGAAATTTTTTTTATACGGGGAGTCCCACCACAATAGCATGCTATTGGGGGGTCCTCATGTGTCGCCCAAGTGTTGCACTATTGCTGGGCCTGGCACACCCTACTAAAACATACAATAATTTTTCTGGCACTTCATTTCCTCCTACGTTGTGTTGGGAATCGGGATTTTTTATGCTTACAGATATTTTCTAGACAAAGGCACTACTACCATGGTATCATACATTATATCGTGAATAATAAAATTTAAAAAGAAAAGAAAAAAGTAAAACCAAGAGCAACGCAATTGCAAGACCCCAGGATCGGAACTAAACCTAGTGCCTTTCAGTTTTTACTTCTGTAAACTAAACCTAAACCCGATGTTTATATCAGTATATTAAATAGTGACAGCGGCATATTTTTCAAAACCACCTTCCGTAAAGCATACAATCGCTTGATTTGTGAGACGGTAGAGTAAAAGAAAGATACTCTTCAAATCCATTTAATTACTTTGTTGTTTTAATCAAGGGTATTTGCCGCAATCAAGTAATATCTTGTAAACCGTGTAGAGTGATGTAAAACATTTAGTTGCTCAAAAAACAATTACCACTGCACTCGTCACAATAAGCAAAGAGACAGCAATTAACAAGTGATCTCAATACCTGCAAATGCAGAACAACTTGGTGGAGGAGGCAGTCTCTTGAATACTTGAACCAATTAATCGCTATTTCCTTCCCTTTCTTGGTCCGGTCCCAACTCAGCACAAGGGAGGGAGATTATCTTTTGAGAACTGCTCCTGCACGTCAAGAATTCAAATTCTGAGTAAGAGATCCATGCATCACATCAACAAGAAATATTGTGTGACCTCAACATCATATAAATTTTATAGCTAGAAGCTAAGATTATCCACGCATTTAGTATCTTGCACGAACGGTGAATTTGTTATTATCAATTTGGATTCTATTCATCTTCTACAACTCTTATGATATTATGAGCTGATTTTCCATTCGAGTTTTGCACCACCGCGACATAATTTGTGTCGTTTCTCCTTATCACAGCTCTATAAGCAAAGCCGCGCGTTATGTTTGGGCATACCTTTCTCGGCCTTTTGGCTTAGATCAAGTGTAGTATCTGTTCTTATCAGTTTAATATCTGATACGTGGTCCAATGGTCCACACGATATTGAATTAATTTTTTCAAGGGGGAGTCCCACAACAACAATAGCTTGCTATTGGGGTCTCCACGTGTCGCCCAAGTGTAGCACTACCGCTCGGGCCCGGCACACCCCACCAAATCATATTCTAATGTTTCTCAAAAAAAAGAACTCACTTCATGTTTTCGTAAAATATGTGATGTTGAGATTTGTAATTTCTCGGTTCTACCCATACACTTTTAACGACGGCACTGCTTGTTGCAACTCAACTTATTGTTTTCCTTACAGTACTGAATGACAAGTTATGATTGTAACCAAGTTTTAATTGTAACCCTGGAATCTGAAATTACCTATGTCTGATGAATTTATACTATCTTCTGAATTTTGAGTCTTCGACACACAAACTCCGCATATGTATATTGCTAGTTAAACAGCAATCAATCGAAATATATCAACCGAAACACGTTTGTCAAAGATGATTTTGGTTGCATCGGGTAGAGCCGGGGAAGGATGACCGAGACACAACTACAAGTACAACAATACTACACGGATCCGAAGACATCTTTTTTCTAAGTTGAAAAAACTGGACGGGCTAATAGTAAAAGGGTAAAACAAATTGTCTCCTATCTTATAGTTGACTTTCTCGTAACTTTATCCCTCAACGATAATATAGGAATCTGAAGTTCACCAAAAGTGTATAATTAAAGGCATACGGACAACCTAGCAACATACTTACCTGGATGGGGTCAATGGGCGATCAATAAGGTCCATGGCCTAGGTTAGTGACCTCCCATTGCACTTGGGAGGGGTGCTTGCTTAAGATCTACCCAAGTGGTGGATTCTACATCATTATTTGTGACAGGTGGGCTTGCGTTCGCGCAGCCCACGCCAACATCAGTAACAATTCTTTTGTAGCAACGTAGTAGTATACTAGTTTTCCTGCTTTTTAAAAGCATTTGTAGTAAACTAATTTGGTAATAAGTATAAAACAAGTTTAAAACTTTATAAAAATACTCCTTTGTAATTAAATTGTAATTTGACATGTAAGGTTTAATTTCTTGGTAATAATTAATATACTTAAGAGGACACCTGTCTTCTTTTTTTATTTTGCATATTTGTTACGAATTTATTTTCCACAGAGGTTATTTATTGACAGTAAAAAGGTGTTATTGGGTGGAAGTCGCACAACCATAATAGCCCAATTGTGTCGCCCAAGTGTTACTGACGCACCCCGACAAAATATATTCTAAACATTATGTAGCAACGTAATTCACTCAATTTTCTACTTAAAGACCAATTGTATTGAACTAGTTTGGAAATTAATTTATTAAAGTTATTAATCAAACACGGTGATCGTACAGGAATAAAACGTATGAAAGCAAATTCCGTCATTTCAACCTACCATTATAAAGGAATTTGAAATTTTTAGGTATATAACTTTAGATACTTGACATATGTTCTAAAAAACAAGAAGTGTTTTTTGTATTTGTATACTTGTTACATGATAACATTCATATTTCTGAATTTTGTATACTTGTTACATGATAACATTCATCGGAGCTTAGAAGGGTAGATAATTGGTCTACGGATGAAAGTCAGGCAACTTAGACAAAGCAACAATTATTAATTTTCATTAAGTTCGTTGTTCGCCTCATTATATATAGATAGCAGCTATGGTAATATCAGGAGTTTATTACTTATTCGAATTCGACACCACCACGAGATGTTATGTGCAGTGGCAACTTGCACTCAGCTTATAAACAAAGTCACCAACATTGTTTAGGCCAGCCTTTCTCAGCCTTCTGGCTAAGATCAAGCGTAGTATCTGTTCTTATCAGTTTAATATCTGATATGTGGGCCAATGGTCCACACGATATTAAAGAAATTTTTTTTATACGGGGAGTCCCACCACAATAGCATGCTATTGGGGGGTCCTCATGTGTCGCCCAAGTGTTGCACTATTGCTGGGCCTGGCACACCCTACTAAAACATACAATAATTTTTCTGGCACTTCATTTCCTCCTACGTTGTGTTGGGAATCGGGATTTTTTATGCTTACAGATATTTTCTAGACAAAGGCACTACTACCATGGTATCATACATTATATCGTGAATAATAAAATTTAAAAAGAAAAGAAAAAAGTAAAACCAAGAGCAACGCAATTGCAAGACCCCAGGATCGGAACTAAACCTAGTGCCTTTCAGTTTTTACTTCTGTAAACTAAACCTAAACCCGATGTTTATATCAGTATATTAAATAGTGACAGCGGCATATTTTTCAAAACCACCTTCCGTAAAGCATACAATCGCTTGATTTGTGAGACGGTAGAGTAAAAGAAAGATACTCTTCAAATCCATTTAATTACTTTGTTGTTTTTAATCAAGGGTATTTGCCGCAATCAAGTAATATCTTGTAAACCGTGTAGAGTGATGTAAAACATTTAGTTGCTCAAAAAACAATTACCACTGCACTCGTCACAATAAGCAAAGAGACAGCAATTAACAAGTGATCTCAATACCTGCAAATGCAGAACAACTTGGTGGAGGAGGCAGTCTCTTGAATACTTGAACCAATTAATCGCTATTTCCTTCCCTTTCTTGGTCCGGTCCCAACTCAGCACAAGGGAGGGAGATTATCTTTTGAGAACTGCTCCTGCACGTCAAGAATTCAAATTCTGAGTAAGAGATCCATGCATCACATCAACAAGAAATATTGTGTGACCTCAACATCATATAAATTTTATAGCTAGAAGCTAAGATTATCCACGCATTTAGTATCTTGCACGAACGGTGAATTTGTTATTATCAATTTGGATTCTATTCATCTTCTACAACTCTTATGATATTATGAGCTGATTTTCCATTCGAGTTTTGCACCACCACGACATAATTTGTGTCGTTTCTCCTTATCACAGCTCTATAAGCAAAGCCGCGCGTTATGTTTGGGCATACCTTTCTCGGCCTTTTGGCTTAGATCAAGTGTAGTATCTGTTCTTATCAGTTTAATATCTGATACGTGGTCCAATGGTCCACACGATATTGAATTAATTTTTTCAAGGGGGAGTCCCACAACAACAATAGCTTGCTATTGGGGTCTCCACGTGTCGCCCAAGTGTAGCACTACCGCTCGGGCCCGGCACACCCCACCAAATCATATTCTAATGTTTCTCAAAAAAAAGAACTCACTTCATGTTTTCGTAAAATATGTGATGTTGAGATTTGTAATTTCTCGGTTCTACCCATACACTTTTAACGACGGCACTGCTTGTTGCAACTCAACTTATTGTTTTCCTTACAGTACTGAATGACAAGTTATGATTGTAACCAAGTTTTAATTGTAACCCTGGAATCTGAAATTACCTATGTCTGATGAATTTATACTATCTTCTGAATTTTGAGTCTTCGACACACAAACTCCGCATATGTATATTGCTAGTTAAACAGCAATCAATCGAAATATATCAACCGAAACACGTTTGTCAAAGATGATTTTGGTTGCATCGGGTAGAGCCGGGGAAGGATGACCGAGACACAACTACAAGTACAACAATACTACACGGATCCGAAGACATCTTTTTTCTAAGTTGAAAAAACTGGACGGGCTAATAGTAAAAGGGTAAAACAAATTGTCTCCTATCTTATAGTTGACTTTCTCGTAACTTTATCCCTCAACGATAATATAGGAATCTGAAGTTCACCAAAAGTGTATAATTAAAGGCATACGGACAACCTAGCAACATACTTACCTGGATGGGGTCAATGGGCGATCAATAAGGTCCATGGCCTAGGTTAGTGACCTCCCATTGCACTTGGGAGGGGTGCTTGCTTAAGATCTACCCAAGTGGTGGATTCTACATCATTATTTGTGACAGGTGGGCTTGCGTTCGCGCAGCCCACGCCAACATCAGTAACAATTCTTTTGTAGCAACGTAGTAGTATACTAGTTTTCCTGCTTTTTAAAAGCATTTGTAGTAAACTAATTTGGTAATAAGTATAAAACAAGTTTAAAACTTTATAAAAATACTCCTTTGTAATTAAATTGTAATTTGACATGTAAGGTTTAATTTCTTGGTAATAATTAATATACTTAAGAGGACACCTGTCTTCTTTTTTTATTTTGCATATTTGTTACGAATTTATTTTCCACAGAGGTTATTTATTGACACTAAAAAGGTGTTATTGGGTGGAAGTCGCACAACCATAATAGCCCAATTGTGTCGCCCAAGTGTTACTGACGCACCCCAACAAAATATATTCTAAACATTATGTAGCAACGTAATTCACTCAATTTTCTACTTAAAGACCAATTGTATTGAACTAGTTTGGAAATTAATTTATTAAAGTTATTAATCAAACACGGTGATCGTACAGGAATAAAACGTATGAAAGCAAATTCCGTCATTTCAACCTACCATTATAAAGGAATTTGAAATTTTTAGGTATATAACTTTAGATACTTGACATATGTTCTAAAAAACAAGAAGTGTTTTTTGTATTTGTATACTTGTTACATGATAACATTCATATTTCTGTATTTTGTATACTTGTTACATGATAACATTCATCGGAGCTTAGAAGGGTAGATAATTGGTCTAGGGATGAAAGTCAGGCAACTTAGACAAAGCAACAATTATTAATTTTCATTAAGTTCGTTGTTCGCCTCATTATATATAGATAGCAGCTATGGTAATATCAGGAGTTTATTACTTATTCGATTTCGACACCACCACGAGATGTTATGTGCAGTGGCAACTTGCACTCAGCTTATAAACAAAGTCACCAACATTGTTTAGGCCAGCCTTTCTCAGCCTTCTGGCTAAGATCAAGCGTAGTATCTGTTCTTATCAGTTTAATATGTGATATGTGGGCCAATGGTCCACACGATATTAAAGAAATTTTTTTTATACGGGGAGTCCCACCACAATAGCTTGCTATTGGGGGGTCCTCATGTGTCGCCCAAGTGTTGCACTATTGCTGGGCCTGGCACACCCTACTAAAACATACAATAATTTTTCTGGCACTTCATTTCCTCCTACGTTGTGTTGGGAATCGGGATTTTTTATGCTTACAGATATTTTCTAGACAAAGGCACTACTACCATGGTATCATACATTATATCGTGAATAATAAAATTTAAAAAGAAAAGAAAAAAGTAAAACCAAGAGCAACGCAATTGCAAGACCCCAGGATCGGAACTAAACCTAGTGCCTTTCAGTTTTTACTTCTGTAAACTAAACCTAAACCCGATGTTTATATCAGTATATTAAATAGTGACAGCGGCATATTTTTCAAAACCACCTTCCGTAAAGCATACAATCGCTTGATTTGTGAGACGGTAGAGTAAAAGAAAGATACTCTTCAAATCCATTTAATTACTTTGTTGTTTTAATCAAGGGTATTTGCCGCAATCAAGTAATATCTTGTAAACCGTGTAGAGTGATGTAAAACATTTAGTTGCTCAAAAAACAATTACCACTGCACTCGTCACAATAAGCAAAGAGACAGCAATTAACAAGTGATCTCAATACCTGCAAATGCAGAACAACTTGGTGGAGGAGGCAGTCTCTTGAATACTTGAACCAATTAATTGCTATTTCCTTCCCTTTCTTGGTCCGGTCCCAACTCAGCACAAGGGAGGGAGATTATCTTTTGAGAACTGCTCCTGCACGTCAAGAATTCAAATTCTGAGTAAGAGATCCATGCATCACATCAACAAGAAATATTGTGTGACCTCAACATCATATAAATTTTATAGCTAGAAGCTAAGATTATCCACGCATTTAGTATCTTGCACGAACGGTGAATTTGTTATTATCAATTTGGATTCTATTCATCTTCTACAACTCTTATGATATTATGAGCTGATTTTCCATTCGAGTTTTGCACCACCGCGACATAATTTGTGTCGTTTCTCCTTATCACAGCTCTATAAGCAAAGCCGCGCGTTATGTTTGGGCATACCTTTCTCGGCCTTTTGGCTTAGATCAAGTGTAGTATCTGTTCTTATCAGTTTAATATCTGATACGTGGTCCAATGGTCCACACGATATTGAATTAATTTTTTCAAGGGGGAGTCCCACAACAACAATAGCTTGCTATTGGGGTCTCCACGTGTCGCCCAAGTGTAGCACTACCGCTCGGGCCCGGCACACCCCACCAAATCATATTCTAATGTTTCTCAAAAAAAAGAACTCACTTCATGTTTTCGTAAAATATGTGATGTTGAGATTTGTAATTTCTCGGTTCTACCCATACACTTTTAACGACGGCACTGCTTGTTGCAACTCAACTTATTGTTTTCCTTACAGTACTGAATGACAAGTTATGATTGTAACCAAGTTTTAATTGTAACCCTGGAATCTGAAATTACCTATGTCTGATGAATTTATACTATCTTCTGAATTTTGAGTCTTCGACACACAAACTCCGCATATGTATATTGCTAGTTAAACAGCAATCAATCGAAATATATCAACCGAAACACGTTTGTCAAAGATGATTTTGGTTGCATCGGGTAGAGCCGGGGAAGGATGACCGAGACACAACTACAAGTACAACAATACTACACGGATCCGAAGACATCTTTTTTCTAAGTTGAAAAAACTGGACGGGCTAATAGTAAAAGGGTAAAACAAATTGTCTCCTATCTTATAGTTGACTTTCTCGTAACTTTATCCCTCAACGATAATATAGGAATCTGAAGTTCACCAAAAGTGTATAATTAAAGGCATACGGACAACCTAGCAACATACTTACCTGGATGGGGTCAATGGGCGATCAATAAGGTCCATGGCCTAGGTTAGTGACCTCCCATTGCACTTGGGAGGGGTGCTTGCTTAAGATCTACCCAAGTGGTGGATTCTACATCATTATTTGTGACAGGTGGGCTTGCGTTCGCGCAGCCCACGCCAACATCAGTAACAATTCTTTTGTAGCAACGTAGTAGTATACTAGTTTTCCTGCTTTTTAAAAGCATTTGTAGTAAACTAATTTGGTAATAAGTATAAAACAAGTTTAAAACTTTATAAAAATACTCCTTTGTAATTAAATTGTAATTTGACATGTAAGGTTTAATTTCTTGGTAATAATTAATATACTTAAGAGGACACCTGTCTTCTTTTTTTATTTTGCATATTTGTTACGAATTTATTTTCCACAGAGGTTATTTATTGACACTAAAAAGGTGTTATTGGGTGGAAGTCGCACAACCATAATAGCCCAATTGTGTCGCCCAAGTGTTACTGACGCACCCCAACAAAATATATTCTAAACATTATGTAGCAACGTAATTCACTCAATTTTCTACTTAAAGACCAATTGTATTGAACTAGTTTGGAAATTAATTTATTAAAGTTATTAATCAAACACGGTGATCGTACAGGAATAAAACGTATGAAAGCAAATTCCGTCATTTCAACCTACCATTATAAAGGAATTTGAAATTTTTAGGTATATAACTTTAGATACTTGACATATGTTCTAAAAAACAAGAAGTGTTTTTTGTATTTGTATACTTGTTACATGATAACATTCATATTTCTGTATTTTGTATACTTGTTACATGATAACATTCATCGGAGCTTAGAAGGGTAGATAATTGGTCTAGGGATGAAAGTCAGGCAACTTAGACAAAGCAACAATTATTAATTTTCATTAAGTTCGTTGTTCGCCTCATTATATATAGATAGCAGCTATGGTAATATCAGGAGTTTATTACTTATTCGAATTCGACACCACCACGAGATGTTATGTGCAGTGGCAACTTGCACTCAGCTTATAAACAAAGTCACCAACATTGTTTAGGCCAGCCTTTCTCAGCCTTCTGGCTAAGATCAAGCGTAGTATCTGTTCTTATCAGTTTAATATCTGATATGTGGGCCAATGGTCCACACGATATTAAAGAAATTTTTTTTATACGGGGAGTCCCACCACAATAGCTTGCTATTGGGGGGTCCTCATGTGTCGCCCAAGTGTTGCACTATTGCTGGGCCTGGCACACCCTACTAAAACATACAATAATTTTTCTGGCACTTCATTTCCTCCTACGTTGTGTTGGGAATCGGGATTTTTTATGCTTACAGATATTTTCTAGACAAAGGCACTACTACCATGGTATCATACATTATATCGTGAATAATAAAATTTAAAAAGAAAAGAAAAAAGTAAAACCAAGAGCAACGCAATTGCAAGACCCCAGGATCGGAACTAAACCTAGTGCCTTTCAGTTTTTACTTCTGTAAACTAAACCTAAACCCGATGTTTATATCAGTATATTAAATAGTGACAGCGGCATATTTTTCAAAACCACCTTCCGTAAAGCATACAATCGCTTGATTTGTGAGACGGTAGAGTAAAAGAAAGATACTCTTCAAATCCATTTAATTACTTTGTTGTTTTAATCAAGGGTATTTGCCGCAATCAAGTAATATCTTGTAAACCGTGTAGAGTGATGTAAAACATTTAGTTGCTCAAAAAACAATTACCACTGCACTCGTCACAATAAGCAAAGAGACAGCAATTAACAAGTGATCTCAATACCTGCAAATGCAGAACAACTTGGTGGAGGAGGCAGTCTCTTGAATACTTGAACCAATTAATCGCTATTTCCTTCCCTTTCTTGGTCCGGTCCCAACTCAGCACAAGGGAGGGAGATTATCTTTTGAGAACTGCTCCTGCACGTCAAGAATTCAAATTCTGAGTAAGAGATCCATGCATCACATCAACAAGAAATATTGTGTGACCTCAACATCATATAAATTTTATAGCTAGAAGCTAAGATTATCCACGCATTTAGTATCTTGCACGAACGGTGAATTTGTTATTATCAATTTGGATTCTATTCATCTTCTACAACTCTTATGATATTATGAGCTGATTTTCCATTCGAGTTTTGCACCACCGCGACATAATTTGTGTCGTTTCTCCTTATCACAGCTCTATAAGCAAAGCCGCGCGTTATGTTTGGGCATACCTTTCTCGGCCTTTTGGCTTAGATCAAGTGTAGTATCTGTTCTTATCAGTTTAATATCTGATACGTGGTCCAATGGTCCACACGATATTGAATTAATTTTTTCAAGGGGGAGTCCCACAACAACAATAGCTTGCTATTGGGGTCTCCACGTGTCTCCCAAGTGTAGCACTACCGCTCGGGCCCGGCACACCCCACCAAATCATATTCTAATGTTTCTCAAAAAAAAGAACTCACTTCATGTTTTCGTAAAATATGTGATGTTGAGATTTGTAATTTCTCGGTTCTACCCATACACTTTTAACGACGGCACTGCTTGTTGCAACTCAACTTATTGTTTTCCTTACAGTACTGAATGACAAGTTATGATTGTAACCAAGTTTTAATTGTAACCCTGGAATCTGAAATTACCTATGTCTGATGAATTTATACTATCTTCTGAATTTTGAGTCTTCGACACACAAACTCCGCATATGTATATTGCTAGTTAAACAGCAATCAAACGAAATATATCAACCGAAACACGTTTGTCAAAGATGATTTTGGTTGCATCGGGTAGAGCCGGGGAAGGATGACCGAGACACAACTACAAGTACTACAATACTACACGGATCCGAAGACATCTTTTTTCTAAGTTGAAAAAACTGGACGGGCTAATAGTAAAAGGGTAAAACAAATTGTCGCCTATCTTATAGTTGACTTTCTCGTAACTTTATCCCTCAACGATAATATAGGAATCTGAAGTTCACCAAAAGTGTATAATTAAAGGCATACGGACAACCTAGCAACATACTTACCTGGATGGGGTCAATGGGCGATCAATAAGGTCCATGGCCTAGGTTAGTGACCTCCCATTGCACTTGGGAGGGGTGCTTGCTTAAGATCTACCCAAGTGGTGGATTCTACATCATTATTTGTGACAGGTGGGCTTGCGTTCGCGCAGCCCACGCCAACATCAGTAACAATTCTTTTGTAGCAACGTAGTAGTATACTAGTTTTCCTGCTTTTTAAAAGCATTTGTAGTAAACTAATTTGGTAATAAGTATAAAACAAGTTTAAAACTTTATAAAATACTCCTTTGTAATTAAATTGTAATTTGACATGTAAGGTTTAATTTCTTGGTAATAATTAATACTTAAGAGGACACCTGTCTTCTTTTTTTATTTTGCATATTTGTTATGAATTTATTTTCCACAGAGGTTATTTATTGACAGTAAAAAGGTGTTATTGGGTGGAAGTCGCACAACCATAATAGCCCAATTGTGTCGCCCAAGTGTTACTGACGCACCCCAACAAAATATATTCTAAACATTATGTAGCAACGTAATTCACTCAATTTTCTACTTAAAGACCAATTGTATTGAACTAGTTTGGAAATAAATTTATTAAAGTTATTAATCAAACACGGTGATCGTACAGGAATAAAACATATGAAAGCAAATTCCGTCATTTCAACCTACCATTATAAAGGAATTTGAAAATTTTTAGGTATATAACTTTAGATACTTGACATATGTTCTAAAAAACAAGAAGTGTTTTTTGTATTTGTATACTTGTTACATGATAACATTCATATTTTTGTATTTTGTATACTTGTTACATGATAACATTCATCGGAGCTTAGAAAGGTAGATAAATGGTCTAGGGATGAAAGTCAGGCAACTTAGACAAAGCAACAATTATTAATTTTCATGGGCCTGGCACACCCTACCAAAACATACAATAAATATTCTGGAACAACGCATTTCAATTTATTTCCTCCACCTTAAAGATACTATATTGTGTTGAAAATCACATTTTTTTAATGCTTAAAGATCTTATATTGTGTTGAAAATCACTTTTTTTTAATGCTTACTGATAGGGGCACAGAAATTTGCAGCAATCAAAATTTATTTTTTAAAACTGTATAGAGTGATATATTACAATTTACCCCCTCGCGAATAAAGTTGCCCATTGCATACATCAACATAAGCCAGGGAACAATGGTTAAGAACTAAAAAGTGATCGATACCTTCGAATTTGCAGAAACATGCAAACAACTTCTTGAAGGCGCTTCTTCAGGATGCTTAAAGCAATTAATCCCTCATTTCTTCTTCAACTTGGCTCAACTTCAACTCGAGAAAATGGGAATATTCATGGGGGAGTATCTTTTGAATAGTCTGACTGCACGTCAATAATAAAATTCGAGTTAGAGACCAAAGCTTTGACACCAACACAAAATACTGTCACACCGTAACATCATTTAGAATTGAAGTCCCACTAAATATATTTGTAAAATTATATGGTTAAGATTTTGCAGTTTATAAAGATCTGAATTTTGTGTATACTTTCAACTTTTTATCTGAGTTTTTTGTGATTTATATGGTCAATCCATCGTGAATTGCAAAAGTCTGCACTCTGTAGTTTAATTAACCAAAGTAACAGTCACCTGACCACTTCAATAGCTACAAGTGTTTCACTAGTGCTCAGGACTTGCGCACCCCACCAAAACATAGTCTAAATAATTGAAGCAACGAAATTGACTTATAATTCACTATAATCAAAATCTCAAATTACTTTCCATCGTAAAATTACTTGTCCCTGGCTTCACTTCAAAATGGTTGAAGATCCAAATAATATTACTAAGAGCCGCATTAACAGCAACATAAAGCAAAACCACGAGTACAGAATCGGGAATGGAAATGAGGGGTATGGGAATTGGGGTTAATGGGAATGGGAATGATAAGGTATCCCAAGGGGAAGGGAGGTTAATATTTACCCATCTAAGGGAATGAAGTTCCCATTCCCCACCACCAAATTGCCAATCCAAAATTAAATACATAATAATATGTCAAAAGCATACTCCCAATCTTCTTCTTGTTGATGTTTCTATATTAATTATCAATTAATAATAAAAAGATGAAACCAATCAAGAAAAAAATGACAAGAACAAAAGAGCCAAACATGTGTGAAATTGAAACAACTCAAATACATAGCGGGAGGAAAAGAATTACCGAAGGAGAAAGTGAGTCGAAAGTTGCATGGATCGACTGTGTATAAAAACACTCACATTCATCTTCTTAGAGTTTGAGAAACCCACCCTTTCCGATTCTAACCCCTTCGACGACACTTCGCTCCGTGTTTTATTCTGTTATGTTGGACACTTGGACCGGACCGACTTTTGCATTTTAGTTTTTTATTCATGAGAAACAAAACATTTGTATTAAACATTTTTGTTTATCTATGCACTCAAAAACAAGCATTGTAATATTTTTTTTCTAACTAGCTTTATAACCCGTGTTTGGTTTATTGTTAAATAATCTATGAGTGTTGATATATGCAACCCCTCCTAAGGCTGATATGACAGGAGGTGGTAGAGAAGACTCTGGGTACACCTAGGAATTTACAGATTTTTAAACCGTACATGTGAGTGGTAATATTAGTTACCGAGGGAAGCTTATGAAGCATAATGTGACAAACATAATGTGCACAATCATATGTCATAAATAAAGCAGAACAGAATAACAACAAATTAACTCACAAATGAGAATATAAAGATCAAACATAATTCAAGATATTTTAAAATTTAATAATTTTATTACTATATAAAATATTTACAAAAGAACTAATTTATACGTGACAAAAAATAAACAAAAAATATTATATAAACAAAAAATAATGAATAATTAATTAGTCATAACTAAAATATTGGGTAATTTTAAAAAATTATTCATTTATAATATATTAAACTTTTCAAAATAATCATATTATTTTAGAAAATCATTAAATTTAAAACATCATAACTAAAAGAAGAATACATTACGTAACAAGAAACAAATAATCTTTATATTTGTCAAACATAAAATATACATAACTAAAATAAGAATACATTTTAAGAATTTATAAACTATACATAAAGATAAATTATGAAATATAAAATATATGCATGTAACTGAGATTTATGAGAAAATTAATCATTATGATAACATGACCAAATGATATGTTAACAAAACTAATACCAACAGTAAAGTTAACATGGTCACCTATTATGTCATAGTAAAGTTAACATGATCACCTATTAGGTCATGGAGCTCACGTGTAGTGCTTACTAGTTCTGTTTAAGTGTATAAAATACAGTAACAAAGTAACAAAAGAATGAATTGTATATATATGTGTGTGGAATATAGAATATGAATGATTAAGTTATTTATTAATTGTATCTAAATTATGTAAGTTAACTATATAAAGAGTACGAGAATATACATGCATGTATACATAACATGCCTAATACCATGCATTAGTTTAACGTTTAAAATATTGCACAAAAAACTAGAAAGTAATTTAATATTCATAGCACAAAAAACTAGAAAGTAATTTAATATTCATAGTTTGGCACAGAAAAAGAGGAGGGTCATTTGTGTAATCTCTATTAACTACATTCATTAATTTTGAACTGCATTTAGAAACTATGTTGTTTATCTATGCACTCAAAAACAAGTATTGTACTCCCTCTGTCCCCCTCAATCCTTTACATCGGTGGATGGGGGCTCGGCACGCATTTTAAGGTTCCTTCAATATATATACTTCGATAAATTATTTTAAATTTTTCTTCTTTTGAATAATTTTTTTTTCTAACTAGCTTTATAACCCGTGTCTGGTTTATTCTATAATAATTTATGGGTGTTGATATATGCACACCCTAAATTTATAGTTACACACCCTTAATAATGTTTTGACTAAAATACCCTTGTTTACATGCTTCATCTAAACATCAAATAAATTTCTGCAGATCATTACTGTGACTGTGATTCAACTTCAAGAATGAGTTGAGTGCAATATCACAACATAGAAGTAAAATTATTTTTATTAATAATGTTTTTTTCTTTTTAACATAAGCATTAACATCCTTATAAAATACAAATATATAAATTATTTACACGTTTTTTTTCTTAAAATTAAAACACCAATATATTTAAGGGTTATTTCAATAATACCCTGTTGTAGAAACTTTTGTGTAAAAATATTGTCTTCTTTAAAGTATTTTGCAAAAACAACCTTTTTCAAAAAATTACAAAAAAAAAATCAAATCATATATATATATTATATGTACTATCTTATAATAGACGAAACATTAAAAGTTTTGGTACTTGTTTTTTTGGTACGGTACTTGCCTTATTTAATTGTTTTTAACAAAATATTTTTATTACTATCTTATAATAGCCGAAACATTAAAATTTTTGGTTTTTGGTTTTCGGTCATTTATCTTAATTAAAAATTAATTTAATAATACAAAAATAATAACTAGCTAATTGCATTTTATAATTAAAACATATTTTTTCTAACAAAATCTACTCATTTTCCAAATATATCACGGATAAATTTTTTTTAATTAAAACATATTACCTTTTTATATTTGTTCTCACTTCCCAAAATATCAGGTGCAACCCTTACTTATTTATTTTAAAACATATTTTAATGCTTTTAATTATTTAAAAAACCTTACCTATTTTAAAATGCCTACGTATTTATAATTAAAACAAAGTTCGTATTTTTATAATTAAAACATATTTTTTCTAACAAAATCTACTCATTTTCCAAATATATCACGGATAAATTTTTTTTAATTAAAACATATTACCTTTTTATATTTGTTCTCACTTCCCAAAATATCAGGTGCAACCCTTACTTATTTATTTTAAAACATATTTTAATGCTTTTAATTATTTAAAATACCTTACCTATTTTAAAATGCCTACGTATTTATAATTAAAACAAAGTTCGTATTTCGAACGAGTTATAAGCTAATTACTACTTAAATTGTGAAGAAAGAAAAAAAAATCATTTTTTTTGGTTTCTGTTTGTTAAAAACTAAATTTGTAAGTACAAAAAATTTGAAAATTTTGAAATTAGAAAAGAACCTAATTTGAAGAATTGTATTATGCTACTATCTTATTTTCGAACATAAAATACATTTATTAAGTTCTTAGAAAAAAAACGAAAATGGATAAAAAAAAAATTGGCTGAACATAAATGCAAGTGTGCAACACACGAGAAATGAGCGAGGGTAGTTCAGTCCAATTTTAGTTTAGAGTGTGCAAATATAAATTTAGGTTGTGCATATATCAGCACCCTAATTTATAATCTGTCATTAATTCTGGTGTATATTTGTTTGTAGTATATTCGTGTCGATGGTTTGGTGACTGAGATATTTGAAAATTTAAGTTAGCAATAATTGTCGTAAAGTTAATATTTCTCATTTTTATTGTATTTTATTTGTTTAATCGAAAGTTCGTGTAATACACGTCTATAATTTGGATATGAATAGTTTGCTGTCAATTTTCGAATAAGTAAGTATTTGATGTTTCTATACTACATAATTTGTTCTTTAAAAAACTCGATATTATTTTACAGACATAATCTTAATTAGTGTTAATGGTTTGATGACTGAGATATTTGAAAATTTAAGTGAGCACTAGTTATTTGTGAAGTTAATATTTCTCTTTTTTATTGTATTGTATTCATTTAATTAGAAGTTCGTGTAATACATGTCTATGATTTGGGTGTGAATAGGTTATTTTTGATTTTCGAGTAAGTAAATATTTGATGTTTTTTTATTGCATAATTTGTTTTTAAAAAATTTGATATGGTTTTACATACATCTATACTATATTACTAAAGACAAAACATTAAAAATTTTGGTAGGTCGGACGGTTGGTATTTGGGCCGGGCCTATCTATAATTTAGGTCGGACCTATATATAACCAATTGCTTTTTTGAGCTAAAATACATTATCTATTTTATCTATTTTTCTAACTAAAACAACTCTTCTTATAAAAATAAAATATGTAACAGATATATAAAATGGTAATATTATTACATATTTATAACTGATTCCCTTTTCCAGCTAAAACACATTATATGTTTTACATTTTCTAACTAAAATAACTCATGTTCTAAACATAACACATGCAAAATAAATATATAATGATAATATTGTTATATATAATTATTAATAAATAACCACTTGCCCTTTTCAACTAAACACATAACCCTTTTTATTTTTTCTAACTTAAACAACTAGTTTTTCTAAAAGTAACACAAACAATATATATATATATAGAAATGTAATATAATTTTTTATTTTCTAATTTAAACAACTAATTTTCTAAAAGTAACACGGGCAACATATATATATATATATATATAATTTTATATAATTATTAATAAGTAATTAACTGTCTTTTTAAGGAAATTATCTGTTTTATATTTTTTAATTTAAACAACTCATATTCGAATTAAAAAAACACGGGCAAAATATAGAAATAATGAAAATATTATTATATTAAACTTATAAAATCCATGTTTAATATAATTTTGGGCTTTTTTCATAAATATCCCATTCCAGAAATTTTTTTGCAAAAATACCTTTTCAAAAAAAAATATTTTGCGGAAATACCATCTTATTTGCAAAAATACCTTCTGCAAACTGCAACCAAAATCAACCACAGATGCAACTTGTTAATAATGGTGTTTTTCCGGCGTCCTGATTTTAGGGTTGTACCCTAAACCCTAAACCCTAAGTCCGTATACGAATTATTCGGCATTCTTAATATTTCTAAAATCCAAAATAGAAACATTGAACCCCAAAAGTTAACTATTGAACCCCAGGGTAAATCAAGACCACAAGTTTACCCCTTTTATTAATAATTTTTTTTGAATTCTTAGCTGTTTTTGCAATTATTTTTTAAAAAGTTGCATCTAGTTTCAACCACATATGCAACTGGATGCAAACTACGTAGGTTGTATTTGGAAAGTTGCATCTAGTTGCATCTAGTTGCAATCACACATGCAACCGGATGCAACCTTCGTAGGTTGTATTTAGTTGCAGAACATATTTTTGCAAAAATCTTTTTAAAAGATGGTATTTTCGCAAATTATTTTTAAAAAGAAGGTATTTTTGTAAATATTTTGAGAAGATGGTAAAATCGCAAAAAAACTTTAAAAAATGGTATTTTTGATAAATATCCTATAATTATTTATAACATACAATTTAAATAAAAAAATTAATAAAAAAATAAAAGTAATAACATATGTTAAAAGAAACTCGGTACATTACAGAACACATATTTTGTTATTTACACTTTAGTCACATTTAAATTTTTTAAAAGTAAATAAATACAAACTGTTAGATCTATTATTTAAAAATATTCTATATTTTAATATCTAAAATATTACTAAAGATTACGTCAACAATTTATTAAATTAAATTGTTTATATCATTAATAAAATATTAAAGAAAACCGTGCATCGCTCGGGATATAAGCTAGTATTCTTAATTAGTTAACTATGAATAATTCTCTCGCAAATCAATTTGAAGATAACATCAAATGATGTCAAATTACTAACCATTCGATATCATAAATTCATGTTAATATATATTTATTCCAATATCATTAACATTTTTAAATTATGTTATATTACCTTTTTAAAATAATACATATCATTTAAAATATCATGTATATAAATAATAAGTATTAATTATTAATTATAAAAAAATTAATATACTTTAATGAAGATTAGTAATTAATGTGTAGATATATTAATATGTAATACTAGTAGAGAATTAATAGGAAATAATTAAGGAAGATGTAATAATGTCAATTTATGATTTGCAGGGCATAATTGTCATTTCACCTTGATTAAATTGTCTCACAAACCCTCTAATTGCTCTATTATCAAAGTTTGCATTTTTTTTTTGTATTATTTTGAAAAAATCTGAAGAGATAGAAATGATTTTATTTATAAAGAATTGAATTCCAAGATCACAAGTTTGTTTTAAAGAGCTAATATCTATCTACTGGAATAATATCTACCTGCTCGAATTTTAGGAACATCAAGTTGGAAATCAAAGGAAATGGACCAGGAGTGCTCGCAAATGGATTCCTCCTGGTTCAGAGGTGGTAAAAATCAATTGTGATGCAGCAAATTGTGAGAATCAGCTTTTTCCTTTAGCTTTTGGAATTTGTCAATATAGAAGTGAAAATTAAATTAGATTTAGGAAGTTACTAAGTCATTTAGTAAATCCTCCCTTAGGGTTTCTTTTTGACATTTATCGGGAATCAAGTCAAACTAGTCAACCCAAACCAAACCAAAATGTTTTCCGGCATATTCTATTTGACATCGAATTGGATAGAAATATCATGCTAATGATGTTTCCTATACTAGGTTATTTTTTGTTAGAGAAATAGGCATTGGCTAAGAGGCACGAAAACCGAGATATTTCAAACACTGCTTTTACGAGTCAAAACTGTTCAATTTATTTAAAAGAGTGTTGTTCTTAAATGTTTTAGTCTCAAATATATTTGATATATTTATTTAAACATTTATATCCAAATGCCTTAGCTAAAGGCATGCCAACTTGCCCAAATAGATTTTATCCCAAAATACCCGTAAATCCTTATTTTTCCGGATAAAATCATTTTTAATTAAAACTTATTTATTCCTTGGACTTCATAGTCATTATTCTTTATGGAATATTATGTTTCAATATGCGTCAAGTCAAAACTTTTGTCAAAGTTGTCGGTAAAGACAAATGAATTTTTCGGTCATCCCGGAAGGCTGTTTTAACGTTCGAAAAATCCGTAAATATACTTTCACACATATTTTTAACTTGAAACTTGAGATTTAAAATTAGTATCTCTATAATTTCAAATGGTTTTATTTTCATAATTTTTGGCGGACTTTGTTCCGAGACCCCTAAAATCGATATGTAATTGATTTAATTGGTCTCTTCAAAGTATTTTATGAGAATTTAATTTCTTGATGAAATTTTAACCACCATCTCTCTTGATTATTTCAAGAGTCTATCCAAAATTTCATAATTTTTGGAGTATTTTTCAATTTATTACTAATATTGCATTTATTGCTTGTCAATAAGAGTGTTTTCGCGTTTTAATTCATGCTACCCTATTAAAAACGTGTTGGCACTCTTTTCCATGCAAATTTTAATTACTTCAGATGTTGTGAGATGTCTAGAAGTACCATGTACTTTCATCTTATATTAAAAGATAAGGTTGCATTTTATTTAAGTCAAAAATGCTTAATTTTTTGCTATAAAAAGCCCCTTACCCCCCCCCCCCCCCCCCCACCCACCCCACTTCACTTCATTTCAAGTAATTTGAGCCAAGCATATGCTGATGAAATAAACCTAGAAACACTCTACAATCAGTAGCCAAACTTTCAAAAACGTTTCTTTGTGTAAAGCCATCTTTCTTTCTTAGATCTACTCCATTTTGGCTTGTTTTTCATCTCCATTCTTGCTCATCCACACACACCTTTGGTCACTCTTCATTTATAAACTCCTAAACCTTGTTTAGGTAGTTCTTTTGTGACCTTAGGCGCCAAGGAAAGTCGGTTTTTTCAAGCCGTTATTCCGACCATTTTCCGGCGACTTTCCGGCGACCCTTTCGTGTGTGTTTTTAGGCTTCAACTAACTTGTATCTCTTGTAGCACACTCTTTTTATAAAAGAGGAGCTTGAGCCTTTGTAAGGTCAAGAGTCATAAGCTAGTTTAGTAGTGTTTGTGTTATTTTTATTTTTGCTTTAATATTGTTTATATTGTTCAGATCTACACTTACACACACTTACGTTTTGCTCTTATATACACTTATTCTTGAAGTTTATTCGTGTAGTGTATATTCGGCTTAACAAATTCAGGTGTTTAATATGTTGAGTTGTGAATCTCCTCTTACTTGACAAGTAAATCCGTTAGTTGTGATTTTTGGATTGAAAGCAAGTTGTTTTATCTTTTGATTTAAGTACAAAAAGCTTACATCTTGTTTTCACCTTAAGTGGTTTAAACTTGATATTAATAAATCAAAAGATTCTTTTTAAATCTTGTTAAACTTGGTCCTTAACTTATTTTTAATTCGATTTTTCAAAGTAAGGACTTAAAAGTTCAAGATTTAAACGAACTAGTGTTCAAGACAAACGAGGTAGTTGTATTCCGAAGCCATTTCCCCATTCAGCCGAATATCCTACTTTCTAGTAGTACTTCTTGATTCAAGTTAGTCCTTCACTTATCTTGTCTTTAATTCTTGGATAAGGACTTAACAAATCAAGTATACACTTGTTCGCTTTCACAAAGCTCGAACGATACTAGGCCTTACTTGTTACAATCGGCTTTACAAAGTATTGTTGAACTTTCGAACTCTAGTAAGGCCATATTACTTACTCTCGGCCAAGTGTATAAGTTCTAACTATACTAAGGCCTCATTTGGTACTCTCGGCCAAGTGTAGTTTTTGAACTAAACCTTTCGGCCATACTTGCTAGATTCGGCCAAGTTTAGTTTCGTGGGTTACCTTGCACTTACTTGCTCTTTAACGACTTATTCTTTTATAGTTTGTGCGCTTTAGTGCTTAGTTTGTTTTCTTCGGAAACCCGTGACATAGCCTAGCGCATATATAATATATAGGCCTTAGCCATTTATATACTTATATATTGTTGTTTGTGATTTAGTACCGTAACATACTAAGTCATATAATCTTCTTGTCTTATAAGGTTGTTGTTTCATAGTACTTGTATTCTAATCTTTGTAGTGAGGTGAAGTGAGATGATTCTTGTTCTAAGACCCGTGTCCTAGGCATACTAACGGGGAGTTAGTAGTCTCTAAACCGATGAAGAAAAGAAAAGACCCGAGACCTAAGACCTAAGATCCAATATCCGCAAAGTTGTAGAAGTACACAGTCTACAAAGGTATTTTGCTATTTTATTTTGAGGAGGTTACGGGTGTGTAACGCTCCAAGATAGATAGATAGTGGTTAGTTTGTAAAGGCTTCTCCTCCTACTATAAATGAGTTTCTTTATAGTGAAAAATCTCGAGTCCGGGGAGGAGCTCGGGGACTGGAGTAGGGGTGAGCGAATCCGTTAGGGGTTGCGCCATCGCGAACCAGGATAAAAATCGATTGTGTCACTCTCTCTTCTCTTTCTCTCTTTATTTTCCGCATTGGTTTTACTTGTTAACAAGTAACGAAGTTTAAAAGGAGAAAAAGTTTTCGAAAAAGCCAAGCTCTAATTTTAAAGAAGGTGATAAGCTATTCAACCCCCCATCCCCCTCTAGCTTATCTTATACCCTTACGGGACCTATCACAAATGATAATAAGAATAAATGTGTCGGTTTGGGTGCAATTAATATGTTGTAATGAACAAGGTAAAGTCATTGGAGATGTTTGTAGTTGGAAGCAACACTCTCTTTTGATTGAGTCAGCCGAAGCAAAAGCTTTTTGGCCAGATGGCTGAAAGTTGATTAGTTGAACCAAATTATTTAAATGTGATAAGAGTTATAAATCAGGGTGAAAATCAGTTGCACTCTTTTGGTAATATTATAAATGACATTTTTTGAGAGGCTAAGGTTTTAAAAAAACAATTTTTTTGCTCATGTGGGTAGATAAGGGAATACTTCTGCTCGTTTTCTTTCTACACTGGCTTTGAAATTGTAAGCTTTCAAATTTCGGAATGAGGATTTAGCTCAAAGTGTGAGTTGTGCCATTGAGGCTGATTTGCCCCTTCCGATGTAATTTATTTCTGATTTATTAAAGTTTCAAATAAAAAATTGCATCCAGATGCCTTGGCTGATTCATAGAATCTCTTTCAATGTTGTAAATGAATGCCCCCTTACCACTTACTGATCTAGACCAAATGCTAAAAAGGTAGTTTAAATTATTAATTTATATATAGTGAAGCATGATTAAGACTAAAATTGCACAACATATAAATATTTAATTGTATTCTCACTTTCATAACCAAATATAAATTCATGATCCAAATATTAAATAAACACAACTTATTTTACAATATTAATATTCTAGTGGAAGTACTTTCCAAAAAACATGAATACTTTTATGTGATTTTGATTAGCCCTAAATATTTGATTAATTTAAAATTATTTTGTTAACCTTAGTTATTTATATTACACTATCTCTACTCCTCTTCAATTAGCTTATTTAACTTTTTAATAATCAAATATATTAAATTTATATTGAGAATTACACATATTATATATATGAAAAAGTTACAAAATACTTGACTATAACTCTTCCCGGTTTTTTTATTATCTATAGGCTATTTAATCAAATATATTTTTTAGCTAAACTATTTTAGTTTATAAAAAAATAAATCATTTTCCTTCGAATACTATGTGTTGAGTATGAGTTACACCTTTGATAATATAGGGGGGTGAATATATTAGCAATGAATCTTGATTTCTTTTTCGATTTAACTTGTGATTATTTGCAGCTTGAAGATGTATATTTATAAGAAAAACAATGCGGAATAAAACAACAGACAACTTCACTTTTAATCTAATATTGTATTAGATCGAAAGATGTTACAAACTATGAATTCGAAAAATGAATTCTCAGCTTCGTTTTCTCATAGAGATACAGCTTAAATATTACTTGAAAACTTAACAACTAAAGATAAGAGGTTGTGTACTTATAAACCGCACACAACTCACTTTACAAAACTAGTATGAGACAAATCAACGTCTATAACATGTCTATACTATTTTGGTGAAAGTTGGCATCTTGTGAACTTCTCTTGTTTTACATACTGCCATATCCATATATTTAGTTGTTTTCTTTGGCTATATCTCTCTGAGCTTCTTTGTAGACTTTCCATGTGCATACTGCAACGATTGAGATCATTGCATATGCATTGGTTTGATTTGATTCTTTGTCTTCAAAATTTTGTATGTTGTAGATCAGAGATTTTACTAAGTCTTTAGTTCGATAACTCTGGAATGACTTAATTCGATAACTTGACTTCTCGAATCAGTTATGATCACTTCTCGAACAAGCATCCTTATTAATTCTCGAATCAATGTATTGACTTCTCTAATCCAGGACATCTCAAATTAGTGTATTTTGACTTCTTTGATTCTTGACATCTCGAATTAGTGTAAATTAGTTCTCTAATTCTAGACATCTCGAATCCGTGTATTTTGACTTCACCAATTGAGACATCTCGAATTAGTGTAGCTTCACTTCTCAAACCAATACACTTGACTTCTCGAATCTTCAATATAACACTTCTTGAACTGATCACTTCTCGAATTAGTTCTTTTTGCACTTATCTAATCATGACTTAGCCAAATTTCAATATGCATTTCTGCAACTCCTTTATTCTTCAATTTGTCTTCAAATGTCGTGAGGCATGATCTTGTGATCTTCTTCCGAGTCATGTTTATTTAATGGTTACAGACAATGAGATTACAATTGAACTAAGTACAATTATAGAACCTTTGGAAATAAAGGGATCCCCGAGTTAAAGGGACAAGTAAGTAACACAAAGTGTTATAATTCTATAGGCTTATTATTTAAATGATTATAGGAATGTCTCTATGACTAACACTGTGGTAGCCACATAAGATGGAAATACAATATAGTTCAATTGTTACAGTTTCATTCACATGTTATAGGAGTTGGAACAAAAGGAACCTCAACCAACCATCATTCTCTATTTCAAATATTGCAATAGTGTTCTCGAACTTCTCAAAAGCAAATGTATTCTACTAACTAGCCAAGAAGAAGCTGCGACACTAGGTTTAACATCCTCTTTTATCACATAACAGTTCTTCCGAGGTAGGAACATCCCATCATGGTGTCGTTGGTTGTTAGGAACTATGTTGTTTCTTGATGATAACCAAACTGACTTAGTAAAAATTGTACAAGTATGCGTAGCCATCAACGGATAGCTTGCCATTGCAGCATCCGTAGATGGGTAGCTTATCTACGGATAAGATCAAATGTAACATACTTGTGTATTTATGATGTTGAAGTTGAAGTAGTCGATGCCTTGTAATTTTGCATACATGAAATTGACTGTCTGCGGATAGCTTGACTAGCCTTCTACAGATATGAACATTGTACTGTCTACAGATAGAAGTACAGGTTAATCAAGAATCTATCAACGGATACAACTCAGATAGCCTCTACGGATGCTCTCTGTACTTGTGAAAAGGACATCGTTGTCAGAGCACATGGGTTGACAGACTACACAGAGCATGGAAGCCAGTATTTCTGGAAAGGTGACAAGAATAAAGCAACATTCTGTTTGCATGGTCAAAGGTAGCATTTCCTTAAAAGACAATCAGCCAAAAAGGGAAAGCTACAAACACGGACCACTGCTCGGGATGGAGAAACAAGGATTCTGAACACATGTACTTTTTGTATTATTAGTTGTTCAAGTATCCTTGTAAACTTGGGTTATATAACCAAGTTGTAACATAACTCTAGAAATCAAGAAATCAGGTTTTAGCAATTTAGAAAGCACAAAGTAGTATCCTTGTAAATTGTTGAAGCTAGAGTTCTGTATTTGCAGCTGTGTGTTTATTCGTAAACATCACATAGATTTCTTCAATAAAAATCTCTCAGGTGGACAAAAACAATCCACCTGAATTTTTTAATTCTTGTATCATCTTATTTGTGTTTCTGTTCTTGTTTTTTGCTTTTCACATTTTCACTGTCAAGAACGAAAAGTTTTCAAAGATTGTATTCAACCCCCCTTCTACAATCTTGGTTCAGTGTCTGGGAATAACAATTGGTATCAGAGCAAGCTTCCTACTTATAAGAAGTTTAAAGATGAAAGACAGTTGAATCATGAGTCAGAAGGATCATGGAGTTAAGATACCAGTTCTTAATAGAGAAAATTACTTTCACTGGAAAGTAAAAATGCGCCTACATCTTATGTCAACGGATGAAGCTTATGTAGAGTGCATAGAACATGGCCCTCATGTACCGATGAAGCCAAACACCTCATTAGCTCAGGAACCAGCAGGAGCTCCAAGCACAATTCCAAAGCTCCGTGCATAATGGACTCCTGAGGACATCTTCGTTGTTCATAAAGAAAAGAAGGCCATGAATATTTTGTTCAATGGTCTTGACTCTGATATGTTCGACAATGTCATCAACTGCTCTACAGCCAAAGAGATTTGGGATACTGTCCAAACCATATGTGAAGGGACTGAGCAGGTGAGAGAAAACAAGATGCAACTCCTCATACAACAGTATGAACACTTTCACTTCAAAAGTGGAGAATCTTTGAATGATACTTTCAGTAGATTTCAAAAATTGCTAAATGGATTGAAGTTGTATGGAAGAGTGTATCAAGTCAAAGACTCAAATCTCAAATTTCTCAGAGCCTTGCCAAAAGAGTGGAAGCCCATGACTGTCTCGTTGAGGAACACTCAAGAATATAAAGTCTACACTCTTGAGAGGCTGTATGGAACCCTAAAAGAAAATTGGATATGTTGCTCTAGTTGCAAGTGTTGAAAAGGCCGAGGACATGAAAGAAGAAGTTGCTGAAGCCACGCCAAGTCAAAGTGCTTGTGAAGGTAGAGCTGAATCAAGAAAGTGCAAAGGGAAGATGATTGAAGAGAGTGAGCCCATCAATCAAGAGGAGATGGATGAGCTTGATGATCACTTAGCTTTTCTGTCAAGAAAGTTCTCAAAGCTCAAGTTCAAGAGAAACCCTGATGTGTCCAGACCATTCAAGAAGGATCTTGTTGACAGGTCCAAATTCAAATGTTTCAACTGTGGAATGTGAGGTCACTTTGCAAATGAGTGCAGAAAACCAAAGTCTGAGAAGAGTGACAGGAAGTTTGAACCTGTTGACTACAAGAAGAAATACTTTGATCTTCTCAAACAAAAGGGTAGAGCACTCATTACACAAGATTATGACTGGGCTGAAGACGGGAATGATCTTGAAACACATAATTTGTGAACCTTGCACTGATGGATGATTCAAGCGAGCAGGAGGCCAGTTCATCATCTAATCAGGTAATTACCACCAATCTCTCTGAGCTTTCTACTGAGGAATGCAATAATGCTATAAATGAAATGTCCACTGAATTATATCATATGTGTATTTCTCTTAAATCACTTACGAATGAGAACACAAGGATTAAATTATCTAATAAGTTGTTAAGTGATAGGAATGCTCATCTAGAAACTCAATTTGCTGAGTTTGAGAGAATGAGAGTAGATTGTCAAGTTGCCAAGGATGATCTGCTGATTGTGCTTAAAAGAGAAGAATTTATTAAAGCACAATTAGCCAAAGAACATGAAACTATAGCTAGATGGACTGATTCCAAGAATGTTGCCACACACATAATCAAGGCTCAAGGTGTGGATACATTCTACAAGGAATCAACCAGAAAAGATAAAAAGAAGCTAGATATTAAGAGACTAGAGGATGACACTTCTACGGATAGTGAGCATCCGTTGGAAGGCAATGCTTCTACGGATAGCAAACATTCGTTGTTGGACAACACCTCTATGGAAGTGACTTGCCCAAAGAAGTGTACATCCATTGTTAGTCATGATAGACTAGAGAAGCCGAACAAAAAGTATGGTCCAACCAGTAAAAACTTTGTTCATGGATCAAGTAGCAAAACCAAAACTGAGAATGTCAACATAGGTTACCTGTCCAACAAGCAATTGAAGGACAGGGTTGAGGAAATAAAGGTTAAGGCTGGTGCTAAAAAGAAAAAGAACAGAAATGGTAAGGTAGGGATTAACAAACACAACAACTATACTCCTGGCAAGTATGCACCTAGGAAGACTTGTGCAAAGTGTGGTAGTGTTAATCATGTTTCTACAAATTGCAAATCTGTTAAAACACCATCTGTTCAAATGAAAATGCTTGCACTCAATTTGTATATGCCTACATGCATCCAACTTGTATGCCTACATGTCATTTGTTTCAAATTCTCACATGAATGCATTCACAATGCCACAGATGACATGGAGCATGCCACATATGAATGCTATGTATGCACAAGACTCTCAGATGCCTGCATCAAACATGTTTTCATATAATCATCCTCAGCATTTTGTCTTCCAAAGGTCAACACCCAGGGTCAAGGTTGATTTAACTCAATCTGAGATTAAAGTGCAAAATGACAAGAGAGGCAAATCTAACAGGAAAGGACCCAAGGAAACTTGGGTACCAAAATCAACTTGATTTGGTTTTGATTGTGTGCAGGGATACAGAAAGAATCTATGGTACTTACATAGTGGATGTTCTAGGCACATGACTGGAGATTCTACCCTGCTCACAGAGTTTGTGGAGAAAGCTGGCCATAGCATTACCTTTGGAGATGACAGTAAAGGTTTCACTAAGGGATATGGCTTGATTTCAAAGGATAATGTCATCATTGATCAAGTAGCACTGGTTGACGGTCTCAAGCACAACTTGCTGAGTACCAGTCAACTGTGTGACAAAGGTTTCTCGGTCTCATTCAACCAAGGAGCCTGTGTTGTATCCAGCAAGGAGAACAACAATGTGGTGCTGACAGGATACCGAAAAGGTAATGTATACATAGCCGACTTCAACTCTACAAGTTCTGATTCCATCACTTGTTTTCTGAGTAAGGCAATCAAGGATGAAAGTTGGCTATGTCATAAAAGACTGTCACATTTGAACTTCAAATCTATGAATGAGTTGGTAAGAAGAGACTTAGTGAGAGGACTTCCTCAACTGGAATTCTCCAAGGATGGACTTTGTGATGCCTGCCAGAAAGGGAAGCGAAAAAAGATTTCTTTCAGAAGCAAGCTGGATTCATCAATTGATCAACCACTACAACTGTTGCATATGGACTTGTTTGGACCAGTAAATGTCATGTCAATCTCAAAGAAAATATATTGCCTTGTGATTGTGGATGATTTTTCTAAATTCACGTGGACTTACTTTCTGCACTCCAAAGATGGGGCAAGTGAAATCATAATCAATCACATCAAGGCTGCCAACAATCATCCTGATCTCAAAGTAAGAAGAATCAGGAGTGACAATGGCACTGAGTTTAAGAATTCCACAATGAGGTTGTTTTGTGAGGAAAATGGAATTATTCATGAGTTCTCTGCAGCAAGGACACCACAACAAAATGGAGTGGTAGAAAGGAAAAACAGAACTCTTATTGAAGCTGCAAGAACAATGTTAGGTGAATCAAAGTTACCTACTTATTTATGGGCTGAAGCAGTTAACACTGCATGTTTCACTCAAAATATTTCTTTGATCAACCAAGCAAAAGGAAAGACTCCATATCAGCTGCTCAAAGGAAGGAAACCATCCTTGAATTTTCTACATGTCTTTGGATGCAAATGTTATGTACTGAGAAATCAAGGTGAAAATCTTGGAAAATTTGAATCCAAGGCAGATGAAGCCACTTTTGTGGGATATACAGCTGGAAAAGCCTATAGGGTTTTTAATCACAGAATCAACATTGTTATGGAATCTGTACATGTTTTTTTTTTATGATGCCAGGTCTTACCGATGAGGGTTTTCATGAGACTCTCAGGTTCGACAATGAGGTGGAAGGTCTCGACTTTGGTGATGAAGATGATGATCATGAGGATGAATCAGTTCCTCCAAGAACGAATGTCTCCAATATGGGTAACTCAAGTTCTAATGAGCCATCTGTAGAAGGGACAAGGGAAGCATCCGTTGGAAGCCTGAATGGAGCATCCGTAGGAAGCCAAATTGGAGCATCTGGAGGCGGATCGCAACACAGAGTTACCACCCCATTAAACTCAGGGGGAGTTTCTCTAAGTCAAGGATCAACCTCACATGATCATGATAATGAGAATGATGTTGCATCTTCAAGACCTACACCTGCTACGAGAAGAAAATGGACAAGGGATCACCCATTTGAACTGATCATTGGTGATGCTTCTACAAATGTCCAAACTAGAAGAGCTACTCAGGATGAATGTCTATACAATAGCTTTATTTCTCAAGAAGAACCAAAAAAAGTTGAGGATGCTCTTCTAGATCCAGATTGGGTTTTAGCCATGCAAGAAGAGCTAAACCAATTTGAAAGAAACAAAGTGTGGAAGCTGGTACCCAAACCTAGGGACAGAAGTGTTATAGGTACAAAGTGGGTATTCAGAAATAAGATGGATGAAAATGGCATAGTCACAAGGAACAAAGCTAGATTGGTTGCTAAGGGCTATTCTCAAGAAGAAGGAGTAGATTATGATGAAACATTTGCCCCTGTTGCTAGACTGGAAGCAATAAGGATATTCCTAGCCTATGCAACTCATGCTAATTTCAAAGTCTATCAAATGGATGTCAAGAGTGCCTTTCTGAATGGGGAACTGGAGGATGAGGTATATGTTAGTCAATCTCCTGGTTTTGAAGATCCAGATTATCCAGAATTTGTCTACTTCCTACTCAAGGCACTCTATGGACTGAAGCAACCACCTAGAGCCTGGTATGACACTATGTCACAGTTTCTTTTAGAGAATCATTTCACTAGAGGTACTGTTGATAAAACTCTTTTCTTTAGAAATGTTAATGGCTCTAGCATACTTGTTCAAATTTATGTAGATGACATAATTTTTGGGTCTACAGATGAGAAGCATTGCAAAAGGTTTGCCAAACTTATGCAAAGTAAATATGAAATGAGCATGATGGGTGAACTTACCTACTTCCTTGGCTTACAAGTTAAGCAAGTGAAAGAAGGAATCTTTATTAGTCAAACTAAATATATCTTTGATTTATTGAAGAAGTTTGATCTAATGGATTGCTCTCCTGCTAAAACACCCATGCCAACTGCCACTAAACTTGAATTGAATACTAAGGAAAAATTTGTGGACATTTCAAGTTATAAAGGCATGGTAGGCTCACTTCTATATTTAACAACTAGTAGACCTGATATTATGTTTGCTACATGTCTTTGTGCTAGATTTTAGGCTGATCCTAGAGAGTCTCACTTAATTGCTATCAAGAGGATTTTCAGATATCTCAAGGGAACACCAAACCTTGGCATTTGGTACCCTAGAGAATCTGGTTTTGATCTAATTGGTTATTCAGATGCAGACTATGCAGGTTGCAAGATTGACAGAAAAAGTACAATAGGCACCTGTCAATTTTTAGGAAACAAGCTTGTCTCATGGTTTAGTAAGAAGCAAAATTCTGTCTCCACCTCTACAGCTGAGGCAGAATACATTGCTGCTGGAAGTTGTTGTGCACATATATTGTGGATGAAAAATCAACTAATAGACTATGGTCTGATAGTCAATAAGATTCCAATATTCTGAGACAACACTAGTGCAATTACTATAACTGAGAATCCAATGCAACACTCAAGAACCAAGCACATTGACATAAAGTATCACTTCATCAGGGAACATGTGATGAATGGTACCGTGGAACTTCATTTTGTTCCAAGTGAGCAGCAGATTGTAGACATTTTTACCAAGCCACTTGATGAATCAACATTCTCCAGGTTGGTAAGTGAGCTAGGTATGCTTAACTTCTCCTAATCTATTTAAATGTATGATAATTTGAAATGCAGCCAGTGTCAAAATGATTTTCATGAGAATTAAAACTCTCTAAAAAAGAAGAATTTTGTCAAGCCAAAATCTCTCCCTCTACGGATACCTTCTTCCGTTGATGGTCATTTCTGACACTGGATTTTTCTTTTTCTACGAATATAGTTTTACACCTCTACGGATATCAAATCCCTAGGTAGAATTCTATCCGTAGACATTTTAGTTTAATCGTGACCGTTAAAGTCACAATCTTATCAGTAGTTACCTGCGTACAGTACGTGTGAGTAATTACGGTAAATTCGTGACTTTACTTTTTACTTCATTATCTTTAAACAGTCACTTTCTTGCCAAATCAGAGAATTTCTTCCAATTATTCTGATTTAATTAGTGAATTATTCTGGGGGAGTATAAATTAAATTTTATTCTCAGCTCATTTTCTTCTATCCTTCTCTAAAAATTCACTAAGGCAAGAAACCCTCTTTTCTCTCAAGACTAATTTCTTTCTGCAAGCTCAAGCTATTACCAATGGCACCTGTAAGCAAGATAATGTCACTCACTGGGTTCACCTATGAGAAGAACAATTTCACGGCTCTGGTGGACTTTGAGGAGAAGAGTGCATCATATCACACGGTGATGAGGTTCATTCAGAACTGCAAGCTCTCTAAAGCTATGCTCAAAGCCCCCACTCTTTATTTTGAGGTAATTGAAGCTATTTGGGAATCGACAGTTTTTGATTCTGTGAATGCTACAATTACCTTTGTTCTTCAAGGTAAGGAACATGTAATTAATGGTGATGTCATTTCCGCTTGCTTGAATTTACCTGATAACAATAGGTTGGAAAAGCATAGTGATACTGATATAGTTAACATGCTGAATATGATTAACTATGCTTTACCTACTGATAATCTGAGTAAAAATTCTAAGAAAAGGAATGGTCAAAGAATGGAGCTTTTTCTTTGATGCCATTCTAAAGGTGTTTTCTGGTAAGATTAGCAATTATGATGTTGTTATTGCTTCCATGCTAGATATTGCTTTCATGCTTCTTAATGATAGCTTTTTCAACCTTGGATCTCTGATTCTTTATGAATTAGGTGCTAAGTAAGGAAACAAAGCATCTAGGAGTAAGAATATCTATTATGTTAGATTCTTTATGATGCTAGCTAACCATGTAGAAAGCAACCTGGTGATCCACTTCCCTGCAAACTCCAAGGAGTGTTGGGTTCAGAATAAGAGAGTCCTTGAGGACTTGAATAGACTGAGCCACAACATGGAAGTTCCATTGGTGTATCCACCAATTGTCATTGCAGCTCAAGCGGCACATGTGAGTCAGGTAATCTCCTCAACTGTTCCTACCTTTGTTGTTGTTTCTTTGATTCCAAGTATCACAATGGAGACTAGAACTGTCCAACAGTCTCCTACCCAAGTGGTCACCACCATTCTTCCCAAATCAAAATCTAGAAAGCAAACCTTAGGTGCTTCTCAAAAGGCATCTATTGCAAAAACTACCCAAACCCTTGAGGGGAGTGTGAAGGAGGTAGTGAGAGGTGAGGGAAGGGGTGGACATCAAAGAAACCCCAAGAACAAGGAGGGTGAGATAAGTGTGTCCCAACCTAGCCACCCCGTGTCTTATAAAAAAGACGCAGTGGTTGAAAAGGAAAGTATCACATCCCTAGTGTCATCCTCCCAAAAGGATATTACTATTGAAAAGAGTCCCCAACCAGGGACGTAGACAAGAGGGATAGGGACACAAGCAGCCCCACAGATACAACCATGGCCTATTCAAGGAGAAAGAGGTCTAAACAAACTGGGGTTACACAGGGATCACACACAGTGTCAGTGACACCATCTCAAATTCAGTTTAACGTGGCTCCAGCAAATGTGGAGTCACAGCCCTCTTCTCTAATCATTCAAACTGAAACAGAAGGACCAAGCTCACCCACTCTCTCTCTGGATGTGGATATGATTCATACATCACTTCCTGATTCTCCATCTTTAACCTTCTTGGAGAAGCCCCACTCTGAAATTGGTGATCATCATCTTATTGATGATTTTTTGGATCACCAATCTATCATTTCTCAGACTCTGGCTAAATCTGTGGCTTCAAATCTCAAATCAATCTCCACAGATTCCGCCTTAGTCTCCATTTCGAGAGCTACTTCTTTTCCTTCATCTACGGATATCTCTCATTCGTTGACAAGTGTTTGTCTGTCTACGAATATGCCCCAAATCAGCTATCCGTTGACATCCATTTCTATTGCCTCTACGGATACTCCTTCCACACTTGCACTTCAAACTCCAAGTATTTCTACTTCAAGTGTGGATGAGTTAGCAGTAGTTCAAACACTTCTTGTTAGGTCCAAAGTATCGTAGAAGGGGGGGTTGAATACGATACTCACAAATAATTCAATTTCGTTCGCGGATAATTTATTCAGTTCTATAACGAAATCAAACACACCAAACCAAACCAAGATTTGGGGAATATATCTTTTTATAAATATAAACCTCGAGGGGTGCTACAATTTATAATCCGTAGATTAGCTTCAATGAGATCTAGGTTAAACACAATCAATACAATGATAAAATTCTGAGCACTATTAATTTTTCTGATCTTCTCCGGCTCAAACTTCTCTCTCAGTAATTGCTTCTGTGTTAATAACCTGACTGAGGAAGACACTGCCTCTCTCTTAGTAATTATAGTCTTTTGGTTTTGAAAACTATCGAACCAAAACTAGAGAACTAATCATGGCCGTCCAATTTCCATCAACTGGAAAAACAAGTAATACTTTTCACCTTCTCCACATTAGAAAAACTATCGAATATGAAAGTTAATATTCCATTCGATGGTTTTTAAATAAAAACTATCGAATGAAACATTAACTCATATTGGTTTTCTAATGATTTCTTTTTATCTCATTCGATGGTTTTTATTAAAGAAAAACCATCGAACCCTTTTTCTTTTGTCCTTGATTTATTTAAGAAATCCTTTCAGAGCTCCTTGGTGTTTAAGTAATAGACTGTATCAATTTCTTCTGAGACGATAAAACAACTTGATCTTTTTAGTGCCGTCAACTAGTGCAACTGGTCTGGTTCACAGATGAATAACACTTGATCAATTCTTCTTCTATGTCTTCAATTCAATGCTGCTGATAAGTCTCTTGTCGTTCTGGTTGCTTCAAATAAATCACTGGAATCCTGTGGTACTTAACCCTAAATCATTCACATACTTCTGTCATCTTGAAAGTCTTGTTTCTTTTGTTGTCACTGAGGCTTGAACATTTTCATAAACTTCTTTCCGTGACCTGTTTACGGACTTCAAGAATACATACCGTATTTTGATTTTTTGAGTTTACCTTTTCTTCTTTGATTCTGGATTCCTGTGCTTCTGTTAATATTATTGTCTGTCTTGTCCTTTGTTGAGTTGAAGTTATCTCTTTTACGTCTTATGTTACATTATGCTTTACACTTCTAGGATTGAGGGAAGGGAGTGAAGCAACTAAGAGTGAGAGGCTGGTTTGCAACAAGGCAAAAGGAGAGGAAGAGCAAGAGAGACAGACTATTTCTTCCAGTCTGGTAAAAGTGAGCAATGAGAGTTCCACCTTAGTAGGTGAAGGTGAGGGTGTTAGAGGTGTGAGCCAGGGGGAGCCCCTGATGCAAGAAAAGAGAGAAAATGATAGAAAAGCAGGTACATGAGAGATAAGGATGGAAGACTCAACCATTGCAAGTGAGTCAATGGATGTCAGTGATGCAGACAGGGAACGATTGTACCAACTTGAATACCAAAATGTGTTGGAACAAGTCAACCTGAATGCTGAGACATTTACTCATCCTGACCCAACCTATCAAGTCTTGGCTGGACAGGGCAATGTGGAGGCAAAAAGGATGTTGAATTTAGTACACACAACTGAATCAATGTCTAGGGCAAAGTAAGCTATTCAGAATCTGCCTCCAGGAGCTGGTGAAGATTTCAGCTATGATGAAGACAGTGATGATTCTGAGAGTGGTGAAGAAGGATATGAAGGCCCTTCTACTCTCCAAGAGATACCTACTTGGTTGTTCTCCAACTCCTATGATCACAATGCCACAAAGTCAATAATTCTCAAGAATCGTCAAAGGGCACATGATGAAGCTAAAACATCAAATCCACAGCATGCCACCTCAGTTCATAACTTTATGGCATCACTTCAGCTTCATCCTGTAACAAAGAGCCAACACTGATGATATCAAGAACCATCTGGATGGGGTGAAAGATGCTTTGACAAGGAGAATTGATGTTGTTGCTCCTTCCACATCTCAAAGATGCAAGCAAGACAAGCTGGTAAAGGATGTGGATGCTCTTACTAGGAGAATGGATAAGATGGAAAAACAAATGGACACCTTCTTGGCTAACCAAAATCTACAGACTCAGCTTCTGCAACAGTTGCTGCAGTCAACCGCTGTCACTCAAACCCTTGATGATAACAAAAAGGGGGAGAATTCAAGTAAGGGGGAGAGTGCACTAGTGGTCTCTACAACTCAAGGTGTTCCATCAAGTCAGGGGGAGTCACCTCAAATAATAGCTAATCCGAGTGAGTTTCGACTCACAAAGGTGGTCTGTCCTCGAGCTGAGGATGTCCAAATGTTTCTCAATTCTGAAAAGTTGATCAAGGAATCCATCTTCCAGGCTGTGACTTCATCCACAAGCAGCCATCATGTCCACACAACAATTCTGAAGGTCCTCACTCCTGACACCATTGTTCTGCAAAGTAATTATGATGTTGAACATTCTAGTGTCAAAGAGTTTGAACCTCTCTTCAGTGGCAGGACTGGATCACCACCTAAACATCATGGCAAGAACAAGCTAGAGGTGGACTTCCCACTTCCTAAGCCTGATGAGAATAAGGTGCTAGCAACTCTTATCATGGATCTCAAAAATTCCAAGGATGTAATGCTTAGACAATGGCTGGCTGTTATTTACAGAAATGACAAAGAACTTCACATCATAAGCAGCCACCCCAGGTTCAATGAAGCAAATGCAGAAGATATTTCCAGGATAAGGAGAGAAGCCAATCCCCAGGGTTATGAATCTACACCTGAAAGACAGGCTAGATTAGCCCAAGAACTAGAAAGGGAATTGGAGGAAAAAAGTAGTGAGGTTGTGGAGGAAGATGCCCCTACCAAGAAGGAGTTGAAGAAAAGGAAGACAGTGCCTAAATCCAAGCCCCCTAGATGGAAGAAGAGATCAAATAGGTCTGTCTCTCCTGAGAAGGGAGAAGAGAGAAGAGATACACAGAGGAGAATTGTCTTTGAAGATTCTGTCCCAGCATCAACCCAATCTCAAGTCACCTTCCATGGAACTCCTGTTGAATTTAAAGAAGAACCTATTGAGCTTGAAGACCTAGTGTTTCCTAAGTTCTTAATTGAGAAAGAAAAGACATCAAAGAAAAGGACACCAGTCAAGAAGGCTCAACATGTACCAATCAAGCTTAATGTTGCACCAAAAGTTGCCAAACCAGTTGAGAACAAAGCAAACTTTTTGTACATTACAGAGATACAAAAGTACTCAACCATGGATTTATTCCTTGAGGAAGTTAGTGAAATCATAGGCATAGACAAGTTCAAAGATTTGCCTGAAAGACTAAATTTTGTCTACAAAGGAGGAAAGGTGAGAGCATGGCCCCTGCAACAAGTGTTGAATGAAGGATACTCTACCTTGGTGAAAGTCTTTTCAGGCTTCAAGAACACAAGGGGATTCTCTGAGGTTGCCAAGGGTGCTGTGTTAAAGAAGATTTTGGAAATCAGGGACAACTGGAACTCTCCTGATTGTTTGCCGAGGAAGCTGAAGATCCCTTTTAATGGACAAAGAATTCATCTTCAACCTTACTGGATGATGGAATTCAAGGATGAAAAGGGTTGTAGAAGATTCTTTAGGATTGAAGATCAACTGTCTAAGGCCAACAATAGGTATCTTAGATGGTTGCAAGGCAAGCTGGATCCAAAAATTGCTGAAGAAGATGCATTCTACAGAAAGCTTCAAGAACAAATCCAGGCAAACTATGCTAAGGAAGGGAGACAAAAGATTCAACCTCCAAGAGAGAAGAAAAGAAATTGATTCTGCTCAGACTGAAGGAACTCTCTCTATATAACTATCTCTACTCTTCTGATTTTCAATCCATGTAGCTTGACATAATTTTTACTGCTAATATCCATAATTGGGGGAGATTGTTAGGAACTATGTTGTTTCTTGATGATAACCAAACTGACTTAGTAAAAATTGTACAAGTATACGTAGCCATCAACGAATAACTTGCCATTGCAGCATCCGTAGATGGGTATCTTATCTACGGATAAGATCAAATGTAACATGCTTGTGTATTTTTGATGTTGAAGTTGAAGTAGTCTTGATAGGTTAATTGAGTCATGTTGATTATCAATAGATATGTAGAATAGGGAGGCAAATTGTATATAATCGATTCCTTGTAACTTTGCATACATGAAATTGACTGTCCGCGGATAGCTTGACTAGCCTTCTATGGATATGAACAATGTACTGTCTACGGATAGCAGTATGGGTTAATCAAGAATCTATCAACGGATACAACTCAGAAAGCCTCTACGGATACTCACTGTACTTGTGAAAAGGAAAGCGTTGTTAGAGCACATGGGTTGACAAACTACACAGAGCATGAAAGCCAGTATTTCTGGAAAGGGGACAAGAAGAAAGCAGCATTCTGTTTGCATGGTCAAAGGTAGCATTTCCTTAAAAGACAATCAGCCAAGAAGGGCAAGCTACAAACACGGACCACTGCTCGGGATGGAGAAACAAGGATTCTGAACACATGTACTTTTTGTATTATTAGTTGTTCAAGTATCCTTGTAAACTTGGGTTATATAACCAAGTTGTAGCATAACTCTAGAAATCAAGAAATCAGGTTTTAGCAATTTAGAGAGCACAAAGCAGTATCCTTGTAAATTGCTGAAGCTAGAGTTGTGTATTTGCAGCTATGTGTTTATTCGTAAATATCACAGAGATTTCTTCAATAAAAATCTCTCAGGTGGACAAAAACAATCCACCTGAATTTTTTATTTCTTGTATCATCTTATTTGTGTTTCTGTTCTTGTTTTTGCTTTTCACATTTTCACTGTCAAGAACGAAAAGTTTTCAAAGATTGTATTCAACCCCCCGCCCCCTTCTACAATCTTGGTTCAGTGTCTAGGAATAATAGTGGTTCTTTTGTTTCCATGTTCGATAACTATGCACTTGTAGCTGCATAAGCACAATTTTCCTAAGTGGAGTGGATAATTGTGATGGCCAAAATGACAAAACATCATAATTATTAAGATCCATATCTAGTAGCAGAATTATTTTACTCAATACATGATTAGATAAGGACAATGAAGCAGAATATGATCCATAGTTTCCTTCCCAGCAATGTAAAACATGCATTGCATATCCAAATACTTGCAACCAAAATGTCTCAACATGGCAATTATAGGAAGTCTTCCATGAAAAGCCTTCAAATGAAAGAAGGCACATCAATTTAATTTAAGTTTATACCACACTATCTTGCCCCATAGAACCTCCCGATCAAAATATCTTATGCTCTTCAATATATTAAGAGGCATGATGAAGGAAACTTTAGTTGGATCCTAGCTACCTGTAACTATCCTCGAACATCAACCACAAGAAGTACAGTTCTAGTGTCAATATTAAGGAGCCATCATATCACTTTAAGAGGCATGTTTGATCGTATTTGAGGAATATTCCGACAACCATTCTGATAAATCTCACTAATCTTCAAAGCAAGATTATACCCAGTTAAGGTAATACTAGATTCCGAATAAGGTTCATTCCATAGTCTAGTTGATCTACCAATACCCAAAGTGACCTTCAAATGCCTCCTCGCTATTGACGAAGTTGAATAAGTTTTTTCCCAAGTTTATGAACAATCCCTGGGAACTGGGGCAGTCTAAATAAATTAGTGATCAAGTAGATGTCTACGAACCCAATCGACCCAAATAGAGTGATGATTGTGACTTAGAAGGAGACAAATGAGTTATAAGAATTGTGCATCATTCGAAACCTTCATGTTTTTAAGGTCTAACTTACCTTCATGTTTGGGAAGACAAAATGTCTTACAAACCACCTCCACACCTCCATTGTCATTCACATTGCCTCTCCATAGGAACCCATACAACAATTCTTTATAATTTTGGAAACTTCATCTGGTAAGACAAAGTATTGTGTCCAAAATGATTAACTATAAATATGATTGCCTTGATTAGTTGCAACCTCTCTGCATATAATAGGAATCTAGTTGTTCAGTACACAAATGTTAATCGATAACCTAGCATTTATCAAAGGAAGCCCCCCAGAAATTTGACTGATGTACTTTCTCTTGGATACCCAATCACCAATCCAAGACCACTGGTTTTGCATTACGGAAGTAACAGGTGCTTTTATCTGGGTCCGGTTTCAATCTGCTTTGAATAGAAATTGTGTGCATACAATCCATTACCATCTTGATCAGGGTAATATCTGTCTTTGAGAAAAGAAATAATGGCATCATCTGTGAAGAAAAGGTGCGTGATGTTAAATTCCTTACACTGTCAGTGGTGTTTGAAAGGATGCCTCAAGTTATCCATCAATGAAGACAAAATATTCATCACTAGTGAATAAAGATAAATGGTTCTCTTGCCTCAAACCCTTTTTCTATTGAAAAATCAATGAAAGTACCATTTACCTTGATAGTAAACCTAGTGGTGGTAATGCAAGCTTTAATCCTTCATATATGTGGGAGTTTGAGTCTTTGAAATCAAAGCAATGGTTGCGTAATTGATTGTAGAGGACAACGTAGAATTGATTGTAGAGGACAACGTAGATGTGACAACCCGGTTGTAACAGCCCAACTTTTTGGACTATTATTTCTAAATTCGAAACTAAAATAAAATACATTTCTTTACTTAATAAATACAAAATTTATTTTATTTTAGTTTCAAATTTAGAAATAATAGTCCAAAAAGTTGGGCTATTACATATGATATCAGAGCCAACTCTCGAAAGTTTGTTATCGCAAGTTGCCGGATGTGGGGACACAAAGGCAGGTGGTATTATTCCACAATGGATAGAGGTCTGGAGGTGGGGACACGAGTCCAACCGGTATTATCCCACAATAGCTAGCGAAGAACGATCTTGAACCTATGGGTCTTGAACCTATGGGATATCAGTCATGACGAGGACGCCGGGAGTTTGTAACACCCCAGTCCCACATCGAAGAGATTTTGGACTTCATACTAAGTGCACCAACAAATCATGATCTTTTGGGGGTTGTGGTGGGATTGTCGTTACTCAAGTTTGTTGCATTTGCGCTAGTAGGTTTCGATTTATTCAGACTCAGAATTGGAAATTGACCCAATTTTTAGAAAAAAAACTCGGAATTCGACCACCACACAGACTCGGGATTTTTAGCCCGCATGACTAAAAATCATGTCTAAATTTTCAAATAACTCAACATTTGAATGTTCAAATAAGTACATATTTTTTTTAATAATTTGTCTAACTCAAATAACAACTGAATTTCTGTTCATCCGCCTCTGAATCAATATTTCATTGGAGACCTTGGAAACCATATATGTTTTGCAAATAAAATATTACAAAATGTAAATTAGGTTATATGAAAATCACTATTTCATTGAAAATTCTTAAAAATTATACTCCCTCTGTCCCCCTCAATTTTTTACATTGAGGGGACGACACGGAAGTTAAGAAAAAGTGTAAATTAACATGGAAAAGTAAGAAAAATTAGTAAAGTGGCGGAACCAATCAATATTTAATGTATAAAGTAGGTATAGTGGAGGAAAGTAGTGAATGTGATTGGATTTTATATTATAAAATGTTATTATTTTTGGTATGTAAAGAAATGAGAGAGACAAACCAAAAAGGAAAGTGTAAATAAATGAGAGGGCGAGATGGAATATATGTTTTAGAAGCAGATTTTGCAAAAGATATTATTTTGAAAAACATATTCTGCTTGCAGAACATACATATTTAATTTAATTTTTGAAGATTTTCAGTTAAATAATGATTTTCATAAAACATACTCCGCAAAATAATACGTTTTGTAATTTTTTTAGTTCTAGAATATAAACTATTTAGTAATATTTTGATTGATCTCAATGAAATGTGGTTTACATAAAATATTCTCTTTGAACGAAAACCATTATTTATGCAAAAATGTTTATAGAGTCGAAACGTATGCATAAAAATGAAGATATTTTGGATAGATTACCGACAAAATAAATTTCCAAAAAAAAGAAAAGAACAAAATATAATAATAATAATAATAATAATAATAATAATTGTAAAATAGAAGTGGGCCGACCCGATTTGGCGGTCTATTAACATTGTAAATTGCGTGTAGGGGGATGATTTGAAGAGGGGAAATCAGAGGAAAAGGGGAGGGCCACGAGGGCAGATTCCCGTGACAGTCTGTTTGTCGCTGTGTCTATCACTCTCAAATAATTCTATACACATATATTAGATACAGAAACAAACACTCACTCCCCTCCACTCTCTCTCTCTCTCTCTCTCTCTCTCTCTCTCTCTCTCTCTCTCATTGTTTAGTGTTAAATCTGCCGGCCGGAGATCCGCCGTAACTTCACCGGACGTCATGGATTCCGTCATTGCATCCGCCTGGAAGGTAGTTTTATTCACACTAATTAATCTCCTCTTCGCATCTTCAGATTCATTCAATCAATGTATGTGTGTATTTTGTGTCTATCGATTGTAATCTAATCTCCATTCGGTAACGCTGTGTGTGTATTTGTTTATGTGTGTGTGTGAGAGAGAGAGTATGTGTGTGTGTGTGTGTGTTTATAGATGTTGAATTCTACATTGTTTTCTCCGTTTACATTTATGTGCTAGATGTTGCATCTCACTGCAATTAATTTTTTTTTAAGTTGTTTTTTTATTCTGATTTACGCATTTACTGTACATTTTTGTTATTTTTCGGAGATTGTCAATTCATTCTTGTCGTTTCAATTTAATGATGTTTAAGACCTTATGTTAGAATTTGTTGGATTAGTTTTTGTCGTATTATAGGAATTGTTAGGTTTATGATTAAGGTTTCTAGATTTAATTGAAGTCATTTTCGGAGAAACTAAGGCAATGATGCGAATACACATGGAGTTGTTTACGAGGTCTTAATTGATGAGTGGAACAGTTAGCTCTAAGATTTGATATGTATGTATAGATAAATGTTACTCCTGTATGAGAATGATTGTCAAGCACTGAGAAATAATCATGATTTGATTGCATCTGTTGATATTTTTGTATTTAAAAGCGAACTCTATGTTTTATTTAGACTTTAGAGTCAATCTGGTGTAGGATAAAGGTAATAACATTTTCTTTATGTCTTTTGTTTGCACTAGAATATTCTGAAAGGACTGACATGTACGATTAGTTGCTACTTGTACTTATTTATTGCAGTATGACTCACGAAGTCCCGATAAATTTTATTAATGACATTTCGTTAATTCACTTGTTTCCTCCTTTCTTTGTGATGCAGTATTTGATCACTCACTTCAGTGACTTTCAGCTGGCATGTATTGGAAGTTTCCTCCTTCATGAAAGTGTCTTTTTCTTGTCAGGGCTTCCTTTTATATATCTCGAAAGGGCTGGTTGGCTAAGCAAGTACAAAATTCAGGTTTCTCTCTTCTCGGATTGTATTTTAATCAATTTGTATAGAGACGCAGAAACTTGAAGATATCTTACTATTAAATATTCCCCCGATGCCATTAAATTTTCAATCGGCAATTTCCATTACATTGACCATCGACGTAAAGAAAGTTAATTGAAATGTGGTAGTTTTTATATAAAAAATTATTAAACATGTAGGCCTCTTTTTACTTAAAATGTATTCTACTGATTTGCTTTCTGGTCATTGCAGACGAAAAACAATACTGCTGAAGCTCAGGAAAAATGCATTAGTCGTCTCTTGCTATATCATTTCTGTGTCAACCTTCCAGTTATGCTTGCATCGTATCCTGTGTTCAGTTTCATGGGAATGAGAAGCAGTCTCCCATTGCCGTCCTGGTATATTCAGGTTCTTTATATGCTATAGCTATATCTGAAATCATGTGCTATATGCAATCTCCGGCAAAGAAGGATAATGTAGTTTTATATTTGTAGTGATTTGCATTATATTTATGTATATTTTCTTGATATCTTGAACTTGCGTTTGTAGGAAAGTAGTGTCTACGCAGATATTCTTCTATTTTATCATAGAGGATTTTATATTCTACTGGGGTCACAGGGTTTTGCATACAAAATGGTTGTACAAGCATGTCCACAGTGTTCATCATGAGTAAGTGGGGATACGAAGATGCTCAATAATTTATAATTTTCTGTAATGTTTTCAGCATGTTTAACAAACTACACTGGATATTTAGGTATGCAACACCCTTCGGACTAAATTCAGAATATGCTCACCCTGCTGAAATACTGTTTCTTGGTTTCGCCACTATTGTTGGTCCTGCCATCACTGGACCCCATCTAATAACTCTGTGGTTATGGATGGTAGTAAGAGTCCTAGAGACCGTGGAAGCACATTGTGGTTACCACTTTCCGTGGAGCATTTCAAATTTCTTGCCTCTATATGGCGGGTGAGCATTTTAGCTCTCTTTTTGCTTATTAGTAGCTGCTCCCATATGATTAAATTATCTTTGGTGTGTATTGTGCCTGATTGTTATGTTTGATTAATTTTCAGAGCTGATTTCCATGACTATCATCACCGGCTTCTCTATACCAAGTCCGGCAATTACTCATCCACTTTCGTTTACATGGACTGGTATGCATCGTTCATGCATTTAACTACATGAAAAGTTTTCTGGTTTATCTAATCTGAATTTGCTCAAGTTTTGGCCCTTTCTTGTAGTCTTAATAATCTTAAAAGATGTCTTATTATAAAGTATACCTCCTAATTGTAGTGGTAACACTTGCAGACTAACCTTAAAATAATTAAGAAGGCAACGTTCCAACTTCAACAAAGTGATTGCCATCATTTGTGTCACCATGTACATACGTTATGAATGTGTTAATATTGTATAAACTGTTGTTTTTTAATATAGTAGATGTAGACTAATTAGTTTAGCGCTAGTGCAGTACCACATATTCAAATCCGATCCTGATATGATTTTTATTTTTTTTAGTTAACTTTCATTGATCCGTGTGATTTAATTCATGTGGCTAGTGGTCATATTAAGGAATTATATATGACATATCTTAGTTTTAATGAAATTTAGAAGTTTACCTCAGTAACTAAAAATTTGATGTAACAAATGGGACCAAAGTCTTAGGCTGGGGTATCTATTGTCAACACTGGCAGATTTACTTTCTTCAGCATGATATCTGTTGACTTTAAGATCATCTCTAATGTGTTTCCCGAGAGCAGTTTTTTTTAAGAATAATTAAGACAAATAAAGTATTCTTGTCTTCTTTACAATGGGTTTTACAACTTTATAGATGGGTGTTTGAGAAGAGAACAAACCTCCGTTCTCTTTTAAAACGAAGCATGTTTACAGTGGTTCACTAGGTATCTGTACATGTATGTCTAGGCTTTTTTTTAGTACTTGTTCCACTATCTGTTTTATTACTCATATCTTTTTTTTTTTCCTTCTTAGGATATTTGGTACTGATAAGGGTTATAGAAAGCTGAAGGCCGTTAAGAGCATTGAAGATGAGATTGATGCCAAGCAAATGTAGTTTGGTACATGACTATCATCAATTAGAAACTAGAGCATCCTTGTAACGAGCATCGGTTCGTCTTCACATTGTTCGTAACCGCTTTACATGTATGTTCTAGTTACATTGTGTTTCCTTTGGAGTCGGATCAAAGCTTGTTTTAGATGTTCATCTTTGTATCCAACTTCCAGCGTGAATGAGTTCTCTTTAAACACCTTTTGATGTGGTGTTCTTGGAACTGTTAATTTCATATCCAAGTGCGAGCATTTACTACCTTTAGCTATGATTTTATTTTGTGTTATTCGTAGTGAAGAGTACAGTTGCATATGTTACTGTTGGGATTCTGTCCAAGAATACCCTTGGGGGGGGGGGGGGGGTGTATATTTTTTACAGTAGCTAGCAGTTTGAATTTCTCCTCAACTCGGGATTATAGTTGTGGTCTAAGTTCGGGGTGTATATTTTTTACTGTAGCTAGCAGTTTGAATTTCTCTTCAAGTCAGGACTATAGTCATGGTCTAAGTTCATCCATCTCTTCTGACATACTTTAATATATCTAGTGTTCTATATTTCGTACTGTATTACCCTTACTAAATTGTTTTAATTTATAGATATGCATAATAAGACTTGATGCCAAATATAAGTATTCAAACCAGGTTACTGTAGCTAGCATTTTGAATCTCTCTTCAAGTTATTTAATTGTTTTACTTAATTATCTTTAATTATTTTTATTTATAGATATGTCTTATTTTATTGTTTTACTTAATTACCCTTATTAAATTGATTTTACTTTATTACCCTTACTAAATTGTTTTAATTTATAGATATGCATAATAAGACTTGATGCCAAATATAAGTATTCAAACCAGGTTTACTGTAGCTAGCAGTTTGAATTTCTCTTCAAGTCGGGATTGTAGTTGTGGTCTAAGTTTGGGGTGTATATTTTTAACTGTAGCTATCAGTTTGAATTTCTCTTCAAGTTGGACTATAGTCATGGTCTAAGTTCATCCATCTCTTCCGACATCCTTTAATATATCTAGTGTTCTATATTTCGTACTGTATTACCCTTACTAAATTGTTTTAATTTATAGATATGCATAATAAGACTTGATGCCAAATATAAGTATTCAAACCAGGTTACTGTAGCTAGCATTTTGAATCTCTCTTCAAGTTATTTACAGTAGCTAGCAGTTTGAATTTCTCCTCAACTCGGGATTATAGTTGTGGTCTAAGTTCGGGGTGTATATTTTTTACTGTAGCTAGCAGTTTGAATTTCTCTTCAAGTCAGGACTATAGTCATGGTCTAAGTTCATCCATCTCTTCTGACATACTTTAATATATCTAGTGTTCTATATTTCGTACTGTATTACCCTTACTAAATTGTTTTAATTTATAGATATGCATAATAAGACTTGATGCCAAATATAAGTATTCAAACCAGGTTACTGTAGCTAGCATTTTGAATCTCTCTTCAAGTTATTTAATTGTTTTACTTAATTATCTTTAATTATTTTTATTTATAGATATGTCTTATTTTATTGTTTTACTTAATTACCCTTATTAAATTGATTTTACTTTATTACCCTTACTAAATTGTTTTAATTTATAGATATGCATAATAAGACTTGATGCCAAATATAAGTATTCAAACCAGGTTTACTGTAGCTAGCAGTTTGAATTTCTCTTCAAGTCGGGATTGTAGTTGTGGTCTAAGTTTGGGGTGTATATTTTTAACTGTAGCTATCAGTTTGAATTTCTCTTCAAGTTGGACTATAGTCATGGTCTAAGTTCATCCATCTCTTCCGACATCCTTTAATATATCTAGTGTTTTATATTTTGTACTGTAAGCTAGCATTTTGAATCTCTCTTCAAACTTTAGCAAATACTGATAGATAAATAAAATAGCTGAGTCACCAAGCTTTCGAGAAGTCTTGATTGTTCTTGAAGAGATTATTGCACCACATACTAACACCATGCACACCCACATGCCTTAGTAGTTGTACACTATTCTTGCACATGTTTCTATATAAACCCACCAACCTCTCATTACCATTGCTATGTGGGATACAAGTTATTTCAATATAACCAACCCACATAACCCATTTCAAGCAACCTATTTCAACTCAATTTATTTATGGATTACACTAAGAAAATGTCTTAGATCCAAACATGAAACTTTAAGTCCTCATTACAAGGAACAACCTCCACTTGTTAGTTTTCAGAAATTCCATCAAGAACATATATAAAATATGCCTCAAACTTTCCATTTTCTAACAATCCCCCACAAATCCATACAGAAATGCATATCGGTCCTTATCATGACTTGTTTTTCAGAGTCGGTACCCTTCCGGGTTTGAACCCTCCTAAGTCCTCTACTTCGATGGCTACCGGATCTAGATGGAATGTTTCACCTTGAATCTTTATCCGTTTGGTGTAACCACACTCCATAGACGACGACAAATCAAAGGCTATGGTGCTGATCTACGGCTTTGAGACGTTAATGGTCCTGTCTCGATCCTGTTCGTCGAATGCTTCAAGGAATAACCCTTTCCTCTAATTGCGACCACACAATTACATTCGCTTAGCTGGGCATCTCCAGAGATGTACTGCGATCATCTCGTCAAATGACTTGACCCCATTCAGAGTTCAAAATAACTCTTGCTATACTGGCAGTAACAGTACCTTTTAGGTTTACAGGGGATAGTCACAGATACGTAAGTATCAAGGAATATAGTAAAGGTACTACCAACTCACCCTCACAGCTTGTTATTATCACATTGAATACACTTCAAGGGATCTCCTCTCAGGTGTATTGGGTTCCCGCTGCTGATGAATCATGATGGGCTATCAGTCCCATCCCCGACCTAGACTTAAGGACTACTGCATACTCAAGTCCTTTAGTCAAAGGATCAGCTATATTCTCCTGAGTTCCAATAAACTCTACAGCAATAATCCTCTCAGACACTAGACCCCTTATAGACTTAAGTCTAACTTGGATGTGTCTCTTTGTTTTAGCATTATACTTTTCACTACTGATCTTGTCGATAGTTGTACGACTATCACAATGAACAACAATGGCTGGAAGCGGTCTGCTTACTATAGGTAATACTGACATAAGTCCATGCAACCATTCAGCCTCCGTCCCCGTGGCATCTAGTGCACACAACTCAGCCTCAAAAGTAGACCGAGTTATCAAAGTCTGTCTAGTAGACTTCCAGGATATTGCTCCACCTGCTAGGGTAAACAAATATCCAGTCACTCCATTGGTACCAGTTTTCTTAGCTATCCAACTTGCATCACTGTATCCCTCGAGTACTCCAGGGAATCTTCGATAATGCAAACCAAGGGAAATAGTTCCCTTAAAATATCTAAGAACTCTATCCAGTGCCTCCCAATGAGTCTTGTTCGGACAGCTTGTATATCTAGCTAACTTAGACACAGAATAAGAAATATCTGGTCTAGTCACATTAGCAAGATATTGCAAACTCCCAATAATCTGAGAATACCTTAACTGAGACACAGGAATTCCCGAACTATTCTTGACTAGGGCAACTTTAGGATCGTACGGTGTACTAGCGATTCTACAATTTGAATAACCATACTTCTCAAGTATAGATTTATCTATATAATGAGATTGTGACAATGTTATTCCATCAGTTGACCGTGTCAACTTGACCCCAAGAATCACACTAGTCTCACCCATATCCTTCATTTCAAAGTGCCTTTTCAAGAAACTTTTTGTCTCGTTAATAATCTCAATATTGGTTCCAAACAATAATAAATCATCCACATATAGGCACACGATAATACATTCATTTCCTTTAACCATATAGTAGACACACTTGTCACTTTCATTAACTACAAATTTTGATTCTAAAACAGTGTCATCAAACTTTTTATGCCAGTCTCTAGGGGCTTGTTTTAAGCCATATATAGACTTGATCAACTTACATACTTTCCTCTGGTTACCCGAATCAACAAATCCCTCAGGCTGATCCATATAAATCTCTTCTTCAAGATCACCATGAAGAAAAGCTGTCTTTACATCCATTTGATGGATGATAAGACCATGTACAGAAGCCAATGCCATAAGCATTCGGATTGTTGTTATCCTTGCAATAGGAGAGTATGTGTCAAAGTAATCAATGCCTTCCTTTTGCCTAAAGCCCTTAGCTACCAGCCTAGCCTTATACTTATTTATTGAGCCATCAGGATTCATCTTCCTTTTGAAGATTCATTTACATCCTATAGTAGTACACCCAGGAGGTAGGTCAACCAACTCTCATGTTCCGTTAGAAACAATAGAGTCGATCTCACTCTTTACAGCACCTTTCCAATGCCTTGACTCCGAAGAATCCATGGCCTGTCGGAAAGTCAAAGGTTCATCCTCGACATTGTAAGTGACAAAATCACTTCCAAAGTCCTTGACTACCTTTGCACGCTTACTCCTTCTAGGTTCATCTACTTCGTCAGGAGTAGAACTACTATCAGGATCTGCCCCCACATTTGTCATCTTTTCCACATGATCAGGAATAGAACTCGATGTGTGAGTAGGATCATCATTAGAAATATCATGAGGTATGCCAGTCTTCATAGCGAACACATCCTCAAAGAATGTTGCATCACGAAACTCAACTATAGTGTTTGCCACTATACCGTCTATGTCAGATTTTAACACTAAAAATCTCATAGCCGTAGTGGTTTCAATATAGCCCAGAAAGATGCAATCAACAGTTTTCGGACCTAGTTTCTTTCTCTTGTGTTCAGGGAAAAGCACCTTTGTAAGGCACCCCCACACACGAAGATACTTTAAACTTGTCTTTCTACTTTTCCATAATTCATAAGGTGTCTTGTCCATATGTTTCAGAGGAACTCTATTCAGAATATGGCAAGCCATATTCAAAGCTTCTCCCCACATGTACTTAGGCAACCCAGAATTAATAAGCATGCTGTTAATCATATCTTTAAAAGTTCTGTTCTTTCGTTCAGCCACCCCATTAGACTCAGGTGTGTATGGTGTAGTCACCTCATGAACTATACCATTGCTTGCGCAAAATTCATTAAACAGGGTACTAGTATACTCACCACCTCTATCAGATCTCAAACGTTTAAGTACTTTACCAGTTTGTGTTTCAGCTTCAGTTTTGAACATAATGAATTTTTCTAGTGCTTCATCCTTATGTCTAAGTAAATAAACATAACAATATCTACTACAATCATCTATAAAGGTAATGAAATATCGTTTACTATCTTTAGTCAACATGCCACCAAATTCACATATGTCTGTGTGTACTAAATCTAATACTCCTGAATCCCTAACAATATTATGAAAGGGTTTCCTAGTTTGTTTAGCAGTCACACATACTTGACATTTAGATTTCTTTTCAATAGCATATTTTGGAATCAACTCTAAGCTCATCATATTCTTTAGAGCACCAAAATTTAAATGACCAAGTCTAGCATGCCATAAATCGGATGATTCAACACAATTAACAGAAGGTGCAACACTATCATTAATAAAACTGCCCAAAACAGGCTCAACATTTATCAAAAATAAACCATCAGACAAATAACCTTTGCCAAAGAATGTACCAGTATGTGTAATAACTACTTTATTACATTTCAAAGAAAGTTCAAAACCATTTTTAACTAAACAACTTCCACTTATAATATTTCTACGAATATCAGGAACATGGTGCACGCTAGTGAGGGATAGAACACGCCCAGAAGCAAACTTCAGGTCCATGTTTCTTATTCCAAGAACTTGAGCAGCACTAGCATTCCCCATCGTCACCGTCACTCCATGACTCTGTTGATAAGATACAAATAAACTAATATCAGTACAAATATGTACATTAGCTCCAGTATCAATCAACCATTCATGTGACAGATAAGTGGAAAGAAGTACAGGGTTATAGGTAACATACCCGTCATTGGTTCCAGTGGCAACAGCCTCACCAACAACCATGTTAACCTTAGGCCCATCAGTGGTTGCAAGCACAGTATTAGCTTGTGCTACCACAACAGCTTTCTTTGCTTTCTTTGCAGGACAGTCCTTGCTCCAATGACCAACCTGTCCACAAGACCAACAAGGTTTGTTTGTCTTTGGTTTCTTAGTCTTGTTCTTGTCATTTTTAGGTTTAGTGTTATCCTTCTTAGTGACAGCCTTTCTTTTCTATCCAACAGTCACTACATTAACCTTCGAACTCCCATGTTCAGCAGACATCACATGTCCCTGTTTGGACTTGTGTTGTTCCTGCACAGCGATGTCCAACATCAGGTTTGTCCAAGTGATCTCTCCTTTCTGTCTTTTCAGGGAGAGAGCAAACTCTTCCCAAGACTTAGGGAGCTTTTCAATCACAGCCATAACCTGAAACTTTTCAGGAAGGTCCATTCCGGACTCCTTCAAAGCATGCACCAACATCTCAAACTCATGTGCCTGCTCGGTCATGGATTTTGTATCCACCAGTTTAAAATCAAGAAACCTAGCCACAGAATACTTTTCCAACCCTTGCGAGTCAGTATTGTGTGTCTGGTCCAGCTTCTCTCATAAGAGCTTAGCAGTGAAAGAATCAGATGAATAAACATCAAATAGAGTGTTCGCCAAAGCTGCCAGTATAGCAGCCCTAGCCACCCCATCTTTTTCCTCCCACATGGCATAAGCCTTAAGAGTTTCAGCCTTTTCCTGATCAATAACCGGTTTCTCATACTGCACCACCGGCCATAGACCCTTTACCGTAAGCCATAGTTTCATCTTTTTCTGCCAACGAGAAAAACCAACACCCCCACCGAATTTATCAGGCATTCCTGACAAATCAATAGGCTGTGGGAAACGGTACGTGGTCCAATCTATGGTGGGTACAGTAACACCAGAACCAGAAGTATTAGCACCATCAGGAGTTACAGTTCCGTTAACCATCTTGTTAATTAACAATATATAACACAGAAATTAATCTCTTCAAGATTGTTGGGTATAATTACTAACTACACAGCAACAATAGGGCAGTTATATATATATATTGTATTAACAAGAACAGGCAAATCACCAATAAACGAAACAAAACAAAGGTCGAAACAATAAAGTAATTAGAGACCGTAAATAATAAGATAAGAAAGAACTCTTATCTCTCAGGAGCTTTAGCAAATACTGATAGATAAATAAAACAGCTGAGTCGCCAAGCCTTCGAGAAGTCTTGACTGTTCTTGAAGAGATTATTGCACCACTTACGCTGTGTTGGGTTGCAGCAATATCACTCCCAGGATAAAACAACACAGATCAATCCACTCACAGATATGGCAATGATCAACAGCGACCTGCACCTCACTTCGCCCAAGAACTATGTATTCTGTATGTGTTGAGAGAAAACAGAGAAGATGATAGTTGCTAGGGTTTTCAGAGTTACGTCTCTATCTCCTTACTCAAACGTTATGTTTTGTATCTATATAAAATATAAAATAAAACGTAAACAGACAAATATTGTAACTGAAGATATGACATTTAATACTAATTATTCTGATTTAATTACCATAACAGTAGTCATCAGGTGCGCGTGTGTGTGCGCGCGAGACACATACTAACACCATGCACACCTACATGCCTTAGTAGTTATACACTACTCTTGCACATGTTTCTATATAAACCCACCAACCTCTCATTACCATTGCTATGTGGGATACAAGTTATTTCAATATAACCAACCCACATAACCCATTTCAAGCAACCTATTTCAACTCAATTTATTTATGGATTACACTAAGAAAATGTCTTAGATCCAAACATGAAAGTTTAAGTCCTCATTACAAGGAACAACCTCCACTTGTTAGTTTCCAGAAATTCCATAAAGAACATATATAAAATATGTCTCAAACTTTCCATTTTCTAACACTATAAGTATTGTCTCATCTGATCTCTCTTCCGACATCTTTAATAATATCTTGTGTTCTGTAACTAGCAGAGTTTGTTACACTTCAAGTGATAGCTTGCAGTTTGAATCATTCTTCAAGTCAGAACTATAGACATGGTCTAGTCTCAAACATCTTTTCCGACATACTTTAAAGTATGTAGTGGTCTCATCCATCTCTTCTGGCCTTGACATATCTAGTGTTCTACATACTCGACCTTACTCCTGTGTGGTATTACTGTAACTACCGGTTCAAATCACTTCAAGTGAGAACTCTAATATTGTCTTTGGTTGGGATGAATGGAATGAAATAAATACAACATAAGTCTCGTTCATCATCCGACATACTTCAAAAAGAAGTAGTGTTCTAATACTCCTCGAGTCTCGACTCTACTCCTCGGCGGTATATATTGTAAATATTTGATTTGGTTTTGTGTCTTTTTAATTTCTCCATGGTGTCTTTGTTTGAGTGAATTATTGGATACATGTTATTACGTGTATAAATACTAGACTATACTTGTACGCATGTGTTTTTACAATTTTTAAAAATATCATATTTTTACCGATGTTTGATTTTGTATTTTTATGTTATTTTGAATCCTTGCTTGCTACTTTCGTATGTTTGTTTATGATTTAAGACTTTGTTTATGATTTAAGACAGATCCTGCTTTATGTTTAAGACAGAAATTTATCCTGCTGTCCTTGTTAACAATAGTTTATTTGTAACAATGTCTACCACATCGCTCCTGTATGAAATACTCGTCGAAGCAGCAGTTTAAAAAAGGGAGCAGTTCAATAATAAAATTAGCCTTGCGCTTGGGGCAATGACTCAGCTAGTGAGGTACTAACCGAGGCGTGTCTATTGCTAGTTGAAAACTATGTCCAAACCCTCTCCTTGTTCTTGGTTTTGCCTTGTATCATGGAGAATTTCTGGAAGGGCTTCCTAATTAGGGTAAAGCTCTATAAAGTTAGTGTCAATTTTTTATTTTTATTAAACAATAAATATAGAATAATGAATGAAGAACTGAAATAATGTAGGAAGTGCTCAACAATCATCTTTTACTAACAAAACAAAGAGTGATTTCAAGTTTAATTTTCAATGCACAGATTGATCGCAACAAAATAATCAAAACAAACCAAAACGTATCTAGTATATCCCGTTTAGAGCAAGTATACGCAGACCATACCCTTACAAGTAGAAGTATATCCCGTTTAGAGCAAGATCTGGGGAGGGTAAGATATATGCAGACCATGTCCTTACAAGTAGAGAGGTTTCCGTGAAGATTCCTGAATTAGTGCAACATAGAATAGTGTGTGATAGAACAAACAGATCAATATCGAGATTAAACAATACGTACACATATAAGAATTGTAACAAAATTTTAAAGTTAGAGAATGCGTACCTTTGACTAGATGAAAATCAACTAACAAATTAATTGGAATCTTATTAATTTATCGTAGGAGCACTTGAAACCGAAAACCATTGCCCATGATTTTTCTTCGTATCTCATTGAGTACATTTGCTTCACCAAAAAATTATGTTTACCAAGAATTTCAGAAAAAACACGATGATAACCGCTTTTTGATATTAGTAACCACCGTCAAATAATAAAGATGATAGCATGAATTCTCGACTGATCACTCAATGTATTGATCGCAACAAAATAATGATAATATATAACTGCGATTAATTAAAAATCTCAATAAATTTAATCTTAAAAAAATTTGAAATTGAGTTCAAAAATCCGAAAAAAACTTGATGAGCTACAAAACCTTGAATTTCCCCTTAAAATAACTCTTGGATAAACAAATGCCGCGCAAATCTATATGCGATTAATTAAAAATCTCAATAAATTTAATCTTAAAAAAAAATTGAAATTGAGTTCAAAAATCCAAAAAAAGCTTGATGAGCTACGAAACCTTGAATTTCCCCTTAAAATAACTCTTGGATAAACAAATGCCGCGCAAATCTATATGTAATTAATTAAAAATCTCAATAAATTTAATCTTAAAAAAAATTGAAATTGAGTTCAAAAATCCGAAAAAAGCTTTGATGAGATACGAAACCTTGAATTTCCCCTTAAAATAATTCTTGGATAAACAAATGTCGCGCAAATTTTGAGAACTAAGGAAATGTTATGCTATATAATACAATGAAAACCTCTTTCCTGTTTCAATATGGGATAAAACATTTCAATTTCAATTTATATTATAACTTGTCTATACTTCGGTTGTTCCGAGTAATTAAACGTGCAATGAAAAATTCTCTCATCCAAATACGTGTTCCAAATAAGACTTACTGGCAAACGTAATAATCGCCTACCCAAAAATATGGGGTTTAAAACCTTAAAACCACAATTTCCAACATATTTAATGTAGTTATACACGTTACACCTTTGTTAAATACTCGTTTTACAAGGAATTGTTTAATAAAGAGGACATGAATTCGTTCAATCTACCAGTTTATTGTTGGAAATGATGCATTATTTTATTATTTATTAACAACATTTATTAAAAACACAAATCACCAAAATTTTAATATGCAAACCCAATCATACTAATGTAAAAGTTATTACTACAATTGAGCAAAACGAAACAATAATAATTAATTAACATTTAAATTACACAAGTTTATACTAATTAACTAAACTAACAACATATACAAAGTACTACTTGTTAGGCTAATAATTACAATTAAACAATGTCATTAAGATCACTGCAAACATAAATATAACAAGTAAATATTAAAGACAAGAGAGAATAAGAAAGATATAGCCTATAACAATGATGATAGAAGAGGCGTGTAAACACTGCCCTAAGGAACATACACCCCTTCTCGTGCAAGGTTTGAAATGGTGGCTTCTCAACGGTACAACTTTCGATGTCTGTGTTCTCTTTTAGTGCACGAACATCCAGAGAATGTCAACGGAGATCTTCCAAAATATATTCAGCTCTTTAAAACCCATATAAGATATATACAATATAATGTATTGTGTATAAACTAGTATCAGTGTATGGTTTAATATATAATTTTTAAGTGTATAAACAAATAGATGTATATCTTGTATGTCTTCACTCCCCCACAAGATTGTATATATATATATATATATATATATATATATATATATATACAACAACTATATAATCCAAGAAAAGTGTAACCTCCGAGAATTTGTGTACTGAACGTGGCTTGAAAAATGAAAGACCGGATGAACGTGGCTTGAAAAATGAAAGACTAGATAAACATGGTAAAACAGTTTAACATGCACATACTTTTAGAAAAAATAGGAAGTAGTTATAATGAAAATAAAGTAGAATAAGTATAAAATTAAACTAAAATATAAGTTTGTAAACTAAAAATACTTTTCAAGAAATAAGTAAAATAAAAGTAAACAAAAATCATTATAAAATTATATTTTTATTTCTAGATATTTAAAATATCTAACAATCTATCCCAAAAATATAATTTTAAGAAATGTTTTTTTTATATAGAAAATATAATTTTTTTAAAACTTTGCTGAACATATAATATTATGCCATAGGTACAAGTAGGTTCAGGCTTTGAACTTGTACTTAGTGACTATTACCTTTATTTGAAGAATTTTAGTGGACTACACCTTGAACCAGATTCTTTTAACCAAATATCAGCAATACCACACATAATATAGAAAATCTTTCCGTTCGAAGCAGCGTTATTAAACGCCATGTGCACAACCATCTCATGAGAGTTTTAGGGATTATCCAGAGTTTCCATAGCCGTGGCCACACAACAGCTCTCACGTAGGTAAGTCCTCCAAGGTACCCGTGAACGGAAGGGTACCTCGCAAAATTTGCCTTAGACTTATTAAGAGTATAATCACTCAACCTGGTCCGTTCACATTTTTGAGCACTGCATCACCATAGGAATGAGGCAGAAGGATATATAAATACATCTTCTTGGAGTTAAACTGTTAGAAAATGAAAAGTTTGAGGCATATTTTAAATATGTTCTTGATGGAATTTCCGGAAACTAACCATTTGAGGTTGTTCCTTGTTATGAGTACTTAAACTTTCATGTTTGGATCTAAGACATTTTCTTAGTGGAATCCATAAATAAATTGAGTTGAAATAGGTTGCTTGAAATGGGTTATGTGGGTTGTGTAAGTTGAAATAACTTATATCCCACATAGAAATGGTAATGAGGTGTTGGTGGGTTTATATAGAACAATGTGCAAGAGTAGTGTACAACTACTAAGGCATGTGAGTGTGCATGGTGTTATTTTGTGCTCTATGCGCGCGTCTTGCGTACGCGAGGTGACCTGGGCCCGTACTTGGATCTTGCTAATGGTCCAGTCCCTGAAAAACCATAGAAAACTATCATCTTCTATGTTTTCTCTCAACACATACAGATTAATTACATAGTTCTTGGGAAAACTGAGAGATAAGTGTTCTTTCTAATCTTGTTATTTACAATCTCTAATTATAATCTTATTTCGACCTTCGTGCTTGTTTTGTTAATTGGTATATTTGCATATTTTTGTTAATACAAAATATATATAACTGCCATGTTGGTGTTATTGCTTCGGGTTCTGGTGTTACTGCACCTACCATCGATTGGACCACGTACCGTTTCCCACAGCCTATCGATTTGTCAGGAATGCCTGATAAATTCGGCGGGGGTGTTGGTTTTTCTCGTTGGCAGAAAAAGATGAAACTGTGGCTTACGATAAAGGGTCTATGGCCGGTGGTGCAGTATGAGAAATCGGTTGTTGATCAGGAAAAGGCTGATTCTGTTAGGGCTTATGCTATGTGGGAGGAAAAGGATGGGGTGGCTACTATACTGGCAGCTTTAGCGAACACTCTATTTGATGTTTATTCATCTGACTCCTTCACTGCTAAGCTCTTATGGGAGAAGATGGACCAGACATATAATACTGACTCGCAAGGGTTGGAAAAGTATTATGTGGCTAGGTTCCTTGATTTTAAACTGGTGGATACAAAATCCATGACTAAGCAGGCACATGAGTTTGAGATGTTGGTGCATGCTTTGAAGGAGTCCGGAATGGACCTTCCTGAGAAGTTTCAGGTTATGACCGTGATTGAAAAGCTCCCTAAGTCTTGGGAAGAGTTTGCTCTCTCCCTGAAAAGACATAAAGGAGAGATCACTTGGACAAACCTGATGTTGGATATCTATGTGCAGGAACAACACAAGTCCAAACAGGGACATGTGATGCCTGCTGAACATGGGAGTTCGAAGGTGAATGTTGTGACTGTTGGACAGAAAAGAAAGGCTGTCACTAAGAAGGATAATACTAAACCTAAAACTGACAAGAACAAGGCTAAGAAACCAAAGACAAACAAACCATGTTGGTCTTGTGGACAGGTTGGTCATTGGAGCAAGGACTGTCCTGCAAAGAAAGCTAAGAAATCTGTTGTGGGAGCACAAGCTAATACTGTGCTTGGAACCACTGATGGGCCAAAGGTTAACATGGTTGTTGGTGAGGTTGTTGCCTCTGGAACCAATGACGGGTATGTTACCTACAACCCTGTACTTTTTTCCACTTATATGTCTCATGAATGGTTGATTGATACTGGAGCTAATGTACATATTTGTACTGATATTAGTCTATTTGTATCTTATCAATAGAGTCATGGCGTGACAGTGACGATGGGGAATGCTAGTGCTGCTCAAGTTCTTGGAATAGGAAACGTGGACCTGAAGTTTGCTTCTGGGCGTGTTCTATCTCTAACTAGAGTGCACCATGTTCCTGATATTCGTAGAAACATAATAAGTGGAAGTTGTTTAGTTAAGAATGGTTTTGAACTTTCTTTGAAATGTAATAAAGTAGTTATTACACATACTGGTGTATTTTTTGGCAAAGGTTACTTGTCTGATGGTTTGTTTTGTAATAAATGTTGAGCCTGTTTTGGGCAGTTTTATTAATGATAGCGTTGCACCTTCTGTTAGTTGTGTTGAATCATCCGATTTGTGGCATTCTAGACTTGGTCATTTAAATTTTGGTGCTCTAAAGAATATGATGAATTTAGAGTTGATTCCAAAATATGTCATTGATAAGAAATCTAAATGTCAAGTATGTGTGACTGCTAAACAAACTAGAAAACCCTTTCATAATGTTGTTAGGGATTCAGGAGTATTAGATTTAGTACGCACAGACATATGTGAATTTGGTGGCATGTTGACTAGGGATAATAAACGATATTTTATTACCTTTATAGATGATTGTAATAGATATTGTTATGTTTATTTACTTAGACATAAAGATGAAGCGCTAGAAAAATTCATTATGTTCAAAACTGAAGCTGAAACACAAACTGGTAAAGTACTTAAACGTTTGAGATCTGATAGAGGTGGTGAGTATACTAGTACCTCGTTTAATGAATTTTGCGCAAGCAATGATATAGTTCATGAGGTGACTCCACCATACACACCTAAGTCTAATGGAGTGGCTGAACGAAAGAACAGAACTTTTAAAGATATGATTAACAACATGCTTATTAATTCTGGGTTGCCTAAGTACATGTGGGGAGAGGCTTTGAATACGGTTTGCCATATTCTGAATCGAGTTCATCTGAAACATATGGACAAGACACCTTATGAATTATGGAAAAGTAGAAAGATAAGTTTAAAGTATCTTCGTGTGTGGGGGTGCCTTGCAAAGGTGATTGTCCCTGAACACAAGAGAAAGAAACTAGGTCCAAAAACTGTTGATTGCATCTTTCTGGGCTATATTGAAACCACTATGGCTATGAGATTTTTAGTGTTAAAATCTGACATAGACGGTATAGTGGCTAAAACTATAGTTGAATTTCGTGATGTAACATTCTTTGAGGATGTGTTCCCTATGAAGACTGGCATACCTCAAGATATTTCTAATGATGATCTCACTCACACATCGAGTTCTATTCTCGATCATGTGCAAAAGATGACAAATGTGGGGGCACATCCCGCTAGTAGTTCTTGTAACGCCCCCAAATCCGGGGTCAAAAGATTTGGTCGTCACACTGCACTCTTAATCCAAACAACCTGTTCAATATAAAATCAACACAATAATAATAATATCTGTGACCCCAACTCTACCAAGAATCTTTAAAGGTTATAGTGCTAGAAACAAGAATCCAAAATTTCATTACAACAACTTTCCTCTTTACAATCATTCTCTTTACATACAATCTAAAACACTAGTATAACTTCGATAAGAAGTATACTAGGCCACTACTCTTATACAATATCTTATTCAATAGAAAACATCTATATACAAAACCTCTCACTCGCTCCAATGCTCTGGATCAAAACGTCTTTATGCTAATATCTTTCCCCATCTCTGATCAGCTACGCGGACAACTCTCGCCAATACACCTTCTTTCCGGCAGGCTAAAATATATATAAATAAAACAAGTATGAGCGAACGAATTGCTCAGCAAGCGCATTATTAAATATACTACGAAAGGTTTCCAAAATAAACTTTGGATTCAAATAAACAAGCCTTTGGCTTAAACATTTGTAATCTCTAATATTTTCAAATCAAGTTTGGTAATTTACCACAATTTCTCATTCAGTTTCTCGCAACCGAATAGTTTTAAAACACAAAAGATTTATATTGGTCGTTACGATGACCGAATCAACAATATCTACAATAGTAAGTAGAACATATGAAATAAATATAACTCATATGTCTTCAAGACCATAGTTTGTATAAAAATACTAGTTTTGAAGATAACAAATCTATTCACAACATTTTCTGAAACCAACAACTCTGGAAGGTTAGAATAATCAAGGGGTAAGAATGAGCCAACACGCTCGGTCAAGGAATAAAGTACGCACTTCAAGACTTCAACATGGTACCGACTGGATATGCGGTATGAATAAAACTCATCAAGATAGATATCTCACGACTGCCAATGGAATCAAGGAAATGGATTTCGACTATTTGGAATCCAAATGAATTAAGAGTAAGTGATTTCAGCAAGATTGAAACCACCATTTATTAATCAACAACCAACAATTTTACGCAACGAATAAACCTGAATATCAGGTCATAACTCACAAGTACAAAACATATGGATGTAACTCATCTCAGAAATAAGAACTAATATTAGAATTGGATTTTTAAAATTTATCAAATCAAAGGTTGTGCTGCTGGCCAGCCACGCAACAACCCCGGACTAGCTCATGCATAGTCCTCTACGGATCCAAGGCCAATCTGGGCCTAAATTACATCGACCATAAATGGCCCGACCAATAATTGGTCCATTTAAAAAAAAACATTCCAATCCTATATTATATACGTCAGGTGTCAGAACAATTGACAACCTTACTTCGACAATCAGGTGTCGGAAGAATCGACAACCTAATACAACAATTGCTGGAAAACTCACGTTCCAGGAAACAGTTCAATTATGAAGAATCCATTAAGGAATAACAATATAATCTAGTATCGACGAGATCGACACAATATGGGGAGGTGCACATGAAAAGTGACAATATAATAAGCATCGACGAGTTCGATGTAACAACTGGGATATAATGAAGAATAAACAATGACATGCTTAACAAGGTTAAGTCTGATATGAAACAGACAATATGATATCAACAGAAAGTGTAACAAGTCAATATAGAGTAGGGTTCAAAGAATAAACAATAACATGCTTAACAAGATTGAATCTGATATGAAACAGACAATATGATATCAACAGAAAAGGGTAACAAGTCAATATAGAGTAGGGTTCAAAGAACAGGCTCTAGATGGCCTCAATAGTTCAAATCATCACATTATGGAAGAATTAATAAAGGTTTACCAATCTGGTAAATGACAAGAGAGTCAAGTTCAAGTTTAAGAAGAATTCAAGGTGAAGTTTATAAATGAAGAAAATAAGGGTTTATCAACTTCTGACAGAAATAGTTCAAGTCCTTCTTACATGTACTTATAATAGATAAGCCTTGTACTTGAAGGAAGTAAACTAAATCATGCACAACATATATGAATTCGAATCAGGGAATGGATCAGATGATCGCATTAACAAGAAAGGATAACAAGGTTTGCATAGGTGCAAGGTGAAAAACGGAATACCTGAAGGGCAAGCAACACCACTTCAGAATTTCAGAATAAGTTTTCCCTCATAGGGTTCACAAGTTCCTGCTCATCTAGGGTTGGTAATATTCCAACTTAGCATTTTTAAATCAAGTCTTTTAAAAGAAAGCCTTAGTATATGGCCCATAATTATCTCTTCAAGCTTTTCAATATAATAAGTATATCTTTCCGATCAATATGAAAATATGAATCTAAACTCAAAAGGTATAAAAGAGTACTCGTCAATTTACGAGATTAAATAACATACTTGCAATTCAATGCAAAGAAATCAACATTTGAAAATTCAGTAATAAGCATTCAACATGCATACTAATAATTCAAGATAATATCCCTTAATTAATAAGCAAGGGTATAAACACTTGCCTCTGGTCCTTAGCTATTTCGTAACGCTGAAACAATACGATTTCCTCCTTATTTTGTCTTGTCGCACGATTCTCTACTTCCGTCCTTCTTTGCTTTAACGCTCTTGCGAATACCACTAGTCTGCTTTTACCATTTCGAATCCACGTGCCAGCCGATCTTACCGATATCTCTGTTGCATAAACACCCACCTTTTAATTGATAGACCAATCGCAATCAACCACATAAGTAATCCACGTAACTCGCTTGACGACAATCCCCATACTATAAAAGTCAACATCCAAGTCAACGGCCTCGTAAATCTCACTTTCTAACATAACCGACAAATTACTATTCCAACTACCCCTCGTGATAACATTAGACACAACCAATTACTCAAACAAGTCTCCACACAATTTATTCGCATGCATGACTCAACAACAGATAATTCACATCATTCACATAACACATTTAAACAAGTAACCGGTTACGTATCGGACGCCCGGTCTAATTTATAATATTTAAAACTCGGACACTAGCCCTAGTACGGGCATATATTGACTATAAAACACATTACACAACTCATACGAATCATATAGCACTTATAACTATTTTTAAAACATCACACAAAGCTTATTTGAATTTAAATAAGCCACAAACAATTTTTAAATCAAAAATCGGATTTTTAAATCCAATATAAGTATTTTAAATGCAATTAAATCAATTAATAAAATTAATTGACACTCTTTAAATGCTCAAACTATTTTTAAATAAATAAACCAAGCTAGAAAATAATTAAACTTAATTTTTAATTAATTAAATCTAATTAATAATTAATTATTAAGAATTATCTGATTAAAAGAATTAATCAATTAATTAAATAAATTAATTATTAATCAAAAATAATTAAAATAATTAAATTTAATCAATTTTCGAATTTAAATAAATAATTATGAATTTATAAAATTTTCGGAATAATAAAATGTATTTTTAAATTAAAGATATGATTTATAGAATTTTTAAAACAATTTTTGAATTATTTTAAAAATTAAAATCCAGAAACAGTTTCTAAAAAGCAATTAGGGTTTTAACAGATCAAAACCGGGTCGGGTAAATCGGGTAAACGGGTCACGAAGAACGTTTCCGGGTCGGCGAAGAACACCACCGGAAACTGGGTTTCCCAGTTTCCGGCCGGCGTCCGGCCACCGGAAACTCCTCCGGCCATGCCCGAAATCGACCCCAAACGCACGAATCTGTACAGGAAAGCAATGGTAACATCAGGACTTCGTTTAATCCAATCAAACACACACAAAAACGGTACAGAATCGCAGAACAATAATCACCGGCGGTGGCGGCGATTTTTCCGGTTGATTCCAAAACAACACCATCTTTAAAACTTTTTATATGAAACGATTACTCATGCCACGATCTATTTAATGCCCCAAACACAATCAAGCTTCGACTAACTTAACTCAAACTCCGATTAAACCAAAACTTTCCGGCGAACTTCTATTTTTCCGATTAGCTCGAATTAAAGCTCTAAAAATCACACAAAAATCGTCAACATGTTCCAAATCACATAACAAACACATTCAAGCCATCAATCATCAAGAACAATCAATAATAAAGAAACCCCCAATTTAAATATAAAAATTCGAAAATAAATAAATAATTAAAAATCGGAAAGATCAGAAAATCATACCCACATGAATTTTGATGGTGGATTTAGGTAGAGGATGATGAGAGATTCGATTTGGTTACAAGAACATCGAAATCGGAATCCGATAACGCCTTCAAAATTGAGTTTGATTCTCAAGAACACGAAGAACACGTTTCAGGGGTTTTTAGATTTTTAACTGTAATTAAGCTTTGATTATACGAAAAACAAAGTACGATTTGCCTTTTTATATTAAACGGAAAATAATACCCCAAACGACATTTTTGGATCGATACTGATCCGATAGATCGCTTTAAATACAATTTAACAAAATAAACGCTTTAAACCTTTAATAAAGCAGAATACACGTTTCACGAGACGATAAGCATCCATAAAGTACGGATAACTACAAGTATCGTTTAATTCAAAATATACGAACCAAAATACCTTTATTGCGAATATTTTCGAATACTTCCTACTTTAACGAATGAAATATTGGTACGAACGATATACCAATCCCCCGAATAATTTGGGAACGATCCAAATTTTCTTTTCGATAATTAAAATAAAATAAAATAGTATGACACCCTTTTCAAAATAATTTCAAATTCCCCACACATTTCACATAGCACCACAATATCACATATTCAATCATGTAACGAATAACTTAGCACGTTTAAACAGATAAATCATTTAATAACTCTTAATATGAAATTAAAATTTCATTTCACATCATATAATAACACGTAATTTTCCCGGATCTTACATCCTTTCCCCCTTAACAGGATTCTGTCCTCAGAATCAGCTTACGCAAACACAGGTGGACATTTTCCAACATCTCATTTTCAAATTCCTAGGTTGACTCTTCAACCTTTGGATTTCTCCTCATACTCATACTAATTTGACTCCTCTATTACTCATCACTCTCTCATACTGACTCAATATCTCAATTGGTTACTCAATATAGAACAATTTAACTAAATCTCTATAGGTTCGTATTTTATGAAATACACTATGAATACACCACTCATGGAGTGGTACGCAAACTTATACGCAACTTTCCTAACACGCAGTAAACCGACATAAGGTAGCAATTAAAAATTGACATAGTAACTGTTGCCGTAAGAAAATCTAATCAACGGTAAATGGTCCTTCCAATTACCTTAAAAATTTAGTACACAACCATAGTCTGTCTGAATTCTTTAATTAAGTCGCGGATCTCTGTCAAATACATTTGAACCCGTCATTCCATGCCGTACTATTACCTCATTCAAATAGCTAGAGATGAACCAATTCATCTAATAAATATCTCTCGTTAATCGGTCAATAATAACTCAAATAACATCACGATAAGATCTCGGCCTTAACAACTCTACCACACAGTTTATCTTAACATGTCTCCACTTCCAATCAGGAATCTCTTTAGTTGTAATTGTCTACTATACCTCTGTTATTCTGTCTTCATTTTCTAGCACCCCAAGCACTTAAATACTCACCAACATTAATATCCTTTTTAAACCTCTTATATATCCTTACATTTCCTTCTTATCCATTATATTCTCTCGCTCCTTCCTGTAATTGAATTCCATTTCTCTTTCCATAACTCTTTCCTTTATGTAGCCCTTTCTCTTTAATCAATCCTGGTTGAATCCTTAATTCCGTCATTCCTTCTAGTTGATCTCTTGTTATCATAACCTTAAAACTCCATCCTTTCTAATCCTTGTACCGAAGATATTTACATCTCAATTCTCTCTCTTTTTTTTCTACTCATACTATCAACCATCCATATTCTTGGGTCAACGTTATCCACCTCCAATATATTTAACAACTGCTTTCAACGATCGCATACCTTCCGTGCCAAACAAATATTCAGTTTAAAACAATCACTCATTACCTCATCCATTGTCTTTAAATCCTTATTAACTCCTATTCATCTTCTTTCCCTATCCTTAATTGTGAGAATATTCCTTATCAACTTGGTGACTTAATCCATATCTTTAAAATTGTTCTACCTAGTTCCCATAACTTAATTGCTCTCCATCTGATTCCTAAATAATTCAGAAGATACATTCACAGTAACACTCATGACACCTTTTCCATGGTTCCATCTCAATTCCCAAACAGCTTGATCAACTCAACGTCATTTTGATTCTCATTCTATACATCCACATTGACTGGCAAGATCTACCTTAACTATCATGAGCAAAAGACTTGCAATCATATCATACAATCCTGAAATACTCAAAGATCAACTCATTCTCCATTATTAGCCTATCATCAAATCTTAAAAGTTCTTCTCATTGAGACAAAAACCTATTATGTCCATCTTCCACAACACGGGATATCATTAGCACAATTACACATTTTTCCCCAAATTTCCAATCAACTCTTGAATTATCTAACTTCACCTTTCCATATCGTAACGTTAATCGATAGAAAGAGAACAACTGGCTCCGTTATATGTTACTAGTATTCTAATCGCATCGTAATCCGCTTTCGCTCGTGGTGATTCAATCGCAAATTCTTCGTTCATTATGGTAGGGTAAATTTCAGTTCACCCTAATGGCATACCTCCCAGATTATTTGGTATAACAAAAATTCATGATATTTTAAAGTGAAAAGATTCTATATCGTAGCAAATGTTCCACAATTGGGGTTACCAAATCTGTATATTCCAAAGCAAGCATTATTGGAAGTGAAGGAATTACTGAGAGACCAATTTGATCACATGAACTCAATGTTGTGTGTCTCTATTAAGACAGTACTAAAGGTAATTAGCCTTCTTGTATTTCACAACACACAAGTGACGGCGTCCCGTCAGACTTCTATCACATAGACAGATAGTCCTTGTGTCCCCTATAAATAGGGTTGTTTACCTCAGTTGGAGTAGAGAAATATAAAAGAAATTTAGAGTCGGAATGACAACCAGGGCCTTTCGATAAGAATTCTCAAATACACACCTTGGATTGAAATTGAATAGATTCCAAAGGTGTTATTTCCAGAAAAGAAAAACAATCAGAAAGGAAGTATCAACAAATAGTGTTACATCACAATTAGAGTTATCCACTCCGGAAGAATAAAGGAGTTGGAATTTAAATAACATATTTTCAACAGGCTTCACAAATTTGAAATAGATGTCACAACAACCTCTGATGCAATTGCAATCATGATTGATCAAAAGTATCAAGTACAAGGTCAAAAGGTGGAATATATCCATCAACACAGGTTTCTCTTTAAAGAGATGTCAAATATTTCATTAGGATGGGAAGGTATTACCAAGGTCTTCACATATGACTCCTCCGTCGACTCCTTCGATAGCTCGTTATTCGATTTCAGCCCTTCTTCTCCACGTTATTCGATTTCAGCCCTTCTTTTCCACGTCATTCGATTTCAGCCCTTCTTTTCCACGTCGCAAGGTTATCAATATCGTACGTCGTCGTCGACTCGTAATAGTCCTTGAAGATTCCGCCATAGACGTCTACAAACGCAAGAAGTTCTATCCATTTCAGCACAACTATCTCAATCAAATACCTCCATATCAACTCACTCAGCGGTACTATATCCAATAGTCCAATACGAACTCTAAATGAGCTCTGACGTTCCTTATATAACTATATACACTCCCACACACTCTCGTTTCTAGTTTTACTATAACCCTTGCTCTGATACCAACTGTAACGCCCCCAAATCCGGGGTCAAAATATTTGGTCGTCACACTGCACTCTTAATCCAAACAACCTGTTCAATATAAAATCAACACAATAATAATAATATCTGTGACCCCAACTCTACCAAGAATCTTTAAAGGTTATAGTGCTAGAAACAAGAATCCAAAATTTCATTACAACAACTTTCCTCTTTACAATCATTCTCTTTACATACAATCTAAAACACTAGTATAACTTCGATAAGAAGTATACTAGGCCACTACTCTTATACAATATCTTATTCAATAGAAAACATCTATATACAAAACCTCTCACTCGCTCCAATGCTCTGGATCAAAACGTCTTTATGCTAATATCTTTCCCCATCTCTGATCAGCTACGCGGACAACTCTCGCCAATACACCTTCTTTCCGGCAGGCTAAAATATATATAAATAAAACAAGTATGAGCGAACGAATTGCTCAGCAAGCGCATTATTAAATATACTACGAAAGGTTTCCAAAATAAACTTTGGATTCAAATAAACAAGCCTTTGGCTTAAACATTTGTAATCTCTAATATTTTCAAATCAAGTTTGGTAATTTACCACAATTTCTCATTCAGTTTCTCGCAACCGAATAGTTTTAAAACACAAAAGATTTATATTGGTCGTTACGATGACCGAATCAACAATATCTACAATAGTAAGTAGAACATATGAAATAAATATAACTCATATGTCTTCAAGACCATAGTTTGTATAAAAATACTAGTTTTGAAGATAACAAATCTATTCACAACATTTTCTGAAACCAACAACTCTGGAAGGTTAGAATAATCAAGGGGTAAGAATGAGCCAACACGCTCGGTCAAGGAATAAAGTACGCACTTCAAGACTTCAACATGGTACCGACTGGATATGCGGTATGAATAAAACTCATCAAGATAGATATCTCACGACTGCCAATGGAATCAAGGAAATGGATTTCGACTATTTGGAATCCAAATGAATTAAGAGTAAGTGATTTCAGCAAGATTGAAACCACCATTTATTAATCAACAACCAACAATTTTACGCAACGAATAAACCTGAATATCAGGTCATAACTCACAAGTACAAAACATATGGATGTAACTCATCTCAGAAATAAGAACTAATATTAGAATTGGATTTTTAAAATTTATCAAATCAAAGGTTGTGCTGCTGGCCAGCCACGCAACAACCCCGGACTAGCTCATGCATAGTCCTCTACGGATCCAAGGCCAATCTGGGCCTAAATTACATCGACCATAAATGGCCCGACCAATAATTGGTCCATTTAAAAAAAAACATTCCAATCCTATATTATATACGTCAGGTGTCAGAACAATTGACAACCTTACTTCGACAATCAGGTGTCGGAAGAATCGACAACCTAATACAACAATTGCTGGAAAACTCACGTTCCAGGAAACAGTTCAATTATGAAGAATCCATTAAGGAATAACAATATAATCTAGTATCGACGAGATCGACACAATATGGGGAGGTGCACATGAAAAGTGACAATATAATAAGCATCGACGAGTTCGATGTAACAACTGGGATATAATGAAGAATAAACAATGACATGCTTAACAAGGTTAAGTCTGATATGAAACAGACAATATGATATCAACAGAAAGTGTAACAAGTCAATATAGAGTAGGGTTCAAAGAATAAACAATAACATGCTTAACAAGATTGAATCTGATATGAAACAGACAATATGATATCAACAGAAAAGGGTAACAAGTCAATATAGAGTAGGGTTCAAAGAACAGGCTCTAGATGGCCTCAATAGTTCAAATCATCACATTATGGAAGAATTAATAAAGGTTTACCAATCTGGTAAATGACAAGAGAGTCAAGTTCAAGTTTAAGAAGAATTCAAGGTGAAGTTTATAAATGAAGAAAATAAGGGTTTATCAACTTCTGACAGAAATAGTTCAAGTCCTTCTTACATGTACTTATAATAGATAAGCCTTGTACTTGAAGGAAGTAAACTAAATCATGCACAACATATATGAATTCGAATCAGGGAATGGATCAGATGATCGCATTAACAAGAAAGGATAACAAGGTTTGCATAGGTGCAAGGTGAAAAACGGAATACCTGAAGGGCAAGCAACACCACTTCAGAATTTCAGAATAAGTTTTCCCTCATAGGGTTCACAAGTTCCTGCTCATCTAGGGTTGGTAATATTCCAACTTAGCATTTTTAAATCAAGTCTTTTAAAAGAAAGCCTTAGTATATGGCCCATAATTATCTCTTCAAGCTTTTCAATATAATAAGTATATCTTTCCGATCAATATGAAAATATGAATCTAAACTCAAAAGGTATAAAAGAGTACTCGTCAATTTACGAGATTAAATAACATACTTGCAATTCAATGCAAAGAAATCAACATTTGAAAATTCAGTAATAAGCATTCAACATGCATACTAATAATTCAAGATAATATCCCTTAATTAATAAGCAAGGGTATAAACACTTGCCTCTGGTCCTTAGCTATTTCGTAACGCTGAAACAATACGATTTCCTCCTTATTTTGTCTTGTCGCACGATTCTCTACTTCCGTCCTTCTTTGCTTTAACGCTCTTGCGAATACCACTAGTCTGCTTTTACCATTTCGAATCCACGTGCCAGCCGATCTTACCGATATCTCTGTTGCATAAACACCCACCTTTTAATTGATAGACCAATCGCAATCAACCACATAAGTAATCCACGTAACTCGCTTGACGACAATCCCCATACTATAAAAGTCAACATCCAAGTCAACGGCCTCGTAAATCTCACTTTCTAACATAACCGACAAATTACTATTCCAACTACCCCTCGTGATAACATTAGACACAACCAATTACTCAAACAAGTCTCCACACAATTTATTCGCATGCATGACTCAACAACAGATAATTCACATCATTCACATAACACATTTAAACAAGTAACCGGTTACGTATCGGACGCCCGGTCTAATTTATAATATTTAAAACTCAGACACTAGCCCTAGTACGGGCATATATTGACTATAAAACACATTACACAACTCATACGAATCATATAGCACTTATAACTATTTTTAAAACATCACACAAAGCTTATTTGAATTTAAATAAGCCACAAACAATTTTTAAATCAAAAATCGGATTTTTAAATCCAATATAAGTATTTGAAATGCAATTAAATCAATTAATAAAATTAATTGACACTCTTTAAATGCTCAAACTATTTTTAAATAAATAAACCAAGCTAGAAAATAATTAAACTTAATTTTTAATTAATTAAATCTAATTAATAATTAATTATTAAGAATTAACTGATTAAAAGAATTAATCAATTAATTAAATAAATTAATTATTAATCAAAAATAATTAAAATAATTAAATTTAATCAATTTTCGAATTTAAATAAATAATTATGAATTTATAAAATTTTCGGAATAATAAAATGTATTTTTAAATTAAAGATATGATTTATAGAATTTTTAAAACAATTTTTGAATTATTTTAAAAATTAAAATCCAGAAACAGTTTCTAAAAAGCAATTAGGGTTTTAACAGATCAAAACCGGGTCGGGTAAATCGGGTAAACGGGTCACGAAGAACGTTTCCGGGTCGGCGAAGAACACCACCGGAAACTGGGTTTCCCAGTTTCCGGCCGGCGTCCGGCCACCGGAAACTCCTCCGGCCATGCCCGAAATCGACCCCAAACGCACGAATCTGTACAGGAAAGCAATGGTAACATCAGGACTTCGTTTAATCCAATCAAACACACACAAAAACGGTACAGAATCGCCAGAACAATAATCGCCGGCGGTGGCGGCGATTTTTCCGGTTGATTCCAAAACAACACCATCTTTAAAACTTTATATATGAAACGATTACTCATGCCACGATCTATTTAATGCCCCAAACACAATCAAGCTTCGACTAACTTAACTCAAACTCCGATTAAACCAAAACTTTCCGGCGAACTTCTATTTTTCCGATTAGCTCGAATTAAAGCTCTAAAAATCACACAAAAATCGTCAACATGTTCCAAATCACATAACAAACACATTCAAGCCATCAATCATCAAGAACAATCAATAATAAAGAAACCCCCAATTTAAATATAAAAATTCGAAAATAAATAAATAATTAAAAATCGGAAAGATCAGAAAATCATACCCACATGAATTTTGATGGTGGATTTAGGTAGAGGATGATGAGAGATTCGATTTGGTTACAAGAACATCGAAATCGGAATCCGATAACGCCTTCAAAATTGAGTTTGATTCTCAAGAACACGAAGAACACGTTTCAGGGGTTTTTAGATTTTTAACTGTAATTAAGCTTTGATTATACGAAAAACAAAGTACGATTTGCCTTTTTATATTAAACGGAAAATAATACCCCAAACGACATTTTTGGATCGATACTGATCCGATAGATCGCTTTAAATACAATTTAACAAAATAAACGCTTTAAACCTTTAATAAAGCAGAATACACGTTTCACGAGACGATAAGCATCCATAAAGTACGGATAACTACAAGTATCGTTTAATTCAAAATATACGAACCAAAATACCTTTATTGCGAATATTTTCGAATACTTCCTACTTTAACGAATGAAATATTGGTACGAACGATATACCAATCCCCCGAATAATTTGGGAACGATCCAAATTTTCTTTTCGATAATTAAATAAAATAAAATAGTATGACACCCTTTTCAAAATAATTTCAAATTCCCCACACATTTCACATAGCACCACAATATCACATATTCAATCATTTAACGAATAACTTAGCACGTTTAAACAGATAAATCATTTAATAACTCTTAATATGAAATTAAAATTTCATTTCACATCATATAATAACACGTAATTTTCCCGGATCTTACAGTTCTACTCCTAACGAAGTAGATGAACCTAGAAGGAGTAAGCGTGCAAAGGTAGTCAAGGACTTTGAAAGTGATTTTGTCACTTACAATGTCGAGGATGAACCTTTAACTTTCCGACAGACCATGAATTCTTCGGAGTCAAGGCACTGGAAAGGTGCTGTAAAGAGTGAGATCGACTCTATTGTTTCTTACGGAACATGGCAGTTGGTTGATCTTCCTCCTGGGTGTACTACTATAGGATGTAAGTGGATCTTCAAAAGAAAGATGAACCCAGATGGCTCAATAGATAAGTATAAGGCTAGGCTGGTAGTTAAGGGTTTTAGGCAAAAGGAAGGCATTGATTACTTTGACACATACTCTCCTATTGCAAGAATGACTACAATCCGAATACTTATGGCATTGGCTTCCGTACATGGTCTTATCATCCATCAAATGGATGTAAAGACAGCTTTTCTTCATAGTGATCTTGAAGAAGAGATTTATATGCATCAGCCTGAGGGATTTGTTGCTTCTAGAAACGAGAGGAAAGTATGTAAGTTGATTAAGTCTATATATGGCTTAAAACAAGCTCCTAGAGACTGGCATAAAAAGTTTGATGATACTGTTTTAGAATCAGAATTTGTAGTTAATGAAAGTGACAAGTGTGTCTACTATATGGTTAAAGGAAATGAATGTATTATCGTGTGCCTATATGTGGATGATATTTTATTGTTTGGAACCAATATTGAGATTATTAACGAGATAAAAAGTTTCTTGAAAAGGCACTTTTAAATGAAGGATATGGGTGAGGCTAGTGTGATTCTTGGGGTCAAGTTGACACAGTCAACTGATGAAATAACATTGTCACAATCTCATTATATAGAGAAATCTATACTTGAGAAGTATGGTTATTCAAATTGTAGAATCGCTAGTACACCGTACGATCCTAAAGTTTCCCTAGTCAAGAATAGTTCAGGGATTCTTGTGTCTCAGTTAAGGTATTCTCATATTATTGGGAGTTTGCAATATCTTGCTAATGTGACTAGACCGGACATTTCTCATTATGTGTCTAAGTTAGCTAGATATACAAGCTGTCCGAACAGAACTCATTGGGAAGCACTGGATAGAGTTCTTAGATATCTTAAGGGAACTATTTCCCTTGGTTTGCATTATCGAAGATTCCCTGGAGTACTCGAGGGATATAGTGATGCAAGTTGGATAGCTAAGAAATCTGGTACCAATGGAGTGACTGGATATTTGTTTACCCTAGCAGGTGGAGCAATATCCTGGAAGTCTACTAGACAGACTTTGATAACTCGATCTACTTTTGAGGCTGAGTTGTGTGCACTAGATGCCACGGGGACGGAGGCTGAATGGGTACATGGACTTATGTCAGTGTTACCTGTAGTAAGCAGACCGCTTCCCGCCATTGCTGTTCATTGTGATAGCCGTACAACTATCGACAAGATCAGTAGTGAAAAGTATAATGCTAAAACAAAGAGACAAATCCAAGTTAGACTTAAGTCTATAAGGGGTCTAGTGTCTAAAAAGATTATTGTTATAGAGTTCATTGGAACTCAGGATAATATAGCTGATCATTTGACTAAAGGACTTGAGCATGCAGTAGTTCTTAAGTCGAGGTTGGGGATGAGACTGATATCCCATAATGATTCATCAGTAGCGGGAACCCAATACACCTGAGAGGAGATCCCTTGAAGTGTATTCAATGTGGTAATAACAAGCTATGAGGGTGAGTTGATAGTACCTTTATTATATACCTTGATACTCACGTATCTGAGTCTATCCCATGTAAACCTAAAAGGTACTGATACTGCAAGTATAGCAAGAGTTATATGAATTCTGAATGGGGTCAAGTCATTTGACGAGATGATCGCAGTACATCTCTGGAGATGCCCAGCTAAGCGAATGTAATTGTGTGGTCGCAATTATAGGAAAGGGTTATTCCTTGAAGCATTCGACAAACAAGATCGAGACAGGACCATTAACGTCTCAAAACCGTAGATCAGCACCATAGCCTTTGATTTGTCGTCATCTATGGAGTGTGGTTACACCAAACGGATAAAGATTCAAGGTGAAACATTCCATCTAGATCTGGTAGCCATCGAAGTAGAGGACTTAGGAGGGTTCAAACCCGGAATGGTACCGACTCTGAAAAACAAGTCATGATAAGAACCGATATGCATTTCTGTATGGATTTGTGGGGGATTGTTAGAAAATGGAAAGTTTGAGGCATATTTTAAATATGTTCTTGATGGAATTTCCGGAAACTAACAATTGGAGGTTGTTCCTTGTTATGAGGACGTAAACTTTCATGTTTGGATCTAAGACATTTTCTTAGTGAAATCCATAAATAAATTGAGTTGAAATAGGTTGCTTAAAATGGGTTATGTGGGTTGTGTAAGTTGAAATAACTTATATCCCGCATAGAAATGGTAATGAGAGATTGTTGGGTTTATATAGAACCATGTGCAAGAGTAGTGTACAACTATTAAGGCATGTGGGTGTGCATGGTGTTATTGTGTGCCTCACGCGCGCGCACACCTGTGCGCGATCGTCCTCCATGCCACAATTCATCACTACATAAAATTATTAAGGAGACATTAGCTTTTGTAAGCATGAAATACTAATTAAAATAATCAGCACAATAATTATTTTAAAATTTAAGATAATTAAATATATAATAAAAGAGTCTAACACAAATTTGAATCAAATAAATATTACAAAACTTGGCTTAAACATATTATTCAATTTACACATGAATAATTTTCTACTAAACAACAATGTTATTTTTATTTAGGCATCTCTTAATTACATTTAAATGTCTTACATGACACAAAATCATGCATTGCAAATTAATAAATTTTACATATTAATTCACATAAACAATAATTATGAAATAATTACATATTAAGAGAATTCATTTTCTGAATATGCAAAGAACAATTAAAAACCTCACCAAGACAAACTTTTAAACAACTATTTAATAAACATAATAACAAGTACCAATTTATAAATTAAACATGCAATAAATTTTAAGTAAAACAATCATAAAAAATTTAATAAAGTTAGCATTTAACTAAAACAAGATTTCATGTGGTTCACTGAGCAAAATCTACGATAAAACACATCTATTTTAAAGAACTTATAAAAGATGTGTCTATACATATCTTTTACTCATTTAAACACTAAAAATGTTAATGATAATTATTGCACAAGAAACTATCAATAAGTGCACACATGTATTTAATAACAAGATAAAAAACAATAACCAATTTATAAAAATGAATGACATCTATATTTTGTTACACATAAATTTAATATCACATAAATATCTAAACATGATTCCATGTAACAAACAAAGTAAATTATAAAGCTAAAATAAATATTAATGTCACATTTATCTCATTCTTTAATTGTAATTAAAAAATATATTAAAAGAGTCTACTTATAAACATTTTCTTTTAACAGTATCTAAATTCATTTAATAACATAAGATATAAAATTTAACATTCACTTGAAAATATTACATACTCATAATCCACCAGCAAGTTCATACAAAATAAACATGACATATATCATATAACAAAAACACCTAACTTAATTAAAAATAATTAAGAAACTAATTTAGTATAAAAACTAATGATATTATCTGAGGCAACATTTATAAACATAATATATCTACATGATATTTACCTGTTCAATATGTAACAAAAAACACATGACATCTAGCCCATATAATTTCATAAAAATCAAATCTATGTATATAATAATTCCTGAACAATTTTAAAGGGCTAGGAAGGTAATTTTACTTCCAAAAATAATTTTAAAAAAAGCCACGTCAGCATTGTTATAAATGTAATCATTAATGTTATTAACTAAATATGGTTATCACAATCATGCATTTTATTGTTTTCTTTACTAATTATGGTAAGTTTTGAAATCAAATTTTAGATTATTACAAACAAATTAAGTTATACACATTAGCATCTTTACATTTGGTATATCAAAAAATTAGATCTCCAAAAAATTTCTATTCCTTTCTTTGATCTTCTCAATTTATTTTCTCTTCTTTCAACACTATCAAATCAATATTAAATTTTTATTTTAATATAATTCAAAATGAATTAACTTAATTTAATTTTTTTTAATCTCAATATACATTTTTTCCCTATAAATCAATGATATATGCATGTGTAAGATTCCACTATATAATGAAAATTTCTTAGTTTTAATTCTTAATACTTAATCATATAGTATTTTTTATTATTTAATTGGTACATCAATCCGACCACAAAATATAAATATTTATCACTTAAGTTATCTAATCATCACAAAATTATGTTAAAAAAGAAAATAAATTATCTTGGATCTTTTTATGATAAAAAAATCAATATTAAAATTTTGAATAATTTATCGGTATAACTTCTTTTCTCTAAAATAAAAATAAAATATACTTAGTTTATCAAATCAAATTTTATATTAACAGTCCTATAAATCTACTAATAAATCACTTTTGTTTTCTCTAAAATAAAGATAGTCATTGACTTAGTTGAGCCAAACAATTTGAATCAAGATTTACAAAGTTAAAAATTTCTCGAACATCTTTCAAACATATCTTATATCTCTTCATAAAGTTGTTATCGAGAAAGACACCTTCAAATTCAAATTCAAATTCAAAATCTTAAATACATTCTATAAAAAAAGAATTTATAAATATTTTAATACTTTTATCAACATCAAACCCACCTCCTAACAGTAAACTAAAGATCAAATGTTGCAAGCAAAAAGATTAATTTATCGTGAAAAAAACAAACAATTACAAAACAAATTTCTACCTATAAATTATAATTATAGGTTTAATCATTAAATAAATCAAAAGGATGTGATATAGTTAATAAATAAATAAAATTGGAAGCCGGTGCGCGTAGCGCAGGCACTTAAATTGAACCAATCAACAAGTCATTCTTATTATTTCACAGATAATATATTACACAAAAAGAAACTTTTAAAAGTAAACTAACACAAGTCAAAATTAACACAAAAAAATCACACATGTTAAAAATCACATATAGAATTAACAAATGCTATGTTCCTTATATTGTTGGAAATAATGCACTATTTTATTATTTATTAACAACATTTATTAAAAACACAAACCACCAAAATCTTAATATGCAAACCCAATCACACTAATGTAAAAGTTATTACTACAATTGAGCAAAACAAAACAATAATAATTAATTTACATCTAAACTACACAAGTTTATACTAATTAACTAAACTAACAACATATACAAAGTACTACTTGTTAAGCTAATAATTACAATTAAACAATGTCATCAAGATCACTGCAAACATAAATATAACAAGTAAATATTAAAGACAAGAGAGAATAAGAAAAATGTAGCCTGTAATAATGGTGGTACAAGAGGCGTGTAAATACTTCCCTAAGGAACATACATCCCTTCTCGTGCAAGGTTTGAAATGGTGGCTCCTCAGCGGTACAACTTTCAATGGCTGTGTTCTTTTTTGGTGCACGAACATCAAGAGAATGTCAACGGAGATCTTCCAAAATATATTCAGCTCTTTAAAACCCATATAAGATATATACAATATAATGTATTGTGTATAAACTAGTATCAGTGTATGGTTTAATGTATAGTTTTTAAGTGTATAAACAAATGAATGTATATCTTGTATATATATATGCAGCAACTATATAATAATCCAAGAAAAGTGTAACCTCCTAGAATTTGTAACGTGGCTTGAAAAGTGGAAGACTAGGTAAACATAGTAAAACAGTTTAACATCCACATACTTGTAGAAAAAATAGGAAGTAGTTATAATGGAAAGAAAGTAAAATAGTATAAAATTAAACTAAAATATAAGTTTGTAAACTAAAAATACTTTTCAAGAAATAAGTAAAATAAAAGTAAACAAAAATCATTATAAAATTATATTTTTATTTATAGGTATTTAAAATATCTAACATTTATAACCCTGCATTGATGAATTAAAGGCAATAATGGTATCTGAGGGCTAGTTTAGTCTACATATACTCGAAACCATTGAAGCTAACTTGGACACGTGTAACGAAAATGAAATGATAAATTTTAAGGATAGTAATGGAAAGATTGTGGTCAAAAAGCTGAACTGGAACATCGATAACAACTGGTCACTTTGGATGTAATTTGATGGACAAGTTATCGGAGAGATATGCAAACACATAACACTCTTATTTCACACACATAACACTCTTACTTCACAACCTAATAAAGTTTTAATGAAGTTTCATGCAAGGCTGGTCTTAGAAATTTGGATATTGTAGACAAATTTTTAAAATGATGTCCTATTTTTTTTGTGTAACAGTAAATAAAACAACTTCCTAGTAAATTTCTAAGAAAATTTTGGGCACCTCTAATGCCGGTGGTTAAAATTAGTTAATGAATGAAACAGATCGATTTTTCAGACTATTATTCTAAATACGAAACTTAAATAAAAAAAGATTTTTTATTCGATAAATTTAATATTCCACAAAAGACAACGCGACGGTCAAACTCAATAATTCAAAAACATAAATTCGGAGACGCAGCTCTATAAATCCAACAATCAATGTCTAATAATTCTTTGAAATTATTCTAATAATACAATAATTCTTTTTCAATAAACACATCTAAATCACGTAGCACGAAATCCACACCGTTCACGTCCTTATAAGACAAAATAATATCACGTAGCAAGTAATTATCGCCCAACGGCTCAAAATAATATTTAAAACAAAATTTCTGAACTTTAAATCGATAATATAATCTTAACAATAAAATCACATTTAATTCCCACAGTTCTAAATTACGGTCACACTATACCAGTGACACGACTTCTATAGTTCGAAGATTCGATGGGGGTCAATTTACGTCCTCGATAAGACAAACTCAACGAGGTATCTATGTGTTCCGGAACGTGCGTAAACTAGTTCAATATGTCACACTATCCAGTGACCGGATTTTATGATTCGATACGCAACTAAAACTAGGGAATTCTATAAAAACTTTTTTCTAAAATCTAATTTCGATATCACAAGTTTCAAAATCAAATATTTCGAATATAATAAGATACCGAATAAAAACAGATTTGATAATATTAGTGAGCAACGAAAAGTCACTTATCTCGATACCGATGTCGCATCCTGAAAATAAAATCACAACAAATCCTTAATATTAATTTATAATCTATTAACAGTCAAATAAAGCAAACAATCACACAACTCAATAGAACTCATGCAGCGTTTACATATAATTTACTCAAAAAAGATTGCAAACATCAAACATCAAAATATCTTGCAAAATATACTATTGTTAAAAGATTAAATTGCAGTATGTTGGCTTGAACTAATTTTTTTTTGCAGAAAAATGGCCGATGTGTTCGATGTAACACTTTAATAGCCAAACAAAAAAATTTAAAGCAGAAAAAGTGCTCCGCCTAAAAACGGGGTAACGTCGTTGACGATGTTACAAAATATCTAATAGATACGAGGGTAAATATGTAATCTTGTGGAAGATTACCCAAACATCTTCTCACATTCAACTCTATCTACAAAAGATGAACTGAGGCCTTTCAGGAATCACCAGAACATGCTGGCTGGTTTGGACTATGTTATTGCCTTACAGAGTGATGTTTTTGTATAAAAGAAGCACCGAATGTTGGACAGGATACAACACTTCCACAAGTTTATGACCTTCTTTCCCCAGGCGTTCCGTTTTTTCCTCTACTCCCGTTCTGATATTGAAAGAAATGAACATCATGTCTTTCACCCAAAGCCGCAACATCTCTGGCTGATGAAAAGAAGAAGGAACAATTGTGTCGTGCTCGTCTTCGAGAACCTTCATTGATGCTGACGGAATTAAAGATTTCCTTTTGCCCCATTTCTGTTTTTTGTAATCCTCAAGAACCAATATACAAAGATCCTCTTCCATTTTATCAACCAAAGCTAGCTTACCCATGAAATTTAAAGGCCAAACCTTCTTCCAGCTTTTGTATTCATCTTTTGGAATATTTGTTACGAAAAACTGCTCAGTTCCTAAATCGAGGGAAACTACTTCTTCAACCATGACAGCCCCACTTCCAACTACGCGAACACAGTGAACAACATCACCAGTTGAGACTACAGAAAATTTCTTTTTCTTTCTATTACAAAAATCTCTGGTAGGCAGATTGAGAGTCCTCCAAGAGAACTCATCATGTTCGACAGAAAAAACCTCACAACATTCGGTGCTGCTTTTATCAAATACTCTAGCTTCTCAAAATTTGATAGAAGATTCTATTTCGCTTAATTGAAAGAAGAGATGGAGAGATTTAAGTGTTTGTTAATTTCTAGGTTAGAATGAATTGGGGTAAAGACATACATACATATATACACAAACGTTGAAATGCTCGAACTGACCAAAATACCCTTATTGACGTTAACAGCGTCTACCGAAAACAGGCGGAGCCCTTTTTCTGCTTTAAAAATTTTTGTTTGGCTATTAAAGTGTTACATCGAACACATCGGCCATTTTTCTGCAAAAAAAATTTAGTTCAAGCCATCATACTGCAATTTAGTCTTGTTAAAAAAATAAATCCTGACCAATTCTGAAAATTGGCAATTTACTCTATGAAAATGATTTTATCTGAAAACGTACAAAACACGAAAAATGTAGACGATTCCGAGACCTTTCCATAATGATAAAGCTCATTAAAAACGGACAAGTAACGAATTCGGAACATAGACATTTGTGGACTGTAGAACAAAATCAACCCCTGATTTTCTTTAGTGTTATGCTATTTACGACATACAAATCACAGAATATAGCATCAGAGTGTAAACAAGAAATACAGAACACGAAAATACCTTTCAATATTGATATTATTCATTAAATTAGCATAAAAACTCAATTTATTACGAATTTTCAAAGTTAGTGACTCAGTTTTGAAAATACTGTGACAGGTTACCAAAATAGCAGAAAACACACTCTTACACGCATAATTTCAGAAAGGTTAAAGAACAAAAGTTATAGAAAATTCAAGTATATCTTTCCAGGACACCAAGATCACCATCATACGATAAACAATGAATTTTATACAGATTTGACAAGAACTCAACATATGTAAAATATGACAATATATTGAAATCAGAAACATTACCACATCAAAACTCAAGAAAAATACGAAGAACGGTACGGTCTGTTAATCTAATTTTATTCTAAAATCAAATTATATAATTATCTTAAATTTTAATACACTTCTAATTCTAATTTCTAGCAAATTAAATGTTAGGCTCAAGACATGTCTGAATACCACTATTAACAAGCCTACACTATGTGACTATGTCACACTACATGACCTAGTGATTTCTATCACTGGGATAGAATATAGGTCTCTAAATGTACTTGTCTTGTTTTCATGAACAATAGCTTTATCATGTATGCTCAGATTTATAATGAGCTTAGTAAAGTTTCTTGCATCTAGAATGTATATAGGCCATTGAATAATTATCCTGGTAGAAGTTCAGAAGTGTTCATGCAGCAGGATGGAGTTGAATAAGGCTATGAAGAAATAAGTTGCAGGAATTTGTCTAAGGCATTATATAGCAAAGTCAAAAGAAAGCTATGTCGTGAAGTCACCAATATCCATGTCGTGAAGTACTATATCGCATAGTCCATTTTGTACTATGTCGAGAAGTCCTCAAGACACATGTCGTGAAGTGTTGTAGTCAGCAAAGTCAAAGGAGCCTAGATCGTGAAGTCCTCAGAAGCCTTATGTCGCATAGTCATCAAATGACCTATGTCGCATAGTCATCAAATGACCTATGTCGCATAGTCGTCAAATGACCTATGTCGCAAAGTCTTCAAAGGCTATATCGCGTAGTCCTCACAATGGAGATCGCGAAGTCAGTGATAAAGTGGAGTTCACGATATCAACACTTAGCCGTTTATAACAAGACAAATCAAGGTACAGAACCAAGAATCAAAGGAGACAAATACTGAAGCATTTGTTCTGGCAAGGTGGTCCAAAGAACAGATGGCAAATCTACAGCTAAACTTGGAGAGAAAGATAAGAGACAAGCAGCTACAGAAACGGGAAAGACTCCGAAAAGCAGGTGGTCCTTCCTGACACAGTGAACTTCTTATGGCAGGACAAGTTGGACTTTCAGAAGGGATAGCTGTGTAATATTGTGTGTGCCTAGTTTGTATAGGGGAATATATATATCGTGCACACACAACTGTAAGAAAGAAGAGAGATACACATAGTCATTTGCAAAGCTCTTTTCTCTGTAAGCAAACAAGTTCAAACTGTTCTTGTTTAGAAGCCAGAAATTCGATTGTGAATTTCCTGGAAAGCTGTAGTATTTAATTTGCTTATACAAAGTAGATTAAAGTGATTGTGTGTGTTATTTACTTTCTGCATATTACATATCATAATCACATACAGTTGTTTACTTAGTTATTCAAGATCGAAAAATATATCAAACTATCCATTCACCCCCCCTCTGTCTAGTTTCTAGTGGTATTCATTTCTAACAAGTGGTATCAGAGCGTAGGCTGTTAACGTACAAACAGGAAAAGATCAAGGATGAGTTCACAGAAACTAAGCAGTATCAAGATTCCTCCCTTTAACAAGGAGCACTACAGTTTATGGAAGAAGAAGATGTTGCTTTTCATCAAAGCTTCTAACCCCATGTATTTAGATATTCTAAAGCATGGTCCCTTCATTCCAATGATCGAGATTGGTGAAACAACCATTGGCACTGAGATTGTACCAGCAAAACATGTGCCCAAAGATCCCTTAAAATACACTGATCCTGAAAAGGATAAAGTAGCATTGGATGGACATCTTCAACTTATCATTTGTGAATCTATGGACTTCAACATGTATGGCACTGTTGCTCATTGTACTAGTGCCAAGAAGATGTGGGATCTTATAGAAGTGCTCTGTGAAGGAACTACTGAAGTAAGAAAGAACAAGAAGCAGATTCTTGTTTCACAATATGAAGCCTTCATGGCTCAGCCAAAAGAGGGAATCACAGAAGTGTTTGAAAGATTCAACAAGCTGATAAACGAGCTCAAACTCTATGACAAACACTATGAAACAGAAGAGCTCAATATGAAGTTTCTACTAACTCTGCCAGATCACTTGGAACCAAGAATCTCTTCCCTTAAAGAAAGAGATCTGACAAAGATTGGTTTTGATGTGTTGTATGGTGTTTTAAAGACTTATGAGTTAGAGCTGTTTCAAAAGAGATCTATTCAAGCAAAGCAAGGGTTAGTGGCTAATACCTCCTGTGCACTTATTGCTGACAACCTAAGTCAAAGAATGGACTCTCTTAAAATCAGTCAGGTCAAGATTGAGGAACTAGAAGTTGAAGACACTGGTGATGAAACTCAGGTTGTATATGATTTACCTGAAGAGGATGAGTTCTACAGTATAGATGAGCTGGACAAAATGGAAAACAAATCTTTTGCTTATATGGCTAGGAGGTATCCTAACATAAGGTTTAAAAGAAAGCAGCCATTTAGGTCCAAGTTCAATAATGGAAACGCTGGTGGATCTAGTGGCTCAAACACCTTCAATAAAGGAAAAGGGATTGCTGGTGCTGCTAAAGGTGGATACAAGACAGGAAGTGTGGATAGGACCAAAATAAGGTGCTATAACTGCAATGAACTTGGGCATTTTGCCACTGAGTGCAAAAAGCCTAAACAAGTCAAGAAGGACAAAGCATACTTAGAGCTTGAAGCTAAGTATGAGGCTCTACTCAAGAAACAACAGGGCAAAGCTTTTATTGCTGAGGGAAAATGCTGGGATGACTCTGATGAAGAAGAAGAACAAGAGTACTCAAACTATGCCTTGATGGCATTCTCTGATGAAGGTGATTCAAGTCAGGTACCTATTCTTACTTCTCTTGATATGACTCCCCTTCAATATAAGCAAACTGTTGAAGATATGAGCACTGAGATGTTTAATATTCATACTAGCATGTTAGTAGCTAATGAAGAAATTGACAGACTAACTGCTAAGAATGTTGAGCTTACAGAAAAGAATGAGCAACTTGAGTTAATGGTTGTGAACCTGGATGGTTTGAAAAAGGAGGTTGAGTATCTTAAAAACAAAGTGATTTGTGCTGAGCAGATAGAGAATGCTCTTAGAGAACAAGTTGCTGAAACTGAACTGAAACTTAGAAGCTTCAAAAACTCCTCTGAACTTATTCAAACCTACCACAAGGAACACACTGCAGACTGCAAGGTTGGAGTTGGTTTTGACTATGATAATGACAAGGGAAGGAAGAAAGTCAAGGGCAAAGGAAAAGAAACTTTTACAAACAAAAATGCCCCAACCATACTGTCAAGTGTTGAACAGCCCATCTTCAAGAAGAGTGTTGTTGAGTTTGATGAGGAACTACTGATCATCAAGCAACAACTACTTGAAGAAGATGAGGCTGCTAAGAACACTTCTTCCTTTCCTGAACTTGTCAATCAGAAAGAGACCAAAGACAATCTTGTCAAGAGTCCTAAAGCAAAGAAAGAAGTTGTTAAGAAAAGGAAACAAAACAGAAATGGTAAAGTTGGTGTTAACAAAGGAAACAACTATGCTTATGTGCCAAATGCTCCCAGGAAACAATGTCAAAAATGCCTATCTGTTAATCATTTGACTCATAAGTGTAGTAAGCCTGAAATTGTTGAAGTTGACAACCTAAGTAACCTTTCTGCTAGCATAAATTCTAGTCATGATTCTTTCTGTGGTAAGCCAAACTGCATGACATGCTATGTGACTGTGATTGCTAACTGTTTATCTCTTAAACATAAACTTGACTCTGCACAATCTGGTGAATCACACACACACATACATTCTCATAGGACAGGGTCCCCAATCAGGGTTGAGAGGGTGAAAACTTCATGTGAGCCTAAGAGTGTAAACTCCAAAGCCACAGAAAAAGTGAAGTCTCCTACTATGAGAAATGCAATTTATGACAGAAGAATTATTAATCAAAATGTTTCTAAATCATCTGGACCCTACCAAGTGTGGGTACCAAAAACAACTTAGTCACTTTGTGAATGCAGGGCAACAGGAATAAAAGAGTCATATGGATCTTGGACAGTGGATGCTCAAGTCACATGACTGGTGATATAGCCCTGCTATCACATTTTGAGGAAAAGGCTGGCCCATCAGTAACCTTTGGAAATGACAACATTGGTTATACAATGGGATATGGCAGTGTTAAATCTGGAAATGTCATAATTGAAGATGTAGCATTTGTTGAAGGACTGAAGCATAATCTCTTGAGTATTGGACAGTTTACCAACAGAGGCTTCAAAGTGGAATTTGATGAAGACCTTTGTTCAATCTCAAAAAGGGAAAGTGGTGAAGTTGTTCTAACTGGTGTGAAGAAAGGAAGCCTATTTGTAGCTAATCTCAAGGCTGCAGATAAGGGAGAAATATGCTGTTTCTACACTAAAGCCACAAATGAGGAATTCTGGCTATGGCACAAGAAGCTGTCTCACTTGAATGTTCAGGCAATGAACTCTCTAACCAAGAGAGAACTTATCAGGGATTTGCCTGCCTTGGAGTTTGTGCAAGATGAAGAAGGAGTGGTAGTTAGAAACAAAGCAAGGCTGGTTGCCAAAGGATATAGTCAGCAAGAAGGCATTGACTATGATGAGACATTTGCACCTGTAGCTAGACTGGAAGCCATAAGAATCTTCCTGGCTTTTGCAGCTCACTCAGATTTTAAGGTGTATCAAATGGATGTGAAAAGTGCATTTCTCAATGGTGATCTTGCTGAAGAAGTCTATGTGTCTCAACCACCTGGCTTTGAAAGTGAAGACTTCCCAAACTTTGTGTATAGACTGCTCAAGGCACTCTATGGACTCAAACAGGCACCAAGAGCCTGGTATGAAACTCTATCTCAATTCCTTCTTGAGCATCAATTTACCAGGGGTACAATTGACAAAACCCTATTCTTCAAGAAGCATGGAAATGATATCATTCTTGTTCAAATCTATGTGGATGATATCATCTTTGGCTCTTCAAATGAAAAACTCTGTGAAAGATTCTCTAAGTTGATGCAAAGCAAATATGAGATGAGTATGATGGGAGAGTTAACCTACTTCCTAGGCCTGCAAGTACATCAAAGGGAGGATGGCATCTTTATAAACCAATCTAAGTATGTCAAGGATCTTTTAAAGAAATATGGTTTAGAAGAGTCATCCCCAGCTAAAACTCCTATGTCTACTGCAATCAAGCTGGATGAAGACAAGAAAGGCAAGAGAGTTGATATCAAGGTCTATAGAGGAATGGTTGGATCCCTGCTCTATCTCACAGCTAGCAGGCCAGACATCATGTTTGCCACATGCCTTTGTGCAAGGTTCCAGTCTGATCCCAAGGAATCTCACATGATGGCCATCAAAAGGATTTTCAAATATCTGAAGGGGACTCCTAATCTTGGGCTATGGTATCCAAAGGGCACTGGGTTCAACCTGGTTGGTTACACAGATTCTGATTATGCTGGATGCAGAATTGACAGGAAGAGCACCTCTGGAAGCTGTCAATTCCTAGGTCAAAGGTTAGTGTCCTGGTTTAGTAAGAAACAACAATCCACAGCAACATCCACAGCTGAGGCTGAATACATTGCTGCTGGAAGTTGCTGTGCTCAATTGCTTTGGATTAGAAATCAACTCATGGATTATGGACTAGTGTTAGAACACATTCCTCTGATGTGTGATAATACTAGTGCAATATCCATTGTTGCCAATCCTGTTAATCATTCTACTACAAAGCACATTGATATCAGGTACCATTTCATTAGGGAACATGCTGCAAATGGTACCATAGAAGTCTCTTATGTTCCAACTGAGAAACAATTAGCTGACATATTTACTAAACCTCTGAATGAAGCAGTCTTCAACAGACTTGTGAGTGAAATTGGAATGCTCAATCCTTCATTCAGTTGTTCTAAGTAAATATGCTGGTTAATTGTTGCAGCAGTAAATTTTCACTGTATTTAAATGATCTATTTGTTTGGAGTGAAAATTAGCTGAGATATGATTTATAAATATTTCAGTATTTTACTGCATATTTTTCAAAATCATATTTGTGAGTGGAGTTGTGAGCTTTTGAGACATCTCGATATAGATGATTTTCAGAGTTCACGACATAGTTCAAATTAAACAGACTTATATCGCAAACTGTTGAGATTGTGAGACTTCGCGACATAGTTCATTTAATGAGTCTGCGACATAGTTAATTCTATGACTTCGCGACTTAGTATAACTATATCGACAAGTCTCCATAGTTGACAGAATTTTGATTTAAATTAATCTTATTTCAAAATTTGATAAAAGTCTGACAAATTGCTTAAAATTCCAAAAAAAAGAGAGCTTTAGACAGGGTATTTCTCCTATATCGCAAAGTCTCCCCGATCCTTTCTTTTTGAAGACTTCACGACATAGTTCATTGTTGAGACTATGCGATATACTTTGCAAGACTTTGCGGTACAGGCCATTTTTGACTTCGCGACATACATAAAGACTGTACACATTCATAACTCCATATCGCAGTGTCTCTATCATATAAATACCTTTTTCTAACCGTTTGCAACTTTTCATCTTGTCTATTGCTCTCAAACTTTCTAACCTAAGCACAAATTCTCTACTCTCTTTCTTACTCTCTCTCTTGAAATGGCACCCAAATCTCAAACAGTATCATCCTCTATTCCTTTAACCATTCCCAAAGAAACAAATCTTCTCACCATTCCCTCTGAGGCTGAGGCTAAACCCAGGTACAAGTGTTTTGTACGGTTCCTGAATGATTCCTACCTCAGCCAAGCCCTAACCTTGAACCCCACGTTGTATGTTGATGTATTGGAAGGATTTTGGCGAACGGCGTTGGTTTCTACAATGGCCAGGGAAGATGGAACTTCGTTCCAGGAGATAGCTTGTTCAATTGGAGGCAAACACTTCCAGTTTGGGGAGAAGGAGATAAATGAAGCTTTAGGGTTCAAGGTGGAGGGTCATGACCAAGAAGCTACAGATGCTCAAATTGTAGACTTCATGACCCTCATTCGGTATGCAGATGAGATTGATACTGGAAAGCTGAACAAGAAATTTGTAAGAAGGGAGTGGTCATTTCTATTTGATGCACTCCAGAAGGTGTTCCTTTGCAGAAAGACAGGATGGGACCATATCAGTCACATTGCTGTGAAGCTGGCCTATTCCCTAGCCTACAATCAGGAAATCAATGTTGGAGCAATAATCCTCAAGGAATTGGCTCAAAGGCTAGGGAGGACAATCCGTGGAAGAGGTAATGACATCTTTTACCCTCGCTTTCTTCAAGTTATTTTAAATTATCTTGATGCTAATGTCCATGACTTGGAGGGTATTGATAAATCAAAGATGGCTTATTCCAAGTCCATGTCCAAGATTCTGTTTGGTTCATTGGACACAAGGAATCAAGTGGATGTGATCTTGAGTGTGACCAAGCATATGCAGGACACATTCGGGTCTTATCCACTTGATAAGCCCATATACCATGCTCTTTCCTGGACAGGGGAGGCTGAGACTGAAGGAGCTTCACAGTCTAACCCAAGCCTCCCTATCCCATCCAGCAACCCCACTGTAAACACCACTGTAGAGTCTAGTCAGCCAAGTGCATCAATCTCTCAAAAGGTTGATGTTCCTAAAAAGAAGAAGAAGAGAACCCTAGCTATTATCCATGAATCTGTAGAGCTAGCAAGTGAGATTCCTGAGTCACCTCTCACCAGACCAAAGAAGAAATCAAAATCTAAAGCTACCACTGAATCCTCCCAACAGGATTCAGATGTGGAAAAAGGGGTACACCTGCTACTGTCTATGGCCTCTCAACAGGTCATGGGCATTGAAAAGAGCAGCCTCCCCACTGCAAGTTGTAATGAGTCTGCACAGGGTCAAGACCTCACTCTTGACCCTAGGAGTGATAAGGGTGATCAAACACTAAGTGGAGAGCACATCAATGTTGAAACTCCTCCTATTTCTCAGGGGGAGTTGCCAAAATCAAATCTGAACCCCACTTCTCTCTCAGATTCTTCCACTAAAATTTCTTCTGAACAAGAGAGTCATTCTCATGACAATCTTGCCCTTGATCAATCACAATCCAGCCCTGTGATTGAGCCAACTTCAAGTGACATGGTGCTTGACACTGTGCTCACCACTCAGGACCCACATTCAGTTGGTCAGGGAATGCATGCTGGGGCATATCCTAATGACACCAACACAAACATGGAGGATTCACCAGTTTTCACTGGAGACTCTGTGCCTAATTCTCCCATCCTTAGGGATGTGGAAATGTCTTCACAGACAAATAGGGCTGATGTTGTAACACATCCCATTTCAATGGAGACAACATCAGACCCTACAGCCATTCCAAGGCTGGAGGAGACTCAAACTCACACATCTCATGAAGTGCTTAGCACTAGCTCTTACTTGGCTCAGGCCACAATGTCAGAATGGCTGAAGCCTGTGCACCATGACAGGCCTTCAGGATCATCATCTGTGCCTTCCAAAATGTCTGAAGAAGCCATACAAGATCTCCATGTGGCACAGATTGATGAGTTCTCAAAGATAGCTCAACATCTCCTCACCTCCAACCTTCCAAATGCTGATTATGAAGCTATCCTGCTATGCCATAAGGAGGATGTTGAAGCTCAACAGGAGAAGATTGTGGATACAGCTGAACCAGAGGGGAATGTGGATGCCTGGTTGGATGCTAAGAGGACTCTCAAGCTCAAGGATGCCCTGGCTTTTGTGAGAGAAGAATACCTCACCTCTCTGGGCTCAAATGCTAAGGATCTTTCTCCTGTTGCCATATATGAAGCTGTGAATGATGTGTACAAGAACCAGTTGAAGGCTCTGCATTATCTTGGGAAAGGGCTTCAATCAGAGATTTCTTCAATTCAGGAGGAGACAGACAGATCCCTCACTAAGCTCAGAAACTCTTATCTCTCTGATTTTCCCAAGGTAGATGGTATCCTCAAAGAAGTCCAGAAAACCTCCTCCAATGTGTCCATGATGGATGTGACTCTTGCCATGGTCACAGACAACATCAAGAAACTGGCTTCTACACTGGAAAATCAAGCAAAATCTACCATCACCACCAATGCTATGTTGAATGTCATGTGGAAAAACCAGTATGGTGATAAGCTGGTGGATGAAGTCCCTCTGTCAGACATCTCCAAATATGACTTTGCCAGGATCAAAGATCAATCCCTCAACTCATTTAGGTCTCAACAATTATTCTCCAAGGTGGATGGCTTAGAAAGAGAAGTGGCCTCTCTCAAGGATGAAAACAGAATGCTATCTACATCTCTAAGCCAACTCAATAACAAACTAGATGATCAAGGCACCAACACAACAAACATTTTACTGGTGCAGCAACAAATGATGACCTCAATGATGAAATCTATGAACCTGCCTATTCCTGGGGAAACTCAAGACATTTTGTCTGATCCCAAGCCTAAGGGGGAGAAAGGAAAGGAGGTCAATGTGAAAAAGACAGGGGGAGCACCTACCAAGCAGTCAAAACTTAAGGGCAAGCTCATTGAAGAGACAATAAAGCCAATCAATCTTCCCCCTGTAGAGGTCATCAATGCCCAAGGTCAGAAAAGCACAGTCACCACAACATTCTATCCATCCACAATGCCTAAAGACATCTCAACCTCTCAACCTACTATACCTACTCCAATTGCTAAACCTACCCAAGCTACACTTATCACTGAGGCCAAGCTACAGAAAGTTGCCAACTCTAACATCTATCATGATGAGGCATTCCTGGAGTTTCTGAAAGCCACCTACAAGAATGCTCAAGGAGATGCACAAGTGTACAGAAAGAAGCTCAGGGAAGGTATCAAATACTTCACAGTTGCAGTAAAGAAAATCAGGGATGTTTATCTGAGAGAAATAATCATGGTGTGCAAGGACAACTGCTTGTGGCACTTAGCATTTCAAACTCTAGAGAAACTGAGGTTTACTGAAGTGTCAATAATTCTGGAGTTGATTGAAAGGAGTGGGGCTAACAATGAAAGTCTTTATAATGACTTGGAGTTGAACCAAAATCAAAGACTGCCTGAGGTCATACCCAAGCCAAGGACAGTAATTTTTCAAAGTCTATCCAAAGTCAGAAGTATTGACCAACTAGTCATTCCCAAAGATCTGCAAATGAAGAATAACTCAAAGATCAATCAAGTGCTGCAAATGCTGAGAGCAAAGAAAGGAGTCAAGACAGCAGAGGAATTAGAGATGATTAACATTCTACAATCTTTTCTGATTCATGGTGTTTTGCCTGAATCTATCAAAGAAAAGAACATGAAGAAGGATGGGGAGGATGATGATGAGGAGAAAACCTACAGGAGGAGATCTCACACAAGGAGTAATAAGGATGGGCCAAGTGACAGCAGCAGGAGCAAATCTTCCAAGAAATCTAAAGATGCTGGTGATGACACAAAGGGGGCAAAGGAGACAGTGAAGAGAACTAGGAGTGGAATTCAGCAAGTCAAGGACATTGCTAGTAGTACTTTAACCACATCACAAGACTCTAAGTCTAGGGTGGGTACTGTTAGCAATGATCCTCCAAAATCATTATCCATGACTTCTGAACCTGAATTGCCACAGATGAAAGATGAAGCCACTAAAATAATCTCAAGAAAACACTTCCACAAAGTCACAGCTAGTGGAGTGTTACAGTGGATGAAGGGGAAAGGAATGAAGCTACTTCCAAGTGATGTGGCACTGAAGACTAATTTTCCTTGTTCAAGAAAGGTATCTCTTGTGAAGCATTTGAAGATCAAGAGTGTACCCAAAAGGATAAGGATAACAAAGAAGACTGGAAAACTCACAAATGTTATTGGCATCAATGTGCTTCCACTAGATGAGGACTATGATGAAGATGCCCTAGCATTTTTGAGGGCTCAAAGGATCTTTGAAGTCAAAGTGAAGTTGGATCATCTAGATATCAAGTACACTGATGGAAGAGAAAGGAAAATGAAGCAAAGAAGCTGGCAATATTTCTATAAGTATGAGCTTGAAAGGATAAATGCCTTACTGAATTTTGAAGAAAAGGATGAAAGGACATGGAAGATAGATATTGCCAGGTACTTGAAGTTGCATGCTGATTATGAAGGAAACATGAGGAAAGAGAATGAAAAGAAAAACATACAGAAAGAGAAAGAAATGGCTGAGATGGAGGAGAGGGCTAAGAAGCTAAGGCAGAAAGGGATGTGCAGGGTCAAACAAAATCCTTACACTGTGGAGTACAAAAACTCACATGGAGGTCAAAGCAAAATAAGGATGGAGTTTCTGGACTCATATGTAGAAAGTGCACTCAAGGCTGCAATTGATGACTTGGAAGGCTCACCTCTCATTGAAGAACTGATTGCAAGAGAAGAACTTCAAGAAGCCATCATAGACATGAAGAGAAAAGAAGAAATAAGGAAAAAGAAGATATATGATGATCTGCTAGAGAAGCAATTGGAAGCTGAAGCTGCTGAGCAACAAAAGTAATCTGTAAGCTTTCAATTTTTCTATGTAATCAAATTTCTGATCTCAAGGTTCATGAATTGTTCTTTCTGTTACTAAAATTTCCTTTTATGTAAGTTAGGCTTGTTATCAGACATGAAATTGTGCCTAAGGATCTTACTCACAATTTGGGGGAGATTGTTAGGCTCAAGACATGTCTGAATACCACTATTAACAAGCCTACACTATGTGACTATGTCACACTACATGACCTAGTGATTTCTATCACTGGGATAGAATATAGGTCTCTAAATGTACTTGTCTTGTTTTCATGAACAATAGCTTTATCATGTATGCTCAGATTTATAATGAGCTTAGTAAAGTTTCTTGCATCTAGAATGTATATAGGCCATTGAATAATTATCCTGGTAGAAGTTCAGAAGTGTTCATGCAGCAGGATGGAGTTGAATAAGGCTATGAAGAAATAAGTTGCAGGAATTTGTCTAAGGCATTATATAGCAAAATCAAAAGAAAGCTATGTCGTGAAGTCACCAATATCCATGTCGTGAAGTACTATATCGCATAGTCCATTTTGTACTATGTCGAGAAGTCCTCAAGACACATGTCGTGAAGTGTTGTAGTCAGCAAAGTCAAAGGAGCCTAGATCGTGAAGTCCTCAGAAGCCTTATGTCGTATAGTCATCAAATGACCTATGTCGCATAGTCATCAAATGACCTATGTCGCATAGTCGTCAAATGACCTATGTCGCAAAGTCTTCAAAGGCTATATCGCGTAGTCCTCACAATGGAGATCGCGAAGTCAGTGATAAAGTGGAGTTCACGATATCAACACTTAGCCGTTTATAACAAGACAAATCAAGGTACAGAACCAAGAATCAAAGGAGACAAATACTGAAGCATTTGTTCTGGCAAGGTGGTCCAAAGAACAGATGGCAAATCTACAGCTAAACTTGGAGAGAAAGATAAGAGACAAGCAGCTACAGAAACGGGAAAGACTCCGAAAAGCAGGTGGTCCTTCCTGACACAGTGAACTTCTTATGGCAGGACAAGTTGGACTTTCAGAAGGGATAGCTGTGTAATATTGTGTGTGCCTAGTTTGTATAGGGGAATATATATATCGTGCACACACAACTGTAAGAAAGAAGAGAGATACACATAGTCATTTGCAAAGCTCTTTTCTCTGTAAGCAAACAAGTTCAAACTGTTCTTGTTTAGAAGCCAGAAATTCGATTGTGAATTTCCTGGAAAGCTGTAGTATTTAATTTGCTTATACAAAGTAGATTAAAGTGATTGTGTGTGTTATTTACTTTCTGCATATTACATATCATAATCACATACAGTTGTTTACTTAGTTATTCAAGATCGAAAAATATATCAAACTATCCATTCACCCCCCCTCTGTCTAGTTTCTAGTGGTATTCATTTCTAACATTAAAATCTATTAAATTATAACCGCTGAAAAAAAAACTACAATATCTAAATTACATTGACAATATAAAGCAAATTAGCATAATAAAGAAAATGAACACAATTGAATTAATAATTTGTTCCCCCCGCCCCAAATAATCTCTACCATCACTTACATTATAGGATAAGTTCTGATCAAATTTGAATTGTAGAAGAAAATCAAATTTTGAATTGTTAGAAGAATGAAGACTGGAAAACTTTTTAAAAGAGGGAAATATTTCATAAAGTTATGAAAATAAAGTGGACAAACCATTTTATAATATGGCAGAACTAAAAATCGTGTAGCAGGCTATTTTAAAGACTAAAACTCTAATTGACATTTTTTATATCATATAATATATTCGTATACAATTATTTTTTATATAGTATAGTATATCAATATAAATATTGTTGTGTTTTTTTTTAAATTTAACATTATCCATACAATTGGGGAAGAAACTTAAGGACTTTTGTCCGTTCTAGTTCACACTTAACACTTAGAGCATCTCCAATGGGGTTGGCTAAAATAATATAAAATAATGATCGGCTAAAATTTGTTGAATTTGTAAGGTGTTGTTCTCCAATGTATTAGTTATAACGGTTGACTATATTTTAAAAATAATATTTTATTATTATTTTAGAAAATAATTTTTAATAAAAATTAAAATTTGATTAATTAATATAAACACTAAAATTGATGTTTAAAATCTGGTCGTATTATTTACAATTTTAAGATTAAAAATTCATTAAATTATTGTACAAGAATATACTTGTAAAATTACATTCCAACAAGATTAGTTAAAATTATATTTTGCAAATTGAAAAAATAGATTAACTTAGATGCAAAGCATATGACAGTCTTTGTTTACGGTCAGCTTTGCACATAACGGTCAAAAAATGCGCAGAGGTTAAATGAAAGCAAGCAAAAATTGACGTGACATTCACTACAGATTTGTAGTGCTTCTCTAAATTTGGCCAATGAAACCTGGTTGGCTATAGTTTTTGCGAAGAGGATTGAATGGTTGGAGGGGTTCTTTTTTGTATGATTATGTATAATATGTATCAGGAAGTTGCCAGCTAAACTCTTTTGCTAAGGGTTTGGATCGGTCGGAGATGCTCTTAGGAGCGTAATATTTGTTCTAGTTAAGTATACAATTCAAAGTTGAATCCTTGCTTGCTATTTTCGTATGTTTGTTTGTTTTAAGACAGAAATCCATCCTGCTTTATGTTTAAGACAGATATTTATCATGATGTCCTTAACAAATATAGTTTATTTGTAACAATGTCTACCACATCGCTCCTGTATTGAAAGACATGCCGAACCAGCAGTTTAAAAGAGGGAGCAGTTCAATGACAAAATCAGCCTTGCGCTTGGGGCAATGACGCAGCTAGTGAGGTATTAACTGAGGCGCGTCAATTGCTGGTTGAAAACTATTTCCAAACCCTCTCCTTGGTCTTGGTTCTGTCTTGTACCATGGAGAATTTCTGGAAGGGCTCCCTGATCAGAGTAAAGCTCTGCAAATTTAGTGTCAATATTTGCTTTTAATTAAACAATAAAATAGAACCGGAAGAATAATACGAGTCAAAACAACTTATAAACTTTATAATACATTGCATATTATTTAAAATTCAAATTAATAAAACTTTTCAAAATCTTAAAATAGATCCTTTTAATAAAATTTTAAAATTGAAAGTGAGTTGAAAAATCCAAAAAGAAAAGCTTGATGGACCACGAAACCTCGAATTAACGCCTACTTCTTGTTCGTTTATAAAAACATTTCTTTATTCTTGACATGTGTTATTCAACTAGGGACGGATCAGTCGTACGAGAGCATATGCAAAAAGAGTCCTCAATAAGTTGTCAAATTTTACATGACATCACACTCTTAATTCACAACCTAATAAAATTTTAATGAAGTTCTGTGTATGATTGCGGTATGACATGTTAGTTGTATAAATGTTGGTTGACAATAAGCCGGGTGAATCCGACTCGACTTTCGTTTGAAATTATAGCCTTGTGAATCTTGAAATAATCGGTTAAAACTGTTATGAGAACAAAATGGGAGTGTATAATATACTATCGTAAAACAGAGGGAGTATTTGCTAATCAATATCGATATCTTTATTATTATTTTATATTAGTTTAAAATCCGTATGATGCACGGATTTTTAATTATTATTTTATTATTATTATTTTAATTGTATTTTTTTTAAAAATAATCAGGGATGTAAAAATAGCTAAACACTTTTAATTAATTAAAAACATTAAAACATATTTTAAAATAAATAAGTAAGGGTTTCATCGTTATATTTTTGAAAAAAGAGGGGTTTTAGTATGGAAAAATAAAAAATGTAACATATATTTAGTTTAAAAAGGTAAATGCCCGTGATATTTTTGGAAAATGGGGTTTTAAAATTTAATAATTTAAATTATTTAAATACGTTTTAAAATAAATAAGTAAAGGGTTTGCCCATTATATTTTTAGAAAAAGAATGGATTTTAGTGAGAAAAATAGAAAATGAGGGGTTTTAGTAAGGAAAAATAAAAAAAATTAACATGTTTTATTTTAAAAAGGTAATTGCCCGTGATATATTTGAAAAAGTATGAGAATTTGTTAGAAAAAATAAAAAAAATAATGTATTTTAGGTGAAAAAGATAATTAAGTAAGGTAATATTATTATTTAATAATATATTTCTATAAATAAGTAAGGTTAATTAAGTAAAAACACGAATTTAAGAAATGACAATTAAGTAAAATCACAACGTACCATACCGACCGACCAAACTTTTAATGTTTCGTCTAATATATAATAGTATTGATTGATACTCATATCCAACCGTTTTCTTCAGAATTTTATTATTATTTTTATATTCTAGTATCCGAACTTATTTTTACAGAATTTTATAATAATTATAATTATTATTATTATTTTAGTTAGAATTTTCGTGAATGATCAAAACGACACAGAAAATTCAAAAGAAACTTTATTTTAGGAATATAATTATCTATATCATTTAAAATCATTTTTTGCATAATGTTTTTAAAAAAATTTAGAGAAATTATTATAAAGACATGAAAAATTCAAAATAAATTTTATTTTAGGAATATAATTGTCTATTTCATTTAAAATCATTTTTTGTAGAATGTTTTTAAAAATTTAAATAAATTATTATAAAACCGTTGCGAAACACAGTTTAATAAACTAGTTAATTTCAAGGATAAAAATGGAAAGATTGTGGTTAATAAGCTGAATAGGAAACATTGCTGGTCACAAGTTAGTGGAGATAGGGATAGATAAAAAATTCGATTTGATGAATACTCAATTTATTCTAATTTTATTGAATTTTATCGAATTCGATATTTTATATTTGGCTTTAAATTTGAATTTATTTTTTAAACCCGAAAGGATTTGGATTTGAATATTAGGCATTCCGATCCAACCACCTCCCCCACCCGAAATTCAAAATTCGATCCAAATCCAATCCAAACCCGATACCCGAAAAAAATTCAATAATATTTATATTAATATATATGTTATATACATTAATATTTTACCTTTTCAAGTTTAATTTGTATTCTAGTATCTTGTATTAGTTTTAATTTGGGAACTAAGACTCTAAAGTCTAAACTTTATTTGTAATTCATTATAATTAGTAATATTTTTTGTTTATAAGCTGAACTTTTTATTTAAATTTAAAGTTTCTTGAGGTTCAAAAAAATATGTGGCACAAAATTCGAATTTGGATAAACGCGAATCCGATTCAAAACTTGATGAATTGGATTTGAACTTTGATTTTTAAAATTCAACTAAATTTGGATTAAATTTGATAGAAATATTTGAATGTAAATTTGAATATCTCGTAAATTCAACCCGATCCAAACTGTTGTCGTCCCCAACTCGAGAGAAATGCAAAACATTTACTTCTTCCGTCCCAGGAAGTTAGCATTTGAAATAAGATGTTCGACACACATTTTAAGGCTTCTTTAAAGTATAGTTTTATTAATTATTTTAAATTTTGTTTTCTTCTGAATAAAAATTAAATATTTGAATTTTTATTCAAAAAAGAAAAAAATTAAAAATAAATAATGAAACTATATTTTATACGAATCTTAAAATGTGTACCGATCCCTCCATTTTAAATGTTAACAAATTGATGGGACCGAGGAGATACTACATTAATGTAGTCTCCTTGACCAGGAAATGTGAACAATTTGTAACAGTTTGGGCCGGTGCAAGTGGCCTTATACTTTTATTCTGGTAATTGCGGCATGTAAGTTGGCTACTTTCCCTGGATTTAGTGAAATATTATAACTGTAAATTAATTGTAATTTTTCTTATATTTAATATTTGTAACTACATTTTCCCCTTACTTATCTACGTAATATATTCTCTAAACACGTATTTAAGAACGTTTTTCTCGTGACCGAACGAGGCATTAGTTAAACACGTTTATACATCTAATATACTAGCTTATATCCCCGTGCGATGCATGGTCTTCTTTAATATTTTTTTATTTTTTATTTAGATTTTAGTTATTATATATAATTTGATAAAATTTTAATATATATATATATATATATATATATATATTGGATTTATAAATCTAACAATATAATATTTAAATTTAATATATTATTGACGTAATCAATAGTAGTATTTTAGATATTAAAATATAAAATATTTTAAAATAACATATCTAATGATTCGTATTTTTTTACTCTTAAAAATCTAAAAAAGGACTCAAGTGCAAATATCAAAATATGTGCTTGTTCAATATACCGAGTTTATTTGAATATACTTTTACTTTTATTTTAATTAATTATCTCGTTTAAATTGAATGTTAAAAAAATTATAATAAACATGAATTTCATAAGTTTAATATAATAATATTACCAATATATCTATCTTTTGCCCGTGTTATTTTTAATTTGAACATGAGTTGTTTCGGTTAAAAAATATAAACATGTAATATCCTTAAAAAGACAATTAGTTACTTATTAACAATTATATAAAATTATATTAATTTTTTTATATATACGTCTGCATTACTTTTAGAAAATTAGTTGTTTAAGTTAGAAAATATAAAAGAGGTAATTTGTTTTAGCTGAAAAGAATAACTTGTTATTTATTAATATTTATATAAAACAATATTACCATTGTATATTTATTTTGCATGTATTATATTTAGAAGATAAGTTGTTTTAGTTAGAAAATATAAAACACATAATGTGTTTTAGCTGTCGGTTATAAATATATAATAATATTATCATTTTATATATATATTGCCCGTCTTATTTTTAGAAAATTATTTGTTTTAGTTAAATAGATATATGAAATAGGTAATATAATTTAGCTGAAAAATGTAATTGGTTATCAATAACTTGGTTTCCATATATGTTTCCTATTTATAAGATGAGTTGTTTTAGGTAAAAAATATAAAAATAATGTGTTTTAGCTGAAAAAGGTAATCAGTTATAAATATATAATAATATTACCATATTATATATATGTTGCCCATTTTATTTTTAGAAGATGAGTTGGTTTGGTTTAAAAAATAAATATAAAATAGGTAATGTAGTGAAAAAAGGTAATTGGTTATTAATAAATTGATTATAGATAGGCCCGTGAATCGGCCCAAATACCGACCGACCGACCAAAACTTTTAATGTTTCGTCTTTAATAATACTAGCTTATAGCCCGTGCGATGCACAGTTACTTAAATTTTATTTATAATTATTTTGTTTATAATTATATTTTTATTACCCATGCAACACACGATTGTTTTTTTAATATTTATAATTATATTTATTTATGAATATTTTAATATTTAAAAGTTATTAGTTTACATGATTAAATTATTGTTAAAAAAGATTTAGCCAAAAAAATTATAGTTAAAAATTTGATATTTATTATACTTTACACGCTCAATTTAATATTTGTTTATATTGAGTTATAAAAATTAGATTTTGCCAATTTTATAGTCCACATGAAATTCACAAAATAATCTTTAATTTAGTTGTGGTTTAATAGTTCTTTTTCAATTAAAAACTATTCTAAAACTAAAAAGAGAATAAAGTGACAAAATTTAATGTTGAGAATTCTATTCGATTTAGGAAATCTACGTATATGTAGTTTAGATTATTAGAATACCCTTTATTAACCAAATACAGTTTTTAATGTTAAATCTAACGGTTTTCACCTATCTATTTAACATTAAACGATTTTTATTATTTTGGTATTAAATGAGTTTTCTTATTTAATTACAACTATTTTTATGTTTTGACTTTTTAGAAAATCCAATCCTAATATAATATCTTTTAACTATATCATTTTTAGATAATAACTTCTTTTTATATGATATAATCTTGATCATGTATTTTTAAAAGTATAGGATCTAACGTTTGAGAATGTTTTGGCGGTATTTATGACCAAACTACCATGATAACATCATTAATTTTTCTTAATATTTATAATTTTTTTTAATTTATAATTTTTTTAAATATTTATTGCTAAAATATAATATACTCTTTTTTGTAATATGTTAAAGATGCGGGAACTTTGAACTTTTGAGAAAATAAATTATCAATTAAAAAATAATTTTTTTGTAATAGTTCTTGTTTTAAAGTAGTACACCGTGATCAAAATTCTGTATAAATTTCATTTTTTTATAGTATATCCTGTAAATATCTATGTTATTATATTAAAGACTAAATAATGAAAGCTTCTTATAACTTAAGTTTGGTCGTTTTGTTTGATCACTCAATCCATAATCGTTGAATCTTTCAAATTAAATTGTTGAAAAACGTTAGATATAACAGTAAAATTAAAATTTATAGATTTTTTTGAAAAATAAGAATTTTTTCATTTTTTCTTGCAGACATATGTTATTTGATAATATTTTTTGTAAAGTACAATTTTTCAGAAAAGTACTATACTAATTGATTAACAAACTTTTAAAGTTTCGAATTTAATAATTTACAATGTATATAGGTTTAAAAAGTAGCCGAGTCTAAAATTTCAAAATAAGGTTTTTTTAATATGAATATAGTTCTGCTAACAATGAAATTAGGTCTATATGAGTTCTTATAAAACAAAACCACCACGTATAATTTATTATTTAATAATAAATAATATTTGATTAGTTATGATATAAAACTTAATAAAATAGGATTAAAAATATGCACAATTTTATAAAATTTTATCCTCGTATTATTATATTCTTTGTTGATTTGAATTTTTCTTAGATTGATTTTAATTTTTGAACATAGATTTCTAAATTTAAAATAGTTAGAAAAAAATAATTAAATTGGTGTTAAAATAATGATGACATAATAATTATTATTAGAATTTAAATATTCACTTTATTAATTTGGGCTTTATCTTGTATTTTAAAAATCAGATTTTGACGATTTTACACCCCACATGAAGATAACTAAATTATATTTAATTAAAAGATGGTTTAACAATTTTTATCTAGGTGGAATTGTCCATGGAAGAGAAAAGAAAGTCACGAATATTTTACATGGAGAATTCTATTCAATATAGAAAACTTATTTATATTTGGTATATTTGGTTTAAATTATCAAAATACACCTTTTAGAATTTAAATATAATCCTATTATTAATAAAATAAACTTTTTTAATATTTGATCTAACGATTTTCATTTATCTAGTTAAGATCTAATGGTCCTTATTAATTTGGTTGTCTACGACCAAAATTTGGGATAATATCCTTATTATGATTATTATATATAAGGATTTAATATAATAAGGATATCAAGTATATACTGATATAAGTATTTTACTAACTGCTTTTACTTTTAATGTTTCGGTGTAAATAAAATTTTAAAATACATTATAACTTAAAAATTATTAAATAGAATAAAAATTATGTTATGATTATATAAAATTTTATTCTCATATTATTATATTCTTTATCGATTTGAATTTGTTCTTAATTAATTTTGATACTTTATTGAAAGAAACATAAAATTTCTATATTTAAAAGAATTAGTGGAAAAATAAATAAATTGATGCTACAATAATAAAAAAAATATTTATTAAAATTTAGATACTGATTTTAATATTTGGGTTCTATCCTGAGTTTTAGAAATTGATTTTTGACGATTTTACAACTCATGCGAAACTAACGAAATTATCTTTAATTTAATGATGGTTTAATAATTATTATCTAACTTGACCAGTTGACCTACCCATAAAATAAACTGAAAAGAAAAGATGGTTAAGAAGTTTTACACAAAGAATTCAATTCAATATAGAAAACCAATTTATAATTGGTTTAAATTATCAAAGCACACTTCTTAGTATTTAAATATAATCCTACCTTTAATCAAATACACATTTTAATATAAGTATTATATTCAAAATTATCGTTTATGAATATGAAACCCTCAACATTTTAATAATATTTTGATATTATCCTTTTATATTTGTTATATGTAAAATAATATAATTATAATTTGGATTAATCGAATTGTTATGTTCTTTCACGAAAAAAAAGTGTTTAAATTTATTCATGTACAGGAGTTCTCCTAAGTCTTTTATAACGTAGGGTATCATTGTAATCGATATGAATTGTTATCTTGATATTTGGTTTAACAATTATTATCTAACTGGAACTATACATAAATTCACGAGAAAAGATATTTAAGATTTTTTACATAGAAAAATTTTAAATTATCAAAATACACTTTTTAGTATTTAAATATAATTCTATTATTAATCAGATACACTTTTTAATATTAGATCTAACAATTCTCATCGATCTATTTAAGATCTAACTATAATTATTAATTTGGTCGTATACTGATCGTACACGGACCAGATCGATTTTAATTTTTTCTTAAATTGATTTTAATATTTTATTGAAATAAACATAGAATTTATAAATATAAAAGAATTAGGAAAAAAAATTAAATTGGTGCTAGAATAATAAAAAAATATTTATTAAAATTTAGATAATAACTTTACTGTTTGGGCTCTTGGGCTCTATCTTGAGTTTTAGACAACAGATTTTAACGATTTTACAGCCCACGCGAAGCTTACAAAATTATCTTTAATTTAATGATTGTTTAATAATTATTATCTAACTGGAACTATCCATAAAATAAAGAGAAAAGATAATTACGAATTTTTACATAAAGATTTCTATTCAATATAGAAAACCCATGTATAATAGGTTTAAATTACCAAAATACACCTTTTAGTATTTAAATACTGTCCTATTATTAATCAAATACAATTTTTAATATTATATCTGACGGTCCTCATCGATTTAAATATTTATAGTTTTATAATCCAACGGATCGTATACTTTTGGTAGTACAGTGACCGACTAAAATTTTGGATAAGATCTCCCTTACGCTTATTATATATAAGGAGTTAATAGTATAGATTTATTCAAATAGTTTTAATCATTTACTTCTTGTCATATATTCTCGTCGTTGCATTTCAAAATTTCAATTTAAAACATTTCGTTAATATTCAGCATATATACCAGGAGGGTTGTAATAATTAAAACCTTAAATTAAAACTTAAAAAAAACCAAAACCTCAACAGAAACATTAAAGTTCGTGAGTCACTATGAAGTAAAATAATATTATATTATATTTTTTTAAGGAGGAACCCAGCCCACTGCAAAAAACATGAGTATCTGTGTCACCTACGTGTCTTTCTTTAGATTGATGACAACGACACTCACGTTATCACTGCTCCGCCTAACAAACGCCAGCTTGGTTAATAACACCGATGCGTCCACGCACGCTTCCCCGCTGCCGGAGTCGTGTGCCGGCGCAGGTACCTTTCCGGCAAGACACATACGAGCCACGCCGCATGCAGTTTGGTTCGATACCACGTCCCATAATCCATCACTGGCTAGTATTAAACATTCGTCGTCGGGTGTTCGATTTATTATCGTCACTTCTGGTTCACAACTCACGTACGGCTTCAAATACTTGTCACCTGAAAATTTTAACAAAATTTATTACAAAATGGGTCGCCTTGTCGGAATATCTCTATTATATATCGGTTTTGATTTGGTGGAAACACAAGATATACATTACTGCCTCTGTCTAGTGAATTATTGTATATACTGGGATTGGGCACGGAGACTAAAAAAAGATATAAAAAATGAGTAAAATTAGATGAAAAGTGAGTAAAGTGGTGAAACCTATCAATATTTAATAATATATTTGAGATAGTGGAGGAAGTAGTGTGTGTAATACTAGTGATTTATATTGTTATAGAATAGAGATAGTGGAGAAATTAGTGGTTGTAATAGTGTTTTATATTATTAAAAGTTACTATTTTTGGAATATATAGAAATGAATGAAAAATCCCAAAATGAAAAGTGTATTAGGGACTATTATTATTCCTACAACGATAGATCTGTACCTATAGCTCTTGACATGGCTAGAACGCCGAGAACTCGTGGTCCGTCCCAGTAAATAACGCGTCCACCAGCAGCTTCAATTCGACTAAGCTCATCTGGACGATCAGGCTGTACAAGTTGTAATACAATTAATTAAGCTTAAGTAGATCTCTCGGTCCAAATTCGACACATAAAAATCATTGTTAAATTAAAGCTCTAGTTACCTTATGATCTCTGGATAGAGGTATAGCTTTGCCTTTCCTACACAAAACAGCTCTAGAATCGCCACAGTTAGCCACTACGATCTTATCCGGCGTTACAATTGCAACCACGGCTGTGGAACCGACAGCGTCCGACTCCAGTGAAGGTAGTTGGCATCTACAACCTGTGGCTAACACAACAGCTTCTTTGCCTGTAATCACCTCCTTGTCCATGCGACTGAAGCTTCTCTGCATCAATTCCTTCCACTCCGTAGGCTCGAGGGCCACCTTGCCATCTAACTCCTCCTTTACCAGCTCATGTAACCTTTCTTTACACCTCTTAGAGACCTGTTTAATAACAAGTAGAAAAATCAAATCCAAATCCGAAACATGAACAAATCGACTCACATGAGCTAATTTTAGTTTATACTTGAACAAACAGTTACAAAAATGGCACATATATATGCAGTTACATATATAAATAAATAAACGTACATGAGAACATCCGTGGCCATCGTAAACACCAAAGTAATGAAACTCCTTAGAATCTCCCATCTCCTTGTTACAAAACGAAGGATGAATAGCTACAAAATCTTCCATATCTCTTCTCCTCCCACAAATCGACGAGTGTCCAAATTTCGGACACTCGTCAAAAACAACCCTCTCTTTCTCCCCCACCAAACTTATCTCCTTTCTTTCCCTCACCTCCCCCGTCTCACCTTCCTTTTCACGTTCACCACCCGAAAACATCTGCACCCTCCGTCGCTTCTCTCCACCTCCCGCAGCATATTTAGCTCTATATAATTCCAACTTCCTTCGACGAGAAGCTCGCGCATCCTTCGTGCACAACGAGGATGATATTTTCGAACTCGAACCTTTATTCATCAAGTCTCCTGACCAAGTCTCTCCCGTTAGAGTACCACTAGATTTAAATTCTGTCATAAGTATTAGGGTTGATAGAAAATGATGGGAGGTTTATAAGGTAAACAAAAAAAACGGACGGACCGACTTTAGAGACTGAAAGAGGGTGGTTTGAATCGGGACCGTTGATTGAATCTGATAAAAACGGACACGTAGCCTGAATAAAGATACGTGGCCCAATTGAAAATAAACACGGCCGGAGATAGTTACTTGCTTAGGTGACACGCATGTGGTTAGTACTGAAAAGGAGGGACTCTGTAAATGAATTTTCGTTTCGGCTAAAGGGACGCGTGGCAAGGCATGAAGGCAGTACGATATCTCTATCTTGGCTTTTCAAATCTTTTCAAATCTTTTATTTGGTCCAAATACTACTCAAATTATTCTCTGTTGTTCTTTAGTTCCTTTTCCTAAAATTCTCAATTTAATCGATTAACTATTGTTAAAATTATAATTAGGGTAGGTTTGATATTGTAGTTAAAAATTGTTGTACTGTTGAAAAAGGTATTGTTAAAATAAGTGATGTTACGAAAATTGAATAATTGATTGGTAATAATTTTGAATTTTGATATGTGTATGTGTTGTTGGTGAATTTTGATGTCAAAATCAGTAATTAGTCACGCAAAAATTGAAAAGAGCTTTTCTCAAAAGCACGAAAGATATGCTTTTGAACCATATATTTACTGGATTTGACTCAAGAGAAAATCAATCATTAAAAAAATAGTAAAATTGTTATGAGCTGTTGGATTATTAGTAAATTAATTAACTGTCTAGATTCAACTCATTTTTATATACAAAATCATTATAAGGGTATTTTTGGAATAAAATAATTACATTATAAGTTCAATTAATTTAAATAAAGAATTTTAATCAATTACTCATTTTTTAAATTCTTCTCTTTTTATTCAATTTTAATTTTTTTTCTTAAAAATATTTATTTATTTTATTCAAAATTTTATACAAGAAAAGAATTTCTAAGATAAAAGGGTTCTACTACATAACCTATTTTGTTTTGTTGTATAAATACAGTGTTCTGTCACTGATATGCACATGAACTTCAAAATTCTACAACTTAACTTATTTTTTTCCACAAAGTTCTAGAAGTGAACTCGATTTTTTTATAATGTTCAACTGTTGAACAATGTTATTCATATTATTTTCATACCATAACTTTCGTATTCTATCGCTAAACATAAAAACCATGCAATCGAATTCGAAGTCAAACACATAAATTTTAAAGTTCTACAACTAAAATTACTTGTATTTAAATGTTCATCTGCTGAACACTATAATCTCATATTGTGTTTATACCATAACTTGAATATTTTTACAAAATTGAAAAAAATAATGGGAAAATTATATGATGATGATGATGAACTTTGTTATCGATATCTATGTATGATTATAATTATCGATCAAATATTAATTTGCTATAAATTATGTATTTTGTGGCTATAAATTGGCTATATATATATATATTATTTTAAAATATAAGTTAGAGTTATAAGAGTTCATAGGTTAAGGGTACATATATTATACTACACTGTATACTTAACTCATAAATTTTTCAATTTTATAAATTTGATACATTATATCTCTATGAAACTTACAATCAATTTTTTGAGAAAATATCATAATCGAAATGAACTTGTTTTTTAAATCAAATCCATTATACTGCAAGTTTTGAATATATTATATTGCAATTTCAGTGTTGTTATATAAGTGAAATTTGATACATTATATTTCTAGGAAACTTACAATCAATTTTTTGAAAAAATATCATAATCGAAATAAACTTGTTTTGTAAATCAAATCCATTATATATATATATATATATTGCAATTTTTGAATATATTATATTGCAATTTCAGTGTTTTATATAAGTGAAATATACATTATACTACACTAACGACCAAAGATGTCTACAATTTAAATGGTTTACACTAATCATATATATATATATATATATATCCTTTGTGGAAGAGTTTTCCTTGACCAATTACCTTTTTACTAAGAGCGGGCAATTCGAATAATGGGATCGACTTTGATTGAAATCACTTTTAGATCATATTGGATTTAATTTGATTTATAATATATTTTATGACAACTCAGATCTTATCGGAACTAATTCGGTTTAATTCAGATTAAAACCTGATGAAATTCGAATTAAGATCGGATTGAAATTGATTCAAATCTTTTTGGATCACTACTCTTTCTTTCTTTAATTCCCGAGGCTATAAAAAAATGTTTTATTATTAATGATATAATGAATATTTATAAAACTTTTGATTATATAATTATATTTTTGACATAAATTGTTTTAAAATATCAATTTTTCTAAAGGTGGGTTTACCATTAGTGTGTATGGACTATTGTTATGTCCCGTTGAATTATAATAACTAAACTAAAGTTAAATTCACAAATTTTCTAATTCAGATTGTATCCGATCTTATATTTCAAGTCATATTCGATTCAGATAATTTATTATTTATTTTGATCAGTTCAAAATCATGATCGAATTTAGTATTTTGATTTATTTTTGATTAAATTTTTGGCTCGAATAATTTTTGGAACAAATCAAATTAATTTCCAAATTATATAATTTGAATGTAATGTTAAATCTTGAAGTTACTATTCAAATTTTCGAATCTTAACACCATTTTGCCGAATCTACCGTCACTCAAATCATCACTCAAATCACAACTTTCTAATTAACAAAAATAAAATGAAAAACAATGACTTCTTTGCTCACCTCTAAATCCCAATTACCGTATTTCTTCCTTTTCTTTCCCTTCAAATTTCACTCTCATTAGTCATTAACTCATTACCTCCCTCTTTTCACTTGTTACTTTTCAAGAAATAGAGGACAATTAGAAAGAATGAAGCTTCTTCTTCATTGTTTTAACCAGAAAGTGTATACATGAGTTCTGTTACAGAGAGAGATCTTGCAGAGAGAGAGAGATCTAAAAGTGAAAATTAAGGAGTTACAACTGAAAATGTAACTCTAATATATGCAGCAAAACTATAGCTAGCATTTCCTATTTCTTCTATCGACTAACTAACTATCATGCTGACTTGGAAATGTGATTCTGAAACTGAGGAAGAGAAAGTATCTTTGTAAAAGCATCAGCAAGTTGATTTTGAGTTGGTAAGTATGTGAGTTAGAGAAGACCTTCAAGAACTTTGTCACGAGTGAAGTGACAATCAATATCAATATGCTTTGTTCGTTCATGAAAAACAGGGTTTTTGGCAATATGTATTGCGGACTGATTATCACAGTGAAGGGTTACAGGTTTGAGATTAGTGACACCAAGTTCTTCCAACAAACGAACTATCCATGTAACATCTGCAGCAGCCGAGGCCATTGCCCTATATTCAGATTCAGAAGAAGAACGAGAAATCGTAGCTTGTTTCTTTGATTTCCAGGCTATAAGGGAATCCCCAAAAAGTAAAACGTAACCAGTTACTGAACGTCTAGATGTCGGACAAGTAGCCCAGTCACTATCAGAATATGCCTGAAGTGTCAAAGAATCAGATTTCTTAAGGAGAATACCTTGATTAGAAGAAGTAGAAACATACTTTAAAGTATGAAGTAGAGCATCAAGATGAGAGGATCGTGAGGACTGGAGAAATTGACTTAAAACCTGAACAACATAATTCAAATCAGGATGTGTATTGGTAAGATAATTAAGTTTGCCAACAAGGGAACGATAAAGTGCAGGATCAGATATAAGATCACCATCATTAGGATGCAACTTAAGATTCAAAGGCAATAGTGTGGAAGCTTTTCGAGGCAAGTCAAATGGACAATCTGTCAACAATTCGTTGGTGAATTTGTTCTGACTGAGCGTAACACCAGTGGTATAATAACCAACCTCCAATCCTAAAAAATAGTGTAAGAGGCCCAGATCTTTAATACTGACACCTGATGAAGATGATTCTTGATAACACTGATAGAGAGCAAATCATCACCCGTAACTATAATATCATCGACATAAACAACCATAATGCATACTAAGGAACCTGTTCGCTTAATAAAAAGACTATAATCATTCTTCGATTGCACAAAACCTTGAGTAATAAGCTCATGAACCAGTTTAGAAAACCACTCACGAGAAGTCTGTTTAAGACCATACAACGATTTAACAAGTCGACAAACCAGATGGGATGGAACTTGCAACCCAAGAGGAGGTCGCATATACACTTCTTCCTTAAGATCATCGTGTAGAAAAGCGTTATTGACATCTAGTTGAAACAAATCCCAATGACGGTTAGCAGCTAAGGCAATTAAACAACGAACAGTGACCATCTTAATCACAGGAGAAAACGTCTCCTCATAATCGACACCAAGTTTTTGATTGAAACCTTTGGCCACAAGACGAGCTTTACAACGCTCCAAAGTTCCATCAGATTTAAGCTTTACTTTGTATACCCATTTGCACCCAATGGGTTTTTTTCCAGGTGATAAAGGGACCAAATCCCACGTATAATTAGTGTCGAGGGCCTGTAACTCTTTATCCATTACTTCGATCCATACTGGATCCTTTGAAGCTTCCAGATATGAACTTGGTTCAGTAATAACACATAATTATGAAATAAGAACTTTATGTTCAGGTGCAAAATTCTCAGAAGAAACAAAATTACAACGGTGAGAAGCAATAGATGAAGTAGCAATATGACAGTGATAATCCTTTAAGTAAGTAGGTGCAGTACGTTGTCTAGTAAAAACACGAGTAGGAATAGGAATCGGAGAAGATGAATGAAATGGAGTAGAATTAGGAGAAGTATGTGAACTAGAAGTAGTAGGAAAACTGTTTGAATTACTAGAAGTAGAAGAACTAGAGTTACGATAATCTGGTAAAGGAAAATCATCAAACTGAACAGATGTAGTAGTAGTGACAGAAGGAAGGAAAATAGAATTTGAGTAAGAAGAAGAATCAGATGTTGATGAAAGTAAATGGAATGGGAAATGTAATTCATGAAATGTGACATCTCGAGAAACGAAAACCTGTTTAATGACAAGATTTAGTATTTTATAACCTTTTTGTGTAGAAGGGTAACCAAGAAAAACTCCTGGTGCAGCACGAGGTTGGAATTTAGAACGTTGAATTTTGGATGTAGAAAAATAACATAAACAACCAAAATTACGAAGATCATGAAGCAATGGATCAGATTTATACAATATAGAGTAAGGGGAAGTATTACTAATGGATTGTAAAGGCATACGGTTGATTAGGTAGACTGCATAAAGAATACTATCTCCCCAATACTGAGGTGGAAGCTTGGACTGCAAAAGCAAAGCACGAGTTGTTTCTAACAAATGACGATGTTTATGCTCAACCACACCGTTCTGTTATGGAGTATGCACACAACTGTTTTGATTTATGATACCTCTGTTCAAATAAAATTGTTTCATAACACCCACTGTAAGCTTCAAAGCATTATCTGAACGAATACAAAGTACCTTTCCTTTGAAGTGTTTCAACATAGTTAACAAAGGACTCAAGTATAGCTGGAACATCAGACTTCTGTTGTAGCAAATGAACCCATGTATACCGACTGAAATCATCAACGATAGTAATAAAATATTGACAATTTGTATAAGTTTTTGTTCTGTAAGGACCCCAAATGTCAATGTGTAACATTTCTAAAATAGTTGATGTTTTGATTGAACTATGAGGAAATGATTTCTGACATTGTCTAGCTGCTGGACAAATTTGACAGATTACATAATTGGAATTAAACTGAAGAGCAGGCATAAGAATCTTCAACTGAGAAAATGGGAGATGTCCTAATCGCATGTGCCAGAGTTGAGCTATATTGGAAGTCTGAGTAAGAGAAATAGTGCAGACACTTTGTGGAACAGTATAAGTAGAAGCTGTCTTGCTATTAGTTACTGTATATAGGCCTTCAGTGAGTTTACCAAGAAGCATCAGAGGCTCTTTCTGAGAAACGACCTGTAGAACACATTGATTATCAGAAAAAATCATTCTGCATTGAAGATCTTTACAAAGCTTGTTAACTGAGATGAGCTAGAAGTGAAAGTCAGGAACATGAAGTACATCAGTCAGAATGATTTTATCATTGAGTACAACAGTGCTTTTGTGCAAAACTGGTATTTTACTGCCATCAGGAATAGTAATATGTTGATCGGAGACAGAGGTATAGTTCAGAAAAAAACCTAGATTTGGACAGATGTGGTCAGTAGCCCCACTGTCTACTAACCATTGTGATCTTGAGGAAGACAATAGACATATATTACCTGCTAAGAGAGCATGACCATCTGAGGTAGAATTATCATGAGATGGAAATTGCTTATGAAGCAATTCCAGAATCTGAGTATATTGTTCATCAGTAAGGCATGTAGAAGTCATGGAATTATGTTGAGATCCAACATTAGAGTCTCGCATAACTGGAGAAACATCTTCATCATTAGTAGGCAAGTTCTGAGAGATGACAGTAGCATCAGTAGAACTCATTTTTCTGTCTTTAAAACCATTAAAACCTGGTGGGAACCTATGAATTTGGAAACACCTGTCAGTACTATGACCTTGCACTTTACAATGTGTGCATAAATAATTTGCTCCTGGTTTAGATGGTCTTCTAGGTGCAGAATTCTGATTCTTAAAATTGTATGATCCACCAACTTGAGCACATGTTTGTCTCTGATAACTCTGATTTACAAAATTTCTCTGAACATTAGATGATCCATTTTGAGAATTAGATGGTCCATAGTGTCTTCTGTCTGCAACAAATTCCACGTTTTCAGAATGTAAAGACAATGATGAAATGTCCTTATGACTTTCTTCCTGAGAAACTAGCCTAAAAGCTTGTGATACAGTTGGCAATGGATGCATCATCATAATATGACCTCTAACAGCATTGTACTTATCATTCAGTTTAAGTAAAAACTGTAGTAGCCTTTGTTCCTGTTGTTTTCTGAAAAACTTTTGCCCCAAATCACAAGTACAATTGGTACAGGTGCAATTAGGAATTGGATCCAAGTCATCAATACTATCCCAAACTGTTTTAATCTTTGTGTAGAATTCTGAAACAGTTTGCTTATGTTGAGAAATCTCAATTAGTTCTTGTTCTAAGGAATACAATTCAGTAATGGATGAACAACCAAATCTTTTCTCCAAATCTCTCCAAATGGATCATGCAGTTTTGAGAAAAAACACACTTCTCGCAATAACATTATCAAGATTAAACAAGATCCAGGATATCACAAGAGAATTACATCGATCCCAAGCAATATAGTCAGGTGAATTTGTTTCTGGTGCAGTCAATATACCGTTAACAAAACCTAGTTTGTTTTTAGCTGATAAGATCAACATCATTGACCTTTTCCAGCTGATAAGATCAACATCATTGACCTTTTTCAGTTGTTGAAATTATTACCATTAAATTTGACTGAAACAAGTTGCGTCGTATTTGCATCAGAAGGATGAATATAATACACGCTTGATGGATCAGAATTCGATTGAATAGCTTGCGTTGTATGTTCGCTCATAGACATTTCGATTCAGTGATTTCACAATCAGAAAGACAATCAAGAAACGATAAAAAGTTGTATGAATTGAAACAGAGAATCAACCAATCGATTGAAACAACTAACTTGTTGTGAACAATACAATAATCAGAAATCAACAAAAATTAACTCAATCTTAAACGATAACAACACGATTTCAACAAGAACGATAATGTGTATGAACTGTACTTATGAAATGATACAATCAATGATGAATTTAGATAAGAAAACACCTTGAAGATTTGCAGAACCTTGAAGATTTGCAGGTTTTGACGAGAAATTCGACAAAATTGCACAATCAATCGTTGATGAGGATCATGATCGTAGCCGCTCGCTCTGATACCATGTTACTTTTCAAGAAATAGAGGACAATCAAAAAGAATGAAGCTTCTTCTTCTTCATTGTTTTAACCAGAAAGTATATACATGAGTTCTGTTACAGAGAGAGATTTTGGAGAGAGAGAGAGATCTAAAAGTGAAAATTAAGTAGTTATAACTGACTAACTAACTGTCTCTCGACTAACTAACTATCCTGTTGACTTGGCATGTATATTTGGTGTGTATTGTTGCGTAGCAGTGGTTTGATTTTGAGCAATGGTTTGTGATGTTGGTGGTAATGGAATATGCTTAATATCACTTTGTCTCTCACTTTGACTAGTGGTTCCGAACCATCGTCATTTCAGTTACTAGATTGTATTTGATTTTGAGCCTTTTTTGGAGTTATATGCAGGTTCTCGGCACTTCACGGTTTCACAAGACCTACGAAAAGAACCCACCGTCATTTGATCAGTCGAAACAAATAACTACTTCCTTAGATCGGGAAGAAAGGCAGCTCACATTTATTGGTATATGTCAAACTAATGTCATTTATAAAAATCTTATCCAACTTAAATATATACAAGTTTGATTGATACTTTGATACCATGTGAGCTAATATTTATGTGGATTTGTGAAGAATTTAAGAAATGTAACTAATGGTGTAAGAGAAAAATATAAGAACATGTGATTTAGCTATAAATAAAATGATTTAATAGTACAATTTGGCGTGAAATTTTGAGTCATGTCAATTAATTTAAAATTTAGTTAGCTGGAGCGTAGTGTTCTAAAAGTCGACTAACCGATAAATCGATCGATTAATCGATAGACGGACGAGTCTCGTCTCAATTAAGTGGAAATCGGGTAAAAAATGATTTTTTAATTAATCGATCAAAATTCGGTCGAGACGGGTCAAAAATCGAAATTAATCGATCAAATTTTAAAATAAAAAGTTATTATTTTTAAAAAATTAATAATTTATATAGTGACTATTATATGAGTATGAACTACTAATTTATTGAATAAATCTTTAATATGCAATTATATTCGTAAATTGACTTACTCTTTTCGTTCATATACAAATATATAATAATGATATGCGGTTTTTTCGGTAAATCTTATCATTTAAATATCAATATTGGACTAAAGATATATGATATTCCTTTGTAAATATTTTGAACACTTGATGATTTTAAAATAAAATTATATATTATTAATTATTAAATAAATTGCCTCCGATTAAAGGTCTAATTAATCAATCCAATTAATCACTAATTATTCGATTAATCACTGTAAGATACCTCTATCAACTAATGTCCATTTTCGTATTTTAAAACACCTTGAAGTAGAAAATATATAAACAATCAGGGAATCATCTTACCACATAAATCACAAAAGCCGTCTACATTATTACATTGAATAATGCTAGGGGTACCGAATTTGATACAAAAAGATGTACCGAATTACACGTGTTACAATCTGATTGGCTCTATGTTAATGGACCCACATGGATTCACATTAATAGAATCAATAAAAACATTTTCAAATGTCACATCACCATTGCCACATCATTTTGTACCAATTTTGGGTACCCAATTCGGTACCTCTAGCACTACTCTATTACATTACACCATTGCACATTGCAAATTGTGATTTTTAGTTCTTGCGGAGTAGTTGTTACGGTTTAGATTTTGTACAAATTACTTTCTCTGTCTCTCCCATTTCTTTACACTTTCTTTTTTGGTACGTCTCTCTCATTTTTTTACATATAAAAAATGGTAACATTTTATAATATAGATTCAATCACATTCACTACTTTCATCCAACATACGTACTTTATACCCACTTTATACATTAAATATTGATTGATCTCACCACTTTACTCATTTTTTTTATTTGTTCCTATTAATTTATATTTTTTCTTAACCTCCGTGTCGTGCTCTCAATGTAAATAATTGAGGGGGACGGAGGGAGTATATGATATGATGTGGGTTGCAAGTTGATATTTTAATAACGCATACACGCGGTTCAAATTGCATTTCACCGTCATTTTATATATGCATGATACATATAAATTATGTATAAATACATTTAATTATCTGTACAACCTTTAAAACGATTTATAATCATTCTATGAAAGAATTACATTGTAAATTAACGTTATTTAATATTATCAATTTAACGGCGTTACAATTCTTTGATCGAAAGCCTCTGATATTGGGTCTGTTTGGGTGACTTGATTTATACATTATAAGTTAATAAGAGCTTATGGCTGGTGTTTGTCAACCCAACTTATGAGCTCAACTTATAGCTTATAATATGTTGATAAGTTGATACGTTGAATGTTAATAATGAGGTACATTTTCCTGAACTTATTGACTTATTACTTGATTTCTTTGTTTTTTAATACTTTATATTTTTACCTTTGTGTTTTTAAATATTTTTTTAATTTAAAATGCAAGTGTTAAAATCATTGTATTTTAATTATTATTTTTTTCAAATTTAATTTAGCAAACTCTTAACTAATTTATAAGTAAATTTATCCAAACACTCGTATAACTTATAATAATTCATCAACTTATCACGTATACGACACTTACTCATTTTAAGTTATAAATCAACTTTTTTGTGATAACTCAAACACGTACATTATAACATTTCCGGTTTTGCACTATCACCAATTCACCATATTACTTTTATGGTGTTGTTGGATAATCAAGGCACGTTTGAACTTATATATATATTTAAAAACTCGATTGTACTAATAAAATAATAATCAATCTTCACATTATTTTAAGATATATAATAAAATTTCTTTAAATTAATACTTTTTAAAGTGACATTTTTTTTTTAAATTGATAAAAATTCTCAATCCCAAGTCAGGACCAATATTAAAATTTAATAACTTTTCTATCGGGATAACTAATTTTTTTATAAAAAAATCGTAGTGTTAAGTATCGGTTTCAATGTTCACATAAAGTAATATTTTTAATAAAATACACATTTTTATATACTTCACGAATATGAAAAATATTTCATGATAATATTTTGGCAAATATTTTCTTCTCGAATAATTTTTTAAACATTAATTATCATTTTTATTGTCTTTAAATAGTTATTATGATCTTCGTATTGTGGAGATGTCTATATATATAATGTTATTGAAATAATTAATAATTTTTTGATATAAAAGTGTTAACGTACATAATATTAGTATATATATTATAGAATTCAAAATAATTATACACATTGAATATTGGGTTTTTTTTCAAAAATACCTCAACAATGAATCTCTTTTTCATAAATACGGTCCCTTTAAACTTTTTTTACAAAAACACAATTACAAAATGTTTTATTTTCAAAAATATAACCTGCAGCTTACTTCAAATTCCATTTTTTTTCAAAAGTTGATTTTGAATTTGATTCAGGTTGCACTAGGTACATTTAAAAAAAATAATAATAAGTTTTGAGCCTCAGAAATGCTACATGGTATCAATCAATTTCAATTTCGTTCTTCGTTCGACTCAATTAACTCTATGCAACTTTAAAAAAGAGTAACTTTAGTAGCAATTGGGATCAAACAAATGCAATTTCAATTTCAATATGACATTCTATCAAACAACTGATATGCAGATTGAAACCACCTAACCAATCCAAATCAACTACGCCTTTTTAACTAACAAACAACAAAATCAACTAAAAACAAATTCATGGATAATTAAAATCAACCAAAATTCACAATAACTCAACGGATCAACTCAAATACAAATAACATATTCAATTTATCGTTATCAGAGATCGAAATCAGAATTCTAAATTTTGCGGCTGCGCCACCGTAGTGAAGAATCATAAACCACAAATATATATACATATATTTACATATATGCGTGTTGGACATAAATATAAAAAACAAAGAGATAAAGAACGGAAGAAAGTTGCAATAGAATATGAGATTACGAGGGAATAAATCAAAAAACGATTATGAGGGGAGTAAATCAAAAGAAAGCTCGAGAATTGAGGACAAAAATGCGAAGAAATGAGGTAAAGTACGGGAGAAGAAAAGATGTCGTATATATGTGTTTGACAATCTGTGAAAACAGTACATAAAATAACGTGGTCGTGTGTGAGTAACATTAGAAGAATTAAACAAATAAACGGAGGAGAAAAAGAACAAAACCGAGTCAGCGTCACTCTCAGCGAGCCGGGGACGAACAAGAAACTATCATAAGGAAGAGAATAGAGATGTGTATGAGAGAAGGATGTGTTTCAAATAAATAACCTCAACGATATATAAGAGTATATATAGACTAGGAACACAATTTTCCCTCGAAATCCCATGATTTGCACCCCCTACGCGCACATAGGTGATGGAGCAACACATTACTAACACACTTCACAAGTGTCTTGCTATATAAACCCATAAAAGGGTCTTTTCCCTTTTAATGTAAGATTAAGTTCCAACTTCTAATTTTCCACTTCCAATGGAGCAAATTTGGATAATCACATCTCATACATTCCTTAGTCGTTAAGAGTGTTTGAACATGTATTAGAAAGATCTCGCGGAGGAGAACATACTCCAAGCATAACTTGTTGCGAACACGCACACAAGACTAACTCAAATCAGAACTCAAAATAACTCGATAATGTGGGGTTAAAAACCCATAATTTTCAATTTAGAAACTATAAAGACGTAGAACTAGTAAAGATATTGATGCACCGTATTTTTAAAAATAGTTTACAAAAAACACATATTTCGGGTAATTACCCTTGAATACATCATAACGTAGAAAATATATTTTGATTATTTGAAGTTAAAAAAGTGTAAATATCAGTTATATGATAACATCTCTAAGATGAATTTTTTTTTTCCTGTACTAAGGAATAAGGATATCACGTTAGAGGTATTTTATTGTACTAGCTTATAGCCCGTGCGATGCACGGTTACTTAAATTTTATTTATAATTATTCTGTTTATAATTATATTTTTATTACGATGTAACACACGATTGTTTTTTTTATATTTATAATTATATTTATTTATGAATATTTTAATATTTAAAAGTTATTAGTTTACATGATTAAATTAGTCAAAAAAAATTATAGTTAAAAATTTGATATTTATTACATTTTACACGCTCAATTTAATATTTGTTTATATTGAGTTATAAAAGTTAGATTTGACCAATTTTACGGTTCACATGAAATTCACAAAATAATCTTTAATTTAGTTGTGGTTTAATAATTTTTATTTCAATTAAAAACTATTCTAAAACTAAAAAGAGAATAAAGTGACAAAATTTAATGTTGAGAATTCTATTCGATTTAGGAAATCTACTTAACTTATATGTAGTTTAGATTATTAGAATAACCTTTATTAACCAAATACAGGTTTTAATGTTAAATCTAACGGTTTTCACCTATCTATTTAAGATTAAACGATTATTATTATTTTGGTTATAAATGGGTTTCCTTATTTAATTACAACTATTTTTATGTTTTAACTTTTTGGAAAATCCAATCCTAATATAATATCTTTTAACTTATATCATTTTTAGATAATAATTTCTTTTTATATGATATAATCTTGATCATGTATTTTTAAAAGTATTGGATCTAACGATTGAGAATGTTTTTGCGGTATTTAGGACCAAACTACCAGGATAACATCATTAATTTTTCTTAATATTTATAATTTTTTAAATTTTTAATTTTTTTAAATATTTATTGCTAAAATATAATATACTCTTTTTTGTAATATGTTAATGATGCGGGAACTTTGAACTTTTGAGAAAATAAATTATCAATTAAAATATATTTTTTTGTAATAGTTCTTCTTTTAAAGTAGTACACCGTGACGATCAAAATTCTGTATAAAATTCATTTTTTTTATAGTATATCCCGTAAATATCTATGTTATTATATTAAAGACTAAATAATGAAAGCTTTCTTATAAGTGTAGTCGCTTTGTTTGATCACTCAATCCATAATCGTTGGATCTTTCAAATTAAATTGTTGAGAAACATTACATATAAAATTATCATGTAGAATGATCTAAGATTTGAATCTACCAACAACATATTAAAATTTACAGGTTTTGTTTTGAAAAAAAAAAAGAATTTTTTTCATTTTTTTTTCTTTCAGACATAGGTTATTTGATAATATTTTTTGTAAAGTACGATTTTTCAGAAAAGTACTATACTAATTGATGAACAAACTTTTAAAGTTTCGAATTTAATAATTTACAATGTATATATGTTAAAAAAGTTAGGTCTGTTCAGTAGCTGAGTCTACAATTTCAAAATACGGTTTTTTAATAAGAATATAGTCCTGCTAACAATGAAATTAGGTCTATATGAGTGCTTATAAAACAAAATCACCATTTACGTATAATTTATTATTTAATAATAAATTATATTTGATTATTTATGATCTATAACTTAATAAAATAGGATAAAAAATATTCACAATTTTATAAAATTTTATCCTCGTATTATTATATTTTTTTGTTGATTTGAATTTTTCTTAGATTGATTTTAATTTTTGAACATAGATTTCTAAATTTAAAATAGTTAGAAAAAAGTAATTAAATTGCCGTTAAAATAGTGATGACATAATAATCATTATTAGAATTTAAATACTCACTTTACTGATTTGGGTTTTATCTTGTGTTTTAAAAATCAGATTTTGACGATTTTATACCCCACGTGAAGATAATTAAATTATTTTTAATTAAAAGATGGTTTAACAATTTTTATCTAACTGGAATTGTCCATGGAAGAAAGTCACGAATTTTTTACATGGAGAATTCTATTCAATATAGAAAACTTATTTATATTTGGTATATTTGGTTTAAATTATCAAAATACACTTTTTAGAATTTAAATATAATCCTATTTTAAATAAAATACACTTTTTTAATATTTTATCAAACGATTTTCATTTATCTAGTTAAGATCTAATAGTCCTTATTAATTTGGTCGTCACGATCAAAATTTTGGATAAATCGCTATAATGTTATTATATAAAAAAGTTTAATATAATAAAGATATCAAGTACATACTGATATAAGTATCTTACTAACTGCTTTTAGTTTTAATGTTTCGGTTTTATTTATAGTATATATAAAATTTTAAAATACATTATTACTTTAAAATTATTAAACAGAATAAAAATTATGTTATGATTATATAAAATTTTATTCAAATATTATTATAGTCTTTATCGATTTGAATTTGTTCTTAATTTATTTTAATACTTTATTGAAAGAAAGATAAAATTTCTATACTTAAAATAATTAGTGGAAAAATAAATAAATTGGTGCTACAATTATAAAAAAAGTATTTATTAAAATTTAGATACTCATTTTACTATTTGGGTTCTGATATGGGCTAAAAATAACCCTAGATATGTAATTAATGATATATTAATTAGACCTAGTTCGGTCCAAGAATTAGGCCCGATAAAAGGCCCGAAACCCTAATCATTTATTAATTTCGTAATTAATAAATAGGGAAAATGTACAGCTCATTAAATGAGTTCAAATATGATAAATATCTTGATGAAAGGGTCCAGAATCCCAATCAAACAATATGATGAGTCACAACACTTATCAGATAAGGATAAAACTTGTCTACCAAGTAATACACTCCTTATCAGTCATCAATAATGAGACTTATCAGCTAAGTCTCCTACACTTACTCTAAATACAAGGCTCCTGACGCCTATATAAGGACCCTCGTCCTTCATTCTAGAACTACGTTTTTTGGCTTGATTCTCTACATAACAGAGATACGTAGGCATCTTGTGAGGACCTGTTTAGTCACGAACCACGAGAGCAGCCATAAAGACACGATTGTCCACCATCATTCATTGAATACAGCCGTCAACATCTAAATCTAATTTTCATTCCATAACATTTGGCGCCGTCTGTGGGAACCTTACAACAACCATGGCTATAACACGAAGAACAGCAACCGCTACTGGATCAACTGTCACCACCACTGTTCCGATCACCACGGAACCAGGGTCGTTACCCCTCACCACAGAGATGGTTTCTCAACCACTAGGGACGTTGCCCATCACCACAGAGGTGGTTTCTCAACCACAAGGGACGAATCCCCAAGCTTCCATACCTCAGAACGAGACTAACCCTCTTCAGATGGTTGTCTCGCCCCTCGACCATAACCTTCCCTATGGAGCACAGATCTCCACAACCGTGCTTCCTATAAGCACCAATCCAGCATACGGACTGCCCAACTATCCCCCTGAAGCCGGAGGGAGTGGCCATGCCCCAATAATTCATGAACCATACGAACCTCCCTACATTCGAGGATTGGGACCTGTCCCTGAAGGAAGATACTTGGATTATTCTGGGCCCTACTCTGATGACTACTCGTCTGATGAAGGACGAGATCGAGCACCCAGAAGAAGAAGAGCCAGCAAAGAGCCCCTTGGAAGAAGGAATCGGGGGGCAACTACAAGGGCACCTATGACTGCCATGGAAAGGATAAGGGCTCATGAGGCTGAGATCCAGAAACTAAAGAAAAACATAGAGATAGAGCAACAAAGGAGGCAGACTCAGCCTTCGAACCAAGGGGCAGGAGATGTCCCCATAATTGATTTAGGAACACCTTCAAGGAGGCAAGAAGGAGCTAGGGCTCCAAGGACGGAGATTCCCAAGTCAGATCCCCGTGTTTTAACACAACTGGGTGACCCAGACGATCCTATTCCACCCTTCACTGAAGAAGTAATGGACGCTCATGTATCAAGGAAATTTAAGATGCCTACTATCAAGGCATATGACGGAACGGGTGATCCCGCAACCCATGTGAGGACTTTTTCGAATGCACTGTTGCTGCAACCAGTCACTGATGCTCTTAAATGTAGAGCGTTTCCTCAAACCCTGGCTGGCATGGCCCAAAGATGGTATAGCCGCTTGCCGCCCAACTCTATCAGTTGTTTCAGAGATTTGAGCACGGCCTTCATCAGTCAGTTCATTAGTGGACGGGTACATGAAAAAAGCTCTGCTTCACTCATGAACTTAACTCAAGAAAAGAACGAGACGTTGAGAGATTACCTCAAACGTTTCACCAAGGAGACATTAAACATACCTGATCTAGATAACAAGGTAGCTATGATAGCCCTTCAACAAGGAACCACAGATGTCTTTTTCAAGATGTCATTGGCTAAACACCCCCCTGAGAGCATGACTGAGCTCCAACAAAGGGTTGGAAAGTACATCAAAGCTGAGGAAAGCATGAAGAAAACTGACACAGGTGGTGGAAATAATGGTGGCTCGAATAAGCGAAAGACGGAGCAAGAGTATGATGTCAAGGACAAATATCCTCGTACGACTAGAGACTCTGATTCAGACACGAAATTTACCGAATATGCAAGGTTGAATGCTCCAAGGAGTCAAATCCTCTTTGACATTGAGAAAGATAGGGACTTTCGATGGCCGAAGCCACTAAGGGGAGATCCTGAGAAGCGAAACAAGAACAAGTATTGTAGGTACCATAAAGACTCGGGCCATGATACTGATGATTGTAGGCAACTCAAGGATGAGATCGAGTTCTTAATCCGAAAAGGAAAACTCGATAAGTTCACTAAGGATGGGAATCGAGGAAATCAGCATGGAAACTATGAAAGGAAAAATTATGATACGAGGGACGACGACCAAGATCATAATCCTAAGGCCCGAGGGCCTGTTATCAATATGATATATGGAGGACCAGCTGCTACGTTAAGGCCTAAGAGAGTCGGGGGGCAGGTTCTCCCAATCGAGGTTATGGATTCAAGAGATGACGAAGAAATAAGGGACTGAGATGCCAGGAACATGGCATGCCCCAAATTTGAAAGTTTATTATGTTTAATTGTTTCCTAATAGTACAAGTAGCAATAAGGTCGACGAAACCATTCTGAGCTCTTAAGCTCTTAGTAGGAAGTAAAGCACTATGTAAGGGTTGAACCCTCTTTTTTAAAGAAAATATTCAAGTTCTTTTTCACTATTTTATTACTTATCTGTGTTTGAGCATTTCCTTATCGTTTTGTTAAAGAGCAAGTTGTACCAATAGCATTTGATTAAAGTGCCAGCCCATTCAAGAGGCCAAGTACTAGGAATTGCCTTACAAAAGATAAGTTAAATAAATATAAGTGAGCAAACAAAACAGATATAACATAAATAGCATGCATGGATGGAAGGTCCCGAAGGATCAAAGAGTTATGTTACAAACGCCAAATAAAATCTTAAAGTCCATAAAAGGACCTTAAATAAAAACAAGATATAGAGAGCCACGCAGGGCCAATAAAATCTACTCTAAGTCATCAGCGGGTCCTTGTCAAGAACAAGGGCATCCCCACGAGGGGCATCTAAGTCCTCTATGAAGTCATCAGTGGTCTCGGACTCATACAAGCCTCGAACGGCTATTAAGGCCCAGGCATTAGCTGACTTCGTGGTTGAATTCACCATTAACAACCAAGAAGTCGGGGGGCAAGAGATAATACCCCATGAATACCCGAAGTTGGGTGTTCTATTTTGATGGACCATCAAAAACAAAATCAAGCGGAGCAGGTTTAGTGTTACAAAGTCCTGATGGATTTTTCATAGAGTATACACTAAAACTTGACTTCCCAACGACAAACAATGAGGCTGAGTATGAAGCCTTGATAGCTGGCTTAGGGCTGGTTGGAGCATTGAGAGTTAAAACCCTGAAAGTAGGTGGAGACTCGAGGCTAGTGGTTTCCCAAGTAAATGGGGAATTTGAGGCCACAGATAAAGTCATGGCCAAGTACTTAAAACTTGTTAAGGCCATCATGACTCAGTTTGATGAATGCTATGTAGAGCACGTTCCGAGGGAGGAAAACGTGAAGGCTGATGCCTTGTCTAAGTTTGCCTCTTCTGAAATTGAAAACTATGCAGGGAGTGTATACTTCCAAGTCTTGAAGACCCCAAGCATCAACGAAAAGTTGGTAGCACCCATTGGTATTTCCAGTTGTTGGATTGATCCCATCAAAGCTCATCTGGAAACTGGGTGGCTGCCCAACGACACTTCAGAAGCACGAAAGCTATACGTCAAAGCACTAAGGTATGCCCTAATTGAGGGAATCCTATACAAAGAAGACTTTCATTATTCCTTATCTGAAGTGTTTAAGACCCCAAGAGGCAGAATTGGCCCTAAAGGAAGTACATGAAGGAATCTGTGGGCAACACTTGGGGGGCAGAGCCCTTGCACATAAAGTTACCCGTCTAGGTTTCTATTGGCCAAGCATACTTGCTGATGCTAAAAGCTATGTGAGAAAATGTGAACGGTGCCAGAAACATGCACCAGTGGTTAGACAACCACCTAAGATGATGACATCCATTAACTCTCCTATCCCTTTTGCTATGTGGGGAATGGATATACCTGGGCCATTTCCAATGGCGAGTGCTCAAAGAAAGTTCTTGATAGTGGCAATTGACTACTTCACCAAGTGGATTGAGGCTAAGCCATTTAGCCAAGATGACCACCAAGCAAGTGATGCAATTCTTCTGGGAAAATGTGATATGTAGGTATGGAATTCCCCGAGTCCTTGTTACGGACAATGGAACTCAATTCAAACAATGATGAGTTCAAGAAATATAGTGAAGAGAATGATATCCAATTACGCTTCACTCCTGTTGCGCATCCTCAAACAAATGGGTAAGCTGAGGTTGCAAATCGAATTATCCTAGATGGACTAAGGAAAAGAGTTTAACACTCCAGAAACACTTGGGTAGACGAATTACTCCCCATACTTTGGGCATATCGTACTACATGTAAAGTCACCACTGGAGCAACCCCATTTCTGCTGGTATATGGGGCAGAAGCAATGGTTCCAGTAGAGATTACCCACACGTCTCCAAGAGTTGAGGATTACGAACCAGAAACAAATGGAGAAGGCTTGAGGTTAGCTTTAGATCTAATTGATGAAGTTAGAGACGAGGCAAATGCCAAGATAGTTCAGCATCAGAAACGAGCATCTTTCTATTACAACCTAAGGGTTAAAGAGAGATTCTTCAGTCAAGGAGACTTAGTCCTCCGAAAGATTGAGGCATCCGGAGTTGGACAAAAAGGCAAGTTGGCCCCAAATTGAGAAGGACCATATCACGTTAAGAACGTGTTTGAACGAGGCTCGTAAAAGCTAGAAACCCTCGAAGGGCATGAGGTGCCAAAAACTTGGCATGCCTCAGACTTGAAATCATGATCTTCCTAGAAAGCAGATGAAGGATTGAGCCCGTTTTGATGGGTAGAAACATCCTCAAAAGCTTTGTCAAGACAAACTACAAATTATTGCAAAGGAAAACATACAAAATATGCATGTCAACTACACAAATAGAGTTGAATACAACGAACCCCGAAGGGTTGAAACCCCTGAAAATTCGAGGAAGTATAGCTCAGAACGAGCTTCGATTCGATATACTGGAAGCTCAAAATTAAAGAAACGAGTGAAATGTTATGTCTATCTTCGTTCATGAAGACCCCTCAATGTGTTTATTACTTTTCATGATCCAATCATGAATAATAAATAAACAAAGCATATGTCACAAGCACAAATTAAAACAAAGCCCTAACCCGCGGATCGAGGGGGCAGCGCGCCCCCCGATGGCGGAAAATTTTGCAAAATCATGTATCAGAATACAAGCAAAATCATGTATCAGTATACACACGACCCAAATTCCAGGTCGAATTTACACTGCATCCTGGTCGAACAAACCTGTTCGAAAACGAACTAAAAAATGAGTTCGACATGTTCGATCTGAAGACAGTTTGAGGTCGAAAAACTGAATAAAGTTTCTGGTCGAAATTACACGAGGTTGAGGTCGAAACTTTGAGCTCGAAAATACACTGTAATTCCTGATCGACATGTTCGACCTTGTCCCCCTTTCTGGTCGAAAATAGCCTGGAGAATCCTGGTCGAAAATGACCTAGGATTCCTGGTCGAAAAATCCAGGTCGAAAATGACCTAGGATTCCTGGTCGAAAAATCCAGGTCGAAATAGCCTGGATTCCTGGTCGAAAATTCCTGGTCGAATTTATACTAAAATTCCTGGTCGAACCATTCGACCTCACCCCAGTCCTGGTCGAAAATTCCTGCTCGAAAATGCAAAGAAACGAGGTCGAAAATTCCTGCTCGAAAATGCAAAGAGATGAGGTCGAAAATTTGAGGTCGAAAAAGACCTAAATTTCCTGGTCGAACTGATCGACCTCATTCCAGTTCAGGTCGAAATTGACTTGACTTCCTGGTCGAAATTGACTTGACTTCCTGGTCGAAATTGACTTGACTTCCTGGTCGAAATTGGCTTAATTTCTGATCGAAAATACTCTGAAAATTCCTAAAATATTAGGAATAATACCTGTGGGTACATGAAAATTCCTAAAATATTAGTAATAATTATTAAAAATACCTGTGGGTACATGAAAATTCCTAAAATATTAGGACTAATTATTAAAAATACCTGTGGGTACATGAAAATTCCTAAAATATTAGGAATAATTATTAAAAATACCTGTGGGTACATGAAAATTCCTAAAATATTAGGAATATTTCATATAAATGTCAAATTAGCCTCGAATAAGGCAACAATCGTCATAAATGTGTAGGTCGCTCCACACTTTGCAATAAGGCGATATTTGTGAAACACTGGTGTAAATAAAGTCCTAGGTAAAGGATAAAAAGACCCCGAATCTCGAAAAAGGTCAATATAATTTCTACGAAAACTTGAAAAGTTTTCCTAGAAATTGGGGGGCAAATGATATGGGCTAAAAATAACCCTAGATATGTAATTAATGATATATTAATTAGACCTAGTTCGGTCCAAGAATTAGGCCCGATAAAAGGCCCGAAACCCTAATCATTTATTAATTTCGTAATTAATAAATAGGGAAAATGTACAGCTCATTAAATGAGTTCAAATATGATAAATATCTTGATGAAAGGGTCCAGAATCCCAATCAAACAATATGATGAGTCACAACACTTATCAGATAAGGATAAAACTTGTCTACCAAGTAATACACTCCTTATCAGTCATCAATAATGAGACTTATCAGCTAAGTCTCCTACACTTACTCTAAATACAAGGCTCCTGACGCCTATATAAGGACCCTCGTCCTTCATTCTAGAACTACGTTTTTTGGCTTGATTCTCTACATAACAGAGATACGTAGGCATCTTGTGAGGACCTGTTTAGTCACGAACCACGAGAGCAGCCATAAAGACACGATTGTCCACCATCATTCATTGAATACAGCCGTCAACATCTAAATCTAATTTTCATTCCATAACAGGTTCTATCCTGAGTTTTAGAAATTGAATTTTGACGATTTTACAACCCATGTGAAACTAACGAAATTATCTTTAATTTAATGATGATTTAATAATTATTATCTAACTTGAACAGTTGACATACCCATAAACCGAAAAGAAAAGATGGTTAAGTATTATATTCAAAATTATTGTTTATGAATATGAAACCCTCAATATTTTAATAATATTTTGTTATTATCCTTTTATGTTTGTTATATGTAAAATAATATAATTATAATTTGGATTAATCAAATTGTTATGTTCGTTCAGAAAAAAAAATGTTTAAATTTATTCATGTACATGAGTTCTCCTAAGTCTCTTATAACGCAGGGTCCACATGTATCATTGTTATATGATATACATAAGCATTATATTGATAATTTTTAATATTGTAATCGATATGAATTGTTATCTGATATTTGGTTTAACAATTATTATCTAACTCGAACTATACATAAATTAAAGAGAAAAGATATTTAAGAATTTTTACATAGAAAAATTTAAAATTATCAAAATACACTTTTTAGTATTTAAATATAATTCTATTATTAATCAAATACACTTTTTAATATTAGATCTAACAATTCTCATCGATCTATTTAAGATCTAACTGTAATAATTAATTTGGTCGTATAGTGGTCGTACACGGACTAGATCGATTTTAATTTTTTCTTAAATTGATTTCAATATTTTATTGAAATAAACATAGAATTTATAAATTTAAAATAATTAGGAAAAAAATTAAATTAGTGCTACAATAAAAAAAAAAATATTAAAATTTAGATAATCACTTACTGTTTGGGCTATATCTTGAGTTTTAGACAACAGATTTTAACAATTTTACAGCCCACGCGAAGCTAACAAAATTATCTTTAATTTAATGATGGTTTAATAATTATTATCTAACTGGAACTATCCATAAACTAAAGAGAAAAGATAATTACGATTTTTTACATAAAGATTTCTATTCAATATAGAAAACCTATTTATAATTGGTTTAAATTATCAAAATACACCTTTTAGTATTTAAATACTATCCTATTATTAATCAAATACAATTTTTAATATTATATCTAACGGTACTCATCTATTTGAATATTTATAGTTTTATAATCCAACGGATCATATACTTTTGGTAGTACAGTGACCGACCAAAGTTTGGATAAAATCTCTCTTACGCTTATTATATATAACTAGCTTATAGCCCGTGCGATGCACGGTTACTTAAATTTTATTTATAATTATTTTGTTTATAATTATATTTTAATTACCCATGGAACACACGATTGTTTTTTTAATATTTATAATTATATTTATTTATGAATATTTTAATATTTAAAAGTTATTAGTTTACATGATTAAATTATTGTTAAAAAAGATTTAGCCAAAAAGAATTATAGTTAAAATTTTGATATTTATTATATTTCACACGCTCAATTTAATATTTGTTTATATTGAGTTATAAAAGTTAGATTTGGCGAATTTTACGGTCCACATGAAATTCTATTCTAAAACTAAAAAGAGAATAAAGTGACAAAATTTAATATTGAGAATTCTATTCGATTTAGGAAATCTACTTATATGTAGTTTAGATTATTAGAATACTTTTTATTAACCAAATAAAGTTTTTAATGTTAAATCTAACGGTTTTCACCTATCTATTTAAGATTAAACGATTTTTATTATTTTGATATTAAATGGGTTTCCTTATTTAATTACAACTTTTTTTTTATGTTTTAACTTTTTGGAAAATCCAATCCTAATATAATATCTTTTAACTTATATCATTTTTAGATAATAACTTCTTTTTATATGATATAATCTTGATCTTCTATTTTTCAAAGTATTGGATCTAACGGTTGAGAATGTTTTGGCGGTATTTAGGACCAAACTACCACGATAACATCATTAATTTTTTAAATATTTTTTTAATATATTTTTTTAAAATATTTATTGCTAAAATATAATATACTCTCTTTTGTAATATGTTAATGATGCGGGAACTTTGAACTTTTGAGAAAATACATTATCAATTAAAATATAATTTTTTTTTTTGTATTAGTTCTTCTTTTAAAGTAGTACACCGTGACGATCAAAATTCTGTAAAAAAATCATTTTTTATAGTATATCCCGTAAAAATCTATGTTATTATATTAAAGACTAAATAATGAAAGCTTTCTTCTAAGTATGGTCGCTTGATCACTCAATTCATAATCGTTGGATCTTTCAAATTAAATTGTTGAGAAACGTTAGATATAAGAGTAAAATTTATCACGTGCAATGATCTAAGGTTTGAATCTACCAACAACATATTAAAATTTACAGGATTTTTTTGAAAAATAAGAATTTTTTCATTTTTTTTCTTGTAGACATGGGTTATTTGATAATATTTTTTATAAAGTACGATTTTTCAAAAAAGTACTATACTAATTGATTAAAAAACTTTTAAAGTTTCGAATTTAATAATTTACAATGTATATAGGTTAAAAAAGTTAGGTCTCTTCTGTAGCTGAGTCTAAAATTTCAAAATACGGTTTTTTTAAATATGAATATAGTCCTGCTAACAATGAAATTAGGTCTTATGAGTTCTTATAAAACAAAATCACCATTTGCGTATAATTTATTATTTAATAATAAATAATATTTAATTAGTTATGATAAAAAATTTAATAAAATAAGATAAAAAATATGCACAATTTTATAAAATTTTATCCTCGTATTATTATATTCTTTGTTGATTTGAATTTTTCTTAGATTGATTTCAATTTTGGACATAGATTTCTAAATTTAAAATAGTTAGAAAAAAGTAATTAAATTGACATTAAAATAATGATGACGTAATAATTATTATTAGAATTTAAATACCCACTTTACTAATTTGGGCTTTATCTTGTGTTTTAAAAATTAGATTTTGACGATTTTACACCGAGATAACTAAATTATCTTTAATTAAAAGATGGCTTAACAATTTTTATCTAACCGGAATTGTCCATGAAAGAGAAAAGAAAGTCACGAATTTTTTACATGGAGAATTCTATTCAATATAGAAAACTTATTTATATTTGGTTTAAATTATCAAAATACACTTTTTAAAATTTAAATATAATCTTATTATTAATAAAATACACTTTTTTAATATTTGATCTAACGATTTTCATTTATCTAGTTAAGATCTAAATCCATATTATACTTATTATATATAAGGATTTAATATAATAAGGATATCAAGTATATACTGATATAAATATCTTACTAACTGCTTTTACTTTTAATGTTTCGGTTTTATTTACAGTGTATATAAAATTTTAAAATACATTATTACTTAAAAATTATTAAATAGAATAAAAATTATGTTATGATTATATAAAATTTTATTCTCATATTATTATATTCTTTATCGATTTGAATTTGTTCTTAATTAATTTTAATACTTTATTGAAAGAAACATAAAATTTCTATATTTAAAACAATTAGTGGAAAAATAAATAAACTGGTGCTACAAAAATAAAAAAAATATTTATTAAAATTTAGATACTCACTTTACTATTTGGGTTATATCCTGAGTTTTAGAAATTGAATTTTGACGATTTTACAACCCATGCGAAACTAACGAAATTTTCTTTAATTTAATGATGGTTTAATAATTATTATCTAACTTGACCTGTTGACCTACACATAAACCGAAAACAAAAGATGGTTAAGAATTTTTACATAAAAAAATTCAATTCAATATAGAAAACCAATTTATAATTGGTTTAAATTATCAAAACACACTTCTTAGTATTTAAATATAATCCTACCTTTAATCAAATACACATTTTAATATAAGTATTATATTCAAAATTATCGTTTATGAATATGAAACCCTCAATATTTTAATAATATTTTGATATTATCTTTTTATGTTTTTTATATGTAAAATAATATAATTATAATTTGGATTAATCAAATTGTTATGTTCCTTCAGAAAAAAAGTGTTTAAATTTATTTATGTACAGGAGTTCTCGTAAGTCTCTTTAGGTTCACGTGTATCATTGTTAGTATGATATACATCAGCATTATATTGATAATTTTTAATATTATAATCAATATGAATTGTTATGTTGATATTTGGTTTAACAATTATTATCTAATTGGAAGTATACATAAATTCAAGAGAAAAGATATTTAAGAATTTTTACATAGAAAACTTTTAAATTATCAAAATACACTTTTTAGTATTTAAATATAATTATATTATTAATCAAATACACTTTTTAATATTAGATCTAACAATTCTAATCGATCTATTTAAGATCTAACTGTAATTATTAATTTGGTCGTATAGTGATCGTACACGGACCATATCGATTTTAATTTTTTCTTAAATTGATTTTAATATTTTATTGAAATAAAAATAGAATTTATAAATTTAAAAGAATTAGGAAAAAAATTAAATCTACAATAAAAAAATATTTATTAAAATTTAGATAATCACTTTACTGTTTGGGCTCTATCTTGAGTTTTAGACAACAGATTTTAACGATTTTACAGCCCATGCGAAGCTAACAAAATTATCTTTAATTTAATGATGGTTCATTAATTTTTATCTAACTGGAACTATCCATAAACTAAAGAGAAAAGATAATTACGAATTTTTACATAAAGATTTCTATTCAATATAGAAAACCCATTTATAGTTGGTTTAAATTATCAAAATACATCTTTTAGTATTTAAATACTATCCTATTATTAATCAAATACAATTTTTAATATTATATCTAACGGTCCTCATCTATTTGAATATTTATAGTTTTATAATCCAACGGATCATATACTTTTGGTAGTACAGTGACCGACCAAAGTTTTGGATAAGATCTCCCTTACGCTTATTATATATAAGGTATTAATAAAGAGTTAATATATATTCTAATAATTAATATTTTTCAACAGGTAAATCGCCCTGCATCACACCGCATTTTTATGATGTACAAAATTTTAAAGTACATGATGCGATTACGATTGTAAATAGCAAATCACATGTGCAGATTGATTCCTGAATTTAGAAAATAATTTCACTGCCCACATTGCAATCACCCTAGTTAGAGAAGAGTCTGAAATGATTTGTTCTCGATTAAATTTAGATTTAACTTGTTTATTATCGAACTGAAGAATATTGCATTGTTTGATTAGCAAACTTGGGTCAACTTGATTTATTTTTTGTAAAAAGTAAGTTCAACTCGATCTATCAAAACTCGACTCAGTTCAACTTGCTCGATCTAACTTTAACTGAAAATTTAGAAATATTTGTTTATGATTTTTCAAAATTTTAAATTGGTTCGTAAAATTAAATATTCAAACTTTACTGTAATAATTTTTAATAAAAAATATATTATCATATTATATATTTAATTTAACAGAGTACAAGTTTGAAAATAAGAGAAGGGAAGATGGATTTGGAGTCCATTTAATTGTGGGCATTGAATCATATTTCATATCTCACATGTTTTTTTAAACAAAGTTAAATGAAAGAACTTGTCAAAAGAAAAATGAAAACTTAAATGAATGAAGGGAGCGGTCAAGAAGGTCCTATCAGAAAAGCATACGTAGCAACGACGGTGATCGTCAAGAACGGAGACCACAGGTGACGGAGTGGACCCACCAAATATTTGAATATTCATATCGAGTTTGGGTCAGTCAGGCTTCTGACACCTGTTTGCTTCTCGATTACAGGGTCTGTGTCACGCCTTCCCCACATAGTCCCGCCTATTCTGATTGACATTATTGAGATTTGAGAACTTAATTTATTTATTACTTCCTTCTGGTGTTTTAAAAATTGTTTGATTTTTCAAAAATTGCTTTTGATCGTTTAAAATTGCTTTTATTTATTTGAGATTTATCGTTTAAAATTATTTGATCGATTCGATTTTTGAAATTCGATTGTCGCTACAAATTATTTTCAAACGATATATTTTATTATAAATAAGACTAATATATTAAAAATATTTAAAATATTAAAATTTATCCGATTTTTGTTCCGATTTGTCATTTCGATAAATTTTCAATTTACCGATAAATCGCTATACGATACCTCAACCAATTTGTTCCGGTTTCCGAAATCTGCATCCCTGCTTCCGTCCATTTGGTGGTGTAAAAATAAGTTCGATTTGAATTTCTTTCTTAAATTTGAGAAAGATACTTTTGAAATATATTCTGATTTTTAATTTTTGGAGAGAAGTTTTTTTACAACTTAGCCCTAATAACCACTCACATAAAACTAATGAATTTTCATTTTAGTATGAACATTTCTCAGAAAATGATAATCAGAAAAAATAGTTTTTTTTTTCTATTTTGAAAGAATTATGAAAAATGATAAAAAGAAATGTTTTGAAAAATGCTTTTTCCTACTGAAAAAGGTAAGTCAATTTTCAAAACTCATATTTTTAAGACTAAGCAAACATTTAAAAATCTAATAAATATTTTTTAGAAAGTCAAACACACACACACAAAAGACACTTTTTTGATAATATTTTTCCAAAACTCAAACAAATTTCAGGAAAAAAAAATTTCGAGAAAATAAACAGAGCCTCTTAACGAGCCTCTTGTGTTGAGATTTTCCGAGTTTTAATTTGTGAAAAGATTGGGTCGAGCCCAAGATACAATGGGTTAAAAACCAGCGTCTTCAGCGAAGGCAAACTTGCTTTTCTAGCTTGAATTGGAAACCTTGGGTTGGTGGCCCGATTGGTCTCACCGAATGTTGTGTTTGGTTGGGCTTAATGAAATAGGAAGGAATGGAATGAAATTTGTAGTATAATATGGGTAAATTTTTAAAATTTTCATTGAATCCTCCATTCCATTCTAACAATCTACACTACAATTAAAGCACCCCAATTTGGGAGGGAATGCTCCATTCCTTACCACACCCATTTTTCTCACAATTCTTATCATAACAAATTTACACTCCCCTTTTTTTTTCCCAAATATTCCACCCAACCTCCATTAATTTTCTTTAATTTTATGCATTCCATTCTATTCCATTCCATTCACCCCAACCAAACACAACATAAGTGTTTTTTTAGTGGCTTCCTCTTTTTTTAAGGATAATTTTGACAAAGTGCTGTACAATTTATCCACAAAAACATGAGAACGAAATGTTTTTAAATCTAATATGTATTTTAGTTTATAAGAAAATTAATTCACTGTTATGAAATAAATTGTATGACTCTTAGAGTTTCTAACTCCATTGGTTTTTCACATATCTTGTAATTAGTACAACTCATGGCTTTTCACTTCTCTTGTAACCTATGTATATGAAGCCTATATAAAGACTTGTATGCACATTGTCTTAGGATATGAATAAGATGATGATCTCCTCATTTCTGTCTAGCTCTCTGTAGTTCTTCTTATAATATTATATAAAGACAATACGATGATGGATCTTATATCCATGAAGTTGATTAACTTTTACAAACATAAAAGATTGTTTTGGTATCCTAGTGGAACTTTAGCTCCAAGCCGTATTAGCTAGAGGAAGTGATTGATTGTTTAAAGTGCGTTAAGAGATATAAGTTGTTCTTATGATCGACTAAAGGTTCTTTCTTACTCATTTCAAATTTTAAAGTGAGAAATCCAAAGAGGATTAGCCAATACTTATTTTAAGATTAAAGGGTACGCATCCCCTTTATCGTTCTTTTCTTTTTCATTACATTGTTCTAAATGTGTGTTTGTATGAGTTATGCTAATTCACATTTTCCGTAAAAATCATATTGAATTTGTTTTACATCAGAATCTATATATTTTAGGTATTTCGGAAAAATTCGTAGCTAATTCATTATTTCTCGAAATGTTATGATTTTGGACTCGTTGGAAAGATATATCGATTATCTACAACTTTCGTTCTTTGTGTTTTTCATAATTCTGCTTGTATACATGTTCAAATCTGCCCTTTTTGTAATCCGGTGGATTAATTTGACTTGATGTGCTGTAGTTTTGAATATTCGTAGTAAATCAAGTTTTTATCCAATAATTACGAGTAATATCATTCTGGAAAGCTTGTTTCGATCTCTGCGTTTTGTGTTCATATTCCATTGTCAAATTATGCGATTTCAGTATCTTAAACATCAAATTATCGTTGTGATCAGGGGCTGATTCTGTTCTGGCAGTCCGTATTTTAATTGTTTCTGAATTCGTTACATCTTTATTTGCGACATGCCTTACCATTCTGTAAAGATCTCGGAATTGTCTACAAGTTTTGTCTTTTGTACTTTTTGATTTGAGTTCATCTTAATAGTGTAAATTGGCTTTCTTTCGGACTATTCGGTTCTGATTTTTATCTTCGATGGTCTATTTTGTTCGATATTTGGTTTTGTGACATTGGATCAATGTGTTTTCAAATATAATCATTTAATTATTAAAAATCATCTATCTTCATGACAGATATATAGAGTTTTAATCTTCTCCGTATATGCAATTATGTTGATATGTAAGTAGTGTTAAAATTTTCACGTTTATGTGTATTTTAAACATGCTTATTAAATTATTTCGATGTGCGCTTCTATTTGTGTGTATCTTATTATGTTTTTGTAGAACTCACACAAAATATTATAGCTATTGCGATATTATTGCAGTGAAAATATATTGAGTGATGTTATTATACATTGATGCAAAAAAAATTGATGGTTATGATTTAAAACTGTGCAAAAAGGGGGGGGGGGGGGTATTGAGAACTGAATAAGTATATAAAAATGAGACATCTTGTGACTGAACTATGCACATAATGACCGGAAGTTTTGCATATGTGAACAAATTTTTTCTATATGACACATTTTTTTTATGTGTTTGGTCCTATAGAATTCATGAAGAATTTTTTTTTCTTTTAATAGGATATTTGTCATAAATACAACATTGAGATAATATTTCATAAGGATGATAAAAATTTCTGAATTTTAATTTGACAATATACCTGAAAGATAAATCCATATAAATGATAGTGAAATTATGATTTATAAGTTGATATCTTGATCCTTGTGGTTGATTATTATAAAAAATTATAACTTCCCCAAGTAGTATCCAGGGTCAATACTATACAACATATATGCGTCATCCAAAGGGGGAGTATTGTATATATTGGATGTCTCATTATATTGATGTGATTGTACTCTCCCAAGTGATAGAAAAATTTTAGTTGATAATTAATCGACCACATGGAGATACTAGAATGAAAAAAATATGTCTTCGAGTCTTGAGTTAACTTAAGGTACTAAAAGTAGTTCGTAGAAATGTTTTGAAATCATCCACTAATTTTATATGCGAATGATAATTGAAATTTTATATGGACGTTTGTTGAAAAACCCGGTAAATTCTCCTCAAGTATATTTGTTTATAAGGAAAATTGATCATTAACATAAATAGATTATGAATCTATCATCTTTCAGAATAAATTATAAAACTTCAAATGTGGGTCATTAAGATATTATATGATTGATACATGAACTATATGGTTACATGCATAGTTGTTATATACTCACAACCAGAAGCTTGTGAGTTTGATTGTTTAGTTAATCATATTAGCAAGCATATGCATTTATATGATGTTGGTGAGTGTACTACCCAAATGTTCAATGAGAATTATTGTACAATGAAAATTTTCGAATATCTTGTGACATTTATTGATGCACATATAGCCATCCAGTTATCATAATGTCTCCCTATTATAAATTAAATCTGGTCAGTTGTAATTGTTTCACCACAACAAAAAGATATAGTCGGATATACATTACAAATGAGTGGTTATCAATAAATATATATTTTTGGAGCCATCTATGTGTATTTGGCTATGACTCAATTTATTGAGTCTGTTTTCTCAAAAATAGGGGGAGAAAATGAATAGCTGGTGATATTCAGTATGAATGAATTATCATTGCCTCGTGTTGATCCTCATAGTAAAGATTCTGAACTAGAAGTTCAGAAGATAATTCATTCATATGTTTCAATTATTGTCAAACATATATGGTGACATGAAAGAGTGGCTATATCACATATACCAACTACAAATGCTCCAAATAAATATGTCCTGGAAGGACAACCTCAAGATGCTATGTGTCTAAAGAACGCCAGAAGCGTGATAGACTAGTAGGTTCCATAACAAAATTATCCTTAAAGGTAAAAAGGAGCAACAATTGATGATGACTAAATCGAGGAGTGGGTAACTTTTGAATGATCTCCAGAAGAGATTGTAGACATGGCAAAAGAAATAAAAATGAAGGTACCTATGAGATCTCAATATATTATGTCATGTCTAGAATAAAATGGAACCATTTACTCAAATCAATGTCGACGATACATCATATGAAAATTTAACACTTGAGGTTATGGATTATAATGAGGATCATAAAATAAATTGGCCAAAGATATAAGTAAATGATTGAGGCAAAATCTCTTATAAAGAGATAAATTATTTGGACTTGCAGTTCGCACACCAGAAATTGTGAAGGAAGCGCGCTATAAAAATCATTATCTCTTTAAAATAGAGAAATATTTAGAACTGCAATTCACACATGTATAAAAAGTCAGTGGGGTTATGAATGAATATTTATGTGAGTGAAATCTACGAAATATAAAGGTCACATAGTTATATAATGACCTTATATTGGTTATGAAGAGAAATAATATCTTGTGGTGGACATGATTACATAATTACCAAATAGTCTGGCAATATACGAAGGATTTGATTTTAATTTTATATGACCCACTTGACAACATTTAAATTCAATCCCAGAAGGATTAAAACTGCTAGAAGCAGAAAATTAAGTTCTCGAGAACTAACCCTATCGAATTGTAAAGAGTTCTGGACCAGTAGTCCAACATAAAATTACTATAGAAATACTTCTTGTTATTTTTATAAAATTATACTTTGGCATATTTCTTAACTCATGGAGTACACATAAGGGTATGTACGAGTATAAGAAGATATACGTGAAATGCGATGATTGTTTAATCTTCTACTATTTTTTGAAGATAATATGATTTATGATATGTGATAACTCATATAAATCTCTGGCCATAGTGGATGAAAATTAGAATGTGTTTCTAATTGACATTCGAATGAGTTTCACCTCATAATCATAATATATTAGGATTATTGAGTTTGTTTTGTAAAGCTGTGAATTTTATTATTATTTTACAGTTTCCCCGAAACCATGCAAATTTTGAAAGAAAAAACTACTTTTGAGCGGAGACGAATATAATTTTTATGAGAATGCTTAGAACTTGCGACTTATGAAAGTCGATTGGATAAAGATCCCAGAAGGATTATAAATACATGATTATGTTTAATATATATGCAAGAGATGCTAATACATTCTGAAATACAACTTCTTCCCTGAAGGAAGATGATAGTCACCGCTCTGCACACTTAAAAAGACAATTCTTGGTCATGAAGTACCACATATCATAATGCGTAAGATATTCATTTATCTTGCTAATTATACATGTGTCAATTTATTAATTAATAAATTCACTAGCGGAGTTTAAAGCAAGTCGAATATGAAGACATGAGAATCTTGATGAGAAATTTTTATTTGATCTCCACTAACCTATTCGACAAAGGTTTATATTGATTTTTCAGGTGCAAAGTGTTTACATGATTATCATAATTTGCGTCTCAGAATTGAAAATGTATTCACATATGTCGGAGATGTTATTATTTTGGTATGCTATGAAATTAACAATTGCAGGCACTTCATATGATTGTATCGTGCAACCCATGAGGATGGTCATTTATGTATATGGTTAAGATTGGAGATCCGACATTAAAGGTGATAGGAAGAAACACATTGATCCAAAGTTTTTCTTCACTCACGAGCTTCAGCAAATGGGAGAAATTGATGTCTATCAGATTCGCTCATGTGAGAATCCAGCAGATTTGTTCACAAAAGCACTTCCTACATCATCCTTCAGGAAATTGGTAAATAAGATTGGAATGCGCAAGCTTCGAGATATATTGAAATGAGGGGGAGATATGATACTTCTTTTACATTACATTATGTACAACACATGTACTATTTTTCCTTCACTAGGATTTTTCCCACAGGGTTTTTCCTAGTAAGGTTTTAATGAGGCATGATGTTTGTACGAGTCATCCAATGGGGAGTGTTATGAAATAAATTGTATGACTCTTAGAGTTTCTAACTCCATTGATTTTTCACCTATCTTGTAATTAGTACAACTCTTGGCTTTTCACTTCTCTTGTAACCTATGTATAGGAAGCCTATATAAAGACTTGTATGCACATTGTCTTAGGATATGAATAAGATGATGATCTCCTCATTTCTGTCTAGTGTATATATATTATAATTTTATTTACTGCGTTTTTGCGAGTTTTAACATTTCATATTAATTTTTAGATTCTACATGTTAAAAGGAAACCCCTCGATTCATATGTTAGATTCTGAACGTAAACTTATCATTGATTCATATATTGATATCAGGGCGTAGTATTTCGTTTCTCGGACGGTTATTTTTAGCTGTTAGGATTGTTTAGAGGGGATGGTTTTGTGCTGGATGAGTGAAAATATCTTCTAGATGACTGAGCTTCACCAAAGTAGCTAGGTGGAAGGGTTCAGATTTTTGTTTAAGGCTAAAATAAGGGTTAATTTTAATTAAAATTTCAATTTATTCCTTTTACATATTTTGCTTATGCGACTAAAATTCACAAACCTATAAGCATATTTATTTGTATGCATATATTTTTTTTTGACGAAAATCGTACTTGCATTACTTAAATTGATTCAGAAACGATTACATGATTTATAAACTCAGGAGCGTTTCCATGCCACTCCTGAATATCTGACATAGAATGGGCCGCTTTTGCTAGTAAATGAGCCACGCCATTTGCAGATCTATGGACGAAAACTACTAGCACATCATCAAAGTGCTTGAATAAGTCGATACAATCCATGACAAGAGTATCAAAATAAGAAATTCCCCGAGCACCATTGCAAGCATCAACAAGATTTTTTGCATCTGTCTCAAAAATACACTTCTTAAAAGATCTGTCCTTCATCTAGGACAACGCTTCCTTCAACCCAATTGCCTCGACTTCTTTGGGAGGTAACAAGCCTTCATAATTCCTGCATCGTGCCATTACAAATTCCCCAGCAGCATTCCTCACCACACTACTGACTCCAATACAGTTTATGTCGTAAAAAAGAGATGCATCGATATTTATTTTAACCCAGCCATGAGGTGGTTTCTCCTATTTTCTGGGTCCAGCTGTTGTAATTCCTCGTCTGGTATTACATTCCTGAGCTTTACCCCACTCATTGAGCAGATTGAAGGCACATGCTTTTACTCCAAAGACGGACATGTTCACCTTATCCCAAACCCATTTGTTCCTTCTATTCCAGATACTCCAGCAAATAATTCCAATCAAACCACATTTTTCGCGACTACAACTTACAAAAACTCTCCTCAAAATATCAAAAGTTGTATCGTCAGGTGATAAAACAACACTATCTTGCAATCCAGTAGCTGCCCAAACAACCTTAGCAAAAACACACTCGAATAACACATGTACATCTGTTTCCTGATGCATGAGGCACCACGAGCACACATAATTTACCTACACTCTTTTATCTAGTAATCTCATTGTAGTTGGCAAACAAAATTTGCATACACGCCAAAGAAAATTATGCATATTTATTTGTATTCATTGGTTGTGAAATTACTTGTTAAAATTGATGGTGATTTTTTAATTGAATTGGTGTAATTTTTCACAATAATCAATTGGAAATTATATGAATGTTATTTACTCCGTTTCGTAATATTTAGTTGATTTTTGCATGTAATTTGAGGTTTTTCTATAAAAGTTCTTTTAATATTCTTAGATTAAAATTATTATAAAGTTTTTACTTACAATAAAATTTGAAAAGTTAATATACAAACTATCTTTCTAGACATCTTAAAAACGTAAAAAAATGTCAAGATGACTAAAATTTTGCGCCAGAATTATTTTGTTGCATAAAATAGAGGGAAATTCTCAATGGTACACTTATAGAATTGGCTTTTCCAAATGGTACACAATATAAAATTGGCTTCCAGATGTATCCTTGTACAAATATACAATTCTCCGCCTTACCCTCCCGTTAATTAAACGTTAATCAAACATTTACTCACCCCATAACCTTAAAAAAATCTTAAAAATATTCTTAACAATCATTATTGACCTGAATTATCCTCAAAATAAAAATAAAAAATTATTCTACAACACAAAACAAATATCTAAAACACAAAACAAATATCTACTTACAAAACAAAGTATTAACCTCAATTAGGGTTTAACACGGGGTAAACGAAGAGTCGACAATCAAGTGAATTTTCTCAATCTTCCATTTGTCTCCAATTTAGGTATGTATTCTCCATCTTCTATTTCACTTTCCTTAGTCGTATACATATGTATGTATATGCGTGTGGGTATATACCTTAACTTCATCTTTTACCATATGCATGCCTGTATGTGTTTCTCTATTATGTTAAATTTTCGTGTGTACTATCATATGTATATATGTATCTTATTGATTTCACTGTCCTTAGTTGTATATATCATGTCCTACATGCCAACTTTAAACTTTAAACGGAACTAGCGGAACTAACTTGAATATTTATAAATGTATGAATGTAAGAGAGGAAAATGAAGAGAAAACTGGAATATTTATTGCGTACCGATCATCTGATACAAGCACTCTTTATATAGAGTGGAAATGACTCACTATTTCAGCCATGGCATACATACTTTAACAAAAGTCTACAAACGGGCACACCATAATACAAAAGTCTAAATAATACAAACTACTTTTAAAAAAGATATCACATTATTGATGCCAGGTGCTACATGGGGCCCCATCGTCACAATCAATAACTGAAATAGACAAAAAACTTTAAAAAAGCAAATTAAAGTAAACATTATTGCTGGTTATGGAGGACCATATTTTCCACTATCTTTTTCAGAAAATATTCTTTCTGATCATCCTGTGACATTGATATTATCTATCCACCTCTTTTTCAAGTAATTTCTGGAAATTCTCAAATTGTGAATTGCGAGAAGAGTTCTTCGCATTTTCTGAAAGTCTTCTCTAATTTCTTCAACAGATCTTTCTTGAACGGAGGACCTGTTAGCTCTTCTGGGTTCTAGAGCACGATTATATTTTTTGTAGATGTCATCCATCTCTTTATCTAGCTTATAAAGCCTATTGTCGTGGTATTTTATACTTTTAAAACTCCCATAAAAATCAATATAATCCAGATTCATGCTGGAGCTTTACCTTTGTTTGGTTGTGATACTGACCCTATAAGGGCATCCCAAAAATCTTCTGGAGTAGGCTCTGGAATAGATTCTTCTGCTTGAGATTCGCCTGCTAGACAATTGAAGGCGTTAGAATCCATGGATCCCTGAGATGAATTATCTTTCATTGATTCGTCCTCTTTTGACGCTTGACTTGGAAAAAGTATTAAAAAACTGATTTTTCATGTGATCAAGGATTTTGACCATAATTTGTTCTTCCGAATCGTTTGGATATTTCTTTTGAAAGTATTCTCTCATTTTTGCCATGTATTGTTGCTGAAATCCGGTTTCTTTTGATCTAGACTTTTGATCATTATCAATGACCGTTTGAATATTATTCTGAATATCTTTAATATTTTCAGGACTCATCTTAGTCCACCATTTGAAGAAAAAATTTCTTTGCAACATTGGAATTTCCAGATTGTCTTTAGAGACAGAAATGGTCCATCTCCATATCCAGGGAATTTGGAATTTAACAAAGAAAAAGAAAGGACATTGTCCATAGATTAAATTTTCAGATGGTCTTTTTAAGACCAAAGGACTATTGTCACACCAAGGTTTGTATAAATTCCTAATTTCTTCAGGAAGAATTTTCAAAGAAGGACCAAACATTGCCCACCATTTGTAAAACCAATTTGGTATTGATTTATCCAGAATTTCTGGATTTATAGAGAAGAACCAATAATGTTTATTCTTGGGATTTTGATAATAAAAAGCTTTGGAGAAAGCCTGGATATAATCCCAATAATTGAAGTAAATATATTTACTTTCAGCCACCTTTATGGCTTTTTCTCCGTTAGGATTTATTCCCCATTCTCTTGGCAGGAGAATCTTATTAATGTGACCTTTGTTGAAGCTAATAAAGCTATCAGGATTATTATTCTGAAAATGATGAGTTTTTGTTACCGATTCGGTAATTGTTAGCCAAATTTCTAAATGTTGTCTGGCTTTACCCTGAAGCGCTGCATAACCTCTTGTTTCGAGGTATCTTGTCTTTAAAGACCATCCATCATTTGGATTTAATTGAAGATCTTCATCTTCTAGATACATAATATGTTCTACAACAGGATTCTCAAAGTATTCTTGCTCCTGTATGGCCTCATTGGCAACAACATCTTTAAACGTTGGCAACTTATTAGAAGAGGAAGATGCTTCCTTTTGAGGAGGTGCAGGTAATTGCTGCAATGGTCTATTTCTACCATGATAAACTGTCCAATCCCCTATAAGAGGAACTGTGGTTTCTGGGCGAGGTAACATATTGTTACTCCCGTAGGATCCTCGGCCACGGTTATAACCCCGGCCTCTTCCCCTATAAGGGGTTGTCATATTCCCTGTAAACATTCTCGGGTCAAAAAGTCTGCAAGAGAATTATTTTCTCCTTTTATATATTGGATATCAAATTCAAAGGCAGATAATTGAGCTTGCCAATTTGCAAAGATTTGTTTTGCAAAGTCTGTAGGAGTGTTTGTAATTTTTCTCCTATAGGGGCTGTGGTTCCTACAAAATGTTGTAGAATAGAGAGACACAGTGTATAAACTGCGTCTTCTTCTCCCGTAGTCCAAATTTGACTAGTACTAGGATCTCTATCCTCGATTTTAACTAATTTCTTATGATTTAATATCTCTGTTTTTTGGGTTTCATTAAGATAATTATCCCACCATCCTCTTAATTGTCCTACAAATCCAGTAGTTATAAAGGATGCTATAACACTATCACTATTTCCATGTTGTTTACAAATAGTGGAATACATAATCATTCTGTGTATTACATCTATAATTTGTTTGTCATTAAGACCATCTATATTCCATTCATAGATAGCTTTTCCATTATAAGAATTTTGAAAAGATTCAGGTTCTTCAAAAAGAAGATCCATGGGAGAAGGTCTCTTATAATAATATTTGTCAAGAGGTTTTGAATCATAAATATGGTTTAATTCATTATTAATATTTTGGTTAGCAAACATTTTTGCTAGTTGGTCTATATCTTCTAGATCTTCAGAGGGTTCATAACACTCTGATTGGTTAGCCGAGTCAATCTGAGATAAAACTCCTAGATGGAATTTTTTTAATTTATTCTCAAGAATTTTAATAAATTCTTCGTTATCATTTTATATTTTAAATCCTGTAATTGGAGTTGGAGGCTGAATAAGCGGGGTCTCTGGAATTTTCGAAATTACTGGTTTTGTATGTGAGAAAGAAGAAGTCAAGTTTGACTTACTTAATTGATTAACAATAGTTTGTTGTAAAGCGATTTGCTCTTCTATTAATTTTTCAATATTTATTAATTGATCACCTAGACATACTAAAAAGGTGTTAGTATAATTTTGTGATTTTATTATCGTATTTAACTCCTTAATAGTTATTTGAGCACTTTCAAATTTTTGAAGACTTAAATAAGCAGTAGCTTCAGTGCTAGAATCCAAGCTAATTGTTTGTTCTGGAGGAAATGGTGATTTAATTATTTCTCCCTTAGTAGTCTTCCAAGATCTTTGTAAGACTAAGATTTCATTATTCATATTATTAATATAATTGTTTATAAATCATTGAACAAATGATATATAATCTTCTGTTTTTTCTAAAGAGATATAATACTCTCTTTTAAATATTTGTAATTCTTCATCTGAGTATTTATTAAAATACCATTTTCTGAATTCTTTATGTTTTTCTTGTTGAAATTCTTTATTAAGGATTTCTCTCATAATACTTCCTGGGGATAAATCAATCATTTAAATGGAAGCTCATTTCAGATTGAGTAGGGGATTCTCTACTCTGAAACTCTTGTTTCTGATAAATTCCTTGAGGAATTTTATTTTGACTCATTCTTATTGTTTCTACAGTCTCTAGTTCTTCTCTAATTTGAGGAGTAGACGTAGAAGCTCTAGAAGTGGAGGCTCTACCTGGCTCTATTTGAGCAGTGTAGTAGTCACTTGTTGTGGAATACCTAGAAGATAACTATCTGGGTATTCTAACAATTCTTTGAGGCGTAAATTTTATTTCTACATCGCCTTCAATAGTTTGAATTATTTGATCAATGTCTTTATTGACTATTGGTTCTCGTTCTACTTCATTGGGAAGAGACCAGGTTGTTGGGAAGTTAATTTCATCCCATTTTATTAACCTATTGGTTACTATGTTAGAGGTTAATAAATTAGTTTGTACTACAGTAGTAGTTCCTGGAAAGGATATTTGCCTAGCCTTAGGATTTAAAGTATTTAATACTTTATAATAAATTCTATAGCATATTGCTATGATTTCACTTCCTTGTTTAAAATTATAACTGTTTGTGTGAATTGTTAGTTGCATAGCATCTAACAAATTATCATCAGATAAAGATAAATTTAAATTAGGAGACACATCAAAATAGACGGGTTCGTGACATAAACTCGTTTCTATTAACGCAGCTAGAGAGGGCTTAAAGTCTTTACATCTACCATCTCTAACATAAGTCATTATACTAGAGTTTAAACCTAACAATGTTAAAGGTTTAAAAGCAATTTGAATTAATCCAATATGGATAAAGCTATAGTCTCTAAAAGGTACCAAGTCTTTCTTGGTAAGCAACCTAATTGTTTGATTTTCTCGAGATATCCTGATTGTTTGCTTTATTGTTTTTACAGCAAATCTAGATTTTTAAATCAAATAAACCAATATTATAAATTTTGGTTGTAGGAATTGTTGGAATTGTCCATTTATTAAGCTTATCCAAATTGTTTGGATATTCTACCAATTCGGCATTTTTAATGTTTTCATTATCTCTATCCGATATTTCCATCATAGATGAAAGTTTTAAAATGTTGTGGCTGTGTTAGATATCGAAGCGCAGTCTGAGTATGTCTATTTTATTAGAAATTTAAATGACTCGCAAATTACAATCTTTTTGTTATCTTTGCAAATGATTTCTCATTTAACTATCAACCCTCGGGGATAGATGGATTTCTCCAAAATCAAAGATAGAAAAAATATATTTTTAGCAAAATCTTCTCTTTACCTATCATCACAAAACACCCTTATTCTTCATTGGGATAAAAGATGATTTTTGAGAAAATACTAAAAACATTTTCATTTTTTACTCTCTTTTTTTTCACACAGATATATATATATATATATGTTATTGATATGTATGTATATATGTTTGTCATTGACTTGTACTGCAGAATGGGGGATCATAAGATTTTACAGTTTGAGTGGAGGGATGTAAGTATAGATATTAAGGTGGATATGGATAAATGCACATTGTTGGATGTGGTTGTGGATTTTGAAGACGAGGCTAAAAAAGGGGTTTTAGGTTAAACTACAGTTATCCAACCTTTGGCTATGTTTATAATATGGATCACAGTAAATTAGAGAAAGATGCAGATTTGATTGCAATGTTCACTAGATTGGAAGGAAAAAATCCTATTGTCATCTGGGTTGGGAACACTATGAAACCCAGTCCAATGTATAAGTTGGTTATGAACTTGAGAAGAAGAAATGAGGCTAAAAAAACTACCGGGGTTGATGATACTGCTGTTGATAATATTGCAGAACATGAAACTGTAAATGAATGTGATGATTTGCCTTCTTTGGATGATCTTGAGGACACTTCAATGCAGCCTACCGCAAGTAAAACTAAACCTATACCCAAGTCCAAAACTAAATCCAAAACTAAAACCAAAATCAGCACTAGCCTTCCCCCACCTCCAATCTCACCCAATACAACCTTCAAAAATTTGACAATCAGGAGGAGTCCTAGATTCTCACCTCCACAAAACATAAACCTTGATACTGCTTCAGCTAATGCTTCTGTTAATGCAAATGCTAGTGATCAGACTTTATTTGGTCGAAAAGTTCCAAAAACAACTGCCATAAGAAAAGGTCTTCCAGTGGATAGTGGCACCAGTGGTAGAAGTGCTAGGAGAAAGAGGATTTTCTTGGTGATACTGATGTCAATGTGGGTGGGGATGCAAATGATGAAGAGATTGCAAATGAGGAAAACATTACTGAGGAGTCTGCTTACAATTATGAGGGTTATAATTCTGACGATTCTGATGGGGAGGTTGTGGCTAAAGGCACTTTGCCTGCAGATGAGCTAGAAGATATTGTCAAAATTCCAAAAGTTAAAAAAAACTGGAAAGCGGGAAGCTGGCATGCGTTCATTGATGTCTACTTAGGGGGTAAAAGAGACAGATGGTGAAAGAGTTATGACATGGTTTGCAAACTTAGGTGATGCATCTATTTGGAGCAAACATAAATTTGATCCAAATGTCTGTAATGACTCAAACACCAGCAACTTTGTTGAGAGTTTCAACTCAACTCTAGGAGTTGACAGATACAAACCTGTTTTGAGCCTACTTGAAGGTATACACAAGTAACTATCTTGCTTTCTGCACTTTTACTTTAGATCATTAATTAATATGTTTTCTGCCTTTTTCTTATTTTGTTTAGGGATTAGGAGGGTTTGCATGGTAAGAATGGCAACAAGACAACAAGTTGCCAGTACTTGGAATGATGATGATTTATGTCCCAAAATTATCAAAATGTTGAAAGCCATAAACAAGGAGACTATCAGTTGCAGAGCCTACATGTCAATGCCAGGAGAATATGAGATCCATGAGGGTAAATCTCAATTCCCTTTATCTCTGAATAATAAGATATATTCTTGTGGTGCTTGGCAATTGTCTGGAGTCCCATGTAGGCATGTAATTAGGGCAATGTTGCATGCTAAACTTGATCCGCACAAAGTAGTTAGCTCATGGTATTCAGTAAAGACATATAAGCAAACATACAATTTTGGCATCAATCCTATTCCTGACAAGGATCAATGACCATCATATGAAGACCTTCCCATGATCAAACCACCTACACTCAAAAGAGGGGTTGGTAGACCCTGTAGGAAAAGAGGGGTTGATAGACCCTGTAGGAACAGAAAGAGAGAGGAAGGAGAAGACCAAAAAGGAAAGAGAGCAAAAACAGTTAAATGTACTAAGTGTGACTGCTATGGGCACAACTCAAGGACCTGCAAGGGAGGCCAAACTGCAAAAGAAGAAAAGGCAAATGATGGACCTGTGGTTATAAGGAATCCAAGAGTGAGGGATCAATCCAATGCAGTAAAGGCAGCTAAAGCAGCAGCAAAGGCAACTAAGAACATTTTCCAGCCTGGTTCATCTCATATTTAAGAACATGTGTGGTTCTGTGTTTGGACATATGATTGTTGTTTAGACTGTTTCTTTTGGATAATCATAGTTGAATGATTCTGAAATGTGGTTGGTTCTTTTGAATATTTATGTTGTTGGACCTTTTTAATGACTACGGATGGATATTTTGGATGATTTATGCCGTCTTTTTTCACTTGTTAGCATGCTGTTGTTATCCCTTGTTTTACTTGTTCTAATGATAGTTATTTGTGTTTTTATACTATTTATGAGGTGAGTAAACGTTTGATTAACGGTAAGTGTATGTCAGAGAAGGAAGCCAATTTTATATTGTGTACCATTTGAAAAAGTCAATTCTATAAGTGTACCATTGAGAATTTCCCTAAAATAGAATATAGATTAATATAAATTATAATATAAATTATTATGTAATATAATTTCAATTGATTTCATAAGTACATATATTTTCATTCACAAATTTGAATTATTTATTTATCAAATGATATCACTCATCCATTCAGATTATCAATAGTTCAAAAATACTAATCAATCAGAATTTATGATCCAAATTTAACAAATGACCCCTTAGTCGTCAATTTTTGATTTTTAAAACTAAACACACTCACCCACCTGTTCTTAACAGAATTGAAAAATTCAACCTCTTGTATAAAGGTGAGGAGTGTTATTTTGTAATTTCTTCGGCCAGTCAATTTGTTATCAGCAAATTTTGAAAATGATTAAAACTATACTTTCAAATAATTTGATGAAAATATTTTTATTTGCTGCATGCTTGGAGAATTACCCTTCCATATTAATTTTTAGATTCTATGATTTGCTATAAAGAACAAGGAAAAGAACACTTTTGATTTTAAAGAAGTTAATTAGAATATTTGATCCAAATAGAAAGGATTTAATTCACATGACGCATATAGAGTCTCAACTTGCACTACAGTATTTGGATACCTGTTCTATAACAAAGATCTCATAGACATGGCAAACATGAAACAACAACTTCAGTAACATTAAACGTACTAATTCCTATGTCCCTAGCTAAACAGGCACCGCCACCATTTGTGCCCAGCAATTTAAGCCACCGTAAATGGAACCGCCACTACCTCTGCGTCCTCTTCAAATAAAGCCTGTACTTCTGCAAATGACTCGCGACATTTTCACGAGTCAGTCCTTCAACATTCATCATCTCCGTAACTGTCTTAGGCACCGCGTTCTCAATCCCTAAATGTGCCACCACGTCCACAAACCTCTTGTGCAGCTGCGGAGTCCACACTAGCCTAACCCTTTTCGTCACAGGTTCATCATTAATCCGTTGAGATTTTCTCGAGTCTGAACACTCTCCATCAGCTCCATCCATATCATCAAACGTCTTAAAATTGTTACCATAAATATTATTATCGTGATACTGCCCTTTAATACTCGATATCGTCTTATGTGAAGCACGAGTAACGTCGAGATTAGTCCTGTATGGCTCTGGCGTGATACTGAAAGCTGAAGCAAGCTGAGGAGGTATTAAGGGTTGAGATAAAGGAACTAAGTCTGTTCCATTAGGCAACCCGAACTCCCACTCCGAAACACGATCCTCTTTTGAGAATCCTCCGTTAGTGGTGTAGTCAGCCATCTTTCTTACTAGCCGGAAAGAATCTTTGGATGAAGATTAGAGTTGTGTGAAATGGAGAAATGTTGAGTTTGATAAGGGAAAGAGGGCATGAATATAATGTGAAAAAAAGGAAGGTTCACTTGGATTTTTTGTTGTTTGATAAAAAGTGCAACGGATGATTCCAATGTGGAGAATATATATAGCTAAGATTTTTGTTAGATATTTTGGTGCTTGTAAATATCTTTCCGCTCTTTGGGGTGCTATACCCTGGATATTTCGTCACCGATTCGGTCATATCATCAGAACCTCCTTGCTCGATCAGCTAGCTCTCAAAAGAAGTCGGTTCAGAAACAATACGGGAGAAGAACACACAGATTGATAATTAAATTTATATGATATCTAATTATGAAATAATTCAGTTTTCTCCGATTCCTTAATACTAATGTCCTATATCTTATGTATTAAACGTTTTTGTTTTAACTAGACCCGTCTCAAACTTTACCTGAACCCGTGCTAATTATAAAATTGGATCATTAATTTATTCAAAATTTAAACAAGATATATATAATAAATATATTTTCAACATTTTTACATGACAATTTCCTAATTATTAGGCGTGATATTTGAAGAGACATCAGAGTAGTTCATATTGATTATGAACGTGAGTAACTGAATAAGTCAATTTTGGTGGGATTTTGCTGATAATTAGATGGACATATATAGAATATTTACATGGATTTTTTTGATTTGGGGCCCTAATAATTTTAAGACCCTGTGTTATTGGGTTCTGCACACTCTCTAAACGGTCATGGTTCTAACTAATATTAGTCCAACAAAATTGACAAACTAAAATGTAATGTCATTTTCTCTTTCAAAATGTAATACAAATATAAATACACATATCATACTAAACTAATTTGATGAAACACGCGTAACCTATGAAATATCAATCATCAAGATTTGTGATGAGAAATTTATCTAAGAAAAAAGTAAAGGGAGGTTTCTTAATCTTTCATGCTTACCTTCCCTCAATCGGACTAGGTCCGAGTGAAGTTGAGCCGGGTACCGGATTTATCGGAATTCGAGTATCTTGGAATGTAAATTATTTACAAAATTTTAAATTTTACAAAATCTAAATATAAATTATTTACAAAATTTTAAAATTTACTGTATTCTCAACTTTTGATATTTCTCGTACGAAAAAAAGGACATCTGTTTGATGCCTTTTCTTCTGTTTTGAGAAGTGCTTTTACTTAATTTTTTTGAAGTTTCTCCTGAGTTTTTGAGCTAGTAAAATATTTTCATTTTATTTTTAAAAGAAAATTTTGAAGTGAAAATAAAATTTTGTATTTTAGCAAAGTTTTAACTTGAAAATTTAAATATAAAACTTGCTTAATCTCCAACAGCGTTATATAAATTGGTTAGCTATATTCAAATAAATGAATAATCGTTTAAAATTTGTTGAACCGGTAAGACAATGTACTCCAATGTTATTGCCTATAATGATTGACTATATTCTAAAAATAGTATGTTATAATTATTTCAAGTTATTATAAATATAATATATTATCTCAATATAATAACTGATGAGGTGAAATTATATTACAGGTTCTTAAAAGATCGATAAATATAGTCAACGAGATATGGTTGACTAAAATTATAGACAAGAAATTTGTCCCATTGAAGTGCTCAATTTTTTACGAATTATATTTAAAAAAATTTTTGATATGCAAATTAAATTTTTAGCTAAGAGTTTTAACCGATAAGTTTTCTCCCCTATTTAAATCTCAGGATAAACGAATATTTGCAAAAATGGCTTGTCACTTGAGAGCACACGCCACTCTAAAACCCCAACTTTGTTGCACCAACAATGCAAAGATTCATCATTTTAAACTTACTGTTGCAATAAATTGCAAACACAAGAATCAATCAGACAGATGGTCTCTTGATGGAAAGACAGCTCTTGTCACTGGCGGCACCAGAGGAATTGGGTACAATCTCTTCCTATAGACACATATGTTTTATGTATATGATTATTTATTGTCAGATTAGTGCCATGTTTTTATTGAAATGTAGAATGTGGGGTTTTTATATAGGCATGCTGTTGTTGAGGAATTAGCTGGATTGGGTGCGAAAGTGTATACTTGTGCTAGAAATGAAGTTGAATTGAATAAATGTTTGGTGGGTTGGGAAGATGAGGGGTTCGGAGTCGTGGGTTCGGTTTGTGATGTGTCGAATCGGGTTGATAGATGTAAGCTGATTGATAATGTATCAGGTGCATTTCATGGAAGTCTTGATATTCTTGTAAGTCTCGTTCTTGTTTAATGTTTTGTTTTCGTAATTTGCACAATCAGTTCGGTGTTAATGCCGTCTAATTTTTGATCAAATTGCCGGTCAGTGAGTGTGGGAAGTTTTTGTTTTGGGGGAGATTGGGGGCCTGGATAAGTTGTTATATTTAAGTAGATAAGAATTGGTGTTTTCTGCTAGGTACATTGGAGGCAAGTTCCCTATTTAACCTGACAATGTAGCAATTTTAACTAATTTTGCGTAGATAAATTAATGAATTTTTGATATGGTGACAAAGATTCCTCTCACGAGATTCAGACAGAGTAAATGTTGCTAGTTTTACTTGTATTAAGATGTAATGATGTTAATAAACTAGCTCTTTCATAACATGTATTCTATTGTACTTAAGACTCTTTGGTTTCGGCTACACTGTACCCTTATAACGCCCCTGGACATTTGGACTCGACTCTTATTCCTTTTGACTAAAATTTAGATACTTTGATCTAATTAAAGACCACACATCAGATGAAATTAGGATCTAAAATGAGAGAAGAAGAAAGCTCTAGAACTACATAGATTGAAAGATGTGTATTTCATAATACGTATGTGATATTTAAGGTTTAACAGACAATCATTTGTAATTTGCGAAGTTCGTTTCAGAATAATGTTTAATTTGAATATTTCTAAATTTTGCTATGATAACTTATCCTATATATTTTAAATTATGTCTTCTCACCATTCCCGTGTCCCTGAATAAGATAGTTTTGTGTCACCAATTCTAAGAAATCTCAAGTCCGACACTTGGATCCATGTTGTGGCCTCTGTACCGAGCCTGAGCAATGTTGCATGAATTATGTACAAACTACAGTTAAATTTTGGAAGTTTTTTTTTGTGTTGTATTACTACTGACAACCACAATATTAATTCTTTTTTCCCACCTCCATTGCTTAACATGACAGCCTCTGAGATACAACTTCCTATTTTTGCATTTCACCGATGACAAGTGATACACAAGTTTTGGTGCTAGATAAGTAGTAATATGGATTCTTTACTAGAAACTATGGAGTGAAAGGATGTGGAAGTCTTGAGATTTGTTATGATGAAATGTGCCTTGGAGGAGGACTTTTAGAGGTCAGAAAAAAGAACATACATTGGTCTCCCTCTATGGGCCTTTTGGCAAGAACATCCGTAGAAATTTAAAAAAAACTGGTTATTTTTGCCCACCTCCAACTTCTTCCTTTTTTTTTTGCTGAGTATCTCTGATTTATTTCAACATATGGCTTTCTGCATGTATACAGCATTTAAAGTATGTTGAGAGAGATTGTCCTTACGAGCAGCTGTATAAAAGTGGAGCAAGTACAGTATGTGTAGAAGTGTAAGGAATTATTTTTCTTTTAGGTTCTTAAAATATATGTGCATTTAAGAAAATCATATTATAAAGGGTGTTGATATTGCAGTGGATTCATACGACGTTAAAATTCTGCCAAGTCTTGAAGAATAACATAAACATTCAAATCTAAAAACTGCTATTTGTGCACTTTGAATTTTTTCTGAGATTATGGTTATGTACCTCTGTTTACTTTACTATACTCTATCTACTTGGCATATATCTTCTTCTTTTTTTGTACCCTACTTCTGATATACTAAATTACTTTGTATAATAATTGGGTTGTGAGGAGGATCTAATTTCTGTAATATGGAGGAGTTTTTAATATGCCTTCGGTGGAAACAATATTTAGGATGTGGTATTCGATCTTTATAGTAGTAACAGTTATTCTTGTTTTTTTTTATTTCTTTCAGTTTTAGAATTTTCCAAAATATGTAGCACATTCCTATTCCAGATTTCAAAAGGGCAGTTTCTTGTTGATTCTATATTTGGATGAGATCTTAAGGCGTGTGTATGGTTTTGAACCAGTAGGTAAATAATGTTGGAACAAACATTCGTAAACCTGTGGCAGAGATCACCTCTGAAGATTTTTCAACCCTGATGGCAACAAATTTTGAATCTGTCTTTCATTTGAGTCAACTTGCATATCCTCTTCTAAAGGCGTCGAAATCAGGAAGTATCGTATTTACTTCCTCCGTCTCTGGTTTTGTCTCACTCAAGTCTATGTCTGTACAAGGAGCAACTAAAGGTAACTTGGCAATGTTATCCAAATCCAGAGCATCCTCTTGCAATACTTTGACCATTCAATTAATGAGATGCCTGCATTTGCTTTAATCGGAAATCTCAGGGGCAATCAACCAGCTTACAAAAAATTTGGCTTGTGAGTGGGCCAAGGACAATATCAGAAGTAATGCTGTTGCTCCTTGGTATATCAAAACATCAATGGTGGAGCAAGTAAGTTCCTTTTGTTCTTGTGTAAATTTTGACAGTAAGTTGCCTCAACCTGCAGTTTCATTACCATCATGGCACCCGAAGTGGTGTTCTTCAAGATGTTAAAAATTATTATGGTAAAATTTTTATAGTTCTGCCTTTCTTCTTGATTCCTTGAGTGCTGCAAATGGCTTTGCAGCTCTTAGTTTGTCATTGTGTATCTTCGGATAAGTTGTTTCTGAAAGTACTCCAAAGTGCTAAACTTGAGACCAATCTTGCATTGGAGTAGTGTTTTTGTAGTTTTGGTTCTATAATATAGAGAGGGAGATCACATGTAATTTTAGTATCTATTTTTATTTTCTTAGTACTTACGGTTTTCTTTTTCGATTTCGTGTCACATAGGTTCTTGATAACAAGGAATATATGGAAGAAGTTCTTTCATGTACTCCACTCGGGCGTCTAGGGAATCCAACAGAGGTATCATCGCTTGTGGCCTTCCTTTGCTTACCTGCATCATCTTACATCACGGGTCAGATAATTTGTGTTGATGGCGGAATGACCATAAGTGGCTTCTATCCTAGAAATGACTAATAACATTGTTTTTAAATCCTAGATATGTGCTTAAATTTGACGTTCTTGCAAATTTTTTGAATCCTGCTCTTTTACCCCTTCTCAGATATTTTAGACGCAAGTACTTGAAAGGTTTTCAGGAACCAATTAGCAGGGATTGCCACCCTGTTTAAATTCTAGAATTATCAACACGTTGCCAACTAAAATTTCCAATTCCTAATATATTCTCACAAAATATATTTGCTCATAACATGAGGTATCTAAGCTTAGTTTTTGCAACTGAGTCCTCTGAACATTGCACTATCCATGAAGTTAATGTGAAGGTCAATTGTAAAGCTACTGTTTTCAGGGGAGATGCAAGCTGGATTGCTCTGTTATCTTCATTTTTAATTTTAAGAATATTTGTATTCAATTAGTTAAGCAATCCGGAAACAAAACAACTAATTATTTAGTTTGTTTATTTGTTTTTCAACCTGGTTGCATGATCAGTTGGGGGTTTGTCCCGATTGAATCTCTTTCAAATTATTAATGAAATCTGCTCTATTTTTGGCAAAAAAAAAAAACACGTGCAACTCCTCAAATTATGTATTTAACTTTATCCATTTTTATAACTCCCATATTATTATCATATCTTTTATATTTTTGTCAAATATTTAATTTTCTCATATTTATAAATTAAAAATTTAATGCATGCAATATTAATGTTTTATTTTTTATTCACTTTGATGTCACATGTCTAAAATAATAAATGCACAGGAGAAGGAAAAAGATATTAATTTTTTTGGTAATAACTATTTTTCAATTCTCTCGCATTTCCTCCACATCATATCACTTCTTCTATTGCATTTCTCTCTCCTTATGGAGTTTGAAAATTCTCCGTATTTTAACTCTTCAAATTTTCAGTATACTACTTCTCCAATACCAAATACAGTATTCAGTATTCAGTAAACTCATGTTAACACTAATTTTCAAAATTTTCCAAAAGTATCCTACCAGCTCTTTTCCTTCTTTTGGTAGAAAGTTACATGTGTACCTCTCAAACTCCTCCAAACTAACATATGGTCCGTTTGAGCGCGATGAGATAGCTCAAGTGGTAAAGAGCTTATTTCTTGTCGTCCCAGGTCCTTCTGGGTTCGATTCTCGCTCACCCCGAGATTTCTGAGAACAGATACTCACATGTAAAGGCATATAAGCCTAATTAGTCAAAAAAAAAAACATATGGTCCGTTTGGGATATATTAAAATAAGTTATTTATGATTTTTTTGTCGTAAGTGCAATATAAGTGGTAAATGAATTTTACTTATAAGTTATATTTGTGTTAGGATAATTTTACTTAAAAACGAGTGAAGTGTTTGGTAAATTATATTTATAAGTTATCAAAATTTTATGTTTTTCCCATCACGATTAAACTCGTTTGGCTGATCTTAAAAAAAGTTTCTTTTCACTCATATTTAATAAGTGTTATATAAGTGATAAACAAATTTCTACATATAAGTTTTTTTGCATGGTCGAATAATCTTCTTCTTCTATATATTAAAAGCCAACCAAGGGCAAAATATGTCAATTAAATGCTTGTGAAATTATATTTTTACCCATATTTGTTGAAAAATTACAAAAATGCCATCCATATATAACTTAGAAAAAAATTGATTAATTTGTGTTGTTTTTAAGAATCGAACCTCAATCCTCCACTTGCAAAGAAAGTATAATAACCATTATGCTACATTAATTTTTGAGCATACTTTAAAAATATTATTAGATCAATCACATGTTCTCTTATAATCCTATTTTTTTTTACATCTTTTGAGTAAACAAATTGTTGGTTTATATTATTTATAAAAATTAAATTCTAAGTTATATATAAATGAAACAAAATTTGGATAAAAAAAATATTAGATTGAAATAAAAAATCAGGATTATATTCTAATATTTCTTTAATTTTTATTTTTGAGTAAATAAAATATTAGTTCCTGTTATTAATATAGCTCTATTTTCTAAGTTTTCAAAGTTTTATATCTAATTATATGTTCAATTATCTTTATAGATTTTAATTTCGCTTGTACTTTTTCGATTAAATATCAATTATGTTCTTAATTATTATATGATTTATATTTTTATATCATACTTTGTCATTTAGTATAATCTATATGGAGTGTCCACAGTTTGATACATAAATATAATAATAAATTTTGATCTAATATAAGTAATATATTATATTTTACTTATATTATTTACAATAATTCTAAAATGTACGGAGTATGGTAAAAACTGGGTATCAGATTTAGGGTGTTCACGAGTCAGGTTGGTCACGATGGTAGTAGACCCCGACTCAATTAAATCGATTTAAACATTTTCAACCCAACCCAAAAAACCTATCTATTACTATATATTAAACCACAACACAAGGGCAAAAAGTATCATTTTAATGTTTGTGAAGTTACGTTTTTACCCTTATTTGTTGAAAAATTACAAAAGTGCCACCTCATATTTTTATGTTGCAAAGTACATTTTAATGCGTGAAGTTAAGATTTTACCGTTAATTGTTGAAAAATTATAAAAGTGTCAACTCATACTTTTATGTTAAAAACAATGAAACTGTGTTATCACTAATAATCGAACCATTAACCTCCTTTAAAAAAGAACATGTCATAATCATTGTGTTACATTGAATTTTGGATTTGATTTAAAAATTTTATTGGATAAACCACATGTTTTACTTTTATTCCTTTTTTAAAATAAAATGTTGATTTACATTATTCAATAATTTTTTAAAATGTTGGATATTATATTCTATCTATTTCTACATATTAAAAACCAATTAATGGTAAAAAAAAACCAAAAAAATGATTGTGAAGTTATAATTTTACCCTTATTTTTTTTTTTGAAGCGAACCCTTATATATTTAAAAATTATAAAAATGTCATCCCTTTATTGTTTAATCAAAAAAAAATTAATTTGTATAAACATTGAGAATCGTAACCTTAAATAAACCCAATATGCTATATTTAGCTTATTTTATAAACATTATTAGATAAGAATTTAAAAAAATGCATTATTAGATAAAACACACTCTATTATCATTTTTTTTATTATATAATTTTTGAGTCAATAGCATGACATTTTTATTTATTTATATAACATGTTTATCCAATTTCTTTTTTAATTTTAACTTTTCAGTAAGTAAAATGTTATTTCATATTATCTTCATAACTCCATTTTAAAAAAAAATATTGTTTTTCTATATAATTATGTATTCAATTATTTTTTATAAATTTTTATTCCACTTGTATTTTGTTAAAAAATATTAGTTATGATGTTAATTGTTATATGATTTATATTATTATGTAAAAATATGTCACTTATTACGCTTTATATGGATTATTCAAGTGTTGATACATAAATATAATATTAAAAATTGATATAATTATATGTTACATAGATAATTTATAATAGATTCTAAATTAGTAGTGTGGAAAGTGCGAATTAGAGTTAGGTTTTCATACGTTGGTAGGTCGAGTTGGAAACATTTTTGTGATCCGATCTAATTTATTCGGTTTAAATTTTTTTAACTCAACCCGCAAAATATAGATTCGTGACCCAACCCTACCTATCATATATCAATTTGGGTTGGATTGATTTTAATGGGTTAAATAATTATGTAGAAAAAGAATTGAAATATGATATAATTCTCCTTCGAAAATCTAAGTAAAACTGAAATACATATACATTACGATTTTAGTGCTAATATTTTAGTAATATAAATTATGTTGTAAGTCATATGTATATAGGGCTGTCAACCCAAAGATTTGAATCGAAACGACCCGAACGAGATTGAAAATCGAACTTTTTTCAAATTCATGGACCGATGTCCGGACTTATTATATTCGGTCTTTGGGTCCGAACTGAAAAAATCCGGAGCGGACCGATATAGACCGGTTTAATTAATATTTTTATAAAATTTTAAATTTTATAATTTAATTTTTACTTTTCTTTCAAATTTAAATACACATAATATATTATTTTCTTAGTATGACAATAAAAATAAGCACATAAATATCTTATTATTTATAAAGTAATATTAATGTGTAATGTATGTATATCATTTTGTCATTATACAAAGTGCAAATTCAATTATTTAGTTTGTAGGTTTGATCTCTATTGTCTTATCAATTTACTATTTATTAATTTGGTTAATTAAAATATTATATGTCTTATTTAATCTATATACATGATAATTTAAAAGGTAAAGTAAAGTTAAAATACCTCTACACATGCAATTCGATCCGGTCCGGGTTTTTTCACGGACCGGACCGAAACGAAAACTGATTTTTTTTAATCGAACTGGTTCTATGCGGTTCAGTACAATTTACAGGTCCGGACTGGATTGTTATTCAGCCCTATATGTATATGCAAAAAATTTAAGCACATATCTAGAGATGAGGTATGATATATCACATAACGTATAGTTGTATACAATATAGTGATATATATTTAAATTATTAAACAAAATTTGTAACTTAAATCGGGTTGAGTTGGATTTTCCAGAGTTATATAAAACTGATAGTTGATAAAAAAATGTACTCAATTGGGTTGAAAATATTTCAAACCGACAAAATAGGTTGGGTATGAGTTTATATTATATTCGGTCAACCATACCCAACCCGATTTAAGTTACAATTTTTTTTCAATAATTTAAATATATATCTCTATATTATAGACAATTAAGTTTTAAAAGTGTACAAATATGTATATATAAATAATAGACTGACAATTTCGGGATCGACATTTACATAAAATGTAGAGATGCTATAATATGTTAATGATATAGTCTTACATCAATGACGAAATTTATATATTATAAATATCCTGTATATTCATCAAAATTATATTAATTTACATACTTTCATGTTAAACAATATATGGACTTAAAACTAAGAGATTTTATGATGTATTCACGGTTTATTCTTACATACGTGACCAATTTTGTATTTCAAAAATACAATGTTATTTCATTAAAAACACATGAGTTTACATACGTACATGTTATATACGGACAACTATATTAAAATAATTAATTGTTGAATTTGATAAAATTCTTTTCACATCATTTTAAAACTAAATTAATATTTTGGCAATTAAAAATAGTCATTTGATCGTTATATTATAGAAATTTATCCAAATGAATCTTATTAAATTAAAAAATATTTAGAAAAATATTATACAAGTATAAGATAAATTCAAAATATTTTATCTTAACTATATTTTAATCACAAAACTATTTCGATATATATACATATTTATGCGGAAAATAATTTCAATATATAAACAGACCCCTGTCTCACACGGGTTTTTACGCTAGTTTTACTTATAAATATATTGAAGTATTTGATGTTACAAGAGTATAACATGTATGATAACTTGTTATTTATTCGAATAAGTACTTTTCATCACAGTGAAAAATATCACAGTGAATAGTATTCGCTATACAAATCTGAAATTAAGAACTTAACTTTTCAGCTCTTAGATTGTTAGAGATTGTTAAAAGAAGAATCCAAGTGGAGTACAACTGTAACAGCCCGACTTTTCGGACTATTAAATCTATATACAAAACTTAAATAAAATACATTTCCTTACTCAATAAATACCAAATTTCCACAAAAGTCAAATGCATCGGTCAAACTTAATAATCAAAAATATAAAATCAGAAACGCAGCTCCACAATTCAACAATAAAGTCTAACATACAAGCAATTTATTTCCATAAATCTTTAAAAAAAATCACATAGCAGCACGAAATTGCAAAAGTCCACAGTCTTATTCTTACTTAGCTTCCACAACGTACAAACCTGAAAATTAGAAAAGAGTGAGCTACACAGCTCAGCAAGTAACAGTTTGACTTACAAATATTCTCAAAAATCAGTGGGTGTTTTAGCAAAACAATAATAATTTTTAAAAACCTTTGCGAAAAATGATCCAACCCAAAGTTTATTTTTAAAATCCAAAACATAAACATAATTCAAAAGAGAAACGAAATTCTTATAATACCACAGTCTTGCTCTACGGCCACACTTTCCCAGTAGCCGGGATCTTATTCTTATTCTTTCGCCACACTTTGCCAGTGACCGGCATCTAAAGTTCAATAATTACGCCCCCTTAATAGGTATCTAAAGTTGCACACTTGTGCGCCTACTAAGGGTATCTAAGGCTAGTTCCGGAACTATAGCGTAAATTACGAATGAGTTCGAAACGTAGAGACTGAGGGATTCAAAAGATTCTCGTATCTTATATCTTATATAGTTCGAAACAATTTCTTATATCTTATACGAAAATTGCAGAATCAAAATATCTTTTCTGAAAATAAAAATAAGTCAAAGAGTACTTACCTCGAAGTCGGCACTTAATAATCCGAAATTACATGAACTGATCCTAAAATAATTTCAATAAAACATAAAACAATTAATCATTAATTTTAAATTAGTGTTTCACCAAGCAGATAAATACACAATTTGAAATAACACCTAATATAAAACTGTCCAGACCTCAAATCAAAAATTATGCAAAAGAAATCGAAAGGGAGTTAAATCCCACTCACATGAAAACATGACCTGGTAACTCGTTAACATGCAAAGTACTAGTTGATTTGTACACTTACAAACTAATCACCATTCTTTTTACTATTAATACGTAATAACTAACATGAAAATTAACTTCGGCTTTGGATCAGTTACAATGAAAAGCATAATTAATATTTAAAACTTTTTCTTTTAAACAAACATTAACCAACAAAGATCAAATATAAAACTAATAATCATCAATTTAAAGTAACTAATTAAACTAAAAAAACATGTAGAAGCCCATAAAATTAACATGGCAGAAGATTTTCACGAATATAAACATGATTATACAATAATTAAATACGGACAAAACATACAAACATGTACATGTAGTTCATAAAACCAGTTATTAATCATGGATTAATAGCAATCATGTATGCCGCAAGTTGAAAAAGAAGAATACCGAAAACAGAGACGTGCCTTTTCGAGAAGTGGTTGTACACCTCTTGTTTTGGTGCCGCTGGGCAACCCTTTCTTTTTTCTTAAAGGTGGGTGTTTATATAGGGTACGGAAAACCTAAAATTAGATTAACTAATTCTAAAAATATAAATATTTTTCACACACAATTAACTACAATAAAAAGATATCAATTATATAAAATATTCTCACGCTTCCTTCCAAACATAATCAATTTATCCTTGATCAAATAATTTATACAAAAAGAAATTCCAAAACTTTCTAAATAAAATAAATATCTAAATAAAAATTACTTAAATATCTAATATCTAATAATAAAATAAAATAAAAATACGGGGTTTTACATTCTTCCCCCCTTAAAAGAATTTGGTCCCCAAATTCTCAAAATTAAAAATAAATTAAGTCACACATGGAAAGAAATCATACCTTAATTACGATAGTTGTCACGAATTGTAGTGAGCTGAAATACATGTCATTTACTTATCTTGTTTGTCTGCTCCCTGATTGTTATTGTTGTTCTCCTCGTCTATCTTTTCGCTAACCACCACACGACTAAACTAATAAATATATAAATTTTTAAATAAATAGTCAATGATCACATAACATAAAAATCGTATACGTCAAATTGTCACAAAATAAATGCCCTAAACTCAAAATAATTTACTAACTTAAAAGTCAAAATATACACAAAAACCTACAGGATCGCATCCTAGGAAATGCACTAGTCTCATATCTAGTACACTCCGAAGGACAGCCTGCTCTGATACCAACTGTAACAGCCTGATTTTTCGGACTATTAAATCTATATACAAAACTTAAATAAAATACATTTCCTTACTCAATAAATACCAAATTTCCACAAAAGTCAAATGCATCGGTCAAACTTAATAATCAAAAATATAAAATCAGAAACGCAGCTCCACAATTCAACAATAAAGTCTAACATACAAGCAATTTATTTCCATAAATCTTTAAAAAAAATCACATAGCAGCACGAAATTGCAAAAGTCCACAGTCTTATTCTTACTTAGCTTCCACAATGTACAAACCTGAAAATTAGAAAAGAGTGAGCTACACAGCTCAGCAAGTAACAGTTTGACTTACAAATATTCTCAAAAATCAGTGGGTGTTTTAGCAAAACAGATTTTCGCAAAACAATAATAATTTTTAAAAACCTTTGCGAAAAATGATCCAACCCAAAGTTTATTTTTAAAATCCAAAACATAAACATAATTCAAAAGAGAAACGAAATTCTTATAATACCACAGTCTTGCTCTACGGCCACACTTTCCCAGTAGCCGGGATCTTATTCTTATTCTTATTCTTTCGCCACACTTTGCCAGTGACCGGCATCTAAAGTTCAATAATTACGCCCCCTTAATAGGTATCTAAAGTTGCACACTTGTGCGCCTACTAAGGGTATCTAAGGCTAGTTCCGGAACTATAGCGTAAATTACGAATGAGTTCGAAACGTAGAGACTGAGGGATTCAAAAGATTCTCGTATCTTATATCTTATATAGTTCGAAACAATTTCTTATATCTTATACGAAAATTGCAGAATCAAAATATCTTTTCTGAAAATAAAAATAAGTCAAAGAGTACTTACCTCGAAGTCGGCACTTAATAATCCGAAATTACATGAACTGATCCTAAAATAATTTCAATAAAACATAAAACAATTAATCATTAATTTTAAATTAGTGTTTCACCAAGCAGATAAATACACAATTTGAAATAACACCTAATATAAAACTGTCCAGACCTCAAATCAAAAATTATGCAAAAGAAATCGAAAGGGAGTTAAATTCCACTCACATGAAAACATGACCTGGTAACTCGTTAACATGCAAAGTACTAGTTGATTTGTACACTTACAAACTAATCACCATTCTTTTTACTATTAATACGTAATAACTAACATGAAAATTAACTTCGGCTTTGGATCAGTTACAATGAAAAGCATAATTAATATTTAAAACTTTTTCTTTTAAACAAACATTAACCAACAAAGATCAAATATAAAACTAATAATCATCAATTTAAAGTAACTAATTAAACTAAAAAAACATGTAGAAGCCCATAAAATTAACATGGCAGAAGATTTTCACGAATATAAACATGATTATACAATAATTAAATGCGGACAAAACATACAAACATGTACATGTAGTTCATAAAACCACTTATTAATCATGGGTTAATAGCAATCATGTATGCGGCAAGTTGAAAAAGAAGAATACCGAAAACAGAGACGTGCCTTTTCGAGAAGTGGTTGTACACCTCTTGTTTTGGTGCGGCTGGGCAACCCTTTCTTTTTCTTAAAGGTGGGTGTTTATATAGGGTACGGAAAACCTAAAATTAGATTAACTAATTCTAAAAATATAAATATTTTACACACACAATTAACTACAATAAAAAGATATCAATTATATAAAATATTCTCACGCTTCCTTCCAAACATAATCAATTTATCCTTGATCAAATAATTTATACAAAAAGAAATTCCAAAACTTTCTAAATAAAATAAATATCTAAATAAAAATTACTTAAATATCTAATATCTAATAATAAAATAAAATAAAAATACGGGGTTTTACAACTATGCATCAAACCCAAAGTACAAAGAGAGCTAAAATATGTAATCAATATACATCATTATCCAATGTAGAGGTTTTGATTCTGAAATTAGTGAAGAAAGGCCAATTAGCCAAAAGAAACTTAGAGCAGAGAATATCACAAGAGCAATTCCAACACCATTTTTATGTAGGAGCATAAGATCCAGATCACAAGGACATTTTCTTATAGCCTACTTAGTCATTATTTGAAGTATTTAGAGCTAAAATGAACTCTTAACGAGTTCCTAATCAATCTTAAAAAAATTAACTTCATATACCTTATCTGAGAGGAGCATTTTCCCTCCTAACTCGAACTTTTTATCATTTTAAGTGATAAAATTGAAGGTAAACAGTGAATTAAAAAATATAGTTGAAGAATATGTACAATTTAACTATTAAATAGTTAAGAATTAATTTAACTATATTGCTTTTGAAGAAACATTAAGAACATTGTTAGAGTTGTTCTAAGTAAGTATATAAATATTTTGAAAAACCACTTAGTTATGATACATATATTTTATACTTACATAAAATATTTAGATAGAAATGTAAATAAAAGCAACATAAAAACGGTACATTTTAACAATTCGAAGGTTGTAATTTATAAGAAGAATTCATTACAAAAATGTAATGTCATATTGGAAAAATGCTAATCTAATAATTTACTTTTAAATTTTAATTACACAATTTACAAAATTAAAATTTTATAGATGTAAGTATACATAAATTTGTGGTAGTAGTTACTCAGTAACAAGTGTTCAGTTGCATGGCATGCAACCATTCAGCAAACCTAAACAGCAAAATACAAAGGTTAGTTTTCTCCAAGTTCTAAAGCGGATCTCCTCTGTCTTGATACACATATCATATCAAATTAATTCAAATTAATTTGTGAACATTTGTAACTTAATTAAGATACCAGTCATAAAAACATAGTGATCAGAAATTCATACAAATAAAAAGTAAGTGATAACATACATGTCTAGTCAAAGATAAGAGAAAGAAAAAGTACTCCCTCAACCAGCCATGAATTTTTAAATCCCCTCTGCCATTAGGATTGCAGTTCAGTAATCATAAATTTTGGTCGGAAGCAAAAAATTGTTTAGAAAATACAAAAACATTATTTTATTGTAATATATCAAAATATATATATTAAAAGAATTGTAAAAGAGTCATTTTTGTAACCGTACATCTTTTGGTCATCACTTTTTTTTTTTTTTGGTTGACAATCTAGTTTTTATAGATAATAAAATGAATACCTTGCAGAGACCCAATTTCACTTTTAGGAGTATGTTCAAGTTTACGATCCAATGCAAGCAATAAGTTCGCCATAACTAGGCTAAAAACAAACATAATATAATCTATTTAAGAAATAAAATTGCCACAGCATCTTCCCACGTACAGGTTTGCGCTCTGCAAGCTTGTGGTCCTTCATCTTCATGGATCGATAAGGCCTCCGTGCCCAAATTGGAGTAGCACCAGCTTGTTCTACAAACATTATATCCACTAACAATTTCCCAAAGAGCAGCACTTCAGCTCTTTTGTAACCACTTAGTAGCAATCTCATGACCTACTTCTTGCACTGCAAATGCATGAGCTCCAATAGCTCCATAAGCTTCAGTGCCTGCCATTTTCTGCTTGCTTGTCCACACTGGTTAGATCAATAGAGCCACCTTTGAAAAGACTCACACACCACAGACTCTGTTATCCATTCAAGAACCCTGCATCAGATCCAACACCAACGCTATCAACATCTACAATTTCACTTCGTTTCCGAACAGTTTCCTTCCCCAGCCCACCAGTGCATTCTTTCGCATCACTGTTATCCCCAGAGAACATCCATGTAGTGGCTATAGACATATCGAGAGTCATGACCATTCAGAAGTAGACCACCAGCAATAGTCACCAATTCAACCAAATCAACCAAACTCAGATGAACCCATCCAAATGTCTTCCTCACATAAATTCTATAGTGCGAAAGTATTGGTTTTTCAATACCGCACAGAACTGCCATCATGTATTCTTTCTTAGGTGAATGAAGACAAATTGCATAAGTTTCTATCATCATACCAAAATGGTCACGAGCAGTGGCAAACATAAACGTAAAGACCTTATCCATGCCCTCAAATCGAACACACATAAATTACAAATCATGATAGAAGATAATGAGCATTCCAAAATAATTAATTTCTCCCAACATAACTCTGTAATCATCAATAAAATTCATAACCAAATCAACTTCAATAAACTTGTGGTCAAAATTGGTGATAGAACTAGACTCATATGCTCTTTAAGCATAGTCCAAAAAATCAAAGTAGAATTTCAAATTCCTAAAGCTAACATAATTACAACTCACAGTAAGCACAAAATCATTGTCATATGCAAAATCCATGTAACAAAAAATAAACTCATAGGATAAAACTTGTTTACCCTTTGCTTTAGAGACACTACAAGTGACGTGGCACCTGGTGACATGACAATTCTATGAGCCCCACATGTGGGGCCCACAAGTGACGTGGCACCAGGTGACGTGGCAGTTCTGTGGGCCCCACAAGTGGGCCCCACTGGTGGCCTTAAGGTAACGAGTTCTCTACTATAAGCTGAGGTAACACTTCACTAGTGTTGCATTATTCTGATGCAGTGTTGCTCTATGGCCTTAAGGTAACGAGTTCTCTACTATTACATTTGAGAAACTGAGCGTTGCATTACAGGGCAAAGGCAACGTTAGCGGACGCAATGGTTAATGTGCGTTACATTTGGTTTAGTGCAACAGTTTTCTGGGCAATTGCAACAGTAAGAGTGTGTTGCATCTGGCTACTTATGGTGTAGTGCTACCCTTGCACATCCAATTTTGAGTTGACCAAATCATCAGTGTTACGCCTGTGAATGAGTTCTGAAGCTTCAGTTGGAGCATCCTATTCAATCCGACCAATCTTCCGATACTGGGACATAGTAACTGTGTTTAATAAAGATTCCACACAGGAGAATAATTTAGTGATTGTTCCCGAAATTTCAGATTTGATATGTGCGGCAAACATCGAGGACAAAAACAAGTCCACCATTGTAACACCCCCAGATCTGGGGTCAGGACTCTAGGTTGTCACGTCACCATCCAATCGTATAATACATGTATTAACTCAATGATCCAGCAAAACAACACCAAAGACCCAAATCTCTTACACACACAAGTTATAGCCTTATGAACGATACACAGTAAGGTTAGTTATTACAAACCAAATGTACTATCCAGGATCTCACTCTATTGACTAAAACCTCTACATGGAGTTATTACAACCCATATCTGTAAACAACTTACTAATGATAGCTAAACCTATCCAGCTTACTCATGCAATATCTTTCCTGAACTGAACTATCTCAAGGGAGTATCTTCCACCTTCCCTTCTCTCATGATATGGAACGACCATCTATGGTCTCCTTTTACTGAAAATATAATTTTTAACAAAGTAAGAATGAGCGAAAGAATGCTCAGCAAGTTAAGTAGTCACTAATATAAAGTTTTTCCAACAATGTAATGGTAGTACAAAGTTTTTCTAATTTAAAGTATTCATACTTAATATGAAGTTTAGAATACCACAATATGAACGAATTTAGTTCATGATTTTGAAAGACACTATTCGTGGCTTGACACGGTCTTTAGAAATCAACGAGTATGCAGTTCTAGATACTGCAAGATGAACAACACTAGTTCACAAGTTTTCAAAACATCGTTTGTCTTTTGTCAAAACATTTCATACAGTTCAAGATACTGTACCAAAGAATATATTATTGTTCAACCACTATCACACTATCGGTAACTAAGCACCTTGACTTTCGTTACAATGCGCAATACAATTCCAATTGAAGGATGAGACTACTACTGAAGCCTTTAGTAACACCCTACCGTACACGATGATCAGTCGCTTAAGTACGGTAGTACGATCGGTAACCTTTTCTACATGTAGAAGGACGAACACCCTTATCTGGTTATCACCCTAGCCGCATACAGACTATTACATACTGGACTGCCACCACAGCCTCTTACGCGGTATAAATTGCTTGACTACCACCACAGCCTCTTACGCGGTATCTCCTAGTCCCGGATGAAGAATCAAGGAAAACTGAAACCGGAAATTAATCCTGGTTTCCAAAGTATATGATACTTGTCAACAATGTTCAATGTTTCTGATTCCCTTACTTCCGAAATGTTTGGGGAAGTAATACGTTATGATGTGTGTGTTGACCTCCGTCAACTGATCTCATATGTTAGGGGATGAATAATCATTTTGAAAATCACGACCTGAGAGTTAGTCGGAAACGTCCTTTTTGATCTTAATAATTTGAAAACCTTGGCTAAGATAGGGCAGTTATCCCAAAATAAAGTTGTTTTCGTGGAAAGTAAAATGAAAACTATTTATTCGCTCTTTAAATGGGATCCTCAATTTTTGATAAGTCGAAGAATATTTCTTCCTACTCTAATAAACTTAGAATAAGTATTTGGGAACCCCTATAATATTTAAATAAATTATCTGAGGGTCAGAAATATTCTTAGATAATTAATAAGTCCTTAAATAATTTTTAAATAGGGTTTTATGATTTTTAAATCAATTTAGAATATTTAATAAATATTTAAATAATATTTATTAAATAATAAACAATTAAGTAAATCTTTTTAAATGAATATTCATTTAATTAAATGAATACTCAAATAAATTTTATTGACATTATTTAAAATATTTAATAACTTAAAATATCTAAAATATATTTATTAGAATATTTTAATCGATATTCAAAAATAAACTGTCTCCGGCAATCTCTGGGTTTTTATGACAGTATTTAATATCAGATTTTCTTCCGACTCCCAGTCTAAGTTGAAATACGAAAATATGCTCTACACCTAGAGCCTTGTATACACCGGATTATATATATGACTATATATCATATAAACCAAAACATCGAATATACGAGCGCTTGAACAATAATTAAGCAATTCATATATTTAATAAACAATTATATCACAACAATAACAGTTTTTAAAACACAACAATAATTTGAAGTATGGTTTCGAAAACTTGCCACGATGTTCGGAACAAAAGAGTTGATATATATATTCTTGAATAAACAAGTATTAAAGCTGTGAAAATATACATACTCTAAACAATAATAGAGTAAGAATTAGTAAACTTGCCTGATGTCCAAGCTCTAACTTGATGTTTTCTTTTAGTCCTGGAACCTCTACCAAGACAATTTATAACCTCAATTAGTCCTTCGATTAAATCCGCTTATTCTAAGTAAACTACACTTTACCCGATTTCCACACTCTCGAGTTCTCTTAACTTACTATATTCTATACCTCTTACTAACCGTTTCTAACCTCGTTCTTTACGCCAATATGTTGCCTTAATAATCCTTAACAAGTTTCGTATTTTAGTCGACTCGATATTACCCTTTTTACTTACCCAAAACGGATGGTCAAAGTAGTACCTCTAGAGTTGACTTTTCATAGAATCACTATTCTGCGACTCACACTCTAACACCTTTAATAAATCAGGAAAATCATATTTAAATACGAAACCACTTCTAAAATTATTCTAAACCCTCGAAGGATTTTATTAAAAAGCTTCGGTTTGGGAATAATGAGTTTAGTTGGTCGAAAAGTATTTTCAAAGTTGGATGTCCCACGGAAAGTTACCATTTGCACTACTTTCACTAAAATCTTAATTTCTATTAAACCGTTAACTCAATCGACGCACCATTTTCGCGTGCACGACCTAGAGAATTCCTAGAACAAGATTGTTCAAAAGAGATTTCTGGTCCAGGGGCTGAAAATCCCGAAAGTAGCAGTTTATGGCAGTAGAGGTGCAGAAACTTTCGGTGTCGTGCAACTTTCATTAAAATGTTAATAACTCCTAAACCATAAATCGCAATGACATAATTCTTTCTCTAAAACAAACTAGAAACTGACCTCTACGTAACCATTGGCAATGGTCATTTTTAACATTGAGGGTCCTCTCAGATTCTTAACTCAAAATAGGGCTAAATACAAACGGACATCACGATGGCTTAAAACTTAATGATTTCTAATTTTAAACTTATGTCAAAACATAGAATCCAACCCAATCATCATATCATCATCTTTAACAACTTATCTTGCTATAAACTTCAAGAACTTGCAACCAAAACCAAATCATAACACCCAACCATCAAGATTTAACCATTTACATAACAAATTTCTTAAATCAACACCATAACCAACTTATGTCAAGAACAAGCTTAAAACTCATACTAAGTTAAAGGGTGGAGGATGTTTATACCTTTATTGAAGCTTTATAAATACTAATAAGAGCTTGTAAGCCTTAAGAGAGCCTTGATCTATACTTATCATCCTTAAACTTGCAAAAGAAATCAAGAAACTGTTAGTATTCGTGCTCTAGAGATAATACTTTCATGTTTTAAAGAAAACATTTTATTATTATAAATTATGTTTTATTGATTATTATTATTATTTTATTATGTCTTTATTTACTGCGTTATAAATGTTAGCATAATAAATGTCCTTGGAATTATGATACGTATTCGATATCTTTAAGTATGTGACGTAAAAATGAGATTATATGAATAGTATCTTTATTCCTAAATATCCCAAGTCGAGTGTTATTATTTAAGGACAATAATAATGCACAGAGACTAGTATGTTTGTTGATTGATGACCACATCTCATTGATCATAGGTATGGTGATACTAAAATCAAATGTAAGAGTACATGACACTGGATTGACCCGCCGTGAGATTACAAATGTTAATAGTGTCATAAGTAATTCTCACTGTGATAATGGTGTAATGATCCTTAGACATGAAATCATTATATTTCTATACGAGAATTAATATACTTTGATTACATTAAAAGTTACCTTTGACCGGGTGATGATAAAAGTGGACATTGGGTATATTATGAATCGTATGAGAAATATGAATGATCTAGATGAGATTTAACCCTCCTAATTTTAGGAGCGATATTATTGGCATCTTATTTGAGTGAGACTATAAAATGCACGGCTGTGCTCAAATGTTGATTTGATTTATTAGTCTACTCATCGATCAAGAAAATTAAGATTAAATTATGAAGAGGATGACACACTACATGCCTCGAGTTTAATCTATAATATTAAGGTTACAGTGATTATATTACATGGAACATTATTCACGAAAGGCTTAATCGAATCAACGATTTATTTATTATTACTTGGGTAGCAATGATGTATTACTAGATGTCGCTCATTGTTTACAATTTTAATTAGTTATTAAAATTGTTGCCAACGTAATAATAACCCACATGGTCACACACAAAGAACGCTTGAAGGAGAAATAATTTAAATTAAATAAGTAATTCATTCTATTTATAATATTAATTAAGTATGAATTAATTAATTAATTAAATAGAAAAGGGAATTACTTAAACTAATTCGGAAATAAGTTATTAATTAATTAAGTGTGACTTAATTAAATAATAAATTAAAATTTCGGATTAGTATTAATTATAATTGGATTATAATTAATAAAGCTTAGTCTTCTCTATATAAACTCTCTAAGAGGCTGATTTATTTGATGTAAAAACATTTTTATATGTAAAAACCCTAGCCGTCTATGAGAGGAATAAAAGAGAGAAAGAAAGAAGCAGTTTTCGGGTGCTAGTACACATCAATCCTTCAAGAAAAGCGTTCGTGTGGATAACGTAGAGCGTAGATCGCGAGAGCGGGATACGTGGTGATTGAAGAAGCTTTGGATCTTCATTAATCATCCATTAATGAATTGTTAAAGCTTCTTAAGGTATTTGTTCTTAATCTCCGAATTAAATCTTTTGTCTTCGCATGGATCCTGCGGAGGGGTTTCGAATTTTGGTTTATTTTCACGTTTTCCGTTACGTTTATGTGCTCGAAACCCTTCAGAAACAAGTTAGTAAATTTTCGGAGTTACTATTCACCCTCAATTTTGACCAAGGATTTGAACATGAAATACTTGTTGGATGATGATGAAACTTTGTGCTTACCTTAATATACTCAAGGGATTTCCAAAGAGCTATTATTTGTAATATTTGAAGCTTGGATGAGTGAGTTATGAAATTTTTATCCTTGTTGTTGGTGTTTTGTTGTTGGTGTTGGGGTCAAATGGATGAAGATGGGGGTGGGGAGAGTATTTCTCTTGCTTGGCTATTTTGTGGTGGTGAAAATAATTATGTGGTGTGAAAATGCAAGTATGTGGTCTTCATTCCTTTAGCTTGCATCTTCCACACCTAGGCTAGGCCAAGTGCTTGGTGAACCCTAATTTAAGGAACTATGTCCCTTGCACTTGGTTACTTTACTTAACTAGCAAGTTGCTTGCCTAGTTACTTGCCTTGGTTGCTTTCCTAGCACTTGACAAGAAATGCTTCTCCTTTCTTTCGTTTATTTACTTCTCGTTACGAAATTCTTTTATCGCTTGATCTCAATGCAATGTCCATTTTTTTTTATCCCGAAACGTTTCGTTGAATGGTGTTCACTATAATTGTGCTCAATACTTTAAATACTTTGAGTTAACTTATATCCAATAAAATTCCAAGTTATAGGGTGTCGTGTCATGACGAGATTCTTGTATTCTTTAATATCTTGTAAATTACGAATCAATTAGCAAAAGTGAAAATCCTCGAATTTCGACGGCTTTTGAATTCACTCATTTGTTTCATACAACGATACTATATCTTCGAAATTTAAATTTTCCAACACGTACATAGTGTGGTTTGAATTTTTTTTTTCTCAAACGTATTTTTACTATTCATCAAAGTCTTTTAAAATGTACAATAATTTTGGGTTGTTACAACCATACCGCACCTATCCAGAAAGCATTCACGGGTAGAGAGAATCTCAAGATTCTCGGGAACCCGGACATTAAAAAAGTTTCCTGATTAAAACAAAATTTCTCAAAATCAAAATAAGGACAAACATAAACAATGCAAACGGAAAGTTTAGGTTCATTATAAAGATATGCCAAAGGTACAGATTAAAGAGAAAGGAAAGGGTGATGAGGGAGAAGTGAGATTGGAGGTAGAGGATGAATGACGGCTAGTGTTTAGGGCAGAAGAAAGATGGAGAAGCAGAGAGACGACTCTCCAGCGGGATAAGTCTATTTGTCTCATGTAACAGAGAGTACATAAAAAATGTAGGTTCAAAACAACTACTATATATCTCAATCTCATCGTACTGAATTGAGAGTTTATTTAATAAAAATGGAATTACAAATGCAACTGAACCCAAAATTTGAAAAATAAAAATTAATTAAAATTACACCCATGGAAAAAGAGCGTACATTTCATTAAAAAACAAATGTAGTTCAAATATATACTAAAATCAAAGTAAATCATGTGTGTCAACAATAACTAATTAAAATAATTTCAAAATCCAAACAAATTTGCACGCAATAAAAATATATGCGAAACCTGAATTAATCGAATCAAAACACACAAACTATATCCAAACCTAATATCAAATCAAAATCGAATTTGAGTCCGAATTGTTTACAAATCTATTACTACAATAAAATTAATTTCAAATCCAAATTTAAATTCAAATTCATATTGTATCCAAATTTAATCAAAAAATCAAAATATAATTTTATATCCAATCAAGAAACCAACGTAACTGGGATTATTCTCATCATAGCACAGTAAAAAAGAAAACAATCCCACGTTAGGTCAATCTACTTATTCCATGAGAAATAAAAAGATCAAACTCACAAAGAGACACTCCCGTGAAGGTCAAGGTCAAGATGAGAGAAAGAAAGAAAAAAAAATCTTAATGATGTGTCAATCTCATTAAGAGATACAACTGAAAATGAAACGAAATTCAAAATGAAACGATAAAAAAGAAGACTAAATCTATAATTAAAACAAGCAGAGAATTCTTTTTAAAAGAAAAAACAAAATCGTGATTAAAAATCAAAACCAATATTATCGAAAAAAGACATAATTAACTTGAAGAAAAACGAGGAAAAAAATAAAAATATATATCTTACACCCCATGAGATAATTATCACGTACAACATTTTTTAAACCTGTTCGAATTAAATTAGCCTCATTTTTAATGCCTTTATATATTAACAATAAATATAAACAGACATGGAAGTTTACTTATATTCAAATCTCGTATGCATGCCCTTAATTATGATATATATAATTTTACGAATATTGGCATCAACCGCCTATCAAGCAGATAAATTTGAAGTGACGATCATGTCTAAGCCTTGCAATTGATGTTAATTTCAATTTGTAGACTAATCAGTCACTTGTATATTTGGAAAATATACAAGTCTTAACTATATCTACTGCTCAGTTAGAACCCTTAAAATTTGCCCCTATATCTTACAAGTGCAATTGTTAATGTTATTGTTGAAGTTGATCACCCTCGAATGCCTTCATCATGTGCACATTGTGCCACGTTTCTTCAGTCTTTGGATAAACATGCGATCAAACCAAAACAGGGCCAATAACAATCTGGCTGAATATGGAGAACCGGACACTTACTAGAAAAAACTGTGGAAATGATAGTGACAGGGAGAGTTAATAATGAGGACAATATTGCTGGGGTTCAGAACCAAAGTGTTAATGAGAATTTTGAGGCACCTGGTCACACTGGTGGGATGGAAAAATCACCAGTTCAAGTTCCAAGTTCCAAAATCTGCTGCAGACGAGACTTAAGTGTGGCCTTGTCTTTCATATGAATGTTCATGTGTCCTCCTAGCGCTTGTGCATTTGAAAAGCCTCCCATACAAAAATTGCAGTTGTATGTTCGAGACTGAGACTGGCTCAGCCTCAAACATTGTTCATCACTTGTTGTAGATGTTAGAAAATGGAAAGTTTGAGACATATTTTATATATGTTTCTGATGGAATTTCTGGAAACTAACAAGTGGAGGTTGTTCCTTGTAATGAGGACTTAAACTTTCATGTTTGGATCTAAGACATTTTCTTAGTGTAATCCATAAATAAATTGAGTTGAAATAGGTTGCTTGAAATGGGTTATGTGGGTTGGTTATATTGAAATAACTTGTATCCCACATAGAATTGGTAATGAGAGGTTGGTGGGTTTATATAGAAACATGTGCAAGAGTAGTGTACAACTACTAAGGCATGTGGGTGTGCATGGTGTTAGTATGTGCCTCACGCGCGCACACACATCAGTATTTATTTGTAACAGCTATATGAACTGGGTCAGGATTTATATTAAATCCTGATGGACCAGTTCTTGGATCAAATCCTGATGGCCTGGTCAGTACTTGGAGTGAAATCCTGATGACTGTATTTGGATCCTGACGGAGTTAAATCCTGACGAAATCCTGATGGTCGATCAAGTACTGATGCCACTCCTGACGGACAGCAAGTCCTGATGGCTTGGAGTACTGATGATGATCAAATCCTGATGGACCAGAAAATCCTGACTGAGCTGTTAAATCCTGATGACTACTGTTATGGTAATTAAATCAGAATAATTAGTATTAAATACCATATCTTCAGTTACAATATTTGGTCTATTACGTTTTATTTTGTATTATATTTTTATATATATACAAATGAGAACGTTGAGATAGCAGACGGATATACGTAACTCTGAAAACCCTAGCAACTATCATCTTCTCTGTTTTCTCTCAACACATACAGAAGACATAGTTCTTGGGCGAAGTGAGGAGCTGGTCGCTGTTGATCATTCCGACTACTGTGAGTGGATTGATCTGTGCTGTTTTATCCTGGGAGTGATATTGCTGCAACCCAACACAGCGTAAGTGGGGCAATAATCTCTTCAAGAACAGTCAAGACTTCTCGAAGGCTTGGCGACTCAGCTGTTTTATTTATCTATCAGTATTTGCTAAAGCTTCTGAGAGATAAGTGTTCTTTCTTGTCTTGTTATTTTCAGTCTCTGATTACACTTTTGTTTCGACCTTTGTGTTTGTTTCGTTTATTGGTATTTTGCATGTTCTTGTTAATACAATTATATATATAACTGCCCTATTGTTGCTGTGTAGTTAGTAATTATACCCAACAGTAGATGCCCTATGATCTGATATTTTCGCAAAGGGTGATTTTTTCAATTCCATGAGTAATTAACAGATTTTGGGAAAACGATTATAGTATTTAGGAGAAACAGAAATGTAGAATGGCCTATTCAACTTTGTTTTAGAACAAAAGAACAAACTACCCATGCAGCTCCCTTTACATCTGAAATTTAGGGGTGAAATCTTTATTAAATTAAATGAAAAGAGCAATAAATTCACGCACTTAAATAGTTGATAGCGTTGTCCAGCAGCGAATCTTCAAGTTGCGTCTTGAGTATATATATATGATAAATCCAACTTAAGTGTTAGAAGTTGATATGGTTTGATGATTTGAGGTAAGCCTAAACTCCTGATAAACAATGAACACTTGCTAATTAAGTCATGCTTAAATATGAATTTTCCAAATTTAGAAGTCGGTAATTAGTCTACAGAATGAAATTCAATTTTTGGATAAAATATTTCCCTTTTCGGGTAAATTTAAATTTGAACAAGGAGTACATTTTCTTTCTCCTCTCTTTGCTTAAACATGTATGTCGTCCCTCATTTTTATTTGTGTGAATTCCTGATCACAAGTTCTGTGACTGATTATTTCGTATGTTTCACTAAATTAGCATGATATGATATAGTTATCTATGTGTCGAGCCTTAGAAGAATAGTATTAAGAAATCGGAGAAAATTAACCTTTGTAATTTTATTAGTAGTTTTAGATTATTTGAATTATTGAACACAGTAGAATTCGATCATTGCGAGTAATCCATTGTTATCAAGAATTATATTTAAATCACTCATTTCATAACGAGATATATTAATTTTTAGAAATGTTTAAGTTGTAACATTTAAGTGAAGTATTTAATTAAGACGTCTATTCAAATTTATTAATATTTAATTTATGATTTGTGTGATGTTCCATAAATACCCAACTCAAATTTTTTTTTTTTTACAAAAATATGGGGCGGAAATTGATCGTCTTTATACAAGTAACATATACTAAAACAAAGGCTTAATAGAAATTTAATACATAAATATAAGCTTTAGAATGGGGCGGAAATTGATCGGCTTTGTACAAGTAACATATACTAAAACAAAGGCTTAATAGAAATTTAAAACATAAATATAAGCTTTAATACATAAATATAAGCAGAGAATATAGAATTCAGAGAATATAGAATACCTTGATATAATTTCACAAAAAGAAAGTAAAGCTTCAGATAGGTTTCTGCGTGCTTTGCAATCTCTGAATACACACATATATATAGGCGGCAACTAGCTAATTGATCAGCATGAGATCAATTATGGACGCCAATAATTGTGACTTAGTGGGTAGATTCCCACTATCATTCTTATCCTATGACTTACATAAGATACAAACAACTTTAATAAAGTTGGCCGACAGATGCCAAAGTAAAACAAAAGATTATTCCTTCTTTTGAAAAAGAGGAATAATTCCAAAACACACATGGCCGACACTCTATGATGGACGGCTGTTTTATTCACTCGCTCTGATAAGGTAGGGTCCACGCTACCAATTTTTAGTGTTATCTTTGAGAATGCTCGCTTGGTCAATAATGAAACTGAGTCTGTTGACGTGGTCAGTTCTGGTTGCCAGAGCATCTCTGGCTGCATTATTGCTTCCTCCTGATTTGTACCAAGTGAACTGTTCTTTATGGGTCAGTATTGCATACCATTGGGCCAGGGCTTGATATGCACGCTGGGCTGCTTGTTGTTCCTCCTTGATGGCTTGGGCTTGTAGTTTTGAATTCTTGTGGAATTGTATTGGGATTTGAAGCGACTTCCTAAGACATTCGAGGTGGGCATTTGTAATTGGGTCATAAACAATTTCTGGATTGCTTTCGACGTTTCTTCGGAATGGGCTTGCGAAGATGGGGTTCCAAATAGGGCCTGTGATTCCTCCAGTGTTTCTTCAAGAAGAATCAAATTCTGTTTCATAGCTTGTTCCATCTGCCATTCGAGCTCTGTATCTGCACAAAGAAACATAGTTAGTCTAGATAGTGAATCTGTCAGAACATTGTTTTTTCCTTCTATGTGTTCAAAGTGGACTGAGATGCCAATTCCCGTAATGAAATCCGTAAATCCAATCCATCTAACCCTTGAAGGTTTGTTTTGATTGGACTTATTGTAAAATGAGATTATTGCCTGGCAGTCTGTTCGGATGGTAATTTCCTTTTTATCCAAATAATGAATCTTGAAGGACTGTAGGCTTTCCATACAGGCATATATTTCTGCATCGATCGTGGATTTTATAACTGGAAACTTTCCACTTGCATAAGCACATATTTTTTCTGAGGATTTCGGATCATTTTTCTGTTCCTTCCATTTGCACACTCCTCCCCAACCTTCCATACATCCATCTGTTTCAATGATGATGTAACTGTTTTTGGGGGGAATTTCCAGATCCGGTAATTCCTGAACTACCTTCTTAATTTTTCTCACAATATCCCAATCTGATGACTTCATCCTTTTTGTCTCCGTTGGGGCTTGTTTTGCTGTAAAGAGGGCCTAGTAATGTACCAATGTTTGGAACATAGTTTCTAGCGTAGTTGAGGATTCCTAGCAAAGATCTGAGGCCCTTTTTATCCATTAGCTGCTTCTCCTCAAAGTTGGCTATCTTTTTGATAATATGAGGCTGCAGCTTGATCCTTTGGTTCCCAATTACTGCTCCTAGGAAATCAACTTCCCGTACTGCTATTTTCATCTTTGTTGGAGATAGTACCAGACCATTTTGCTCACATCTTTGCAGCATGATTTCCACATGTCGTGCATGTTCTTCTTCATTTCTTGAGAAACCAGAATGTCATCTATGTAGACTGCTATAAACTCTTCTGTCCCTTTGAAACATTCATCCATTTTTCTCTGGAAAATCACAGGCGCGTTCTTCAACCCAAATGGCATTACCAGCCATTCATACAGTCCTCCTGGGACTATAAACGCTGTCCATGGTATGCTCCCTTCATCCATTGCCACTTGATGAAAGCCGCTTTTTAAGTCAAATTTTGAAAAAATTTGGCTGCTGCCAACTTTCTTTATGATCGTATTAATTCCTGGGAGGCTGTACTGATCCTTATGAGTATTATCGTTAAGAGTACGATAATTGAAGACCATTCTCTCCTTTCCCCTTGTTTCCCTCCCTGTCTTCGGGTCAATGCTTGTGCCGGATTGTACGATCATTGCCATTGTTCGATGCCTACTTGAGCTTTTTCTGATCACTCCCAGCTTTAGCAGAGCTTGTATGTGTTGATCGAACGATTTTTCCATAGCAGGCGTGACGTGTTTTAATGGCTTATCTTGTATGCAGATATCTGGATTAATGATATCCAATCTGCACCTTACCTTGTTTCTCTGCCAATGCTTCAGAGGTTCTTCCCCTATGAACCCTCTTTCTTCAAGCTTTGTCAGAAGGGGCCCACATTTGGCTTTGAAATTCTCACTTCACATTTTATAAAAATGTGTATTGCAAGGGGGTTTGAGGCTGGAAGGGAACAATATCACATTTTATAAAAATGTGACCAGTATTAATACTCAGCAGGAAGTTATTGCCAAGGCAATTCCAGAAATTGACATGGATTATGAAGAACTCCAGGAGCTACAGGAAGTAGTGTATTTCAACCTGGACAAGGGAAGTGAGAATTTCAAAGCCAGATGCGGGCCCCTTCTGACAAAGCTTGAAGAAAGAGGGTTCATAGGGGAAGAACCTCTGAAGCATTGGCAGAGAAACAAGGTAAGGTGCAGATTGGATATCATTAATCCAGATATCTGCATACAAGATAAGCCATTAAAACACGTCACGCCTGCTATGGAAAAATCGTTCGATCAACACATACAAGCTCTGCTAAAGCTGGGAGTGATCAGAAAAAGCTCAAGTAGGCATCGAACAATGGCAATGATCGTACAATCCGGCACACGCATTGACCCGAAGACAGGGAAGGAAACAAGGGGAAAGGAGAGAATGGTCTTCAATTATCGTACTCTTAACGATAATACTCATAAGGATCAGTACAGCCTACCAGGAATTAATACGATCATAAAGAAAGTTGGCAGCAGCCAATTTTTTTTTCAAAATTTGACTTAAAAAAGCGGCTTTCATCAAGTGGCAATGGATGAAGGGAGCATACCATGGACATCGTTTATAGTCCCAGGAGGACTGTATGAATGGCTGGTAATGCCATTTGGGTTGAAGAACGCGCCCGCGATTTTCCAGAGAAAAATGGATGAATGTTTCAAAGGGACAGAAGAGTTTATAGCAGTCTACATAGACGACATTTTGGTTTTCTCAAGAAATGAAGAAGAACATGCACGACATGTGGAAATCATGCTGCAAAGATGTGAGCAAAATGGTCTGGTACTATCTCCAACAAAGATGAAAATAGCAGTACGGGAAGTTGATTTCCTAGGAGCAGTAATTGGGAACCAAAAGATCAAGCTGCAGCCTCATATTATCAAAAAGATAGCCAACTTTGAGGAGAAGCAGCTAATGGATAAAAAGGGCCTCAGATCTTTGCTAGGAATCCTCAACTACGCTAGAAACTATGTTCCAAACATTGGTACATTACTAGGCCCTCTTTACAGCAAAACAAGCCCCAACGGAGACAAAAAGGATGAAGTCATCAGATTGGGATATTGTGAGAAAAATTAAGAAGGTAGTTCAGGAATTACCGGATCTGGAAATTCCCCCCAAAAACAGTTACATCATCATTGAAACAGATGGATGTATGGAAGGTTGGGGAGGAGTGTGCAAATGGAAGGAACAGAAAAATGATCTGAAATCCTCAAAAAAAATATGTGCTTATGCAAGTGGAAAGTTTCCAGTTATAAAATCCACGATCGATGCAGAAATATATGCCTGTATGGAAAGCCTACAGTCCTTCAAGATTCATTATTTGGATAAAAGGGAAATAACCATCCGAACAGACTGACAGGCAATAATCTCATTTTACAATAAGTCCAATCAAAACAAACCTTCAAGGGTTAGATGGATTGGATTTACGGATTTCATTACGGGAATTGGCATCTCAGTCCACTTTGAACACATAGAAGGAAAAAACAATGTTCTGGCAGATTCACTATCTAGACTAATTATGTTTCTTTGTGCAGATACAGAGCCCGAATGGCAGATGGACCAAGCTATGAAACAGAATTTGATTCTTCTAGAAGAAACACTGGAGGAATCACAGGCCCTATTTGGAACCCCATCTTCGCAAGCCCATTCCGAAGAAACGTCGAAAGCAATCCAGAAATTGTTTATGACCCAATTGCAAATGCCCACCTCGAATGTCTTAGGAAGTCGCTTCAAAGCCCAATACAATTCCACAGGAATTCAAAACTACAAGCCCAAGCCATCAAGGAGGAACAACAAGCAGCCCAGCGTGCATATCAAGCCCTAGCCCAATGGTATGCAATACTGACCCATAAAGAACAGTTCACTTGGTACAAATCAGGAGGAAGCAATAATGCAGCCAGAGATGCTCTGGCAACCAGAACTGACCACGTCAACAGACTCAGTTTCATTATTGACCAAGCGAGCATTCTCAAAGATAACACTAAAAATTGGTAGCGTGGACCCTACCTTATCAGAGCGAGTGAATAAAACAGCCGTCCATCATAGAGTGTCGGCCATGTGTGTTTTGGAATTATTCCTCTTTTTCAAAAGAAGGAATAATCTTTTGTTTTACTTTGGCATCTGTCGGCCAACTTTATTAAAGTTGTTTGTATCTTATGTAAGTCATAGGATAAGAATGATAGTGGGAATCTACCCACTAAGTCACAATTATTGGCGTCCATAATTGATCTCATGCTGATCAGTTAGCTAGTTGCCGCCTATATATATGTGTGTATTCAGAGATGGCAAAGCACGCAGAAACCTATCTGAAGCTTTACTTTCTTTTTGTGAAATTATATCAAGGTATTCTATATTCTCTGAATTCTATATTCTCTGCTTATATTTATGTATTAAAGCTTATATTTATGTATTAAATTTCTATTAAGCCTTTGTTTTAGTATATGTTACTTGTACAAAGACGATCAATTTCCGCCCCATATTTTTGTAAAAAAAAAAAATTTGAGTTGGGTATTTATGGAACATCACACAAATCATAAATTAAATATTAATAAATTTGAATAGACGTCTTAATTAAATACTTCACTTAAATGTTACAACTTCAACATTTCTAAAAATTAATATGTCTCGTTATGAAATGAGTGATTTAAATATAATTCTTGATAACAATGGATTACTCGCAATGATCGAATTCTACTGTGTTCAATAATTCAAATAATCTAAAACTACTAATAAAATTACAAAGGTTAGTTTTCTCCGATTTCTTAATACTATTCTTCTAAGGCTCGACACATAGATAACTATATCATATCATGCTAATTTAGTGAAACATACGAAATAATCAGTCACAGAACTTGTGATCAGGAATTCACACAAATAAAAATGAGGGACGACATACATGTTTAAGCAAAGAGAGGAGAAAGAAAATGTACTCCTTGTTCAAATTTAAATTTACCCGAAAAGGGAAATATTTTATCCAAAAATTGAATTTCATTCTGTAGACTAATTACCGACTTCTAAATTTGGAAAATTCATATTTAAGCATGACTTAATTAGCAAGTGTTCATTGTTTATCAAGAGTTTAGGCTTACCTCAAATCATCAAACCATATCAACTTCTAACACTTAAGTTGGATTTATCATATATATATACTCAAGACGCAACTTGAAGATTCGCTGCTGGACAACGCTATCAACTATTTAAGTGCGTGAATTTATTGCTCTTTTCATTTAATTTAATAAAGATTTCACCCCTAAATTTCAGATGTAAAGGGAGATGCATGGGTAGTTTGTTCTTTTATTCTAAAACAAAGTTGAATAGGCCATTCTACATTTCTGTTTCTCCTAAATACTATAATCGTTTTCCCAAAATCTGTTAATTACTCATGGAATTGAAAAAATCACCCTTTGCGAAAATATCAGATCATAGGGCATCTACAACAAGTGATGAACAATGTTTGAGGCTGAGCCAGTCTCAGTCTCGAACATACAACTGCAATTTTTGTATGGGAGGCTTTTCAAATGCACAAGCGCTAGGAGGACACATGAACATTCATATGAAAGACAAGGCCACACTTAAGTCTCGTCTGCAGCATATTTTGGAAAATACTAAAACAACACTGTCTCCCGCTTCTATTTTGGTTCCTCCAACAATATCTACAAGCCTTGAAAGAATCCCTGCAGCTGCTGATAACTGGACTTGGAATCATTATTTAGAAAAAACTTACACAGCGTCAACAACGAGAAGTGATGAATGCTTTGTGCAAGAACCAAGACAACTTCCTTTGTTTAATAAAGCAACATTAAAAGTTGATGATCAAAAGCCCTTCCAAAAGAAATTATTTTCGTCGGTAAGCCATGGAGCTGAGTTAGACCTTGAGCTTAGATTGGGACATGAGTCCACTTTAGATTCATCCTTGCCTGCAAAGGGTACTTGCTAATTTTTATTCATATTCTTGGAGATATGTTGTTCACTATATGAAATATTTTGTGAATGTAATCATTAACCATGATCAGTCGACAGTAAAGAGTTAAATAGTAAAGACCATCATGAAGTTCACCAATAGCTAGAACTCTATGTGGAGTCTGGCCCTGAATCACAGATTGATGAGGATAAAAATTGACATGATAGTTGTTAAATTGTGTCAATTTAGAGACAGATAATAGATTATAGCTGAAAGTTGGAACATATAAAACATTAGTTAAGAGTAAAGACTCAGTTAACTGAATATCTCCAACTTGAGTTATAGAAATAATGTGCTTGTTTGGTAAAGCCACATTAAAAGGAACAGTAAGAGTGAAGTTTTGTGAATAAGGCTTTATGACTACACATATGGTGTGTAGCACCAGCATCAATGATTCAAGAATGAGGCAATGAGACTTGAGAAACTGAAGAGTGAAAACACATGGTCATACCTGCCATAGCATTTACTTGATCTTCAGGAGAAGAAAAAGCCACTTTTCCCTTTCTTGTTCATCATTAACAGCATGAGTTGATTCATATGAGAAACCCGACTCTGCAATTGTCCTAAATAGAAACCAGGATTAGCAGTAGACAATTGTTGACCAGAATTGTTACCTTGTGAAAAGCCAACATTGCTAGTGGAAACATCAACATGGTTTGCGCTAGCTGTCTGTGGTTGAGTAGATGTATGAAGAAGAGGCCTAAAACCAGTATTAGTATTTCCTTTAGGCTTCCCTTTTTTATTGTCTGGATATCCAACAAGTTTGAAGCAAAACTCTCTAGTATGACCATCCTTGTTATAGTAAGTGTATTTTAAAGGAGTTTTAGAACCCTGGAAGTTAGCTGATGACTTCTGTCCAGAGGCATTAGCATTAACAACATGATGTTTAGGTTGTCCCTCACTAATAGTTCCAAGAAAAGAAATAGCTGAATGACCACCCTGTTTCTGTTTTTCATCTTGTTTAACAAGAGAGAAAACTTGTGAAATAGTGGGCAATGGAGACATCATTAAGATCTGACCCCGAGCAACAGAGAAACTATCATTTAATCCCATGAGAAACTGCAACAACTTCTTTCGCTTCGTTGCTCCCTTTCTTCATGAAGCTTAGCAGGACCACATTTGCAAGCTAAAACTGATTCCAAAGCAGTGTATTCATCCCAGAGATTCTTCAACTTATGGTAATATATCTCAACTGACTTATCACCTTATTCTAAAGCATGAATCTCTTTCAAGACTTGATACACACTATGACCGTTAACACTCGAAAATTGATCATGTAATTCAGTCCACATTTCTTGTGCCGAAGTGACAAAATCCATCCCATTACTTATCTCTTCTGAAACAGTATTCATGATCCAACTTATGACCATGTCATTTACCCTGTCCCATTGAGCTCTCAAAGGTGAATTTTCATCAGGACAAACACAAGTACCATTAACAATGCCTAGCTTATTTTTAGCTGATAACGCAACAGTAATTGACCTTTTCCATAGATCAAAATTATCAGTTCCAGTTAATTTCTTAGAGATAAGAACAAGTCCTGGATGATCAATGTTCTGTAAAAATAAAGGATGAAGATTCTATTCAACTGAAATCTCATCAGACAGAGGATTAGGAGTAACAATATTTCCATTATCTGAATTGTTTTCTTCGGTTGGATTTACATCTCCCATCACAACATTTGCATAAGATATGCGACGCATTTTGCCCAAATTTCAACAAGTATCACAATCTCAGTGATGAGTTAGTTATAGAGAGAGAAATAGCATATGAGCTCTGATACCATCTAGAGAGAGAAAGATATAACTGAGAATCAATTGATAGATTGAAATGAACTAGGTGTTCATATACAGGAGCATCTTAACTAACTGTCTATAACTAACTACTAATAAATGGAAGACTATTCTACCTGTTGTTGGAGGAATTTCGTAACAACCAAAATCGGAGGTTGCTGGAATAATGAATTATGAAAATAGGGTGATTTAGGATTTTTGGATGTTTGGGGCTGAGCTCGTATGATGACTCCTCAGAAATTGAATAGAGAATGGGTTTTTTCTCTTCCTCTTTCCCGAGTGTCAATTGCCGTGTACCACTGTCCCACTGTACCATACAAGGTGCCTACGTACCCATTTATATAGGGATCAAGCCTCACGTAGTTCTTGGAAAACAAGTCATTGGATAAGTTCATTCAGTCCAATCCCATAAGATAGTCAAGATTTATGTTCCCATAAACAGCTCAAGGATTATCAATCCACCTCAAGTTCCCATAAATAGTCCAAGGATTATCAATCCTCTTCAAGTTCCCATAAATAGTTCAAGGATTATCAATCCTCTTCAAGTTCCCATAAATAGTTCAAGGATTATCAATCCTCTTCAAGTTCCCATAAATAGTTCAAGGATTATCAATCCACCTCACGTTCCCATAAATAGTCCGGTCTTCACATGTTTTCCTACAATCTTGCGGCATCTCCGCATTTCTTTCCATGATTTGAAGAATATCGTTTGGAGATATTTTCCGTTATTCGTTGATTGAGATTGATTCTTTCCTCGTTTCAGGGAGAGGATATTACTTAGTGGTCAAACAATTAATTATTAATCTGAATTAATAATTATTAAACGGAGAAATCTGGACTATGCCAAAATATGGCATAACAACAAGCCCCCAGTTCTTCAGTGTAGCTTGCTGCAGTGGAGAATTAAAAATCTTCGATCTTCCAAATTTCTTCGGTCGACGCTTTTCAAATGTCATTGTCCACGAGCCCCCGAGCTGAGGCTTTAATAAGATACCCAATTTCAAATGTCAGGCTTTCAGCCCATATCACGTCAAGTCCCACATGTTTTCCTACAATCTCGCGGCATCTCCGCATTTCTTCCCGTGATTGTAGGAATGTCTTGTGACAACCAAGAAATATCCATCTATCAATGGACCTTCAATAATGTAATTTTATTCATGGACTCTCCTCTGAGAGTAGGGTCTTCAATATTAATCCTCCTTGGAAAAGAGAGCTTTCGAAAACATTACCCTTATCAGATAAGGACCTTCCACGCTTATTTTTGTCCATGCACGAGCTAGTGAAGTAATCAAATCACGCGCTACGAATATTGCATCATTATTCTTTAACATCTCCATGATTCAGATTCTGTCCAGATCTATTTTTTACCTTTCTGCCCCTGTAAACGATGTTTTCTTGCAAAACACAAAACATGAAAGATGTAGAAAACGAAAAGATCTTTCCGATGATATATGGCTCGTCAGAAACGGACTTATAACGAATCAGGAATCAAATAAAACGTCTGCTGGTTAACTTCTCAATACTGAAAAACGGGATCAGATTATGTTTTGTGATTTCAAAAATAGACCTGAACATAATCTCAGAAAACACCAAGAACGAAAGTTATAGGAAATCACGAAAGATTTTCGGATCATAAAAAATCATCAAAATCTGACATGTCTTAAATTTACTACGAATTTTATAAGATAACTTATGTATACGGACAAAAGCATAAGAAAACTTATCTTAATTTTGAAAAGAATCATGAATCACTGCCTCCATCGTTCTGCTCCTCCATTAAAGCCGCTCCAGATCCATAATAACCCCCATTGCGTATGATGTAGATGATTTGATCGTCCTCCACAATCAAACAATAATCCCCTCCTTCTAGCGCCAATTGTTGTTAGAGGAATTTCGTAACAACCAAAATCGGAGGTTGCTGGAATAATGAATTATGAAAATAGGGTGATTTAGGATTTTTGGATGTTTGGGGCTGAGCTCGTACGATGACTCCTCAGAAATTGAATAGATAATGGTTTTTTCTCTTCCTCTTTGCCGAGTGTCAATTGCCGTGTACCATTGTCCCACTGTACCATACAAGGTGTCTGCGTACCCATTTATATAGGGATCAAGCCTCACGTAGTTCTTGGAAAACAAGTCATTGGATAAGTTCATTCAGTCCAATCCCATAAGATAGTCAAGATTTATGTTTCCATAAACAGCTCAAGGATTATCAATCCACCTCAAGTTCCCATAAATAGTCCAAGGATTATCAATCATCTTCAAGTTCCCATAAATAGTTCAAGGATTATCAATCATATTCAAGTTCCCATAAATAGTTCAAGGATTATCAATCCACCTCACGTTCCCATAAATAGTCTGGTCTTCACATGTTTTCCTACAATCTTGCGGCATCTCCGCATTTCTTTCCATGATTTGAAGAATATCGTTTGGAGATATTTTCCGTTATTCGTTGATTGAGATTGATTCTTTCCTCGTTTCAGGGAGAGGATATTACTTAGTGGTCAAACAATTAATTATTAATCTGAATTAATAATTATTAAACGGAGAAATTTGGACTATGCCAAAATATGGCATAACACTACCCTTGCTAACTAATTCTATATTATGTACATTTACGACTTACTAAAATTTTAGTTAATCTTGCTTGTCTATTAGTTTGTCCTTGGAATATTTAGAAATCATGCTTGAAAATGGCTAATAAGCCAAATTACGTTAAAAATTGCACTGTTTCGGTGCAGTCTGGCAGAGCTGACTTAAGTTGGATCCGTAATACATACTTGACTAAAGCTATAAAGAAATTACTATTGAACAAATTTGATAATGCAAGTGAAGCATTATTATACGGAGTATCACAAAAAAGTTGATTTATAACTTAAAATAAGTAGGTGTCATATATAAGTGATAAGTTGATTAATTCTTATAAGTTATACGGATGTTTGGATAAATTTACTTATAAGTTAGTTAAGAGTTTGTTAAATTAAATTTGAAAAAATAATTATTAAATACAATAATTTCAACAGTTGCATTTTAAATTAAAAAAATATTTAAAAACACGAAGGTAAACATATAAAGTATTAAAAAAACAAAAAAAATCAAGTAATAAATCAATAAGTACCCATTATTAACATTCAACTTAGTCGACATAAGTTATAAATTGAGTTGGGATAGGAGTCTAGTTCACATTCATGATTCATCGTCACCTCTCACCTGCAAAGGGTAAATTGTTGTTCCATATTTGTATTATTTCGTGAATGTAATCATTAATCATGACTGGTCCACAACAGTACCTTGTTTGATAAAATATGTATTCATTTGCATTTTAAAACAAATGTCTGGCCGGAGATGGAAAAGGTAATTAAAAAATGTTTGGTCAATTTGGTTGCTATATACATTTCATATTTGACAAAACCAGCAAGTGTTGCTACTACATATAAAGTGCAGAAGCAGGGTTAATCTATATTCTTTATTAATAAACAAAACAATATAAAAATGGCGCGCGGTACTAATAAAGTACTAAAGTATCAAATTTGGTTATCACTTAACCCGGGTTCGATTCCTCGCAACTACATAATTATACAAGATTTATTTAATTTAAATTCTTTAACTTCATCCAGGGTTCGAATCCTTACAACTACGTAATTATATAAGATTTATAAGCAAAACAATGTGAAAATGGCGCGCGGTACTAAAGTACCAAAGTACCAAAGTATCAAATTTGGTTATCACTAAATGTGGGTTCGATTCCTCGCAACTACGTTATTTTACAAGATTTATTTACTTTAAATTCTTTAGTTTCATTCGGGGTTTGATTCCTTACAAATACGTAATTATATAAGATTTATTTATTCACTTTAAATTCATTAGCTTCATGGAGGGTTCGATTCCTTGCAGCTACGCAATTATATAAGATTTATTTATTTACCTTAATTTCTTTAGTTTTATCCACAATTCAACTGTCTATAACTAAATAATTTAAATAGTGGTTATTTATTATATTATTTTTATCATTCAATTCTCGATAAATACATTTTTTTAATAATATTTATTAATAATTTATCAATATTAATATTTTAATATCGACTCATATTCGGCCCGGGTTATCGGCTAGTATCTTATCTATACACACACAAGGCTGCTAAATAAAAATAATTGAGTAAGAAATTTGAGTTAGAACTAACTGTTAAATCATATGAGCATAAGAAAAAAATCTAGTTTTCTCAGATTCCTCTAACTAATTTCCTAACTACTCCCGTTAAACATCTTTTTTCAACTAGTAGTCCAAAGAAATCGGCACATAGAATTTAATACTATTTTTTTATACATAGTGTAAAATATAAATACGCATGTCATATCAAACTAATTTATCGGAACACGGGTATCCTATGAAAATTTCAGTCACAAAAGCTTGTGATCAAATTTCATACAAAAAAATGTGACAACGAACAAGTTTAAGCAAAGAGAAGAGAAACCAACTTGGCTGAAATTTCTCTGATATCGGACAATCTGAAATAGGCCCTTAGTTATGTGTCCAATGCCATTGAAATGATAAACATGCTGCTCAGTTAGAACCCTTAAAATTTGCCCCTATATGTGTGGACTTATCATCGGACCATTCATTCAGACCTATATTCATCAATGTACTTGTGGTCCATGATCTTACAAGTGCTATCGTTGTTGTTGATCATCCTCAAATGCCTTCATCATGTTCACATTGACATTGTGCCCACGTTTCTTCAGTCTTTGGATAAACAGGGCAATTACAATCTGGCTGAAAATGGAGAACCGGACACTTACTAGAAAAAACTGTGGAAAGAATAGTGACAGGGAGAGTTAATAATGAGGACCATATTGCTGGGGTTCAGAAGGAAAGTGTTAATGAGAATTTTGAGGCACCTGGTCACACTGGTGGGATGGAAAAATCACCAGTTCAATAGAGTGATACTTCTACTGATAACAAATTCCAAGTTCTGGAAAAGTTGAGTGTAGTGAGGAATCAAGCTCTTATACATCTATTGATGGAAATAGTGCCACTATGGTTGATGAAGGGGAGGTTCACAAACCAAAGGAGGAGGGAGTTGAACATGGTAGAAGGAGTGTTGATACCAGGTCGACCCTTGGGTCGGCTAGCAAGAAACAAGAAACAAACACATGTGTGCAGTTTCAGGACGCTCTAACTTTAGAAGAAAACTCTTGGGCCCAAAAACAGTCAAATGGCTAAAGGAATGGGATGGAAATTCTTCATATTACTCCAATCATGTTAAAGATCATTAGAACATAGCCAAAATTCTGTCCATTAATGATAAATGGGCAGAATTTTAATAATTATTGGATTGTTAAATAATTACATTGGGCATTATAATGTTTTTTAGCTGTAGATTACTTTCAATCTAGTCCAGGAATCGGTAGTGACCTCTAGATAAATCATTATTGTTGATGCATGAATTGAGCCAAACGATGGTTAGCGAAGCCTATAAGTTAGTGACATTCTAAGTCCCGTATCGAGGAGATTCTTCAGTTAAAGTACTACTATTTACTACTAAATTGCACTAATAAATTATGATTTTTTGAAGGCCGAAGGCTTGTGGTATTATCAATGGACAGAAGTCATTTTATCAGTGGCCACTGCACAATATTGTAGTAAATGTTACCATTTTCTTCTTTTTCTTTTTTTAATGTAATTATTAATTTCACAAAAAATTACTATCTATAATAATTTTCACTTGGAGCAAATAATTTAATCTGTTTATATTCTCATTATCTGACTATTAAATTTGGTTGATACTGTTTTTCTGAAGCAAATGAGATGGTCTGTTCCACATCAAATATCATTACTTTCAATACATGGGCGAACAGCAAAACCATGAAATGATCGAGCAACTCAAATATAATTCTTGATAACAATGGATTACTCGCGGTGATCATTTTCTACCCCGTTCAAGAATACAAACAATATAAAACTACTAATGAAATTACGAAGGTTAGTTTTCTCCGATTTCTTAATAGTAGTCTCCAAAGGCTTGATACATTGATAAATATATCATATCATGCTAATTTAGTGAAACATACAAATTAATCAGTCACAGAAGCTTGTGATCAGGAATTCACACAAATAAAATATAAAATATTATCACGCTTCTTTCCAATAATAAAAAATCTTATCTTTAATCGAATAACTTGTACAAAAAGATTTCAATATTCTAAATAATTTAAATATCTAAATAAAAGTTTCTTTAATATCTATTATCTAATTAATTAAAAATAAAAAAAATAGCGGGATATTACATACTACCCTCCTTAAAAAGAATTTGGTCCCCAAATTCTCCAAAAAATTAAATAAGTCAAATAAGAAAATAAATCATACCTTAGGTACGATAGTTGTCACGAATTCCGGTGAGCTGAAATACACGTCAATTGCTTGTTTTGTTGCTGATTCACGAGCACCGCTGGAGTTTCAACGAGCTGGTCAAATACGTTTGCTTCTTCACCGTTGTTGCCATTCTGATTGCAATTGTTGTTCTCGTCGCCCATCTTTTTCTTTAACTACGACACGACTTTTTATACTCATAAATATATAAACTTTTAAATAAATAGTCAATGATCACATAGCACAAAAATCATATACGTCAAATAGTCACAAAATAAATGGTCTAAAATTAAAATAATTTATTGACCTAAAGATCAAAATCTACACGAAAACCTACAGGAACGCATCCTAGGAAATGCACTAGTCCCATACCCAGTACACTCCGAAGGAAAGCCTGCTCTGATACCAACTATAACAGCCCGACTTTTCGGACTATTAAATCTAAATCGAAACTAAAAATAAATACATTTCTTTATTCAATAAATACAAAATTGCACAAAAGTCAAATGCAGCGGTCAAACTTAATAATCAAAAATATAAAATCGGAGACGCAGCTCCAAAATTCAATAATCAATATCTTGTACTATACAAAATTTATTCTAATAGCACAATTATTCTTAACCAATAATTTACATCAAATCAAGTAGCACGAAATTCACAAGTTCACATCGATGTTCTCAACAAGCTTCCACAATGTACCAACCTGAAATATTATGAAAGAGTGAGCTACACAGCTCAGCAAGTAACATATCGACTTACCGATATTCTCGAAAATCATTGGGCGTTTTAATAAAACAGACTTCTCAAAACAATACTAATTTTGAAAACCTTTACAAAAACAAATCCAGCCCAAAGTTTATATTTTCAAAATCCAGAACAGAAACAGAATTTAAAACAGAAACGAAATTCTTATAAATACCACAGTCTTGCTCTACGGCCACACTTTCCCGGTAGTCGAGATCTTATTCTTATTCTTATACGCCACACTTTGCCAGTGACCGGCATCTAAAGTTCAATAATTACGCCCCCTTAATAGGTATCTAAAGTTGCACACTTGTGCGCCTACTAAGGGTATCTAAGGCTAGTTCCGGAACTATAGCGTAAATTACGAACGGGTTCGAAACGTAGAGACTGAGGGATTCAAAAGATTCTCAATTCTTATATCTTATACAGTTCAAAACAATATTCTTATATCTTATACGAAATTCAAAACAGAATCAAAATATCTTTTCCGAAGTACGTCAAAAAGTACTTAACTCAAAGTCGACCGAAAACCAAAAATCAATACCAACAAGTCATATAATTAAATAACAAACACTTAGCAAATCAACATTAACTCATTACATTATGCAACTGACTACACGTTAAATCATGCAAAGTAAAAAAAAATAAGACAACTGGCCTTAAGAGCATGTGCAGCGCAGGGTCATTTGATGCATTGGGACTAGCACTGGGTCATTTGATGCATTGGGACTAGAAAAATGACTTGATCAGTGAATAATAGTAGTGGACAACGTTGGAAGGATTACAAGAAAATGGTCAAGTACCACCACGCCGGGCCTTGGCCATTTGAGTTTTTTATATTTTTTATCATTCAAAAGCTGTTGTCCTTGACTGTTCCAATCCAGAAACAAATAGTAATGTTAATATATAACCGTTAATAAATATGAATGTTGGAATAATAACGTACATATAAACGGTAACATTTTTCTCTCCTATAAATACCAATTCCCAAGCCCCTATTATTTACACTCCTTCTAAAAAATATTATTAGCAAAAGATGAATCCAGATAATCCCCCATCTTCAAATCAAAATTCCAATCCTCAAAATCTAAATCCTCAATTTCCATATCCATATCCAAATTCTTATTTTCCAAACCCACAAAATTTAACCTTTAATTCTCAAAATCCGAATTCTCAATATCAATTTCCACATTCTCAAAATTCTCAATTTCCATTTTCATATCCTCAGAATTCTCCATATCAATTTCCATTTCATCCATTTTCAAATCCACAATTTGAAACCCAACAAATACCTATCAATATTCAAAATTCTCCGGAAATGCAAGTCCCGGCCTTTGGTCATGAAAACAATATATGATGCATTTTAATAACGGGACATGTTTTTTATTTAATAATATTTTTAAAAAATTTAATCACTTTAATTTTATTATTACAATTTTAACACTAATAAATTAAATTTAAAATTAAATTATAAAATCATTTTATTTTTTATTTCTTTTGCCAGAATTTTATTAAATATATAATAATATAAGGGGTCCTACAAAATATGAAAAGTGGGCTTCAGCATTGGATGAGTTGGGGTCATTTTTTTCATAAACCCACTTCCGATGAGGTGACAAGGAATTGTCGGCGGGGGAAGGGGAAGTGTACCCCAGCGTTGCACATGCTCTAAAGCCCGTTTACATACACACGGCAAAATAGAATCAATATGCCAGACTACCTAAACCCCTGATCATTTTTAACAAGAAACTTTTACATAAATCAAACATTACTTTTACTAAAACAAGTTAAGTATATCACGCATGCATGGCAAATAATTAACAAAAACATACACATGAAAGAATTTTTGACCATTAATACCTATACAAGAACATAGAGTTCATTGATCAAGTTTTATAAGCAAAATAATGTATTAAAATTAGAAAAAGATCATAAAAATTTAATCGGACTTCACATCAAAACTATTATTCTTAATATTTAATCATATCAAGCTTATAAATCACGTCACAACCAAACAAATAATATTTAAATGACTAAAAATAATTAACTAATAAAATAATCCATGGAGCAGAACTACAATTTAAAAAAACATATAAATTCTAACTAGTTTGCATATATATAATAATTAATTAATTAACTAAAATGAAACTAGCCAAGTAAAATTAGTACTAACATGTTATTATAATATACTCGGAACCAAATCAAAGAGTATCAGACTATTATGTATTGTCCAGACCAAGTACATAAACTTTGAACGTACAGAAATAAACTAAGATTATGCTCATTATTATTTACTCAAATCACAACTCATGCCTTCGACACTAAACTAACAGAGGGATTTTAACACCGTAGCATGCTTGACCGAACTTATATATAATATAATCAAATCAGTTAATCCCGTGAAAGCATACACATAAAAGTATAATCAAAATTAAGAATACAAAAAAATGCGTAAGAACACAAAATGACGCGTACCTTTTCGTCGAGGAGGCTGTACGAGTCTATTTTTGTTATTCTAATGGAGTTCTTATACAAACACACAAACCCTAAATTTAGAAAAGGAAATGATACAACTAGCCACTAAAACCTCTCCAAGTAATATTCAAAACAAAATATTTTATTACACACTATTTACTTAAATAAAAATATATCGATTATATAAAATATTCTCACGCTTCTTTCCAATAATAAGAAATCTTATCTTTAATCGAATAACTTGTACAAAAAGATTTCAATATTCTAAATAATTTAAATATCTAAATAAAAGTTTCTTTAATATCTATTATCTAATTAATTAAAAATAAAAAAAATAGCGGGATATTACATAAAAATAAAGGACAACATACATGTTTAAGCAAAGAGAAGAGAGAGAAAATGTTTAAGCATACATGGGAAAAAGAATTCAAAGAAATGATATTAAAGTTAGGGATTAATTTCGGATAAGTAAAGAACTTTATCCGGAAAGGGAAATACTTTATCCAAAAATTGAATTTCATTACGTAGACTAATTACACACTTCTAAATTTGGAAAATATTAATTTAAGCATGACTTAAATTAGCAAGTGTTCATTGTTTATCAGGTTTAGGCTTACCTCAAATCATAAAAGCATGTCAACTGACAACTATTAAGTGCGTCAATTTATTGGATTTGACCAAATTTCAGATATAAAGGGAGCTGCATGGGCAGTTTGTTCTAAAACAAAGTTGAATAGGCCATTCTACATTTCTGTTTCTCCTGAATCGTATCCCCGATATCTGTTAATTACTCATGGAATTGGAAAGATCACCCTCTGCGAAAAAATCAGATCATGGGCCAGCTGCAACAAGTGATGAACAATGTTCGAGGCTGAGCCCGTCTCAGTCTCGAACATACAACTGCAATTTTTGTAAAGGAGGTTTTTCAAATGCGCAAGCACTAGGAGGACACATGAACATTCATAGGAAAGACAAGGCCAAACTTAAGCAATCAAGACCCGTCACAGAATCTCGTCCGCAGCAGAATTTGGAAAATACAAAAACAACACTATTTCCAGCTTCTAATTTGGTTCCTCCAACAATATCTACAAGCTCTGAAAGAATCGCTGCAGTTGCTGATAACTGGACTTGGAATCATTATTTAGAAAAAAATTACACAACGTCAACGACGAAAAGTGATGAATGCTTTGTGCAAGAACCAAGACAACTTACTTTGTTTAACAAAACAACATTAAAAGTTGATGATCAAAAGCCCTTCCAAAAGGAATTATCTTCGTCGGTTTGCCATGGAGCTGAGTTGGACCTTGAGCTTAGATTGGGACATGAGTCTGCTTCAGATTCATCCTTACCTGCTACGTCACTGGCCAGATTATTTGTGGCGGAATGACCATAAGTGGCTTTTATCCTAGAAATGACTAATAACATTGTTCCAGTCCTTTTTTGCTTTGCACAAGAGAAATGCAACTTCCCAATGTGGATCTGTGGTTGGATAAAATATACTTGCAAATTTTAATTAACATTGCTCTTCTACTATTAGTCTGCACTCTGCCCTTCCTGGAATATTTAGAAATCGTGCTTGAAAATGGCTAATAAGCCAAATTACGTTAGGAATTGCATTATTTCGGGATAGGCTTATGGAAGAAAGGATTAAGGGTTTCAGTATTCAATAAATAGATCAATGTAATCATGTCAAGATGTTGCAGAGCCGACTTAATTTGGATTCGTAATGCATACTCAGGACTCAAGTTGTAAAGAAATTACTACTAAACATTACGAAATCATACCTTTCGACCATTATAACCTTTAATAATATCCTTGCGTTTTACCTCGAACCAGACACACCTAGACATGCCTGAGCCCAGCCACTAGTACAGCTTTTAACAAACATTACGTTCAAAACTCATGAGTAGAAGATGAAACTGCACAAACAATTTTATAGTTCATGTCAAAATCCTTATCCTCTGATGGAATTAAGCTAGAGCAATTGTTTTACTGTCAAGTTCAAGAGGGATAACATAAAGTGCACAATAATGCTGGACGTCACAATTATCTACTAATTGAGCAAATCTTGGCTGCAAAAACATCCATGCGATGAAAAAGCAACATATAAAATTCAAAAGAGAATTTTGTAAACCGTCAATCATATTCCCTGTGGAACTTCATAAATTATATTCAGCAACCTGACCTTCCTGTACTTTTGTGCATATCTTCAGCTAAGAGTTAGTCCAGGGTTGATAAGAATCTTAAGCCAATCGTTGCCATAGCTCTCTTGCTCTTTCTGGATATCCCTTGCAGAATTTGATGCAGAATCACTACATCCACTTAACTCAATCAACTCAAGCGTGCATATATTACCAAAGTCTTCCGGAATCTTCATCAAATATGGGCATCGGTACACCTGCAACCGCTGAAGCACTGGAAAGTGATAACGAGAAGCTGTCCAACTTAACAGGTCTAATTCATAAAATTTTAGAAATTTGAGACAAGGGAATGCTTTCGGACTTGTCTCCCAGTCTTTACCCACAAATGCATGAAATTTTAACTTGAGAACTTCAAGTTTAGGTATCATTTCAAACACCCAAGCTTCCTTCCAATCCAAATAAGTATTTGACATGGTAAGTCTTTTAAGACTTCCAGGGAATATAATTGAATTGCTTAGTCTTCCGGCTTTAGACAATGGAATTGTATTGAACAACTTCAAAGATTTGACGTGCACCAAAAAGTCAATATCAGGACATTTCAAATCCCCACTCTTTGTTGTCAATGGCCCACAAAGACCTAGTTTCTGCAAATTCGGAGTTCTAGCTAAGATATGTTGGCACTTGGCATGACCTAGTAGGGCTCAGTACTGACATGGTTTGCAAGTTTTCCAGTGAGATAGTTTTGTCTTCAACATTAGAGATGTTCACAAGATTCTCCCCTGATCTGATACAAAGATGCTTCAAGTTTATCATCTTCCAGATATTTTCGGGAACAACCATATTTATCTTTGATGTCATGATAAGTGTTTGGAGTTCTCTAAGGTGGGATATAGATTCTGGAGGGTTACCAGACTTAAGTCGAAGTTCTAAGTACCTTAAATGTACTAGTTGCAATAATTCACTTGGAAATTCGAACAATTCTATGGATGACATATCCAAAGCCCTAAAACGTTTGGGGGTATTCCAGATCATTGATCTATTCTTAAAGAAAGAATGGTAGATGTTAGAAGATGCGCAAACACAAAGTGATGGAATATTAAGGACACCAGTTCTCAGGGAGAGTTGGGTACTTGCAGGAGATTTTGTTAAAGAGGCATCAAAAACTGAGCAATAAGCACAAAAATAAGATTGGTTTATGTACATGCAAGTATTTATTGAAAAATTATCTTCCTGGGCTTTTCTTAAGCACAAATCGTGCAAGAGATCGTGTATACGACATGTTTTGATTTCACCATCAAACCCTTTATTGCTTACAACAATTAGACTTCTCCTTATAAGATCCATCAGGTAATCCTCGGCAACATCCTCTAAACTCTTTTGTGTTCCATCCTGATGTATAAATCCTTCTGCAATCCACAGCATTATCAACTTGCGCACTGGGATGTCATGATTTTCTGGAAATGCTCCAAAATAGAGGAGACAGGGTCTTAAGTGCTGAGGTAGGTGGTTATAACTCAATGCTAGTGTATCAATGTATTGATTAACATCAGTTACAATGTATGAACTTACACTTTCCGCAACCTGTGTCCACCAATCTATATCAAAATTGTTTTTGAGCAGTCCAGCAATTACAACAATTGCAAGAGGCAAACCACGACACTTTCTTGTAACACACTTTCCAATGAAACTCAATTCATCAAAAAAGTTTCCAGCTATGAAAGCTTTCCTCCTAAACAAATCAAAACTTTCCTCTTCTGTTAAGAAACGCAAACAAAGTGGATTCCCGTCAGATTGTGCATGCAAAGCAACTTCTTTGAGCCGGGTGGTTAGCATAATTTTGCTCCCGTTGTTGTCATCAGGAAAAGAACTTTTAAAATCATCCCATGCCTTGCTACTCCATATGTCATCAATTACGATAAGGTATCTCCGACCCTTTAAACCACGATACAGGACATGGGCTAACGTTTCATCATTCATTCTACAAACTTTATCATCAATATCAACAACAGACCTTAAAATGCCAAGTAATAGATCTCTTTTTTGATAAACTTGAGAACAAGTGACCCATGCTCGAACATAAAAGTAAGACACTACATAAGGATCATTATAAAGTCTTTTAGCTAATGTAGTCTTACCAAGTCCAGCCATCCCTACAATAGAGATAACTTCAAGCTGCTTCTTTGTGATACATGCAAGTTGTTTGAGTAAATAATTTGCCTCGTCATGGAATCCAACAAAAATTTCTCCCTCGCGTTCTTGAAATTTCTTTTTGTCAAAATGAAATTGGGAAGCAAAGTACTGGGAATCAAATTCTTCTGCCGTCCCAATATCTTTCATGCAGGCTTTATAAATCAGAGCTACATGAAACGCTAGTTGGTCCCCAACACGGGTGAGATCCGAATGATCAACGCTTGACCTACCAGGCACCCAAATTATCGTATTAACCAGAATACTTAGTGATACATTGTCAAGTAACTGATATCGATAATCCTCATCTGTGATTGTAAAGCTATGGAATGCTTTGGACAAGGAGCTAAGCTTTTCAGAATAAAAAAAGATTTGACACTTTTCTATAGGAAGCCAATTTTGATACAGAAGAAGCTTAGTAATAAATGATCAAACAAAATATTTATTTTTGATTGCCTGGAAGACATATAGCGACGAAGCATACCTGTGTGAACATCAGCTTTCCTCATTTTTAAATTTCTTATACTAATGATTCTTCTTCTCTGTCTTTGCAAGACAGGCGCTCTTCTGGCTCTACAAGACACTGGGGTGGTTTGGTTCAGTATAAAGTTATAATGGCTAGCCTGTGTGAACTGAACTTATGGTCTGTTTGACTTCATAGCACAAAATAATTTCAGAGTCAAATGCATTCTGTTGGCATTCGCACTCTGGCAGTCTGGGATAGGTTCGTAATAAGACTGGTGTTCGTAATAAGACTGGTTCTTAAAATTTTAGAATAAATCATGTTAGCCAAACAGCCCCCAAGTATTATTTGCATTATAGAAGAAGATGTGTGGCTGGAAATGTAAAGGGGTGAATTCGGTAGTTAGATTTAGATACACTTCATACAATCATACTAGATAATACTTATTAGATATAAAGGGGATTGCTAAATGTCATAAAATTTTGCTTCATGTAGTAATGAGAAATTACTCTTAAGTTTCTTTGTTTATTAAATGTCCAGTTTGCTTATTAAATGATGTGTTTGACCGGTCACTGATAATTCCCAATGCGTCTAAACATCACCCTAGACAAGTAGACATCACATATTTAATTATAGGCTAATTCAATTTAATTTAAAATTTACTTCCATAATATTTATTTGAATAAATTAAATATTTTAAAAACAAGGTCACCAGAAATTTGAAATTATATTAATATATTTTTGTAGAAATAATATAATTGGTTAAAAAATCAACATTTAAAGGTATTAATTATATAATTATATTTTGGGTGAAAATTATAAAATGTAAATTCAATAAAAGTTATTATATTAAAATATGGATATATATATATATATATATATAAGTATATTTTTCATTCTCAGAAGAAAAAAAATTGAGTTACATTCAACATAATTTTAATTAACTCTAGATCTTTGGATTCATCTTAATAAAATTACTTTACATTTTTATTAGCTACAATCAATAAAAAATAATTACATATGAAATATTAATTTATGTAAAACAATATGCTTATTGCTTTTTTTTTAAATTAAAACATGTTTTCTTTTCTAGTTGTCTTTAGCTTTTAATTATTTTAAAAAAACTTACTTATTTTTAACATGCTAACAAATTTTTTTAACAAATACAATTAATATAATTAAAACATTTCTAAAAACATTACAAACATTTATTTTTTTTAATTAAACCATCTTATCTTTTATGTTTGTCCTTATTATTAATATTGTTTTAATAAATAATAAAATAATATTAATAATTTCTCATTTATCTTCATGAGGCCCATTTGTATTCTTTATTAATTTTTTCTATGTTCCAATTAATATTTAAATTTCTCATTTTTTAATTTATCATATTAATTTTTATTCTTTATTTAATATTTTTTGTTAGTTTTTCTATTTGTTTTTATTATTAACATTATTAAAATAAGATTAATAATGTCCAACTTATCTTAGTCAGCTCCATTTATATTCTTAATTAGTTTTTTATATGTTTCAATTAATATTTAAGTTTCTCATTTTATAATTTATCATATTAGTTTTTATTTTTTATTTAATATTTTCCATTTTCATTAATTTTTTTAATTTGTCATTTTTTAATCTCATTTGATAGCAGGTGCGGGTTATGAAATAGTATAAATTATAATCAAAATAAAATAAAACTAGTTTATCATAACAACATCCAAAAATAGTATTTTTCTAAAGAAAATATAATTGATGATAACATGCTTATGTCATGTTTTTAAGAAAATTTTAGGTTATTGTATAATAAAAATATAACACTTTTTAAAAAAATAAAAAAATTGTAACTATCCTTTTAATGAAAATTGTTATAAATATATAATTTAAATAAATGAACCAGTGATTCACCATATCTTTTTGTATCATTTCAACGTAAAAAGATAAATGAATGCATTAATTAGGTTAATTTTTCAATGAAAAACAAAGAATAAGTCAAGGGTAATTCCTGATTACTACCTGAAGCAAAATTTCATGAGAGAAGAGAAACAAACTTGGGTGAAATTCTCTAATATCCATACTGCTCAGTTAGAACCCTTAAAATGCCTTCATCATGTTCACATCGTGGCACGTTTCTTCAGTCTTTGGATAAATGTGCTATCAAACCAAGACAAGACAATAACAATCTGGCTGAAAATGTAAACTTACTAGAAACAATTGTGGAAGAAATAGTGAGAGAGAGAGAGAGAGAGAGAGAGAGAGAAGGACCATATTGCTGAGGTTCGAAGGAAAATGTTAATGAGCATTTTGAGGCACCTGGTGTGATGAAAAAATCACCAGTTCAACAGAATGATACTTCTACTAATAACAAATTCCAAGTTCTGAAAGAAGGTAAGTGTCGTGAGGAACCAAGCTCTAGTTCATCTTTTCATGGAACTAGTGCCACTGTGGTTGATGAAGGGGAGGTTTACAAACCAAATGAGGAGGGAGTTCAACATCTTACTATAATTTTTGTGGCTCTTAATACCCGAGAACTGAATAACTCCCTCACACAAGTAGGAGCACAACTTTCTCTCTACTAATAAACTTGACTTTGTTGCTTTTCGATCTGGAAACCAAAGTAAAGGAGCATATGGCTACATCTATCTCTTGAAAGATTAAAGCAGAATGGAAGCAAAATGGAATTGGATTTATAAGTACAAAGATCATCATAACCCAAGAGTTTAAAATACTACTTTCCAGAACTCTTCAGCACTGTATATTTCCTACTTAAGACACTTGGCTCTCAACACTTTCTTTTTTTTTGTATAGTTTGTATATGCAATCAATGAGGGTCAGTTAAGACTTGGGTTATGGAATGATATTAGTCAGAATCCTGATAATATCCCTTGCTGCATTGGAGGGGACTGTAACTGTGTTTTATCCATAATAAATATTAAAGGCGGAAGAGAGAGGTGGGATCAAGAAATGCAGGATATCCTATAATGTGTCACCTTCAAGGGATTACTTACAAATAGAACAGTCAGGGATCAGTACATATGGTAGAATAAACGGAACATAGCACCCATTTTTAAAAGATTGGATAAATTTCTTGTGAATTCTAATTGGATTAATGGTTTCCCTCTTAGTCAAGCTTTATCAAACCACAACCATTGATCATGGAATGTCCCTGTAATGAAGAGAAAATAGCAAAACCTTTTCAGTTTTTCAATCATATATGTATTAATAAAGCTTGGAGCTTTCTAAGCAGGGGAAATCTTAGGGTGGTCTTTCCACAAAACCTTTAAACCTGCAAAAGAGCTCCGAAAGTGCTAAATGATAATTATGGTCACATTCAGAATAAGGTCTCTGACTTGAGCAAACAGCTTACTGAAGTGAAGTGAGCCAAACGATGGTTAGCGAAGCCTATAAGTTAGTGACATTCTAATAGTTGTAACAATTATATATGAAGGGTCAACTGCTCAGAAGTACTTAGCAGAGTAATCACACCTCTGATGCCAAGAGTACTAACTAATACAAGTTTTGTAGTAAGAATAAACACAATGTTTGTCAATAATTTGACCTCTTCTTGTATAAAAGCAACCAAACATATAATTGTCTTAAAATGAAGTTGTACATAGACGTTGCATACAATAATCTAACCCACTATTTCATCTTTCATACAAGTCCTAAGCTTGACTGTCGTTGCATTAGCCTCGCGCACTTCTATCACATCACAACATTCTCTCCGGCTCCCAATCTGTGGAAAGCAAAACAAAAATGACATAAACATATTCTCACTAATATAATTCAACAAATCTTGCATACTTGATTTATGTACCATAAAATGTATTTAACACAACTCGTATTAAGTAGTAATTTCCAAGAGATCATACACAGTTTTGCTATATATGCACATAGTAATGTACTGCAATGATTTGGACTTACCACTTCAAATTTGTTCATGGGTGAGAGGACACGAATCTTGGAGATACTGTCAGCAGAATGATTACCACTTGCTGAACAAGGCGGTAACAAACGAGGAGATTTTCGAATGTAGCTTGTAACAACCACGTCATCCCTGTCAACTTTGTCCACAGAATCTAAGAAGAAAACATGAGGAGCTTCACAAGGATCTCTAGATACACCTCTAGTGTTGAACATAAACGGGACTTTCGGACTCCAGCCCCAATGAGTAAACGTCTGAAGTGGTCTTTGTAAAATGCTTGGTGTAATAATCTTTTCATAGATTTGTGAAGAGTAACCCCATGATATGGAAAAGGTCCAGTTCTTCTCCTTAAGGTAACATATACTTTGTTGCAATAATCGAGGTTGATCAATCTTTGCCACTTTCATTAGATGGTTCACGGAATCATAGCGGTTCATGGAGGGAAAGATTGGCTCTACTACCTCTAGGTGGTGGAGGGAGAGTAAAGGAGTTTGAGGATGAGCTGATAATAGACCTGATATGTCATTGTGTAGATCTATCTGCTCATGATCACAAAAGTTAATCCAATTATTAATGACAATTAATTACCTAATATCATTCTTAGATCCAAAGATTCAAAACTAAGAGAGTTAATAAAGCCTAATCTACCTGATGGAAACCCTTCTCTTGAGTTAGAGATACTCCCAAATCTGCTACACAAGATTGTAGAATATGGTCACGGCCAAGTAGAGTTGGATATCTCTTCACGCAACCATCCAAGTTGTTTGCTAATGCCTTTGCCAGTGGATAGCTCAATGCAAAACCAGCTCCACCAAAAGCTGCCTCAAATGAGTTTTCGACATTCACCAAAATACATTCTGAATTTGTACCAATGTAGTAAAATTTTCTATGATCGTATCTTGATAAAACATCCACTAAATTACTTGTGAACAGAACAGTATCATCGTCTGCCATGAGATACCACCTAGTGTTTTCATTATTTTCTGCCTTGAACATGTCTGCAATCATCAGCACCATTTTGATAGCAAATGGTAATGCATGTTTGTCGTAATCTTGGTATTTAGATGTGTTTTGGTATAATCTAACACGAATAGAAATAGGAGGCCATGGAAGGTGCTCTATGGGAGCCTTATCGAGGAAGAGAAAACCCCGAGTTATGTTGGGTTGCCACCAGGACTTAACGTATTGTTTTCTGATTGTCCATCCTTTAGATGTGCCAGCTATTCCAAATACAATGTGGCTGATGTTTGTCAGAGAAGAACTTCTGTGTTCATACGGATATTGGATTTTGTTAAAAATATTGACCTTATGCTTGGAGGATTTACTGAAGGGATGGCTAGACAAGAATGTATAGATTATTAAGAGGATCAAGGCAATTATGACCAACAATTTGAATACCTTACCGTCAAATTTGTGAAATAAAAATGAGGCTTTTTGTTGAATTGCGATGAATTTGTTTGCTGGAGTACTCTTGGATGAAGACATTTTGTAGTAGTAGGGATTGAAGAATTTCCTCTGTATTGCTAAATAGATTAAGATCAGGTTGTGCTTTCATATTTGGTGTTAATCTTTATTTGTTTGTGCTGATTCATGTGACAGAAGTATTACTAGTTCTTCTCGTGGACAAGGACAAGCAAAAGACATGCATGCCTTAAAAAAGAAAGTTACAAAAGCATTCACACAATATGTACTTGCATTAAGGTGCATTTCATGCAGAACTGCATGGTATAAGAAGGTGAATGCAGTTGTTAGATAAGCCTAGTTAATAGAATATATATATCATTTACATTACATGTGTTTGAGCAATGCTGCATTGAGAATTGTTGGTACTTGGTACATATGAATATGAGAGCTTGATTATTTTCGGAATTTGAGGCCTGCAAAACAAGTATACATATGCACATTTCTTGCTCATATTGAGTAACTCAATCTTGAAGAACCAATATTACAATTCTAAACTAGATAGGCAGAAAATTGGAGCAACGAGAAATCATAAATTGCTAAGCCTTCTCTATCTCTCAGTCATCGTCGACATAGATGGTCTCCTGCTTAAAAAGGCCACCAAAAACATTCCTTACCTCAGCCTTAGGCTCTGCTTGTTTAGCCTTTGTCTTCTGAACCTCTTTCCTTCTTGATACAGGAGGCTTTTTCACGACTGCCTTCTTAGCAGGCAATTTCTGAGCCCTAGCTTGTCCCCGAACTGTTGCAATCTGCACTTTTGGTTCGTCACTTACATTCTGAACTGCTGTTGATAGTTGTGAACTAAATTTATCCCAGGAAAATGTTGAACTCATTTCTTTCGCTCTAGCCACGAGGTTTTCGACCGAAGCAGATGCCTTCTCTTGGGCTTTATCAGCAAAATTATCAGTTTGTGCGTCCTGCGATTCTAGGATTTTTACCTCTTCTTTAAGCTTTTTTGCTGCCGCAGCTGCTTCTTGTGCTTTTTCATTAGCTTTTATTGTTGCTTCCTCAACTTTGGCTTTAGCAACTTTTTCTGCATAAGCTTTTCTTCTACCATCTTCGGGAATCAGGCTAAAAAATGAAATTATAACTTCAGCAGTTCTGGTTGTAATTCAGTTTAACAGGAAAAGGGAATCCATAGATGATATATAGCTTATGTCTTCAGTTGGTATCCGCATAGATGTTAGAAAAGAAGAAGGAAAGTGACCAATTACCTGAAAAGCTCATCAACCGGCCTTAAGGGTGCTGTCGGGTCTGCATAAACTTCCACAACCTGAGACAAGAATTATAGGATTACTCACGTTTCCAGACGGGTTATCTTTATAATACCATTAGACAAATTAAGTATATACATTAACCTACTGAAACATACCTTGTTCTCCGCTACCTCTGTATTTGAAAAAACATCAGACACCAAGGATGCAATCTGGGACTTGGTTACCTATATCAATACCCTTTTGTCAATAATTTAATAATTATAAATATTGAAGAATATCTACGATGACATTGTCATTAATCTGATAGTTTTAAGGTCATTAATGATGAATAAACATTATCTCGCATACATGACATTACTTTGTAGTCGTTTGTACTGTCGCCACTCGCTTCAGCTGAGACAACAACGTTATACGAACTTTCGAGCAGATAATCCTCTGTCAGTTTCGCTTTTATAAGGGTGTAGCTAATGTCTGTCTCAACTAACCCTTGGATAAGCTCTGCTATCGTCAAAGTCTGTGATCTTGAGAAGAAGCTGTTAAAGAATGATGAGATACCATCAAGTACATTGTTGGTCGATACAGAGGATCCATCACATACTATTGCCACATGGCCAACCCCTGCCAAATCAGCAGCTTGAATCACTTGTAATGCATCTGATGCAGTCACAGCTGTCGTGGCACCATTCTCAGCAGGACCAATTGTAACGACGACTTTACCAGCATTGCCTATCGCCTTTGCAATCGATTCTGCATCTTCAAATGTGGATTCAACAGCATTAAGGCGCTTAGATTCCTCGGCAGAGATTATCTGTAGTGTTATACAATATATGCAGAAATAATGAGAAAATAGAATTCCTGGTGCGTAAAAAGATTAGTTTGCATCAAGAGTTAACCTTGTATTTTGCAGCCAATTGAGCAAGCTCTTGAGCAGCAGCAAGATCAGGAACCCCAGCTCTAACACTGAAACCATTACGCAGCAGCGTCTGTGCTATTCGAATTCCAGCTTGACCGGTTGCACCAGCAACAAAAACCGTACCAGGATCTTTACTTCTTTGTCCAAATGACAAGCCGGACGAATTCTTAACAACGGGTATCAAAGATTTGACATCAGGTAAGTTGCCGAAATCGAACTGAAACGGGTTTAACTTTGCAGGTTTGCTTTCTTGATCCTCACTCACAGCCTTGGCCTTAATAACCCGAAAACTTCCACCATTCTTGGCTGCTAATGCAGTGAGTTTTGAATTTGTAAGGCTGATTCTTGAATGGGGTATTGTGGCAAGTATGTATGAATTGGAGCTAAGAGCTGCTGGAGCCATTGAAATTGTAAAATCTTTACAATTTCATATGGTGTCTATTTGACAAGATTGAATTACTCTATTAGTGTCCATTCATGTTTGCAGTATCCAAAAGAATTGTCGTTGAAATGATATCTGGATATCAAGTAATAAAATATTGATCCAATGGGAGCAGGCCAGGTGTCCCAGTTTATCCATACAAGAAAACTTGGAGGCCAGACAATTTTCATGCCTCTGTTTACTTCTGCACCTTTTGAATTCAAATTACCAACATTCAACAGACTTAAAAAATTACACCACCGTGGCACCATGAATCCCCAGTAGGGTTATCAGTAATCACGTCCCAAATTAAAACATCCTATTGCTTTTGGATGAGTAAATAAAATTAAGGTTTTATGACCTTTTAGCCCTTAAAGTTTGACGATTTATACTCATCGGTCCTAAAACTTTGAAATCGTACATTTTAGTCTTTGAAGTACCCATTAAAGTTTAATTAACTTTTTTTTCTATTTTTCTTCCGATAATACCCCTACAAGGGCTAAGAGGTATTAGTTTTCATACTTTAAGGGCTAAAAGGTATAGTGCAACATGGAGTATAACCGTTCTACAGCAGTTCTTTCCCAACCTCTAAATATCATTCTTTAGAACTTACATATATGTTTGATGTGCTAAACATCAGAGACACGGTGATTTTGTTTTACATTAATATCTCAGGGTAAGCGTTTACCAATTTCAAATTTTAAGCTGCATTGAGCTATTGTTTCTATGGTTGCACTGGATGCCATGATCAGTTCTCGATATGATAATGAATACCTCTCTACCTTAGTCATCATCTTCTGCGTCTAGGTGTCTTCACATTCTTCATTATGTCCTTTAGTGTAGCTTTTCTATCTTCTTTCGTATTCCAAAGTTCAGGTACCACTTCGATTGTATTCATTCATCTCCAACATGGCTTTACAAACTGCTGCATGCCCCATTCTTCTTTAGATTTCTAAGCATTTCATCATCCGGATCAATAGCTTCCTGCCATTTGATATTCACTAATTACCGAGTTAAAAAGCATTCGATCAGGATAAATTTATAACATAAATTTTTATTACTCCTCCTGATACATAAAAAAATAAAGGTTTCATTTCACAACTCAGTTGCAGTTCATGCATGACGTGCCATATATAACAAGTTAACAACTTAGTTGAGTGTGTTCAATGGATGAAAACAAATATCCATGCAGTACCGGTTCAAACTATTTGAAATCACTGCATTACTTTTTGATATCCTTCAACCTTGACAACTTTAACTGGAAACCACGCCAAGTTCTTCATTTTCGTATTCCACTGCCTTAATCTTAGCTTTATAAGGTGGAACACATTGATAACACTATACTTTTTAGCCCTTTGAAGTATGAAAAATAGTACCTCTTTGTCCTTGCACAGATATTATCGGAAGAAAAATAGAAAAAAGGGTTAATTGACTTTAATGGATATTTCAAGGGCTAAAATGTACGATTTCAAAGTTTTAGGACCGATGGGTATAAATCGTCAAACTTTAAGAACTAAAAGGTCATAAAGCCTAAAATTAATCAACAATTGTTACCCGTTACCTTGTACATTTACACATGATGGATGCCTATTGTATACATTTCAAAACAAATAAAGATATGTTGTAGGGCTGTAGCATCTTTCATGGTATTGGATACTTATCAGTTTTCACCATATTTTCGAAATCGATTCGGACTCTGCTCCATTTTACTGGCACGAATCTTGAGATTGTATATCGCCGTTCACCCGAGAAAGAAAATCTTAGATGTTGCTGGCATGTTTATTGAGAAATTGAACTTTAAACATTCCATCTGTCAACTTACTACATCGCATCTTAAAAATGTTTACACGCAAAAATGAACATCTACACGAGTAAAACTGTTGGAAATGACAATGAAATTATACTACACTTCTGTGTTGAAATCTCCATCTCATCTATTCCCCGTAGGCCGTAACAGTATTGAAATCCTATGATCTAAAAGACAGTTAAAAGATAACTTTCCTTGGTTCTTTCAGCTTCCGTAAAAAAAGATATTACCAAGATAACTGTCCCATAGCTAGACTTGTCCGAAACCATTCATTTAATCAACCATGCTCTGCTATTATAAATTCTTGTTAAAAGTCAATTTAGATTCATTACCCAAATTAAATGCAAGACTAGATTGCCTAAATATCATAGGTAAGAAAAAATAGAATATGTATGATAGATAAACATGGCATAGTAACATAGCCTACAATATTTAAACAAATATGAACTACCCACCAATTTTTGTGTTATCCTAGACAAGACCCAACTTTGACATCCATAATTCCATGTTAGAAGTCCACTATGCAAGTTATAAAACGACAGGGTGCTTAGAAGAAAAACCACCGACAATATGTGTTCAGATCATCTTTCTCCAACATTCGAAGTAAAAAATTTTGACCGACACATTCCATCCAGATGGCTAAACACAGCTTATAATACAACTACAATCATGTTCCTTTGAAATAAGGTAGGAAAGAAACAAGTGAACAGAATATCTACACTCGCCCTTTCCTGCCTTGCTAAGCTATAAAACATTATATAGGCATTTCACGGTACTCCGGTGGATCACATACAATCTAATCTAACTTCATCCCAGAGTGGGCAAACACCAGACTAAAAGAATCCACAGGCATCAATATCACAAAGACCACTTCTCGTGAACAGAGTTTAAGGTGCATACTGGGAACAGGATGACACTCCGAATTAGTACTTAAATGTGTTAAGGCTACACAATGCAGGACCATGAATTATGTACTCAATTACTAGTCGAAGAACGGAGTAAGGGGGAAGTAGGAACAGATGCATTCAAGGCATAAACCAAAATCTAATCTATTTGCATGAAAAGGAAAAAAAATAACATTATGAATACAGAAACTTGATTTCCATTTCTTGGTTATAGCATCAGTCATTCATTCTTAATAGCAAATAGAAACCTATTCTGCACATAACACTTGCAATGAATTAAAATTTGAAACAAACAATAAAGTAAAACCCAGAACTCCGCCAGTCCATAAAATGAATAGACCTCTAATGTTAGTGTTGGCTAAACAAGATAATTTAATTGCCAATACAAACAAGTAAACAAGTGTAGGGTAAATATTAACTCAAGGGGAGAAATATAGTCTGGACAAAATAACATGAAACAGAAAAACAAAGAGCCCTAATGTACTTCAACTATATAACACGAGTATTTACACAGCTATGCACCCGCGATCAATTAACAGCTGAAATCGACATATTGATATGATTAGGAGAAGATAAAGCACCAAGCAAACTTGAAAACAACCCTCCAGAAAAGAATTTCAAGCTGCCAAGAGCCGGCCATGCATATGTTAAACCAAAAGACTTAGGTAACACTTTGACTAAAATAAAGAAAGCTTTCTTTTAAGATTTCGTAAGAAAATTAAATACTTCACCTGATTTGAGGCACAAAACATGGATCTGCACAAGATCTGCCCAACCAAGTCATCTAGTTGAAAACAACTTTCATCTACCAATTAAGGAAAAAGTCAATTTAGTAACAAGCTGGTATTACATGGAGTGCCACGGCCTTCACGTTTCTTTTACTCATCTCATAATAGATAATTATACAGTAGCAGGCTATGCTAGAAAACTAACTACTTCACCTACATGCTATACTAAAATCTAGTATGCATAGATAAGCGAGTAAGACAGTAAGTTGCCTCCATACTAATATTGTCGAACTACCCCTTTATAACAGCAAAAATAGACTCCCTCCAAAGGGAAGACATCATTACCAGAAAATATAGCAGGAAGGTCAGCATAAAGATGCACTCAAGATACATAGCTCAGGAAATCCTCATTTATCCATTCAGCTGTCAGCAGTAAACATAGGCTGAATTAAACATGTATCAGTAACACATTCATACCACTAAATGTGAAGTTCTAATATAACATTGAAACTTAAAACAGTATAACAGCAGATTTTTAAAAAACAGAGAAAATTTTGAATATCTTTTGAAGGGAAAACGAATTTAATGCCCAGCTCCCTTTTTAGCTCTAAGCGTTTCAATAGCCTTTTCACGGAGTGCAATTTCTAGTTTCTTTTGCTCAGACTGCTCTTCACTGTCAATTAAGCTTAAATCCCTTTTTCCAGCACGTGCACCATCAGAAATGTAGCCCTGGTGCTTTTCCTCAAAATCTGAGGGTGGAGAAACAGTGCCACCTGCTTTCAGTTTTAGCTTCTCTGCACGCCTTTCATCCTTTTTGCGACGCCGTTCCTCCTTCCTTCGACGCCGCTCTTCTTTCCGCAGTTTTTTATCCTCCTTCCTTCTTCTCTTGGCCTCCTTTCTCCCTTCTATTTGAGAATCAGAACTATGACCGTCATCTGAGTCTTGCCTTTTAGATTTTTTGTGCTTTCTCTTTTCACCACCTTGAGCTCTGAGCTTTTCACTAGCACCATAGTCAGAATCATCGGAACCCTGATTGTTCCCGTCTTCAACTATTCTTGCCATTCTTTTCAGAGTTGCTGACTCATACTGACCACCACCCTTGACATCGCAAGTAACCTTCTGAGCTGAAACTTTAAGTTCATCAGGTGTTGATGACTGCATTATCTTTTTCCCAGAAGACTTCCTTTTTGGATCTTCAGCCTCGCTGATATAAATGTAAGTCAGTTCAGAAATAAACTTGATAATAAAGTTTAAAAGAGCAGCTAATAAATATATTCAGTATACACACCTGGAAAGCAGATCCTCTTCCCCCTGTTGACTAACAGGAATAGCTGTATGCACTTTAGATTTCCGTGGAGGACTTGGTCTAATATCGTCAATCACTGATTCCCTTCGAGGACTCACATGCGGACTACTTGCCCTTTGAAAGATGCCAATTGAAGCAAATTAATACTAACAGGAATGATCACAAGGTATATATATCAAAATTAAAAAAAAACAACTAAAAGTAGACGTTAGAGCTGCATGTACCTCCTGTCTCTGCTAGGGCCTTTCATTCTAGAAGGTGGCGGAGATTTTGAGCCAGATGGGGAAGACAACACTCCTCTCTGCGAGATATTCCGATCACTTCTCCCTCTCTCGGAAGATCTATGAGAAGAAATCTGAGTTCGGCGATCCAAAGTGCTTCCTTTACCAGTCTCAGGAGAACGTCCAGTGACTTCTCTTGGAGTTGTTTTACGAACAGGAGAATATTGCTTTCTGCAACATTGCTTTAATCATTTAAAAATGTCTTAACACAGTCAACAAAAGAGCAGCTAATATGAAGTTAATTTCATTTCAGTTTCTTACTTAACTAAGCTAGACATGTAGCAGATGTGTTGCCTATACAACTAACAAACTATAATTCACATGTGATTTAAGTTTAGCAATAACACTCTAAACATTTACGTACATATATAAAGGAAGATACTGTTATCATAAGAAGACAAGGATAAGAAAACAATGAACAATCTAAAGATATACCTGTTCCTGTTTCGTAAAGGTTCCACAGGCGGACTCTGATGTTCTGGTGACCTCCTACGCCGTGAATCGAGAGCCTGGCGAATGGGAGACTGAGGACTCAACTCTTGAGGTGAAGAAGACTGAGAACCAGGAGTCGCTGATCTCCTTCGGCTAGGTGGCTTGCGATGAGCTAATGATGGAGACATGCGGCTTGGACTAGATGGAGATCTTGGATGTTGTCTTGGAGATGGGGATCGACGTCGTATAGGGGAGACTGATCGATGCCTTACAGGAGAAGCTGATTGACTCTGTACAGGAGAGGGTGATCGACTCTGTACAGGAGAAGGTGATAGACTCTGTGCAGGGGAAGGAGACCTACGACGCCGAATAGGCGACGGAGATCGACGTCGTAGAGGAGATCGACGTCGCACAGGAGAACGAGATCGACGTCGCACAGGAGAACGACGTCGTATAGGAGAACGAGATCGACGTCGCATAGGAGATCGACGTCGTACAGGAGAACGAGATCGACGACGGAAAGGTGAACGAGATCGACGCCGGATAGGAGAACGAGAACGACGTCGGATAGGAGAGCGAGACCGACGCCGGATAGGAGAGCGAGATCGACGTCGGATAGGAGAGCGTGACCTGTAGCGCAGTGGTGACCTTCTGCGTCGCAGAGGAGTTCGTGATCTGCGCCGCACAGGAGATTGTGATCTACGCCGCTGGCGTCCTATAGGGGAAGGTGATCTGCGACCTGAAGGGGAGATGGATCTTTGCTTGTACTGAGATGTTCTTCCCCTTGGAGATCGCTGAGGTGAATCCCTGCGATGTGGTGAACGGGAGCGCCCCACTGGAGAGCGATGCCCCCTTTCAGCTGAATCAGACCTTCTGTTGTTAGGAGATACTGATATACTCCTAGACCTATTCCTGTCACTAATATACAAAGGCAATATTAAGTAGAGGGATAATGAAATTTACAGTCAATTTAGTCAAACGAACTTATAATGATAGCTCTTTAATGGCAGAGAGAAGTTTAGATATCACGTCACAAAAAAAATACTATATTTGATGCATCAACTCCAAAATTTATTTTTTGCATTTAAATACATACTCTGAGCGACTCCTAGAATTGGAAAAAGATGCACTATTTGACCTTGAAGGTGTTCCCCTGCACAAGAATCCATACATCAAAAACGTATTCTCCTCGACCAAAACACATAATATAATGGGGATCAAGAGACCTTGTGCAGATAAAGTGAATAACAAAGTCTCTGGTAAACATAACACTTGCTAAGAAAGCTTCTCTAAATAGTTATCACTCAAAAAAACTAGGCTGCCAACAATGGCACTGCTTCATACTCTATACACACAGATATTGATAGTGGACAATTTGAGTCGCGTAAAATAAAGAAAGTATCAGAATCAAATAAAATGATGATTTCAGTATCTAGGTGGAAAAGTGATTAATGATAAACTTCATGCTCTTTTTATATAGTATAATATCAGTGTTTACTGAACACATTACGAGTTCTTAACTTTCCCACAAGTATATTTGGAATATTAACCAGGGCAAAACCAAGGGGAGCTAACCAAGCCTGAAACCCCGTCTGAACTGAAAATTTTAGTAGAGAATTTTTTTAAAACCCCAACTTCTAGTTAAATATTAGTACATGTGTGGTTGACCTAAGAGCAGCAAATACGTGCAACCCTGGGATGTTTATGTCATATACTGGTAGTTTAAATATATACACATGCTCAGACAAGATACCAAGAGCAATCTAATAGCAGTTGAGAGGAATCTACAAGCATAAAATTCTACCAGGCAGTAAGTAAAAACATGTTTCCACCTAACCTGATTCTTCCCCTTGAACCATTCCTCCCATTTGCTTCTTTTTCATCTGCTGACAGCTGTGTACTGGAGTCCATAGGCTGACGCTGCCTCGAGGTTGTCTTCAATGCATCATAATCAACTCTCACAGAGTTGTCAACCTTGCCGTCCTACAGTATTTTGAGGTAAAGGACATGAACCCAAAAAATTGCAGAAGCTAGCTGAATGTCATGAAACGCACTGACATTAAAACCAAAAAACAACTGCAGCATAACATCGCTTTTTCAAGGAAAGAATAGTTACCATCTTAGCCACTTTCTCTTGCTCACGTTCCCGAGCCTCCTTCTCTTTCCTTTTTTGAATTTCATGTGTTTCCCGGTCTGACTCCGCCTACAGAGAATAATTATACGATACTAAGGATCAGCAGGTAAACGATTACAAATTTGACCAATAGGATAGGAAAAGAAAATTTGCAGCACCTTTTTCTTCTTAACTTCCTCTTCTTTCGCATCTAAGAATTGTTGAGGAACACCACTCACGTTCTTCTCTGCACTGAGAAGGAGGGTCCACAGCTCTTTCATAAATTTCCCAGTATTTTTTTCCATAAACCCAGTCAGTTGAATTTGTATTTCCTTCCCATTAACAACCTGTAACACAGGGAACGGGAAACATTAAAAAACCAACTGCTTTAAGGAAAATAAGAACATAGTAGATACGTTACATATTTCCCACGCAAATAAAATAACCCACGCATTTACATTTCATATTTTGTTTCTATTACATATTCAATAACATATAACATGTTCAATAAAAAACTATTTTAGGAAATATGTGAATACATGTATATATGTTACATTTTTCCCGCGCACCATGTAAACACAATTAACCTACAGATTAACTTTACATATTTGCTTCTATTACATGTTCGATAAAAAAAGACTATTTGAGGAAAAATATTAATGCATATGTATTCGTTACATTTTCCCCACACCATATGTGCACAGAATTAACCCACACTTTTGCGGTACATATTTGTTTCTATCAAATAAAACGTATTTGTTTCTATCAAAATAATTAATACAAACAGGCTTTGTAGGGTAAATGTGAATATATACATATGCAATACATTTTTCCCGCGTACCGTGTATACAAAATTAACATATTCAATAAAAACAGACTATTTTTGGTAAAAAAATTGAATATAGGTATATCCATTGCATTTTCCCGCGCACCATGTTTACAAAATCAACTAACACTTTTACAATTAAGACATATTCAATTGAAACACACTACTACAGGGGAAATGTGAATAGATGCATATCCATCACATTTTTCCCGCGCCCCTAGTAAGCAATAAGCAAAATTAAGCCACAATTAAAACTTACATATTTGTTTCTACTACACATCCACTATGAACAGACTATTTTTGGGAAAATGTGAATATACGTATATCCATTACATTTTTGCCACGAACCACGTACACAAAATTAACGCACACATATAGATTACATATTGTCTTACTACACATTCAATACAAACAGACTATTTTAGGGCAAATGTAAATACACACGTATCCGTTACATTTTTCCCGGGAACCACCTAAACAAAATTTACCCACACATTCACATGAAACATTTGCTTCTACTACATAATCAATAAAAACAATCACGTATCAACCACATAAATCAACATTTGCACATAACAAAAAAACACAATAAATTCTCATTCAACCAATTTCTTATAACCACATGAATCAACACTTGCACATAACAAAACACACAATCAATTCTCATAGCACTAAACTCTAATAATTTCACATTACCTTCCCTTCCAGAAGCCCGCAAATGAAATTAATAAGCACTTCATCCTCAAACCCAAGCAACTCCGTAGCTCGATTAGCAATCCACGGCTTCATAACATCCATCTTAACTTTTGTAATATCCACCTACTCACAAACACGTTAACCTCATAAACCAAATCAAAATTCACAACCACAAACACATAAATTCAACACAATTCATCAAAATAAACCGGAAAAAAACACGAAAACAAACCAAATTCTCCAATTCAGGAGCAAACTTCTGCGATTTCATCAGCTTAGCTTGCTTATTCGAGAATCGAGTGTCCTGATCGGCCGACGTGCCCTAAAAATCAAAATTAACAACAAAAAACAGCTCAACATGAAGATCTAAATCAATTGAATATATACAGATAAGTGTGTGTATATGTGAGATATATATGTTATATAGATCGAGATATGAGTGAATTGAAGTGGAATGAAGAGAGATTACCCGGAAGAACCCGCCGGACATTTTGCTAGGGTTTTTGTGAGAGAGAGATATAACGAGAGAGAGAGAGAGAGAGAGAGGATATTTGTAGTGAAATGTGAAATTGATTTGAGAGAGAGGGGTTAGGGGGTGTTTGGGTGTTATATATACAAACACTCGTGTGTTGTATGAGGATTACAATATTCTTTTGTAGATAATATTGTTTTGTATTTCCTCTTGTATAATACCTTTTAATATTTATTTATTTTTTTGGAACCAAACAAAACGAGCTTAAAATAAATCAGAATGTAACACATCGATGAGAAAGGATGGTACATCCCACCATTCCTTCCATTCAGACATAGAACCAGTCTCTTTAGCCAAAACATGAGCCACTGTGTTCGCTGAACGTCTAACAAAATACACTGAATAGGACCCTAAGTCCTTGACTATAGAATGACAATCTTCAATAATAGCTCCCAAGTAAGAGGAATCCATCGATTTACTCTCAAAAGCTTGAACAACTGCTAATGAGTCAAGCTCTATATGCACGTCTGAAAACCTCCTCCTCTTCAACCAAGAAAGTGCTTCTTTGAACGCCAATGCTTCAGCAATCTTCGGGTCCACAATACCAGTCCAGAAACCTCCATAAGCAGCTATGAACTGCCCTTGATCATTCCTTAACACACAGCCAAATGAGCTCATATCTTCCCTTTCAAACACTGCAGCATCTATATTGCACGAAAACCAACCCAACACTGGCTTCTTCCACACTAAAACCCCTTCCCTGTCATTTAACTTCTTATGAATAACCTGATTACTCTGAGCCCTTTGCCATTGAAATAGATACACACTTGCTTCATTAACCACCATCGACGGAGTTTTGAATTTTTTATTCCATACTACATTATTCCTGTGATCCCAAATCTGCCAAACTACTGAACATATGATTTCCATCTCCTTAGAAGATTTAGTCTTAAAAAGCTCCTTCATTATATTTCTAATACCTTTTAATATAAAAAATTGAGAATATTGGCTTTTTGGAAAAAACTTAAACATTTTGTTAGGGTTAATATTTTACTTCATTATTATTTTTATCTCCCGCAATTTTTAACCAGATGCAATTCGCTCGTAATAACTAATGTTTTTGTCGAAACAAATTTTTCGCTTCTGTTTTATGTATCATCGTTATGAGTAGATCAATAACAATTGATAAGAATTAAAATATGTTCTTATTTTCTTACAACTTTTCAGGTTGTACTCGTGTAAATATCATGAAAATTGAGTTTAAGGAATTCCACATTTATCATTAGGTTTATTAGATATTCATTTTGAAATCTTAACTCTTGTTCATGTATAATTAATATATTTTGTAAGAAATAAAATATTTGATCGATATGGTCAAACTATTGCACATTTATATAAGGTAAGGATACCTTTAAAATATTTTATATTTATATAAAGTATGGTTCAAAGAAGAACCGTGTTTGTGAAGAAACCAAAAGATTCTATCTGACATCGTTAAAATATTAATTCAGTCGTCCGTTTAGTTAATAAATAATGGAAATTTTATAAATACTTACTGCATATAAACCAGTTGTATTAATACTAGATATAAGTATAGATCAAGAACAATTGTATTAGAACTAAGAATAAGTGTAGATCACACAGTCTTTTAATATGTACTAGCGTAACAGCCCGTGCAAGGCACGGGCCTGCATAGAGATTTCAATAATTTTTATCGTGAAAAAGTTGGTCGTGATCGATTTATTAGATTAAGGATTGTGTAGTCTTAAGTTTGAGAGGGTAAAATGAGAAGTATGGTTCATGCATAGTGAGGAGTAAAGAATTTTTTTAACGAATAGTGTAATTACTTTGAATCACAAACGTAACTATGCCAAGGCTCTAAGACTTGTTTCTAGTGACTATTATTGATTTTGAGACCAGATTGAAATAATATAGAATTTGAAGCACGAATGTACTATTGTTCTTCTTGTGATTATAAGCAGGTTTAACTGTGTTTTGTGTGTCAGAGAAAGGATAGTTTGTAGATTGGTAATTTGCGTTAGAGAGCGGTTGTTATATTTTTTTCGGGAATTGATTGGTTTTTTTTTTGCAATCTAGGTTATGAATAGGTTATATGCATGCAATGTTATTGTAATATAATCGAACATGCATGAATGAGATAGAGGATTTTAAAAAGAAGCTGAAAGCCGACACATCTTTGCACACCCTTACATCACCCAAGTTTGTGATAAACACCTTGGGAGATGAACACCTATTACAGTTTGGAGTATTCATGTCACCTATTTGTTTTTGGTTTTTTACTTGGGAACTGATTCTGCACTTCTCTCATGTGTTTATCTTTATATTAAATTATATTAACACACTTAGTAAATGCATTAAGAATATGTTTGGAATATCGTTTTACAGTTACACATTTTAATCCAATTTATTACTATATATTAAACCTCAACACCAGGGCAAAAATTTCCAATTAAATGGTCGTCACAAAAATGTCACTCATATATTATTATGCAAAAATATATTAATAGTTGTTAGTACAAAGAAACAAACCTCCAACCTCCTTCTAAGATGTTCATGGGTTTAACCACTATTCTACATGCCTGTTTGAGTTTACTTCAAAAAATTTATTAGATAATCCAAGTCTTTCTTCTCTTATCTTATATTATTTTTACTTTGATGTTTAAATAAATAAAATATTGGATTGTATTATTTATATAAATCAGTTTTTCTTTTCATCTTTTCGTAATTTTGGTCAAAAATTTTATTTTCCGGACACCCCAACCGGTATCACGCCAGACCCTAGAGTGCAGGAAGAATTCCCCACGCTCCCATGAATCAAACCTTGAATGCTTTGGTCAATAACCAGTGCTCCCACCAACTCATCTACAGGCCCGGAGGCTTCTTTTTGTAATTTTATATACCTATATATTCAATCACTGAATTTTATTACAGTTGTATGTTTTCGATTAAATATATATTAATTATGTTGTTTAAAATTCATACTTTTATATTATATATCTTTATTATACTTTATTTGAATTAAACTAATTATTCATACATAAAATATACTATTGAAATTCGACCTAATATAAGAAATATTGTATATGTTGTAGAGGATGTCGTCAAGGACCCACAAACCCTATTTAGAATTTCATTTTATCAAAATGGTTATATGACATTACGAATCAATTTAATGTATTCTATAAAGTTCTATTATTATTATGAAAGATTATACTTTTTTTCAACATCGTACAATAATTTTTGGAATACAATTTGAAATTCTATTTTCAAAACTTGTAATTTTCAATTTTCCCAAACTTTATCGTTTACTAACAGTCTGACTGATCATTATGTAATTATATACTATGTAATATCCTGTATTTTAAAAACTCACCCCGATTTTTGACACGAACGTCACTGGGGTCGAAGGGGAGGGGGGTAGAAAGGTGAAAAAAAATATAGATAAGTTAATAAAGAATGACATGTTACTTTAGAAAATGTTAACAAATGAACAATACATTCTGGAAAAGAAAATTGTTAAGAAATGGATGCGACGAACAAAGTAGGTAGACGAATTTTTTGTACAATTTGAATGCTAATGTTCTTAATTTAAAAATTATAGAAATAACTAATAATGAGAGATATAATGTGTATAATATTTCTTATATTAGATCAAATTTTAATAGTTTATTTTATGCATGAATAATTAATTTAATTCAAATAAAGTATAATATAAATTATGAATTATAATCAACATAATTAATCAATACTATTATATAATAGACGAAACATTAAAAGTTTGGTTGGTCGGTATGGTACGTTGTGATTTTACTTAATTGCCCTTAATTAACTGTACTTCGTGTTTTTACTTAATTAACCTTACTTATTTATAGAAATATATTATTAAATAATAATATTACCTTTTTCACCTAAAATAAATTATTTTTTCTATTTTTCTAACAAATTCCCCTACTTTTTCAAATATATCACGGGCAATTACCTTTTTTTTTTAACTAAAACATGTTTGTTTTTCTATTTTGTTTTTACTAAAACCCCTATATTTCCAAAAATATCACGGACAAACCTTTAGTTATTTATTTTTAAACATATTTTAATATTATAATTATTTTTTAAAAGTTTACCTATTTTAACATGTCTACTTATTTTTCTTAACAAATGCAATTACTAAAAATATTAAAATATAAATAATAAAATACCTATTTATAACCAATTATCTTTTCAGCTAAAACACATTATATATTTTTTCTAACAAAGTTCATCATTTTCTAAATATATCACGAGAAATTGCCTTTTACAATTTACTTTTTCTATTTTTCTCACTAAAATCCATTCTTTTTTCAAAAATATCACAAGAAACCCTTTACTTATTTATTTTAAAACGTATTTAAATACTTTTAATTACTAAATTATAAAACCTCATTTTCCAAAAATATCACGGACATTTACCTTTTTAAACTAAATATATGTTACATTTTTTTAATTTTTCTCACTAAAACCCCTCATTTTCCAAAAATATAACGGACAAACCCATACTTATTTATTTTAAAATCTATTTTAATGTTTTTAATTAATTAAAAGTGTTTAGCTATTTTAACATGCTTACTTATTTTTTGCACAACTACAATTAATAAAATATTAAAAAAATAATAAAAAAATAACAATTAACAATCCGTGCATCGCACGGGTTTTAATCTAGTATATATTAAATTGAAAACATACAACTGCAATAATATATAGTGATTGAATATATAGATATATAAAATTACGAAAAGGAAAAAAAAGAAAAACAAATTTATATAAATAATTCAAACCAACATTTTATTTATTCAAACATCAAAGCAAAAAAAATAAAAATATAAGAGATAAAAGACGTGGGTTATCTAATAAGTTTTTTGAAATAAACTCAAAAAGGCATGTAGCATAGTGGTTAAGCCCATGGATATCTTGGAAGGAGGTTGGAGGTTCGAATCTTTGTAGTAACACATCTATTAAAAAAAAATTGTATAAAAATATACGAGTGGCATGAAAAGGAAAAAAGAAAAACAAATCTATATAAATAATTCAAACCAACATTTTATTTATTCAAACATCAAAGTAAAAAAAAACAATATAAGAGATAAAAGACGTGGGTTATCTAATAAGTTTTTTGAAATAAACTCAAAAAAACATGTAGCATATTGGTTGAGCTCATGGATATCTTGGAAGGAGGTTCGAGGTTCGAATCTCTGTAGTAACACATTTATTAAAAAAATTGTATAATAATATATGAGTGACATTTTTGTTATTTTTCAAAAAAAAGAAGGTAAAACGGTAATTTTGATGAAAAGGAAAAAAGAAAAACAAATTTATATAAATAATTCAAACCAACATTTTATTTATTCAATCATCAAAGTAAAAAAAAATAATATCAGAGATAAAAGACGTGGGCTATCTAATAAGTTTTTTGAAATAAACTCAAAAAGATATGTAGCATAGTGATTAAGCCCATGGATATCTTGAAAGGAGGTTGGAGGTTCGAATCTCTGTAGTAACACATCTATTAAAAAAAATTTTGTATAATAATATACAAGTAGCATTTTTGTTATTTTTCAAAAGAAAAGGGTAAAACGGTAATTTCACGGCGATTTAATTGGCAACTTTTGCCCTTGTGTTGGCCTATTATATATAGTAATAGATAGATAGATAGATAAGTCAACGTTCTATATACTTAAAATTTAAATTATGAAAAGAATAAAAGGAGATAATGTGATTTACCTAATAGGAATTCTAAATTACAAATCAAAAGTTAACTTAGCACAGTGGTTAAGACATGAAATTGCTAAAACGAAGTCAAGGGTTCGATTCTTAATGAGAACACAAATTAATTAATTTTTAGCATAACTTATAGAAAGTGGCATTTTTGTGATTTTTCAACAAATAAGGGTAAAATTGTAATTTCACAGCCATTTTTTGGGCTCAATTTGCCCTTAGACGCCATTTAATATATATAAGTAGATAGATAGATTTACCTATCTATACTATATTATTAAAGACGAAACATTAAAAGTTTTGGTCGGTCGTCGGTCGGTCGGTCGGTATTTGGACCGATTCACGGGTCTATCTATAATCAATTTATTAATAACCAATTACCTTTTTTCACTACATTACCTATTTTATATTTTTTTTTAAACCAAACCAACTCATCTTCTAAAAATAAAACGGGCAACATATATATAATATGATAATATTATTATATATTTATAACTGATTACCTTTTTCAGCTAAAACACATTATTTTTATATTTTTACCTAAAATAACTCATCTTATAAATAGGACACATATGGAAACCAAGTTATTGATAACCAATTACCTTTTTTAGCTAAATTATATTACCTATTTCATATATCTATTTAACTAAAACAAATCATTTTCTAAAAATAAGACGGGCAATATATATATAAAATGGTAAGATTATTATATATTTATAACCGATAGCTAAAACACATTATGTGTTTTATATTTTCTAACTAAAACAACTTATCTTCTAAATATAATACATGCAAAATAAATATACAATGGTAATATTGTTTTATATAAATATTAATAAATAACAAGTTATTCTTTTCAACTAAAACAAATTACCTCTTTTATATTTTCTAACTTAAACAACTAATTTTCTAAAAGTAATGCAGACGTATATATAAAAAAATTAATATAATTTTATATAATTGTTAATAAGTAACTAATTGTCTTTTTAAGGATATTACCTGTTTATATTTTTTAACTGAAACAACTCATGTTCAAATTAAAAATAACACGGGCAAAAGATAGATATATTGGTAATATTATTATATTAAACTTATGAAATTCATGTTTATTATAATTTTTTTAACATTCAATTTAAACGAGATAATTAATTAAAATAAAAGTAATAGTATATTCAAATAAACTCGGTATATTGAACAAGCACATATTTTGATATTTGCACTTGAGTCCCTTTTTAGATTTTTAAGAGTAAAAAAATACAAATCATTAGATATGTTATTTTAAAATATTTTATATTTTAATATCTAAAATACTATTATTGATTACGTCAATAATATATTAAATTTAAATATTATATTGTTAGATTTATAAATCCAATATATATATATATTAAAATTTTATCAAATTATATATAATAACTAAAATCTAAATAAAAAATATTAAAGAAGACCGTGCATCGCACGGGATATAAGCTAGTATATATATAATAACGTAAATAAAAAATACAAATTTATATAAATAATATAGACCAATATTTGATTTACTCAAAGGTTCAAAATAAAAAAAATATAGAATTAGAGAAAATAATGTGACTTATCTAATAAAATCTTTAAAGTAAACTCAAAAAGCAACTGAGCATAGTGGTTAGGCTTTGGACTTCTTAGAAGGAGGTTGGGGGTTCGATTCTCTATAATAACAAATATTAACATATTTTTTCATAATAATATAACAATGGTATTTTTGTTATTTTTCAAAAAATAGGGGTAAAATCGTAACTTCACAAGCATTAAAATGGCAAACTTTGCCCTTGTGTTGGCCTTAAAATCTTTAAAGTAAACTCAAAAAGCAACTTAGCATAGTGGTTAGGCTTTGGACTTCTTAGAAGGAGGTTGGGGGTTCGATTCTCTATAATAACAAATATTAACATATTTTTTCATAATAATATAACAATGGTATTTTTGTTATTTTTCAAAAAATAGGGGTAAAATCGTAACTTCACAAGCATTAAAATGGCAAACTTTGCCCTTGTGTTGGCCTATTATATATAGTAAAGTAATAGTAAAGTAATAGATAGATTGATGATCATATATGATTACATCACTTTATTGTTTACTTAAAAAAATGCGATATATACGTTATGAATTGTTCCTTACATGTTATAATAATTTTGTGCTTTAAAATTGTATCGAATTGAAGAAAAAATTATTTTAAGCAATTAAGGATTTCGATTAAACAAGCCATGACGCCAAACAAGAATAAAGGTAACTGAAAGATCAATATAAAATCATCTAATTTACTATGTTTCGAGATTCCTTCGGTTGTTGTATTGATAGAATTTAATTGTACGACTAAACTTAAATTGCTATTTACTACATAATTTGGAGTGAAATTGTTGTCGATACGATATTTTTAATGTTATGATGTAATATTATATATATTCTGAAAAATCTTTAATCTACTTAATTATATATTCTCGATAGTTATATTTAGGTTTCGCAATTCATGGATGGATATACTCAATACAACAGTCATTGGAGTCGGGAGACTCAAACAATTATTTTTTATGAGGAAAATGTAAATACAAGATAGAAGATGGTAGCAATCACAATAAGTATAAACTGGTAATATTATAATGATTGTAGCCGGTTAATTTTTTGTAATTTTTGGTACTTTCAACCCAATAATGTAGTATTAAGTGTATGAAAATTGTTAATCGATTATACGATTGAGTGATTGAGTACGCGATTCGAATTGTTGTAGGAACTTATTAGTTATCCTTAACTACTCAAATATATAATGGCACCTAAATGTTTGTGCATAAAACTTTTTTTAGTCAAGTTTTGTGTTTCTTAATATATGAATGTTGTCTTTTATTTATGTATCGTATTTTTCTGATATGTTCAACTTATGATATAAGATTTTCATTCATTACATCGAGTAATTTCAAAGGAACGTATCATAGTTTTGCTCATTCTTATTACTGAAAAAGGTAATATTGTAACTTAAATGTGCTCTAAAATTTAGCTAAATTTCATCGTTTATTCAAGTATTAGATTTTGGATGCAATTTTTTTAATTTGAGGTGGAAAAAATGATAATTTAGTATTCAAGTAATTAATACTTTAAGTTTAACTTTATTTAACACCCGATGAAATCGCGATTAGAGAGTAACAAGTAGAGTGTTTAAAATTATCAATTCAAGAATTTGTACTTTTTTACAACATAAAGATATTAAATTTTTAGCAAATAAAAATTCCTAGGAAGTAACATGGGCATATTTGGTAGCAAATTATGTTTAGACCGATAAGTCTATGTTGAATAGGTTGAAACTGGATGTAATCAAAAATCGGTTGTTTTATGTTGTTGCAACATCTATTTATAGAAGATGAACTTAGTATTAGAAAAATGTAAAATAATATTAATGTGATAATTAAAGAATTTAATGTTACGGCAAGGCATCTTGATGTATGAAAACTAGATAATGTAGAACTCGGTAGTCACCCTCCACGAACCCCCTTCGTGATCCAACTTCTGTTTGGAGGCTCTTGTTCCCTACTCTTTAATAACGTGGTTAGACTAGAAGTTCAAGATCAACTCTTCCGAATTCTCTCGAATTAATACTTCAAGGGAGCATTTGGGTATATATTGTAGTAATAATTGTATTTAAAAACAATTGCAAATATTTTAAATATTGACCCCAAAATATTTAAACCAAAAATGAATTTATTTAATGACTGAACCAAACACTTGATATGATAAATAATATTATAAATTTGTACTACTTTAACATGATTTGATATTCTAAACTAATATCATTCCACAAACCAAGCGATCCCAAAATATATTATCGAATATTTTAATCTAAATTTTAGTATCGTTTTTTATTCTTGATACTATAAAAAATGCATGTTAAGATTTTACCACGTATTATAATCTTAGTACTGAATATTATTAGATGATAAATATAATATAAAGAATACAGTAAAGAATCAAAAAAATAAATAATCTTTTAGAGAATCTCAGAATCATGAAATATAAGAATAATTTAAAGAATCCAATATATTAAAACTATGATTATTTTAAGATTGATAATAAGGATCCCGAGGTAGATATCATAAATATTTCCTGATGTAGTGATTGAAATTGCATTGTCTTGAGTTTATTATATTAATTAATTGATTCTCTACTTTACTAAGGGGGAGTTTGGTTCGCGATAGGGAAACATAATAAAATTCAGAAAGGGAAATATGGAGAAAGAAAATGAATGATCTTGAATTGTTTTAATTGTTTGGTTTTGATCCAGAAAGGGAATGAAAAGTTAAATGATTACCATATAAAATAACAAAAAAAAATAAAGTATCAATTATTTTACGTTTCTAAAAATAATTTATACAGTAATATATTTTTTAATGATTTAAAATATAAATTATAATTGAAAATTGAAAAGAAATCAACAAAGGGAAAAGAAATACCTAGTGGGAGGTGGGGAATGGGTTATTAGGATTATGGGATAAATATTAAACTAAAAAGGGGTAAAGGAAATGATATTTTTTGCAAAACAAACATCAACAAAGGGAATGAGACCAATTGTTTCCCTTTTCATTTGTCAATTACCCCAACCAAATGCCCCATAATTTAAAAACAAAGCAAAAAATGGTAAATTAAGATTCACAAATTAATGATTATCTTTATTTGCATACATATTTTTATTATGACCTCGAAAGTATAACCTCGGAATCCCTATTCTCTTTAAAAATTATTTACAGTATATATTTATATTCTGTTGGTCCTCGTGTATTGCAGAAGGGGGGGATGAATGCAATACTGATAAAATTCAATCTCAGTTTCAACAACCAAAACTAAGATTTAATGTTATCAATAATATGTATGCATTCACAAACAGTATAATCGAGAAGACAGGATTCACAAAATAAATGTTTTATTTATTTTGCAAAGTGTTGCTACAACCTCAAGAGAGAATTCTTGAGCTTCGGTTTTTTTTTCTTCAAGACACTTGCTTGTCTTCGTTTCTTCCCTAGAATGAATTAATAGTCTAAGTATAAAACTAATCCTATCACTACCAACACGGGTCTGTGAAGCTGCTGTCATTATCAAGTGGCAGCTTCTTACAAAGTGTCTACCCATGTGACTTTCCTAAATTGCTAACAATGTCAGATATACATTACAAAGAAAGCAACCTAGATTCATTCTATTTCTAGCTAAAACAATTCAGCAAATAGAGACTTGACCTTGCTCTTGAATTGATTCGCTTTTGTTTGCAGTGCTTGAAGCTTCTGTCGTAGTCTTGCAGACTTGGTGCAGCTTAGGGATACTGCAACACGCCTGTTTCTTGAACATTGAAACTGTCACGGGATTTGACTGAGAAAGATACCTAGAACAAGGATCTTTCTCGAGACAGTTACTTTTGCCGCAAAGCTTGTTGTAACAGGAATGTGCTTTTGGTGACAGTAGGAGTTCCCCGCATAGTGTGTTGTCGAGGTTTCCAAACTTGCTGTCGAGGGCTAAAGTTGATGTCGCGTAGTCTTCCGCCAATGTTGCTGTCAGAGTGAATATGCTGTCTTGACTTGCAACATTCTGTCTTCTTGTAATCTTACTGTCAATGCTTATGACAGTAACCTTTATTCATGTTGTCATCTAATATGCATTCTTTGAGGCTTGAACACAGAAAGTGAACTTCTTCCAAATTACACAATTAAAATAACATTGCCTACTGATTACAAGAACATACTTTGGCTGTGACAGTATGTTCTACTTAATTAAAAAATTAAGTATATACAAAGTTAAGTTGTTCCTATGCTATCACCCATAAATCCCAACAATCTCCCCCAATTTGTTTTTATGGACAATAACAACAAATTTACAATATATGCTGACAACTTAACTAACAAGATCAGAATGGATTTAGAATGTTTACTTAGCTTGGGATTTCCTCTTCTGTCTTGTTACTTCCTCTCTTCTGAGAGCTTCTACCAAGCAACCTCTTAGACCTTCTACAAGAGAGATTTCATCAGGTGTGACTGCAGCATCTTCTATTTCTTCAATGATCTTCTTGATAGTAGGAGAAATAAGAGAACTAGCATCCCTGAGATTCAATTATTGCTCTTGATCAAATGGATAGCTTCTGAAGTGGAGTTCTTCATGAATGAGCTTGAATCTACTTCCACGATAAGCATTGAGAGTCATCCTCCTTTGCTTGTCCAGCTTTGAATCTTCTCCTTTTCTCCTTTCCAATAATTCCTCTATCTTATCAGAACAGATCTGCTCCAGGGGATGAATTGATCCAGCTACCATATACTGTAGATCCTTCAGAATAGTTGTTTTTAGCTTGTGCAAGCTGCAAACATAGATTTCTTCTTTTAGATGATTGATTCTTAAGGGATTTTCCAACATACATGTTTGATAATTTGGAGCTTCACTTTCTGCCTTGTTGGCAGTCTTGCATCTTTCCAGGAGTTCAGCTTCCTTCTTATCAAGTTCTGACTGATATTGAGAGTATTGAGAAGAGTCAGGTCTTTTGCTTGGCTTGGGTTGCCCTTCCTCTGTGGGTTGGGTTTGCCTTTCTTCTGTGGGTGAATCATCAAACTCATAGTACCAGTGATATGGTATAGGAGAAGCTGGTAGATCAGTGAGAATATCAGCATCATCAAAATCTGCAAAATTGTAGCCAAATTTCTGATAGAATTCAGCATCCCTATCAGCTTGATATTTCAGAATATGTTCCATAACAGACTCTGGAACATTATCATAGCTCTCCAGCAACTCTACCATTCTTTCCAGGTAGAAGAAGTCAATTCTCCTTTTATCTAAGGTTGATATCCTACCACTGGTTGATGTGGATACCAGATTGAAATCCTTATCAACCTTGGTAGATCTTGATTCTTCTCATCACAGAATGTACTCAGTGACCTCTTGATTTGCATCCATCTTAACCTCAACACTCTTGATTTCTCTAGATTGCATCTGTTGTATCTTAAGACTGTTGGGAGGTATTGATTGAATTGGCTTCTTAAGATTCCTGCCAAATCCAGTGGCTTTTTCCTTTCCTGAGTACTTGTGCTTTCCTTCAGGTTTCTGTCTAGACAACCATGCTTTTGCTTTAGCTTTCAGTCTTTTGGGCTTGATAGTAGCTTTGGTTTCATCCTTGATAGAACCTTTCTTGACAGTACCTTTGTCGACAGTATCTTCCATGACAGCATCTTCTTTGACAGTATCCTTGTCGACAGTACCTTTGGTTACAGCATCCTTTTCAGCATTTATGCAGTCAATAGCACATCTAAGAATGCTTGCCTCCAAAGCTTCCAGTATTCTTGGCTCCTCTTCATCTGTTGCATCAGCATTTTTCTTTTCTTGACTAGGAGTTTCTTCATTGCCTTCATTCTGAGATTGAATACCAGCATTCCCAGAATTACTTCCACCAGCATTTCCAGCATTTCCAGAAGCTTCACCACCTCCAACCTCATCATCATCATCATCATCATCATCATCATCATCATCATCATCATCATCATGAGGAGGAATGTCATAGAGGCAGCTTCCACCTTGATCATTTCTTTTGGCATTGGCTCTAGAGATTAGTTCCTTCACTCTAGCTCCCAGTGCCTTGTCTCTCAACACCAGCATTTTGTAGATCTCTTGAATAGCATGAACTCTTCCTGGATTGGCATTTGAACTGAGTATTCCATCTAACACTTTCAGAATTGACTTGGTTTCCATTCTGGATGGGCTAACCAAATTCATGAAGCTGTTCCTTCTTGTGCCATCCTTAGTTTTAGATCTGTAGAAAACACTTGGTGGATTTGTGTAGACTTCAGGTAGCTTCTGTGTGATCAGGTTCTGGATTTGCATATCCAATATTTCATTGAATGGTGTTTGAGTTGCCCTGATCTTTCCCTTCAAAGCACACAACACCTTTGCTGACAGACTCTGCAATAACTGCATTGTGATGAAATAAGATATGCCAGAAGTGAAATAGATACTTACAGCCCATATTTTCTCATCATTCACCATTACACTGACACTGGTGATTTGATCCTTTAACAGTTTTGTGGTGTTGGTTGGACGGTTGCTTGGAGCATTCATTGCTTCTTTCACCAAACTGCTAAATTCACTATCATGGTTGTGTAATGTGCTCTCCCTGTAATCCACCATTAAAGTATTGACTTCTTCTTGATCATACTCAGTACCATTGGACCAAGTATTTCCTTTATGGATGGATTCAGGCAGTTTCCCTTTACCTTTCCCAACCTTATTCTGTTCCTCCATTTCTTTCCATCTTCTTTGTAGAGCAGATTCTTGAGTTGCTGAAGTTGGCTCTCTAATTGTCACATGAGGTAGAATTGGATGTCTAGATGCAGGTCTTCTTTGCATTGCATCTTGAGTTGCCTTAGACATCAACACCCTTTCTCCATCCAAGTCAACTTCAACAAGTTCTTCAGCTTTATCCTTTGGTTGTCCACTGCTTGGTTTGACTTGCTCCCCCTTAGACATTGCTTTCCCCTTAGCTCCCCCTTTGGTCTTCACAGTTACTGGCTCCCCCTGAGTTCCACCTGATTCCTGAATAGACAATGATTCTGATCTTGCTACCTTCTCCCCCTTAGTTGAGTTGGCAGCTACTAGGTCAGTAAGGAACTGGATAGAGAGCTGAGTAGCAGCAAAACCATCAACCACCAGTTGAGAGAGAGAGTCCATCTTGGAGTGCAAAGTAGCACACTGTCCTTCCAGAGCTGCAATCCTGTTACCAAAAGTAGCAGAGGGGCCACCATACCTTAACCTTCTTGGAGGGGAAGGAAAAGAAAGGGGCTTGGAGGATATGGGGGTTCTCACACTCTCAGGGTGTTTTTGAGTGATCTCATCACTCTTCACAGATTGACTCTCAAGGCCTAATGCCTGAATAGTGTGGGCTCCCTCAAAGTCTCTCTGGACATGCTCAAGTCCCTCTCCTTTTGCCAGCTCATTTGGCTGCCTCTCATTTTTATGCTCACCTCTCTTTTCTTTTATCTCTCTTTTCTTTTGCACACCATCACTCAACCTAGATGCATGGGTATGAGCAGTACTAACATGCATGGAAGGAGAAGATTTAGAATGTACCTTTAAGAGTTTGGCAAGAGGTAGATCATCATCAAAGGCATCCTCAATGATTACAGCATCAAAATCAGGCTGAGAGGACTGGACAATATCTTTGGCAGGAATGTTATTGTCAGTTGGAGTCTGGACAGCAGGTTCTGGCATGACAACATCTTTGGGATGTGGAGTGACAGTAGGTTCTGTAGTGACAGTATCTTTCTCTCCACCCATGACAGCAACTGTGTCCAGGACAACAACATTGCCAGTGTCTTTGACAGCAACAGAGGCTGTGACAACATCTTCCTGAAGGTAAGATGCTCCTTGGAGTTCAGACAAAGTGTTGGCTGTTTCATTTTCTGACAAACTACCACTTTGCCCTGGCTCAGTGTTTGGAGGAGTGGTGTCCATTTCACTTTGAGAAATGGGTTCTTGTGGACCACTAGATGGGGGCTCATCCATGATTGGAGATGGATGATCAAAACCTGAAGGGTTGGGACTGTCCCCTTCTCTAGGTTGTGGAGAAGAAACAAAAGAATGGGTAGGGAAGGAAGAAGGTGAAAGTGTAGCAGAGAGTGGGGGCTGATTCACAGGAGAAACATGTGAATCATCAAAAGGAATAGAGAAATCCTCACTGTGCCCTAACTCACTGTGTGTTTCTTCAAGTGGAGGTTCCTCAGGTTGTGAACCATGAGTTTGTGCAGACTCTGTACAGGGTGCCTTGAGAGACATGCCAATTTCAATAGATGCACCTTGTTGAGAAGGCACATCTAGGGAGGTGTTTGAATCCCTTTCAGTAACCACAGTTTGTTGAGAAACTGCAGCTTGGCTAACAGTGGTTTTAGTCCTCCTAGCTCTCTTCTTCTTAGGCTCAGGGGGAACCACTGTGGGTTCTATTTGACTAGCCTCCTTATTTGCTGCACTAGGTGCAGTGTCTCCCTCTTGACTAACAGAGCTACCACCAACATCAGCTTCTAAGGGACGTTTTCTGGATTCTTGCAAGGCTTCTCTTTGGGCTTTGGAAAGTCTAGAGGGCCTAGGCTGAGTGTATGGTGTTGAATGTGGGTTAACTGAATTTGGGTCTAATTCAGTTTCATTCTCAAGAGTGAACGAGTCATAATCAGAGGGTAATGGTAAATCAGGGTTGGACACTTGATCAACCATGTGCTGAGTGAAATAAAGTGGAATATGTGCATTGAGATTCTGTGAGGATAATAGTGTGTGAGTGTTCTTTTTCAAAACTGAGCAAGCCTCTAAACGAGGGGCATCATTATTAAAATCACAGAATGAATTAATGCACATCATAAGAAAGCGAGGGTAGATTGATACCTTATTACCTATGGAAGCCCTGAGGTGTGCCATGAGGAGAGCTCCAACATTCACCTTGTATCCATGGACAAGAGAATGTGTCAGTTTCTTGATGTAGGAGGGTATTCCATTCCAGCCTGTGGACTTGGTAGAGAACACCTTGACCATCACATCAAGTATCATGCTCCACTCCTTTCGTAGATACTTCCTATCCATTTCACCAGACGGATACCATTTGGTTGTGCCCTCTTCAAGAATAGGGCCAGCATACCCAATCTTCAAGAAGAGCTTCTTGAGAGTGTCATCATCAGCAAGTTCAGCAAAATTTCTGCCTTCTTGAAGTGTAATTCCAAGAGCAGTGTTGATGACCTCAGCTGTAAGAATGTAGTGTTGCCCATTGATTGTGAATTGAATGGATGGGTTCTCACCCTCCGTCTGAGCAACAGCAGTTTGCCAAAATGCCTCAATTCTGTCTAAGTCGAGAATGGGTGTTGAGGTAATGGCAGAACCAAGATATGACTTGTTCAAGAAAAACACTAGTCCTTTGAAACCTTCACCAGCATCATTAGGGGAAAAGATGCCAGCAAAGTTTGTTTGAGAGAGAGTCTGTTTGGGTGCCATGGAGATTTCAAGAAAAGAAGAAAGTAAGAAAGTGGCTTTTTGCTTGAAGAAAAGTATTTTGCCTTGAGTTCGATGAGAGTGATATGTCTGAGTAACTGGGGAATAAATAGAGGTATCTCAAACGTTGTGCACAAAAAGTGGAATTAAAGAACGTGTCTTAACCCACTCTTATTACACGTGAGTTACTGCCCGTTATTCACTGTCAAACGTGGGATGAATATCCAATTTCAACGGTCCACTATTGTTGACAGTAACCTGTGCGCTAGAAACAATCTGTCAGTGATAAGCGGTGGTGATAGTAGGTTGTGCGCGATAGCAACTATTGCGCAAAAACTTGATGTCACCGTTAAGCATTTGAATGACAATATTCTTTAAAAGTCTTGACAGAAAGTCTTTCCCTGCTGTCAAGAAGGTTGCTGTCAAGAAACACACGACAGTATCCTTCTTAATGACAGTAACTTCGATTGGGAATTGTTTCTGTCATGAACTTATTAGAATGCTTTATTCATAAACTTAACCTAAAATTGACAAATTATGGATTTAGCAATGTAATCTTTTGAACACAGATATTATGCAATTAACACAGACAAATCATAAACTCAATAACCACAAAAACAGGAAACTTTTATTTTTATTAATAAAATCACTTAAATAAAGCATTGAGTACATCATTTTATGATTTTATCAACTAGTTCTAAAAGCTCTTCTTTAACCACTTCTTCAGTGCGACCTTCTTCCTTGAGAAGTGCTTGTAGCTCCTTCTCCTCTTCTTGCACCTTGGCCTCCTCCTCCTTTTTCTTTTCCTCGTCTATTTCATCGAGGGCATCCAACAGCACCTCGAAGAGCTCCTCAACCTCTTCATTGTAGGGTTCACTATCGCACCGTTTTAGCCCGACTTCAATTCCTACTTTGTTTTCCATTATTTACTTTAAAACTGAGAGCAGACTGATGAAACCTAAGGTTAATTTATAGGCAAAACCGTCTAAGGATTAAAGTCTAATGGTCAACAGTTAGAGTACCCATACAACTACCACAAAAGTAATTAATGGACGTGTCCTCCTTTAATCCTACAGATTAATGCAAAACGGTGTGAAAGTCCAATGGAACAGATTTTTATCTCTCAAACTAAACAAGTAACCACATTAATGTCATACACGGTCTAAAAGTATGAGACTGGCACAAAATACTGACATGAAAAGTCAAATCAACACATGTTGTCACATAACAGACATAGATCAAGTAGACAGTAACTTCTCTTGACAGCAGGTTTGAAGTTGCAGTCATGAGCTTCAAAAGAGAATTTGGAAATATAGAAAACTGAGTAAATCAACATACCAGATTCAACATTCCCAATTCACTTACCAACCTGTTGAAGGTTGCTTCATCCAATGGCTTAGTGAAGATGTCAGCAAGTTGCTTGTCAGTTGGGACATAGATCAGCTTCACCGTTCCTTGTTCAACATGCTCTCTGATAAGGTGATGTCTTATATCAATATGCTTTGTCCTAGAGTGTTGAACTGGATTATCTGAAATGGCTATGGCACTAGTGTTGTCACAGTAGATAGGAATGTCTCTTAACACTAGACCATAATCCTGAAGTTGATTCTTCATCCATAGAATTTGTGCACAGAAACTGCCTGCAGCAATATACTCAGCTTCTGCAGTTGAGGTAGAAACTGAATGCTGCTTCTTGCTAAACCATGAGACCAATCTTCCACCAAGAAATTGACAGCTACCAGTAGTACTCTTTCTGTCAATCTTGCATCCAGCATAGTCTAAGTCTGAGTAACCAATTAGATCAAATCCATTATTCTTAGGATACCAAAGGCCTAGATTAGGAGTGCCTTTTAAGTATCTAAAGATTCTCTTGATGGCTACTAAGTGTGACTCCTTTGGATCACTTTGAAACTTTGCACAGAGACATGTAGCAAACATGATGTCAGGTCTGCTAGCAGTTAGATATAGGAGAGATCCTACCATGCCTCTATAGGTGCTTGAGTCAACTTTCTTTCCTTTAGGATCAAGGTCCAGACTAGTTGATGTGGACATTGGTGTCTTTGCAGGTGATGAATCTTCCAAGTTGAACTTTTTGAGAAGTTCCTTGATGTATTTAGCTTGACATATGAAGATTCCATCAGGTTGTTGAAGAATTTGTAATCCCAGAAAGAATGACAATTCTCTCATCATACTCATCTCATATTTGCTACTCATGAGAGATGAAAACTTCTCACACAGCTTCTCATTTGTAGAACCAAAAATGATGTCATCCACATAGATTTGTACCAGAATGATGTCCTTGCCATGGTGTTTGTAGAAAAGTGTCTTGTCCACAACTCCTCTAGTAAACTGATTTTCCAAAAGAAAGGTGGAAAGTGTGTCATACCATGCCCTGGGTGCTTGCTTTAGTCCATACAAAGCTTTGAAGAGTTTGTATACAAAATCATACATTTCAGCATCCTCAAACCCCGGTGGCTGTTCAACATACACTTCTTCTTCCAACTCTCCATTTAGGAAGGCACTTTTGACATCCATCTGAAATACTTTGAAGTTGCAGTGTGCAGCATAGGCTAGAAAGATTCTTATAGCTTCAAGTCTTGCAACAGGTGCAAATGTCTCATCATAATCTATTCCTTCCTGTTGACAGTAACCCTTAGCCACTAGTCTTGCTTTGTTTCTTGTCACTGATCCATTTTCATCAAGCTTGTTTCTGAAAACCCATTTGGTCTCAATGACTGACTTTCCCTTAGGTCTTGGAACCAGCTTCCATACATTGTTTCTTTCAAACTGATTTAGCTCTTCTTGCATGGCTATCACCCAGTCAGAATCCAACAATGCTTCATCAGTTATCTTGGGTTCCATTTGAGACAGGAAGCATGAAAACATGCTGTCAGCAGAGACTTTGTTCCTTGTCCTCACTCCAGAAATAGGGTCACCAATGATAAGGTCATTTGTGTGATCCTTGTTCCACTTGGTGATTCTGGGCAAGCTACTTGATTGTACAGGAACAGTTGCTTCAGTTTGTTGAGTTGAATGCTCACCAATTCCATTGTCTTCACCATGTTCTTCATTGTCTCTAGAGTCATCATTGTAATGAATGTTAGGAGTTATGGTATGTGACTGAGCTGGAGTTTGGTTGACAGTAGTGGCATTGACAGTATCTTTATCAACTTCAACACTTTGAGTGAAGCTAGGCTCTTCATTAACAATTTCCTCAGTTTCCAGGTATCCTTGATTCTCAAATCTGAAAGTCTGCATCTTTCCTTCTTCATGCAGTCCTGGAAACTTGGTTTCATCAAATGTGACATTTACACTCTCTTCAATAATCCTGTGTTCCATAACATAAACTCTGTAGGCAGTCCTTTCTGTGCTGTAACCCATGAATAGTCCTTCAAATGCCTTAGTGTCAAATTTTCCTTTCTTCTCATGGTTATCCTTCATCATAAAGCATTTGCTCCCAAATACATGAAAATATTTGACAGTAGGTTTCTTTCTAGTTAACAGACAGTAAGGTGTACTTGCATGAGTTTTGTTGATCATGGTTCTGTTTTGAGTATAACAAGTTGTGTTGATAGCTTCAGCCCAGAAATATGTTGGCAGTTTGGCATCATGCAACATAGTTCTAGTTGCTTCAATGAGAGTCCTGTTCTTTCTTTCTACAACTCCATTCTACTGTGGAGTCCTTGCAGCAGAGAATTGTTGTACAATTCCTTCATCTTTACAGAAATTTCCAAGTGTGGCATTTCTGAATTCTGTACCATTGTCACTCCTCAAGATTTGAACTTTTGAGTTTGGAGTTCTATCAAGAACTCTGACTTGATCAATAATCACTTGAGCAGCTTCATCTTTGGATTCAAGAAACTTCACCCAAGTGTACCTTGAGTAATCATCCACCATTACTAAGGCATATCTCTTTTTGGCCATAGACGGTACATTGACTGGTCCAAAAAGATCCATATGAATCAACTTGAGTGCTTCAATGTTGGTGTTCATTTGCTTGGACTTGTGCACAACTCTCCTTAGTTTGCCCATTTGACAATCTCCACACAGTCCTTCTTGACAGAATTCCTGTTGGGGCAAACCTCTCACTAACTCCTTCTTCATCAAAATATTCATTGTTTTGAAGTTGAGATGTGAGAGCTTCCTATGCCAAAGCATACTGTCACCAACAGTTGCTTTACTGTAGAAACAGTAAACTTTATCCTTCTTTGTTGAGTTTAAGTCAGCAACAAACAAGCTTCCTTTTCTAACCCCTTTTAGAGAGAGGCTTCCATCCTTCTTGTGATAGATGTTACACAACATCATATCAAAATCAACCTTGAATCCCCTGTCACTGAATTGGCTGACACTGAGTAGATTGTGCTTCAATCCATCCACAAGAGCAATATCTTTAATGACAACATTTCCAATTTCCAAACAGCCATATCCCACTGTGTAACCCTTGTTGTTGTCTTCAAAGGTTATGATTGGGCCAGATTTCTCTACATAGTGTGATAGCAGGGCTTTATCACCTGTCATGTGTCTTGAGCAGCCACTGTCAATGATCCACATGACTTGATCTTTCTTCTTGCCCTGCAAAACAGAATGTATTTAAAATGCATATGGTACCCAATCCTTGTTGGGTCCTGCAGTTTTAGTGTCTCCTGAGTTTCTTCCAGTCATAAAATCACAAGCATCATCAATGATCTCCTGTTTGACTTCTCTTTTCACCCACTTAGGTTTAGAATTGGACTTGATCCTTTTCTTAGTGGATGAGGCCTTTTTGCTGTTGCCAGCAGGCTCAGAAGTCTCAACAGTGTGCATGTATGAACATTTTTCAGTAGTGAGAATAGGTAAGTTAAAGCATGTACTCATGGCAGTGATCTTGCATGGCATACATTCAGTGTTATTACAGACACTCATAGTTCTATGCATAAGTGGGGTTCTGTGTAAGTTACCATTGAGTTCAGTAGCATTGATCTTATCCTCAATTGGGTTCTTACAAACGTGTGTTAAATGATGTGAAGATCCACAGTTATTGCATAGTTTCCTAGAAGCACCTCCAACATTAGTGTATCCATTTCCTTTATTGACACCTACCTTACCATTCCTATTCTTAGACTTGGGAGTTACTGGATTGACAGTGTGTTCAGAAGTTGTTGTCGAACTTTCCTTGACAGTACCTTTTATTCCAACTGTCTTGACAGAAGGTTTGGAAGCTACTGTCTTGGAACCATTCTTGACAGCATCTTTGGAAGATACTATCTTGCCAACTGTGACAACATCTTTTGAACTTACTGTCTGATTGCTTGGTAAGTTTACTGTCTTGGGGATTGTGACAGTATCCTTTCCATCCTTGAATGTGCTGTCAACACCTTCATCCTCATCAAGAATTTCTTGTTTGATGAGCATGGCTTCTTCATCAAACTCAATTTCTGCAGCTTTGAAAATAGGAGTTTTAACCTTCTTGAGAATGGTGGGTTTGACAGCAGCATTTCCAGAACAATCTTGAATCACAGTTTCCTTTCCAGGTCTCCTACCATAAGAAAAACCTATACCAACTGTCTGATTTTCTGTATGCTTATCATTGTAATCCTGAACTATCTTAGATGAGTTTTTATAAGCCTTGATCTTGAATTCATTTTCAGCAATCTCATTCCTCAGGAATTCCTCAACTTCTTTAGCACATTTTAATTCATTTTTGAATCTAGCATTCTCCTGAGCTAAAGAGTCTAGTGAACTGGTTTTGAGAACAAGAGATTCATTTTCATACTTTAGTGTTTCATTTAGCTTACTCAGCCTAGTGATTTCCTCATTAGCAGCAGATAAGCTAGTATAGACATTGAACATTTCAGCACTTAAGTCTTTAATGGTTTTCTTATACTCATAAATGGACATATCAAGTAAGACAAGTGAAGGTACCTGACTTGAAGATGTTGATGTTACTTCATCAGTGCTAGCCATGAGAGCTAGGTTGACATATTCTTCTTCATCTTCATCATCAGACTCATCCCAACACTTTCCTTCAGCCACATAGGATCTACCTTGATTCTTCTTAGAGTATCCACCAGTTCCTTTCTCAAATCTCTGAACCTGTTTGGGTCTTTTGCATTCAGTAGCAAAATGACCAGGTTCACCACAGTTGTAACACTTGAATTTAGATCTATCCACAAATCCGGTCTTGTATCCTCCTTTGGATGAGCTTCCCACAGCAGCCTTTGATGAGCTTCCCTTGGTGAACTTGGATGCTTGGCCTTGGGGCCTGAATGACCTATCCTTCTTGAACCTAAAGTTCTTGAACTTTTTAGCCATGTAGGCCATAGTAGGATTGTCCATGCTTTCCAGTTCCTCCATTGTGTAGAAGTCTACATCTTCCACATCCTTGAGTTGTAGTACTACTTTCTCATCATCTTCAACAACCTCTTCTATCTTCAAGGATTGTACAGGGGTTGGTTGTGTGATTTGTAGTACTTCACTTGGTTGTGTGATCCTTGGCACTTGTACTACTAGGGCACTTGACATATTGGCCATCTTGTTCCTTGTTCCACTCTGTATGGCTCTCTTTTGAAAGAGTTCAAGTTCATAGGATTTCAGAATGCCATAAAGTGTCTCAAAGGTTATATTGTTGAGATATCTTCCTTCTCGTACGGCTGTTGTCTTGTGTTCAAGGTGATCAGGCAGTGTAAGCAAGAACTTGACATTTAATTTTTTTTTGTCATAGTACTTGCCATGTATTTGTAGTTCAGTTAAGAGCTTACTGAACCTTTCAAACATGGAAGTTAAGTCTTCACCAGGCTTGCCCATGAATGCCTCATATTGTGATATCAGTATTTGCCTTTGATTGCCCTTAACTTCTTCACTTCCTTCACATAATAAAACTAACCTGATCCACATCTCCTTGGCAGATGTGCATCTTATCACACTTCCACACATGGCTTTATCCAACGTGAGAGAATCGAGCAAGATGAGTTGCAAGTGATCATCTAGCACCATTTTCTCCTTCTCAGGTTCCAAAAATTCAGAGGGATCTTTGGGAACCCAATGTGCAGGAACGACTTCACCATTTACTGTTGTGGCTTCAATTTCCTTCCTTGGAATGAAAGGACCATTCTAGAGAATATCTGGGTATAGTGGATTCGCAGCTTTGATAAACAACAAGATCTTTCTTTTCCAAATGCTGTAGTTCTCTTTATCAAAAGCTGGGATCTTGATACTGTTTGATTTCTGCATTGTCGTCGTGATCTCAGATATGTATGTTAATCTGAAGGCTTTGATACCAGTTGTTGGTCCTCGTGTATTGCAGAATGGGGGGGGGGATGAATGCAATATTGATAAAATTCAATCTCAGTTTCAACAACCAAAACTAAGATTTAATGTTATCAATAATATGTATGCATTCACAAACAGTATAATCGAGAAGACAGGATTCACAAAATAAATGTTTTATTTATTTTGCAAAGTGTTGCTACAACCTCAAGAGAGAATTCTTGAGCTTCGGTTTTTTTTTCTTCAAGACACTTGCTTGTCTTCGTTTCTTCCCTAGAATGAATTAATAGTCTAAGTATAAAACTAATCCTATCACTATCAACACGGGTCTGTGAAGCTGCTGTCATTATCAAGTGGCAGCTTCTTACAAAGTTTTTACCCATGTGACTTTCCTAAATTGCTAACAATGTCAGATATACATTACAAAGAAAGCAACCTAGATTCATTCTATTTCTAGCTAAAACAATTCAGCAAATAGAGACTTGACCTTGCTCTTGAATTGATTCGCTTTTGTTTGCAGTGCTTGAAGCTTCTGTCGTAGTCTTGCAGACTTGGTGCAGCTTAGGGATACTGCAACACGCCTGTTTCTTGAACATTGAAACTGTCACGGGATTTGACTGAGAAAGATACCTAGAACAAGGATCTTTCTCGAGACAGTTACTTTTGCCGCAAAGCTTGCTATCACAGGAATGTGCTTTTGGTGACAGTAGGAGTTCCCCGCATAGTGTGCTGTCGAGGTTTCCAAACTTGCTGTCGAGGGCTAAAGTTGATGTCGCGTAGTCTTCCGCCAATGTTGCTGTCAGAGTGAATATGCTGTCTTGACTTGCAACATTCTGTCTTCTTGTAATCTTACTGTCAATGCTTATGACAGTAACCTTTATTCATGTTGTCATCTAATATGCATTCTTTGAGGCTTGAACACAGAAAGTGAACTTCTTCCAAATTACACAATTAAAATAACATTGCCTACTGATTACAAGAACATACTTTGGCTGTGACAGTATGTTCTACTTAATTAAAAAATTAAGTATATACAAAGTTAAGTTGTTCCTATGCTATCACCCATAAATCCCAACATATTCCAAGATTCTTTTTCTTTTTGAAAATTAATATTTTATTAACCTCGAATACCATCCAATAGGATAGATAAAAACTCAATGGGAACATCCTTCCACCAAATACAACATGCAATTTGGGTATGAGTAGGCTGCTCTTGCAAATGTGTGAGCAGCTCAATTGGAGTAATTCCAAAAGTGTGTTATATCTATATTATAGCACCAAAAACAAAATTCATCACTCCAATGGTGTTCTAAACCTTGCGCTAAAAAGCACAATACTATATTTTGTGTTATAACAAATACAAATGGCAAAAATTGATGTGACTCAATTTAAACCCTTTTTGTGTCGTTTGTAATTTAGAGTAAATAGGGTATCGTTCTACGCCAAGGATCAAGGGATCACTTTTCTTCTATTTTGCTAATAATATCAAAGATGGATTAGGTTTGTTGTTTTTATCTAATAACTAAATTAACTAGTAAACAAAGGAAATTTTGTTTGTACGCAATTCCTGAAACATGTTGGAAAGCATGTAGATCCACCCTAAACCCATGACACAATTCTAAAACTCTTATGATATGTCTGAAAGATACTTACAGAGAACTTGCCATGACCACATAGAAACAAGTTCTGCTATCCGTTTAACCCCATGAACCACATAGAAAGGTTAAAACGAATTACACACTAATACAATTAATCCCATGACCACATAGAAAGGTTAATTGACTTTATAGAGATAGCAATCATAAAACATATTTGGATGACCACATACCATAGTTAATTCATGTATCTCTACAAGCATTGACGTATATATAAGCACAATCAAGAACACATCTCAGAATATCAAACTTGCACAATTGTCATAAGATTTAGGGCTTCAAAACATCCATCCAACAATAATATCTAGCCAACCATAATCATAATAAAAGTCATAAAATACATAAGGAGGTTAAAATACGATACAAAGTATAGAGGAAGAAGAGTTATCCCTATGTTGAAATCTCCAAGCATAAAGTTCTCCTTCTCCTCCTCTTGGCTTCTCCTTGGTGGCTATGGATATACGTGTGTCTATTCTTTCTAATGATAATAACCTAATTACAAAAGTATTATTTTTATTGTTCCAAGGAATATATGGCTTTCCAAAATTGAAAAGGTTTTATGGTCAAAATTCATAGTTGACTTTTCTCTGCTGTTTCTGAACTGCTCCAACTGGCATATGACATCTGGCCCACTCTAGAATGAAAGAAAATCTCGTTATCTTCGCGTGGGCTGTTAAATCACCGAAATCCGATATCTAGAACTCAAGATACGGCCCAAATAATGTAGGCCAATTAATCCGAATTTTCTTCTAATTTAGCTCCAATCCTTTCCAATTTAGAATTTCTTGCTTTCTACAATAGAATATTAAAAACTAATTAATAAAGATCCAATTAAATGCAAAATATAACTAATATGGGAATAAAAATCATCTAAAATATATACAAATATATATTCTATCAAATATCCCCACACTTAGCATTTTGCACGTCCTCGGGCAAATAAAAAGAATAAAAGATAATCTAACTAACTAACAAACACCACTTTCGTAGATGACACGATTGCATTGAGCATATGCCACAAGACTTTAAACCCCTAGGCAGCCCTAGTAGGACGAGTTTTGTCTCGTGAGGGTTTATAGAAGATATACCCACAAAATCAAATATTTTCAATCACCAAGTCTCAAACATGCAACAATTCATAGTACCCCACATATGAAAACCTCAATCACATAACAACCTGAGAATATCTGAAAGTACACCATTTGCACAAAACAATCCAAGTATGCACACATGTCTGGATAGACAAAAATATCAGGAAATAAACATCAAGGTCGCCTTCAATAACTAAGCACGCTATGGATACAAATTCTCACATCACTCTCAATTCACACAAGTGTTTAGGTGCAGTGTATCACTCAAGTTCAATCAAAATAGACACATGCTACCATATGCTTGGTTGTCCACCAAATCTCCACTACTTCGTATATATGCAAGCACAAATCAAAAGGTCTTTGTTAAAGGTTGTAATGTGGTTTAGGGACAGGGTAGGAATTCAAAGAAAAGGCTCATAAGTGGCTAAACTTGATAAACTAACAGAGCATCATGTTCACTTTTAATTCTAGCACTCAACATGAAAATATAGATCATGTAAAAGGTGATCAGGCTTTCAAAAGCATTAAACCCATAAGCACACGATTATGTACTTTCCCATTTTCACATTGCAATAAACAATGAACAATAACTCATTCTTTCGATCTTCTTCCTCTATTTTTTTTTCTTTCCTTTTCATTTTTTTTCAGATTTTTTTTTTCAAGAACAAAGATCAAGTAACCACATCTTATTAATTCCCACCAAAATATCAGACTTTAACAGAAGATCCTCACACTTGAATATTCACTCACCCTTAAGTTGAATCACAATGCTCTACCAGTAAATCAAGACAAGAATGAACAAGTAGGCTCAAAATTTTTAGAGCGGTGATATGTGGAAGAAACGGATATAAGCTCAAGGGGGTTCACTAAGGATATAACTCATAAAGGTAGTGTTTAGGTCAATGAGGTTAATCCTAGCGCCTTTATCATTTTCATGCACACACATATCATGTAATCTCAAAATGGTATCAAAACAAGTTCTAGAACACATGCTAAATGACGAACACCACACAACAAAAGAATTCGATTGATATAAAATGTATCAATCATAAATTAGGCTCAAAATCTCACAAGGTGAAAGCATGCTCAACTTACTAAATTTGACTAAGACGCATCTCAAGTTTTAGAATTTTCGCAAGCACACACAAGGAATCATCATGCAACAAATGATTTTTATTCGTTGATAGCACACTCAGAATTTATCATGCAAAATTTGTGTACAAAATGTGTACTTATCCTCGCTAACATGCTCTTGACATGGCAATCACATACAAAATTTTTTATTTTCTAAATTTTTTTGGATTTTTATAAAATATTGAGAACACCTCCCCACACTTGGATGGTTCATTGTCCTCAATGAATACATTATATAATATATACATATATAAAGAAAAAAAAATATCCTAATAAAAGAAATACAAAAATAAAGAAAAAAAAATATCCCCAATGCAATTGCATGAAGTGCGGCTTCAAAATGAAGTAAGATAGGCGGGCTCCAAAGTTATTAGATTTCATAGCCAAACTTCGGAATACAAGAACAGCACTCCATATATTTTCAACAAAATAATCCTAGCTCAAGTGGTGGTGCAGCCCAAATAGAAGCTTGGTATTGTCTCCAGGTCAGGGGTTCAAACCACAGCAGCAATTTAATTTTTTACAGCACAATAGCGGACTTGATAGAAAATGGGCCAGCTGTTGGGCTGTTTACCAACATGGGTTGGACTGATGACACCAGGCTGGTGCTGCAACTGGGCAGAATTGAAATGCACCAGGTTTAACGCACAGAAGCTGCCTAAACAGGTTTAAACGGACAGAGGAACTCGCACGCCCAACAAGATAGCCGCACCGCGGGCAAATAAATGAGCAGCAGAGAAATAGTGAAAAAACACTCACTCCAAACATATGTCTGTCTCTCTGCAAAAAATTGCACTTTATCTTTATTTTTTTTGTCTTATACATTTTTTTTTCCTCATTCAAACTTCACTCTAATAAACTTGGATTGCCTCCCAAGAAGCGCTTGTCTTTATTGTCTTTGGCTAGACAATGTATCTCTCAATTTCAAGGTGGGTACATCCAGAGGCGGATCTAGGGGGGGGCCAGGGGGGTCCTGGGCCCCTCCTCAGATTTGTATATTAAGTTAGTAGTATATAGTTTGTATTGATAGTATCTGTAGTTCAGCTGGTTTGATGTTCTGATTTTCTGGCGGAAGACCAGGGTTCAATTCCCTGGTACTACTTTTTTAGCTTCTTAGCAGCCTCACACCTCTAACTATTAAGTTAGTAGTATAAATTTTGTATTGATAGTATCTGTAGTTCAGCTGGTTTGATGTTCTGATTTTCTGGCGGAAGACCAGGGTTCAATTCCCTCCAACTCTGATTTATAATTTTTTTTTTGGCCCCCCCTAAGATTTCTTTCTGCGTCCGCCACTGGGTACATCCACGACATCAGCTCCATCTTCAGCATATGAAAAGCATAATGGAAATTGTATAACTCGAATGATACTGCAGCTCCAATTGGACACCTGTAACTTGCTGAAAAATCACCAATCTGCTCAGAAAACAGTACATGATACCACCAATGAGAAATAGTGAAAAAACACTCACTCCAAACATATGTCCGTCTCTCTGCAAAAAATTGCACTTTATCTTTATTTTTTTCTTTCTTAGACATTTTTTTTTCCTCATTCAAACTTCACTCTAATAAACTTGGGTTGCCTCCCAAGAAGCGCTTGTCTTTATTGTCTTTGGCTAGACAATGTATCTCTCAATTTCAAGGTGGGTACATCCACGACATCAGCTCCATCTTCAGCATATGAAAAGCATAATGGAAATTGTATAACTCGAATGATACTGCAGCTCCAATTGGACACCTGTAACTTGCTGAAAAATCACCAATCTGCTCAGAAAACAGTACATGATACCACCAATGAGTTGGTGAAGGTTTCCATTCCAATTTAGGTGCATCACAAAAAATAGGATGCCTCAAAAACTCCTTCACAATATCTAGTGTACCCTCAAGAGTAGAATCTTTATCGAGGTCAAATTTAAGAATGAAAGGAGGAGATGATTTTTCAACAAAATTTGCGAGAGGCAGAAAACTCTCTTCAATTTCAACAGACTCCTCCACTAAAAAATCCTTACCATAATCTTCAGAAATTTTATTTTCCACCTTTTCTTCCTTCACAACTTTAAGGTCTTCTTGCACAACACTCTTTCTTGTACTTTCCGTGAAACATATCTTCGTATTTACATGACCCTTATTCTCCATCTCATCCACTTTAATTTGCATCAATCTAGATGGAAAAGGAATATAATCAAAGCGACTATTAGCACCAAATGGATAAGAAATTTTAGGAGACTTCACTTTGTGTGTTGTAGCAAGCACTTCCTCCATGTCATCATGAAAACAACCAGATTCTTTATTTGGAACATCAAGTACGTCATTAGCTTGTGAATTCAGAATTCCTTCACCTGAGGAGTTGTTGGTTGTAATGACATTCACATACTCAAACTTTTGTTGTGGTGCTATAGTTGCAGGAATTTCAGCAAACTCTTGCTTTTGATTCATTTGTTGAACCACATCACAAAGTTGTTTTTGCACCTCCTTGATGTCTTGTGAATCTTTGGCACATTGATTTTGCATCTTCAACTGTCCTTCAGTTAACCTTGCCAACAATTGCTCAATGTTGCTTCCACTAGCTGAATCTTGATGGACTTGTTCTCTTTGTTGAAAATCAAAATGCATAGAAGTGTCTTGACGCTCAAACCCAATTTGATTGTGATCACCATGCCTCAAGTTGGGATGACCTCTCCATGTTGGGTTATATGAATCTAAGAACGGGTTTTCTCCTTGATACTCAATAGTATTGACACTTTCATAACAAGGTGCAATCAAGTGCGGACATGCATTATAAAAATGGCCAGGAGCTGCACAAACACCATATACTTGAGCTCGAGGTGTTCTTCCTTTTAGAATTAATGCACTCAACCTCTCAATATTCTGCTCAATCTTTGTCAAACTTGGATTAGATTCAACTCCGGGAATTGATTCTGACCTCGAATGACTCCAACATTGCAGTTCATTAGAAGCTCTTTTGGCGATTAGTTGTTTAGCAACATCATGCGTCAAATCTATAAACGCACCTCTAGCAGCAGAATCTAGTAGTCTCTTCTCTATCACATCTAAACCTTGGTAGAAGAAGTGTAGCAGACTCCCCTTAGTGAAACCATGTTGTGGGCACCTCTTTTGTAATCTCTGAAATCTAGCATAGTACTCCGTGTATGTCTCAGTTGCATATTGTTGAAGTCTAGCAATTTGACTTCTCATGCTCATCACTCTAGTTGCTGGATAAAACTTCTGCAAGAACTCTTGTGCTAGCTTCTCCCAAGAAGTAATGAATCCTGTGGGCAAATCATCGAACCAATCCAAAGCTACTCCATCAAGAGAAAACGGAAAAGCCTTTATCTTCAAAATTTGAGGATCTGCCGTAGATGGTCCCATACACTCAACAATGGTCACAAACCGAGAGAGATGTTGATTCGGTTCCTCAGTAGAAAGATCATGGAAGACTGGTAGCCTCATTAGAAGATTTTGTTTGAGCTCAAAAGTACTACTATTCCCTTCAACAGGATCAGGATACACCATGCAAGTACGCCCAATATTAGCAATCGAAACAGCAACATCATCACGAAGTGTAGGAATTGCAGCCATGTCAATCACTCAAAAATTTCACCTATACCTGAAACACAACCAGGAATAGGCGGAGAAAAGATGGAAAAGAAAAAGAAAAATATATTTACAAGAAAAAAAAGAAAACAAAAGAAAAGCAAATTTCAATCCCCGACGGCGCGGCGCCAAAAATTGATGTGACTCAATTTAAACCCTTTTTGTGTCGTTTGTAATTTAGAGTAAATAGGGTATCGTTCTACGCCAAGGATCAAGGGATCACTTTTCTTCTATTCTGCTAATAATATCAAAGATGGATTAGGTTTGTTGTTTTTATCTAATAACTAAATTAACTAGTAAACAAAGGAAATTTTGTTTGTACGCAATTCCTGAAACATGTTGGAAAGCATGTAGATCCACCCTAAACCCATGACACAATTCTAAAACTCTTATGATATGTCTGAAAGATACTTACAGAGAACTTGCCATGACCACATAGAAACAAGTTCTGCTATCCGTTTAACCCCATGAACCACATAGAAAGGTTAAAACGAATTACACACTAATACAATTAATCCCATGACCACATAGAAAGATTAATTGACTTTATAGAGATAGCAATCACAAAACATATTTGGATGACCACATACCATAGTTAATTCATGTATCTCCATAAGCATTGACGTATATATAAGCACAATCAATAACACATCTCAGAAAATCAAAACTTTATAATTGTCATAAAATTTAGGGCTTCAAAACATCCATCCAACAATAATATCTAGCCAACCATAATCATAATAAAAGTCATAAAATACATAAGGAGGTTAAAATACGATACAAAGTATAGAGGAAGAAGAGTTATCCCTATGTTGAAATCTCGAAGCATAAAGTTCTCCTTCTCCTCCTCTTGGCTTCTCCTTGGTGGCTATGGATATACGTGTGTCTATTCTTTCTAATGATAATAACCTAATTACAAAAGTATTATTTTTATTGTTCCAAGGAATATATGGCTTTCCAAAATTGAAAAGGTTTTATGGTCAAAATTCGTAGTTGACTTTTCTCTGCTGTTTCTGAACTGCTCCAACTGGCATATGACATCTGGCCCACTCTAGAATGAAAGAAAATCTCGTTATCTTCGCGTGGGCTGTTAAATCACCGAAATCCGATATCTAGAACTCAAGATACGGCCCAAATAATGTAGGCCAATTAATCCGAATTTTCTTCTAATTTAGCTCCAATCATTTCCAATTTAGATTTTCTTGCTTCCTACAATAGAATATTAAAAACTAATTAATAAAGATCCAATTAAATGCAAAATATAACTAATATGGAAATAAAAATCATCTAAAATATATACAAATATATATTCTATCAAGCTATATTTGTCAACTCATCAAAATGTGAAATAAGAGAGTGAAATGATAAATGAGTGTTAATCCCAAATGACCTAACAGAATTGTAGAAGGGGGGGGGGGGGGGGGGGAAGGGGGGGGGGGGTGAATACAATTCTAGATATTTTTAGACTTAAAACAACTTTCAAATAAAAACAACACTGATAATAAAAACACAAGCAAATATAGAATTTCAGTTGGATGTTTTGAGGATCCAACTGAGATGTTTTTATTGCGGAAATAATCTGTGTTACAAAAGTATCACAGCTGCTCAGTTCTTGATTTGGAATGAGAGTGCTCTTTGAAAGAAGCTAATACAAACTATTTTTATCTCACTCACACACTTATAAAATGAACTGCTACACTTGGTTATATAACCCAAGTTTACAATGCTATTTTTGGCTACACTAAAATACACTAAAGGTAACCGCCAGTAGCTTGCTTTTCATCCCTTTTGTCCAATGGTCCTTGGAGATCTTGTCTTTTGTCTTCATGCTTATTATGATCCCACTCAAGAACCTAATTGGAAATTGGAATGTTTCCTTATTCCCAGTGACCATTTTAATGGCTTCCAATGCAAAGTACACTTCTACATCACCTTTTGATCTGTCAGAAAACTGTCACTATCACTTTGTCAACTATTCAGAAAAGTGATAATGATTCGTTGATAGCAGTGAGATGTATTCCGTTGATAGCTTTATTCTTCAATCCGTTGATGGTACATTCGTCATTCCGTTGATAGTGTAATCTTCATTCCGTTGACATGTCTTCACTTAGGCAAAATTACAAGGCACAATGTATTTACAATTAACCAACCTATTTTGCCTATCTAGTACTTAGTCAACATGACTTAGAAAACCTATCTAATACCTACAACAAATGCATATCAACTAGTGAAGTATTGTACAGTGCAATTGCTACATTACTCATTTCGTTGATGAGTCTCATTTCGTTGATGAGCTACCTGTCAACGGAAGCTGCAAAGCATACCATTCCGTTGACAGTTACAAAATTGACTTAATACAAATTCTACTAAGTGTTTTATAATTATCATCAAGAACAACATATTCCTAACAATCTCCCCCAATTTATGACTGATAGAATAACAGCCATAAATCAAGAGCCTTGATGATAACAAAAACACTCAGACATATTACAAATGATAAAAGCAGAAATTGCATTGAGCTTCATTATATTTTTGAATTTTATTGAAATACAAAGTAGAAAATCTTATAAAACAAGTGCACAGAGTTGCTCCTCTAGTCTGAGCAGATTTTTCATCTTTGCCTCTGTGGCCTTGTTTTCTTCCCTTTTCTTGCATTGTTCTCCTCAATCTGAGCTTGAAGTCTTCTGTAGAAAATCTTCTCTTCTTCATCTTGATTCCCCAACTTGGATTGCATTAATCTCAGAGTTTCATTGGATGCCTTTTCCAGTTGGTCTTCTATTCTGAAGAATCTTCTACAGTTGTCCTTGTCTCTGAATTCCATCATCCAAAAAGGTTGGAGATGAATTTTCTTTCCTGTTTGAGGGACCTTCAATACTCTGGGAAGTGCACCAGGCTTGTTCCAGCTAGCTTTGATTTGGCAAATTTTGGAGACAACCTCAGACTTGGCTGTTTTGGTAAAACCAAAATCTTTCTTCAGACATTTGAACATAGATAGCAGTGTCTGATAGTCTTCTCCCAGAATTCTATGTAGAGGCCAAATCTGTTCTCTCCCACCCTTGTAGACAAACACCAATCTCTCTGGTAGTTTATGAGAAGCTGTTATTCCTCTCACTTCAACCAAGTCATCAAGATTAAGATGTAGGTCAGACTCCTCTCTGATATCAGCAATGTAGATGAAGTCTTCTGGGTTGGTAGGAGGTTTCTCAGCTTGTGGTCTCCTTACAAAGATTGGCTTAGCCTTAGCAGCCCTCTGCTTTGATTTCTTCTTTGGATCCATTTCAAAGAGGAATTTTGGAAAGTTGGCCTCATCAAACTCAATTGGCTCTTCCTTTGGCTCAATTGGTTGATCATGGAAATTAACTGGATGTTCAGGATCACATGCTAACTTTACTCCAGAAACTGGATCAGGAAATGTTGGAGGTGCAATTGGTGCAGAAGAGTCTGTTGCATTGCTCTGAGAGTCATCATTATCAAAAGCTATGTTTCTCTTAGCTTTTGCCTTGGGTTGCCTTGTGCTCTTCCTTTTTCTCCTTTCCTCTTTGGCTTTTTCCTCTTGTTGACTTTCTTCATTGTCAAGAGATTGGGCAACTGCAAGGGCTTGCATAGTTGCCCTAGCTGACTCCTCAGCTTTAGCCTCATCAAAATTTGGGTGACCAACCCAAACACAAATGTCTTGTCCATTCCTGTAGACAATTGCTCTTTGTTTCCTTATCTCAGGATCATTGCTCTCCTTGCATTTTAAGATAAGTTGTCCTAGAACCTTGAGCTCATTAGGATATGGTGAAGGATAAAAAGTCCTTGCAATGTTTTTGCCCTTTGGTTTAGCAGGGGATTTTGGAGATAGGCTTCCTTGAAGTGTAGCTTGTTCCACATCCCTAATGCATGAAGTTTGTCCCTTTTCTTTCCTTGGACCTTGAGTAACTCCATGTAGAAGGGGCTTTAGATCATATGAACATTTAAACTGTGGCTCCTTATCCGTTGACACTAAGACCATGGCATTCGTTGATGGTGCTGTAGAAGTAGCTTGATCCGTTGATGGATGTTTGTTCTTTGCAGTTTCAGCTATCTTCTTGATTCTTGCATCTATGCTAGACCATTGGTCTTTTATCTGTTCTGCAAGTTGTAGCCTCATAGATGCATGTTGAATCAGGTCAATGCCATCCATTTTATCCTTTACTGACTCCCCCATTGCTAATGGCTCCTGTGGTAAAGAAATGGCTGGGACCATAACCTTTGTGATTTGAATGTCTAGCTCCTTAGATTTCTCCCCCTTTTTGTTATCATCAAGAGAGATGATAGGGAGTCCCTGAGCTGCCACTAGCAGGGCTAAGAGTTGTGTTTGCTTCTCCTGTTCCTTTTGCATTTGAGTAAGTGTAGCTTCCACTCTGTCCACCCTAGAAGTAAGAGTCTTCAGAGTAGTTGCCACTTCAGGTTCTTTGTTGAAGAATCTGTTCATCTTGGAAACAGTAAGAAGAGGAAGCTTTTCATCAAGCCTCCTGTTAGGTCCTGATATGTTTGTAGAAGGGGGGTTGATTACAAACAGTACCGTTTAATCAAATTTGTATTGATAGTAGATTTAACAATTACAATAACAAATTATCTGCGGAATAAAATGAAACAAGATTCAAGTTAAATTAAACTCTATTGAACTTGAAGGGTGTTACAATTCTGTGTACAGATTACAGAGTTCTTGTTAAAACAAATCTAGAATAAATTCGACATGAATTTATCTATATTTGTAATAAAAGGATCGAATACTAAAAAGTAGTTCGATTGAAATTCTAGGGATTATGATCCGCTAGATTGTCAAAGCAGTACAAGCAATTGAGTTCTAGTTGATTGGATATAACTTTGATGGCTAGAATTTATTACAAGAATTAATTTGAGCTTTGCAGTTGGCTTCGTGTTAATGGCAGAAGTAAAGAGATGATACTTTGTATTTGCTTCTGTCCTGATATTCAATTGTTATAACCCCTGCCTCTTTTGATCATGCACTTGTATTTATAACAAGTCAACAGAATAAATTGCACGCGCCAAAACCACTGCATAAGTAATACAATTGTTTCTACTAGCAGTACTACCAAAACACTTGGTAGTACTATCGGTAGTACTTACCAAATGACTTGGTAGTACTATTGGTAGTACTATTAATGATAGTACTACTAGTAGTAAACAGATAGTACTACAAGTAGTAAATAGAATTAGGAAATAAAACTGTTTTTAATAAATTCTACTTCTAATTGATTTAACAAATGAATTAATTTATTCATAATTAATTCACTGATTAAATAAATTAAATAACTGACTCAAATAATTTCATAAATAAATTAATTCTTTGAGAATTAATTCATATATTAAATTACTTAAGATCTAGATTGATTAATTTAATATATGAATTAATTCTGAATTAATTCATAGATTAAATTAATTATCTTATAGAATAATATTAAAAGAGAATTACACTAATTCTTAGAACCACTAAAATTGATGACGAACTTCCACTGGCTGACGTTGACACTCCATGTAGTGTCTGGTTCATGAGTGACTAACTTTAATGGTTGTTCTTCATCTTTAACTTTAAGCTGTGATTCTTTACTCCTTCTATTTAAACAAAGGACTGTAACCTGTACTTTTTCCCGTCACACTTCTGAAATCTCTGTCACTTTTAAATAGTTCCACTTCCTTGAATACTTCACTGAGGCTTGAACAATAAATTGAACTTCTTTCAATGTAGAATAACTTCAAGTCTGTAGATGACTTTAATCTTCATTCTTTGACAGATATAATCTTCTGAGATTCCTGTGACATCTGTATTTATTATTTACTTATTACATCTTGGTTTATGTTGAGTAGAATCCTCTGTGTTTACAAATAGGTCTAGACATATGCCTTTCAATCTCCCCCTATTTGTTTATTAGACAATAACAACCAAATACCTCTAGAGGATAACTCAACTAAAACAAGAAAAGATAAGACTTTTAAGAGCCAAGCAAATAATAAAAAGTTCTGTATTAAATATAACAATATCCAGATTCAAACAGTAAAGATAAATACAAGATAGATGTTCCTCTAGACTGAACAAATGATACATTTTCCTATCTTGATTTACCTAGCTCTAAACATATAACATTTACAAATTGAGCTAACTACATCATGCCTTAATCTCTAATCTCCCCTTCTTCGGCATCTTGCAATGTGGTTAGGAGGTCTTTGTCAAGGACACGATCACTTTCAGAAACCACACCACTTGGCATTACTGGTTGAGTGGTGATCTTCTTCAATCTGTTCTTCATCTGAGCATACCTTGGAACTTTCTCCGTGCAATAGTCTGAAATCATATCAGCAACTTCAGACTTCTCTACAGTAGTAAACCCAGAAGTTCTCAGAAGATTCTCCAACTTCACCAGTTGCATAGCAGTCTGTAGCTTCATGGAATCAGGATCCAGCCTTATAGTCTCCAAATTTGTACCTTTGTAGATTTTGACTTCATAAGGAAATTGTACAACTTGAGGGCTGACCTTCATAGCAGAGTCTCTCAGCCGGTCATAAAGAAGCTCATTCAAGCAAGAATATCTCTTTACCTTACTCATTAGAATCCACAATTCAGAGAGAGATCTTCTTTGGAGTAGTTCAAGAGAGACAGTGAATGATCCTTCAAGAGCACTTGAGACATAAATGTACAGTTCTTGCCTCACTTGATCAAATGCAGACGTAATCCTTAGAATATCTTCCTTCAATGCCTTCCTGTATAATGAATTGTCTGGATTAACAGTTCTAACCTTCTCAAGCAACTTCAGAAAAGTAGCATCATTGTTTGTGCCTCTCTGAGGGATATCAAATATCTCCCTTGCTTTATCCCAATTTCTTCCTTGCTTCATCCTCACATCCAATCTCCTTTCTTTGACATGAATACTATGCAGACGTTGTTTGTCTTCATGTTCAGCCTTTTGAATCTTTAGCTTCTGAGATATGATGTCGGAGACCTTAGCATTCTCATCCTCCTTTCTCCTTAACTCTGATTGCTGCTTCTTCAACTCCTTTTGAAACAAAGGGTCGGGTGTATATAATTCAGCTTCATCTTCCCAATCATCAAAGTTGGCTGCCTCCTCAACCTCCTCCTCACCAAAAGCTTCTTCGGGTATGGTCTTCCCAAGATCACCAGATGTGTCAAATTGGAAGTCATCCTGTTCACCGTGGTAGTAGTAGGCATCATCAAAGACAGTCTCCTCCAATGATTGTTTCCCTTTTCCTTTATCTTTTCCAGAAGTTCCTCCAGCTTCTCCATCTTCTCCTTTCTTCTCCTTCTCCCCCTTAGTTGAGGAATCCTCTACAGTTTGAGCTTGAGAAGCTCTAGGATTCACCTCAGATGTTCCCCTTATATCTCCTCCTTCTCTCCTTTCTTCCCTATCTCCTCCTTGATCAGCATCATCATCTCCCTCAAAGAATGTTCTTTGTTCAACTGTAGGTTGATGTGATTTCTTTATCATATAGTACAGATGCTTCAGCCCTTCGTTCAGATGCTCCATTCCACCTTCAATTTTAGAGAATCTTTGATCATTAAACCATTGATTTTCATCAACAGTTTGCTGAATAAAATCCACTTGAGCAGTAATGGCAGCAAACTGATCAACATTTGACGTTGTAAGATCAGAGACGTCCGAAGCCAAAAGTACTTGAGATTGCTGAACAGCATTGATCTTTGGTAGGAGAGTAGTCTTCAAGCTTTCAATATCATCTTTAATCAAACCTAGCTGATTTGTTACAGAGGTGGAAGAAGAAGACCGTTCAACCACTTGTGCTTTAAGAATGTCCTTCTCAGCCTGGGTTTCTTGCAGTTGTTTTTGTAGAGCAGCTATCTGAGCTAACAAAGAAGCAGTGTTTGTGTCAGTGTGTGCACTCACTTCAATTTCTCTCAGTGGTGTTTCACTCAACTCACGTGCTTGTGTATCACTCTCTGTTTGATTTTGATCTCTAATCACTAGCTGTCTTTCCAAGTTATCAGATTGAGTACCTGCAATAGAAATCACCCTAGCCTCTTCAAGAGAGGTCAGTGGTGGTGCAATGGGAGTTCGCAAATCCCGATCCCTGGTTGAGTCTGTCAAAATATTTGACATTGTATACTGAATTGCTTCAGAGACAGACTCACCAGGTTGCCTTTCACTTTCTCCAGTAAAAACTGCGAGTGAAAAATCCCTTAGGGGAGCCAGAGATGTTCCCTCTGGGAGGGGAGAAAATGATTCTATTAAAAGTGGCAAAGAATCAGATTTTCCCTCTGATGCCTGTGAAGGCACTTATACCGTGACAATGGTAGGCACTGTTTCAGATCCTAAGTGCTCTCCTAACAACGTGTCCTGAGTTTCTTCTATTTGGATGTCTTCTCTCATTGTGAGTAATGGGAGAGTGCTTGACTCATTACAGGTTGCCAGGGCCCGATGGCGAATTTCAATAGATTCATCATGTTGAGAGGATGTCTCCAGAGACTGTTCAATGGCCATTTCAAGGTCCATATCCTGTTGGGAGGACATGGATGGGCTTACAGATGTCTCCCTATAGGTTTTTCTTTTCTTTAAAGGTGGAGACAGAGCTGTGGGTGCACTCAGTGTTTGTTCACTACTAGACCTTTGTCTTATCATTAAAGCAGATCCAGGTTGAGAGGTTAAAGGATTAGACACTGTATTTGGCTCTCTGACCTGGGAAAGAGATTGTGGTTCTACAACCTCTTGGTCTGTCCTATCAACCACTTGGGTTTCAGCAAAGGTTCCAGATGATCCAGAGATAGGATGGATTACCTGTATTGGCAGTTCCTTTGAAGTTCCAGTTGCAATGACTAGTTGTTGATCAGGAACAAAAGGTTCAAAGGTAGGTAGGTGAATGAACTGAGCCATGAATGGACTTACAACCACTGGTGTTATGTTCAATTTTTGAGAAGTGTGGAGTCTTTGAAAGAACTTACTAGCAGTAGTAGGAGAAGGAACAGATACAACATTTAAAAACAACTCCTTGTGAGCATCAGATAGCACATGATTGATTAAGATAGTGAGAAATCTAGGATAGAAACACCTGACTTTTCTACCACTATCATGATCAATCCTGGCATTAGACACTCTCCTAACTATAAGACTCCAGATAAGATGACCAATGTTAAGTCTAACATTAAACACAATAGCATAAGCAATGTACTGCAACAAAGATGGAATATTTTGAAAATTGCTTTTAGTACAATTGCTGAAAACCTTAGCTAAAGTATCAAATAAGACATCCCATTCACAGACTAAATTAGCTTTACTGAGTTTGGGCAACTCCAAAGGACCTTGATAATGAATTCTGTTGAAAAACTGAATTAATTCATTATCAGAAGGAGTCCTATCAAAGTTGTCCCTAGGAAGTTGAAAAACTTCACAAAACAAACCCTCAGTAATAGTGTATTGTGTGTGCTCAATTGTGAAAGAAATAGAATTCAAATCATCAGAAATTACAGCACTAGAACACAATAATCTCAGTGGTTCAATCTTTAAATCAGCAGATAAACATATAGCACGACTAACAGAACACTGCGAATTTAAAAACTGAATCCAAGGTCGAAAACGATCAACCGGGCATTTCAAAGGATCAAAATACCCAATATAATTGTTTTTAACAACCTCAAAATTCTGAGCCATAATTAACTAAGCAAAAATTAACACAGAAAATCAAAAACTCCAATAATTATGAATAATTCGAATTTAAGGATTTTAAAATTATAAAAATTAATTAAAAATCCAAATTTTCAAAGTTCTCCAAAAATTACCAAATTTAAGTATGTTAATTCTTGACAAAAACCCCACACACTGATATTTTTAGAATCAAAAACTCACTTTTAAAACCCTAAAAACGAATCCCAAAACCCTTGGAATTCAAAAACTCAAGAACACAAAAACTTGAAGAAATCTGGATTTTAGACACTCAAATTAATGGGCTTGAGAAGATGAACACAGTGATGGTCTTAGTTTTCAAAACTATCAAGAATCGAATCCGGAAAATTGAAAAGAATTGGGCAGCAATTCGTTTCTTGATAAATAAAAGAGAGAGAATATTAAAAAAGCAGTTATGTTAAAACATGAACTGTTGTAGTACTCAGTAAAAAGTAAAAAAAAAACAGTATATAAATGAACACACCTGATAGTACTAAGAAAAAGAACGGTAGTACTATCATAAAAAAAACACAACAAAATAAAATAAAATAAAATAAAACACCTAGTAGTACTAACAATAACTCGGTAGTACTATCAGGAAATAAAAAAAATAAAAACAAATAAATTATAGAAATGCCTAGAAGTACTATCATAGACTACGGTAGTACTAGCAATAAAAAGGAAAAAAAACAAAAAATATTGAATAGAAAAGAAACTGGTAGGACTATCACTGGATAGTACTACCGATAGTACTACTAGTTCAAAACTAGTAATACTAACGAAAAAAGAATAAAAACAGATTTAACCAAGAAGAAAAATGCTGAGAATTAAAAAACTTTACAGAATATGAATAAAAATGCATGAAAAATTATTACAAGCCTAGAAAAGTTCATAGAAAATTCCATAAATCCTAGAAAAATATGCAGAAAATTATAGAAGTGCAGTAAATTAATATAAACTTGCAAAAATATTTAAACAACAATATTTACAATCTGAAAAACACCTAAATAATTCTAAATAAATATATTTTCAATAAAAATACATTTCTCCACTTAAAAAATATGAGAAAAATATTTTTTAAAGAAAATAAAATATTCAGAGCTATTTAAATTTACAAGCATGTAATATTAAATGAGAATTGGCAGTAAATATCAGTTAAATGACAAGAGAAAATGAATTTTTGAAAGAACAAACATGACATGACAGAGATATTGTTAATCACTAAGACTGTTTAACATACCCAATTTACCAACTAACTTGATAAATGTGGATTCGTCAACAGATTTAGTGAATATATCTGCAGTCTGTTCTTCTGTGGGTACAAAGTGTAACTCCACAGTTCCATTCATGACATGCTCTCTGATAAAGTGATACCTGATATCAATGTGCTTCGTTCTCGAGTGCTGCACAGGGTTGTTGGAGATTGCTATGGCACTTGTATTATCACACAAAATGGGAATTTTGTCTAATGCAAAGCCATAGTCCTTTAATTGATTCCTAATCCATAAAATCTGAGCACAATAGCTTCCAGCAGCAATATATTCAGCTTCTGCTGTTGAATTGGAAACTGTTTGCTGTTTCTTGCTATACCAGGAAATCAACCTACCTCCTAGGAATTGACAACTCCCAGAGGTACTCTTTCTATCCACAACACTACCTGCATAATCAGAATCTGTATATCCAACAAGGTTAAAACCAGAATCTTTAGGGTACCAGATACCTAGATTAGGTGTACCCTTAAGATATCTCAAGATTCTTTTCATAACAACGAGATGTACATCTCTAGGGTCCGCTTGGAACCTTGCACACAAGTATGTAGCATACATAATATCTGGTCTACTAGCAGTAAGATAGAGTAAGGAGCCAATCATACCTCTGTAGCTTGTAACATCTACCTTGATAGAATTGTCAGAAGCTCCAAGTTTGATGGTTGTTGAAGATGGAGTCCTTGTTGATGCTGAATCCTCCATGTGATACTTCTTGAGGAGTTCTTTGAGATACTTGGATTGACAAATAAATATACCATTTGACCTTTGACTTACTTGCAATCCAAGAAAGAACTTCAGCTCACCCATCATTCTCATTTCAAACTTACTCTGCATTAGCTTAGCAAATCTCTTACAGAGATCATCATTAGTAGACCCAAATATGATGTCATCCACATAGACTTGGACTAATATCATATCACTTTTATGTTTCTTTGAAAAAAGAGTTTTGTCTATGATACCTCTAACAAAACCATTTTCTAAAAGAAAACCAGACAGAGTGTCATACCATTTTCTTGGGGCTTGTTTGAGACCATAGATAACCTTGAAGAGAAAGTACACAAAGTCCAGCAGCTCCTGATTTTCAAAGCCAGGGGGTTGTTCCACATAAACTTCTTCATCAAGCTCACCATTCAGGAATGCACTCTTAACATCCATTTGATAGACTTTAAAATTGGAATAAGCAGCAAATGCTAAGAACATCCTGATGGCCTCAAGTCTAGCCACTGGTGCATAGGTTTCATCATAATCAATGCCTTCAGCTTGTGAATACCCTTGTGCAACCAGTCTTGCCTTGTTCCTTGTAACAATGTCATCCTCATCTAGCTTGTTCCTGTATACCCATCTTGTACCAACTACTTTCTTGTTCTTTGGCCTGGGTACCAGTTTCCAGACTTGCTGTTGTTCAAACTGATTGAGTTCATCTTGCATAGCAATCACCCAATCTGGATCAGTCAGTGCTTCCTCAGTTTTCTTTGGCTCCATTTCAGATAGAAATGCTGAATAATGACATTCATTCTGAGTTGCACTTCTAGTTTTAACTCCAACACCTGGATCACCAATGATCAGCTCAAAAGGATGAGCTCTATTCTATACAGCCTGTCTTGGAAGATTTGATCTTGATGATTCACCTTGAAATTCACTTTGATGTTGTGAGTGACTAGATGATCCTTCATTTGCTCCCCCTGAGTTGTTACTTGATTGCCTAGATGATTCTTCTCCAGTGTTGGTGGTATCTCCATTGTTACCAGTGTTTCCACCACCATCACCATCACCATGATCATTATCATCATTGTTATTATCATTACCAGCAATAACTTCAGGTGGGGCTACATCATCTGATTCTGAGTCTGGCAAGTTATCAAACTTCAGCTTCTCAGATGAATCTTCTTTTTGGATATTAGGGAGCTTAGTGTCATCAAAAGTAACATTGACACTTTCCTTTACTGTGTGACTGCCAACCAAGTAGACCCTGTAAGATCTTCTGGAATAACCAACAAAAATAGTTTCTTGTGTCTTGGCCTCAAACTTGCCACGTTTAACATTGTCATCTTTAAGCACAAAGCATTTTGCTCCAAATACATGAAAGTACTTGATAGTTGGTTTCTTGTTGTTCATGATCTCCTAAGGAGTCTTCATTAAGTCCTTGTTGATTAAAGTTCGATTCTGAGTATAACAAGTTGTATTTGCTGCTTCAGCCCAAAAGTACATTGGAAGTTTAGACTCACTTAACATAGTCCTTGCAGCTTCAATCAATGTACGATTCTTTCTTTCCACTACTCCATTTTGTTGAGGAGTTCTAGGGGCAGAATACTGTCTTGTTATTCCTTTACCAGCACAAAAGTCATTTAGGACTGCATTCTTGAATTCAGTACCATTATCTGACCTTATGGCTCTAACAGGGAATCTAGAATCTAGCTCAATCAACTTTATATGGTCAATCACCAGGTGTGGGGTCTCATCCTTGGAATGTAGGAATAAAACCCATGTATATTTTGAAAAGTCATCAACAATCACAAGTGCATATTGTTTCTTTAACATGGACATCACATTAACTGGACCAAACAAATCCATGTGCAGTAGCTGAAGTGGTTCAGTTATTGATGATGTGTCAGTGCCCTTGTGAGAAGCTTTCTTTGACTTTCCTTTCTGACATGCCTCACACAGTCCTTCCTGTGTAAATTCCATCTGAGGCAAACCTCTAACCAATTCCCTCTTGACTAAAGAGTTCATGGTTTTGAAGTTAAGGTGAGACATCTTATTGTGCCATAGCCAACTTTCATCTGATGAAGCTTTAGCATAAAAACAATTAACTTCATCTTGGGATCCGGAGTGCAGATCAGCTATGAACAAGTCACCTTTCCTTACTCCTTGAAGACCAGGCTTTCCATTCTTCTTGTGAAGGATCTGACACTTCTCTCTTTCAAAGGAAACAACATATCCTCTGTCACAGAAATGACTGATGCTGAGAAGACTGAACCTCAGACCTTCCACAAATGATACATCTTCAATGATAACATTTCCAAACTTCAAACAGCCATATCCTTTGGTAATACCCTTGCTGTTATATCCAAAGGTAACTACTGGGCCAGCTTTCTCAACCAAATCTGATAGCAGGGCTCTATCTCCGGTCATATGCCTTGAACATCCACTGTCAAGAATCCACATAACACGGTTTACCTGTTTAACTCCCTCTGACATGTATGCAGATGAAGTGCTTGCCTCTTTAGCCACTAAAGCAAGGTTCCCAATCTCACCTGCTTCTTCATCACTGTCAGTGTCATCCCAACTCTTTCCTTCAGCAACATAGGCTTTCCCAATCTTGTTCTTCTTGCTAGAATCAAATGTGTTTCTTGTCACTTGCTTTGGCTTTCTGCATTCAGTAGCAAAGTGACCCAACTCATTGCAATTGTAGCATCTGATTGTGCTCCTATCCACAGTTCCAGTTTTGTAGCCACCCCTTGTGCTACTTGAAGAGGAAGATCCACCTCTCTGAAATCTGGGCCTGAACTTAAGATTGGGATTCCTCTTGAATCTGAACTTCCCAAACTTCCTGACTATCAAAGCCAAATCACCATCCTCCAGCTGATCAAGTTCCTCTAAAGAATAGAAGTCACCACCAGATTGATCAATGGATGTTAATCCATATTCAGCATCAATAACATTCATGTTAGAACTAGAAGGTTGAACAACCTTCACTTCCAGTTTCTGTGGGACTTCAGCAGCCAATGCAGTAGAAGTACTAACTATCCTCCCAGTTCCATATAACTCATCCTGTTGAATCTGCTCCAGCTCATAGGTCTTCAGAACACCATACAGTCTTTCCAAAGCAATCTCTCCCAGATCTCTTGCTTCTCTAATGGCAGATATTCTGTGCTCCAAATGACGTGGAAGTGTAAGTAGGAACTTCTTGTTAATTTCCTTGATAGTGTAGCGCTTCCCATTGAGATTCAGGTCATTGATTAATTTGTTGTATCTCTCAAAAACCTCAGAGATACCTTCACCAGGGTTTGATCTGAAATGCTCATATTGAGAGGTGAGAATTTCCAGCTTATTCTCTCTAACTTCCTCTGTCCCCTCATTTATTATCTCTATAGTTTCCCAAATGTGTTTGGCAGTATCACAGTTTAGGACATGATTATGCATGATAGGATCAAGACAATCAACAAGGATCAACTGTAGATAGGCATCCAAGGTAACATCCTCTTTTTCATCAGGAGTGTAGTCCTTGGTATCCTTAGGGTACATCCTAGCAGCCCTAGTAACAATCTGATTCTCTATAAGTTCTCCCTCAATAATCATAGGGATTTTGGGACCATTCTTCAGCACATCAAAGTATTTAAGATTAGCAACTTTAAGAAATAGGAGCATTTTCTTCTTCCAAATAGGATAATGCTCCTTGCTGAACATTGGGATCTTTACTGCACACACTTTCTGTGTAGTAGACATCTTTTGAGATTTTTAGGAATAATAACAATTTCAGAGTTTAAAAAAAAAATCTCAAAACAATTGGATCTTTGATTTGTATATCAATCAAAAGGCTCTGATGCCAATTGTTAGGTCCTGATATGTTTGTAGAAGGGGGGTTAAATACAAACAGTACCTTTTAATCAAATTTGTATTGATAGTAGATTTAACAATTACAATAACAAATTATCTGCGGAATAAAATGAAACAAGATTCAAGTTAAATAAAACTCTATTGAACTTGAAGGGTGTTACAATTCTGTGTACAGATTACAGAGTTCTTGTTAAAACAAATCTAGAATAAATTCGACATGAATTTATCTATATTTGTAATAAAAGGATCGAATACTAAAAAGTAGTTCGATTGAAATTCTAGGGATTATGATCCGCTAGATTGTCAAAGCAGTACAAGCAATTGAATTCTAGTTGATTGGATATAACTTTGATGGCTAGAATTTATTACAAGAATTAATTTGAGCTTTGCAGTTGGCTTCGTGTTAATGGCAGAAGTAAAGAGATGATACTTTGTATTTGCTTCTGTCTTGATATTCAATTGTTATAACCCCTGCCTCTTTTGATCATGCACTTGTATTTATAACAAGTCAACAGAATAAATTGCACGCGCCAAAACCACTGCATAAGTAATACAATTGTTTCTACTAGCAGTACTACCAAAACACTTGGTAGTACTATCGGTAGTACTTACCAAATGACTTGGTAGTACTATCGGTAGTACTATTAATGATAGTACTACTAGTAGTAAACAGATAGTACTACAAGTAGTAAATAGAATTAGGAAATAAAACTGTTTTTGATAAATTCTACTTTTAATTGATTTAACAAATGAATTAATTTATTCAGAATTAATTCACTGATTAAATAAATTAAATAACTGACTCAAATAATTTCATAAATAAATTAATTCTTTGAGAATTAATTCATATATTAAATTACTTAAGATCTAGATTGATTAATTTAATATATGAATTAATTCTGAAAGAATTAATTCATAGATTAAATTAATTATCTTATAGAATAATATTAAAAGAGAATTACAGTAATTCTTAGAACCACTAAAATTGATGACGAACTTCCACTGGCTGACGTTGACACTCCATGTACTGTCTGGTTCATGAGTGGCTAACTTTAATGGTTGTTCTTCATCTTTAACTTTAAGCTGTGATTCCTTACTCCTTCTATTTAAACAAAGGACTGTAACATGTACTTTTTCCCGTCACACTTCTGAAATCTCTGTCACTTTTAAATAGTTCCACTTCCTTGAATACTTCACTGAGGCTTGAACAATAAATTGAACTTCTTTCAATGTAGAATAACTTCAAGTCTGTAGATGACTTTAATCTTCATTCTTTGACAGATATAATCTTCTGAGATTCCTGTGACATATGTATTTATTATTTACTTATTACATCTTGGTTTATGTTGAGTAGAATCCTCTGTGTTTACAAATAGTCCTAGACATATGCCTTTCACCTCCTGTCAATAGCATCCTTCAGGTTCTCAATAGAGTCCTTGATGTTCCTAGCTTCAATCCTTGTTTGCAACATCTGTAGCCTCTGAATCTCCAAAGAGTCCATGATAGCCTTGTAGAATTTCTTGTCATTGGCATTTGCAGACTCATGAGCTAGGTAAGCTTCATTGTACTGCCTAGTGATTACAGCATCTAGGCTATGATCCCCACGTGAGTCTTGAGTCATCCATCTTGGAGTATGAGGCACCACAGAATTCCCAGTCTGTGTAGAAACAACCACCTGTAGATTAGTACCAAGACTGCCCTCATCACTGGAAGAATCATCATATTCAAAGCTTCCACCAGCACCTGGAGACAAATTAGCAAGTGCATCCTTAGCCCTCATCATGGATGCAGTTGTATGAATAAGATTTAGTGATCTTTCTGCCTCCACATTGCCCTGCTGAGCCATGATTTGATAGGCTGGCACAGGATGAGTAAAGGTTTCAGGATCCAAAGAAATGCTATCCAGAGTTTGTTGATAATGCTCCTGGAAAGACAATTCTTTTTCTCCCTCATTAACCTCCATTAACTCACTTGCAATGGCTGGTTCCTTCCTTTCAGCATCTGTAGTCCCTTCTCTCTCTCCACTCTTTTCTTGCATCATGGGCTCCCCATGGCTCACACCTCTCACACCCTTACCTTCACCTACTAAGGTGGAACTCTCAGTCTCTCCTTTTGCCTGACTGGAAGAAATAGCCAGCCTCTCACTCACATCCTCTCCTTTTGCCTGGCTGCAAGCCAGTCTCTCGGAATCACTCCCTTTCAACCCTAGAAGTGTTTCAACTACCACTAGATCATCTGCACTTGTTGTGTGAACAACTTGATTTTCAATAAAAGGTGCAGAATGAACTATCAACGGAATGGTAGTTTGAACTGTCAACGGTATGGATACCGTTGATGAAGAAACACTTGTCAACGGAAGAGACTGTTCCGTTGATGAAATCAAGAAAGGGTTTTGAGATAGTGAAACTACTGTAGAATCTGTGGTGATTGATTTTAAAGATGGTTCCACAGATCCTCTTGTAGCTTCAGAAAAAGATGATTGGTGGCCCAACAAATCACTTAACAAGTGATGACCACCAATTTCAGAATGGGGCTTCTCCAAGAAAAGAGTTGGAGAATCAGGAATAGATAAATGGATCATATCCACATCTAATGACTGTGTTGGTGAATTTTGTGGAGTTGGTTCAAGATTTATGTTTAGAGAATGGGACTGTAACTGTAACAGCCCCAGATCCGGGGTTAGGAATCTGGTCGTTACGGTCATCATTCCATACATCATACTTGACTTGAATCAATATAAATAAACAACATGCTATGACCCCACCATCTAGCTCACACACACACACACACAAGTTATAGTCCCAGAGATGAACTTGAAATAAGTACTGCTAACAGGGTCCACATACATATCATAAGTGATTACAAACCCAAATATAATTTACAGGTTTATGTTTGATGCCACTTCTTAAGTTATGTCATACATATAATTAAAAGCTGAATCCAACTACCAGTCTATAACACTAGTAGGTTCTACCTCAGCTATGGCGGCAATAGTGTCAGGGGAGAGTCCTCTGGGTACCCGCGCCCTCTTGCGCATGGTGGTTTCGGTACGAGCCATCTGGTTTATCTGTTGTGGTGATATATATAAAAACAAGCAAGGGTGAGCAACAAGGCCCACCAAAATAATACTGAGCTGATAACAATGTGTATAATCAAGTATCATCTATCAAAATAAGCATTTAGCTCATATCATAGTCTGGAAATAAAATCACTGTAAAATATTTTCAATCTATCTTCAAAGTTCATCTGATTCCAAATATCTTTTCCAAAAATCATATACCTTCTCATAAATTCATATTCTTTCTGGTAAACTCATATACTGAAATAAACTGGAATACTCTTGAGTAAATTTTCTCTTTCTGAAAACTTGCATAGAACTGAATGACTGGAATAAACTTTCTTCTCTGAAAACTTGCATAAAACTGAGTAACTGGAATAATTTCTCTTTCTCTGAAAACTTGCACAAAATGTGCTCTTTCATGAATAGTGAACTGTAGATGGAGATGCTAGGCGCCGAGGATACCCCTGCGATGATCAGTCGCAAGCTGTATCCCCCTGCTGTTTTTCTACGTAGAAGGGAAGATAATCAGTCTCACACCGACTTACCTCCCCGCCAATCGGTTGTAGGCAGGAAGAACAGACCCGTTCATAGACGGTCGATTCTGTTACTCTCCACTTATCCTACGGTCGGGCACTGATAATCATCTAAGGGAAGAACAGACCCGTTCACCAGTCCGTCGGCCATATTGTAATTCCCTTAGGGGACCGGCGCTACTCAGTCCCTTACATATCTCCAAGTTCGAGTAAATCCATAATATTGAAACATAAAGTTCCTTTCCCTTTTCCTCCAAGTATACAACTCCACAAAGTAGTCGTATCTGGTTGGAAAGGAAATTCACTCATATTTCCCAGGCTGATGCATGTTAATGGATATCGCTGATTTCACTGATCTTACTTCTCGAGTTTTGAGGAAGTAATCAAAATCATTTTGATGGTAGTATATCAGACTGATAATTTCATTGATTTAGAAAGATTTAGGACCGGGCAGTCTACTGGAAACAAGCATAAAATCTTGAGAAAGGTTCCATGCATCTTTGTAGTTTGAGCGAACATTTAAGTCTTTCTGAATATAGACTTAAAAGGGAAATAGATTTGGGAACCTTCTCTAATTATGTTTATAATTGACTGAATAAAACTTATTAGCTATCTAGGGTTTAAAATAGTTTTCACAAAATACTTCCTTAAGAAGTAGGGCTTTAAATAATTAATGCAAACTATATTTAATATAGAATATTTATTTAGAAATAATTTCTAAGTACTCTCTTAACAAAAGGGTAGATAATAACTATTCATCGTATATTTAAATATACCCTTAATAGATTAAACTCCAAATAGTCTTTAGTTTGTAAATCATTTATCGGGATTAATTATAATAACACAATAAAATAACCCTAGATAGCAACTGATACCATTCCCGGTCCATAGCGTATGTACAGAGTATATACCCCCTCCTGAGGGTTTTTTTCCTTAACATATCGGCTTATAGATATTGCCGTATCCATAGCTTATAAGTTCAACTCATATCAATAACTTTTAATTAACATCATAGATAACATTTTGAAAACATAAACATATAGCATATATCTCAAAACCTTTTATTCATCACCACAACAGTTTAAAAAAAAAAATATAGGTTCGAAAACTTGCCTGATCTCTGTGCCTGAGGGTGGTGTCTGGCGGTGGTCCGGTAATCTATCAACAATAAAGATATCTTTTGTCAGCAACTCGTACTTAGGGATTGAGCAAACATTACACTTAAGTTTAAACACCACACCAATGCAACTATATGATCATAACTCTTGCAATCTCTACTAACATCTTATAATTAGGCACTTGTTTGCTATCAAGGGACATCATTCCAACTTGTCCTTGGTCTGACTTGAATCTATAAGTGTTCTAGAGTCAACCTCTTATGATCCATTTCAAGATTTTCAACTCGTTCTCAGGGTTTTTCTAAAGTGGTATTCAAGTGCTTGCTTTAAGGGGTTCCTTGCACTTAGCCTTACTTCGAACATTTTTATAAAATCGAAAAATGATCATTTTCACACAAGGTTTTCTCCTATACTTTCCTTACTGTCTCTAATATTTAATTACCAAAATTATCTCCTGCAATGATCAAGTCAAGAGAGCTTTAGTTCAGTTACAAACTTATCTTTTCGTTTCTGAACCACTTTGACTAATTTGACCATATCTCCTAAACCGTAAGTCGGATAGTTCCGATTCTTGCGCCAAAACAATCTACGTTCAAAAATCTATAAGTACAATTCATATACTCATCACGGTCAGAGACCTATCTCGACTGTTAAGCTCTGTTTTCAAAGGTTTTAGAAATTTCGGCATTACGATGGCTATACATCGGATAATCCCAAAATACAAACACTCCAAATATCATACTCTCTACTCCAACAACTCATACATGTTATTCAACATCCAACCAAGGCCTACCACTACCAAGCCTCCACATAAACCAATTTAACATTCATCCAAACCCAATCATAACCATAATGTCCTACATATACATCAAATCTCTATAACTCATCTAAATCATCAAAAATGAAATTATGAACTAGGGTTTCAAAAGAGGGTTACCTTCCTTGATGTATGGGTGACCTCAATAAGCCTTGATTAGCCTTTATCTAACCTTAGGAGAGCTTGAATCATCAAAAGAAATCATGAAAACAAGGTTAGCTCTCGGAGTTACTATTCACCCAGTAAAGGAACTGAAAAAACGAAGGCCTTACCGTGCTTAAATGGAAACACTTGTGAAATAGAAGTTGTAGATTATCTCAAGACCTTTCCAACAAGCTAAAGAACACAAGATTTGAGTAAGAAACGAAGGAGATCTGGCTGCTACAGTTTGGCCGAAGGTTCTTGATGATGGTGGTGATGTTTTTGGTTTTTCTTTTCCTTTTTCTTGTTTTTAATTACTTAGATATTGTATAATTAAAAAGGGTGAGTCATCCCCTTGGTTGCTTCTTCTCTCGACATGTGTCGAACATGCATTGGTTCTGTTAAAGTAACTTTACTGGTTCGTTTAATCTCTTAGAATGCTCGCAGGGTTTCTTAAGGGTTCCATCGAGGTATTTTACCGTAATCGTTCTTGATACCTCTAATTCTTTTATTAAATCCATACCCACGGAATTAATAATTTAAATCCTTAAATATTCTCAAATAATAATTTATTCGTCCGTTTTTGGTGATACTTCGGAGAAAACGGAAATACTATTTTTCCGATTCTGACAGCTTTTGCATTCCTTCATTTTCCTCGTAGATCACTAATGTGACTTTGAAAGTTTATTATATCGCCCCGCATATAGTGTGGTCTGAAAAACTTTTTAAATGAAAAAGTTACTATTCATCAGTGGTTTTTCTATAATCCTTTGGATCAATATCCGTTCCAATATTCCTGGTTTATTTTCTCTTTACTTCTTGCACTTAGAAATGTTCTAGTGCTTTCTCGGGCACACGCTATCTTGTTTACGGAGTTGTCGGATGCATACCAGATATCGATTTGGATGACATAAAAATACTTTTCTTCCTTGGAATATTGTATTCTTATTTTCCAGAGAGATTATTCTTATCTATATGTTCAGTCCATTCTTACTATTCTCAAAATGTTTGAAAACCGAAATTCATATTCATTTCATAACTTGATTCCCAAAGTCATTGCCACTATCCATATTTACATCAACATATAATAAAAGTTTTAATTCTACCCAAAATCTGGGGTCTTACAGTCTCCCCTCCTTAAAAGGATTCCGTCCCGGAATCACTCTGAAAACAAATGGGGATATCTTTCTAGCATCTCGCTCTCTAGCTCCCAAGTTGATTCTTCCACATTATGATTCCTCCATACCACTCTGACTAGTTTGATGACCTTGTTTCGGAGCACTTGTTCCTTTTGATCTATAATTTCCATTGTTTGCTCCACATAGGTCAAGTCTGGTTGTATGTCTACGTGCTCGTATTCCACGATATGCTTAGCATCTGACTTGTAGGGCCTTAGCATCGAAACATGAAACACGTTGTGGACTTGTTGCAAATATGGGGGTAGTGCTAGTTCATATGCTAGCTTTCCAATACGTCTCAAGATTTCAAACGGCCCAATGTATCTAGGGCTCAACTTTCCTTTCTTTCCAAATCTCATCAACCCTTTCCAAGGAGACACTTTTAAAAACACTAGGTCTCCTACTTCATACTCTTTGCCCTTCCGAGCCAAATCTGCATACTTCTTTTGTCTATCCTGGGCTGCTACTAGCCGTCCTCGGATTAGATCAACTATGTTCTTTGTCCTTTGAACCATTTCAGGTCCTAGCAACTTACGCTCACCTACTTCATCCCAATACAAGGGAGATCTACATCTTCTTCCATAAAGGGCCTCATAAGGGGGCATCCCGATGCTCGCATGGAAACTATTATTATAAGAGAATTCAACCAATGACAAGTGATCATCCCAACTTCCTTTAAGATCTAGGGCACAGAACCTCAGCATATCCTCAAGTGTTTGGATAGTCCTTTCGCTTTGCCCATCTGTCTGAGGGTGATAGGCAGTACTCATATTCAGCTTGGTTCCGGCACACTCTTGAAACCTCCTCCAAAATCTTGAATTAAATCTGGGATCTCGATCCGATACAATGGTCACCGGAACTCCATGCCGGGCCACAATCTCCTTCACATATATATCCACTAATTTGTCAACAGTGAATCTTTCGTTAATCGGTAGAAAGTGGGCTGACTTCGTTAGTCGGTCTATTATCACCCATATGGCGTCATGATTGGCCTTGGTCCTTGGTAGACCTACGACAAAGTCCATTGCTATATGATCCCATTTCCATTCGGGAATTTCCAGAGGTTGTAGAAGTCCACTGGGCCTTTGGTGTTCAGTTTTTACTCTTTGACAGGTCAGGCATTTGCCTACCCATTCCGCCACATCTCTTTTCATGTTAGGCCACCAATAGTACTCTTTCAAATCTTGGTACATCTTATTTCCTCCTGGGTGAATTGAATATCTACTATTGTGAGCTTCATGCAGAATCTCATCTTTTAGCTCTGGGACATTAGGAATCCAAATTCTGTAAGTATATCTCCTTATGCCCTGGTTGTCTCTCTCAGTCCTCATTTCTTCCCCCGCCAGGGATTCTCTTTCTTCTTGGAACATTCGTTCTTGGCACAACTTGATCTTTTCTAACAATGGAGATTGGACCTGAATTTCCATCAACTTTTCTTGACTATCTCCTGGCATTCTGATCTCGACTTCCAACCTCTCCATATCTCTTATCAGGGCTTCCTCCAAAGTCATCATCTTAAGCCTCTCCTTTCTGCTAAGGGCGTCAGCCACCACATTGGCCTTGCCCGGGTGATAACGAATTTCACAATCATAATCTTTAATCAGTTCTAGCCATCTTCTCTAGCGCATGTTAAGCTATTTTTGGGTAAAGATGTACTTGAGGCTCTTATGATCAGTGTAGATTTCACATTTCTCCCCGTACAAGTAGTGCCTCCAAATCTTTAAAGCAAAAACTATCGCTGCCAGTTCTAGATCGTGAGTGGGGTATCGAACCTCGTAGTCCTTTAGCTGCCTAGACGCATACGTGATTACTTTATTGTGCTGCATAAGCACACATCCTAATCCTTTGTGCGAAGCGTCACTGTAAATTACGAAGTCTCCTTTTCCATCAGGCAACACCAACACGGGGGCCGTCACCAATCTTTTCTTCAGCTCTTGAAAGCTTTTCTCACATTTATCTGTCCATTCAAACTTCTCCGTCTTACGGGTAAGTCGTGTTAATGGGGCGGCTATCTTTGCAAAATTTTGCACAAATCTCCGGTAATATCCGGCCAATCCTATAAAGCTCCTTACCTCTGTTGGGGTGGTTGGACGCTCCCAATTCGAAACTGCTTCTATTTTGGAGGGGTCAACCAACACTCCTTCTTTATTAATCACATGCCCAAAGAATTGCACCTCCTCCTTCCAGAATTCACACTTCGAGAACTTGGCATACAACTGCTCTTTCCTGAGAATTCCTAGGGCTATCCTTAGATGCTCAGCGTGTTCTACTTTCGTTTTAGAATAGATAAGAATGTCATCAATGAAAACTATGACGAATTTGTCCAAATATTTCTTGAACACTCTATTCATCAAGTCCATAAAGGTTGCGGGGGCGTTGGTTAGTCCAAATGACATCACCAAGAACTCGTAATGTCCATAACGGGTACGAAATGCAGTCTTAGGAATATCCTCGGGTTTAATCTTCAACTGGTGATATCCCGTTCTCAAGTCAATCTTGGAAACGTATACAGCACCTCTTAGCTGATCGAACAAATCATCGATTCTTGGTAAAGGATACTTGTTCTTTATGGTTAACTTGTTTAATTCGCGATAGTCGATGCATAATCTCATGCTCCCATCTTTCTTTTTAACAAACAACACTGGTGCGCCCCAAGGCGACACACTAGGTCTTATAAAACCTTTCTCTAACAGTTCTTGCAACTGGGTAGCCAGCTCCTTCATCTCTACTGGCGCTAATCTGTACGGGGCCTTGGATACTGGCGCCGTCCCGGGGGCTAGCTCAATCACAAACTCAATTTCTCTGTTAGGTGGTAACCCTGGAAGGTCTTGGGGAAACACATCCTCGAATTCATTTACTACTGGAATATCTCGCAAATTGGGTACCTCCTTCTGGGTGTCCACCACGTAAGCTAAGTAAGCTTCGTTTCCCTTTCGCAACAATCTCTTGGTTTGGGCCATGGTTAAGAATTTTTGTGTCTGTCTTATCCCTTTAATCACTATATCTTTCTTCCCTGGGGTACTAAGTCTAATCTTCTTTCCTTTACAATCTATTTGAGCATTATTACGGGACAACCAATCCATTCCTAAAATAACATCAAACTCCCCTAACTTGAAAGGAATCAAATCAACAGAAAAAGATTGATCTCCTATTTTTAACTCACATTCGGGGTGAATCTGATTAACTAGGACTATCTCATGATTGGCTATCTCTACTTGCAAGGAATCTCTCAGGGGTTGAGCCTTAAGTCTTAACTTATGAGCAAAGTCCTTTGATATAAAAGATCTAGTCACTCCGGAATCAAATAAAACATTTGCACCCACTGAGTTTATGGAAAAAGTACCTGCTATCACATCGGTATCCCTCACCGCATCCTACACTATCATGTTAAAAGTTCTGGCTGTTGGTGGCTTGTTAGAGGCAGCCTTGCTGACCCCTGATGCTGCTGGCTTGCCCTTTGGACAATTTCTTGATATGTGTCCCTGCTGACCACAATTATAACAAGTAGGGCTCTTGCTGTCACTAAGGGAATCCCTGGTACAAGAACTAGCATAATGGCCTGGCCGTCCACATTTATAACAAGTTGTCAAACCCCTTTTACATACACCTAGATGTCTCTTTCCACAAGTGGCACATATCGGAAAGGAAGGTCGAAAGGATTGGGACTGTGGTGCCCCCGACTGCTTATTACTTTGGTTTATGTTGGGGGTTCATGGTTGACCTGGATCCTTCATTTTTACCAGGTAGGGAAAACGCCCTGCGATTGAACTTATTTGAAGGGTTACCTCCATTGGAACCCCCTCCCATACTCACGTGCTTCCTTTTTCTTCCTCCTCTCTCTTTCTGAACTTGGTCAATGCCTGCTTCTGCGATTGAGGCTTTCTGTACTAGGGTGGCATAATCCGAAATTTCCAAAATAGCCACTCGATTCTGGATCCCTGGTCTCAACCCTTGCTGAAACCTACTAGCTTTCTTTTCTTCCGTGTCCACAAACTCGGGCACGAACCTTGACAGTTCAGTAAACTTCGCTTCATACTCCGTTACTGATAAATTATTTTGCTTTAGCTCCAAGAACTTGAGCTCCATCTGAGTTTTCATGAACCTCGGAAAATATTTTTCCAAAAAAAACTGTTTAAACCTTTCCCAAGCTATCACAGCACCTGCTTCCATATTTCTCTTGGCCTCCCACCAGTAGTTGGCCTCTCTCTTTAACATGTATGATGCAAAAACAGTCTTTTGTGCCACCTCAATGCTTAGAATCTCAAATGACTTTTCCATCTCCTTAATCCATGCCCTCGCCTCTACTGGGTCGGCTGATCCTATAAAATCAGGAGGCTTTAGTGATTTAAAGGCCCTGAAAGAGTTGGCCACATTACTGTTGGCCCCTTGAGGTGGTTGGGGTTGTCGAACCAAATTTTGTCTAAGCAAGTCCATGAACTGACCCATAGGGTCTCTATTCCGATTTTCCCTCTCTTGCTCAACCTCAGTTTCTTCCCTTTCATCCTCAAATTCCACGGTGTAGAAGGTTTCATCTCTTTCCCCATACTGGGAGTCTTCCTGCTCATTATAATCTTCGTCATATTCTTCATCATACTCAGGGTTTTCACCATGTTGGTTGTGACTCTCTTGGTCGATAGACTCATGGGGATTGGCCCTAGTTCCAATTCTTCGCGGAGGCATCTTACTGAAATTTTGGAAAATCATATTAAATTATGCACCTATTTTGTAGGATTTCTCCTTACACAATAATAGTATATTCGGGATTTAGGATCCCCAGTTCTATATATGATGGCAATTTAATCGGAGAATGCGCACAGATAAAGACCAAACACACTGGTGACCATGTCACTAAACTGGTGTAGCTGAAACGAAAACCCATATATACATAGTGCTGTCAAAATACCACATCTGAACCAACATCATAGTTTTAGAGTACAACTGCCTGGTAACAACAACTAGCATAAAAGTGAAATACAAAGTCTATCCATCTAGTCTGCCTACAGGAAACTATATACAACAAAACAAACCCTCCAAAAATCGGCACTATACTGTGGCCGGGCAAGACTAGTAGGCTAGACTACCATATCACTGAATCTGGAATCAGCCACGAGCGCGGGTCAGGGCCCTCACCCTGATCATCGTAAGACGGACGATCTCCTCGGTATCAAATCAGGACACTCTGCCACCTCCGTCTGTCTGTAAAGCCCTAATCCTCGCTCGTGCCCGGCGCTCGATGCGGGTCACCTCCCTCCTAAAAGCCTGAGGGCGAAGGGTCCTCCTGACACGCTGGAGCCTAAGCCTCTCAGTCCTCTCTGCGACAAGCTGTAGCCGAGACTCTGCCAACCTGGCCTCTGCTGCGGTCAAGTCTGTCATCATCCTACTCACCATCCATCCATGCACAGAAACCGGTATACCATCTAGGGGGACATGGGGCGGAGTGACGGGGCTCGCTGGCGGGACATCCTCTGCCTGAGTGGGCTCTGGGGTCTGCTCCTCATGATCCTCAGGAGGACTCAGCGGGAGAGGTGGGGGACTAGGGGGACTAGGGGAAAATGGAGGTAAGACAGAAACTGGACTCCCCGAATCATCCCAACCCTGCTCCTCAGCCTGAGCCTCACCCTCCATCTCCTCTAAATCTGCCTCAACAACAGGAATCTCCTCGTCGAACTCAGTGGCTGGAGCCCAATCTGGATCCACCTCTGGATCCTCCTCCGGATCCTCCTCCTGATCTCTCATAGTGTGGGTCTGAGGCCCGGAGTACCTCCTCATCATGCTGCCGCTCAAACCCCTCTGGGTCTGGGATATCGCCCGTCTACACAATAACGAACTATATTACTATCATGGTATTTAAGAGTTCCCATAGGGGTTTTAGGTGAACCTGGCAAGGGTTCTTATTATCTTAGTGAGTTTATACTTATAATGTCTCATCATCTCTGGGATGTCTAACTCTTGCTCTGATACCATCTCTGTAACAGCCCCAGATCCGGGGTCAGGAATCTGGTCGTTACGGTCATCATTCCATACATCATACTTGACTTGAATCAATATAAATAAACAACATGTTATGACCCCACCATCTAGCTCACACACACACACACAAGTTATAGTCCCAGAGATGAACTTGAAATAAGTACTGCTAACAGGGTCCACATACATATCATAAGTGATTACAAACCCAAATATAATTTACAGGTTTATGTTTGCTGCCACTTCTAAAGTTATGTCATACATATAATTAAAAGCTGAATCGAACTACCAGTCTATAACACTAGTAGGTTCTACCTCAGCTATGGCGGCAATAGTGTCAGGGGAGAGTCCTCTGGGTACCCGCGCCCTCTTGCGCATGGTGGTTTCGGTACGAGCCATCTGGTTTATCTGTTGTGGTGATATATATAAAAACAAGCAAGGGTGAGCAACAAGGCCCACCAAAATAATACTGAGCTGATAACAATGTGTATAATCAAGTATCATCTATCAAAATAAGCATTTAGCTCATATCATAGTCTGGAAATAAAATCACTGTAAAATATTTTCAATCTATCTTCAAAGTTCATCTGATTCCAAATATCTTTTCCAAAAATCATATACCTTCTCATAAATTCATATTCTTTCTGGTAAACTCATATACTGAAATAAACTGGAATACTCTTGAGTAAATTTTCTCTTTCTGAAAACTTGCATAGAACTGAATGACTGGAATAAACTTTCTTCTCTGAAAACTTGCATAAAACTGAGTAACTGGAATAATTTCTCTTTCTCTGAAAACTTGCACAAAATGTGCTCTTTCATGAATAGTGAACTGTAGATGGAGATGCTAGGCGCCGAGGATACCCCTGCGATGATCAGTCGCAAGCTGTATCCCCCTGCTGTTTTTCTACGTAGAAGGGAAGATAATCAGTCTCACACCGACTTACCTCCCCGCCAATCGGTTGTAGGCAGGAAGAACAGACCCGTTCATAGACGGTCGATTCTGTTACTCTCCACTTATCCTACGGTCGGGCACTGATAATCATCTAAGGGAAGAACAGACCCGTTCACCAGTCCGTCGGCCATATTGTAATTCCCTTAGGGGACCGGCGCTACTCAGTCCCTTACATATCTCCAAGTTCGAGTAAATCCATAATACTGAAACATAAAGTTCCTTTCCCTTTTTCCCCAAGTATACAACTCCACAAAGTAGTCGTATCTGGTTGGAAAGGAAATTCACTCATATTTCCCAGGCTGATGCCTGTTAATGGATATCGCTGATTTCACTGATCTTACTTCTCGAGTTTTGAGGAAGTAATCAAAATCATTTTGATGGTAGTATATCAGACTGATAATTTCATTGATTTAGAAAGATTTAGGACCGGGCAGTCTACTGGAAACAAGCATAAAATCTTGAGAAAGGTTCCATGCATCTTTGTAGTTTGAGCGAACATTTAAGTCTTTCTGAATATAGACTTAAAAGGGAAATAGATTTGGGAACCTTCTCTAATTATGTTTATAATTGACTGAATAAAACTTATTAGCTATCTAGGGTTTAAAATAGTTTTCACAAAATACTTCCTTAAGAAGTAGGACTTTAAATAATTAATGCAAACTATATTTAATATAGAATATTTATTTAGAAATAATTTCTAAGTACTCTCTTAACAAAAGGGTAGATAATAACTATTCATCGCATATTTAAATATACCCTTAATAGATTAAACTCCAAATAGTCTTTAGTTTGTAAATCATTTATCGGGATTAATTATAATAACACAATAAAATAACCCTAGATAGCAACTGATACCATTCCCGGTCCATAGCGTATGTACAGAGTATATACTCCCTCATGAGGGTTTTTTTCTTAACATATCGGCTTATAGATATTGCCATATCCATAGCTTATAAGTTCAACTCATATCAATAACTTTTAATTAACATCATAGATAACATTTTGAAAACATAAACATATAGCATATATCTCAAAACCTTTTATTCATCACCACAACAGTTTAAAAAAAAAATATTGGGTTGAAAACTTGCCTGATCTCTGTGCCTGAGGGTGGTGTCTGGCGGTGGTCCGGTAATCTATCAACAATAAAGATATCTTTTGTCAGCAACTGGTACTTAGGGATTGAGAAAACATTACACTTAAGTTTAAACACCACACCAATGCAACTACATGATCATAACTCTTGCAATCTCTACTAACATCTTATAATTAGGCACTTGTTTGCTATCAAGGGACATCATTCCAACTTGTCCTAGGTCTGACTTGAATCTATAAGTGTTCTAGAGTCAACCTCTTATGATCCATTTCAAGATTTTCAACTCGTTCTCAGGGTTTTTCTAAAGTGGTATTCAAGTGCTTTCTTTAAGGGGTTCCTTTCACTTAGCCTTACTTCGAACATTTTTATAAAATCGAAAAATGATCATTTTCACACAAGGTTTTCTCCTATACTTTCCTTACTGTCTCTACTATTTAATTACCAAAATTAGCTCCTGCAATGATCAAGTCAAGAGAGCTTTATTTCAGTTACAAACTTATCTTTTCGTTTCTGAACCTCTTTTACTAATTTGACCATATCTCCTAAACCGTAAGTCGGATAGTTCCGATTCTTGCGCCAAAACAATCTACGTTCAAAAATCTATAAGTACAAGTCATATACGCATCAAGGTCAGAGACCTATCTCGACTGTTAAGCTCTGTTTTCAAAGGTTTTAGAAATTTCGGCATTACGACGGCTATACATCGGATAATCCCAAAATCCAAACACTCCAAATATCATACTCTCTACTCCAACAACTCATACATGTTATTCAACATCCAACCATGGCCTACCACTGCCAAGCCTCCACATAAACCAATTTAACATTCATCCAAACCCAATCATAACCATAATGTCCTACATATACATCAAATCTCTATAACTCATCTAAATCATCAAAAATGAAATTATGAACTAGGGTTTCAAAAGAGGGTTACCTTCCTTGATGTATGGGTGAACTCAATAAGCCTTGATTAGCCTTTATCTAACCTTAGGAGAGCTTGAATCATCAAAAGAAATCATGAAAACAAGGTTAGCTCTCGGAGTTACTATTCACCCAGTAAAAGAACTGCAAAAACGAAGGCCTTGCCGTGCTTAAATGGAAACACTTGTGAAATAGAAGTTGTAGATTATCTCAAGACCTTTCCAACAAGCTAAAGAACACAAGATTTGAGTAAGAAACGAAGGAGATCTGGCTGCTACAGTTTGGCCGAAGGTTCTTGATGATGGTGATGTTTTTGGTTTTTCTTTTCCTTTTTCTTGTTTTTAATTACTTAGATATTGTATAATTAAAAAGGGTGAGTCATCCCCTTGGTTGCTTCTTCTCTCGACATGTGTCGAACATGCATTGGTTCTGTTAAAGTAACTTTACTGGTTCGTTTAATCTCTTAGAATGCTCGCAGGGTTTCTTAAGGGTTCCATCGAGGTATTTTACCGTAATCGTTCTTGATACCTCTAATTCTTTTATTAAATCCATACCCACGGAATTAATAATTTAAATCCTTAAATATTCTCAAATAATAATTTATTCGTCCGTTTTTGGTGATATTTCGGAGAAAACGGAAATACTATTTTTCTGATTCTGACAGCTTTTGCATTCCTTCATTTTCCTCGTAGATCACTAATGTGACTTTGAAAGTTTATTATATCGCCCCGCATATAGTGTGGTCTGAAAAACTTTTTAAATGAAAAAGTTACTATTCATCAGTGGTTTTTCTATAATCCTTTGGATCAATATCCGTTCCAATATTCCTGATTTATTTTCTCTTTACTTCTTGCACTTAGAAATGTTCTAGTGGTTTCTCGGGCACACGCTATCTTGTTTACGGAGTTGTCGGATGCATACCAGATATCGATTTGGATGACATAAAAATACTTTTCTTCCTTGGAATATTGTATTCTTATTTTCCAGAGAGATTATTCTTATCTATATGTTCAGTCCATTCTTACTATTCTCAAAATGTTTGAAAACCGAAATTCATATTCATTTCATAACTTGATTCCCAAAGTCATTGCCACTATCCATATTTACATCAACATATAATAAAAGTTTTAATTCTACCCAAAATCTGGGGTCTTACAGTAACCCCAGAGTAATAATTGGGGTTACATCAAACTGAATTTGAGAGACTGGAAGTGTTGTTTCCAGTGTGTGTGCACCCTATGTGACCTGGGATTTTTGCTTCACTCTCCTTTGGTATTGGGAAATTGCTGAATGGGGGCTTGAAGTGTCCCTTACCCTTTTGGAGTGTGCTCTTGGAGGAGAGCTTGTTTCAATAATTACATCCTTTTGGGAGGATGCAATTAGACTTGTGCTAATATCCATATTACTCATTGTGCCTTGTTGGGAAGGAACAACGGGGCTAGTCTGGAAAACACTCATCTCTCCCACCTTATCCTTAGGGTTTCTTTGATTTTCACCCCTTCCCTCACCTCTCACACCACCTGCACCACTCCCCTTGGGTTGTGTAGTAGATTTTACAACAGGTGCCTTTTGAGAAGCACCTGAGGTTGGCTTGGAGGATTTCTTAGATCTTGGTTTTGTTGCAGGGGCAGGAGCCTGTTGGGTCACAACTACAGACTCCATAGCAACAGAGGTGGGTGAAGTAACAATTAAACTAACAGGGTTAGAATTGGTTACCTCAATTATGGGTAGATACACCACTGGGACATCACCATTGTGATTGAGCCTCAGGATGTCTGTCAAGACCCTCTTCTCTTGTACAAAGCAGTCAAACCTGGAATTTGGGTTAGAGATAACCAATGGTGATGGACTAACATGGTTAGCCAACATCATTAGAAATCTAGCATAATAGATATTATTTTTCCTATTAGCCTTATCACCCAACTTAGAACCAATTGCATACATAAGTTGGGTGCTAAAGTTATAATATCTATCGGTTAAGAGCATGGTAAACAAAATCAAAATTGAGTTACTTAATGCATCAAAATTACTGATTTTACCAGAAAAGACCTTAATGAATGCATCAGCTAAGTAACTATATTCCCTAACCAAACCTCTCCTAATTATCTTACCCAAATTATCAGTAGGCAAAGAGTAATTTATAGAATTAAGCATGTTAACCATTTCAGTATATGAAGGCAAAGCTAAGCAGTTATCCTCAGGAATGTGAAGGCATGCTTGCAATACATCAGAATTGACAATATACTCTTTACCTTAGAATGGTGAATTGCAAAGTGCAATTTGTCCCACTGTACTCAAAGGAGGTCCAAATCTCCTCTATGATTTCATTGTAGAGCGGAGTTGAGTGAAACATTGTGTAGCTCAGTTTGCAATTCATCAAGAAATCCATCATCTTGTGAAAGATTCTGTTCGGACTTTCCTTGACAACAAATGGAATGGAGTTGTTCTTCTCATAAATGAACCCTCCAGCTGACATGAGTTTGACTATGGGTGCCATTGTTGAGTGAAGAAAAGCTCGAACTTTGTTTTGCTTTGAGAGAAGAAGAAGTAAGGAAGCCTTTGGAAATTTTGAGAGCAAGGTAGAAAAGAATTAAAAAAAACAAAATTTCTTAAATACTCCCCCAAAATTTCTCAAAAATTAAGTCCAATAATAAATATAAATTACTGGATTGGCTTAAAAATCTAACCGTTACAATTAAAATATTACCATGATTTATACTTACAGGGGTGTATGCATAGATCGTGGTAAAGAGACGTGAAAAATCAACGGTTCAGATTAACCATGCTATATCAACGAATAAGAATTGGGCGGTTAGGGTCCCGTCTATTTCGTTGATAAAACTCCGTTTCGTTGATATGAAAGTGATGTCAACGAAACACCCAGAAAAATGCTAAGACTGTCAACGGAATGATGCATTCGTTGACATAGTAATTTTGACTTAGACAAAATTTCACTTTTTCCTGAGAAAATTAATTCACAGAAAATCATAGCAAATTTCTGGCTGCATTATAACTTGCAAAAATCTCAAAAATAATTAAGAGAAATTTAGCATACCTAGCTCACTTACTAATCTTGAGAATGTTGATTCATCAAGTGGCTTGGTAAAGATGTCTACAAGTTGCTGTTCACTTGGAACAAAATGTAACTCCACAGTACCATTCATAACATGTTCTCTAATGAAATGATACTTGATGTCAATGTGCTTGGTCCTTGAATTCTGTACTGGATTCTCAGTAATGGCAATGGCACTAGTGTTGTCACAGAAGATAGGAATTTTCTCAACTCTTAATCCATAATCAAGTAGTTGATTCTTCATCCATAAAATCTGTGCACAACAACTTCCAGCTGCAATATACTCAGCCTCAACTGTGGAGGTAGAAACTGAGTTTTGTTTCTTGCTGAACCATGACACAAGCTTGTTTCCTAGGAATTGACAGGTGCCAGTTGTGCTTTTCCTGTCAATTTTACATCCTGCATAATCTGCATCTGAATAACCAATTAGTTCAAAGCCAGATTCTCTAGGATACCAAATGCCAAGGTTTGGTGTTCCTTTGAGATATCTGAAAATTCTTTTAATAGCAACTAAATGGGATTCCCTAGGATCAGCCTGAAATCTAGCACATAGACATGTAGCAAACATAATATCAGGTCTACTAGCTGTTAAATATAAATGTGAGCCTACCATGCCTCTGTAACTTGAAATGTTCATAGATTTTTTCTTAGTATTTAATTCAAGTTTGGTGGCAGTAGGCATGGGAGTTTTGGCAGGAGAGCATTCCATTAAGTTAAATTTCTTTAACAAATCATTAATATATTTTGTTTGACTAATGAAAATGCCTTCATTAACTTGCTTCACTTGGAGACCAAGAAAATAAGTTAATTCTCCCATCATGCTCATTTCATATTTACTTTGCATAAGCTTGGCAAACTTTTGACAAAGTTTTTCATCTGTAGACCCAAAAATTATGTCATCTACATAAATTTGAACAAGTATAGTAGAGCCATTCACAATCCTATGGAAAAGAGTTTTATCTACAGTACCTCTAGTGAAGTGATTCTCAAGGAGGAACTGTGAAAGTGTGTCATACCAGGATCTAGGTGCTTTTTTCAAACCATAGAGTGCTTTGAGGAGGAAGTACACATACTCTGGAAAATCATCATCTTCAAAACCAGGAGGTTGACTCATATACACCTCTTCTTCCAATTCCCCATTCAGAAAAGCACTCTTCACATCCATTTGATAGACTTTGAAATTGGCATGGGCTGCATAGGCTAGGAAAATCCTTATTGCTTCTAGTCTTGCAGCAGGAGCAAAGGTTTCATCAAAATCAATTCCCTCTTCCTGTGAATAGCCTTTTGCAACCAATCTATCTTTGTTCCTTGTACCTATGCCATTTTCATCCATCTTGTTTCTGAACACCCATTTTGTGCCTATAACACTCCTGTCCTTAGGCTTGGGCACCAGCTTCCAAAATTTGTTTCTCTCAAATTGGTTTAGCTCATCTTGCATAGCTAAAACCCAATCTGGATCTAGAAGTGCATCCTCAACTTTCTTTGGCTCATCTTGAGACAGAAAGCTACTATATAGACATTCTTCTTGAGTTGCTCTTCTAGTTTGGACTTTTGAAGAAACATCACCTATAATGAGTTCAAAGGGATGATCTTTAGTCCATTTCCTTGAGGGAGGTAGATTAGCTCTAGAAGATGTAGCTTCATGATCATGATTGCCTTGATTAGATATTTGTCCTTGAGAAACTCCCCCTGAGTTTGTTGTCCCTAATTGATCACTCCTAGAGGCATTTCTGTGACTGTCAACGGAATGCCCATTTTGACTGTTAACGAAACGTTCATTCTGACTGTCAACGAATCCTTCATCATGACTGTCAACGAAATGACCATTTGGTTTGCTAGCAGCTATTCTTTTCAATCTTAACGCAACAATTTCATCTTCACTGCTGCTTTCATCTATGCTAGACACAACAACTTTAGGCTGTTTCTCAATAGCCTTAACATGATTAATTTGATCTCCTTCCTCATTCTCAAAAGACAGACTTTCACGGAAACCTTCATCACAGAGACCTTGAATTTTGAGATCATCAAAAACAACATGTACAGATTCCATAACAATGTTGGTTCTGAGATTATAGACTCTGTAAGCTTTCCCTGCTGCATATCCCACAAATATTGCTTCATCTGGCTTTGCTTCAAATTTCCCCAAATGCTCAGCTTGATTTCTCAGAACAAAGCACTTGCATCCAAAGACATGAAGAAAATCCAATAGTGGCTTCTTTCTTTTGAGTAGTTGATAAGTGGTCATTCCCCTGGCTTGATTAATCAAAGAAATATTTTGAGTGAAGCAAGTTGTGTTAACTGCCTCAGCCCAGAAATAAGTTGGTAACTTTGATTCATCTAGCATTGTCCTTGCGGCTTCAATAAGTGTTCTGTTTTTCCTTTCAACTACACCATTTTGCTGTGGTGTCCCTGCTGCTGAAAATTCATGCAAAATACCATTTTCTTCACAGATCATTTTCATAGTTGAATTCTTGAATTCTGTCCCATTGTCACTCCTAATCCTTCTTACTCTGAAATCAGGATGATTGTTTACCATCTTAATGTGATTGATAATGATTTCACTTGCCTCGTCTTTGGAGTGCAAAAAGAAAGTCCATGTAAATCTAGAAAAATCATCAACAATCACAAGACAGTATTTCTTCTTTGAAATGGACATGACATTTACAGGGCCAAATAGATCCATATGAAGCAACTCAAGCTGTTGGACAATTGATGACTCTGTCTTGCTTTTGAATGATGCCTTCTTTTGTTTCCCTTTTTGACAGGCATCACACAAACCATCCTTGGAGAATTCTACCTGTGGAATTCCTCTAACAAGATCTTTCCTCACCAAGTCATTCATTACCTTAAAATTCAAATGAGACAATTTCTTGTGCCATAGCCAACTTTCATCCTTGCTTGCCTTGCTGAAAAGACAAGTGATGGTGTCTGGACTTGTGCTACTAAAGTCAGCAATGTACACATTCCCTCTTCTGAATCCAGTCATTACCACATTGTTGTCTCCTCCTTTAGAAACAACATAGGCTTCTTTTGAAAAAGTAACTAAAAATCCTTTGTCACAAAGTTGGCTGATACTAAGCAAATTGTGCTTAAGACCATCCACCAATGCAACCTCATCTATGATGACATTCTCTTTTGAAATCAAGCCATATCCCTTAGTGTAGCCTTTGCTGTCATCTCCAAAAGCAATACAAGGGCCAGCTCTTTCCTGGAACTCTGTGAGCAGGGTAGGATCACCAGTCATGTGTCTTGAACAACCACTATCCAAGTACCAAAGATTCCTTTTGTCTCCCTGCACACAATAAAACCAAATCAAGTTGATTTTGGAACCCAAGTTTCCTTGGGTCCTCTTTTGTTAGCCTTTGATTTACTCTTCACATCATTTTTCACCTTGGGCTCAGATTGAGTTAAATCAACCTTTACCTTTGGTGTTGATTTCTGAGGGTTGCTCACATTTTCATTTATGGCATGCATATTTGGAGGAACAAACATGTTATTCACATTCCATGGCATTTGTGGCATATTAAACATATTCATGTATGGGTTAGGCACAAATGGCATGGTAACATATGGATTCTGAAATTGTGCATATGGAGCAAACATATTAGGCATAACAGGCATAGAGGCATTCATTGTAGACTTAGGCATTTTCACATTAGTAGACTTCTTAACAGATTTGCAGTTAGCAGATAAATGACTAACACTACCACAATTAACACATGTCTTTCTAGGAGCATATTTATCAGGTGTGTAATTGTTATGTTTGTTAATCCCTACTTTGCCATTTCTGTTATTCTTTTTATTACCCTTAACCTCAACTTGAATTTTCTCTAACTTGTCTTTCAATTGCTTGATAGACAAGTGACCTACATTTGCTCTTTCAACAGGCTTCTCAACTTTCTTTGATTTACTAGACTCACCTTGAACAAAGTTCTTGGTGACGGGACCATACTTGTTATTAAGTCTAGTGAGTTCTTCTTTTCTTTTCTCTGTCAACGAAACAGCCTGATCGGTTGATGGTTCATCTGTCAACGAAACCTTGCATTCCGTTGACGTATCAACCTTCGACAAATGATCATTGTTGTTTGTTGACTTTGTTTCTGATTCTAAGGTTTCAACAGCATACCCTAGCTTCTCTTTGTTCTTTTTCCATGATTGCTCACAGAAAGATTCCATACCTTGAACATTAATGTTGTTGGTAGCAACATTCCTGGAATCTTTCCATTTTGCAATCAGACTCTGTTCTATTTCTAGTTGTGTTTTAAGAATCTCTTCCCTTTTTAACACTTTCTCAAGTTCCATCTTAGCATCCCTACTAACACACCTCATTTTCTCAAACTCAATGAGCTGTGCTTCTAACATGGCATTTCTATTACTTAAGAGCAAATTGGTCTCTTTAATTCTTGAGTTCTCTTTGGTAAGTGATTTAAGAGTAACACGCAAATTATACAGTACAGTAGACATTTCATTAACTGCACTATCGCATTCCTATTTAGAAAGCTCAGAAAGATTAGTAATTGTTACCTGGTTGCTAGAGGAACTTGCTTCCTGCTCATGATTGTTAGCCATTAGAGCCAAGTTGACATACTCAACATCATCATCTGAATCTTCACCATTACCAGCCCAATCATACTCCTGAGACATGAAAGCCTTTTCTTTTTTCTTGAGAAGTTCAAAGTATTTCTTTTTATAATCAACATGCTCAATTTTCCTGTTGCCCTTCTCAACTTTGGGCTTTCTACAATCTCCAGCAAAGTGACCAATCATTCCACAGTTGAAACATTTAGACTTAGACTTTTCAATCCAATTATTTTTGCTAGGTTGAAAGTCTCTCCTTGGTGGCCTTGCTTCTGAGTTTCTCTTGAATTTGAACTTATAGAATTTCCTTGAAAGAAAAGCATTGTGTTCATCAATCTCATCTAAGTCATCCAAGTTGGCTGGGTCTTGTTCTTCTTCTGTCATCTTGCCTTTACCCTTGCTAACATCACTCCTACAACTAGCTCGACTAGTTGTGGCTTTTGCAGTTTCTTCATTGTCATCTTCCAGTTGGTTCACAGATGCAATCAATGCAATAGATCCACATTTCTTTTGTACCTTCTCAATTTCTTCATCTTGCTCCATTTCCAGCTCATATGTCTTTAAGGTTCCATAAAGCCTTTCAAGAGTGTAGTCTTTGTACTCTTGAGTGTTTCTCAGAGAAACAGTCATAGGCTTCCACTCTTTTGGAAGAGCTCTTAGAAATTTGAGGTTTGAATCCTTGGTTTGATAGACCCTCCCATACAACTTTAATCCATTCAAAAGCTTTTGAAACCTACTAAACGTGTCATTTAGGGTTTCACCAGCTTTGAAATGAAAGTGCTCATATTGTTGTATGAGGAGTTGCATTTTGTTCTCCCTAACTTGCTCAGTTCCTTTACAGAGTGTTCTAACAGTATCCCATACTTCTTTAGAAGTTGTACAGTTTATGACATTGTCAAACATCTCTTGCTCCAAACCATTAAACAGAATGTTCATGGTTCTTTTATCTTTATGGACTTCTGCAACATCTTCAACAGTCCATTCTGAGACAGGTTTTGGAATTTCTACATCTTTAGCATCATCTGGCAGTCCAACTCTAGATGCAAACTTCATGGGAACGTGTGTACCTTTCTCAATGCAGTCTACATATCTCTCATCCATAGACATGAGATGTAGATGCATTTTTACTTTCCAGTGAAAGTAATTGTCCTTATCTAGAACTGGTATCTTTACACCTGCATCCTTCTTCACCATGGTTACTGTTTTGGCCTTGATCTTTAAACTTCTTGTATGTTAGAAGCTTGCTCTGATACCAATTGTTAATCCCAAATAACCTAACAGAATTGTAGAAGGGGGGGGGGGGGGGTTGAATACAATTCTAGATATTTTTAGACTTAAAACAACTTTCAAATAAAAACAACACTGAAAATAAAAACACAAGCAAATATAAAATTTCAGTTGGATGTTTTGAGGATCCAACTGAGATGTTTTTATTGCGGAAATAATATGTGTTACAAATGTATCACATCTGCTCAGTTCTTGATTTGGAGTGAAAGTGCTCTTTGAAAGAAGCTAATACAAACTATTTTTATCTCACTCACACACTTATAAAATGAACTGCTACACTTGGTTATATAACCCAAGTTTACAATGCTATTTTTGGCTACACTAAAATACACTAAAGGTAACCGCCAGTAGCTTGCTTTTCATCCCTTTTGTCCAATGGTCCTTGGAGATCATGTCTTTTGTCTTCATGCTTATTATGATCCAACTCAAGAACCTAATTGGAAATTGGAATGTTTCCTTATTCCCAGTGACCATTTTAATGGCTTCCAATGCAAAGTACACTTCTACATCACCTTTTGATCTGTCAGAAAACTGTCACTATCACTTTGTCAACTATTCAGAAAAGTGATAATGATTCGTTGATAGCAGTGAGATGTATTCCGTTGATAGCTTTATTCTTCAATCCGTTGATGGTAATTCTTCATTCCGTTGATAGTGTAATCTTCATTCCGTTGACATGTCTTCACTTAGGCAAAATTACAAGGCACAATGTATTTACAATTAACCAACCTATTTTGCCTATCTAGTACTTAGTCAACATGACTTAGAAAATCTATCTAATACCTACAACAAATGCATATCAACTAGTGAAGTATTGTACAGTGCAATTGCTACATTACTCATTTCGTTGATGAGTCTCATTTCGTTGATGAGCTACCTGTCAACGGAAGCTGCAAAGCATACCATTCTGTTGACAGTTACAAAATTGACTTAATACAAAATCTACTAAGTGTTTTATAATTATCATCAAGAACAACATATTCCTAACAATGAGGTACATGGAAATGTGGAGGTACTTGAAAGTTAGTTAAATTTGTATTCAAATGTGTGGAGTATTTGGAAGTTAGTTACATTTGAAATAAAATTTAGAACAATGCACTGAAGACATAGTGTTATTTTAGCATTAAAAACCACTTTTTGGTGATAAAATAGACGAATTGCTCCATCTATTTTAGCACAATCATTGAACTTGCTCTTAGTATATCGATGCACAAATACTGTTGAAGCCAATTTTCGTCAAGGACAAAGCTTCAAGATTAAATTTATATTTGGGTATTCAGATATAGATAATAAGTATAAAGATGTAAATACAGTTAGGGTTTATCAGATATTTGGGACTGCTCTTGAGAGTTTGTAATCGGTTGTGATGTTCGGATCCCTCTCAAGGTGTCTACGCACCCCTATTTATAGGGATCAAGTCCACGTAGTTCTATACATGGTAAGATTGTATTTCTGGTAATTTTAGGCCCAGTCCATGTTTTTCCTTTGGCGACAAGTAATCTTTTTGCTTTGGAAGTAAGTAATGTACATATTGAGAATATTTTGAGTATCTGGATCCTTCTAGAATTAGGTATCCGATAATGTAGAATTTTCCACCGCCTCAAGTATTGGGCTCGATTTTATGGGCTGTTTATTGGATTGGCATCGACATATTTGCAGAGTGCCGATGACGTCTTCAGATACATCCATTATTTGATCAAATTAAGACTATGCAAGAATAGTCTTCGGAAATAAATATATTGGCCCATGCTTCAGATACAAAACAAATATACTTTTTGTATCAATAGGTCCCCAGTATTTTTTGAAGACAAAGACTTCAACAAATACTTAAATAATTCTGGAGTTCATTTGCTTATTTTCGTCGACTCAATTGGATCCATGAGATATGCTAGGCATTTTTCGTTTGAGCATGATTATCAAAGCCTTTGGATACAATAATAGCCTTTGGATGCAGCAAACTTCCAGACATATAAACTGCAGTGGAGTACCTTGAATATATGTTGGTAGGCCATGCTGATTAACAATTGAAATCCTTACGGGATTTAGACAAAATCAAGTAATTTTGATTTTTTTTTTAAATTATGTCACCGTAGGTTCCACCAACTTTGGTTTTCTTGATTTCTTGTTTTTTATTTGATTTGTGCCCATCCCGGGCAACTCCTTGACACGTGAGAATCAAATAATCTTCTCATTTTCCATGCGTTAGTCAACTATTTTCCGGTGCTATAATATTTTCCACCATCTTCATTAGGACTCGGTTTTAGTGGCATGTTCATCGGATCAGGCTCAACATATTTTTGAACCGTTGATAAACCCTTCGCGTATCAATGTTGATGTAGTCTTTGGCCATAGAGGCATTATTTGGTCCATATAAGCCCATATAAAGATAACCATCAGACACGAATATGCAGGCCCATCCATCGGATACAAAATATATTTCTTGAATCAACAAGTTCCCAGTATTTATTGATGACGATGACTTTAATAAATACTCAAATAATTTGTAATGATCTTTCTTGTCTTCAATCAGTATCCAAGGCCTTTCTTCATATGCACCTTCGATCAATTCCCGCATAATAGCCTTCGGACGCTGAAAAACTAAGTATAGCCCTTGGATGTAGAAAAACTATGTATAGCCCTTAGACGCAACATATTCTAGGTCGCACACGAAGGCTTCGATATTTGATGTGATGATTATTGCACGACATGAGTCCATATGTGAATAGCTTTCGGAAACATATATCCACAAGTCTAGCCATTGGAAGCAAATAGTAAATATAGCCTTTAATAACATCTCTAGTCTTTGGCAACATCTCTAACCTTTGGCAACATCACTAGCCTTCGATAACATGTATCAACATAGTCCCCAATATTTTTTGAAGGCTTGCCTTCCAGAAATATTTGTAGTCCCTGGAGCTTGATTCAAATTCGAATGTGATGATTCAAATTCGAGTGTGATGGACTGATTGAGTTTGTATTTGTTGATGCAACATGCATCCTCATTGTTGATCGAAATTTTTTATCTAGATAAATCCATATAAAAATAATCTTCGGAAGCGAAATAAAAGGTCCAACCATTGGAAACGAAATGAGGTAGCTCTTGTATCAGCAGGTAAGATAGATTAGTCATCAGATACCAATTCTTTCTTGAAATTGTAGATTTTTGCTATTACGAAGCTTCAATATCACCACGAAATTCGTCGTCACTTTTGTCCGCTGACATATCTTTTTCGAACACGCTCATTTCCAAAACTACTAATTTTGTTTTTTTATAGATGGGGATTCTCCAAGATTTTGTCATTGGAAGCAGTTCATCCATACTTTTGCTCTCTACTATAGGTTACACATTAGTACATGTATCGTTGTGTCTCTGATAGATATGTCATGTCAATCTTGTAGTTTCTTGTATTGGAATGGTAATTGTTGTCGATGTAAACTTTATAGAGCTGCATCCAATTCTTCATAAAAAGGAAGAAAATAATTGTTGCCTATGTGAATGCTGCTACTTTGGGAAAATAAATGAGCTTTTCTATTAATCTTTTTGAGGCCCATGAGAAAACACTTTCTTTGATGCTTTAAAATTCTCTGAAATTCTTCCAAGTGTTTGCGTTATAATCTTATTTTGTGTTTGCATCGGATCGAGCATGACTGGATCCGTTTGTTGTTACCATATTTGATCCAATGGTTAAGTAATCACTGCACGTTTTATTAGATTCCTTTTTTTTTGTGACTTTGAACCATCATAGCATTAAAAGCATTTTTTCAGTTCAGCTTCTGCTTCCAATCCTCAAAGGTTCATTTAAGTACCTTTGGTTCGGATTGTGCAACAATGAGATATATTCTGTGATGTATAAAATGTTAAATCTAAAAAACTGTAGATCACCACTTTCTAATCTCCCAACTCTGTAAGTTGGCGGGTGGACCATCATAGCTTCGCACTGAAGCATATATCCGTCCCGGTATATCCTCTGTCCCCAAGTGATTTATTACTTCAATTTTGAAGTGGTACATCACTAGTAGGACTGAAGATTCTCTTGTCCCCAAGTGAGTGTCGTCAAATCATAAGTTGGGACTTGGATTGTTATTTGCCCCTAATTGATTGTCGATAGGTCACGAGTTTTGATAAATCATAAGTTGGGACTCGATCAAATTTTTGTCCCCGGTTGATTATTGATAGGTCACAATTCTAGGATTAGAGCAGTTTGATCCCCCCAAGTGTTGGACGACGGGTTACTTGTTCTGGACTTTATCAAATTTGTTGCCCTCATGTAACCCTCGGTGAACACTTGTTTGGGTTGGAAATTTGTTATTACCAATGGCTTGTCATATATTCATAAAGAATTTAAACCACTAAGTTATATCATAACAATAAAAATCACACATGCATATTAACATATAATGAAAGAAAATGAAATTTAATAAATAGCTCATAACATTCTTAACAAGTAAGACATCCTTATAAATACTAGAAAAAATATCCTACTGAAATAAATAGATTATTAGCTTGTCAACAACAATGTATTTAAACTTATCTGATAATGATGATTCTGATGATAAGTTATTGATAGTACTTCATCAACTTAGATGAGTCGGTATATTCATTGTCTCAATTTTGAAAGTTTCTGAACGTGGCATGCTCGAAATTTTGTATGGTCCTTCTTAGTTCGGCATAAGTTTGTCGTGTCTTTCTTTCCACCTTTTCCAATTACATTCGTAGAAAGGCTGCTTCATCAGGTTGGTTGTTATTATATCCTATGTGATTGTCATCATTATTACTCATATTTTAATCATTATGTAGATGGTGGTGGTCATCATCATCACCGCTATAACCATCATCATGTTTATTTACTCGATTTCCACCATTATTACCACGTCTGTTGCCATGACCTTCATGGTTTCCACGATCATAATCATCATTGGAGAGAGTGCCGCCACGGGATGGTGAACCTCCATACGATGAGTTAACTACTTATGATGTCGATCCCTTGATCTAGGTCTTTTTCTTCGTGGTGATTGGTCACCTGAAGGATAATATAGTAAACGGTGGTTTTGCTTTGATGTTTTTTGTGGCAGTTATTTTCAGTTGGCCATCACAATGAAGGTAACAACCTCTACTGTGTTCGTGTTTTCTCTCACTTGTGTGAATATTTGAAATACTCTCTGTAGCTGATTGTGTTTAATTTTCAATTGAAAGGAAAGTCCCAACTTCTTTTAACAGTTGTTAGCTAATTATAATCTATATAAGGAAAAATGTATCTACTGTCTAAAATTAGAGCTCTTCAACTTTGAAGATCAATATGCATATCTCTTGGGTCTTGCATCTTGGTATGGAAGCATAAAAGTTCATTTAGGAATTAGAGTTTCCTCTGTTTAATAGGAAAAAATGCTTAGCTGAATGAGTGGCAACATATACATTTCGATATTTTATACTACTAATTTATGTCGTCTAGTTTATCTCATTATCCCATTAAGTCTTGTTCAAATCTAATGCTACCCACCAGTTTCCTTCTCTTTCTTTTTGTTTGCTAACACAATTTCCGTTTAAGTTGTTATGTATTGTTCCATCATTTGAAGTTTCACTTATTTTTAATAATTTTTTTCCGTGTTGATGTACTGCAGTGTTAGGCTCAAGGCATGTCTGAATACCACTATTAACAAGCCTACTCATTGTGACTATGTCACTCTACATGACCTAGTGAATTCTTTCACTGGGATATAGTATAGGTCTCTACTGTACTTGTCTTGTTTTCATGTACTTAGCTTTATCTTTGTATGCTCAGAGTTATAATGAGCTTAGTAAGTTTCTTGCAATCTAGAATGTAGATAGGCCATGGAATAATTATCCTGGTAGAAGTTCAGAAATGTTCATGCAGCCAGGATGGAGATGAATAAGGCCCTGAAGAAATAAGTTGCAAAAACTTATCTAAGTCCCTATACCATGAAGTCAAAATAAAGTTATGTCGTGAAGTCCTCAAAATCCATGTTGTGAAGTACTGAGATCGCATAGTCCTAAATGAACTGTGTCGTGAAGTCTTCAAGACTCATATCGTGAAGTGTTGATACAGCAAAGTCAAAATGTACTAGATCGTGAAGTCCTCAAAAAGCCTAGATCGTGAAGTCCTCAATAAGGCTATGTCGCGAAGTCCTCAAAAAGGCTATGTCGCGAAGTCTTCAAAGGCTATGCCGCGAAGTCTTCAAGAAGGCTATATCGTGAAGTCCTCACTAAGCCTATATCGCATACTCCTGAAACAGTCATATAGCAAAGTCCTCATATAGCAAAGTCAAGAATGCACTATATCGACAAGTCAAAGAATCAGGAATATGCTGGAGTTCACGATGTCAACACTTAGCCATTTATAACAAGACAAATCAAGGTACATAACCAAAATTCAAAGGAGACAAATACTGAAGCATCTGTTACGGTAAGGTGGTCCAAAGAACAGATGGCAAATCTACAGCAAAACTTGGAGAGAAAGATTAGAGACAAGCAGCTACAGAAACGGGAAAGACTCCGAAAAGCAAGTGGTCCTTCCTGACACAGTTAACTTCTTATGGCAGGACAAGTTGGACTTTCAGTTAGGGGTAACTGTGTAAATAGGTGTGTACACCAGTTTGTATAGGATATATATCTTGCACACCCTATTGTTAGCTGTAAGAGAGTAATACACAGAAATATTCAAGCACTCTTTTCTCTGTAAGAAAAACAAGAAAACACTGTTCTTGTTTAGAAGCCAGAATTTCACTTGTGAAGTTTGGGAAACTGTAGTATTTAATTTACTTAATATAAAGTAGATTAAAGTGATTGTGTGTGTTCTGTTTATTTTCATTCCGCATTTTATACAACATAATCTCTCACAGCTTATTAGTTTTCAAGAATCAAAAAATAACAAAACTATCCATTCACCCCCCCTCTATCTAGTTTCTTAGTGACATTCATATCTAACAAGTGGTATTAGAGCAGGTTGTTGACATACAAACAGGAAAAGATCAAGAATGAGTTCACAGAAACGAAGCAGTATCAAGATTCCTCCCTTTTACAAGGAGCACTACAGTCTATGGAAGAAGAAGATGTTGCTTCAAACCCCATGTACTTAGACATTCTAAAACATGGTCCATTTACTCCAATGATTGAGATTGCTGAAACAACTGTTGGTACTGAGATAATACCAACAAGATATGAGCCTAAAGACCCCTCCAAATACACTGATCCTGAAAAGGAGAAAATAGCACTAGATGGACATCTCCAACTTATTATTTGTGAATCTATGGATTTCAACATGTATGGCACTGTTGCTCATTGTAGTAGTGCAAAGAAGATGTGGGATCTCATAGAGGTTCTATGTGAAGGAACTCCAGAAGTGAGAAAGAACAAGAAACCGATTCTGGTTTCCCAGTATGAAGCTTTCATGGCTCTACCAAAGGAGGGAATCACAGAAGTGTTTGAGAGGTTCAACAAGCTGATAAATGAGCTCAAACTCTATGACAAACACTATGAAACAGAAGAACTTAACATGAAGTTTTTATTAACTCTACCAGACCACTTGGAACCAAAAATCTCATCCCTCAAGGAAAGGGATCTAACCCAGATTGGTTTTGATGTGTTGTATGGTGTTTTGAAAACATATGAGCTAAAGTTGTTTCAAAAGAGATCCATTCAAGCAAAGCAAGGATTGATGGCCAACACTTCTTGTGCCCTTATTGCTGACAATTTAGGTCAAAGAATGGAATCTTTGAAGGTTAATCAAGTCAAGATTGAAGAGCTGGAAGTTGAAGACACTGGAGATGAGTCACAAGTCATCAATGATTTGCTTGAGGAAGATGAGTTCTAAAGCATAGATGAATTGGACAAGATGGAAAACAAATCTTTTGCCTATATGGCTAGGAGATATCCTAACATTAGGTTCAAAAGGAAGCAGCCATTTAAGTCCAAGTTTAATGCTGGAAATGCTGGTGGATCAAGTGGGTCAAACTCCTTCAGTAAAGGAAAAGGGATTGTTGGTGCTGCTAAAGGAGGATACAAGTCTGGGAGTGTGGATAGGTCCAAGATAAGGTGTTATACCTGCAATGAACTTGGGCACTTTGCTACAGAGTGCAAGAAGCCCAAACAGGTCAAAAAGGACAAAACATACTTAGAGCTTGAAGCTAAGTATGAGGCTCTACTTAAGAAACAGCAGGGTAAAGCTTTTATTGCAGAGGGAAAGTGCTGGGATGATTCTGATGAAGAAGAAGAACAGGAGTATTCAAACTATGCCTTGATGGCATTCTCTGATGATGGTGATTCTTCAAATCAGGTACCTATTCTTACTTCTCTTGATATGACTCCCTCTCAATACAAGAAAATTGTTGAAGACATGAGTACTAAGATGTTCAATATTCATACTAGCATGTTAGTTGCAAATGAAGAAATTGATAGGCTAACTGCTAAAAATCTTGAGCTTACAGAAAATAATGAGGAACTTGAATTAATGGTTGTGAGCCTTGATGTTTTGAAGAAGGAGATTGAGTATCTTAAGAACAAAGTAGTTTGTGCTGAACAAATAGAAACAGCTCTTAGAGAACAAATTGCTGAAAATGAATTAAAGATAAGAAGTTTTAAGAACTCCTTTGAGCTTGTTCAAACCTATCACAAGGAACACACTGAAGACTGCAAGGTTGGAGTTGGTTTTGATTATGAGAATGACAAGGGAAGGAATAAGACCAAGGGCAAAGGAAAAGAATCTTTTATAAACAAAAATGCCCCAACCATTTTGTCTAGTGTTGAAAAGCCCATCTTCAAAAAGAGTGTTGTTGAGTTTGATGAAGAATTAATGGTCATCAAACAACAATTACTTGAAGAAGATGAGGTTGCTAAAGACACCTCTTCATCTCCCCAATCTTTAAATCAGAAAGAAACCAAAGACAATCTTGTCAAGAGTCCTAAGGTCAACAAAGAAGTTGTTAAAAAGAAGAAACAGAACAGGAATGGCAAAGTAGGTGTCAACAAGGGCAATAGTTATGCCTATGTGCCAAATACTCCTAGGAAACAGTGTCAGAAATGCTTATATGTGAATCATTTGACTCATAAGTGTAATAAACCTGTCAATGTTGAAGTTGATAACCTGAGTAACCATTTTGTTGGCATGAACACTATCCATGATTCTTTCCGTGGTAACTTTAACTGCATGACATGCTATGTGACTGTGATTGCTAATTGCTTATCTCTAAAGCATAAACTTGACTCTGCACAATCCTGTGAATCACACACACATATGCACACTCACAGGACAGGATCCTCAATCAAGGTTGAGAGGGTAAAGACTTCATGTGAGCCTAAGAGTGTCAACTCTAAAGCCTCAAACACAGTGAAGTCTCCTATTGTGAAGAATGTTATTTATGATAGAAAAATCAATAACAAAACTGTTTCTAAATCAACTGGACCCTACCAAGTGTGGGTACCAAAAACAACTTAGTCACTTTGTGAATGCAGGGCAACAGGAATAAAAGTGTCATATGGATCTTGGACAGTGGATGCTCAAGTCACATGACTGGTGATATAGCCCTGCTATCACATTTTGAGGAGAAGGCTGGCCCATCAGTAACCTTTGAAAATGACAACATTGGTTATACAATGGGATATGGCAGTGTTAAATCTGGAAATGTCATTATTGAAGATGTAGCATTTGTTGAAGGACTAAAGCACAACCTCTTGAGCATTGGACAATTCACTAACAGGGGTTTCAAAGTGGAATTTGATGAAGATCAATATATAATCTCAAAAAGGGGAAGTGGTGAAGTTGTTTTGACTGGTGTGAAGAAAGGAAGCTTGTTTGTAGCAAACCTAAAGGCTATAGACAAGGGAGAAATTTGTTGTTTCTACACTAAAGCCACCAATGAAGAATTCTGGTTGTGGCACAAAAAACTGTCTCACTTGAATGTTCAGGCAATGAATTCTCTGGCTAAAAGAGAACTCATCAGAGACATGCCTGCTTTGGAGTTTGTGCAAGATGGAGCATGTGAAGCATGCCCAAGAGGAAAGATAAAGAGATCAAGTCACAAGAACAAATTGCTCAATTCAAACTCAAAGCCTCTACAGCTAATTCACCTGGATCTATTTGGCCCTGTGAATGTAATGTCTCTTTCCAAGAAGAAATATGCTCTAGTCATGGTTGATGATTATTCAAGATATACTTGGGTGGAATTCCTGTTTTCCAAGGATGAAGCACCTCAAGTAATTATAGAGCATATCAAGAGAGTTGATAGAGAAACACAAAGCACTGGTTCCTTTGTAGTTGCTCTGAGAAGTGATAATGGAACTGAATTCAGAAATTCAACACTGTATGAGTTCTGCAAAGATAAAGGAATTTCTCAACAGTTTTCAGCTCCTAGAACACCTCAACAAAATGGAGTAGTTGAGAGATAGAATAGAACTCTCATCGAAGCTGCAAGGACAATGTTGTTGGATGCAAAGCTACCTACTAGCTTTTGGGCTGATGCTGTTAACACAGCATGCTATGTGCAAAATAGAACATTGATGAATAAGAAGTCTGGGAAAACTTCTTACTCATTAATGACTGGAAAAAGAGTATCCTTCAAGCATCTTCATGTTTTTGGAAGCAAGTGCTTTGTGATGAAAGATACTTCTGAGCATGTTGGAAAATTTGATGCTAAGGCATTTGAAGGTATCTTCATTGGATACTCTCTAGAAAGGACAGCATACAGAGTGTTTGTACCCGAGCAACACAAAGTAATGGAAAGCATGGATGTTACCTTTGATGACAAGAAATTTCTTGGTCTAGCAACAAGTGAAAAAGACAGTGTGCCATTAAGATTTAAAAATCAAGGATATCTTGAGGATTCTGAAAGTGAGGATGAACAACCTGTTCTAACTGTTCCTCATGTTGAAACACTTGAAGTTGATGATCTTCTTTAAACACCTGTGCAAGGGAACACAAACACAGGGGGAGAAGAAGAGAATGCAATTGTTAATCAAAATGACCCTGAGGCAAGTCAAGGAGATGAACAGGGTCACACAAGGAAATGGGGCAGAGCCCACACTAGGGATCAAATCATTGGTGATCCTAGTGAGGGAGTTAGAACAAGGAGAGCAACAATGAACACATGTTTGTATAGCTGCTTTCTGTCACAAGAAGAACCAAAAGTAATTGAAGAAGCTTTGAAGAATTCTGACAGGATTGTTGCAATGCAAGCAGAGTTGAATCAATTTGAGAAAAACAAAGTTTGGGAATTAGTACCACCTCCTGAAGGTAAGAATGTCATTGACACCAAATGGGTGTTCAGGAACAAAATGGATGAAGAAGGTGTGGTGATAAGAAACAAAGCAAGGTTGGTTGCCAAAGGATACTGTCAACAAGAAGCCATTGACTATGATGAGACATTTGCACCTGTAGCTAGACTGGAGGCCATCAGGATTTTCTTGGCCTTTGCAGCCCACTCAGATTTCAAGGTGTATCAAATGGATGTGAAAAGTGCTTTTCTCAATGGTGATCTTGCTGAAGAAGTTTATGTATCCCAACCTCCTGGCTTTGAGAATGAAGACTTCCCAGACTTTGTGTATAGACTGCTCAAGGCACTCTATGGACTCAAACAGGCACCAAGAGCCTGGTATGAAAATCTATCTCAATTTCTTCTTGAGCATCAATTCACCAGAGGTACAATTGATAAAACTCTATTCTTCAAGAAGCATGGAAATGATATCATTCTAGTTCAAATCTATGTGGATGATATCATATTTGGCTCTTCAAATGAAAAACTCTGTCAAAGGTTCTCTAAGTTGATGCAAAGCAAATATGAGATGAGTATGATGGGAGAGTTAACCTTCTTCCTAGGTCTGCAAGTACATCAAAGTGAGGATGACATCTTCATAAATCAATCCAAGTATGTTAAAGATCTCTTAAAGAAATATGGTTTAGAAGATTCATCCCCTGCAAAAACTCCAATGTCCACTGCAATCAAGCTTGATAACGATAAGAAGGGCAAGAGAGTTGACATCAAGGTCTATAGAGGAATGGTTGAATCATTACTCTATCTCACAGCTAGCAGGCCTGACATCATGTTTGCCACATGTCTTTGTGCAAGGTTTCAATCTGATCCAAAGGAATCTCACATGATGACTATCAAAAGAATCTTCAGGTATCTGAAAGGGACTCCTAATCTTGGGCTATGGTATCCAAAGGGCACTGGGTTCAACCTGGTTGCTTACACAGATTATGATTATGCTGGATGCAGAATTGACAGGAAAAGCACTTCAGGAAGCTGCCAATTCTTAGGCCAAAGGTTAGTGTCCTGGTTCAGTAACAAACAACAATCCACAGCAACATCTACAGCTGAGGCTGAATTTATTGCTGCTGGAAGCTGCTGTGCTCAATTGCTTTGGATTAGAAATCAACTCATGGATTATGGACTAGTGTTGGAACACATTCCCCTGATGTGTGACAATACTAGTGCAATATCCATAGTTGCCAATCATGTTAATCATTCTACTACAAAGCACATTGAGATAAGGTACCATTTCATTAGGGAACATGCTGCAAATGGTACTATAGCAGTCTCTTATGTTCCAACTGAGAAACAATTAGCTGACATATTTACTAAACCTCTAAATGAAGCTGTCTTCAACAGACTTGTGAGTGAAATTGGAATGCTCAATCCTTCATTTAGTTGTTCTAAGTAAGTATGCTAGTTAATTATTGCACCAGTAAATTTTCACTGTATTTAAATGCTCTACTCATATGGAGTGAAAATTAGTTGAGATATGATTTATAAATATTTCAGTATTTTACTGCATATTTTTCAAATCATACTTTTCTGTGAAGTTATGTGCTCTTAAGACATCTCTACATAGGTGATTTTGAGAGTTCTCGACTTAGTTCAAATAAAACAGACTTATATCGCAAACTGTTAAAATTGTGAGACTTCGCGATATAGTTCATTTCTCGAGTTTGCGATATAGTTCATTTTCCGACCTCGCGACCTCGAATAACTATATCGACAAGTCCCCATACTTAGCAGAATTTTGATTTAAATTAATTTTACTTCAAAATTTTGATATTAGTCTGACAAATTGCTTGGAATTCCAAAAAGAGAGTTTTAGACAAGGTATTTATACTATATCGCAAAGTCTCCCCATACTTTCTATCTTTACGACTTTGCGACATAGTTCATTTCTGGACTCTGCGATATACTTTTCAAGACTTCGCGATATAGGCTATTTTGAGACTTCACGACATCAAAACAGCATGTACAAATTCATAACTCCATATCGTAGTGTCTCTATCATATAAATATTTTTTTGCTAACCGTTCACAACCTTTCATCTTGTCTATTACTCTAAATTCTTAAACCTAAATTCCAATTCTCTTCTCTCTTTTTCACTCTCAATTTCAAATGGCACCCAAATCTCAAACATCTTCTTCTTAAAACCCTTTAGTCATACCTAAAGAGACCAACCTTCTCATTATCCCATCTGAAGCTGAAGCAAACCCCAGGTACAAGTGTTTTGTACGGTTCTTGAACACATCCTACCTTCGCCAAGCCTTGATTATGAACCCCACTCTGTATGTTGATGTACTGGAAGGATTCTGGAGAACTGCTATGGTAAACACAATGGCAAGGGAGGATGGGACTTCATTTCAGGAGATTACTTGCACAATTGGAGGCAAACAATTGCAGTTTGGAGAAAAGGAGATCAATGAAGCTTTGGGTTTTAAAACTGAGGGTCATGATGCTGAAGCAAATGACACTGAAATGGTGGCATTCATTGACCTAATCAAGTATGCTGATGAGATAGACATGGCTAAGCTCAACAAGAAGCATGTCAGAAGGGAGTGGTCATTTCTGTTTGACGCACTCCAGAAGGTGTTCCTGTGCAGGAAGACAGGATGGGACCACATCAGTCACATTGCAGTGAATCTAGCCTACTCCTTAGCTCATAATCAGGAGATTAATGTAGGAGCCATCATTCTCAAGGAATTGGCTCAGAGGCTAGGCAGGACTGTTCGTGGACGAGGTAATGAGATATTTTACCCTTGTTTTATTCAATACATTTTAAATTATCTTGATAATACTGTGCATGAATTAGATGGTATAGATCCAACAAAATTGGCTTATTCCAAGTCCATGTCCAAAGTTCTATTTGGTTCATTGGACACTAGGAATCAAGTGGATGTGATTTTGAGTGTGACTCAGCATATGCAAGACACATTCTCATCCTATCCACTTGATAAGCCCATGTATCATGAACTTTCCTGGAAAGGGAAGGCTAAGACCGAAGGAGCTTCAAAGTCTAACCCCAGCCTTCCTATCCCATCCAGTGACCCCCTGCAAACAGTACCTTAGTGATTAGGGAGCCAAGTGCACCAATCTCTCAAAAGATTGGTGCTACTAAAAAGAAGACAAAGAAGAGAACCTTAGCTATCATTAATGAGTCTGTAGAATTAGGAAGTGAGGAACCTGAGTCACAGCTCACCAGACCAAAGAAGAAGTCAAAAGATATAGCTACCACTGAATCCTCCCAACAGGATTCAGATGTGATAAAAGGGGTAAACCTATTACTGTCAATGTCCTCTCAACAGGACATTGGTATTGAAAAGAGTAGTCTCCCCACTACAACTTGTACAGAGTCTGCACAGGGTCAAGAACTCACTCTTGACTCAGGTGGGAATAAGGTGGTTGTAACACTGAGTGGAGAACACATCACTCTTGAAACTCCTCCTATTTCTCAGGGGGAGTTGCCAAAATCTGATCTAGACTTCTCTTTTCTTACAGAATCCCAAATCTCTAAAATTTCTTCTATATAGGAAAGTCATTCACATGACAATTCTGCTTTTGATCAGTCACAACTTCCTTCTTTAACTGAGCCCCTTTCAAGTGACATGGTGCTTGACACTGTGATCACCACCCAGGACCCACATTCTGTTGGTCCGGAAATGCAAGCTGGGGCATATTCTAATGACACCAACAAAAACATGGAGGATTCACCAGTTCTTACTGGAGACTTTGTGCTTCTCTCTCCAATCCTTAGGGATTTGGACTTGCCTTCACAGGCATATGGAGATGATGTTGTAATTCATCCCATTTCAATGGAGACAGCATCATACTCCACAACTATTCCAAGGCTGGAGGAAACTCTAAATACATTCATACCTGTTGCAGAACCCTCATCTGTGACAGGAGTGCCTAGCACTAACTCTAACTTGGCTCATGCCACTATGTCACAATGGCTGGAGTCTGTGCACCAAGACAGGCCTTCAGGATCATCATCTGTGCCCACATAATTGACGAATGAAGCACTCCAAAATCTTCATGTGGCACAGATTGATGAGTTCTCAAAGATTGCCCAACATCTCCTCACAGCTGGACTACCAAATAAGGACTATGAAGCTATTATGTTCTGTCATAAGGAGGATGTTGAGACCCAGAAGGAGAAGATTGTGGATGAGGCACAATAGGATGGAAATGTGGATGCCAAGAGGTCAGTGAGGCTGAAGGATGCTCTAGCTTATCTCAGGGAGGACTATCTCACTGCTTTGGGGTCAAATGCCAACAGTCTATCTCCTGCAGAAATCTATGAAGCTGTGAATGAGGTTTACAAAAGTCAATTGAAGGCTCTGCACTACCTTGGGAAAGGTCTTCAGTCAGAAACCTCCACTATTAAAGAAGAAACTGACCAATCCTTGGTTCAGCTCAAGAATTCCTATCTTTCTGATTTTCCTAAGGTGGATGGCATCCTTAATGAAGTAAAGAAGACTACTCAGAATGTCTCTACCATGGATCTCACTCTAGCTGTGGTGTCTGATAACTTGAAGAAATTGTCTACAAATCTAGAAAACCTGCTTTAATCCAACATCAACACAAACTCAATGCTCCCAGTCATGTGGAAAAACCAGTATGGTGACAAGCTGGTAGATGAAGTTCCCATCTCAAATATCTCCAAATTTGATTTCTCTAAGATCAAGGAACAGACTCTCAATCCCTTTACTTCTAAGCAACTCCTCTCAAAGGTTAATTGGAGAATGAGGTGGCTGAGCTAAAGTCTGAAAACCAAGGGATTTCTCATTCCTTGGAGCTCTTAAATGCCAAGTTGATTGACCAAAACAACTCCACTTCAAATATTCTGCTAGTCCAACAACAAATGATGACCTCTATGATGAGAAGCATGAACCTTCCTATTCCTGGAGAAGCTCAAGACATCTTGTCTGATCCCAAGCCTAAGGGAGAGAAAGGAAAGGAAGGGATTCTGGAAAAGAAAAAGGAAGCAAAGCTAAAGGGCAAGTTAACAGAGAAAGATCTAAAGCCCATGACCCTTCCTACTGTTTCTGTCACCAGTTTAACTGGCCAGAAAAGTAGTGTGACTACAACCTTCTATCCTGGCACAATGACCATGGATGTCTCTGCTCCTCTCATCTCCACAAGTGCTCAACTTGTCAAAGCAAGTATTATCACTGAGGCCAAGCTACAGGAAGTTGCCAACACAAACATCTATCATGATGAGGCCTTTCTGGAGTTTCTGAAAGCCATCTTCATAAGTGTACAAGGTGATACCAAGACCTACAGGGCAATGATCAAGGAAAATATCAAGTATCTCACTGTGGTAGTCAGGAATGTCAAGGATGCCTATCTAAGAGAAATTGTCACGGGATCTAAAGAAAATGACCTATGGCATTTGTCTTTTGAAACTCTAGAAAAGCTGAGATTTACTGAACTAGACACTATTATGGAGCTAATAGAGAAGACTGGTGAGAACAACAGAATTTTGTATGAGGACTTGAAGAAGGACCAATTCTTAAGATTACCTGAAGTCATCACCAATCCAAGAACAGTCATTTTCCAAGGTCTCACCAGGGCAAACACTATTGATCAACTAATCATCACAGCTCAGCTGAATATGAAGAACAAGGATAAGATCAACAATGTGCTCCAAATGCTAAGAGCCAAGAGGGGATTCAGGACTGCTGAAGAGCTAGAAATGATCCAAATTCTTCAATCATTTTTGATACATGGAAGAATACCTGAATCACTCAAGGCAAAGAAAACTCAAAAAGATGACAAGGATGATGATGAAGACAAGAGCTACAGGAGAAGGAGTCAGTCTAGGAGTGATAAGGATGGGACAAGTGAGAGCAGCAAGGGCAAAACTTCCAAGAAATCTAAAGATGTTGAAGATGACAAGAAAGACACTCAGGGAAAGAAAGAGACAGTAAAGAAGAGAAGTGGAAATCAGCAAGTCAAGGACATTGCTAGCAGTACCTTAACCACAACACAAGACTCTAAGTCTAGGGTGGGTACTGTTAGTAATGATCCTCCAAAATCAATAACCAAGACTTCTGAAACTGATTTGCCACTAGAGAAAGGTAAAGCCACCACAACAAAATCAAAAAGACACTTTCACAAAATCACAGCTAGTGGAGTGTTACAGTGGATGAAGGGAAAAAGGTTGAAGCTACTTCCAAATGATGTGGTACTAAAGACTAAATCACCTTGCTCTGGAAAGCTACCTCAAGTCAAACATTGGAAACTCAAAAGTGTAGCCAAAAGGACAAGGATAACAAAGAAGAATGGGGTGATCACAAATGTAGTTGGGATCAATGTTCTTCCTCTAGATGAAGACTATGATGAAGAAGCCCTAGCATTTCTGAGAGCTCAAAGAATCTTTGAAGTCAAAGTGAAGCTAAATCATCTAGAGATCAAATTCACTGATGGAAGGGAAAAAGAAATGAAGCAAGGAAGCTGGCAATATTTTCCACAATATGAGCTAGAAAGAATTAATGCACTGCTAAATTTTGAAGACAATGAAGAAAGATTGTGGAAGATAGAGATTGCCAGGTTCTTGAAGATGCACTCTGATTATCAAGAGAATCTAAGGAAGTCAAATGAAGAGAAGATGATTTAGAAAGAAAAAGAGATGGCAGAGATGGAAGAGAAGGCTAGAGAGGTGAGGAAGAAAGGGCTGTGCAAAGTGAAACAAAATCCTTATGTTGTGGAGTACAAAAATAAAAATGGAGGAAAAAGCAAAATAAGGATGGAGTTTGTAGAATCCTATGTGGAAAGTGCCCTTAAAGCTGCAATTGAAGATTTAGAAGACTCTCCTCTGATAGAAGAATTAATTGCAAGAGATGAACTTATAACAACCATTTCAGAAATGACCAGAAAGGAAGAAATGAGAAAGAAGAAGGTTTATGATGACTATCTTGAAAAGCAGATGGAAACTGAAGTTGTTCAGCAACAAAGATAATCTGTAAGCTTTCATTTTCAATGCCATGACCTTCATGGTTTCCCGATCATAATCATCATTGGAGAGAGTGCCGCCACGGGATGGTGAACCTCCATACGACGAGTTAACTACTTATGATGTCGATCCCTTGATCTAGATCTTTTTCTTCGTGGTGATTGGTCACCTGAAGGATAATATAGTAAACGATGGTTTTGCTTTGATGTTTTTTGTGGCAGTTATTTTTAGTTGGCCATCACAATGAAGGTAACAACCTCTACTGTGTTCGTGTTTTATCTCACTTGTGTGAATACTTGAAATACTCTCTGTGGCTGATTGTGTTTAATTTTCAATTGAAAGGAAAGTCCCAACTTCTTTTAACAATTGTTAGCTAATTATAATCTATATAAGGAAAAATGTATCTACTGTCCAAAATTAGAGTTCTTCAACTTTGAAGATCAATATGCATATCTCTTGGGTCTTGCATCTTGGTATGGAAGCATAAAAGTTCATTTAGGAATTAGAGTTTCCTCTGTTTAATAGGAAAAAATGCTTAGCTGAATGAGTGGCAACATATACATTTCGATATTTTATACTACTAATTTATGTCGTCTAGTTTATCTCATTATCCCATTAAGTCTTGTTCAAATCTAATGCTACCCACCAGTTTCCTTCTCTTTCTTTTTGTTTGTTAACACAATTTACGTTTAAGTTGTTATGTATTGTTCCATCATTTGAAGTTTCACTTATTTTTAATAATTTTTTTCCGTGTTGATGTACTGCAGTGTTAGGCTCAAGGCATGTCTGAATACCACTATTAACAAGCCTACTCATTGTGACTATGTCACTCTACATGACCTAGTGAATTCTTTCACTGGGATATAGTATAGGTCTCTACTGCACTTGTCTTGTTTTCATGTACTTAGCTTTATCTTTGTATGCTCAGAGTTATAATGAGCTTAGTAAGTTTCTTGCAATCTAGAATGTACATAGGCCATGGAATAATTATCGTGGTAGAAGTTCAGAAATGTTCATGCAGCAGGATGGAGATGAATAAGGCCCTGAAGAAATAAGTTGCAAAAATTTATCTAAGTCCCTATACCATGAAGTCAAAATAAAGTTATGTCGTGAAGTCCTCAAAATCCATGTTGTGAAGTACTGAGATCACATAGTCCTAAATGAACTGTGTCGTGAAGTCTTCAAGACTCATATCGTGAAGTGTTGATACAGCAAAGTCAAAATGTACTAGATCGTGAAGTCCTCAAAAAGCCTAGATCGTGAAGTCCTCAATAAGGCTATGTCGCGAAGTCCTCAAAAAGGCTATGTCGTGAAGTCCTCAAAAAGGCTATGTCGCGAAGTCTTCAAAGGCTATGTCGTGAAGTCTTCAAGAAGGCTATATCGTGAAGTCCTCACTAAGCCTATATCGCATACTCCTGAAACAGTCATATAGCAAAGTCCTCATATAGCAAAGTCAAGAATGCACTATGTCGACAAGTCAAAGAATCAGGAATATGCTGGAGTTCACGATGTCAACACTTAGCCGTTTATAACAAGACAAATCAAGGTACAGAACCAAAATTCAAAGGAGACAAATACTGAAGCATCTGTTACGGTAAGGTGGTCCAAAGAACAGATGGTAAATCTACAGCAAAACTTGGAGAGAAAGATTAGAGACAAGCAGCTACAAAAACGGGAAAGACTCCGAAAAGCAAGTGGTCCTTCCTGACACAGTTAACTTCTTATGGCAGGACAAGTTGGACTTTCAGTTAGGGGTAACTGTGTAAATAGGTGTGTGCACCAGTTTGTATAGGATATATATCTTGCACACCCTATTGTTAGCTATAAGAGAGTAATACACAGAAATATTCAAGCACTCTTTTCTCTGTAAGAAAAACAAGAAAACACTGTTCTTGTTTAGAAGCCAGAATTTCACTTGTGAAGTTTTGGAAGCTGTAGTATTTAATTTACTTAATACAAAGTAGATTAAAGTGATTGTGTGTGTTCTGTTTATTTTCATTCCGCATTTTATACAACATAATCTCTCACAGCTTATTAGTTTTCAAGAATCGAAAAATATCAAAACTATCCATTCACCCCCCTATGTCTAGTTTCTTAGTGACATTCATATCTAACATGCAGGATAACTAATTGTATCTGTTATATGCAAAGTGTAATAACCCGAAATTTTATACTTATTAAAAACCCTAATATTTTTATTATTATATGATAAAAGACCTTGATGAATAGTACTTTTGTTGATTAAGGAAAAACTTTTCAGACCACACTATATACGTGTTAGAGAACCAAAGTTTCGAGATTATATTGTTGTTGTACTATGCAAATAAAAAGATGTAAAAGTTGTCGGAATTCCAAGATTCGAAGATTTCCATTTTTACTATTTTATCTGGAATATACAAAATATTGCAAGATACATCGATTATATCAAGACTTAGAGATTTAATAAAATTAGAAATTTCACGGGTATACATTCCACCAAGGTACTAACACACCAAGGACATTCACCCTGAACATTTTATAACAAAACGATTTAGAAACCGTTCAGACTTTACAACGAGATTAAGCAATAAAGCGAATTTGTAACGAATTGTGATTGAACGAGAAAGCAAAGGTGTTGGACAAGCTTGGTGACTAAGGCTACAAGGAGGAAGCTTCCATGTGAAAGGAAACCAAACTAATAAAGCTACTTTATGCCTCCTAAACCACTTCCTTAGTTGACATGTGTCCAAGGGGTGATGTATGCATGCTTGTGTCATCATAAACTAACACTTAACCACATAATTCACACACTTCTCAAAAACACCCAAGCAAATATCAAGCAAAAGCTCTCCCCCTCCATTTTAGTCCATTCGGCTTTAAAAAAAAAAACAAGAATTGATTTTCAAAGTCCAACCTCCCAAGCTTCAAAAATTGAAAGTAATAGCTCTTTGGAAAGCTCTTGATTAGATTAAGGTAAGCACCAAGTTTCATCATCATCCAACAAGTATTTCATGTTCAAATCATTACTCAAAGTTTAGGTGTAAATAGTAACTTATATGATGTTCTTGGTTTTCTTGAAAGTTTAAGGCATTCAAGCATACATCAAGCACTACCAAAGGTTCCTAGGCCACCTTTATGAGTAACAAAGCTTCAAAGAAGGTATACCAAACTCTCACCTTTTGTTTTAGTATGATATAAGTGATGGGTTTTGACATAGTTGATGTTTAAGTCAAGTTGTATGGTTTAGATGTGTAAAGTTAGTTGTTCTTGATGATGGTGTGATATGGTGATGATTTTGACCATGGGTTGTAATTTAGAAAGCATGGCTTAGATGTTGAATAAGTTGTGTTGATGATTGGGTTGGTTTGTTATGGTTTTGACATAAGTTTAAAATGGTAATCACTAGTTTATAGCCGTCGTACTTCCCGTTTGTATTTAGCCCTGTTTTGAGCCAAGAATCGGAGAGGATCCCCCACTGTTAAAAATGAACACTGCATATGGTTACGTAGAGGTCAGTTTCTAGTTTGTTTTGGCTAAAGAATCGTGTCATTACGATTAACGAGCTAGGAGATATCGAGGTTTTAGTGAGACATGCGCAGGACACCCGGACCTCTCGGGTTTCCAACTTTGGAGACGAATTTCACCTAGTTAAACTCTGTAATTTAATTTGAAACGTTTTCTGAGGATGAAGGAAGGGTTTTTAAAGATTTCCAAAAAGGTTTTGTGTTAAAACAATAAGTGTTCGATTTTATAAAAATGTTAGAACCGAAGTTGTGCAACGACACTATTTATCTGAGAAGCTACTGCCCTGTTTTGTAATTTCGGGAAATAGGTCCTCTGTCCAGAACCAAACTTCTGATGGATTATATTCTAGACATTCTCTAGATCGTGCACGAGAAAACGGTGCGTCAATAGAGTTAACGGTTAATGAGTTATAAGCGTTTTCGTGAAACGAGCGCGAGTAGTAAAACTCCATAGTTGACTCGGCTTTTAAAATGCATTTCACCTATTTCGACTCATGTTTTCAAATCAAGATATTTTTGATAAATATTAAAAATACTAAAGAAGCTTCTTGAGCTGGTTTCGTAATTAATTATTAATTTTCTAATTTACTAAAAGTGTTAGAGTGTGAGTTGCGGAATAGTGATTCTATGGAAAGTCAACTCTAGAGGTACTACTTTGACCATCCGTTTTGGCTAAGTTAAAAGGGTAACATCGAGTCGACTAAAACACAAAACTTGTTAAGGATTATTAAGATAATGCATTGGTGTGAAGAACGAGATTAGAAATGATGAGTATACGGTATAGAAGATCATAAGTTAAGTGGACCCGAGAGAGTGAAAGTCGGGTAAAATGGAGTTTACTTAGAATAAGTGAATTGTCAATCAAGTGACTAATTAAGGTTATGTATTATCTTGGTAGAGGTTTCAGGACTAGAAGAGAGACATCCAGTTAGAGCTTGGACATCAGGCAAGCTTACTAACTCTTACTCTATTGTTCAGAGTAGGTATATTTTCAGATGTTAATACTTGCTTATTCATATATGTATATACACACACACACACACTCATTTGATAAAAGTATCGTGGAAAGTTTTCTAATCCTATGTTTTACTTATGAAAATATCTTTGGAGCATGTTTATGCAAGTTTACTTTCTCAAACACATACACCAATGATATATAATGTTGTGTTTACAGTTTTGATATCAAGTGTAATTGTTTGATTTATATTATGAACTTTATATGTTAAAGTTTTGATAAAGCATACTTTGCTGATAATGGTACGTTATATTTAATATTCGAAATCTTTTTGAAACCCCCGGTCATGGTTTGCTCAAGTAGCGTTGTTTTTAGGTAAGAATTGGTCAACTAAGATCGGACCTCAACTACTCGTTTTTCTATTCAAAACGATTCTCAAAAGAAAATAAAACGGGGACTCTGGCGCGAGCAGGACCGTTGATGAACGATCCTGAGTTTTATATAAGAGGCCGTTAGCCAGGCGGTCCATCAATTGTTGCCCAGTAATAAACAATTGTAGAAGGGGGGTTGAATACAATTGTATAAGATTCTCGTCTTTAATAAGATATGAATCACAAATATGAAAGAATAATAACAGCTTTATTAAATCTGATATAAAACTGTTACAAACTCTCTCAAGAAATTCTGATGTTCTTGAGAGCTTCTAGGTTACAAAGATACTCGTGTATGTGATCGATTGTTAAACCAAAACCTAAACTGTGTTTATATACTACACAGCTTCTCTATCAATTACATGATAAGTCCTAATCAATTACAAAGATTGAAACCTATCCTAAATTGATAGCTTCATTCCTATAGACCAGGAACCGACATAATAATCTTCCTTATTTAACTAGACTCCAAATATAACTCGAAGTAGGAATCCTGATCAGCTTCCAGTCCTGATGATCAATCCTGATCCCAGTCCTGATATTCACCTTGATCCTGACGATCATGCAATCCTGATAGCTATGCATTACTGATGACGTGAGCAATCCTGATCAGTTGAGTCTAGATCCTGACGATCATTGAATCCTTATCTAACAATCTCCCCCAATCTCATACTTTGTAAAATAAAGTATAGATTCCTAGATTCAATGATGTCAAAAACTTATTTACAAAATGTACAAGTATTTACAACAGCAACTTATCTGTTTAAATTCTTTGATAGAACAGATTCATCTTCAAGAAGTTGGATAACAAATTTTCTTCTTTTTCTTCAAGAATTTGAATCAGTCTTTCCTTAAGATTTCTGAGTTCTTCATCTTCCTCATTAATCTGATAGATAGCTGCTCTGAGATTTTGTATGGAGCTTCTTTGTAGACTGTGCTCTTCAAGCAAAATATAAGCAATTTCCTTCCCATCAGGATTGAGAGTAAGTTGAGTCATGCCAAAAGTCACTTCTTTAACTGCAGTGCCCCTTTGCATTTCCACATCTTGACCTCTTTGATTTAAGTACATGGGAGTATAATTACCATTGAAATTTCTGTTTCCATCCAGTCTTCTTTTTATTGTTGACAAGATCATGTCACTCCACACTTTGCACACTTTATTCTTTCATCTTAACAGATAATGAACATATTTCAGTTCCTGTGTAGTTTTCATCAGCAGATCTTGAATAGACAGAATCTTCACACTACCATCTTTCATGAATTACATAAGCTTTTCTTTCTTTTCAATACCATCATGACAATCTATAACTATATCAACAGCTAATAAATTGTTCAGGTTTTCAGAAGTTAAAGTACCTCCAATTTCAGTCAAGGAGTAAGGATCAACATAAGACATATTCATATATCCAGCATCCCTGTGTCCAATACCTCCTCTTGAATTACTTATCAATTGCTTCAGATTTGAAAACATTCGTAGCCAGTGTGCTTTTGATCTAACTATATCAGATAAATCAACAACACTTGAAGCACTTGTTATAATTCCTCCATTCTGAAAATTGATAGGTGTGTTACACCTCAGTGTACTTATGTGTTTCCACTTCTTATCTTTCTCTTTTTCAAAAGCATAGCTTCTTTCTAGTAAAGATTCTCGTCTGCTTGGATTTCTCCACAATCTTCTGTTTGAGAGTTTAAGCCTTTGTACATAGAGATTGAAATCTCTATTTGTTCTTCTTGTGATTTCTCTTCTTCTGGCTTCTTCTTCTTCATCCACTTCCTTGTTGTGAGAATCAACCACAGTAGATAATATTAACAAATCAATCTCTTGCAGAATTTCAGATTCATCAGGATCTTGAACATTGTCAGGAACAATATCAGGATTAGAATCTTCAATTTAATTTGTATTGCAGAGAATTAATTGTCTTGGTCTTCTTTTCAATTCAGGTTCTTCTTCAATAAACTCCTTATCTTCCTTCTCAATGATATCCTTGATAACCGGATCTATTAGATTTTGTGAAGCTTCAGGAATTTCTTCAATTCTTAATCCTCTAGACCTTGTCTGTCTAGGCACTGTTTGAGTTGAAGAACCTCTTCTACCTCTTCTAGCACCTCTCCTACCTCTGCCTCCTCTAGCAGGAGCAGGGTTATTAAAACTTTCCATCATTTCTCTCTGTTGACTTAAGAATTCTTCATGTGAGAGATCAGGATATTCTTCACTTGCTGTAGAGAGTGCTTTCCTTACAAATAATTGTTGAACTCTTTTATCAGTGTGATAGAGAGTAACAATTCTACCATCTTTTGTAGTAAACTTCTGGAATAGATTTGATGCATCTTCAGGATTATCAATAAGCACATCTTCATCACCTTCAGGAATTGTAGCACGAGTCTGTTCATGACCAGACATCAGGATTTGATCACCTGTCAGGATTTGTTCTTCCGTCAGGATCTGAGATTGCACTAATGTCCTCACTGTCCTTACTCCAGAATCAGAAACATGAGTTGACTGCGTTGTTTGACTTTGAGAAGTTTGAATTGTCTTCATAACAGCAGCATCAGAGGTTTCTCCTTGTAGAATTTTGTCACCACCATCATTTCCAGTATCATCATCATTATTCCTCAATACTAGATCAGGTGTACATTTTGTCTGACTTACCTTCTCCCCCTTTTTGACATCAGTATTTGACAATATATTCAAAATTAAGGCAAGAGAGGTTTGAATGTCAGTTACCATTGTATCAAGAGAATCAATTTTGCTATTGATGGAGGATTGTTCAGAAATAACTGACTTTACTTGGGATTCCACCACTCTTAGTTGAAGAACAGTAGGCACCTTTGTAAAGTTTTGAGCAATGTCATTCCTCACTGAATCAGTTGCAGCCTTGACAGAATCAATCTCATGTTTGAGGCCTTTGGATAAGAGAGTAGTAGTCTTCAAATGATTCTTCAGGTCTTGATTCTCAATTAGTTTCACTGCATCATAGGCATGATCCAAAGAATATGGATAACTAACAGACTCAAAAGATCTGTACCATGAATTGTTCCATTCATATTGTCTAAGTGCCTCAGCAGGATCAATCTCAGAAGGAACATAAAAGTCTTGTCTGAAGTCTTTTCCAGTAGAAGCCTTGCCATCCATGAATGTGCTTGATGAACCAAAGTTAGTTCCAAGACTAGATTTAATAACTCTGGCAAGCTGATCCTTCTCTTCATTATTATCATCATCACTATCATCATTATCATCAACATCAGTATCATGAGTAACGTCAGGATCAGGAATAGTAATACTTTTCAGTTTATCCTGTGAATATGTGATATGATGGTTCATTGGTCGTGATCTTAGTGGCTGTATAAGAATTGGCTCAGCATCAGGAGCACCACTATCATCAGGAGCAAAACCGTAAGGATTTGATAAGCTTGCATCAGTATTTGCTACCAATGGTTCTTGTGGAGCCTGAGGTTCAGAAGCTGCTTTAACACTTTGAATTAAAGGTTCTTGTGTACTTTCCTCAGTGACAGTGTCCTCGACCAATCTTTCACCAGAAGTTGTAGCTTTGCCTGCATCTTCACTTTGAGAAGATGGTTCTTGTGTGGCTGGAATGTTGATCTCTTCATTCTACCTTTGAGAAAATGGTTCTTGTGTGACCATTCCAATAGCTAGGCCTTCACCCAAACTTTGATTGAGTGGTTCTTGTGTGGCAGGATCTTCAGTTTTAGCTGCTGAACCACTTTGAGATTCAGGTTCTTGTGGGCTTGATCCTTTCAGCTTCTTGAGTCTCTTGAAAACTATCTCTGCTGCTTTCCTCTTCTTTTCCAAGGGATGTGAAAATCCAAGCTTTGAAGCAGTCTCAACAACCTTCTCCCATGAAATTTCAACAATCTTTGCAGTTGGAGAGGCTTTTGCTGGAGAGTCTGAGATAGAGACAATTTTTGATTATGCATCAGGAATTGCTAGAGCATCAGGAGTAGATGACTCATCAGGATTTGATGTCTGAATATCAGTATCCTTCATTTGCACCTTCAAAGGAATATGATACCTGCTTTTTGACAATATCCTTTTCTTCTGTGGCTTTGATGAAGGTGCCACAGCTTCAGTAGCAGTATCAACAACTTCCTTGATTATCTTAAATTTGGAGGAAATTGGCATGTCATCTTCAGAATCAGAATCATCCCTTAATACCAATTTTCTCTTCATAGAAACAGCCTCAGTTACCTTCTCAGCTTTCTTCTGAACCAGGACCCCTTGTACACCCCCTTGTTTCTTCTTTTTAGTGAGTGGTGTAGAGGAAAAATCCTTTGAACCTGATTATCTTCCAGCCACATCAGTTCTAGCTGATTTCTTTGCTTTTACAACTAAAGTCTTTTGAGAGACAGTAGAGGTGGCTGTTAACTGTTTAGACTGTTTAGGTGGCATGCTTGGGTCAGGAACAAGGTGTGATTGGCCTTGCCCCATAGCATTAGAAAGTAATCCATAACAAGTAGGCATTTTCTGATGTAAGAAAAACCTAACCTCGTCAGGAATAAAGGCTTTGCCAATAAAACCATTTGCTCTATCAGGATTAAAAAAAAATCTGATATGAAGTGAAAATAAAATTCATTTAAGAAAATAAAATTTATTTCAATAACCCTGAAAAATGTTTTAAAAAAAATCACCAAATTAATGGTGTAGAACCCACTGAAACATTCTTACCATTGAATCAAGGCAAAATAGTCATTGAAAACTGAACCGTCGCCTCGAAAATGAGCAAATGACCTGCAGTCTTAACAAATAATCTCTATAAAAGAAAAGAGAATCTTAAACAATATTATCATTTATCATCAAAAATACAAAAACCCTCTCCACAAAGAAAAAGACTTACGCAAACCTTTCATATTCTTCTTTTCTCCATGGCTGCTAACAATCATCCAAACGACTTACCAATAGAAGAACTTGATTTAATTTGGCCAGAGATGCAGGAGGCTCTCGAAGAAATCGCAGAGCATGAAGAACCACAACCTGTTCCTGACCCTCAGGAACATGATGCCTTTGTGAATGCAATGGCGGATGTGCTTCTTCATAACTTCCATCAGGCAAACCCTGATTGGAATCCGCTTGAAAATCTTATCATTGTCGATGAAGACGACGAAGATGAAGATGATGATGACGCTGAGGAGCTCGAGCGAGAGCTTGAGAGAAGAAAGAAGATCATTGATGCTTGTATGTCATGCAAGGTGGAGGCATGGAAGAGTCCCGGTGGTCACGGTGACGATCCGCCTTCAAGTGCATCAGCTCCTCTTCTTGTCCTTTAAGGATGGAACAAGAGAACCCTAGATGGATCTTGGTGGACAACTCCCTTCCAATCCTGACGGACTGTGAAGCTGCTCAAGGAGTTTTCGTCTGGTTATGATCCATCGAACACGGGCATTCCTGCTTATCAGCAAAGAGAAATAGACTAGAAAAAAAATGTAATTTCCTTTTCATTTGTAAAAATCTTCAAGTATCAATGAAAGTGATCTTATTTCTCCATTATTCATCTTCTTTGTTTTCCTGTACAAATTGTTAGTAACATTGCATTTGACATTTAAAATGATGAATAGTAATCCCTGAGAAAAAAAAATTGAATTGAGATTGTAAAGTAAAACTTAATACTTAATCAGAGACTAAGTATAACTTTTATCTTCCAGAGAATACTAGCAATGTTGATGTCAAATTGTCTTAGAACCTCTGGTTTTCACACCAGCTTCAGTATCTGTTCATCAGGATTGACCAGTTGACTTCCTGTCAGGATTTTGTCCTATCAGGATTTGATCAAAATGACTTACCTTTCTGAATGACCGTCAGGATTTGACAGTCATCAGGATTTCTTCTCTGTAGCTTTTCTAAAAAATTCTCAAAGTTCATCATTCCAAGTTCATTCACCAACTTATTAAAAGTAGCTTCAGGCAGTGGCTTGGTGAATATATCAGCTAGTTGTTGATCAGTAGGAACAAAGTGAAGTTCAATTGTTCCTTCCAGAACCTGTTCTCTTATGAAATGATATCTAATACTGATGTGTTTAGTAAGAGAATGCTGAACTGGATTTCCTGTCATAGCAATAGCACTTTGGTTATCACAATAAATAGGAATTTTTGAGTATGACATGCCATAATCTAACAACTGATTTCTCATCCACATTATCTGAGCACAACAACTTCCTGCAGCAATGTACTCAGCTTCTGCAGTTGAAGTAGAGATATACTTTTGCTTTTTACTAAACCATGAAACTAGTCTACCACCCAAAAACTGACAACTTCCTGAAGTACTTTTCCTGTCTATCTTGCACCCTGCAAAATCAGCATCTGAATAACCACATAAACCAAAATCTGATTCCTTTGCATACCAAAGGCCTAGTGAAGGAGTGCCTTTGAGATATCTGAAAATTCTTTTAACTGCAATCAGATGAGGTTCCCTAGGTTTTGATTGAAATCTTGCACACAGTCAGGTTGCAAACATGATATCTGGTCTACTTGCAGTGAGATACAATAAAGAGTCAATCATTCCTCTGTAATGAGTTACATCTACCTCAATACCTCATTTGATATCTTGATTGCATAAGCTTAGAAAACTTTTCACACAGCTTATTGTTTGTTGACCCAAAAATGATATCATCCACATAAATCTGAACTAAAAGCAAATCCTTACCATGATTCAAATAGAATAGAGTTTTATCAATAGTACCTCTTTTGAATCCACTTTCCAATAAGAATTGAGCTAGGGTTTCATACCATGCTCTTGGAGCTTGCTTTAGTCCATAAAGTGCCTTATCCAATCTATAAACATGATTTGGATACTTTGGATCAATGAAACCAGGAGGTTGTTCAACATAAACTTCTTCCTCCAGTTCACCTCCTGGAAATCACGGATAGAAAAGAGCAAGTGCTAAGAGACAAAGTTGTCAAGCTAGTGGGAGGTTTGTGGAAAATCAAGAAGTGGAAGAATCCACCTGGGAGTTAGAAAGTGCAATGGGAGAGAAGTACCCCCAGTTATTCCTAAGCTGATTCCGGGACGGAATCCTTTTAAGGAGGGGAGACTGTAATAACCCGAATTTTTGGTAAAATTAAAACTTTTCTTATTATGATTAAGTGCATCAGTGAATAGTGAATTTGGTGGATGAATAGTGATTTTGAGGGCTAAGAAAATTTTTCATGCCACCTATGTACGAGACGTAGTGTGGATATTCCGAAGTCATATTAGTGATCTACGGAGTAAATAAGTGAATGCAAAGACGATCGGAATTCAGAAATTCCAAATTTTATTTTGGTATAGTATTTGACCGGGCAGCGAATTATATATTATTATATTCAAGAAATGAGATATTAAAATTGAGGATTTGAGGATTTAACATTTTGGAAATTTTATTATTTTATTAAAGTCGATTTAAGGATTCGATTGTTGGAGTGAATAGTGAATAGTTACTATTCACTGCGAGGATCGCGTAGAGTTTTATTCGCTCTTTTTGGAAAATATTTCAAATCATTTCAAGAGGAACAAGGCAACATTTACAGGATTAAATATAGACATGGAAGTAACATGTAACAAGATTAATTCGAGGGATGCAACATTTGGATCATCCATGTGAAAGGAAAGCGAACCAGTAAAGCTACTTTAGCCAACCTCATGCATGCTTGACACGTGTCTAATGACTAAGCATTAAAGGTGATGACTCACCCCCTTTTTAAACACAAAATATCAGCATCCTTATCAAATAATCAAGACAAAGAAAAGAAAAAGGAAGAAGAAAACCGAGAGAGAAAAGGAGAGAAAGTGGCGGAGAAAGAATTGATCGTAACTCGAGTTTCTCTTGGCGGTTTTTGGCGTTCGACCACTCAAATCGAAGCTCTCGAGAAGCTCTACGCAACCATGGTAAGCGCTCGCCTCACCTCTGTGTTTTACCCATCTGATTTTAGTAATTAAGAACGATGATGAATAGTAACTACTTGTTTTTATGGTTTTGTTTCCATGGGTTCAAGCTAGATAAGGATCATCCAAGCACCCCAAGCCTAGATTAGCCATTGTTGATGCTTGGGAACCTTCAAGGAAGGTATAAAAACCTCTGCCCCTTTTTGTTTATATGAGTTTTGAAGTGGTTTTGATGTTCATGTAAAGTTAAGCTCATGATTAAGTGATTAGATGAATTGTTGGTTGAGTTTGGAGGATGGGTTATGAATTGTTTTGAATATTTATGGAGGATTTGACTGAGATGAGGGAGTATAAGGTGGATGGTGAGTTTGGGATTGTTTGGTATTGATTTGGTTGTGTTTTGAAAATGGAAAACGTTAAGTTTTAAGCCGTCGTAATGCCCGATTTTCGGTAACTCTATAAACTGCCTAGAATCCGAACACTTAACTGCCTCTTTTGGTTCAATGATAAACATGAGTGTGTAGAGCTTTGTTTATAGTTTACGTGAGCGCAAGAATCATGTCGTTACGATTTACGGTTTAAGAGAAAAGTGAGTTTTAGTAAACGTCGTTCGGAGGAACAACCCCTCTCTGGTCAGTCACTTTGAGGCTATATTTGGACCACTTAGAAGCCATAATAAAATGTGAAACTTTTATCAATAATACTAGAGACAGTTAGGAAGGCTCACGAAAAAGATTCGGATTAAAAAGATTATTTTTCGATTTTATAAAAATGTGTTAGCTGAGGTCGCGCAAGTGAAAACCACTAAGAACATGACTTAGAAACCAATGTTGTAAATGGTTAAGTATAACTTGTATTCGAGGATCGATTTCGGACTAAACCTACGACTTAAGTAATTGTTGTTAATCCCAAATGACCTAACAGAATTGTAGACGGGGGGGGGGGGGGGGTTGAATACAATTCTTGATATTTCTTAAACTTAAAACAACTTACAAATAAAAACTGAACTTAAAGTAAAAATCACAAGCACATAAATAATTTCAGTTGGATTGTTTGATGATCCAACTGAAGTGATTATTATTGCGGAAATAATTTGTGATACAAAAAGTACACAACTGCTCAGTTACAAGAATGTAGAGAAGAAAAATGCTCTCAAAGATAGCTAATACAATCTATTTGTTTTTCTTCTCTTACACTTATTTTTAACTGCTACACTTGGTTATATATTCCCAAGTTTACAAAGCTATTTTTGGCTACACTAAAGGTAACCTCCAATAGTTTGCTTTTCATCCCTTTGTCCAGTGGTCTTTGGAGATCCTTGCTTTTGTCTTCATGCTTATTATGATCACTCCCAAGAGCCCAATTGGAAACTGGGATGTTTCCTTATTCCCCATGTCCATTTTAATGGTTTCCAATGCAAATTACACTTCCACATCACCTTTAGATCTGTTCAGTAACCTGTCACTATCACTTTGTCAACTATTCAGAAAAGCAATAATGATTCGTTGATAGCAGGGAGAGGTGTTTCGTTGATAGCTTTATTCTCCATTTCGTTGATGAGTGAACTTCATTCCGTTGATGGGTAATCTTCATTCCGTTGACATGTCTTCACTTAGGCAAAATTACAAGGCACAAGATATTTACAATTAACCAACCTATTTTGCCTATCTATCATTTAGTCAACATGACTTAGAAAACCTATCTAATACATACAACAAAATGCATATCAAACTGTGAAGTATTGTACAGTGCACTTGCTACATTACTCATTTCGTTGATGAGCTTCCTGTCAACGGAATGCTGCAAAGCATGCCATTTCGTTGACAGCTACAAAATGACTTAATACAAAATCTACTAAGTGTTTTTATAATTATCATCAAGAACAACATATTCCTAACAATCTCCCCCAATTTATGACTGATAGAATAACAGCCATAAATCAAGAGCCTTGATGATAACAAAAGCACTCAGACATATTACACATGTTAAAAGTAGAAATTGCATTGAGCTTCATTGAATTTAATTGAAATGCAAAGTAGAAAATCTTACAAAACAAGTGCACAGAGTTGCTCCTCTAGACTGAGCAGATTTTTCATCTTTGCCTCTGTGGTCTTGTTTTCTTCCCTTTTCTTGCATTGTTCTCCTCAATTTGAGCTTGAAGTCTTCTGTAGAAAATCTTCTCTTCTTCATCTTGATTTCCCAACTTGGATTGGATTAACCTTAGAGTTTCATTGGATGCCTTCTCCAGTTGGTCTTCTATTCTGAAGAATCTTCTACAGTTGTCCTTATCTCTGAATTCCATCATCCAAAAAGGTTGGAGATGAATTATCTTTCCTGTTTGAGGGACCTTCAATACTCTGGGAAGTGCACCAGGATTGTTCCAGCTAGCTTTGATTTGGCAAATCTTGGAGACAACCTCAGACTTGGCTGTTTTGGTAAAACCAAAATCTTTCTTCAAACATTTAAACACAGATAACAGTGTCTGATAGTCTTCTCCCAGAATTCTGTGTAGAGGCCAAACCTGTTCTCTCCCACCCTTGTAGACAAATACCAATCTCTCTGGTAGTTTGTAAGAAGCTGCTATTCCTCTCACTTCAACCAGGTCATCAAGATTGATATGAATGTCAGACTCCTCCCTGATATCAGCAATGTAGATGAAGTCTTCTAAGTTGGTAGAGGGTTTCTCAGCTTGTGGTCTCCTTATCAGAAATGGCTTAGCCTTGGTAGCCCTTTGCTTAGATTTCTTCTTTGGATCCATTTCAAAGAGAAATTTTGGAAAGTTGGCCTCATCAAACTCAATTGGCTCTTCCTTTGGCTCAATTGGCTGATCATGGAAATTTACAGGATGATTAGGATCACAGGCTAACTTTACCTCTGAAACTGGATCAGGACTTGTTGGAGGTGCAATTGGTACAGAAGAGTCTGATGCAGTGTTCTGAAAGTCATCATTCTCAAAGGCTATGTTTCTCCTAGCTCTTGCCTTTGGTTGCCTTGTGCTCTTCTTTGCACTCCTTTCCTCTCTTGCTCTTTCTTCTTGCTGTCTTTCTTCTTCATCAAGAGACTGAGCAACGGCAAGGACTTGCATTGCTGCTCTTTCTGACTCTTCAGCTTTAGCTTCATCAAAGTTTGGGTGACCAGCCCAAACACAGATTTGTTGTTCATTCCTGTAGACAATTGCCCTTTGCTTCCTTATCTCATAATCATTACTTTCCTTGCTTTTTGTGATAAGAAGGCCAAGAAGCTTGAGCTCATCTGGATAAGGTGCAGGATAGAAAGTCCTTGCTATATTTTTGCCCTTTGGTTTAGCAGGGGACTTGGGAGATAGGCTTCTTTGGAGTGTAGCTTGTTCCACATCCCTAATGCATGAAGTTTGTCCTTTTTCCTTCCTTGGACCTTGAGTGACTCCATGTAGAAGGGGCTCTACCTTATAGAAAGAATTGGTCTGTGGCTCCCATTCCGTTGACACTAGAACCATGGCATTCGTTGATGGTTGATCCGTTGATGGATTGGAGTCTTTTGTAGTTCCAGCAATTTTCTTGACCCTTGCTTCTATGTTGGACCAATGGTCTTTGATTTGTTCTGCAAGTCTCATTCTCATAGAAGCTTCCTGGATCAGGTCAATACCATCCTTTTTCTTCTTTCCAAACTCCCCCATTGCTAATGGCTCTTCTGACAAGGAGATGGCTGGGACCAAAACCTTTGTAATTTGTATCTCTAGCTCCTTAGTTTTCTCCCCCTTTTTGTTATCATCAAGTGAGATGATAGGGATTCCTTGAGCTTCCAGAAGCTGGGTGAGTAGGCTAGTTTGCTTCTCCTGTTCCTTCTGCATGTGAGAAAGTGTAGCCTCAACTTTGTCCACTCTAGAGGAAAGAGTTTTCAAAGATGAGGACACTTCAGGTTCCTTGGTGAAAAACCTTCACATCTTGGAGACAGTGTGAAGAGGAAGCTTTTCATCTAGCCTCCTGTCAGTAGCATCCCTAAGGTTGCTAATTGAATCCTTAATTTCTGTAGCTTCAATCCTTGTCTGCAACATTTGTAGCCTTTGAATTTCCAGATAATCCATTATGGCCTTATAGAATTTCTTGTCCCTTGCAGTTGCTGACTCATGAGCTAGATATGCCTCATTGTATTGCCTTGTAATAGCAGCATCCAAGTTGGATCTACCATGCATATCTTGAGAAAGCCAGTTTGGTGTAGGAGGCACCACAGAAGTCCCAGTCTGTGTAGAAGTGGCCACCTGTAGATTGTCACCAAAGCTGTCTCCATCATCAGAAAACTCAAATTCTCCACTTGCTGCAGCTCCTGGAGGTAGATTGGTCAATGCATCCTTTGCTCTTTGCATTGATGCAGTAGTATGAATTAAGTTAAGTGACCTTTCTGCCTCCACATTGCCCTGTTGAGCCATAATTTGATAGGCTGACACAGGATGAGTAAAGGTCTCAGGATCCAGGGAAATACTATCCAGAGTTTTTTGATAATGCTCTTGGAAGGTAAGTTCCCTTTCTCCCTCACTGACCCCCATTAACTCACTTATAATGGCTGCTTCCTCCCTTATCACTCCTGTAGTCCATTCTCTCTCTCCACTCTTTTCTTGCATCATGGGCTCCCCATGGCTCACACCTCTCACACCCTCACCTTCACCTACTAAGGTGGTACTCTCAATCTCTCCTTTTGCCTGGCTGGAAGAAATAGCCAGCCTCTCACTCTCAGACTCTCCTTTTGCCTGGCTGCAAGCCAGCCTCTCAATTTCACTCCCTCTCAAACCTAAAAGTGTCTCAACTACCACCAGGTCATCTACACTAGTTGTGGAAACAACTGGATTTTCAATAAGGGGTGTAGATTGACCTATCAACGGAATGGTAGTTTGAACTGTCAACGGTATGGATACCGTTGATGGAGAAACACTTGTCAACGAAAGAAGCTGTTTCGTTGATGAAGTCAATAAAGCACTTTGAGAAAGTGAAATTACAGTAGAATCTGTGGAGATTGATTTTAGAGATTGGTCCACGGATCCTCTTGCAACTTCAGAAAAAATTGGTTGATGGCCCAACAAATCACTTAACAAGTGATGGCCACCAGCTTCAGAGTGGGGCTTCTCCAAGATTAGAGTTGGAGAATCAGGAATAGATGTATGGATCATGTCCACATCTAGAGATAAAGTTGGTGAATTTGATGGAGATTGTTCAAGGTTGATGTTTAGAGAATGGGACTGTAACCCCAGAGTAATGATAGGGGTTACATCAAACTGAATTTGTGAAACTGGAAGTGTAGCTTCCAGAGTGTGTGCACCCTGTGAACCCTTGGATTTTTGTTTCACCCTCCTTTGGTATTGGGAAAAAGTAGATTGTGGGCTTGAAGTGTCCCTTACCCTCTTGGAGTGTGCTCTTGGAGAAGAGCTTGTTTCAATAATTACATCCTTTTGGGAGGATGCAATTAGACTTGTGCTTAAATCCATATTACTCATTGTGCCTTGTTGGGAAGACACAATGGGGCTTGGCTGGATCTCACTCATCTTTCCTTCCTTATCCTTAGGGTTTCTTTTATGTTCACCCCTTCCCTCACCTCTCACAGTACCTACAACACTCCCCTTAGGTTGTGTGGTGGATTTTACAACAGGTGCCTTTTGGGAAGCACCTGAGGTTGGCTTGGAGGATTTCTTTGATTTTGGTTTTGTTGCTGGGGCAGGAGCCTGTTGGGTCACAACTACAGACTCCACAGCAACAGTACTGGGTGATACAGTTGAAGTAACAATTGTACTAGAAGAGATAGCAGTAGTTACCTCAATTACTAGCAGATACACCACTGGAACTTCACCATTGTGGTTCAGCCTCAGTATGTCTGTCAATACTCTCTTCTCTTGCACAAAACACTCAAACTTGGAAACAGGGTTAGAAATAACTAATGGTGTTGGACTAACATGATTAGCCAACATCATCAGAAACCTAGCATAATAGATATTCTTTTTCCTATTAGCCTTATCACCCAACTTAGCACCAATTTCATACATAAGTTGGGTGCTAAAGTTGTAATATCTATCAATTAGGAGCATGGTAAATAGAATTAACATAGAATTGGTCAATGCATCAAAATTGCTAATCTTACCAGAAAATACCTTGATAAATGCATCAGCTAAATAACTATATTCTCTAACCAATCCTCTCCTAATTATTCTACCCAGATTATCAGTAGACAAAGAGTAGTTTATGGAGTTTAGCAAGTTAACCATTTCAGTATTTGTAGGCAAAGCATTACAGTTATTTTCAGGAATATGTAAACATGCTTGCAATACATCAGAATTAACTATGTACTCTTTACCTTGTATGGTGAATTGTAGTGTGCAGTTTGTTCCACTATACTCACACGAGGTCCAAATCTCCTCGATTATCTCATTATAGAGAGGAGTTGAGTGAAACATTGCATAGCTCAATTTGCAGTTCATGAAGTCCATCATCTTGAAAAAGATACTGTTTGGACCCTCCTTGACAACAAATGGGATTGAGTTGTTCTTTTCATAAATGAACCCTCCTGCTGACATAAGCTTGACTATGGGTGCCATTGTTGTGTGAAGAAAAGCTTCGAACTAAATTGCTTGTTAGAGAGAAGAAGAGAGAAAAGCCTTTGGAATTTTTGAGAACAGGTAAAAAGAAAAATAAAGAAAATAGAATTTCTTAAATACTCCCCCAAAAATTCTCAGAAAAAGAGTCCAATAATAAATATAAATTACTGGATTGGCTTAAAAATATAACCGTTACTTTCAAAGAATTACCATGATTTATACTTACAGGGGTGTATGCATAGATCGTGGTAACGGACGTGTCAAGATTCCAACGGTTCAGATTAAAAGCGCTGTATCAACGAATCACAATTGGGCGTTTACGGTCCCGTTTGTTTCGTTGATAAAGCTGCGTTTCGTTGATATAAAAGCGCTATCAACGAAACACCCAGAAAAATGCTAAGGGTGTCAACGAAATGGTTCGTTTCGTTGACATAGTAATTTTGACTTAGACAAAATTTCACTTTTTCCTGAGAAAATTAATTCACAGAAAAACATAGCAAGTTTCTGGCTGCATTTTAACTTGCAAAAATCTCAAAATAATTAAGAGAAATTTAACATACCTAGCTCACTTACTAATCTTGAGAATGTGGATTCATCAAGTGGCTTGGTAAAGATGTCTGCAAATTGTTGTTCACTTGGAACAAAATGTAACTCCACAGTACCATTCATAACATGTTCTCTAATGAAATGGTACTTGATGTCAATGTGCTTGGTCCTTGAATGCTGCACTGGATTTTCAGTAATGGCAAAGGCACTAGTGTTGGCACAGAAAATAGGAATTTTCTCAACTCTTATTCCATAATCAAGTAGTTGATTTTTCATCCATAAAATCTGTGCACAACAACTTCCAGCTGCAATATACTCAGCCTCAGCTGTGGAGGTAGAAACTGAGTTCTTGCTGAACCATGAGACAAGCTTGTTTCCTAAGAATTGACAGGTGCCTGTTGTGCTTTTCCTGTCAATTTTACATCCTGCAAAATCTGCATCTGAATAACCAATTAGTTCAAAGCCAGATTCTCTAGGATACCAAATGCTAAGGTTTGGTGTTCCTTTGAGATATCTGAAAATTCTTTTAATAGCAACTAAATGGGATTCCCTAGGATCAGCCTGAAATCTAGCACATAGACATGTAGCAAACATAATATCAGGTCTACTAGTTGTTAAATATAAAAGTGAGCCTACCATGCCTCTGTAACCTGAAATGTCCACAGATTTTTCTTTAGTATTCAATTCAAGTTTGGTGGCAGTAGGCATGTGAGTTTTGGCAGGAGAGCATTCCATTAAGTTAAACTTCTTTAATAAATCATGAATATATTTTGTTTGACTAATGAAGATGCCTTCATTAACTTGCTTCACTTGAAGACCAAGAAAGTAAGTTAATTCTCCCATCATGCTCATTTCATATTTACTTTGCATAAGCTTGGCAAACTTTTGACAAAGTTTCATATCTGTAGACCCAAAGATTATGTCATCTACATAAATTTGAACAAGTATAGTAGAGCCATTCACAACCCTGTGAAAAAGAGTTTTATCTACAGTACCTCTAGTGAAGTGATTCTCAAGGAGGAACTGTGAAAGTGTGTCATACCAGGCTCTAGGTGCTTGTTTCAAACCATAGAGTGCTTTGAGGAGGAAATATACATATTCTGGAAAGTCATCATCTTCAAAACCAGGAGGTTGACTTACATACACCTCCTCTTCCAATTCCCCATTCAGAAAAGCACTCTTCACATCCATTTGATAGACTTTGAAATTGGCATGGGCTGCATAGGCTAGAAAAATCCTTATTGCTTCTAGTCTTGCAACAGGAGCAAATGTTTCATCAAAATCAATTCTTTCTTCCTGTGAATAGCCTTTTGCAACCAATCTAGCTTTGTTCCTTGTGACTATGCCATTTTCATCCATCTTGTTCCTGAACACCCATTTTGTGCCTATGACACTCCTGTCCTTAGGCTTGGGCACCAGCTTCCAAACATTATTCCTTTCAAATTGGTTTAGCTCCTCTTGCATAGCCAAAACCCAATCTGGATCTAGAAGTGCATCCTCAACTTTCTTTGGCTCATCTTGAGACAGAAAGCTACTATATAGACATTCTTCTTGAGTTGCTCTTCTAGTTTGGACTTTTGAAGACACATCACCTATAATAAGTTCAAAGGGATGATCTTTAGTCCATTTCCTTGAGGGAGGTAGATTTGCTCTTGAAGAGGTAGCTTCATGATCATGATTGCCTTGATTGGATATTTGTCCTTGAGAAACTCCCCCTGAGTTTGTTGTCCCTAAATGATCACTTCTAGAAGCATTTCTATGACTGTCAACGGTATTACCATTTTGACTGTCAACGAAACGCTCATTTTGACTGTCAACAAATCCACCATCATGACTGTCAACGAAATGACCATTTGGTCTGCTAGCAGCTATTCTTTTCAATCTTAATGCAGCAATTTCATCTTCACTGCTGCTTTCATCTGTGCTAGATACAACAACTTTAGGCTGTTTCTCAGTAGCCTTAACATGATTCACTTGATCTCCTTCCTCATTTTCAAAAGAAAGACTTTCATGGAAACCTTCATCACAGAGACCTTGAATTTTGAGATCATCAAAAACAACATGTACAGATTCCATAACAATGTTGGTTCTGAGATTATAGACTCTGTAGGCTTTCCCTGCTGCATATCCCACAAATATTGCTTCATCTGCCTTTGCTTCAAATTTCCCCAAATGCTCAGCTTGATTTCTCAGAACAAAGCACTTGCATCCAAAGACATGAAGAAAATCCAATAGTGGCTTCTTTCTTTTGAGTAGCTGATAAGGGGTCATTCCTTTGGCCTGATTAATCAAAGAAATATTCTGAGTGAAGCAAGCTGTATTAACTGCCTCAGCCCAAAAATAAGTTGGTAACTTTGATTCATCTAGCATTGTCCTTGCAGCTTCAATAAGTGTTCTGTTTTTCCTTTCAACTACACCATTTTGCTGTGGTGTCCTTGCTGCTGAAAACTCATGCAAAATACCATTTTCTTCACAGAACATCTTCATGCTTGAATTCTTGAATTCTGTCCCATTGTCACTCCTAATCCTTCTTACTTTCAAGTCAGGATGATTGTTTACCATCTTGATGTGATTGATAATGATTTCACTTGCCTCATCTTTGGAGAGCAAAAAGAAAGTCCATGTAAATCTAGAAAAATCATCAACAATCACAAGACAATATTTCTTCTTTGAAATAGACATGACATTTACAGGGCCAAACAAATCCATATGAAGCAACTCAAGCTGATGGACAATTGATGACTCTGTCTTGCTTTTGAATGATGCCTTCTTTTGTTTCCCTTTTTGACAGGCATCACACAAACCATCCTTGGAAAACTCCACCTGTGGAATTCCTCTAGCAAGATCTTTCCTCACCAAATCATTCATAACTTTAAAATTCAGATGAGATAATTTATTGTGCCATAGCCAACTTTCATCCTTGCTTGCCTTGCTGAAAAGACAAGTGATGGTTTCTGGACTTGTGCTACTAAAGTCAGCAATGTACACATTCCCTCTTCTGAATCCAGTCATTACCACATTGTTGTTTCCTCCTTTAGAAACAACACAGGCTTCTTTAGAAAAAGTAACTAAGAATCCTTTGTCACAAAGTTGGCTGATACTGAGCAAATTGTGCTTAAGACCATCCACCAATGCAACTTCATCTATGATGACATTCTCTTTTGAAATCAAGCCATATCCCTTAGTGTAGCCTTTGCTGTCATCTCCAAAAGCAATACAAGGGCCAGCTCTTTCCTGAAACTCTGTGAGCAGGGTAGAATCACCAGTCATGTGTCTTGAACAACCACTATCCAAGTACCAAAGATTCCTTTTGTCTCCCTGCACACAATAAAACAAAATCAAGTCGATTTTGGTACCCAAGTTTCCTTGGGTCCTGTTTTGTTAGCCTTTGCTTTTCCTTTTATATCATTTTTCACCTTGGGCTCAGATTGATTTAAATCAATCTTTATCCTTGGTGTTGGTTTCTGAGGATTGCTCACATTTTCATTCACAGCATGCATAGTTGAAGGAACAAACATGTTATTCATATTCCATGGCATTTGTGGCACATTAAACATATTCATGTATGGATTAGACACAAATGGCATGCTGGCATATGGATTTTGGAATTGTGCATATGGAGCAAACATGTTAGGCATAACAAGCATTGTAGGCATAGAACTATTCATTGTAGGCTTGGGAATTTTCACTTTAACAGTCTTCTTAACAGATTTGCAGTTAGTAGATAAATGACTAACACTTCCACAATTAACACATGTCTTTCTAGGAGCATATTTATCAGGTGTGTAATTGTTGTGTTTGTTAATTCCTACTTTGCCATTCCTGTTATTCTTTTTATTTCCCTTAGCCTCAACTTGAACATTCTTTAACTTATCTTTCAATTGCTTGTTGGACAAGTGACCTACATTAGCTCTCTCAACAGGCTTCTCAACTTTCTTTGATTTACTAGACTCACCTTGAACAAAGTTCTTGGTGACAGGACCATACTTATTATTAAGTCTAGTGAGTTCATCTTTTCTTTTCTCTGTCAACGAAACAGCCTGATCGTTGATGGTTCATCTGTCAACGAAACATTGCATTCCGTTGACATATCAACCTTCAACAAATGATCATTGTTGTTTGTTGACTCTGTTTCTGATTCTAAGGTTTCACAAACATACCCTAGTTTCTCTTTGTTCTTTTTCCATGATTGTTCACAGAAAGATTCCATACCTTGAACATTAATGATGTTGGTAGCAACATTACTGGCATCTTTCCATTTAGCAATCACACTTTGTTCTATTTCAAGTTGTGTCTTAAGAATTTCTTCCCTTTGTAACACGTTCTCAAGTTCCTTCTTAGCATCCCTACTAACACATCTCATTTTCTCAAATTCAATGAGCTGTGCTTCTAACATTGCATTCCTATCACTTAAGATCAAATTAGTCTCTTTTATTCTTGAATTCTATTTGGTAAGTGATTTAAGAGTAACACGTAAATTATATAATACAGTAGACATTTCATTTACTGCACTATCGCATTCCTCTTTAGAAAGCTCAGAAAGATTAGTAATTGTTACCTGGTTGCTTGAGGAGCTTGCTTCATGCTCATGATTGTTAGCCATAAGAGCCAAGTTGACATATTCAACATCATCATCAGAATCTTCACCATTACCAGCCCAATCATACTCCTGAGACATGAAAGCCTTTTCTTTTTGCTTGAGAAGTTCAAAGTATTTCTTTTTATAATCAACAGGTTCAAATTTCCTGTTGCCCTTCTCAATCTTGGGCTTTCTGCAGTCTCCAGCAACGTGACCAAGCATTCCACAATTGAAACATTTAGATTTAGACTTTTCAATCCAGTTACTTTTGTTAGGTTGAAAGTCTCTCCTTGGTGGCCTTGCTTCTGAGTTTCTCTTGAACTTGAACTTAGAGAATTTTCTTGACATAAAAGCAATGTGTTCATCAATCTCATCTAAGTCATCCAAGTTGGCTGGTTCTGGTTCTTCTTCTTCTGTCATCTTGCCTTTACCCTTGCTAACATCACTTCTACAACTAGCTCGACTAGTTGTGGCCTTTGTAGCTTCTTCAGTGTCATCTTCCAGTTGGTTCACAGATGCAATCAATGCAATAGATCCACCCTTCTTCTGTACCTTTTCAATTTCTTCATCTTGCTCCATTTCCAACTCATATGTCTTCAAGGTTCCATAAAGCCTTTCAATAGTGTAGTCTTTGTACTCTTGAGTGTTTCTAAGAGAAACAGTCATAGGCTTCCATTCTTTTGGAAGAGCTCTGAGAAATTTAAGGTTTGAATCCTTGGTTTGATAGATCCTCCCATACAGCTTTAATCCATTCAAAAGCTTCTGAAACCTACTAAACGTGTCATTTAGGGTTTCACCAGCTTTAAAATGAAAATGCTCATATTGTTGTATAAGGAGTTGCATTTTATTTTCCCTAACTTGCTCAGTTCCTTCACAGAGAGTTCTAACGGTGTCCCATACTTCTTTGGAGGTTGTACAGTTGATGACATTGTCAAACATCTCTTGCTCCAAACCATTAAACAGAATGTTCATGGTTCTCTTATCTTTATGGATTTCTGCAAGATCTTCAATAGTCCATTCTGAGACAAGTTTTGGAATCTCTACATCAGGAGTATCATCTGGCACTCCAACTCTAGATGCAAACTTCATGGGAACGTGTGGACCTTTCTCAATGCAGTCTACATATCTCTCATCCATAGACATGAGATGTAAGTGCATCTTTACTTTCCAGTGAAAGTAATTGTCCTTATCAAGAACTGGTATCTTTACACCTGCATCCTTCTTCACCATGGTTACTGTTTTGGTCTTGATCTTTAAACTTCTTGTATGTTAGAAGCTTGCTCTGATACCAATTGTTAATCCCAAATGACCTAACAGAATTGTAGAAGGGGGGGGTTGAATACAATTCTTGATATTTCTTAAACTTAAAACAACTTACAAATAAAAACTGAACTTAAAGTAAAAATCACAAGCACATAAATAATTTCAGTTGGATTGTTTGATGATCCAACTGAAGTGATTTTTATTGCGGAAATAATCTGTGATACAAAAAGTACACAGCTGCTCAGTTACAAGAATGTAGAGAAGAAAAATGCTCTCAAAGATAGCTAATACAATCTATTTGTTTTTCTTCTCTTACACTTATTTTTAACTGCTACACTTGGTTATATATTCCCAAGTTTACAAAGCTATTTTTGGCTACACTAAAGTACACTAAAGGTAACCTCCAATAGTTTTCTTTTCATCCCTTTGTCCAGTGGTCTTTGGAGATCCTTGCTTTTGTCTTCATGCTTATTATGATCACTCCCAAGAGCCCAATTGGAAACTGGGGTGTTTCCTTATTCCCCATGTCCATTTTAATGGTTTCCAATGCAAAGTACACTTCCACATCACCTTTAGATCTGTTCAGTAACCTGTCACTATCACTTTGTCAACTATTCAGAAAAGCAATAATGATTCGTTGATAGCAGGGAGAGGTGTTTCGTTGATAGCTTTATTCTCCATTTCGTTGATGAGTGAACTTCATTCCGTTGATGGGTAATCTTCATTCCGTTGACATGTCTTCACTTAGGTAAAATTACAAGGCACAAGATATTTACAATTAACCAACCTATTTTGCCTATCTATCATTTAGTCAACATGACTTAGAAAACCTATCTAATACATACAACAAAATGCATATCAAACTGTGAAGTATTGTACAGTGCACTTGCTACATTACTCATTTCGTTGATGAGCTTCCTGTCAACGGAATGCTGCAAAGCATGCCATTTCGTTGACAGCTACAAAATGACTTAATACAAAATCTACTAAGTGTTTTTATAATTATCATCAAGAACAACATATTCCTAACAATTGTCGATTAACATGGACTTAGTATGAGCCTATGACGAGCTAGTAATGCCTTGGTTGTGTTTCGCTTACGTGTTTAAGCATTGAGTACAAGTGGATTATCCAGGGGATTAATCGTACGTTTTCTTTGACTTTGTCTAGATTGTCCGGCATCGTCGCGAACCCCTATCACTTCTCGAGCATCAGGCAAGTTTACTAAACCTTACTCTATTATTCAGAGTAGGTATATTTTCCAATGTTCAATACTTGTGTATTCCCAATTTATATACCAAATCTTTGTTGCAAGTATTGTGGCAAGTTTTCTAAATCTATACTTTGAAGTATTGATTATATATTACTGCTTTTGCCATGTGTGGAGTTATACAGTTTTGCGATACATGTTATATATTGTATAAAATAGAGTTTGATTTTGGTTTATATATGAGCTTTGAGATAAAGTAGTTATAAACCGGTGTACCTTGTAGCTCTAGAGATAAGAGCTTACTTCTTATTTTCGACTCTAGACCGGGAGTCAGTACTTTGAGATATAGAGATAGCCGTGGAAACCCGGGGGGATTCCAGCGGCAGTGTACTAATTATTTTGAGGACTGCTATTATTAAACATTAATTATATTTCTAGAAAGTATTAATTACCTGGAAATGATTTGAGGAATGTTATTTGAATATTACCTCATTCGAAGGTTATTACTTGGAAATGATTTGGTAATTGGCTTATAAGCTAGATATGGGATATCAGTTATAAGCCAGGTTTTTATAAAGGCCCTAGGTTAAGGGCGTATGATATTTCTTTAGATCAGAAGTGATTATATTTTGTATATGATAAAGGTTATTTGCCGATAAAGATATCGGGTACTTTTATTCGAGGATTAATTATTTATTTAAAAAATGTTATTTATGAATGTTCATTTGAGGATTATTTATTTAATGAATATTATTTTCAAATATTCATTTGAGGATTACTTACTTAATGAATATTATTTTCAAATATTCATTTAAGATTTACTTATTTAATAAATATTATTAAGTATTTGTAAATCAAAAGAGGTTCCCAAAACAATGTTTTTCCCATTTAAATCTGTCTTTTAAAGAGGATTTAAATGCTCGCTCAACTATCAAAAATATGGGAAACCTGATTTAAGTGACTACTACTCTTTTTAAACTCTCAATTCAAAAACTGTCAGGGGACAGATATTTTCTCAAAGCAATGTAATTGCTGCGAGTCAGATATTGTGTTACCACCTCAACGATCGAGAGGTAAATTCGTGGAACAAGTCGATATCCATTAACAAGCAATAGCTTGGGAAATATTGGAGAATCTTCCTTTCCAACCTAGATATAACTACTTAGTGGAGTCGTATCAACAAGTGTTACACTTGGGGAAAGGAGGACGATCTTTACGTTTCAGAGTCATGGATTTCATCTGAACTAGGAGTGGTGTAAGTGGTCAAGTTGCGTGGGCCCATCCAACTTTTATTGCCCCAAATGGGCCGGGAGATCCAGAAAGGCGGTAGACAATGTCAGGCTGTCGTGATTCTTCCATCTACATGTAGAAAACTATTTGAGCGGTGCGACCTGCTACTGATCATAGCAAGGTTAGGCACAGCGGACGCGGTAGCAACTCCAGTATTAGTTCATCATCCAATTTGGATATTCCTGCAACATGTATTGGGGTGAAGAACCAATCATGTTGGCAGGAGGTCGAAAAGTATTTGGAAATGAAGTGACAATGAATTCATGCAACTTCATCTTTTATTTTATGAGTTATGACTCTGTGGATACCTTACATAACATGAGTTATGGTAAGGGAGTTGTTTATACTGAATCACCTTATAACTTCATCTTTTAAGTTATGTGTTGATATTCTGCTTACATAGCAGATATTTTTGGAAAGGTTATATTGATTTACTTTGAAACCTCATCTTTTATATTATACTAGAACTTTGTTCATAATATAGCAAAAGCTTGCAGAAATATTATGAAATGATATTTGAAATACAATAATGGTACTATTTTTGGAATACCTTCCGATAAGGAAATAATTTCAGTATCGAGATGTTTTGACAAATTATTGTCTTATACCCTCCTATTTCTGGATTGAGTTAAAGGCAGAATTTTGCCATACTTTCATTACCTTGCTGAGCTATCGCTCACTCTTGCTATTGTTTTATATATATTATATAGCAGCGAAGCAGGATGCCAATGGGTCGGCACATACCTCGCAAGGCGTTTCCGTAAACAGTTTCTAGCAGGGATCCCGAGAGTAGTACGAACCAATCGAATCAGGCTACAGCTTTTGGTATTCAACTTATGTATAGATATGAATGGTATGAGAGGATTGTGAGCATCAGAAGGCTAAGTTGGTAATGTAACATTACTTAGAAATTGTATCAGTGACAGATTCAAAAGACATTTGGGTATTGTAATAAAAATTATTCATTCCGCAGTTGTTGTATCGTGTCGTTTCTGAGACTCTAACCAGTGTGTGTGTGTGTGTGTGAGACTTATATTGTGGGGTCATGAGCAGGTGAATTATGAACGGTGTGAGTAATACAATTAAGACAAGGAGTAAATGGATCGTGACTACTCTAAATCCCTGACCCCGGATTTGGGGCTGTTACAGAAATGGTATCAGAGCGTTAGGTTACAGTCCTCAAAAACGATAGGAGATCGAGTCTTACAATACCCTTAATAATGATAAGAGCATCTAGAGCTCAAATTGAGTTCATAGTCGGGTTAGAGGACATGACCCTGACTATTTAAGATGAAGCCCGAGAGGGGACTTCTTCTGGGAAACCATACTTAGGACTTCATGGTTAGTCACCTCGATTCGTATGAGTTATAGATTGATGGGATTCTGAGATACCAGACCCTGAGGCCTTCGAGTAGGCAATTGATGATGCGTTCCTTGAAATGGACGGAGACCTGATAAAGGAGATCCATAGGAGGATCTGGAGGAAGACCCCATGGTGGGTCAAGGAAAGAATCTTGTAGAGGACGTGTTGATTGATAAAGATGTGATATGTTACTTGAGGTCGTACAATAGGACCGGACGAACCTTCAGAGGTCAAATAAGTGCCGATACGAGAGTTTAGACTCGTTATGATTCAACGAGAGATATGACGAAGAAATGGGGTAGAGTCTCCAAAGCAGAAGAGGTAGAGGCAGAATAGCCAATACCGGTGGAAAGATTCGACTTGAACGAAACCTGTTACTCGTAGTCGGTTATAGTTGCCCATAAGGAGGCGGCATACGTAAGAACCAAGATGTTCAGATTTTCACAAACGGTTAAGGGTACTTAGTTGCCTAGAATAGTGAAAGGAATTGATGTGGCTATGAGGTTTCAATCCCCCACGACCAGCGATTCCACTAGAAATAGTGTCTATTACATCATTGAGGGATTTTATTATCTCAAGGAGAATTTTGGGTATATGTACCATGCAAATGATATTGTAAGACAAGCACGCTAAGACGGAATCGAGAACGAGATTTACCACCCTCAGGAAACCAGGAAGGAATTATGAGGATAAAACAGAAATGTCGGAAATCAGGTCCGAGCATTACTAGTAGGTAAATAGATTGATCAAATTTCCCTGATTTTGGAAAGAAATTCAGCAAATTTTGGCAAACCTTGTCTTTCTGATCACCAGAGGATGTCACCAAAGAGAGTGGAAACTAGAGCGAACCCTGTGGATTGGGTAAGATGGCTGCTATATGGGTTGGTGGACAAACCCTGATTGCTATAATTGATTGTAGAGATAAAATGATGAAGTTGAGATTGGACGGTAAAGGCGAAATATATTTAAGAACCAAGACGGACTGAGAAGTTCCGGGATTGACTTAAATGAAAAGGCTATTGTGCCAAAAGTGTTAATCTTATGTAGCGCACGGGATTGATATGGGAGAAGGGATATTGGATATAAGGATGATTGAAATAGAGACCAGATTTAATCTTGTTTTCTAACGATCTTCCGAAGTACCGCCCAGTCAACATGTGGAATTGTCATTGCTACGGGCGACCACGGTATCGAAGTCTTCTTATAGAACAGAACGCTTACTTGAGATGTTTGCGCCGAGTCGAATAGAACTCTCTGCGATTACAAATGTTGATGGTGTAACCCTTAGCGACTATTATGAGTCGGCAATAACGTAAGTATCGAACACCTTAGGGTGCGTGGAAAAGAAAAGCTTTGGAATTGAAGGATTATCCATTAGAGGAGCCGACGTAAAAGGCATCCGTAGAGACCTTGGTAATACCCTCCCCATTTGCAAATTATGTGGGGTATTTCCCCAATCTATGATCTATCTTGACCTCTCTCCAGGAAAGAATTCTGATAAAGGGTATATTCCCTCTTCGAAGTTGTTTTATAACACTTGTGCTAAACCATATTCAGTTTCACTTGTGCCAGAGGCTGCCACAATGCCTACTTTCAGGCTTTCGAAGCCCTGTCAAATGATGTTATTTAAGCTTTCACTTTTCTTCAAATAATGAATGACCCTATGGTGATACATCACCACTTGTTTGTTGAATACCAGCATCTTTATGGCTATCCTTTTCTTGTAATCGCACCTTTGGAATCTGTTCAATTTTAATCCAAGGTGTTCCTTTAAGAAATATTGTCGAAAGACGATAATCATTAAATTGATATCGAATTGCTTTCATATTTTTTTTTCAACTTCCACTGAGACGAACAACCCTATATTTATAGGGGCTACAAGGACTATCTATCTGTGTGATAGAAGTCTGATGGGACGCCATCACTTGTAAGTTGTGAAATACAAGAAGGCTAATTACCTTTAGTAATGTCTCAATCGAGGCACACAACATTGAGTTCTTATGATCATGTTGATCTCTCGGTGAATTCTCTTACCTCCAATAAGGTTACCTTAAAACTCATAACCTTATGATCACCAGTGTGTGACGTTTTCCTTGATATGGGAGCTGTCTTTTCAAGGCCCCATAATTTTTGTTATCCTCATTGAATTCTAAGGGGAGGCCAACCAGGTCAAATAAGTCAAAATTCGCTGATAGGAATTAGATTCGCAACGAAATCGCCTATGACAGGAGCGAATCCCTAAGACGAATAGAATGTTAGTGACATATCAATGAAATTGGTTTATTCTCCCAAGGATATTATGATAATGGAAAGCGTGTCAATCGATATATGTGAAAGGAATAGCGATGTGCCGTGAACTCCAGTGACAACGGTGTTAGATAGATGCCCTATAGTGAGATTGAGATTTTGGAGGAGTTGTTTACGAATGGACACTACCTCTGGGTTAGCAAGATAAGTACTTACGATGGAGTCAGAGGGAGCTGGTATTGTGACTTGGGAGAGGTGCAGCGTGTGTGGTTCTAGAGGAATAATTTTCGGAAATATATGGAGACCCGGATGAAAATGAACGTTAAAGAGTTAAAACAATAAACCATGACTGTGACCAAGTATGAGGCCAAGTTTTCCGAATTATCGAGGTTTGTTCCGGAGTTTGTGAACACAGAAGAAAAGAAAGCCAGTAGGTTTCAACCAGGGCTACCTCCAACAAGCAACCCACTGTCAGGGCTTTTAAATAGCAGGTACCCTTCTACACTATTTAGACAGAGCTAATGTATCGTTGTATATCGAGAAGTTGCATGACAATTAAACCTTAAGGCCGAGCCGCTAAAGAGAATAATTACAAGTAGAAATAGTCAATCGAGGAATTTTCCCATAAGACTGGTACATCCAGGTTGTGAACTAGAAGTATGAGGTCGACACTTTTGATAGACCTGATTCCTTTCAAGTTGGGAGAAGTTGATATTATAAGAAGGATGGGTTGGTTGACACCCAATGGAGCCCAGACTGAGTGTAAGGGAGAGAGAGTAATAAATAAAGGATGGAGACATATTCAGAGATTCTTGAATATAGTTCAGACTAAGAAACTATTACGCCAGAGATACGAGGCTTAATTAGCTCTTATGGTTGACGCCAAGAAAAGAGATACCAAGTATAAAGGAAACTACAATGGTTTTGGGAGATTGTACAAGGTTTTAATGAGCTACCAGATATCGATTTGGATGACATGAGAATGAATACCGAGTATTCAGGGTATAGTGGGAATGAAAGAGTTAGTAACTCAGTTACAAGAGTTGGTGTATAAGGGTATGATAAGACCCAGTGTACCACCATGGAAAGCCCGGTGTTGTTGTAAGAGAGAAAGATGTTAGCACAAGATTATGTATCGAACCTCGAGAGTTGTATGAGTTCGACATGGAGAATAGGTACCCTTGTAAATGATTGTTTGATCAGCGGAAGAACGCTGTGCATGAGATGGAGAAATGGCTAGAATTGACCTAGGATTATGACTGTAAGATACACTACCATCCGGGGAAGGCCAATGTGGTGGCCGATACCCTTATTTAAAATGAGTCAGAGATGGATTCCGAATGATCGGGAATTAAAGGAGGAGATTTTACACAAAACCCAAGTTAGTCCAACAAACTAGAAGGACAAAAGATTTCACCAACAAGCGGCTAGTGACAACCAAGGCAGACAGAGAAAGTATGCGGACTAAGCCCGCGAGTATAGAGATAGTACTGCTATTGATAAGCTAAATGGCATGTTGATGGATGACAAGCAAGTTTATTGTAAGATCCGGGAAAATTACGTGTTATTATATGATGTGAAAAGAAATTTAAATTTCATATTAAGAGTTATTAAATGATTTATCTGTTTAAACGTGCTAAGTTATTCGTTAAATGATTGAATATGTGATATTGTGGTGCTATGTGAAATGTGTGGGGAATTTGAAATTAGTTTGAAAAGGATGTTATACTATTTTATTCTATTTTAAATTATCAAAGAGAAAATTTGGATCGTTCCCAAATTATTCGGGAGATTGGTATATCGTTCGTACCAATATTTCATTCGTTAAAGTAGGAAGTATTCGAAAATATTCGCAATAAAGGTATTTTGGTTCGTATATTTTGAATTAAACGATACTTGTAGTTATCCGTACTTTATGGATGCTTATCGTCTCGTGAAACGTGTATTCTGCTTTATTAAAGGTTTAAAACATATATTCTGTTAAATTGTATTTAAAGCGATCTATCAGATCAGTATCGATCCAAAAATGTCGTTTGGGGTATTATTTTCCGTTTAGTATAAAAAGGCAAATCGTACTTTGTTTTGCGTATAATAAAGCTTAATTACAGTTAAAAATCTAAAAACCCCTGAAACGTGTTCTTCGTGTTCTTGAGAATCAAACTCAATTTTGAAGGCGTTATCGGAATCCGATTTCGATGTTCTTATAACCAAATCGAATCTCTCATCATCCTCTATTCAAATCCAGCATCAAAATCTATGTGGGTATGATTTCTGAGTTTTTCTTTATTTTAATTCTTTTATTTATTTCGAATTTTTGATTTAATTTGGGGGAATCTTTAATATTGATTGTTCTTGATAATTGGTTGTTTAAATGGATTGTATGTGTTGTGGTGAGTGTATTGATGATTTTTAATCAAATTTTTGAGTTGTAAATCGAGCTAATCGGAATTGTACCGAGCTCGCCGGATTTTTCCAGTTTTCACCGGAATCTGAGTTTGGTTGCTTGATTTTCAATTACGTTGGCACCATTAAATAGATCGTCAAAGAAGGAACTGATTCATACCATCGATTGTAGTGTTGGGATGTGTTTGTGGCCAGTCGGAAAACGGCCGCCGCCGTCGGTTTCGCGATTTACGGCCAGAAATCGATTTATTTTCGTCGTGTTGTTGTGCTTAGGAGTGTTGTGGTGATTGTGAGGGTTAAGCGAAGAGAAACCGTGCGTTTTGGAATGGTTTCGGAGTCGCCGGAAACTGGGTTTGGTTCGCTGGAACTCCGCCGCCGGCGGGTTGTTCTTGGCGACCCACCTGTTTTCTTGGCGACCCGTTTACCCAATCCCTTGACCCGGTTTCGATCCAAAAAACCCTAATTGCGTTTCTAAAAACTGTTTCTGGATTTTTATTTTTAAAATAATTCAAAAATAGTTTTATAATTCTAAAAATCATATCTTTGATTTAAAAAAAACATTTTATTATTCCGAAAATTTTATAAATTCATAAATATTTATTTAAATTCGAAAATTGATTAAATTTAATTATTTTTGATTAATAATTAATTAATTTAATTAATTGATTAATTCTTTTAATCAGTTAATTCTTAATAATTAATTATTAATTAGATTTAATTAATTAAAATTAAGTTTAATTATTTTCTAGCTTGGTTTATTTATTTAAAAATAGTTTGAGCATTTAAAGAGTGTCAATTAATTTTATTAATTGATTTATTTGCATTTAAAATACTTATATCGGATTTAAAAATCCGATTTTTGATTTAAAAATTGTTTGTGGCTTATTTAAATTCAAATAAGCTTTGTGTGATGTTTTAAAAATAGTTATAAGTGCTATGTGATTCGTATGAGTTGTGTAATGTGTTTTATAGTCAGTATATGCCCGTACTAGGGCTAGTGTCTGAGTTTTAAATATCGTAAATTAGACCGGGCGTTCGATACGTAACCGGTTACTTGTTTAAATATGTTATGTGAATGATGTGAATTATCTGTTGTTGAGTCATGCATGCGAATAAATTGTGTTGAGACTTGTTTGAGTATTTGGTCGTGTCTAATATCATCACGAGGGGTAGTTGGGATAGAAATTTGTCGGTTATGTTAGAAAGTGAGATTTACGAGGCCGTTGACTTTTATAGTATGGGGAGTTTCGTCAAGCGAGTTACGAGGATTACTTGTATAGTTAGTTGTGATCATTCTATCAATTGAAATGTGGTTGTTTGTGCAACAGAGGCTATTGGACGAGACGAGTCAGATTATCGAAGTTAAGTTACAATCGTTTATGGAATGTGAAATCATACGTTGAAGACTAAGTACCGTCTCATGTTTGACTATCGAGGCTGGCACATGGATTCGAAATGGTAGAAGCAGACTAGTGGTATTCGCAAGAGCGTTAAAGCAAAGAAGGACGGGAGTAGAGAATCGTGCGATAAGACAGGATAAGGAGGGAATCGTATTGTTTCAGCGTTACGAAATAGCTAAGGACCAGAGGCAAGTGTTTATACCCTTGCTTATTAATTAAGGGATATTATCTTGAATTATTAGTATGCATGTTGAATGCTTATTACTGAATTTTCAAATGTTGATTTCTTTGCATTGAATTGCAAGTATGTCATTTAATCTCGTAAATTGACGAGTACTCTTTTATACCTTTTGAGTTTAGATTCATATTTTCATATTGATTGGAAAGATATACTTATTATATTGAAAAGTTTGAAGAGATAATTATGGGCCGTATACTAAGGCTTTCTTTTAAAGGACATGATTTTAAAACATTAGGTTGGAATATTGCCAACCCTAGATGAGTGGGAACTTGTGAACCCTATGTTGAAAATGTTATTTTAAATTCCGAAGTTGTGGTACTTGTTCTACAAGTATTCCATTTTTCCATCCTGCACCCTTGCAAGTATTATTATCATTTCTTGTTAATGCGATCATCTGATCCATTCCCTGATTCGAATTCATTTATGCTGTGCATGATTTAGTTTACTTCCTTCAAATACGAGGCTTATCTATTATAAGTATATGTTCGAAGGACTTGAACTATTTCTGTCAGAAGTTAATAAACCCTTGTTTTCTTCATTTATAAACTTCACCCTGAATTTTTCTTAAACTTGAACTTGACTTTCTTGTCACTTACCAGATTGTTGAATCTTAACTAATTCTTCCATGATGTGATAATTTGAACTGTTGAGGCCATCTAGAGCCTGTTCTTTGAACCCTATTCTATATTGAGTTGTTACAAATTCTGTTGATATCATAATGCCTGTTTCATATCAGACTAAATCTTGTTGAGCATGTCATTGTTTATTCTTCATTATATCCCAGTTGTTACATCGAACTCGTCGATGCTTATTATATTGTCACTTTTCATATGCACCTCCCCATATTGTGTCGATCTCGTCGATACTAGATTACATTGTTATTCCTTAATGGATTCTTCATAATTGAACTGTTTCCTGGAACGTGAGTTTTCCAGCAATTGTTGTATTAGGTTGTCGATTCTTCCGACACCTGATTGTCGAAGTAAGGTTGTCAATTGTTCTGACACCTGACGTATATAATATAGGATTGGAATGTTTTTAAATGGGACCAGTAATTGGTCGGGCCATATTTATGGTCGGAATAAATTAAGGCCCAGATTGGCCTAGGATCCAGTAGAGGACTTTGCTATAAGCAAGTCCGGGGTTGATGCGTGGCTGGCCAGCAGCACAACCTTTGATTTGATAAATGTTAAAAATCCAATTCTAATATCAATTCTTATTTCTGGGATGAGTTACATCCATATGTTTTATACTTGTGAGTTATGACCTGATATTCAGGTTTATTCGTTGCGTAAAATTGTTGGTTGTTGATTAATAATAGTGGTTTCAATCTTGCTGAAATCACTTACTCTTAATACATTTGGATTCCAAATAGTCGAAATCCATTTCCTTGATTCCATTGGCAGTCGTGAGATATCTATCTTGATGAGTTTTATTCATACCGCATATCTAGTCGGTACCATGTTGAAGTCTTGAAGTGCGTTCCTTATTCCTTGACCGAGCGTGTTGGCTCATTCTTACCCCTTGATTATTCTAACCTTCCAGAGTTGTTGGTTTCAGAAAATGTTATGAATAGACCTGTTATCTTCAAAACTAGTATTTTTGTACAAACTATGGTCTTGAAGACGTATGAGTTATATTTATTTCATATTTTCTACTTACTATTGTAGTTATTGTTGATTCGGTCGCCGTAACGACCAATATAAATCTTTTTGTGTTTTAAACTATTCAATTTAGAGAAGAAGAATGAGAAATTGTGGTAAATTACCAAACTTGAGTTGAAAATATTAGAGATTACAAATGTTTAAGCCAAAGGCTTGTTTATTTGAAAATCCAAGGTTTATTTTGGAAACCTTTCGTATTATATTTAATAATGCGCTTGCTGAGTAATTCATTCGCTCATACTTGTTTTATTTGTATATATTTTAGCCTGCCAAAAAGAAGGTGTATTGGCGAGAGTTGTCTGCGTAGCTGATCAGAGATGGGGAAAGATATTAGCGTAAAGACGTTTTGATCCAGAGCATTGGAGTTAGTGATAGGTTTGTATATAGATGTTTTCTATTGAATAAGATATTGTATAAGAATAGTGGCCTGGTACACTTCTTATCGAAGTTATACTAGTGTTTTAGATTGTATGTAAAGAGAATGGTTGTAAAGAGGAAAAATTTTATGTAATGGAAATTTTGGATTCTTGTTTCTAGCACTATAACCTTTAAAGATTCGTGGTAGAGTTGAGGTCACAGATATTATTATTATTGTGTTGATTTTATATTGAACAGGTTGTTTGGATTAAGAGTGCAGTGTGACGACCAAATCCTTTGACCCCGGATTTGGGGGCGTTACATTTATGCTTGTGTATTTACTGTACAAACAAGATAGGGAATATGAGGTTAGAGATTCGTGATGCTAAAAGATATCCATGGAAAGAATTAATGAGATTTGGAAAGAAAGGGAAGTTGAGCCCGAGATTCATTGGGCCATCTGAGATTTAAGACGCGTCAGGAAGGTGGCCTACGAGCCAGCCTTACCCCCCCCCCCCCCCCCAAACTTGTAGAATGGTCATAACGGGGTTCATGTGTCAATGCTACGTCAGTATACCATAGATACCCGGCATGTGTTAGAGTACGAGCAGGTAGATATACAACCTGGTCTGACTTACAAAGAACAACCTGTGGAAATCACGGATAGAAAAGAGCAAGTGCTAAGAGACAAAGTTGTCAAGCTAGTGGGAGGTTTGTGGAAAATCAAGAAGTGGAAGAATCCACCTGGGAGTTAGAAAGTGCAATGGGAGAGAAGTACCCCCAGTTATTCCTAAGCTGATTCCGGGACGGAATCCTTTTAAGGAGGGGAGACTGTAATAACCCGAATTTTTGGTAAAATTAAAACTTTTCTTATTATGATTAAGTGCATCAGTGAATAGTGAATTTGGTGGATGAATAGTGATTTTGAGGGCTAAGAAAATTTTTCATGCCACCTATGTACGAGACGTAGTGTGGATATTCCGAAGTCATATTAGTGATCTACGGAGTAAATAAGTGAATGCAAAGACGATCGGAATTCAGAAATTCCAAATTTTATTTTGGTATAGTATTTGACCGGGCAGCGAATTATATATTATTATATTCAAGAAATGAGATATTAAAATTGAGGATTTGAGGATTTAACATTTTGGAAATTTTATTATTTTATTAAAGTCGATTTAAGGATTCGATTGTTGGAGTGAATAGTGAATAGTTACTATTCACTGCGAGGATCGCGTAGAGTTTTATTCGCTCTTTTTGGAAAATATTTCGAATCATTTCAAGAGGAACAAGGCAACATTTACAGGATTAAATATAGACATGGAAGTAACATGTAACAAGATTAATTCGAGGGATGCAACATTTGGATCATCCATGTGAAAGGAAAGCGAACCAGTAAAGCTACTTTAGCCAACCTCATGCATGCTTGACACGTGTCTAATGACTAAGCATTAAAGGTGATGACTCACCCCCTTTTTAAACACAAAATATCAGCATCCTTATCAAATAATCAAGACAAAGAAAAGAAAAAGGAAGAAGAAAACCGAGAGAGAAAAGGAGAGAAAGTGGCGGAGAAAGAATTGATCGTAACTCGAGTTTCTCTTGGCGGTTTTTGGCGTTCGACCACTCAAATCGAAGCTCTCGAGAAGCTCTACGCAACCATGGTAAGCGCTCGCCTCACCTCTGTGTTTTACCCATCTGATTTTAGTAATTAAGAACGATGATGAATAGTAACTACTTGTTTTTATGGTTTTGTTTCCATGGGTTCAAGCTATATAAGGATCATCCAAGCACCCCAAGCCTAGATTAGCCATTGTTGATGCTTGGGAACCTTCAAGGAAGGTATAAAAACCTCTGCCCCTTTTTGTTTATATGAGTTTTGAAGTGGTTTTGATGTTCATGTAAAGTTAAGCTCATGATTAAGTGATTAGATGAATTGTTGGTTGAGTTTGGAGGATGGGTTATGAATTGTTTTGAATATTTATGGAGGATTTGACTGAGATGAGGGAGTATAAGGTGGATGGTGAGTTTGGGATTGTTTGGTATTGATTTGGTTGTGTTTTGAAAATGGAAAACGTTAAGTTTTAAGCCGTCGTAATGCCCGATTTTCGGTAACTCTATAAACTGCCTAGAATACGAAAACTTAACTGCCTCTTTTGGTTCAATGATAAACATGAGTGTGTAGAGCTTTGTTTATAGTTTACGTGAGCGCAAGAATCATGTCGTTACGATTTACGGTTTAAGAGAAAAGTGAGTTTTAGTAAACGTCGTTCGGAGGAACAACCCCTCTCTGGTCAGTCACTTTGAGGCTATATTTGGACCACTTAGAAGCCATATTAAAATGTGAAACTTTGAGGAATAATACTAGAGACAGTTAGGAAGGCTCACGAAAAAGATTCGGATTAAAAAGATTAGTTTTCGATTTTATAAAAATGTTTTAGCCGAGGTCGCGCAAGTGAAAAACACTAAGAACATGACTTAGAAACCAATGTTGTAAATGGTTAAGTATAACTTGTATTCGAGGATCGATTTCGGACTAAACCTACGACTTAAGTAATTGTCGATTAACATGGACTTAGTATGAGCCTATGACGAGCTAGTAATGCCTTAGTTGTGTTTCACTTACGTGTTTAAGCATTGAGTACAAGTGGATTATCCAGGGGATTAATCGTACGTTTTCTTTGACTTTGTCTAGATTGTCCGGCATCGTCGCGAACCCCTATCACTTCTCGAGCATCAGGCAAGTTTACTAAACCTTACTCTATTATTCAGAGTAGGTATATTTTCCAATGTTCAATACTTGTGTATTCCCAATTTATATACCAAATCTTTGTTGCAAGTATTGTGGCAAGTTTTCTAAATCTATACTTTGAAGTATTGATTATATATTACTGCTTTTGCCATGTGTGGAGTTATACAGTTTTGCGATACATGTTATATATTGTATAAAATAGAGTTTGATTTTGGTTTATATATGAGCTTTGAGATAAAGTAGTTATAAACCGGTGTACCTTGTAGCTCTAGAGATAAGAGCTTACTTCTTATTTTCGACTCTAGACCGGGAGTCAGTACTTTGAGATATAGAGATAGCCGTGGAAACCCGGGGGGATTCCAGCGGCAGTGTACTAATTATTTTGAGGACTGCTGTTATTAAACATTAATTATATTTCTAGAAAGTATTAATTACCTGGAAATGATTTGAGGAATGTTATTTGAATATTACCTCATTCGAAGGTTATTACTTGGAAATGATTTGGTAATTGGCTTATAAGCTAGATATGGGATATCAGTTATAAGCCAGTTTTTTATAAAGGCCCTAGGTTAAGGGCGTATGATATTTCTTTAGATCAGAAGTGATTATATTTTGTATATGATAAAGGTTATTTGCCGATAAAGATATCGGGTACTTTTATTCGAGGATTAATTATTTATTTAAAGAATGTTATTTATGAATGTTCATTTGAGGATTATTTATTTAATGAATATTATTTTCAAATATTCATTTGAGGATTACTTACTTAATGAATATTATTTTCAAATATTCATTTAAGATTTACTTATTTAATAAATATTATTAAGTATTTGTAAATCAAAAGAGGTTCCCAAAACAATGTTTTTCCCATTTAAATCTGTCTTTTAAAGAGGATTTAAATGCTCGCTCAACTATCAAAAATATGGGAAACCTGATTTAAGTGACTACTACTCTTTTTAAACTCTCAATTCAAAAACTGTCAGGGGACAGATATTTTCTCAAAGCAATGTAATTGCTGCGAGTCAAATATTGTGTTACCACCTCAACAATCGAGGGGTAAATTCATGGAACAAGTCGATATCCATTAACAAGCAATAGCTTGGGAAATATTGGAGAATCTTCCTTTCCAACCTAGATATAACTACTTAGTGGAGTCGTATCAACAAGTGTTATACTTGGGGAAAGGAGGACGATCTTTACGTTTCAGAGTCATGGATTTCATCTGAACTAGGAGTGGTGTAAGTGGTCAAGTTGCGTGGGCCCATCCAACTTTTATTGCCCCAAATGGGCCGGGAGATCCAGAAAGGCGGTAGACAATGTCAGGCTGTCGTGATTCTTCCATCTACATGTAGAAAACTATTTGAGCGGTGCGACCTGCTACTGATCATAGCAAGGTTAGGCACAGCGGACGCGATAGCAACTCCAGTATTAGTTCATCATCCAATTTGGATATTCCTGCAACATGTATTGGGGTGAAGAACCAATCATGTTGGCAGGAGGTCGAAAAGTATTTGGAAATGAAGTGACAATGAATTCATGCAACTTCATCTTTTATTTTATGAGTTATGACTCTGTGGATACCTTACATAACATGAGTTATGGTAAGGGAGTTGTTTATACTGAATCACCTTATAACTTCATCTTTTAAGTTATGTGTTGATATTCTGCTTACATAGCAGATATTTTTGGAAAGGTTATATTGGTTTACTTTGAAACCTCATCTTTTATATTATACTAGAACTTTGTTCATAATATAACAAAAGCTTGCAGAAATATTATGAAATGATATTTGAAATACAATAATGGTACTATTTTTGGAATACCTTCCGATAAGGAAATAATTTCAGTATCGAGATGTTTTGACAAATTATTGTCTTATACCCTCCTATTTCTGGATTGAGTTAAAGGCAGAATTTTGCCATAATTTCATTACCTTGCTGAGCTATCGCTCACTCTTGCTATTGTTTTATATATATTATATAGCAGCGAAGCAGGATGCCAATGGGTCGGCACATACCTCGCAAGGCGTTTCCGTAAACAGTTTCTAGCAGCGATCCCGAGAGTAGTACGAACCAATCGAATCATGCTACAGCTTTTGGTATTCAACTTATGTATAGATATGAATGGTATGAGAGGATTGTGAGCATCAGAAGGCTAAGTTGGTAATGTAACATTACTTAGAAATTGTATCAGTGACAGATTCAAAAGACATTTGGGTATTGTAATAAAAATTATTCATTCCGCAGTTGTTGTATCGTGTCGTTTCTGAGACTCTAACCAGTGTGTGTGTGTGTGTGTGTGAGAGACCTATATTGTGGGGTCATGAGCAGGTGAATTATGAACGGTGTGAGTAATACAATTAAGACAAGGAGTAAATGGATCGTGACTACTCTAAATCCCTGACCCCGGATTTGGGGCTGTTACATGAATTATCAGAATTATCACTTGAATCAGTATCTGAAGAATTTTGTCCTGATGATTGAGTTGACTCTGAATTTGTAGCAGTTTGCTGTTGCTCCCCCTCAACATTTGCACTACTAGTTGAATCATCATTATTTGCATCACCGGTATTTGGTGTTTCATCAGGATTTGGTGACCCATCAGTATCTGATGAATTGAAAAGATCTGATTCATTTTCTTCAGGTTCCTTGGTAGCTTCATTTTCAAAAACCAATCTATCATGAGAATCTTCATTCAAGCCAATTATCTTCTTATCATCAAAATATACATGTATTGATTCCATGACCGTCCTTGTTCTCAAATTAAAAACTCTAAAGGCTCTTGATGCAGGATACCCTATGAAAATTCCCTCATCAGCCTTTGTTTCAAATTTCCCTAGCTGTTCAGGATGAGTTCTGAGAACAAAACATTTACAGCCAAACACATGCAAATGCTTTAAACTTGGTTTCTTCTCCTTGAGAGATTGATAAGGAGTAACACCATGTCTGTTTATCAATGTGAGATTTTGTGTATAGCATGTTGTGTTGACTGCTTCTGCCCAGAAATATGTTCGCAATTTAGCTTCTTCCAACATAGTTCTTCCAGCTTCAATAAGAGTTCTATTTTTCCTTTCAACTACTCCATTTTGCTGAGGTGTGCCAGGAGCAGAGAATTGTTGAATAATTCATTTGTATTTGCAGAACTCTTCCATCTTTGAATTCTTAAACTCAGTACCATTATCACTCCTCAGTATCTTGACTTTGTACTTTGTGGTTGTCTCAATCATTCTCACATGATCCAATAGTATTTCAGGAGTTTCATCTTTTCTGTGCAGAAAATACACCCAGGTGAATCTAGAATATTCATCAACAATTACAAGAGTGTACCTTTTCTTATTGATGGTCATAATGTTGACTGGTCCAAATAGATCAAGATGCAGCATGTGATATGGTTCTTCAATAGAGGATTCTGATTTACTCTGGAATGATGTCCTTCTTTGTTTAGCCTTTTGACAAGCATCACAGAGTCCATCAGGAGTATACAAAGCTGTAGGTAATCCTCTCACTAAATCTTTCTTAACCAACTCATTGATATTGCTGAAGTTGAGATGAGAAAGCTTCTTGTGCCAATTCCAACTTTCATCTACTGATGCTTTACTGATGAGACATGTTGGGGAGTCATCATTATTTAAGAGAATGTTGTCTTCATAAATGTTACCATGCATGTAGCCAGTCAGAGCTATTTTTCCTATTTCTTTACTGACTACTTCACAATGTGTGGAATAGAAGTTGACATGATAACCTTTGTCAGTGATTTGACTAATACTCAACAGGTTGTGTTTTAGTCCCTTCACTAGAGCTACTTTTTCAATGATGACATTCCCAATGATTATATTGCCATATCCCAAAGTTTGTCCAATGTTGCCATCTCCATAAGACACAGTTGGGCCAGCTTTTTCCTCATATTCTGATAACAGGGCCTTGTTTCCAGTCATGTGCGCAGAACATCCACTATCCATGACTAACACATTTTTCCTTTTTCCCTGCAATCAGAATAGAAACACACTAGTTAGAACATTTAGGAACCCATACATGTTGGGTTCCTTTTCCATGCAATTTATTAATTTTAGCAGCAGAAGACTTTTTGACTTTAGCAGTCCTGACAGGATTTACTCCATCAAGATTTGCTTTGTCAGTATCAGTATTAACAAAAGCATGCTTCAACTTGACATTCTTAAGGCTACCAGAGTTTGCACTATTTTTATCAAACTTAGGCAATGGATCATAAAAGTTATAGTATAAATCATGGTATTCTGCATAAGTATAAATAGAATGCCATAAACTACCACAATGAAAACAGGTTTTTTGTGGTTTATAAAATATTGATCTACTCCTGATATCAGAAATAGGAATATCAGTACTTTTCTTTAAACTCTTTTTACAATCAATGGCAAGATGATTAGAGTTACCACAGGTAAAACAACATTTCCTAGGTGCATTTGGGATATACTTATAACCATTCTCTTTATTGATCCCAATTTTACCATTCATGTTTCTCTTAACAGTAGCTTCCTTTTTCTTATCTGTAACCTCACAGATTTTATCCTTGAGTTGTTTCTGAGACAATAAACCTACATTCTTAGTAACTTTATTCAAGACAGGTTTAGACTTTACAACATTTACACTTTGAACAGAAGTCGATCCCTTTTCAAAAATTGAATTGGAATCTTTACCGAAAACAAAATTAACAGGAATAATCTTAGATTTGGTTTTGTCTATAACATGTCTATAGGTTTTTGGACTTACTGTCTCATCAATTACAACTTTTTCCTTAAAGTTCTTATCTTCATCTGACTTATATCCTAGAAATTCTTTCCAATTCTTAGAGGTATTAATCTCATGAAATTTTCTACCAGAATCTGTCCAGGTTCTGATTTTCTCTTTAGCATCTTCTAGTTCCTTTTCAAGTGCAGTACATTTAAGTTTAATCTCTGAATACATGTGTTTAGCATTATCACATTCTATCTATACTTTTTGCATATGAGAAAATTCATCTTCTAGATGCTCATTCCTTTTCCTAAGTTCAGACATCTCAGATAAGATTCTAGAATTCTCAGCAGTTTGACTTCTAAAGCTAATATGCAATGACTTTAGAAAACGTCTTAACTCAGAAGCATTATCAGTATCAAAATCAAAGACAGTATTTAGTACCTTATCATCAGGAATAGCAGTATCATTAGTATTGGCCATTAGGGCATAATTGACCACCTCAGTATCAGATTCTGAGGAAGAGTCCATCCAATCCTTGCTTGATGTTATGAGTGCCTTTGTTTTCTTGCACTCAGAAGCAAAGTGACCCATACCATTACACTTGTAGCATCTAACTTTTGACTTGTCAAATTTGCTACCCTTGCTGTCCTTTTTGATATCCTTGTCTTTGACTGCATTGAAGGTCCTTTTCTGGAAGTTGCCTTGTCTTCTAGCCTTCCTGAACTTCATCTTTTTGAAGCCTCTGACAATCATAGCAACCATCTCTTCCATGTCTGAGTCAGAAGAGTCATCATCAGTATTGGCATCAGGATTGCCATCAGTATCTGATGAAGAGTCATCAGGATCTGACTCATCTATTCTTGATTTCCTTCTAGAGACCTTCATAGCTTTTCCTTTTGATTTAGCCTCTACATTCAAGGCAATGGTCTTCGCCTTGCTGCTTTTCTTATTCTTTCTCTGTTGAACCTCAAGATCATGAGTTCTTAGAATTCTATAGACTTCATCAAGAGACACAGTGTTGAGATCATACTGATGTCTAATGATCGAGGTCTGAGTATCCCATTCTTCAGGTAAAGCTCTTAGAAACTTGGTGTTCGAATCTTCAGTTTCATATTCCTTGTCAACTAAAGATAAACTGTTCAGGAGTGTCAGAAATCTATCATATAAATCAGTCAGACTCTCATCAGGTTTAGCATCGAATTGTTCATATTCTTGAATCAAAAGAGCCCTTCTGTTTTTCTTGACAGATGCAGATCCCTGATATTGAGTTTCCAGAGTATCCCAGATTTCTTTTGCAGACTTGCATGCAATCACTCTGTTGGACATGACAGCATCAAGACTACTGTGCAAGATGTTCTTTATCTTTGGCTCCCTTAGTACATGAGCTTTTTCTTCTGGAGTCCATTCACTCTTTGCCTTGACCACATAATGTTCAGGTACAGTTTCTGTTCGTTCTATGATCCTTGTAGGTATATATGGTCCATCACAAATCCTGTCTAAGTAATCAGGATCCATAGCCTCCAGATACATCAGCATCTTTACCTTCCATGTTGGATATTCTGATTTCTTCAGAATGGGAATTTTCATACTTTCATACTTGGTTGTCGACATCTTAGATCATATCTGATTCAAATTTAAATCAATCTGCTCTGATACCAATTGTTGCCCAGTAATAAACAATTGTAGAAGGGGGGTTGAATACAATTGTATAAGATTCTCGTCTTTAATAAGATATGAATCACAAATATGAAAGAATAATAACAGCTTTATTAAATCTGATATAAAACTGTTACAAACTCTCTCAAGAAATTCTGATGTTCTTGAGAGCTTCTAGGTTACAAAGATACCCGTGTATGTGATCGATTGTTAAACCAAAACCTAAACTGTGTTTATATACTACACAGCTTCTCTATCAATTACATGATAAGTCCTAATAAATTACAAAGATTGAAACCTATCCTAAATTGATAGCTTCATTCCTACAGACCAGGAACCGACAGAATAATCTTCCTTATTTAACTAGACTCCAAATATAACTCGAAGTAGGAATCCTGATCAGCTTCCAGTCCTGATGATCAATCCTGATCCCAGTCCTGATATTCACCTTGATCCTGACGATCATGCAATCCCGGTAGCTATGCATTACTGATGACGTCAGCAATCCTGATCAGTTGAGTCTAGATCCTGACGATCATTGAATCCTTATCTAACATCAATTATTGGCCGTATGCGCCAGGATGATTACAGATGGAGTTCTCATCCAGGATGATTACAGATGGAGTTCTCATCCAGGACGATCACAGATGGAGTTTTCGTCCAGGGTAATTACAAATGGAGTTTTTGCCCTTCTACTAGTAGAGAAGACCCGCGGTGGATATGGTTGTGGCGACTGATCATCGTCACTTCATATCGTGTTTTCTGTTTTGGATAAGTCCCTTCCTTCCAGTTTGGAAAAATTCTGATTAACACTGTAACAAAGGCCAAGGTGCTGAGTTACCGACAGTGTTAACTTTAGTGTGAATGATTTGATATTTCGAAGGCAATATTTAAAAAGGTGAAATGATTCTGGTTATTTATTGATGAAAGACAAACGATAATTTAAAAACTGGTGAACTAGTGTTATTCATCTAACAGCATCTGGAAATGCGTACTTGTTGATTTATAAAAATCGTGCTAAGTCATTGATAGTGTATTTCTAAATTACGAACTAAACTCGTTCATATGGTAGTATTCTAAACTTCATATTAAGTATGAATACTTTCAATGGAAAACTATGTACTACTTTTATATTGTTGGAAGAACTTTATATTAGTGACTAGTTAACTTGCTGAGCATTCTTTCGCTCATTCTTGCTTTGTTAAAAATTATATTTTCAGTGAGACCATAGTCGGTCGTCCCGTATGGCGAGGAAAGGAATGTGGAAGATACTCCCTTGAGATAGTGCAGTTCAAGAAGGATACTGTATGAGTAAGTTGGATAGGTTCAGCTATCCTTATTAAGTGTGTTTACAAAATGGGTTGTAGTTAGTAGTGTGAGATCCTGGATAGTACATTTGGTTTGTAATAACTAATGTTACTGTATATCGTTTCTAAGGCTATAACTTGTGTGAGTAAGAGATTGGGGTCTATGATGTTGTTTTGATTGGATCATTGAGTTAATACAAGTATTATATGATTGGATGGTGAGGTGACGACTTGGATCCTAGACCCCGGATCTGGGGGCGTTACACAAAGCCATGATATATAAAGTAAGATTAGATATCTGTCTGATGTATTCATGAGTGTGGCTATGCATAGGTGTAACACCTTGTCCCACATCGAGGAGATTTGGGACTTCTGTTCAGTTTATAAGGTGAAACACTACTACTAATTAGCACCAACAAATCATGATCTTTTGGGGGCCTGTGGTGGGCTAGTCGTTACCCAAGTTGGCCATTTGGGCCAGTAGGCTTCGGCTTATTCGGACTCGGAATCGGGACCTGACCCGATTTTCGAAAAAGGCTCGGGATTTAACCCGGGTTGTCACAATAGGACACTCGAATCTCATTGTCATTTCTTCCAGATGGTGCAACATGTATACTACTTTTTAATTTTCAGTCTCCACTCAGAAGGTGCAATACTACCTCTAGACATTAGTCAAATATCTGTACAAGGAGTTTATGACATTTTCTAAAGTTTTCTTATTCCTTTTTTTTTTAAATGGCTTTGTTTTCCTCCCCTCTTTGCAAGTTTGTGTAAGGAAATACTTTGTGTGGATTATCAACATACAATGCCTCCATGTTGAGTATACAACAACGAAAGCAAAACCCAAAGCGAATAAACAAGAACAAGAAAATAAACGATAATCACACAAGACAAAGATTTACGTGGTTCGGAAATTCCTACTCCACAAGCCGCACTAATTTTGTATTGAGCTCTCACAACTATGTTGTGTTCTGTTGTGTTCTGATGTGTTGGTGTTTTACAATTACATGAGACTATTTATAAGAGAAAAAACTGGGCCTAAACTAATCAGAGTCTAATTCTGAAATTCTGAAATTACTAACTCTAATTAGAATTCAGATCTGGAAATTCTAACTCAAATCAGAAACCAATTCTGAAACCTGTTAGACTCCACAAACCCAACAATCTCCCACTTGGAGTCTGACCACATCTTCTCTTTACTCTTGTAAATCTAGTAACACCCAATACTTCGATCAATAACTCTAACTAGTGCATTGCCTTCTCATTAATCAATTCCGAAGGCCAGTTGAAGCTATGCAAAGCTTCAACTTTTCATTGGTAACCGAACATCCACCCAAATCTGCATAAGAGAACCATTTCAAGATAACATCTTTCTTGCTGAAACACAATGCAATCTTGGATGTGCCATTCAAGTAGCGCAACAACCACTTGACTGCTTCCCAATGCTCTTTTCCTGGATTAGACATGAACCTGCTAACAACTCCCACTGCATGAGCAATGTCTGGCCTTGTACACACCATAACATATATCAAACTGCCAACTGCAGATGCATATGGAACTTTAGCCATATCTTTCTTGCCTTCATCCGTTTTAGGTGACTACTTCTTCGTGAGATTAAAGTGAGTTACCAACGGTGTACTTCTGGTCTTCGTATCCTGGACATTGAATTTCTGCAATAATTTCTCAATATACTTCTCTTGAGATAATTTCAAAGTACCTTCAGATCTATCCCTTATGATGCTCGTACCAAGTATCTGTTTTGTTGCACCCATATCCTTCATCTCAAACTCCTCAGACATCTGTCTCTTTAGCATGTTGGTTTCCCTCATGTTTGATCCTGCTATCAACATGTCATCAACATACAACAACAATATTATATAAGATGAATAAAATTGTTTAAAGTAACAACAATGATCCATAGCACTCCTCGTGTACCCATTCTTCATCATAAAACTGTCAAACTTCAAGTACCATTGTCTTGGTGCTTGCTTCAAACCATACAAGCTTTTTATAAGCTTGCAAACCAAGTTTTCTTTCCCAGCTACCTGAAATCCCTCTGGCTGAACCATGTAGATATCTTCCTCAAGATCACCATGTAAGAACGCGGTCTTAACATCTAGTTGCTCTAGATGTAACTCATCTGCAGCCACAATGCTTAGCACAAGTCTAACTGTAGTCATCTTAACAACCGGATAAAATATATCAGTATAGTCAATACCCTTTTTCTGTTGATATCCCTTGGCTACTAACCTTGCCTTGTACCTTTTGCTGCCATCAGGTTCTTCTTTGATCCTGAACACCCACTTATTATGTAAAGCCTTCTTTCCTGCTGGTAATTCTATTAAAGACTGAGTCTCATTCTTCTCAAGAGAATTCATCTCTTCTTCCATGGCTGATTTCCACTTAACTGAATCATCCACCTGAACTGCCTCTGAATAACACTGAGGCTCTCCGTCCTCGGTCAATAACATGTAATATGCTGAAGGAGAAAATCTTTGTGGTGGCCTCACAGTTCTGCTAGATCTTCTTACCTCAGCCTGTGGAGTAACTGAACCTGTCTCATCAGCATTCCCAGAACTCCCACTATTTCCTGCAAGATCTTCTTCAGTAATATCTTCAAGCACTGCTTTCTCTTTTTCAGATTGTTCCTTTGTAAACTCAGAATCGATTGCAAGCTTATCCTTGTACACCGCATTTTCATTAAAAGTAACATCTCTACTTCTAACGACCTTCTTCGTCAGTTCATCCCAGAAACGGTAACCCATATCATCTGAGCCATAACCAATGAAGATACACTTCTTTGCTTTCGGATCAAGCTTGTCTCTGTCAGAATCTTTAACACGCACATAAGAAACACAACCAAAAACTCGCAAGTCTGAAAGATTTACCTCTTTTTTCTGCCACTCTTCTTCAGGAATCTTGAACCTCAAAGGAACTGAAGGTCCTCTGTTTATGAGATACGCTGTTGTGCTAACTGCATCTGCCCAAAAAATCTTCGGCAACCCTGCATGTAACCTCATACTCTTGGCACTCTCATTCAAGGTTCTATTCATGCACTCTACAACACCATTCTGCTGCGGTGTCTCTGGAATAGTTTTAATCATTCTAATTCTGTACTCTGCGCAATAGCTTTTAAACTCATCACTACTATACTCACCACCATTATCTGATATCAAACTCTTAACCTTCAAACCGGTCTGGTTTTCAACTTCAGTCTTCCACTTCTTGAAAGTATCAAACACATCTGATTTTTTCTTCAGAAAATAAATCCATATCTTTCTAGTGGAATCATCAATGAAAGTAACATAGTAGCGAGATCCTCCCAACGACGTAACTGTTGTTGGACCATATACATCTGTATGAACTAGCTCCAACTTCTTAGCCTTCGGGGTCCTCCCTGATTTTGCAAAAGTAACTCGTTTCTGCTTTCCAAGAACACATGGCTCACAGAACCCAACTTCCACATTCTTCAGCTCTGGATTCTTCCCCTTTGAAGTTAACAGCTTCATACCCTTTTCACTCATATGACCAAGTCTTGGGTGCCACAAAGTTGAAGACCCAATCTCATCAACAACTGCATTTGCTTCATAGCTAGATTGTTCAACTATGTACAAAGTCCCCTTCTTCTCTCCACGAGCAACAACTAGATTCCCTTTTATAACCTTCCACTGTCCGTTTCCGAAAGAAACTCGATACCCTTCCTTATCTAACTGACCCACAGATATCAACATCTTCTTAAGTCCAGGAATGTACCTTACATTTTTCAACATCCAGCTAGTCCCCAAAGAGGTCTTGAGATTAATATCTCTCATGCCCGCTATATCCAAAGTCTCATCATCAGCAAGACGGACTTTACCAAAATTTCCAAGTCTGAAATTTAACATCAAATCCTTGCAAGGGGTTGCATGGAATGATGCACCAGAATCCATAACCCATGATTCAACCGAACATTCAACACAACAAATCAAAGCATCGTTGCTCACCACTTCTTCAACTACATTAGCTGAATTATCCTCTTTCTTCTTTCCTTTAGGAGCTGCCAGAGCCGTACACTGATTTCTGAAGTGACCCTTCTTTTGACAATTCCAACAAACAATTTCCTTGCGATCTTTGGATTGTCCTCTTTTCTGTTACTTCGATCTGCTACGCCCCTGATTCTGCCCCCTCTCAGACTTTCTGCCTATACTCTCTGTACTCATTAAGGAACCTGACGACTCTCCTGAGTTTATCCTACGAATATCTTCTCCAAGAATCGAATCTCGAACTCCATTAAAAGTCATCTTACCGCTCCCAGATGAATTACTAATAGCAGTGACAAATCCTGACCAACTGTCAGGTAACGAGGATACCAACAACAAGGCTTGAACTTCATCATCGAATTTAATATCCATTGATGCCAATCTTGATAGGATAGAATTAAATTCGTCCACATGATCAGCAACACAATCACCTTCATTCTATCTCACGGCAAACAACAAACGACACAAATACACCTCATTCGAAGCAGATGGCTTCTCATACATATTTGTTAACGCCTTGATCAATCCATGAGTTGTCGTTTCCTTGATGATATTGTAAGCAATGTTTTTCGCCAAAGTCAATCTGACAACACCTAGAGCCTGCCTATCTAATAGCTTCCATTCAGTCTCATCCATTGAATCTGGCTTCTTCTCCTCTAGCGGTTGGTGTAGTTTTTTCTGATACAAATAATCTTCAATTTGCATCTTCCAATATCCAAAATCTTTGCCATCAAATTTGTCGATCTTTACTTTCCCTTCTTCTGTCATCGCTCCCACTCGCCTGAAAACCTAGGCTCTGATACCAGTTGTTGAGTATACAACAACGAAAGCAAAACCCAAAGGGAATAAACAAGAACAAGAAAATAAACGACAATCATACAAGACAAAGATTTACGTGGTTCGAAAATTCCTACTCCACAAGTCGCACTAATTTTGTATTGAGCTCTCACAACTATGTTGTGTTCTGTTGTGTTCTGATGTGTTGGTGTTTTACAATTACACGAGACTATTTATAAGAGAAAAAACTGGGCCTAAACTAATCATAGTCTAATTCTGAAATTACTAACTCTAATTAGAATTCAGATCTGGAAATTCTAACTCAAATAAGAAACCAATTCTGAAACCTGTTAGACTCCACAAACCCAACACTCCCCACCCAACACATCTTGGTGTAGGGGCATCTCCCTCGTTCTCGTTATGGGATGTCGAGAATTCGAATCTTGTCAAAGACAAGATTGGTTTGACAAGGTGGGTTTGTACGTGTGTTTAATTAATTAAAAAAAAAAAGACAACATACAATGCCTCCAAAAGCTGAGAAGTTGATAACACAGAGCAATTGATTGGGACAAACTCTGTGAAATAGCACTTATAGATCATTGGCCTATTTTAGAAGGGCTTCACCGTCCCTGTCTTCCAGGTCTCCTCTCTCTCTCTCTCTCCCTCTCCCTCCCCTTTTTTTTTCTCTCTCTCTCTCTTTGTCTGTATTCCTCTATGTGTCTTCCTCTCTCTCTCTCTCTCTCTCTCATTCCCTCCTCTCTCTCCATGTTTCTTTATGATGTTTGGCTGAATATTGATTTGGGGCATTTAGTTGTACAATTATGTTTCGTAGATTTGATTGCTTGCTTGTATGCATTCTCAATTATTTCCACAAAAAATATATCATTTTTGTCTATCTCGGGGGACACAAGCCTAATTCTTTGGTGAGTGTGGGAGGTATGGTTTGTCTAGTTTAGGATAATTAATTTTCTAATTGAGAGGTACTGGTTGGTAAATTTGATTGACTGTGCTACTGTAGACTAAATGGTGAGAGATCCTTGCAGAGGTGAGGGTAACTAGTTCGAATGTGAGCATTACGTACCAGGCTACCACAACAATGAGGAACATACATTTGTGCAAAAAAACGATATATTATTGGTATTGTCTGCAAAAGGATAAAGATTGTTTTTTTAAAGAGTAGTTCATTTTTCCTACTGTTGTTTCTAATCATGGATGTCTTTTACAAGTGATTGTGTGCAGTGTTGGTTTTTGTTCCCTCCAATCTTATTCTACCATTACCATTTCAACTTTTTGCAGTCACATTGTGAGATTCTGAAGGCTATATAGCCTATATATAATTTTGATGTCATCGTGAAACTCTTAAATATGATTACTATGTAATGACCTGCTAATTATAATTCAGTTATGACTTTATATGCATTTTTATACTATATTACTATTTTCATGTTTGCTAAATACATGTACTACTGCAGTACACACCGTCACACCCGTACTAAGTGCCCATATTTTTCATATTGATGATACCGCTAAGCATCCCTGCACCCAATTACATGCTTCTTAGCTTTTATCCCTTGTTGTAACCCTTTTCTTAGCCTTGTCGTACATCAATAGTGAAGTTCAATATAATAGACTAGAGTGCAATTCTAAGTCACGTATGGAATTTCATAGTCTAGAGTGCATCAGTAAGTTATATACTTGGATGATATATAAATACTGTTGTATAGTTTTAGTACGTATTTTATCTTTAATGATATTTTTGGAAAATGAGTGAATTTTGTTAGAAAAAATTGAAAAAGTAATGTGTTTAATTGAAATATATAATTGGTTATAAATAATTAATTTGATTATTTAATAATATTTTTTTTATATATAAGTAAGAGTAATTAGGTGAAAACATGAAGAACCAAAAAACTGGTATTCTATCAACCAACCAAACTTTTAATGTTTGGTCTATTATATACTAGTATAGTATAGTATAGTATAGATAGTATTGATAAATGTCATAACCCAGCCATATTTAATTTGAATTTTATGAACAATCTTTTAAAATATGATGATATTAAAACAAATTTAAAAATATGAAATCCGGATTTTGAATAATCTTTTAAAATTTTCTTGGGCCTTATGTATGAACTTCATTTGGGCCGGCCCGTAAACTTTTTCTCCAAACAGTAATCTCTAGAAACATCGACAGTGGACACGTAGACAGCACCAGCTTATAAACCATAAACGCCAACCTATTTATACTCGAATTTTTCTCAATTCTCCCCTCTCTCGCTCTAAGAAACCCTAGTTTACACACAAAACTCTGTATCTGTATCTACCAAAATGTCGAGTCAGCAACAACAAACCAGCAATGTATACATACAAGTTATCCAAGATGTTATCAACAAAGTTCGCGACGAGTTTGTAAGCAATGGTGGCCCTGGCGAGACTGTTCTCAATGAGCTTCAAGAAGTAATTATTGAGATTTGTTATTTGATTGTGTTTTTTTAGCTGTTTTTTGATGTGTTGTTGTGTTTGTTTAGCTGAAATTAAGTAGAATTATTTATTTTTTTGTTGATAGTTGTATTAATGAGTTTCGAGTTTTAGAAATGTTGAGCAACGGAAATGAGCTGTCGTGCTTGTTTCCGTTGCTCAACGTAGAACAAGATTTAGTTTAGATGATTGATATATATACATGGAACACACAGTTTTTATTCCGTTATTCCGTGAAAACGGAAGCTGTTATATTTTACGTAACATAAAGTAAGTTATGGTGCAAGACATATTGGTTCTCCGGTATGATAAAATTTGGATTTGATAATTTATTTCAACCGAAGCATGTATATGTAGAATTATACACATGAGTGTTTAATTTTTAGTTTAGAGTAAACATGAATTTGTTAGATGATTGAGTTATACGAGTAAGTGTGTATATGTCTAAATTGAATATGAAATCTGGTTTGTTCTGCTTATTTTGTTTACCGAAATCTGTTTATATTGCGTTTGGAAATGTGAATTTCATTTCAAATATTGTAATTCAATTTCTAGAATTGAATTCCAGAATTTCAAATTCAAATATTCTGTTTGGTAACCACATTAATTTCAAATCCCGAATTTCAAATTACAACGCTGTTTGACAACAATTTGAATTTCATTTGAAAATTAAATTTAAAAATTCATCAAAAATTACTTGAAATCTATACTATATTATTTAAGCCGAAACATTGAAAGTTTTGGTTTTCGGTTAACGGTCGGTTTTTGGTTTTCGGTACTTTTTCTAATTAATAAATTAATAATATAATCAAAATTCGGGAAAGTTTTATTCTACATTAATATTTCACTATATTTTACTACATAAAAATCAAATAATATTGAAATCTAATCAAAAAAATGGAAATGTGGGATCTAATTTGTTTAAATTTAGGATACACTACTACAAATATACTTCTTTCTTTTTAGGATAACGAAAGCTACTACAAATCAAATCTTTAATGAAATTGTATTATTGTCAAGTTACCAAAATAGTAACTAGATGATTGGCTTTTATAATTAAAAAAAAAATTCTAACAAAATCTACTCCTTTTCCAAAAATATCATTACAATTATCTTTAAATTAAAACATATTATCTTTTATATTTGTTATTACTAAAATCTATGTTTTCCAAAAATATGAGGTGCAATCCTTACTTATTTATTTTAAAACCTATTTTAATACTCTATTTAATATATAATAAAATAATATAAAAATAGTAACTAACTGATTGCCTTTTATAATTAAAAAAAATCGAACAAAATCTACTCCTTTTCCAAAAATATCACGACAATTATCTTTAAATTAAAACATAATATCTTTTAAATTTGTTATCAGTAAAATCTCTATTTTTCAAAAATATGAGGTGCAATCCTTACTTATTTATTTTAAAATCTATTTTAATATTCTATTTAATAAATAATAAAATAATATAAAAATATTAACTAGCTGATTGCCTTTTATAATTAAAACATTTTTTTTCTAACAAAATCTACTTCTTTTCCAAAAATATCACGGGTAATTACCTTTAAATTAAATTATATTACCTTTTATATTTGTTATCACTAAAATCTCTATTTCCCAAAAATATCAAGTGCAACTCTTACTTATATATTTTAAAACTTATTTTAATACTTTTAATTATTTAAAAAAAAACTTACCTATTTTAACAAGTGAACGTTTTTTTTAACAAATACAATTAATATAATTAAAACACATCATCACTAAAATCCCTATTTTCCAAAAATATGAGGTGCAATCCTTATTTATTTATTTTAAAACCTATTCTAATACTCTATTTAATAAATAATAAAATAATATAAAAATAGTAACGAGCTGATTGCCTTTTATAGTTAAAACATTTTTTTCTAACAAAATCTACTTCTTTTCCAAAAATATCACGGACAATTACCTTTAAATTAAAATATTTTACCTTTTATATTTGTTATCATTAAAATCTCTCTTTTCCAAAAATATCAAGTGCAACTTATATATTTTAAAACCTATTTTAATACTTTTAATTATTTAAAAAACCTTTCCTATTTTAACAAGTGAACATATTTTTTTAACACATAAAATTAATATAATTAAAACACATCTAAAAATATTACGTGCAGTTACTTTTTTTTAATTAAAACATGTTAACTTTTCTATTTGTCCTTATTAAAAAAACTTACTTATTTTAACATGTCAACATATTTTTTTTAATAAATGCAATTAATATAATTAAAACACTTCTAAAAATATCACGGTCAATTATTATTTTTAATTAAAACATGTTAGATTTTCTATCTGTCCTTATTATTAATATTATTTTATTATAAAATAATATTAATAATACCTCATTTATCTTCCTTGGCCTCATTTGTATTTTTTTTTATTTTTTTATGTTCCAATGAATATTTAAGTTTCTAATTTTATAATTTATCATATTAATTTTTACTTTTATTTTAATATTTTTCGTTCACATTAAATTTTTTAGTTTATTATTTTTAAGGCCCGTGCCTTGCACGGGTTATATGCTAGTACATTTAAAATACATAATCAAAATAAATTTGTAAATACATAATCTTTTAAAAAATCTTAAAAACATTCCTAAACACAAGTAATCACTAAAAATAACAAGATACAGTTGAGCTTTTTCTGATAATCCGTAGACATTTAAGCATGTGAAATCATTGACATCAACTTTGCATCTTCTTTGATTTAGCCGGACTCAAATTTGCTTATTGTTTCTTTTTCTAGTTCTCTTGCGGTTGTTGATCTTCGTACCGCTCTACACCACGCTCTACACCAGTAGTTCTAGCGGAGGCAAATACAGTACAAATATCATCCCAATTTTGAATGCACAAGCATGTGGAACTTCCTGTCCAGGAACAATTTGATATACGACACGTGAACACGATACGGATAATTAGTGTTTGGGTACAAAAATTTGGTACACGAACACGAAAAAACACGAATATAATTAGTGTCGGGTTTGGATTTTCACAATAGGTACACGACACGGAACGAAAGTACACGAATTAATGAAGTAAATAAATAATTTTAAAAAATATATATTATTTATAGTATTGCATATTTAGAAAATATATAAACAATTACATATGAACAATAAATAAAAGTTTCACGACTAATTGACAGTGAGTTATACATTTATATATAAGAAGTATACATTTATTTATATAAGTTATATTTACAAATTTTTGTAAAATTGTATGTAATACATATTTAATACAAATTTCATAAAAAATTACATAATTAAAATAGTTTTATAATATATAAATTTTAATTAAATTAAATTTATATTTTTGTTTAATGTACACGTATACGACACGTAAAATACACGACACGTTTTGAATTGGATATGTGTTTCAAATTTAGTACACGAATCCAAAACGGGTCGGATATGGGTTTTACATTAAGTACACGAAAAGGTCCATTGCTAGGTCTACAGGAAACCCATATAATTACTCAGTACGCAATAAAAATATTCAGAGATTTAGCAAAATAAAAAATATTCAGAAATATACCAAGCAACATGAAGTCCAGTTACAATAAACTTACTTGTCCTCGAATACCTAGTCGAAATCATGAATTGCAAACATTAATGTTTATTTTAATTAAAATGAAAAAACAGTTTCAGTCACAATATTGAATAGTGGCACCGAAACTTAATAACCAAAATATGTTTTCTAATGTTTTCCTTGAAAAAAATACAACACGTCTAGCGAACAACCAACACACATTTGACATCATATTAACAGTAGATATTAGGAAAGGCAATTGATATATGAACATGACATTTTTAATTATACAACAAAATATATTCATTTGACTGCAGAAATTGAAGTTTTAGATCAATATATGTTGATGGAGTGATGAATATGGATGACTGAAGAGAGGTACGGAGTCCAGAGAGAGATTGAGATTTGAGAGAGAGAGAGAGAGAGAGAGAGAGAGACACGAGAGAGATGTACGGTCTCGAGAGATAGTCGTCGGGTAAAGTTGGGCTTTTTTAATTTTAAATGACAAGTAGTAAATTGTAATTTCAAATTCTGAAGTTTGGGTACTAATTTGAAGTAGCTAGAATTTGGGTCAAATTCAAATTTTTTATTCATCCAAACAAGTTATTTGATTCAAATTCTGTATTTCAAATGAAATGAAAACAGGCCATTAAGTGGTTTATAACAGGTATCTTATATGTTTGTGAAGTATCTTAATATCGTTTCTAAATTTAATATGTTTACTGTTGACTTGTGGGAAGCGAAAATGTTGCAAAAAGGTTCAATTGTGGGTCCGATAGTGAGGTCTTCATCGGCGAGGCCCATTCCTGGAGGTCCTAGTGCTCCACTTCATGATCTCAATGTGGCTTTTGAAGTGACTGAGGAGTATGAAACTCCCACCACCGAATTGCTTTTCCCTCCTGTAAGATCTCGCCCCTCTTTGTTCATTTAAATCATTTTTATAGTAGATTTTTTTGTGGTATTGAAATGACGTAAAATGTGTTTTGATTGAACTGGTTAAAGGTACCAGCCTTGAACATTTTCTCCATAGGCAAGTAAACTTTGTATCTCACGAACAAAGACAAGATCTTTTTCCATGAAGTTTTTTTTTTTAAATGGGCCATGTATTGTTTGTTGTACTATTATCCGACCAACTTCTAGTAGTTTTCAAATTTTAGTGTTTGGAAGAATAAGTTACAATGGTAAACTTCTGGTTGTTTTTAGCGTACTAATTAGCCTAATTTTCTGTCGAATTGGAAAACCAGGATTTCTTCATGATCTCTTCTGGAAAGAGAGAAGAAGAGAAGATTTTCCTTCACAGCATCACAATGGACACATACCACAGCAGGACGGAGCTGGAGATATGATATCACATCAGTTTCAATTTATGTTTATGCACATGAGCTTTATACAGTCTTATCATTACTAGATATCTTGCCCAAACATTTTTCATGATTTTGACACATACATGTATAGCTACTAGTTTTTTGTTATATGTAGTCTGTGCTTAAACTTTGAGTTTACATGTACTCATTATTTTGAATACTCTCTTACAGTAATATTTCCAATCTACGAATTCTTAGGCAAGTACCCCAACCTACTCAAGAATTTAAACACATAGCGAATTCTTCCACACATCATTTTTATGAACTGTTGAGCTGAGGCGTCATCTTTGATGGGGAAGATGTATCCTAGGACATCCAATATATAACCGTAAGATGTTTCATTTTGTATATCTTGTTTGGAACATGAAATTCATTTAAATTGATGGATTTCAAATGACATAAATTTGGTTATCATTTAAAATCTTAAACTTGAGCTTATACAGTATATGAATGTCATGAAGTGAACCTATTCTGAATATGTCATTAGGACCAAATTCATCATTTGAAATGACATTTTAGTATTCAAGCATACCAATATACCATGATTATTTGTTTCAATTGCCATTACTTGCAGAGTTGATTTAAATCTTACTTTTTTGATTGACTTCTATTTTATCCTATGGTGATGCTGAAAGTCCATGCAAGTGTGAATTCATCATTCGCTTTAAAAAGTGGCCTCTGCTTATATCACTCATAGATGTTTTCTTATGCCTTCATTGGGATTGTATGAACAGTGACACAGTGTCGATTCGTGATGGAACACTACTAAGTCCATTGGCAATTTTGCTATAAATAATTTGTAACTATTGAAGAGCATTGAATTAGTTTATGGTTCTTGATAATTAGCTGCACAATATAGATTTCAAAGATTACCAGAGTTCAATTATAAGCGCACTGACAGTGGTCTTCTTAAGATAATTTTATATTTTATCTTCTTTCTATCTAGGTTGTGCACTTCTGTTGAAAGTATATTGTCAGTATATATAAAACAGAAACCTCTACTTGTGATAATATTTATTTACGCGGGATCAAACTTTGGGTTAATAAGTCTCTTATATTGCTTGATACGTAATCATTGCTTAAGCCAATTTTAGATACTCAATTTTAATTTATAGAGCAAATTTTCATTATTTAATAATAATTATGAATCTTAATGTCCAGGCAGGTGAGGGTTAATGTCCATCTGAAATGTTTGTTGCTTCAATATTTCCTTTGTATATTTGTGCAACTCAAATCAGTTTTGGCACTTCTGGTATTTGCGGTGAATGTCTTGACATGATAAGCACATAAATTGTTGGTTAACTTTCACGTGAAACATGTACATGTTGTGTTGCACGTCTTATACCTTTTGACTGAGATTTTTAATCTCCTCGCTTTCCTGCTCAATATGCACAGACCAATATGATAACATAATTGTAGGGGGTAAATAATTTGGTGATTGGTTTATCATTGCATGCACATATAAGAAGCTCAGTTTCTAGTCATTAGGGATGTCAAAGTGAGAGCTGGAAAAAACTGATTGAGACTACCACCTGTAGAGATTACAGTGTCCTTTAATGTTGTTGGTTGTGGGCCACCAGTCAGTAAGAGATAGAGTGGCGTATTTGAACTTCATCACAGTATATAAACAATAACGTACCTTGAGTATATAGACTAAAATTGATAAGGTCCCCTCTTTATTATTTTGTTTGATTTATAATTTATTAGATAATTAGATTGCTCAGCTCGTTTTATTGAGTTCAGAGTAAAGCTAGATACCTGGGAGGAGGGGGGGATTGGTTTTTGATTTTGAAGTGTTGTGCTTTTGTGCCTGCTTTGATTCCGTTATCCCTGGTGTGCGCAATGCGTTGCTTTTTCTTTCCTTCTTTATCACTAAAATGGGAATGCCAAAAAAATAATCTTTCTATATCATTAAAAGGGAAGTTAACAAGTACAAATATAGCCATTCCGACAAACAAGGGCATGAATGATTTATCACATCCCTTTGTTTCTCAAATATCTATATGTGAAAGTCTGGAACCTAAATTTCTACCCATTACGTCTCTTCATGTTAGTTTGTTTTTTGGAACAGTTGTGGAGGGAAGAGGCTTTGTATCATTTGTAAGATTGTTTTGTAAACTTGGAAATGTCCCCTCTTTATTATTTTGTTTTGTTTGATGTTGCTCAGCTCGTTTTATTGAGTCGAGAGAAGCTGGGAGGGGAGGGGGATCGGTTTCTGACTTGAAGAGTTGTGTTTTTGTGCTTGCTTGCTCTGTTATTCCTGATGTGCGCAATGCGTAGCTTTTCTTTCCTTTTTTTTAATCACTAAAACAGGAATGTCATAAAAAGTAATTCTCTTTCTATGATTAAAATGGAAGTTACTAAATGACATGTTATGCAATATTTCAAGTGCAAATATAGCCATTCCGACAAACAAAGGAATGTATACTTGTATCACACCCCTTTGTATCTTAATCTATATATGTGGGAGTCTGAAACCTAATTTTTTTCTCATTACGTCTCTTCATATTAGTTTGTTTTTGGATCAGTTCTGGAGTGAAGAGGCTATGTGTCATTTGAAAGATTTTTTCGTAAACTTGGTTCGTAAAATTGATACTAATGTCCCCTCTTTACTATTTTGTTTTGTTTGATGTATTAGATAATTAGATTTCTCAGCTTGTTTCAAGCTAGAGAGGGGGGGGGGGGTGATTGATTTCTGATTTTGTAGTGTTGTATTTGTGCTTGCTTGGTACTGTTATTCCTGATGTGCGCAATGCATTGGTTTTCCCCCTTTTTTATCACTAAAGCAGGATTGTATTTTTGTGCTTGCTTGGTACTGTTATTCCTGATGTGCGCAATGCATTGCTTTTTCCCCCTTTTTTATCACTAAAGCAGGAATGCCAAAAAAAAACTTTCTTTATCTTTAAAAGGGAAGTTAGTAAGTGACATGCTTAGTGCACCTTGAAGGATGGAATTATGCACAGAGACAACAACGAAGTCCTATTTAACAAGGTGTGATACTTGTGCTTAAGTTTATTCTCCTTTCTTTTGATGAAATAATAGTATAGAGATTTCCCATTCATATTATCTGATTATTCATCGTTTTCTTTGTCCAGGCAACAGGAGAATTCAACTTCTGATGCCGATGAGTGCACTTGTCATCTGTCAAATGGTGTTTGTTGTTGGATATCAGGTCTTGATATGTTGGTGGGTGTATACTGTAGCTTACCATATGATTGTTAGTTATTCTGATACTACTGGGGAAAGAGATGTGGTGCTTGACCTTCTAGCAGAAAAGGTTAAGGGGCTAGTAGACATTAAGGATTTTTTTGTTTAGTCTTTGTTGGCCGTAATTAAACTTATGTTGTATTGGAGTCTGGAGATAGAGTTTTTTCTCCTGAAAGGATATCGAAGATAGAGTTTAATTTTCATGTACACTAAGCATTTTGCTTAAGTTCTTGGTATACAAATATTTATCTGTTGCTTCGGCAACTAATTTAGAGAACTATCAGCATAAATTTTGGTGTTTTTTATATTAAGGTCATCTAGAGTTCCAGATTCTCACCATTATCTTAGAGAAAGTACTATATGTTGTTCTTTCATTGTTACTTGTGTTTTAACTACCATGTTCATTTGTTAATTTGTTTCTGCAGATTCATACATTTACGTTTTTCACGGTTTGGCATGTTACAGTTGGTCAATTTTTTCGCAAGATAAGAAGCGTATTTTTGAAAAAGACTTGTTATTCCATTATATGGATGTGTCTTGTGACTAGAGGGATTATGTGAGTTCATAGAGCAGAGCAATTAGTCCCCACCCCCATGGAGAACTAGGTGCTCTACACATCTTCTTCTATATATTAAACGCCAACGAGGGGCATTTTTTGCCAAAAAAATCCCTGTGAAATAACCATTATACCCTTATTTCTCATAATATTACAATTCTTGCCACTCAATATCGGAACGATACGCTAACCAGCACCCGAGGAGCGACACCTAATTGCTCAATTTCTGTTTTCAGTTTTCAGCGATAATCATCGGAATACCAATTATGCTGGTAATCATCTTCACTACTTGGCCTTAATTTCTATGCCACGCGTGTATCTGTATATATTACACAATAACATGAGTATGTGTGTTTTTGTATATTCCAATTTTTGTATAGTTACAAAAACGTTCCTATACTTGTGTATGTATATGAAGGCTTAAAATTGTTGTAATAATTTGTCATCGGAAATTTTACTTTCTTGGTCAGGGAAAAGGTATTTGTATTGGTATTTTTTTTTGTATCTAAAGGCTTAAAATTTCGATAATAATTTTCTATTTCTTTGTTATGGGGAGAATGTGATGGGAAACACTGCACATTCATAAAAATTTATGCTTGTCATGCTTAGGGTGCAGACTTATGTGCATCACCAGGTTTCAGAATTCTGTATAGAATTACTTTAGGCTATGTAATTGCAAAATGTGGTGATTATGAAATAGCTTGCATTGACTTTAATTTCAAAGTTTTATTTAATTAGAGTTTAATTAGTCAAGATTGGTATATAAAACGTAGCATATGATGATTTTTCTAGGCCCCATTTTGTTGGTTTTGGTCAAGGCCTACTTTGTTTCTCATTTTAGGATCACATGTTAATTTGATAGTATCTCTAATATTATGTTCAGTATTGTTTTTAAGATATAAGTCCGCTGCTTGTATATTGATATTATCGGGTCTAGCTGACTGGCATATTGTGAAATGAACATGACTCAAGGAGTTTTACCATCTATTTGCTCAATTATAGTGGTTTAACAAAGATTATAAGCTTGGAGGAACTCACTTATTTACAAGTATAATTGACTGGTTATAGCTTATCTTTCACGTATTTATAACTTTAACAAGGTGTAAATTAATAATTGTTATGGGATCTGTCATGAAATTGAAGGTGAAACCAAGGATGTTAGGAGATGGGTTTTATGGGGAGAATGATATCGATCTGTCAGACTCTAATAAGCGATGATTATGATTGATATGCTTACTCCATTTAAGCCAGATTTATTTTAGGACTGCCACTACGTTTATATAATTACCTGATTACGAAAATAATACAATCTATTGGTATTGGTGGCAAGCCAAAATCTACGAGTTAGGGAAGTGAGTAGCACATGCATGGATGGTGAAATTAATTGGTATCCCTTTAGGGACCGTAAAAGAATGAACGTTTCCGGTGACCTACCCTTATGAATATAGTCCAAGTGCTGTATATTTTACACAATTACTCCATTCATCCTAAAAACTCGACCCTTTTACTTTTCGCCTGCATTCCAATGTACTCGAAACATATATTTTTTACACAAACTAAAAAAAAAAAAAAATTACTTACGATCACCTATTTAACGCGTGGGAAAAAAATAATTCGAGTAAAATGGGACGGGGAGAGTGCATGTTATTCACATGTTGTATTCATAGAATTACAGTGTACTCTGTCTTTGTGGATGTGGGGAGGCCTTCTATCAGCTGTTTTATTTATCCCACGTAAATGTTGTAAAAGCTCCAAGTCTTTGTATTACGTTTAGTGCTTACATTGACATTGCTTGGTTCCATTCCAGTGTTCATGTGGTCTTCATTAGAATGTCTTATTTGCATGTTCCCTTATGTTCTAATATTGACAAGGGTTATGAGACATGCACCCACTATATGTAATTTAAGATTTTAAAAACCTTGCATTGGAGTGGACTTTCATAATCATCGTATTGCAAAGACAGTACTCAGGTTTTGTAACTGGTAGTGGCGCTATGTTATCTTTCATTTTAACAACATTATTTACCAAAGAGGTCTTTCTTGGAGTGTGCTGGAGAATGTTCAGTTCACTAGGTTATTTGCGATGCATTTTCATATACTCTTGCTAATCATTCAGCTTTAATCAGGTGTTTGACAGAATAATTCATAGAATTGCAGCAGCCCAGAATCGACGCCATGCAGTCTTTGTGTAATTGGCAACACACCCAACAAATGAGGTCGGCTGAGAGTATCCCCTTACTAAAGATGTTGTGGAAAGACGGAGATTGTTAACAAAGATGGTATATCCTGTTTATATCATTCTTTGTACTGCATCTACCTTTTGTCATTTAAGGAATATTTTGCCTTTTGCTAGACATGTTACCGTGTGGAAGCCCTCAAGAGGTCGACATATCGGCACCCAAACGAGCAAAATCTAATGATATGTCCCAGCACTAATGCTGGAGAGTATGAATTGTTTACCTGAGCACACATTTCATGCACATATATGTCTTCCATCTCCTTACTTTTTGTGCAATTACAAGCTTTAGAAATAGAGATCTGAGTGGTTGGGTGTGTCCTTTAGGTTAATGTAGGAGAGTCCTTAAGTTAAAATTAAGCTTACAATGTCTTAAGAAGTTCGATCAGTTGTATCTTATTGTATAATCGTTTCCTACAGTCAGTAGTATGTACAGCTGCTCTATGTTTCCATGTTTTCCAAAATATAAATGTAAGTCATGTTTTTTTCTTCACACAAATACTCGACTTCCATGTTATTTAGGGGGAGTACATGCCCACTATGATTGGATCCCTGTACTCCATGCCTATTGCTACACTTCAGTTTCTCTCTCCACACTCTGCTGTTGTGGCGTTCTGTGATGGGATATTAAAACATGGTACTGCATGGGAGACTTTAAGACGGGACTTGCCCATGCAAAAGGATGGAATGACACTTGAGGAAGTTAGAAAGAGGATGCCTGATGTTTTATCTATTGCCGATTATTAAATTCTAACTCCGATTTACATATTTTATCTCGAAAATGAAGTTCTCTAGGATCAATTTTGCCATCTTCACATAAAAATGGTAATTTTACGTGTTTCCAGTAAATAACGTAATCAAAATCTGGTACAAAATTATAAACCCTAATATAGCAAGTGAGAATTTGAAACTAATTTTTTCTTGCATATGTTCGTAGCTAATTATCATTTTTTACATATCGATTGCATTGTGTTCCGTAATATTATTCTTTATTGTACTATTGTTATAGAAAACAAAAGACCTCTTTCTCATATAATTTAGAACATTTCTGCAGGTGGACAATCTTTATCTCCGAATGACAAAAATCAGAGTTAGGGTCTTCTCTAGATGAAAGTGGCACTATCAAGTGATTGTTTTAAACTCCCAGGAGAATGATCTACATATCAGTTATTCTGATTCTGGGTAAGTAACTTTAATCATGTCTTTAAACCTGAAACTGGCGAAGGTAACCCTAAAAAAGAATCTGTATATGTTCCTGATTTGTATTTTATTAGTATATTTAACCTATTTGTAAGTTTAGCTAAACACTCTCATTGGGAGGAAATAGGAATTTTATATATGAATAGAAATCTTAACCACTTATATTGGTACCTGCAGAGGAACATTTTAATTTAACCTTGCCAATAGTGACTTCGGTTATAGATGGGTATAATGTTTGTATATGTGTTAAATGGTATTAGAAAAACATTTACAATGGAAGGTACTGACAAGAACATGGGAGTCAACTACCGAACTTTAGAGGAGATGTTCAAGAATTGTAAGGATAAGAGCAATATTGTCAAATATGAGCTATGTGTAAGCATGTTTGAGGTTCACAATGAGAAGATGCAAGATTTCCGACTTGAGAATTCTGATCAACCTCCAATATACAATATAGTAAGCCCCTTCCTGCTATTTTCATGTTTGTTTATTGTTTCAAGTCTTATCATCTAAGTTAGAATCGAACCACTATATTGGCCAATGAGGGAGGGAAAGTTTTTTTTTTCATATGGATGAACGTCTGAAATTCAGGTCACTTGATAAACTCAAACATTTGGGGTTTGATCAGTATTCAATGTGCGTCAGAAGGCTGAACGTCTGAAATTTTGAGTCAATGTGTGTAAAAACCTATCGAGGCACTTTTTATCAGTAACTAAATGTTGCATTGTCAATATTTTTCTAATTTAAGTTTTTTTAGTTGTTGATTTCATTCAAGTGGCTTAGAGCCTCACAGAGATAAACTAAGGAGTATAAAGTTCTTTGTGACTCGATAAAGCAACAGCTTGGTGATAAAGTCGCCAATATCCAATGAAGATAATCTTATATTATCTCTATGAAAGTTTATGGAGAACCACATACAACTTTATTAGCATATGTAACTTGATACCAGAAATATATGTAGTTAGGGACGAGGATATGTGTAAGAAAGCAGTCATTAGCTACAGCTCTTGATGGAATCTGTCCTTTTCCGTAAGTACTGCTTAGACCAAAAGAATTATTGTTTAATGGCAAATTGTGTAGGAATTAAAAGTAATATATTTTTTTTGACTGAGTCTGTCTCTTTCTTCGGAAACTGAGATTCTATAAATATTACTGATGAGGTAAACCTTTAATAAATAAAAATTTAACGAACATGTTGATTTTTTTGTATATGTATAATTCTAATACCTTGCAATAGAGACTGATCCAAGGACAAGGAGTGACTGCTTGATCTGTGTATGATTCTCTTTATACTGTCACAAGGATGATGATTCTATGATCGATTCAGGTACAATTTAATTTTTTAAAACCCTGTCAGTATCATGCTGCATATGAAATATGACATTCATTGCACGGGCCAAACTTGGTGCAAGTACTACAATCAGAAGGCGTCATGGCGGTGAACTCCTGTTTCCTACAACTCTCCATGGTGATGCTTATAGGAATCCGTCATCCTAAAATTTTATTTTGTCGTCTTTTGTTCAATTACTGTTCACTATGAACACCACATCGATTGTAGTTTATTGGTTGGTGAAGGCCAGTTTAGGAAAAAGGTTCGAATTGAAGATTTAATATACAAAGAGAGGTGACTGGTTTGTTAGAAATACTAAAGTTTTAAAGACATTCAAGGTTCATACTGAGATCGTTCATATCTTTGTATCAACTATGAAATGGTAGATAATAGTGTGTATCAACTTTAATGTTTTTATTTCTTACTATTTTACATTGACAAGTATTGTGCTCAAAGAAATGTAGGATTACTGTAAGATTTGTATGAGGGTTATTAGAGAAGTAGTGGTTGTCCTTGCAATATCAGAGTGACTTCAGTTGCATATTCATGTGATGTCACAGACCCTTAAGTTTGCCTTTCTGTAATAGCCTGAGCACCAAAGTCTAACTACATGAATGGATGTAATCAAATGAAACTTTGTTAGTATCATCATATTCACTATTTTGTTAGAAAAACAATACAGAGATCCAATTAATTAGAAAGAGGGCTAAAAATAGGAGTTTAGGCCTTTTGTCTCAAATTTAACATAGATGTACTGTGCAAGACCATTTTCCTAGTGGGACACATAATATTACTTGACAAATATGTGTATTCAAAGTTGAAAGGGTAAGAGCATCTCCAACGGGATTGACTAAAATGGTTGGCTAAAATAATATAAAATAATGATTGGCTATAGAGTTTATAAAATATGTGTATGGATATTACTACATTCCTTTTGTAAGAAAGTCTTTGAAGTTTATAATTTTGAGTTAAGTTCTATAGATACCACATTTTTTTTGGAGACCTGGAGATCACATATGTTCTGTAATCTAAATTTGGCAAAATAAATCATATTTTGTAATCAAAAATTTGTAAAACGTACTGTTTTGCAAAGTATATTCTATGAAAATTACTATTTCATTGAAAATCTTGAAAATCATTTAAGTTGTGCAAATTAAATATGAATGTTTCGCAAACCGAATATGTTTTGCAGAACAATATGTTTTACTATGTTTTAGTTGCAAAACATATATAATTTTAAAGATTTTAAATGAAATTAGTTATTTTCATAGAATATAATTTATAAAATATTATATTTTACTAAATGTAGATTGCAGAACGTATGTGGTCTCCAAGTCTTCACAAAAGATGGTCTTTATAGAACTTAACTTTGTATTATATAATATAAGTAAGTCTTTGAGAATTCAATTATTTAATAAAAATTTCTATACTTATACAAATATTTTTTCGAAATATAAATGTTTTTGAAATAAATGATTTTCGAGTTAAGATCGTTTAGCACAGTTTGGTTAAAGACAGCTACATGTGTGAGTTGTAATGGCCCTGATTACCCCAAATTAAAGAACAAGCGTTCAAATACCCAAATTAAAATGTATGGCCCAAAATGCCTTGTAAATACTCTGGATCCTTAACACCCGTCCCACCCATTTGTTTACGTTCGAATTCGGTACGAAGGTTAAGAAAAAATAATTAAGTAGTAGAAAAAATAAAAAAAATGGGTTAAGTGATGGGATCAATCAATATTTAATGATTAAAGTGAGTATAGTGGAGGAAAGTAGTGGAAGTAGTTGATTTTTATATTGTTAAAAATTTACTATTTTTAGAAAGTTCAAAAATGTAAATAATTGAGAGCGACATCCCAAAAATGAAAGTGTAGGAAAATGGTTGGGACAGAAGGAGTACATTTTAACGAACAACTCTTATAATTTCGGCACACTAATTGAATAAATAAATACTCCCTCCGTCCCTCTCATTTCTTTACAATTTTTTTTCAGAAGAATAAATAAATAATTAAAAATAAATACTCCCTCCGTCCCTCTCACTAATTGAATAAATAAATAAATAAAAATTAATTTAAATATTATATTTTTATTCAGAAGAAGAAAAAAATTAAAATAATTTATGGAAGTATATTTTAAAGGAGTCTTAATGTGTGCCGAGCCCCGTCCCTCAATGTAAACAATTTAGGGGGACTGGGGGAGTATATAATTTTAATAGTATTATTTTAAATTTTTTATTCATGAATATACTTCAATACTATATTATTAAAGACGAAACAATAAAAGTTTGATAGTCGGACGACGGACGGACGGACGATTGGTACTTTATGATTTTACTTAATTACCCTTACTTGTTTTTTTTTTAAAAATTATTACCAAATAATAACATTATTTATAACCAATTAACTTTCATCTAATTTAGATCCTTCCTTGTTGAAGTTGTTTCCACGTTGAAATTAGTGTTTAAAACGAACTTGTATAGGAACAAAACTGGGTTGGACGTCTCGTAGTATAGGTTGTAATTCCGGCCCAAATATTAATTACGAAATTAATATTTAATTAGGTTTTTGGACCTCATTAATGAATCTTCTTCTATATATTAAAAACCACCCAAGAGCTGCCAATAAAATGGTTGTGAAATTACAGCTTTACCCTTATTTATCATATAATTACAAAAATGCCACCCCTTTATAGTTTATGCAAAAATTATATGAAATTTTGTTGCTTTCAGGATTCAAACACAACCCTTCCACTTACAAATAAAGTATCATAACCATTGTGCTACATCAATTTTTGAGTTAACTTTAAAAATCTTATTAGATAAGCTACAGGTTCCTTATAATCCTATTTTCTCTTTTTTACTTTACTTTTTGATTAAATATATTGTTGGTTTATATTTTTTATAAAAAAAAATAATCTAAATTATTCATAAATGTAACCAAATTCAAATTGGGAAAATATGAATTTGTTAAAATTCGTCTCTATGTATATATTAGATTATTGGATAATAATAGGATAATATTTTAAGAAAGATAAATATTTCATTTACGTGTGGATATAATTTTTAAAGTTGAGTTAAAAAATAATTCTACATCATAATATAAAATATGTTTTAATTTACTTAATTTCTAAACTAGGCTGTTAGATAATGTGTGTAATGAATAATAGACTTAAAATATATAGTTGAATTTAAAATTATATAAATACGAAAAAATATATATATACATGGAAAAAAAGAGCAGGACAATGTAAATGTATAATTTTACATACATAACCAATTTTTAAAAAAATCTACTTTTATATATTAAAAGATCATCTCAGAGGCAAAAAGAACCCAAAAAGTGTTCATGAAATTACAACTTTACCCTTGTATGTATTATATAATGTACAGTTACATATAATAATATTTATATATATATAGATTATCGAACAAAATTTTTAATTTAAATAGGGTTGGGTTAGGTCGGCTGAAATATATAAAAATGATATGCAACCATTAAAATCGGTTTGAAATTTTTTTAGACTCAATTAAGTATCAGGTTTTCTTTGTCGTCTTGGTTGGTTGAAAAAGGGGCTGAGTATATTTTGTTCATTTTAACCGGTTCGTAAGCCAATTTTTGACCGATTAAACCAATTTGTGCCCGGTTAATCCAAATTATATGATTTCTATAAAAATTGATTTTCCGATCAAATTTTAACACATTTGGATTGATTAGTCACCGTCTAGCGGTTAATCGCCAGTGTTTAGAACATATATTATACATATAAATACAACTGAGTCTACACAGATGTTAAATTATTTAAGTATATTATGATTCATATAAGATCAAACACAAGATAATTTATAATTCAAATATTAAAATCGCATGAGATAGAATTTTATGGTTGTGTTAAAAAAATGATTTTAAATTACATATATATAAATTTTCAATTTGTGTAATTTTTAAACTACGATCTTAGATATTTTATAATTAATACTAGACTAAACATATACAATTGAGTTTAAAAGGGTACAAATATGTACATATGAAGGAAAGAGTAAGACAACTTCAAGATTGACTTTTACATAAAATAAAGAAATTTTATAATGTGTTCACTTTATAGTCTTACCTGAATGACCAATTTTATATTTTATAAATATACTTTTATTTCATTAAAATTATATTACTTTACATACGTCTTATGCACGAAATTAAAAGTAAGAAATTTTATGATGTATTTAAAGTATATTCGTACATTTGTGATCAATATTATATTACAAATGTATTGTTATTTTATTAACAATACATGAGTTTACACACATTCATTTTATATACGGAGAACTCTGATAAAATAACCATTTAAATTATCTTGAATTTTTAAATTTGATAAAATTCATTTCACGACAGTCAAAACTAAACTAATATTTTGAAGATTAAAAAAATCATTTTATCTTTATCTTATAGAAATTTATCCAAATTTTATGAAATCTTATTCAATTAGAAAAAAAATATATATAAATATTATGCATATATAATATAAATTCAAAATACTATCATTTACCATATTTACAAAATTATTTTGATATGTATATATATTGGTGCAAATTTATTTTTTCAGTAAATAAACAGGCCCGTGCCTCGCACGGGCTTTTACGCTAATTAGCCATTGGAATCCTATCCCCCTTCCTCTGTGGAAGTCTCTATTTGTGTCTTATTCCTCTTGGATGTACACACGAATTTGTTTCATATTTTATAATTTAATATTTGCTCAAGTGTTCATGTGATTTTCTATAGTTCTGATTGTTTGAACTCTAGATCTATCATATGTTTTTTAAAATTTTAATTTCAACACCAATGGATAAAATTTCATCTTGGTTTACGTACTTGTAATGCAATGTATTGGACGCTAAACCTATGATCAAATATATTTTTATCACTAAATGGATAAAATAATTTGATTTTTCTTAATAATTAAACACATCCATAATTCATTTCGTCACTGAACACACCCATAATTCATTTCATCACTGCTAAGTTACAATCATAAACATCTTATAAAGGGAATGAAAGAGATAAAGTTAATTGGTTCCCAAATGAATATTTTATGAATTTTGATTGGCAAAAATTGATGTAATAATTTATTTTTTGACCAATTAGGCAACCACCATATTTGCAGAAAGTAGAAATAATTACAGTTTTTGAGGTCAGTAGACTGTGTATGCGTCTGACACTGGCCATATGTTTTGGGACTATCTGTATCATCTGATCACCTCAAATGGCTTCTACTGCTCCTCCTCTGCTCAACTTCCTCTCACAAAAACACCCTCCTTCTTCTTCTCCATTTCTTAAAACCAACACCAAATCTTTGACCCTTTTCAGCAAACACAAACACCCTTTTCTCAGATCATCTTCAAAGCCTCACTTTTTTACATTTCACAAGTTGCCCAACAATCCTGCTGTTGCTGCTTTCAAACCCATTTTCAAGGTCAGCCCTTTTAACTGTTTATTATGTTTCTTAAGAATAACATCAATCACATACATTCAAAATGATATATGTATGTTTTGTTAGGTTCGAGCTTCTTCTTCTTCTTCCTCAAGTGAAGAAATCTCTGATGGTGATGCAGCTCAGGAGGTTTTCAATTGGCCTTCTGTGATTTTGCCGTATGTTCTTAACTTCTGTAGCTTTCGCAGTAATTAATTTCGATATCTTGTTTAATGTATCATGTATGAATATAAGCAATGTTTACAACATTGGTTAGTACTATTGGTCACATGTCTAAGTAGCATTTTAGCAGTATTGGTGTTGTTAAGACATAATGTACTTCTCGCATCAGAGCTCAGGTTATGAGAGGTCCTAAGTCTGTTTCCTACTACAAGAATATTTATTTCGAACACCGTGGTATATATTGATCCAAAGATGAGATATTCTCGACTCAAAATGGGCTTTCAAATGATGGGAATGTTAAGATAGATATGATTCTTTTAAGTACTTCTCCCAAGACTTTGAGGCCATGTTTGTTTCATGTATAACTCTATGATTTAATAGTTGCTTTTGTTATATCTCTTACAATTATTTCCCTTTTCTTGTATTTATTTTGCTATAGTACTTGTTAGTTATGTAGAAATAGTCTCTGATGGTTTGCTTCGATTGGCAACTTTTGCTCCGATAATTTCCTCTATATGTTTTCGTATAACTGTAATACCCCAATATTCTGTTTGGTTGGAGGTAATGAAATGTGATAGGAATGGAGTGAGTAAATATGAAGCTAACTAATGGTGGAAGAGAAGGATGAAACATAGAAGAGGAAAAAACATTAACTTATCAGCTTTGTGAAGGATATGTGAGTAGGAGTAGAAAATGAGCATTCATTTCTAGACTAGTGAATTTAAATTCTAGTTTAAGTTTCTTTAAATAAATTGGAGGAGTGTTTGGGAATTATTCATAAATGACCATACAATGATAAAAATTCCGACCAAATTGAGCGTAAATGGTTAAAAATTAAATGACATACTAGCGCGGTACTTTAGTAGCTCACCTCGAGGACCTGCATATATCTCTGTCTTCTGTTGATTACTGCTTAAATTTGTTCTGCTTCTTTATCCCAAACAGTACTAGCTCGTCTTGTATTGGGATATGTAGCCTTCATTTTGAGCGCGTTTGTCCACTATATGTATTACTGAGTGATTTTTGCAAATAGCATTTAATTTGTGTTAGCATTCTAATTTCTAAGCATACCGCTCCTCAGTTTATATTATGCTTACACCTAAAGCCTTGAACTATTTTGTATATCCCGACCTTTAATTCTATCACAAATTTATCAAGACTCAAGAGCCTTATGCCGAGTTGCCAATTAGTTTGTCAAATTTCATCCCTTCCAACTAAGATGAGCGGAAGAGGTGAAACATAAAAAACTACTAGTGCAGTTATTGAGTAGGTCACATGTGGAAACACATAACTATCTATCTGGCGTGATTACTGCTTAGATTTGTATACACTTATTTATCACAAACAGTACTAGCTGGTCATGGATTTGAGATTTGCAGCCATTCTTCTTAGCGCGATTCTTTTCTTTAATTTTTACCGAGTGTTTCTTGCATGTACTATGTAGCATTTGATTGGTATTAGCAATCCAAGCATACAACTCTTTCAATTTTTATTATGCTTAATCATAAACCCTTGAATAAAAATTTCTTTATATCCCCGACCATTTAAGTTTGTAAAACTTTATCCCGAGCCTTAATCCGGCCAATCTGTCTAATTTTTTTATTAAATGTTGGAATTTATGACTTGGAAATCATGTTATCTATAAGATTTGATTTAGGGAATTGATAAATAAGGTCCAATAATTGATATTTAAGCTCTAATGGACATGTAAATGACACAATTATCCACAATAAAAACAAAAACCAATGAACTTCATCATTAAGGAATCATGGATAGTCATGTAATTAAAATGTCTAAAAATTAAAGTTGGAGCTTAAATAGTAAAAACAGGAGCTTATTTATCAATTCCCTTGATTTATTGGTGGTATCATTCAAAAGAAATTGTTATTTTCATATTTAGTATATTAAATCATCTATATTTTATGTCAACAATACTTCCCATTGAATTGAATCTTAAATGTTTTGTGAAAAATATGTAGACAATTTAATTTGTGGGTGGCATCATACAAAACAAATGTTTCACACTCAGAAAAATGTTTTCTTGAACACTTGGTGAGTCAGGGTCAGAATATACATTTGACAAACTTAAAGGGTTGGAATATACATTTGACAAATTTAAAGGGGAGGGAATAGCGGGATAAATTTAAATTTATATCATGTCCTTATGTTTACACAAAATATTTTCAGTTCGTCTCCAGTTTCTTGTAGAATGATTCATATTTAATAAGTTTCCTTCTTTTAAGAAAAAAAAAGTCCCAAATGTAAATTTGGCAAAGAGCACGAATACATTTTCTATACATATCAATCCTCGAAAGGTAAGAGCTAGTATGTAAGTAGTAGAATAAATTTATGAAAATATAATGTTGAACTTGTAGACATTAAATCTTTTACTGAGCTTCTTTTTAATATTGCTTAATGTAGGGTTATTTATTGCAATGCAATTCTGAGAAAGTTTCATTTGTACACATAAAGTTTGAATTACGACTATGAATGACTAAGTCTTATAATGGATGGATCTGATATAAGATAGTAAAGGGGGATATCTTATAAATTTCTACACATGTATAATCTATCTTTATGAGGACTGCACTTTTGAGTCTTCAACCCTCCTCACTATTATCTCTTCTTTGTATGGGCATTAGTACAGCATACACAAGTCTCGGTATCTAATATGAAAAAGAATCTCGTTGAGTAGTCTCAACAATTTTTAGCTGGTTATCTGATTTCACTCCATATCTGGACCATCAATTGGTCCTTTACAATTCCAACTTTTCTCCCATATATAATCAATTATACTTGTTTATTCAGGTTTCTATTCCCGGCTTTGGGCGGTTTATTATTTGGCTATGACATTGGTGCAACCTCTGGTGCTACCATCTCATTGTTGGTACATTTCTAGTCTATTTACATGCTTTTTAACTGTTCGTGTGAGTTTTATAAAACCAAATTCCTGATTCTTTGGGAGGGATTATTGCTGGAACTAATTATTCTCTAAACGGTTTGCAGTCACCTGAGCTTAGTGGCACCACTTGGTTCAATCTTACATCCATCGAACTTGGTCTTGTGGTATATGCTTTGTGCTGAGTTTACCTCAATACTTGTATTCCAATTCCTGTAGTGCATTATTTCATCAGTGGTAATTAACTTAATTTTATACATGAATGTAGGTCAGTGGTTCCCTTTATGGAGCTCTTCTTGGTTCCATCCTTGTCTACCCAATTGCAGATTTCATTGGTTAATCTCACCCCAGTAATTTATTATCTGAATAAGGTGGACATTTTTCCTCTATGCTGCTTACCTTCTTGTTTTATTTCCATTTGTTTGAAAACTTCATGAAGGGAGGAGGGGCGAGCTTCTCATAGCAGCAGCCTTATACCTGCTGGGTGGTTCAGTAACAGCCTACGCTCCAGGTCTTGCTATTTTATTAGTAGGCCGTCTACTCTATGGCCTTGGAATTGGTCTGGTAAGCTCATATGTAACTATCTCTGCTTTTATAATTTAATTTTGTTCACCCTGGAAATTATAAGCACCTTCAGTCTTCAGATTTGATTTATTTTACATTATTTAACAGGCAATGCATGGGGCTCCCCTCTATATAGCAGAGACTTGTCCATCTCAAATTCGCGGTACTCTGATTTCATTAAAGGAAGTCTTTATAGTGTTTGGCATACTGGTATGATATATTACACGTTTTAGATTTATTCCATACGTCCGATCAGCAAAAGTTTAGATGTGCTGGGTAATTTAAATTTTCTGCAGTTGGGATATTTTGTAGGTAGCACTCAGATTAATGCAATTGGAGGATGGCGTTACATGTTTGGATTTAGTGCGCCAGTAGCTGTAATTATGGGATTTGGCATATGGAGTCTACCTCCTTCGCCACGTTGGTTACTTCTTAGAGCAGTTCAAGGTGTAGGCTCACTCGAAGTGTACAGGAAGAAGGCTATACTTGCTTTGAGCAGACTTAGAGGCAGACCTGCTGCTGACAGTGTTTCCGAAAAACAAATTGATGAAACACTTGTTTCATTAAAAACGCAATACAATAGTCAAGAATCCGAGGGAAATTTCTTAGAAGTAATTCAAGGGCCAAGTCTGAAAGCATTTATAATTGGTGGAGGTTTAGTCCTTTTTCAACAGGTAATTCTGCTATTGACCTGTATTTATATGTATTTCCTTTTCTGGGTGTTAACCTGAGCATTCTTGAGACATATGGAAGGTTTTTCTAAATTTGAAAGCTGACTTTTCTTCTTATTGGGACAGATCACTGGGCAGCCAAGTGTTCTGTATTACGCAGGTTCAATCCTTCAGGTAATTAATGTTTGAAAGTCAAAATTTTGACTACCGGTTTTTATTAATCATCTTTGCGATGTTCAATACTTTTTATATTCATTTCCAAACTTTCTGAAGACTGCTGGATTCTCTGCGGCTTCAGATGCAGCACGAGTTTCGGTTATTATCGGTGTCTTTAAGGTATGTGCTCTGAATATGATTTCAAAGTATAGAAAAGTTTTTTCATACTACATCCCTGTCAGTTATAATTATTTAATTGTTGGTATTTATGTTTTATGTGTCACAAGTGTCGTTATGTATCATACATTGAATTATTTTTCTCATTATGTTGTGCAGTTACTGATGACAGGAATAGCTGTATTAAAAGTTGACGACCTTGGTAGAAAGCCTCTGCTGATTGGAGGTGTCAGCGGAATTGTATGTGCTATTCCCGTTTATACTCCTTGTTTCTTTTGGCTCTCCAGGTCTTTTTATGGTTTGCACTTCATGTTCAGTGTCTTGATTATTTTCTCTTTTTATGCACCACAGGCTATTTCTTTAGTTCTCCTTTCGGCTTATTTTAAGTTTCTTGGAAGCTACCCAGCTGTTGCTGTTATTGCACTGCTTCTATATGTTGGCTGCTACCAGGTATATGCTATTTACATGAATTGCGTGAAAAACAAAAAAAAGATGTTGATGGTAGATTTCTAATAAAAATCAATGTGAAACATCATACTTTAAACAGAAATGACTAATAACAGGTCTTCCTTGTTTGTCTTCTTCAAGAATTTCTAATTTGATCTTTTTTGTTCTCAAATGTAAATTGCTGTTGCAGATATCTTTTGGTCCAATTAGTTGGCTTATGGTATCAGAAATATTTCCACTTAGAACACGAGGAAAAGGGATTAGTCTTGCAGTTCTTACAAACTTCGGTTCAAATGCCATTGTAACCTTTGCTTTTTCGCCATTGAAGGTATGGAGCATAATACTGTATACTTATGGAATTGCCATAAACTGCTGACTCTTAGAAGTTTGTCCATCTTACCATATTTTGCAATGCAGGAACTTCTTGGTGCAGAGAACCTTTTCATACTTTTTGCAGCAATTGCTTTAATATCTCTGGCATTTGTCGTGATATATGTCCCAGAAACAAAAGGTCTGAGCTTGGAAGAAATCGAAACCAAAATCTTGAAGTGAAGGCTTGTCAACAGAACTATGAATAACTTCACTAACTTCCAGTCATTCAATTCGATTAAACCAGAGACTTCGATCCAATAATGGCATTTCATCTAGGCCTAATGTACATTGATATGGTTCTCGATGTACATGTAACCCCTGAAAATAACACATAAATTCGTAATGTATTTGTGGTGCTGGCAATCTTACTTTTCTTTTCTTCTTCAACTTCGATTCCTTTTTTCGTACTTGTATCAAATTACAGTTTATGTCTGGTATATATATAGTTTACGAGTAACTATATCCATTGTCATATATCATGTACTTTAGAACTGTAAATGGGTGAAAAATGTAAACTGATTTCATAATCTGTTAGGAGATCTTACAAAGGTACACATAGTTGACTTAACTATTTCTAACTAAGTGAAAAGACTAATCTACCCTTGTTATATAATTAACTATTTACAAGCTACACTTTAACAGCCTCCCTCAAATTAGCAGTTGGAAATTGATTTACAACTCCTAATTTGTTGAGTAGGTACTTCAATCGATGTGATGAAAGAGCCTTTGTCAGCAGATCAACAGGTTGTTGAAATGTAGAGAGATAAGTAGGCAAAATGAATCCTTCTTTAACTTTGTCATGAATTAGATGACAATCTAATTCTATGTGTTTCGTTCTTTCGTGCAGCACTGGATTTTCAGCAATGTGGATAGCTGAATTGTCATCATAGTACAGAACAATAGACCTTGGAATCTTAAAATGTAGTTCTGTAAGAAGGTTGAATACCCAGGTTACTTCACATAGAGCATTTGCTATACTTCTGTATTCTGCTTCGGCTGAGGATCTAGCTACTTTATTCTGCTTCTTGCATTTTCAGGAAATGAGAGAGTTTCCGAGCATTACACAATAGCCAGATAAGGATCTTCTAGTCATTGGACAAGATGCCCAGTCTGCATCTGTATACACCTTAAGAGTAAGTGAACTAGCTGCAGAAAACAGAAGTCCTTGTCCTGGAGCATTTTTAATATACTTTACCAATTTCAGTGTTGCATTTCTATGAACATCCGTAGGTGCAGCTAGAAACTGACTCACAGGATATGTGATGTCTGGTCGAGTGATAGTGAGATAAATCAACTGACCAACAAGTCTTCTATATGATGATGCATCTCCAGCAGACAAAGGCATACCAGTACTTGACTATAGGTTGTGTTGAGCTTCCATAGTTATAGTACTAGCTTTAGCTGTTAACATACCAATATTTGACAAAAGATTCATTGCATATTTTCTCTGATGAACATAGATGCCTGACTTTGACCTTGTAATTTCCAAACCAAGAAAATACTTCAAAGGACCAAGATCTTTCAGCTTGAAATTATCATTAAGATATTTCTTAAAGCAGTGATATGAGAGTTGCTTGATCCAGTTAATATAATATCATCTACATACACAATAACCATAAGGAATGCCTCAGATGTATGCTTGAAGAATAGAGAGTTGTCAGATTTGGACTGAGTGAAGCCATAAGTGAACAAAGATGCTGCAAATTTGTCAAACCATTCTCTAGGAGCCTGCCTCAAACCATAAAGAGTCTTTATGAGTTTGCATACTGGATGTGAACCATGAAAGGAGGAGGGAATAGGAATACCAGGTGGGATAGTCATGTAAACTTCCTCATGCAATTCTCCATTGAGAAAAGAATTATTGATATCCAACTAAGTAAGATCCCAATGTTGAGTGGCAACAAGGGCAAGAATCAATCTAACTGATGTCATTTTTGCAACTGGTGCAAATGTTTGAAAGTAATCCAGACCATGAGTTTGAGTGAACCCCTTTTCTACTAACCTGAATTTATACCTTTCTAAAGAACCATCAGCTTTGTATTTTACCTTGTAAAGCCACTTACAACCAACAGTTTTCTTGCCAGGAGGAAGTGAAGTTATAATCCAAGTATTATTAGCCTCCAAGGCATTGATTTCAGTTTGCATAGCAGCACACCAGTTAGGATCTTTAATGGCTTGATGGTAGTGAGTAGGTTCTAAAATTTTAGATGTGTCTGGAGTGACTAATGGGAGAGAAGGAATTTGAATTGTGGAATTGATAGAGGACTGAGGTTTAGAGAAGAGAGTAGGTAAACCTGTATAGTCAGAGATTTTTTAGGGAAGATGTTTAGACCTTATAGGTCTGGACAGATTAGGTATAGCAGAAGAAGTATTCTCATCTGAAGAGTGAGGTATAAAAGTTAAAGTAATGCATGGATATGAACTTGAACTAGAAGATGAATTGTCATGAATAGATGAATAAGTTTCAGAAATAGGTGATGTAGAAGTAAAGAAATCTGATTCAGTAGAATAGGTAAGATCAGTATCAACATTTGTAAGAAGAGGTGAAGGTTTTTGTTTAATAATAGGAGACAGAATGTCAATGAAGGATGGTTCAGTAGCAAACATAGCAAGAGACAGATTGTGATTTGAAGGGATATAAGGAAACACAGATTCATAAAAACAAACATCTCTGAAAACAAAGTGATGACATGTATCTAGATTCATAAGCTTGTAGCCTTTCTGATTTTGGGGATACCCTAAAAATATACATTTGAATGCTCTAGGGCCAAATTTATCTTTCATAAGAGACAAAGTAGATGCAAAACAGAGACACCCAAACACTCTCATATGATTATAAGAAGGTGTTTTATGTAATAGAACCTCATAAGGAGTTTTCTGATCAAGGACAGATGTAGGGGTTCTATTAATGATATATGTAGCAGTAAGAAGACAATAACCCCATAGATGAATAAGAACATTTGATTGAAATTTCAAAGCTCTAGCAATAGATAGTAGGTGTTTATGTTTACGTTCAGCTCTACCATTCTGTTGGGGAGTTTCTACACAAGAATGTTGGTGTATGATACCATGAGAGTCAAACAAAGACTTAACCTCTTTGTTGAAGAATTCAGTACCATTATCAGACATAATAGTTTTAACTTTGGACTGAAAATGAGTACTAATATAAGCAAGAAACTTCTGAAAAATACTACATACTTGAGACTTGTTAGACAACATATATGTCTAGGTGCACCTAGTGCAATCATCAATAATAGTAAGAAAAACATTACAAGTATGATAAGTTTTATGCCGGTAAGGGCCCCACAAATCACAGTGTAAAATCTCAAAAGGAACAGTAGCATGACTAGTACTATTTGGAAAAGAAGGTCTACTGTGCTTGGCAAAATGACACACATCACAAGGTAAGAGTTTGTGAGTACTAGCAGGAAATGAAATGGTTTCAATGTTTTTAAGAATGTGAATATGTATATGACCTAGTCTGGAATGCCATTTTTGACAATCAACAGCTTGAGCAGAACATGCTTGACTTGCTTGAGGAACACTAACAGACAATGAGAAAGAAGCTACATTTGTGGAAGATCTTTGAGCAGGAATAAGAAGTTTATAGAGATGACCATGAAGTTTACCAATCCCCTTCACAGTCTTCTGCAATGAGTTCTGTATAATACATAGATTTGAAAGAAATTGTACACCACATTTAAGAGTGGTAGTCAACTTACTAACAGAAATGAGGTTAAATTTGAAAGCTGGAACAAGTAAGACATCATAGAGAATTATGGCAGATGTTAAATGAATAGTGCCTTTCAATTTAACTTTTGTCTGAAAACCATTTGGAAGACAGATATCAATATTGCAAGACTTGATGTTGCTTAAAATATCATGACAGCATGTAATGTGATCAGTTGCACCAGAGTCTATAATCCAGTCAGTAGAGGTGTGACTATTTACCAGACACACAGATGTCATATAAGAGCAGGTATGAGAAGAAATACCTGATTAAGGTACTTCAGTAGAGCGAGAGGAGTTTACTCTCTGATTCAGCAAATTTAGCAACTGTTGATATTGTGCATTAGATAGAGCAGTGTTTGGAATAACTTCAGTAACCTGAGGACTTTCAGATGCTACACTTGAACTTGACTTATCAGTATATGTAGAAGAGGCTCCCTGAGTTTGAAAATTAGTTGTGACCTGAGCAATCACTTTATCAGTATTGAATGCAGTATTGAACCTTATTTTCGGTGGAAATCCAATTAGATGATAACACCTATCTCTTGTGTGATTTGTACCATTACAGTGAGTACATTCCAGGTTTCCTCTTTGACTATCTGATTTCCTGAAATCAGGTCTCTTATCATTCTTCACAAAATTAGGCTTAAAATTCCTGAAATTTCTTGTCTTAGCCAGCAAAGTAGCAGATTCAACTGCAGGTTGTGCTAGGTTTACATGATTTATCTGCCTTTCTTCTTGTTGAAGTAGTGCCAACACTTGAGTCAATTTTGGCATTGGACTCATCATTAACAATTGACCTCTTATATTTGTATATAGTTCATTCAATCCCATAAGAAACTGTGTGACTTTCATCATTTCATCATACTGTTCTAATTGAGACTTAGTTGTACAGAGACACACACATGTGCACTTAGGCATATTAGCCACATTCATGAAGTCATCCCATAGCATCTTAAACTTCGTATAATATGCAGAAACAGTAAGAGTATCTTGATGCAGATTATTCAAGGAACACTTGATCTCAAAAATTCTAGGGCCATTACTTTGAGAATATCTCACATGAATATCATTCCAAACATCAACAGCAAGAGGTATGAACATCAGACTAGATCGAATTTCTGGCATAATTGCATTTAATATCCATGTTATCACCATATCATTACACCTCTGTCAGGTATCAAAATATGTAGATGATACAGCCGGAATCTTAAACTTTCCATTAACAAACCCTAGCTTATTCTTTGCAGATAATGCAAGTGACATAGATCTTCTCCATTCATTGAAATTTTCTCCATTAAAAACAGTAGTTACGAGTATCAAACCTGGATGATCAGACGGATGCAAGTAGAGAGGATGACTTGATTCAAGAATGATTGAGTGATACTCGATTTCAAGATCAGACTCATTGTTAGTTTCCACATTTTCAGTAGCAATTTCTTCAATATTTGATATACTTTTGATGTCTCCGAAGTGTTCGATGAAAAAAAAACTGTGTATAAAACTCAATGATTTGATAAGACGGTGATGAATTCAACAATAATGTTGATTTGTTTGAGGTAATTTGATTTAATTTGTATTGTTTTCTGAAAAAAATGAGCTTCAAGATGGAGTTTTAATGGCGGAAAAACTGTAACTAACTCGATCTAAGAAGAAGATGAGTTAGTTATAGAGAGAGAAGTGGTTTAACCTTACTTATTTATAGAAATATATTATTAAACAATAATATTACCTATTTATAACCAATTACCTTTTTCACCTAAAATATATTATTTTTTTTATTTTTCTAACAAATTCCCCTACTTTTTCAAATATATCACGGACATTTAGCTTTTTTTAACTAAAACGTGTTAGTTTTTCTATTTTTCCTTACTAAAACTCCTCATTTTCCAAAAATATCACGAACAAACCTTTAGTTATTTATTTTTAAACATAATATTATAATTATTTTTTTAAAAGTTTACTTATTTTAACATGTCTACTTATTTTTCTTAACAAATGTAATTACTAAAAATATTAAAATATAAATAATCAAATACCTATTTATAACCAATTACCTTTTCAGCTAAAACACATTATAGATTTTTTCTAATAAAGTCCCTCATTTTCTAAATATATCACGGGAAATTGCCTTTTTCAATTGCCTTTTTCTATTTTTCTCACTAAAATCCATTCTTTTTCTAAAAATATCACGGACAAACCTTTTACTTATTTATTTTAAAACGTATTTAAATAATTTAAATTATTAAATTTTAAAACCTCATTTTCCAAAAATATCACGGGCATTTACTTTTTTAAACTAAATATATGTTACATTGTTTATTTTTTCATACTAAAACCCCTCTTTTTCCAAAAATATAACGAGCAAACCCTTACTTATTTATTTTAAAATATGTTTTAATGTTTTTAATTAATTAAAAGTGTTTAGCTATTTTTACATGTCTACATATTTTTTTAACAAATACAATTAAAATAATAATAATTAACAATCCGTGCATCACACGGGTTTTAAGCTAGTCAATACTATTATATAATAGACGAAACATTAAAAGTTTGGTTGGTCGGTATGGTACGTAGTGATTTTACTTAATTATCCTTACATGTATTTCATGTTTTTACTTAATTAACCGTACTTATTTATAGAAATATATTATTAAATAATAATATTACCTATTTATAACCAATTACCTTTTTTCCCTAAAATACATTATTTTTCTAACAAATTTCCCTACTTTTTCTAACATGACAATTACCTTTTTTAACTAAAACATGTTAGTTTTTCTATTTTTCCTTACTAAAATCCCCTATTTTCCAAAAATATCACGGAACAACCTTTAGTTATTTATTTTTAAACCTATAATATTATAATTATTTTTTAAAAATTAAAAGTTTGGTAGGTCGGTATGGTACGTTGTGATTTTACTTAATTGCCATTAACTGTATTTCGTGTTTTTACTTAATTAACCTTACTTATTTATAGAAATATATTATTAAATAATAATATTACCTATTTATAACCAATTACCTTTTTTCCCTAAAATACATTATTTTTTTCTAACAAATTCCCCTAATTTTTCAAACATGGCAATTACCTTTTTTAACTAAAACATGTTAGTTTTCTATTTTTTTTCTTACTAAAACCCCTCATTTTCAAAAAATATCACGGATAACCCTTTAGTTATTTGTTTTTAAACCTATAATATTATAATTATTTTTAAAAGTTTACATATTTTAACATGTCTACTTATTTTTTTAACAAATGCAATCACTAAGAATATTAAAATATAAATAATCAAATACCTATTTATAACCAATTACTCTAAAACACATTATAAATTTTTTCTAACAAAGTCCTTTCTTTTCTAAATATATCACGGGAAATTGTCTTTTTCAATTTACTTTTTCAAATTTTCTCATTAAAATTCATTTTTTCCCAAAAATATCATAGAAAACCCTTTACTTATTTATTTTAGAACGAATTTAAATGCTTTTAATTATTAAATTTTAAAACCTCATTTTCCAAAAATATCACGGGCATTTACCTTTTTAAACTAAATATATGTTTTATTTTTTATTTTTTCTTATTAAAACCCCTCATTTTTCAAAAATATAACGGGCAAACCCTTACTTATTTATTTTAAAATATGTTTTAATGTTTTTAATTAATTAAAAGTATTTAGCTATTTTAACATGTCTGCTTATTTTTTTAACAAATACAATTAATAAAATATTAAAAATATAATAATAAATTAATAATTAACAATCCGTGCATCGCACGGGTTTTAAGCTAGTATTATTAAAACCGAAACATTGAAAGTTTTGGTTTTCGGTTTTCGGTCAATTTTCGGTCTTTTATTTTATTTAATAAATAATAAAAAAAATATAAAACAATAGTAAGTAGATGATTGTTTTTATAATTAAAATATTTTTTTTCTAACAAAATCTACTATTTTTCCAAAAATATCATGGTAATTATCTTTAAATTAAAAATATTACATTTTATATTTGTTATCACTAAAATATCTGTTTTCCAAAAATATAAGGTGCAATCCTTACTTATTTATTTTAATACTCTATTTAATAAATAATAAAATAATATAAAAATAGTAACTAGTTTTGCCTTTTATAGTTAAAACATTTTTTTCTAACAAAATCTACTTATTTTCCAAAAATATCACGGACAATTACCTTTAAATTAAAATATATTACCTTTTATATTTGTTATCACTAAAATCTCTCTTTTCCAAAAATATCAAGTGCAACCCTTACTTATATATTTTAAAACCTATTTTAATACTTTTAATTATTTAAAAAAACTTACCTATTTTAACAAGTGAACGTATATTTTAAACAAATATAATTAATATAATTAAAACACATCTAAAAATATTACGGGCAGTTACCTTTTTTTAATTAAAACATGTTAGTTTTTCTATTTGTCCTTATTAAAAAAACTTACTTATTTTAACATGTCAACATATTTTTTTAATAAATACAATTAATATAATTAAAACACTTCTAAAAATATCACGAACAATTATTTTTTTAATTAAAGGATATTTATCAAAAATACCACTTTTTCAAAGTTTTTTTTTACAATTTTATCATCTTCTCAATATATTTGCAAAAATACTTTTTTTTGAAAAATATTTTGCGGAAATATTATTTTTTAGAAAATATTTGCAAAAATACGTTCTTTAACCAAATACATTGCATACCTGGTTGCAAACATTTGCATACCCTATACAGTTGCATATGTGGTTGTGGATTGTGAAAATCTTAAAAATTAAATTTGCAAGTGTGGTTGCTCATCATTGCAAACAGGTTGATTTGGTTGCAGAGGGTATTTTTGCAAATAAGATGGTATTTTCGCAAAATATTTTTTTTGAAAAGGTATTTTCGCAAAAGTATTTCTTGAATAGGCTATTTGAGAAAAAAACCCATAATTAAAATATGTTAGATTTTCTATGTGTCCTTATTATTAATATTATTTTATTATAAAATAATATTAATAATACCTTATTTATCTTCCTCAGCCCCATCTGTATTTTTTTTATATTTTTTTATGTTCCAATAATATTTAAATTTCTCATTTTATAATTTATCATATTAATTTTTACTTTTATTTTAATATTTTCCGTTCACATTAAATTTTTTAGTTTATTATTTTTTAAGGGTCGCTAGTTATAGGCTAGGATACATTAATAAACAAATTTAAGTGTTTAACTTACCCTAGGCAAGTTTTAAAAAATAATTATAAATTTGTCAGGAAAAGGGTCTTGACAAATTGTCACTATAGAAACTGCATTATTTAACCTGAATTTTTCTTGCATTATCTTGTATAGAAATTTGTATATTGCAAGAATGGGACGGTTCTGTATTGATTGTAAGGAGGAGGCTAAAATCTACTCAGAGAGTGCCACGTGTGGCTCAGCCAATCCCCATTGTGTGGCCTTAGAGAAATTGGCAAAGCAGTCCACATAATCTTTAGCTCTAAAGATTAAACAACAATGGCATGTAATTCTCCCTTATATATATGTATATTTTCATCTTTAAAGTCTCATATTTGGCTATATAAACAGTTGGTCAGTTGAGTTCAACTGATAGTACCAAAGAAGACCCTCCAGCCTCTTAAGTTTTCTTCAATGGCTTCCACCATTTCCCATGTTGGAGCTGTCAGCCATAACATGGTACTCTTATTTCCTCATTTTTCAACTACCCTTTTTGAATTGTTATATGTTAAGTTTTTCTATTTTTTGGTTGGTAATTTGCATCGATTTATCGTTCGAAAAGAAATGATTGTAAGATAAATTCTACCCACTTGTTAATCTGTGTGCATGATCTGAAAACTATTTAGTTGATCAACAATATTGGTATAGTAATTTATTCTTGTGATAATAAACATACTAGGTGTATCCCGCTAGTAGAGTACGCTAGTGCTGCTACTTCTCATCGTAGGACTCGTAAAATATATTTCGGTTAAAGTTTATGTACATTTTGTAACTAGTAATATCAATAGATTAGGTTTAAGACTTGAGTAATTTGTCTAGTTTTACGCTACAATGAGTTACTTAATCCCATACTTAGTCCTTTAAATGGTACTGTTAGAATATTATATTTGATTCAATTGGGGTCATCCTCTAACACCCGGAAGGCCCCAATTGGATCATATATAATATTCTAACAGGTACCATGTATATTTTTTGTCAGTTTTTAGTTCATTTGAGGGGACTATGTGATCCCATACACTCCATGGGAGTAAAAAGGTGTCTTCATTTTGTGCATGGGATAACTTAAAAGGATTGATTTTGGGTTCAAATACATTATGTGCTTCTAGTGTGAAACTGTAGCGATACATCATATTCCTAGTTTAGTACCTGGCAACGGTGAAGATTTGTGAAAATGTAATGATTCTGAATGATATATGTGTATATTTCTTGATTAGTCATGTTCTGCTATGTTATAAACAGTATTATATTCTCTTTTTAAAATGTGTACAAATAGAAGTTGACATATCAATTTAAGTAGGTCAACTTTAGGGTGAGGTATTTAGTTAGTGTAATTAAAGAAGATTAATAGTCTACTTAGCAAAAAAAAAAAGAAGAAGATTAATAGTCGTTTAGCAAAAAAAGAAAAGAGAATAACAGTCTTTTTATTTTGATGCAGTTGAGCTTGAACAGCTCTAGTGCAGGAGGTTCAGCCCCGACCTCAGCCTTCTATGGCAGCAGTTTGAAGAAGTTAAACTCCAGGTTCACTCACCAGAAGACTAGTGACTCTAAAACCTTTAGGATTGCAGCTGAGATTGATGCAGGGAAGGAGAAGAAAAAGGTGGACAAGTGGGCAGGACTTGGCACCGATATTTCTGATGACCAACAAGACATCACAAGAGGAAAGGGACTGGTTGACTCCCTTTTCCAAGCTCCATCCGGTGCAGGAACTCATGATGCTATCATGAGTTCATATGAATACCTCAGCACCGCACAAAAGACGTAAGAAGTTTACTAATAGAAAAATATGTATCAAATTTCTTGGTTTGTTTAGTTGTGGTCAGTTAGAGAAATTCAAATACTCACACACAAGCCTTCCCCAGTGCTTGAAGCCTCGACCTCTTGCAGATCAAGTTTCTTGTTAAAAATTTGGGTGTCAAGGTCTGGATCTGTTATTGATAATATGATGTTTCTTTTTTAGATATTCCATGGATAACAATATGGATGGGTTCTACATTGCTCCAGCATTCATGGACAAGCTTGTTGTTCACCTTACCAAAAATTACATGACCCTGCCTAACATCAAGGTACCTTCTCAACTTCACATCTTCATAGAATTATCAAACTTTATTAAAATTGAGACATTTACCTTGCTGCGAAAGAGTTGATTTGGTTTTTTAGACAAGCCTGAGGTTCTGCAAAATAGGTCGAGTCTGACCCAAGAAAGGGGCAAATTCTTTTAGCGTACTCTCATTGTAAGCTTGAGCTTAAATGCAGCTTCAAAATTAATATTTCTGATGCTCTAGCTCAAACACAATTTAAAACTGGACAATTTTTTTTTTTTGTTCAAGTTTGGCTTGATAAAAGTTCAAGTTGAACTGAACCGAACATGAATGAGTTACAGGTTTAGGCTCTTTTATTTTCGTGATTCTTACTATTGATATGTGTATGTACATGGCAGGTTCCTCTTATTCTTGGTGTTTGGGGAGGAAAAGGTCAAGGAAAATCATTTCAGTGTGAGCTTGTCTTTGCCAAGATGGGCATTACGTGAGTGGACTGCGATTCTTGTTTTCCTATCCATAAACATATTATAATTGTGACGGTCATAATGTACAGTTTGCTAAATGAATTTCAGCCCAATCATGATGAGTGCTGGAGAGTTGGAAAGTGGAAATGCAGGAGAACCTGCAAAATTGATCCGACAAAGATATCGTGAAGCATCTGATATCATCAAGAAGAAAGGAAAGATGTCCTGCCTATTCATTAATGATTTAGATGCCGGAGCTGGTAGAATGGGTGGAACCACCCAATATACTGTCAACAACCAGATGGTTAACGCGACACTCATGAACATTGCTGATAACCCCACCAATGTCCAGCTTCCTGGTATGTACAACAAGGAGGAAAACATGCGCGTACCAATCATAGTCACAGGAAACGATTTCTCAACATTGTATGCACCACTTATTCGTGATGGTCGTATGGAGAAATTTTACTGGGCTCCAACTAGAGAGGATCGTATTGGTGTTTGCATTGGGATTTTCAGGACCGACAATATTCCCGATGAGGCTGTTGTCAAGATTGTTGACACCTTCCCTGGCCAATCTATTGGTATGGATAAGTATGATATAATTTGCAAAGGATAAAAAATAAAACACAGGTTTGTGATTAACTTATTTACGGCGTCATGCAGATTTCTTCGGTGCTCTTAGAGCCCGAGTGTATGATGATGAAGTGAGGAAGTGGATTGGAGGAATAGGAATTGACGGTATTGGAAAGAAGCTTGTTAACTCAAAAGATGGACCCCCAACTTTTGAGCAACCCAAAATGACCGTAGAGAAACTTCTTGAGTATGGCCATATGCTTGTCCAGGAACAGGACAATGTTAAGAGAGTCCAATTGGCTGAGAAATATTTGAATGAAGCTTCTCTTGGATCAGCAAATGAGGACTCCATCAAACGAGGAGAATTTTACGGTTAGATACCTTCATCTTTACCCCACATTTCAGTGGATTTCTGATTTAGCATGAATTTATGATTTACTACCTAACACTCCCTCTTTTCGAAATTATTGATACATTTTTCTTCTATAGATACTTAAAAAGTTCGAAACATGTTATCAGTTTTAAACAACACAGTTTAAATATAAGATGTTATGTGCCTCAAACTACAGTTCTAAGCTAATGTTGGATTGTACTTGGAAAACATATACTTAAAAGTTCGATGTTGTAATATCTTGCTAATTTTGAAATTCACACTACTTAAATTCTATTTTCTTTATTATTCTTTTGGCTCGAAATTTTATTTTTTTCTGGATACAGGAAAGGGACAATGATTTTTTCTGGCTACAGGAAAGGCAGCACAGCAAGTTGCTGTTCCAATCCCAGAAGGTTGCACAGACCGGAACGCAGAGAACTTTGATCCAGCAGCTAGGAGTGACAATGGTACCTGCCTGTACTGAATACTAGGTTTACTATATTTTGTTAGGACGTCCCCTTTCACTACTATGAACAAATATTTATATTGTGACTCTGTGTACTGAAACTTTGTTTGAGTTTGATCTTTCTGTTTTTTCACATAATCTCCCAATAAAATTTTATGTTTCTCGTGTTGATGTTATATACTGACATTGATTCGTTTCATTCATCATTGACAAAGACAAACTTTAGAAAATTATCTCTATTCGCCTCTTTAATGTAGGGTTCAACTTCGGAAGTCAAAACTGTTAAATAATTTAAGAAATGCCCTTTTATTTGGAATCCTGAACTTCTTCGGAAGTTCAGACTCCCCTTATTTTAGAGAGTTGGTAATGTAGAAACACAAAAACCCCCTGCTTATGTCAGTCTTACAGTTCTGCTTCAAGATCTCCGGGATCAAAAGTTTAAAAACAGAAATAATGGCAGAGGAAAATTGGCAGCATTTATCAACACATAATCATGAGAGTTGGTATTTTCACCCAACTCAAAATATGTATTTGGACCTCAAGAATCTTGTCCCTAAAGGATTAAATTCTGCCGTTCTGAAAAGGCTAGCGGTGCAGATTATTGCTCATTTGCCTTTCATCTGGTTATCCTGGAATAATATCTATAAAATTATATTCCTATTTCAAGCTGAGCTTATAGTGAAATGGGCCTTTGAGAAAGGGAGTGTGTATTCACTTAATCATGTTAAGCACTCCTAACACTTGGTTTCCAGGGAGATGGTCACAGTCTGTGCAGAAAAAGGTTTATATTATTACTGAGATTCCTGAGGTGAAACTGTTGCGAATACATTAAGCAGTGAAGAAAATTGACCTGCATTCGGTGAAATACTTGCATTAATTGTCACACACAAGAGAAAATCTCGTTCAAAAGCTATTTAGTTGGCTTGAAGTATCAATCCTTTGCTGTCTTCCTCATGAACTACAACATAAGTTAGCAGCATATGTTGCAAGTTGAAAAACCAAGAAAAAAAAAACCCAGTAGATGTGTTTGTTTATGTTTTAATGGCTTCTGCTAAAGAAATTGCAAAACTCTTACCTGCATGAGAACTCTTGAGCATGGTGAGAACAGAAGTGGGATTGACGACTAAGTACTCGACCCATCCTTATTTTCCAGCGACTGTAGGCAAATGGTGTCAATGCATAAGTCTACAGGTCTAAAACCGATTGTTTGAGTTGCATCAGAAGCTGCACCATATGCAGTGCCAGCTTCATGGTCACTAGAATTAGTTCCACCTCTTCTTTCTTGACTTCATTTCTGAGCCACGAGGATCCTGCTTTGCAGTCCCTTTGTAGTTCTTAGGTGCCACCACTGACCTGTGCACTGAACACGAAAAGCTAGTGAGGTCAAACTTAAATCCAGGAAATATTTGATCATTTATTTCATCCAAGTAAACATTTAAGAGATACGATAATCCGACTATATTTGAGTACATGGGGATCCAAGATTTTCGGAGAATTCTCCTCTTCATCTTTATGATCATCCAAGTTAACACCCCAAGAAGGCGTAAATTGGCAGCTATATGAGTTGGTATTTTGGCTTTGTCCTTTCTTGATTACGAGGGAATGCCACCACTTTGTGCTTTTTTCTTCACTCTTGAGATGACTGTTAAGTTTCTTAAGATGTTAGAGAGTGTGGTTAATTTTAAATTGTATCGGCTTTCTTTTATAAAATAAAATGCATTACAAAGATACTTACAAGCAACTGCCTTCCTTTCTCAAAATAATTTTCTTTGTATAAAACAAAGAGGATTTGAGAATTACATTAAAATTAAATCAGCTTAATAGATCTAGGATACCAGATTATGCATGTGTTCTAAATAAATTTAACAGTCCAGCCTCTGTCCACTCAAGTCATCCTGCGCACTAAGGAATCTCCATCTCCAGTCCAGCCTCGTCAAAATCATGCATTGCCATCTTGTTTACTTGTTTACCAACAAGTTTTATGGAAGTTTATATGTAACCTTAGAAGTTAGAACTTATCATCTGCCTTGTTTCTTTCCCCTATGCCATGCTTCAAACAACGGTTTATCTCATATTCTTCCACTGAACTTGAATTGGAGAATGTATCTGCCTTTTAACAATGAAGACACCACCATAAAAAGAAATAAACATCTTAAAGGAGAAGATGTCTCGGGATTTTACTAATGAAGAGACAGACTATCATAGTAAAATGGTAAAAAGAGATCTAACCATTTCCAGAACCCATAAGTATAAAGTTGGTCGTCTTGTATGAAATGGTTATACTCTGTATGAGGCCATATCTTGCTGTATCATCTTTCCTCCAGGAAAAAAAAATTGATGATTATCTTGCATTGGTTATTGTTGGAAGAAAATACCCACATCTCCATCATTGTTCACCTTCTAAATCAAGCATCTCCAGCTATTACTGGGGAAGCGGATTCTCCACTGCCGCTCAACAACTAAGCAACAATCTGAACTTAACTCATGACATAATTTCAGCCCATGATTATGAAAGTGAGTTGATGTTAGCCATAGCCACATATTCTATTGCTGTGGGAACGGAGTCCATTTTTGTTCGATAATATCCAACTATAAGCAGGTTGCTTCTTTACTCCCTTATCATACATAAGATTGCGCAATCCTGCAGCATCATCCCAATATCCTCCAGTTGCCAAAACATTTGATATAAGTACATAGGTTGAATCATCATTGGGACAAAGCTCTTTGAGCTTTGGTGCATTACGTATAGCAATTTCCTTGTTTCCATAAAGCTGACAAGCACTTAGCAATGCTTTATAGACTGTGGGTCCTGGTTTTATCGACATACTATTTATAAAGGATTCTGCTTCATAAATATAACCAGCTCTAGCATATAGATTCACAACACAAGCATAGTGTTCAACTTTAGGTGGATCAAGGGAATCGTCATTTCTCATCATATCAAAATACTCGAGACCCTTCTCCAGCAATCCTTCATTACTACAAGCAGTGAGCACTGCAAGAAATGAGGTCAAATCAGGTTTAATTATGGTTCTTCTCATTTGTTCAAACAATTCAAGAGCTTTTCTACCATATCCATTATGAGCACAACCAGCAAGTAGTGAATTCCACGAAATTACATCATGTTCAATTATTGAAGAGAAAACCTTTTCTGCATCAGCAATTCTTCCACATTTTGCATACATCGAAACAAGCCCATTTTGTACGGACAAATTAGAGGCATAACCAATCTTGAAAACTAAACCATGAGTTTGTATCCCTTCATCAAGTGCAGCTATATTTCCCATAGCTTTTAAAATGGCCACTAATGTAAAGACATCAACATTAATGCCTCGGTGCCTCATCTTGTAATAGCACACAAGAGCTTCCTTGCCCTTCTGCAATTTGGCAAGCCCGGCAATAACACCATTCCACGTTATTTGGTCCCATATTTTTACAGTTGAGCAAATTTTGAGAAAGTCCTCAGCATTGCTACTCTTTGAATACATAGTCATCAGACTAACTGATAGGTAATGATTAGATTCCAAACCTTGTCGAATTACATGACAATGTACTTGCTTAAAATGATCAAAATCACTTGGAAATGTAAATGAAATCAACAAACAATTGTAAGTCAAAAAATTTGCTCCAACACCCAACCGTAACATACTTCTAACCAAAATCATTGCTTCATCAGGTCGCTGAGCTAGCGAATACCCACTAATCATCGACGTCCAAGTAACAACATTTTTATCAATCACTCCATCAAACACTCTCCTCGAAGCCTCAACATCATAACTTTTTAAGTACATTTCAATCAAACTAGTCCCCACAACAACATCCGACTCAAACCTCGATTTCAAACACAACCCATGAACTTGAGCCCCAAGTCTCCCATCCTTCAACTGTGCACACCCAACAAGAGCAGCCGAAACACTATGTAACGTCGGACCTCGACCCATATTCAGCATTACAATAAAAATCTCAATAGCCATTTCAGGATCATGAGCATTCACATACCCACTAATCAAAGAGCTAAAAGTGACCACATTTCTGTGAGGCATTTCATCAAACAGCTGTTGTGCACACAAAATCTCCCCACATTTCCCATACATATCAACAAGAGAAGTGGTGACATACACATTTGAACAAAAACCCATCTTCAAAACAGTGCAATGAAGCTGAATGCCCAAATCAAAAGCCCCCAATTTTGCAGCAGAAGATATGAACTCAGTAAAAACATATGGTGAATCATCTTCATCAACATGTATACATTCATGGGGTGTGTCTAAATCAACACAATTTGAGGTAATTTCATTGTGGGTAAATGGGTATTGAAGAATCTTGGATAATGATGAATCTTGATTTGTATAGAACAAACGGGGTGTTAAAGCGCGGGAAAAGATGTGATTGGTTGATTTTGTAAGGTGTCGAATGTTGTACCACCTTAACAACGGTCGAAGCATTTCAATGTTTTAAGTTATGGCTAGTTTTCACATTTCATGGCAAGTTTGTGTACATACAAAGTAACAAAGATGTTAGGGAGATAATTAAAACTCACAGAACATACAAAGTTGGTGTCATGACTTTCTCAAGTACATAGTTAATCTCATTTAAGGTACGGAAACGGGACAATGGGACTCAATTAAACATTTGATAGATAAAATAATAATTTCGTAGTAAACTACTATAATAATGGTAGAATCCTATTATGGGCCTGTTTGGGTTGATATACTTATGCATTAATAATTTATAACTTATAAATTGATAAGTTGAAGGTTAGAATTATCAACATTTTACTTAACTTATCAACTTATTCTTTGATTTCTTTATTTTTCTAATATTTTATATTTTTACATTTGTGTTTTTAAATATTTTTTTAATTTAAAATATAAGTTTTGAAATCATTGTATTTAAAAATTATTTTTTCAAATTTAATTTAGCAAATTCTTCACTAACTTATAAATAAATTTATCCAAACACCCGTATAACTTATAAGAATTCATCAACTTATCACTTATATGACACTTACTCATTTTAAGCTATAAGTCAACTTTTTTGTGATAGCCCAAACACGCACTATAATTGCATTCCTTTTAATACAAAATTTATAGAAAAAATGTCTATATCATAATTAAATTAATAAAAATTATCTTTATTAATAAACGAAATTCTTTAATATATAATTAATACATCGATACAAAATTTGGTTCAATTCTTATTTTGGTTTCATCAATAGATTCCTATCATTTCCATACAATTCTAATTATTTTTACAATTTTTTTATTATTGATCAATTTATACAAATTTTCTCGGGTCCGTGCTTCGCATGGTAACTCTAAATTTAATTGAATTTGTCAAGAATAAATGATATCTTTTTTATATATAAATAAACTTTTTTCACTTTCTGACTTTATATATGTCTATATTGTTTTGTACATATATATTACAAATTATGGGTCATGTTCCTTGTAGAACCATTAACCTTAGAACCCTTAAAACTCTATCTTATTTTTTAAAATAATATATATTTATTATATGAAGGTCATGGGTAAAGTTGTCCAAAAACACAAAATACATAATTTAGAGCTAATTAATATTTTATTAACGATAATAATCATACATCGATATCGATCACAAAATTCTCCATCATCATCATAAAATTTCCCCAATTATTTTTATCATTTTTTGTGAAAATATTCAAGTTATTGTATAAACACAATATCAGATAACAGTGTTCAGCAGCTGAACATTTAAATACAAGTAAGTTCAGCTGCAGAACTTTAAAATTTATGTGTTTGATTTCAAATTCGATTGCATGACTTTTATGTTCAGCGGTAGAACACGAAAGTTATGGTATGAAAATAATATGAATAACATTGTTCAACTGCTGAACATTATAAAAATAATCAAGTTCACTTGTAGAACTTTGTGGAAAAAAGTAAGTTCAGTTGTAGAACTTTGAAGTCCATATGCATAACTTTTAAAATTCAGCTGCAGAACATTGTATTTATACTATGAAACAAAATAGATTCGGCAGTAGAATCCTTTTATTCCAAGAATACCCTTATAAGATTTTGTATATAAAAATGAGTTAAATCTGAACAGTTGATCTAGTAATAATCCAACGGCTTATAACAATTCTAAAGTTCTTTTTTAGTGATTGGTTCTCTCTTGAGCCTAACCCTATAAATTATTTATGACATTGTTCTATTTAAATGAGACCCAATATTTTAGCAACGTAACGCTAAATAATCATAAATTTTTTTTATAAACATGACAAAATGAAAAATTTAATTGGTGGAGTCATTATGCGGTGGGATCATTTCATTTATTTTTTATACAACTAATCAGATGATGATGATGATATATGGATTTTGATAACTTTTATAAATATATTTTTAGGATTCTAGCATAAAAATGAAATAAAATGATATCGCATATTATTTGACACATCCCGCGTATTATTTGACACATCTGACACACCATTGACCTGTTATAAATAGTATGGCATTAAAGTAAGTTATTAACTTCGATGCCAGGAGGAAGTCGAATCATATTTCGTTTCTCGAAGGAGATGATGGTGTAAGAGTTGAAACGAAGGAGGAAATGGGTATTATCGTGCAGGATTACTTTTTAAAAGTGTTCGGGGAAGTAGGGGGAACAAATGAGGCAAGACACATGAGCAGCTCGAGAAGGGTGACAGGAGAACAGAATATTGAGTTAACAAATGAAGTGACTTTCGAGGAATTTTCTGAGGCTGTGAATCAAATGCACCCGGATAAAGCGAGTGGCCCTGATGGGTTGAACCCTGCTTTTTATCAGAATTTCTGGAAAGTGATGGGGAAAGAGGTTTATGAATGCTGCAAAGGATGGCTGCGAGGTGAGGCATTCCCAGCTGATTTAAATAGTACTAACGTGGTTTTGATTCCTAAAAAAGAAGGTGCGTGTCATATGAAAGATTTCAGGCCAATAGCGCTTTGTAACGTGTTGTATAAAATCTTGGCTAAGGTGTTGTCGAATAGGTTGAAAACCATTCTACCGGACCTCATTACCGAAAAGCAATCAGCTTTTGTTCCAGACAGAAGCATTACAGATAATGTTATTGTGGCTTTTGAGGTTGTTCATCATATGAGAAGAGGAGGGGCTAGGGACGAGGGAGAGGTTGCTCTTAAACTGGACATCAGTAAGGCCTATGATAGAGTAGACTGGGGTTATTTGAAGAAACGGATGGAGGCTATGGGTTTTTGTGAAGTTTGGATTAATTGGGTCATGAGATGTGTCACGACTGTTGCATATAATGTTTGTCTGAACGGTGACTTAATTGGGCCAATCTATTCTAAACGAGGACTCCGGCAAGGAGATCCTCTGTCTCCGTATCTTTTTCTTCTGTGTGTTGAGGGTCTTTCTAGTGCAATAGATGAAGCAGCTGAGGGCGGAAGAATTCATGGTAGCCGTATTAGTATAGCTGCTCCGGAGGTTACTCATCTGTTATTTGCGGATGATAGTTTTCTGTTCTTCAGAGCAACAGTGGAGGAGGCTACTAATGTGAAGCAAATTCTAGCTAATTATGAGAATTTATCGGGGCAATCTGTTAATTTTCAAAAATCAGGGGTGATGTTTAGTTCTAATGTCAGGAGGGACAAGTAGGCAGAGCTGTCGGCGATTTTGGAAGTTCATAATGATATTTCAAATAGTAATTATCTTGGTCTCCCTTCTCTAGTGGGAAGATCAAAGAAAAGGGTGTTTGGGTTTCTAAAAGAAAGAGTGTGTAAACGAATTCAAAGTTGGGAGGCGAAGCCTATATCTCGAGCAGGAAAATTAATTCTCATAAAAAACGTGGCCCAGGCAATCCCCTCTTACAGTATGTCTTGTTTTCTTCTTCCAAAGACGATGCAACAGGAAATTGAGAGGTGTTTTAATAGGTACTGGTGGAGTTCAGGTGCAGGTCGTAACAAAGGAATTAATTGGCTATCTTGGGGTGTTATGAGTATGAGTAAAAGTAGAGGGGGCCTTGGTTTTCGAGATTTGCAGGGTTTTAATATTGCCCTACTTGGCAAGCATGTATGGAAATGCTTGGATAAGCCGGACATGTTAGTATCTCGAATTCTTAAAGCAAGATATTTTCCTGATTGTAATATCTTAAGGGCAAACAAAGGGCAGGGGGGAAGTTATATCTGGTCAAGTATCTGGCAAGCTAAAGAGGAAGTGAAAGCTGGTTTTAGGTGGATTCTGGGTAATGGTGATGATATTGTGGCTACTAGAGATCCGTGGTTGAGGTTAAAACATGATTTTTGTGTGGAAAATGATCACAAGTATGTGGGAAGGGAAGAGAAGGTGGCTGAGTTGTTCTATACAGGCACGAAAAGCTGGGATGTGGAGAAGGTTCGAGGTTTGTTTACTGCTACAGATGCTAATGCTATTTTGGCAACGTTTGTGCCGCAACGTCTAGTGGGCGATCGAATAGCATGGATCAAGTCAAATGATGGTTTATATAGTGTGAAGACTGGGTACCAATATTGGCAAGAAAGAAGCAGTGTGAACCTGGGGGCTTTTCCACAGTCTGAGGGTTGGAAGAAAATCTGGAAGTTACCAGTTCCCCACAAGATGAAAGTGTTTCTTTGGCGGTTCTGTCGAAACAATATTCCTGTGCGTAATAGGTTGAGATCAAAAGGTGTTCCAATAACAATTTTGTGTCCGTTCTGTAATGCTGATGTGGAGCATCTCACCCATGTGTTTTTTTATTGTATTTTTGCTGCAAGCTGTTGGCATTATAAAGGTCTACAATTTGATACGAGTATGTTGGAATCAGCTCCAGATTGGTTGCTGTCAAAACTGGTTTCAACGGGAACTGAGGATATTGTAAACATTTGCACTATTCTTTGGGGTGTGTGGTTTTGGAGGAATAAGAAAGTGTGGGAGGGAAGGACAGTTTCAGCTTCAGTTGCTATGGAGGGGAGTTTCAATACGTTGCGTGAGTGGAAAGAGTCCAGAGAAGTAAGGAGAGGGAATCATGGCTGTGTGAGTGCAACGCATGTCGAGAAGAGTAAACGGTGGCAGAAACCTCCAATTGGTGCTCTGAAATGTAATGTTGATGCTTCCTTTTTTCCAGGGGCGAGCACCTTCTCAGTAGGAATGGTTCTCAGGGATAGTAGGGGTGATTTTGTGCAGGGCAAGTGTATAACTCTGTCGAGTCCAGCAACTGTGTTTGAAGCGGAGTGCATTGGTGTTCGGGAGGCTCTTTCATGGATACTTGCAAGGGATGATGTTTGTGAAGTTTTGGTGGAAACAGACTCGTCACTTACAGTAGATGCCATTACTGGAAATAAGGAATATAGACTGGAGGTTGGACATGTGGTGGATCAGTGTAAGCTTATGCTTCAACGATATCCACGTATCAAGGTTTCTCATATTCGGAAGCACGCGAATAGGGTAGCTCATGTTTTGGCTAGAATTCCCTGTTTAGTTAATTGCTTCAATATTTTTTCATCTGCCCCGGATCTTTTGGTGGAGACTATTGTGTTTGACAATTCTTATTAATGGAAGCTGTTTTCTTTGGTTTCAAAAAAAAAAAAAAAAAAACATGTTCTACAAAAATTGTAATGACTTGTGCCATGTGCCACTATAAATACCAACACCGAATACAAAACCTACATATTTAAATTTGATTTCAAATAATAAGATTAGGGTAGGACGAAGACCTGTAGGTTTCAAGGCAAAAAAAACCCCTCACAATGGCCACGATCTTTGCTGCTGGAACCCAGCTAGTTCCACTTCCCCTCACTCCTCCTTTTCCTCCTCCATCCTCTAACCGCAGTTCCTCTGTGGCGGCACGGCCTTCTCTTCCCGTCATTAGTTGCTCTTCCACTAGTCAAAACCCTAGCACTCCCTCCTCTAAACCAAACCCTAACACCCCCTCCAACAAATTATCTGTTCCTCTCAACTCTCCCTTGGCTCTCACCGCTGTCGTTGTTGGCTCCGGCTTTCTCATTCATCGGTTCGCCAATGGTGGCTTTGGCAACTTTGGCGGAGGAGGTGGTGGTGGCGGAGGAGGTGGTAGTGGAGGATCTGGGGGAGGGGGTTTTTGGTCTAGATTGGTGTCTTTTTTCGCGCCCAAGACAAAAGCGGAAGAATCACAGCCAGAGGAGTGGGATCCTCATGGTTTATCTGACAATGTGGAGCTAGATATTAAAGAGCTTAGTGAATTCAAGAAATATAAAGTTTCCGATGTTACATTAATTGATGACTTGACTTCGAAAAGTATTGTTAGTGATGATCCTTTTAATGAAGTATTTACAATTAAGCCTGGTGATATTTATACCAAATCTCAAATGCAAGAAAAGCGCGAAGAGTTTGCCAATTGTGGTATGTTTGAAAAGGTAGATTTCGGAAGCAAGACTAAGCCGGATGGAACGATTGGGATCAAGGTTTCTTTTGTGGAAAACAATTGGTCTGCTTCTGACAAATTTAAGTGTATAAATGTAGGTTTAATGGATCCATTGGAATCTAGAACGCGGGATAAGGACGACTCTTGGGAGATGAATATGAAGAATTTAGTGGCTCACATGAGGGAAAAGTGGAATTACAAGAAGAGGATAGATAGGTCAAGGCCTTGTTTGTTGCCGGATACAACACACAGAGAAATTTTGGATATGATAGCCGGAGAAGGGCAGCTGAGTGCTCGGTTATTGAAGAAGGTTCGAGACAAGGTTCATAGGTGGTACGAGGACAATGGGTATATGTGTGCTCAGGTGATAAATTTTGGGAATTTGAATGGTAGGGAGGTGGTCTGTGAGGTTATGGAAGGGGATATTACGCAGGTAGTGGTACAGATTCAGGATCAACTTGGGAATGCTGTGTGTGAAGAAAAACCTCAGTACGAAGTTGTCAGGGGAGAGTTTCGCAAATGTGTAAGTATTAATGCAATTGTTGTGATCTATGTAGATTTATTTTCCCTTGACAGTCCCGGGAGGATAGAAATTGATTTTTTTTTCCCATGATAACTTGCACGTATGTACTGTTCTAAACAATGTTACAAAATTATATTTCTTCTTAGTTCTTACTCTGTTTATGTCGAAGATCTTTGTTCTAAATCCAGATAAGATTTACATATTGATGTTACCTTTCAGGAGATTGTGTCATTTGTATACTAACATTACATGAAACTATGAAAGTGATTTGTTTTTTTTGCGTTGCAGCTTTGGCAAGGCAAAGTTTTTAACGCAGAAGAGGCAAAGCAGGCCATGGATAATGTTAACTCCCTAGATTTGTTCTCTGAGATTCAAGTCAAGCCAATCCCTGATGACAAAAATGAGGGCGGGGTTGTGGTTGAGATTATGCTCAAAGAACTGGAACAACAGCTACCTAGCTAGCTGAATCCAACAGCTTACTCGACGTGAGCCTAGACGCTGATGACGTTGTGGTTTAATCCTCTGTTTTCTCGCTAGTTCTTCATTGTTCTTCCTATAATTGTTTTCTTAGTTCAAAGTTTGCAGGAATTTTTGTCTTATTTATCCGTCCAAATTACCAAAACACAACTGAGAAAGAAGGTTTTGCGAACAGAATGCTCCAGTTCATTATATATAGCTAAAATGAAATGTTACTACATGTTCTGCTTATACATCTTGGATGATTTATGGTAATTCACTTAAAAGTGCTCCATTGAACTAAACCCGCATATATATTTCCGTTCTTAAGTATTTAATCTTTAAGTAATGAATATAAATGAAGAATTTGAGAAGTTCTTGACTTGTAGACAACAACAGACTTGTAAATACTTTATGTTTGTAACAGTTGTTTACATGTGCGAGTACATAAACCCAACACTGATTACAAAACCTGATATAAGTTTGAGTTTGTTAGTACTAGGTAATCCAAGGGTCGCCTCACAATGAATGGCGTGGATAACCAGCTTTGGCAGTGGCCTAGGAAATGTCAGAGACACTAAGAGCATCTTCAATGGGGTTGACTAAAATGGTTGACTAAAATGATATAAAATCCTGATTATGTAAAATTTGTTGAACCTGTAAGGTGTTTTGCTCCAATGCGGTTGGCTATACTGATTGACTATATTTTAAAAATAGTATATTATTATTATTTGAAGTTGTAATAGATGACGTGAAATTTTGCCTTATTTAAGGCATACCACATAGGATTTTAGCTAAGGGTTTCTCATGGTTGAAGATGTATCGAAAGCAAGACTAAGCCGGATGGAACGATTGGGATTACCATATCTTTTCTGGAGCTTCGTTGGTCTGCTTCAGATAGTACAAAGTTTATTAATGTAGGTTTGACGGATCCACGAGAATGTACAACTTCGGATAAGGAACCTCAGGGGACGAGTATGCAGAAATACATAAGGGAAGAGTGTGCTAACAAGAGGAGAATGGATATGTCGAGGCCTTGTATGCTGCCGGATTCAACAAAGAAAGAAATTTTGGATATGTTGGTCATAGAAAGGCAGGTGACTTCGCGGCTATTGATGAAGATTTATGAGAAGGTCACTAGGTGGTATGACGATAACGGGTATGAGTATGCTTGTGTGGTAGATATTTGGGGTTTGGATTCTAGGGAGTTGGTCTTTGAGGTCGTGGAAGGGGAGATTACACATGTAGTAATACAGTTTCAGGACCAACTTGGGCATGCTGTGACCTGTGAGTGAAGAAAAACCTCAGTATGGAGATGTCCGAAAAGAATTACGCAAATACACAAGTAGTAATGTAATTCCATTACATTCCATTCCATTCCAATCACCCCAACCAAACACAACATTAGGGTTGTTCTCTAAAATTGAAGTCAATCACAGTCCTGATGAAAAGAATGAGGGAGGGGTTCTGATTGAGATTTTACTCAAGGAAATGGAACAGCAGCCAGCTTGATTCAATACTGTTTATTCCTGGACGTGACAGTCCAGGAGTTCAGACATTGTTTTGTATACACAGGACGACCTTCCAGTTGGGTAGTCATTTGTTTTGTTGATAAATTATCCTCTACTCTGTATTTTTATCATTTTATCTTTCTCTCTGTCAAGTTCATGCACTGATACAAAATGTCTTTCGAGGGATTATTATCATGGAATAATAATATTATGATTTATGGGTTTATCAAATATAATATTTAAATTATTTTATTTCATGTTTATTTGAAGTATTAATTCTCGGATAAAATTATAATTATTTTCAAATATGTAATTCTTTAAATTATATTATTTTATGTTTATTTTAAGCTACGAAAATTTGTAAATTTATGTTTGTTTTGGTATTGTAATGAGGTGACTATAATCAATATACTTATATAAAGGAGAAGACGGGTGCGAGGCTCCGTTCTATTTTTCTAATTTTCTCAATTTTTCAAAAATTTTAATTTTAATAATTACAACTTCATTTATTATTTTCGATTTTGCAGGAAGGAAATTGAAAAGTACACTTTTATTATTTTCAAACTTGATAGCAAATTATCATTAAAAATTTAAATTAAAAAACTATGTTATCTTATGAAATTTTCTAAGTTTAAGTTCCTTTTTCTCTTGAATTTATGCATCTTAGATGGTGGCCGGTTGAATAATTTTTATATTGTTATCATGTTTTTAAGTTACTTTATGATATATTTTGTGTTCTATACTTAGATTTTTAACTTTCTTGATCAATTTTGATGTGCGGTTCATCTTTACAAAAAGGAAAAGGAGTAACATATCCACGAACTAATATTATTCTTATTATTATAGAAAGGATTTATTCCTAGAACTCTTCTATTTTAAACAATAATTATTAAAATTTCCTTTTTAATGTTCTAATTTTTAGGTATTATATAATTATAAAAGAAAACTTTCTATAAACTATGATATTATGAAAAATCAAAATTTTCATTCCAAACTCTCATTTTTAGGAAAAGGGAACATGCAAGACAACTTTGCAATATGTTTATATTATATAATAAAGAAGAGGCCCTTCCAAATCGCTTTAAACTATTTTTCCAATTTTTTAAAATTTTAAGAATTAAAATTATATTTTAATATACATGATATAGTTAGTATTTGATCGGAAAATTTTACAACGAAGCCTTTTTTGTAATGAGACATGCGAGTACAAAGTATAACACTAGAATTGATGTCCTTCTTTTTATTTTCTTTTAAAGTCAGAAAGTGCTCCTTCCTTTTTTTCTTTAAAGTCAGAAAATTGTTTTACTTCTTAATTATGCTTTTTTATTTTAAACTGTTTTATCTGGAAATTGGATTTGGACCGTAACAAAAAAAATTTTGAATTTGGACGATTTATAATTAATGCAAAACTCATAATATAATTTTTAATTTAATAATAATTTAGCAATTATTATTTAATTGGAGCTACCTAGAAACTAAAGTGAAAAAAAGTTATAATTTTTAAAATTATTATTAATTTTAATTAATAAATGATATAATTTATTTAGTAAATTTGTTTGTTATCTATTTTGATTCAGTAACAACGAGAAAGCATTATCGAGAGAAAACATGTTTAACAAGCTGACCCAATAAATTTAACGAGAGAGCGTGTTATTGAGAGAAAACATGTTTAACATGATATAATTTTAGGAAAGACATTCCTTATTTACACTCAAATTTTTAGGGAAGCCAATAAATATATAAAGTCAATTCTATTTAAAATTTCATCAAACAAATATTACCTTTTTTTCTCAACTAACTTAGATCCTATTTAAGTTTTAATCAATTTTTCCAAAAGTTTCACTATTTTAATTCAATTGAAATTATTTGCGAAGACAATAATATATAAAATTCAATCTTATTTAAAATTTAATTAAACAAAAATAATTTTTTTCTCAACTAAATTAAATCCTATTTAAGTTTTAATCTATTTTTTCTAGAGTTTCTCTATTTTAATTCAATAAAATTAAATTATCTTACCTAGATTTGAATTTATAGAAAAGATAATAAATATATAAAAATCAATTTTTTTAGAATTTATTTTTTATTATAACGTTATATTACAATCATGTTTACGATTTAATCATTATTAGATCTTTATATTATAATTCTATTTATAATTTAATCTTTATTATATCTTAAATTTCCAATAAAATCATGGCATACTTATTAGTTTTTCTCACGTCACAAATTTGAGGATTTTATGATAACCCGTATGCATTAATAATATTGCATATTAATGATAATTGTTTGTATATTTTAATTTCTAAATAGTTTTATTATGACGTCTAAGAATATTTATGAAATTTGTAATTTTGTGATAATACAAATAGTTTAAGTCACAAATTTGAGGATTTTATGATAACACGTGTGCATTAATAACATTGCATATTAATGATAAATGTTTGTATATTTTAATTTCTAAAAAGTTTTATTATGACGTCTAAGAATATTTAAGAAATTTGTAATTTTGTGATAATACAAATAGTTGAAGTTTGAAGCGGTGGTTAGTACTTCGAGTTTTATTATTGCTTAATTTTAATATTTTTAATTTATATGTATTTAGTGCAATGGGCGTTGGCTCAAGAAAGTATGACCCAAAATCGGCATATAAAGTTTAGGGATATTTAAGAAAGATTTTGATGTATTTTGGTGCCAAAGTTTGCACCGAGTTCCAAAATGATGGCTAAAGTTTGAAAATTGCAAATCGATGGCCAAAGTTTTTACCAAGTTTCAAAATAGTGGCTATACTTTCATATTTACAAATCGGTAGTCATACTTTATACCGTATTCCAAAAAGGTGACAGTGCTTTAATAATTTAACAAATAAAAAAAGTGAAAAAAACGAAAATATTATTGAAAAGTAATTAATTTTAAAATTTTAAAAATAATATTGAATCAACAGGAACACCAAAAAATTCATCCGAAGTTTTAAAAAAAGATCATCGAGTCTAAATAATTTTATTATTGCATATATTATTAGTATTTTCTGTTTATATGTATTTATTCAACAAGCGTCGGTTCAAGAAACATGACACAAAATCGGCATATACAGTCTAGGGGATATAAAGATAATTTTGTGATAATACGAATGATTGAAGAATTAAATGGTGGTTAATACTTAAATATATATATTACTACATATTTTTAGTATTTTTTATATGTATTTAGTGTAACGGGTGTCGGCTCAAGAAAATATAATACAAAATCGACATAAAAATATGTTAGTAGTTTATTTTATTGTTTATGTATGTTACTTTGTAAAATATTGTGTTCACTGTCTATATATACTAACATATAATCGTACCATGTACGAGTTTTTTTAATATATTTTATTAATTAATTAAACAATTAAAAGATATATTTGAATGTATTAATAAGTTATATATATTATTAACTATTGAAAGATTTCGCGTAAGGTATTAATGGGAATGTATTATTGATCGAAAGATATTGTACAATTGGTATCTTTAGGTGTGTTTTGGAAATGTAATATTATTAATAAAAAGGTAACATGTTAATTTAAAAAGTTAACATTAATGGTTGAAAGATATAATATAATTAGTATTTTTAGATTTGTTTATAAAAGATAGTATGTTTTAATTAAAAGGTAACATGTTTTTAATGATTGAAAAATATAACATAATTAGTATTTTTAAGCGTGCTTATAAAAGATAGTACTTTTTTATTTAAAAAGTAGTATGTTTTGGTTAGAAAAAGCAATATCCTATTATGCATATTATTTATAAATTAAAATGACCGAAAACCAGAATACCGAAACCTGAAAACCAAAATTTTCAATGAAGTGGTTATTATATAATAGTATACATTTTATATATTTTTTCTTAAATAGTTAATATTTAAAATTTTACAAAACATTTATAGGGCCGTTGCGAATCGCGGCTTAGTCGACTAGTTATTTAGAATTGAGCTATTAGCTGAAAAATCCAACAAACTTGTTAATTTTTTGCAAATTAACCTTTTGAAATTTTTCATTCACTAAATAAACTAACGAACTTTGCTAAATTGTGAGATTTTGGTTGAAACTTAATAAATATAACTAACAAGTTTATTGGGTTTTTCGGCTAGTAGCTCTATTTAGAAAAATGACTTGTAAGGAGATTAAATAATAGCTACTCTAGCTAAGTTTTAAAGAAAATTATAATCTAATCTCTTCTTAAGACGAACAAACATTAAATTATTATTTTAAAGAATTAAAATTATTATTTTTAATATCAAATTAATCTATACAAAATAAACATGATATTGAAAAAACTAAAAAAAAATATAATCAAATCTCCTAACTAACTCTATAATAAAACATGTTTAGCTCCCAATTTAATTGTATCAACAAATTTTTTATTGTGAAAAATGAGCATGATTGAAATTATAATCTCTTCTCATACAAACTTAATGATATTTTTATAATTTTAAAAATTCATCCTGAATTTATTAATCTGCCCTCGTATATCAATATGTGAAGTTGTTAAAATCTCATATAGAATAGGGAGAATAACCTTGGTACCTGCTTTTCTTTTTTATTACATGTGAAAAAAATATTATTATAATTTTGTTTTTTTGACCAATCTTAAAAACTTATAACAATGAATTATGAATTTATGTATTACTAGGTTAAAACCTGATCGCACGGATTGTTATTTGTTATTTTATTATTATTTTTTTAATTGTATTTGTTAAAAAAATAAGTAGGCATGTAAAAATAGCTAAACACTTTTAAATTAATTAAAAACATTAAAACATATTTTAAAATAAATACGTAAGGGTTTGCTCGTTATATTTTTGGAAAAAGAGGGGTTTTAGTATGGAAAATAAAAAATGTAACATATATTTAGTTTAAAAAAGTAAATGTCCGTGATATTTTTGGAAAATGAGGTTTTAAAATTTAATAATTTAAATTATTTAAATACGTTTTAAAATAAATAAGTAAAGGGTTTGTCTGTGATATTTTTAGAAAAAGAATGGATTTTAGTGATAAAAATAGAAAAAGGTAATTGAAAAAGGTAATTTTCCGTGATATATTTAGAAAATGAGGGACTTTGTTAGAAGAAAAAAAAATCTATAATGGGTTTTAGCTGAAAAGGTAATTGGTTATAAATAGGTATTTGATTATTTATATTTTAATATTTTTAGTAATTGCATTTGTTAAGAAAAAATAAGTAGGCATGTTAAAATAGGTAAACTTTTAAAATAATAATTATAATATTAGGTTTAAAAATAAAAAACTAAAGGTTTGTCCGTGATATTTTTGGAAAAATGAGGGGTTTTAGTAAGAAAAAATAAAAAAACTAACATGTTTTAGTTGAAAAAGGTAATTGCTCGTGATATATTTGAAAAAGTAGGGGAATTTGTTAGAAAAAATATAAAAAATAATGTATTTTAGGTGAAAAAGGTAATTGATTATAAATAAGTAAGGTTAATTAAGTAAAAACACGAATTTAAGAAAGGGCAATTAAGTAAAATCACAACGTACCATACCGACCGACCAAATTTTTAATGTTTCGTCTATTATATAATCCTAGCTTAAAACCCGTGCGATGCACGGATTGTTAATTGTTATTTTATTATTATTTTTTTAAATTTTATTAATTGTAATTGTGCAAAAAATAAGTAGGCATGTTAAAATAGGTAAACATTTTTAATTAATTAAAAACATTAAAACAAATTTTAAAATAAATACGTATGGGTTTGCCCATTAGATTTTTTGAAAATGAGTGGTTTTATTAAGAAAAAATAAAAAATGTAACATATATTTAGTTTGAAAAGGTAAATACCCGTGATATTTTTGGAAAATAAGGTTTTAAAATTTAATAATTAAAAGTATTTAAATATGTTTTAAAATAAATAAGTAAAGAGTTTTCTGTGATATTTTTGAAAAAAGAATGGATTTTAGTGATAAAAATAGAAAAATTAAATTGTAAAAGGTAATTGTTATGGATTAAAAAACGTACTCGGTGAATTTAATGCTAAGGTTTAATGAGCTTCGAGCTTTAATGGCTGCACTCGTGTATCCGGACTAAATTGGTTCTCACAAGATTCCTACGTATCTCAAATCGTTATTGAGAATCAAGCCAAAGACGTAGTTCTGATTGTAGGATCAGGGACCTTATATAGGCGTCTGGAGCCTAGTATTTATGGTATGTTTGGGAGACTTAAAGGATAAGTCTTCTTTTTGATATTGGATAAGTATTGTATTTCTTGCTGAAGAATTCGTTTCCTTGTTGATAAAGGTTATGACTCATTGATTGCCTTTAATTGGGATTCCAGATCCTTCTTTGACTAATTTTCCATAATCAAGGCTCTTTTTATGAGCTGTATATTTTCCCTACTCATTAATTACGAAATTAATGAATAATTAGGGTGTCGGTCCTTAAATACCGGCCTTTTAATTGAATCAGCAATTATATTTCTATAATTACTTTTCTGTCCATATCATTTGCCCCCCAACTTCTAGGAAAATCAATCTCGGATTATCGTAGAAGTTATTTTATTCGGGATTCACGAAATTTTCTTCCGTATTGTGACCTGGTTTGACGAACATATAGTTCTAAATCAATTTTAAAACAGGAATCGGGATTTTTCATCAATTCCATAGAAGATAAATCAATTTTTGATTTTTCAGTTTATTTTCGACCATGATCCTGGTCGCATTCGACCTTGATTTTAGCTCCTGGTCGAACTCCTTCGACCAGGATTCTGGTCGAAATTTGCTTCCATCTTGCATCCTGGTCGAATGATTTCGACCAGGTTTCTGGTCGAAGTAAAGCCTCATTTCCCCTTCTAGTCGAATGATTTCGACCAGGATTGTGGTCGAACAGGACTTCCATTTTGCATCCTGGTCGAATGATTTCGACCAGGTTCAAGGTCGAACATGGCTTTCATTTTGGTGCCTGGTCGAATGATTTCGATCAGGAACATGGTCGAACGTGACTTCAATTTTGGTGCCTATTCGAACTCATTCGACTAGGATTCTGGTCGAATACTTGGTTCGTTACAGACTTTTAGGGCCCGCATATATTGGGCTCCATTTGGGCCCAAGGATTTTATTTTAGCAATTGGGCCTTCATCTTTTTATTGGGCCTTTAGCCTTTTTTTTAATAATTGGGCTTTTAGCCTTTCGACGAGATTTTTGGTCGAATACAAGAGCCATTTTGGGCTTTATTCGAACTTATTTGATCAGAACTTTGATCGAAAATGTGGTTTGTTTTTTGTAATGGGCTTAGTTGGGCCCAAGGTTTTTCACTGTTCAAACTCAGTGATTTGGGCCTTTAGCCTTTTATGGGCCGTACCGGCTAATGTCGGTTGCCCTTCCTTCAACCGGCCCATCTACCGGCTGTCATCCTTATATAAGGGTGAGTTCTCATTTGTTTCCATTCATTCTTCTCATTTTATTTTCTCAAAGTTACTCTGCTAAATTCTTTCCAAAATTTCTTACAATTTGCTCTGCTAGGGTTCTGTCGCAAGGCGATTTCCGGCGAACTTTTCCGTTTGAATTTCACCGTTTTTCTGGGTTTTCGCTTGAAGATTTGAAGATTTTCTTTGAAGATTCTGGGTTTCTTTGAAGATTCTGAGTTTTTTTTGAAGATTTCTGGGCAATCTTTCTTAAAGATTTAAAGACTTTCTGGGTTGGAAATGGCTGACCGAGCTTCCCAACGTCTTCAAAAGATGAATTCTGCTTCAAAAAGAGGTACCCCAATTCCTATTCGTTCAAAATACATGTCTTTGCATGATATGGTTAATGAACGGGGGGGTGAATACCCGTCAGTATTTGCTTTAGATTCGTATGATTGTAGCAATAGATTCCATGAAGTAGATATGATAAAAGATTATAATAAGATGTATAGGGTAAAGGCCCCCTTAAAGCTTGTTCCTGCCGGCCCCGGTGATCGTTCATGTCACTGGCGGTCAAATGCTTTGTGTATTTATAGGGATGCCATAGTTGCTGGCCTTAGGTTCCCTTTTCATGAGTTTATTCCTAGACTTTTGGCAGATGTCCAAGTCAACCCTTGTCAATTACCTCCAAATGCCTGGAGGATAATTAATTGTTTCATGGTTTTATGCCTTCGTAAAAACTTCCTTCTTTCTGTACCTTTGTTTAGAAAGATCTTTCAGTTTAAAAATAGCTCAGCCAACAACTTGGGTTGGGTATATATAAGCCATAGGGTAGGCTTCCCTTTCATTTTTCACCCCAAATCGATCCCAGATAACAACCCGAAATGGAAAAATGAGTTTATGTATCTTGTATGGGAAGGAGGGGACTGGGGAACCCTTTTTCGTAAGTCTTTTGGGAGAGTTTCTGATGGTAGTCCCAGTAACATTGTCTTGAATGAGGAGGAACTCCATGCCTACTCAGAGCTCATTAAGGATAATGGGACTACCGTGGCTTGGGAGCTACTGGATGAGTTTGTCCTCAAGTCTGTTGGGCTCTCCACTGTTCATGATAAGGGTATTTTTACTTATCCCTTTTCATTATGTCTATTTTTCTTTCCTTATGATTTTCTGCTAACCATTTTCTGGCTTTTCTTGCAGCTGCGGCCTTTATCAACAAGACCAATGAGCCCAAGGATGTAGAGTCATCCAGGATGAAAAGGGCTAGGATTGGAGAGGATCCAAGGGGGAAGGCCAGTGCTCCTAGTTTCCTGATCCCTTCTGTGGATGAGGTGGACATTCCTGTGTCTGCCAAGTCCTCAGTGTGGCGCCCCAACTGGGGTATTAGGAAGAAGGACACCATTACTGGGGTGTCCAAACATGTTGTGGACTGGTCGTACCACTCTCTTACCCCTTGTGATTACAAGGATTTCGTTGCAGATTCCACCCTTGAGGGTGCTGAGCATCTAGGGGCTCAAGCTATTGCTGCGGTAATTTTCTTTACCTTAGCTACTTCTTTGAAGTTTTTGCTTATATTTTTCTAACTTTTATCTTTTGGCAGACCAATGCCAACTTTCAGGGGGTATTGTTTCAAGCTAAGGCTTGGCGTACCTCCTCTGAGGCCAACAGGGTCAAGCTGGAGAGGTCCGAGGAGGAGGTGAAGTCTCTTAAAGAGACTCTTTCCAGGAGGGAGAAGGAGCTTGCTGACGCTCAGGCTGATATTGTTGAGCTGAGGAAAGGCAAGGATGATTGCATCGATGAGTACCTTGACTCTCAGGAGTACAAGGACTTGATCGAGAAGCATGACGAGGTCCTTTTCCCAGTCCAGCATACTTCAGGATGGGAGGATGTTGTTCAGGCTATCTTGGCCAAGCATCCTGGAGTCTTTGATGCTGCTGACTTTCCTGCTCCTCACCCTCCTACTCCCTTGGAGCGTATTTTGGCTGGAGTTGACGATATGGAGGAAGATGCTAGGATTTTAGTTCCAGAGCATTCATCACCCCTCAGTGACGCTTCTGCTGATGATGCTGAGGATGCTGGTAAGCATTCTTCCAGCTCTAGTTCAGGGGAGGAGACAGATGCGGGAGTCAAGGATGGTGACGCGCAGCCGTAGTTTGTAGTTTACTTATGGCCATTCATGTATTTTCTTTCTATGTATTTCCAGCCTTTGGGCTTAACTTAAACTTTTGTAAGTTTAGTTTTATTTATATTTTGTGGCCATTCATGGCTTGTGTTGTTTTTCTTGCTTCTTGAATGTTTGTCAACACTCATAGTATATAAGCTTTTAAACATGAAAATACTGAATTCATTCATAACTTGAAAATGGGATCAACCCTTACATAATACCCAAGTTTAAGAACTCGAGTTGGTTTTATCAAACCTTATTCATAGTAGTGAGTCCTCCTAGGAAACACCTTAAACATAATAAACTTTCAAATTGGAGGCATGCCAAGTCCTTGGCACCTCATGCCCTTCAAGGGTTTCTAGCTTGTATGAGCCTCGACCAAATACGTTCTTGACGCGATATGGTCCTTCCCAATTTGGGGCCAGTTTGCCTTTTTGTCCAACTCCGGATGCTTCAATCTTTCTGAGAACCAAATCTCCTTGACGAAAGAACCTTTCTTTAACCCTGAGGTTGTAGTAGAAAGAGGCTTTCTTTTGATGTTCAACTATCTTGGCGTTTGCTTCATCTCTAACTTCGTCAATTAGATCCAAAGCTAGCCTCAAGCCTTCTTCATTTTCTTCTGGTTCATAAGCCTCAACTCTTGGGGAGGTGTGAGTAATCTCCACCGGGACCACTGCCTCTGCTCCATAAGCCAATAGAAATGGAGTTGCCCCGGTGGTGACTTTGCAAGTAGTACGATATGCCCAAAGTATAGGGAGTAATTCGTCTACCCAAGTGTTTCTGGAGCGTTCAACTCTTTTCTTTAGTCCATCCAGGATAATTCGATTTGCAACCTCAGCTTGCCCATTTGCTTGAGGATGGGCAACAGAAGTGAAGCGCAACTTGATATCGTTCTCATCACAATACTTCTTAAACTCATCGTTGTTAAACTGAGTTCCATTGTCCGTGACCAGGACTCGTGGAATTCCATATCTGCATATCACATTTTCCCAGAAGAATTGCATCACTTGCTTGGTGGTTATCTTGGCTAATGGCTTAGCCTCAATCCACTTGGTGAAATAATCAATTGCTACTATCAAGAACTTTCTTTGAGCACTTGCCATTGGAAATGGCCCGAGTATATCCATTCCCCACATGGCAAAGGGGATAGGTGAGTTAATGGATGTCATCATCTCTGGTGGTTGTCTAACCACAGGTGCATGTTTCTGGCACCGTTCACATTTCTTCACATAGCTTTTAGCATCAGCAAGTATGCTTGGCCAATAGAAACCTAGACGGGTGACTTTATGAGCCAGGGCTCTGCCCCCCAAGTGTTGCCCACAAATCCCTTCATGCACTTCCTTTAGGGCCAATTCTGCCTCTTGAGGTCTCAAGCACTTTAAGTACGGAATAACAAAAGATTTCTTGTATAGGATTCCCTCAATTAGGGCATACCTTAGTGCTCTGACGTATAGCTTTCGTGCTTCTGAAGTGTCGTTAGGCAGCCACCCAGTTTCCAGATGAGCTTTGATGGGATCAATCCAACAACTGGTGATACCAATGGGGGCTACCAACTTTCCATTGATGCTTGGGGTCTTCAAGACTTGGAAGTATACACTCCCGGCATAGTTTTCAATTTCAGAAGAGGCAAACTTAGACAAGGCATCAGCCTTCATATTTTCCTCCCTTGGAATGTGCTCCACATAGCATTCATCGAACTGAGTCATAATGGCCTTGACAAGTTTTAAGTACTTGGCCATGACTTCATCTCTGGCCTCAAACTCCCCATTTACTTGGGAAACCACTAGCCTCGAGTCTCCACATACTTTCAGATTTTTGACTCTCAAGGCTCCAGCCAGCCCTAAGCCAGCTATCAGAGCTTCATACTCAGCCTCATTGTTTGTCGTCGGGAAGTCAAGTTTTAGTGCATACTCTATTAGGAATCCATCAGGACTTTGTAGCACTAAACCAGCTCCACTTGATTTTGTTTTTGATGCTCCATCAAAATAGAGCACCCAACATTCTTTGAAAGTCATTTCCTCATCTTTCTTATCTTCCATAGTTACTTCCTGCCCCCCGACTTCTTGGTTGTCAATGGTGCATTCAACCATGAAGTCAGCAAGTGCTTGAGCTTTTATGGCCGTCCGAGGCTTATACTTGATATCAAATTCTCCCAATTCAATGGCCCATTTGATCAATCTTCCACTAACTTGAGGGCTATGCAAGATGTTTCTTAGAGGTTGATCAGTCAAGACCTCTATCTTGTGAGCCTGGAAGTAGGGGCGTAGCTTTCTTGAGGCCATTACCAAGGCTAAGGCAAACTTCTCAACCATTGAGTAGTTTATTTCTGCCCCATGTAGAATCTTGCTCACATAGTAGATGGGTTTCTGAACCTTCACTTCTTCCTTTACCAAAACAGCTCCAAGGGCTGTGTTAGAAACCGCCAAGTATAAATAGAGAATTTCTCCTGGCTTGGGTTTTGCCAACAGTGGTGCTTCAGCCATATATTTCTTCAGGGCCTCAAAGGCCTCTTGACTTTCAGTTGTCCATTCAAAATTCTTCACTTTTTTGAGTGCTTTGAAGAAGGGTAAACACTTCTCTCCAGACTTGGAGATGAATCTTCCCAAAGCAGCCACTCTTCCCGTCAGTTTCTGGACATCCTTGACAGTCTTTGGTGGTTCCATGTCTAGAATCGCTTTGATTTTGTCGGGATTAGCCTCGATTCCTCTCTTGGAAACCATCAGGCCTAAAAACTTTCCCGAGCCTACACCAAAGGCACACTTGGCTGGATTCAACATCATCTTGTGGTGTCTTAGCACTTCAAAAGCCTCTCGGAGGTGCTCAATGTGATCGGCCTTATCAAGGCTCTTGACTAACATGTCATCTACGTAGACCTCCATGGTTTTTCCAATCAGGTGCTCAAAGATTTTGTTCACCAACCTTTGATAGGTTGCTCCAGCATTCTTAAGCCCAAAAGCCATGACTAAGAAACAGAAGACACCAAAGTCAGTGATGAACGACACTTTGGCGATGTCATCTTTGTGCATCTTGATTTGATTATATCCGCTGAAGCCATCCATGAAACTTAGCATCTCATGCCCAGCAGTGGCATCTATCAAGGCATCAATCCTAGGTAAGGGGAAACAATCCTTAGGACATGCATCATTCAAGTCGGTGAAGTCGACGCACATTCTCCACTTCCCGTTAGCTTTTTTTGACCATCACAGGGTTTGCTAACCATTTTGGGAATTGGATTTCTTCAATAAACCCAGCTTCTAAAAGCTTATTTACTTCTTGCTTAATGGCTTCAAGCCTCTCTGGAGCAAAACTTCTTTTCTTTTGTTTCACTGCCTTCCTTTCTGGATCCACATTCAATTTGTGAGATATTAGTTGGGGGTCAATCCCTGGCATGTCAGCCGTTGTCCAGGCAAAAACGTCATTGTTCTCTTGAAGAAAAGATGCGAGTTTGCCTTTCAATGGTTCGGGCAGTAGTGCCCCAACATAAGTCACCTTTTCTGGTTCATCCGGGACTAAGGGAATTGGGATTAAATCCTCAGCTGGTTTCCCTCTTCGGTCCTCATTGTCACTAGTGTCCATATCTTCAATGGGGAGAACCTGCCCCCCAACTCCATCAGGCCTCAACGCGGCTACATAACAGCTTCTAGCCATCTTTTGGTCTCCTCGTTCTTCACCAATCCCATTCCTCGTTGGGAATTTGATTTTTAGATGATAAGATGAGGCAACAGCCGTAAACGCATGAAGACCAGTCCTTCCCAGGATTGCATTGTAGGTTGAAGTCGCTTTTATGACTATGAAGTTCAACATCTGAGTAGACGTATTCGTTCCTTGCCCCATGGTCATTGGGAGTTGGATAGTGCCTTCCACCTTTGATTCCACTCCATTGAACCCATATATGGGCATATTAGAGGGTGTCAACTGAGAATCAGTGTAACCCATCTTGATGAAGGCATCGTGGAACAAGATATCCACTGAAGCTCCATTATCAACCAAGACTCTTTTTGTTTCGGAGTTGCCTATCACAGGTATTATGACAAGAGGATCATCATGGGGGAACTTCACCCCTTCCAAGTCTGAATCGTCAAAACCTATTGACACTTCTGTCCTGGCACGTTTCGGTGCTTCTCCAACCACAGTCATTACCTCTCGGGCATAAGCCTTTCTTGAGTTTCGGGAGGATCCAGCAGCAGTTGGCCCTCCGAATATCATGTTGATCACGGGCCCTCGGGGCTTGGGATTTCGATCTTGATCGTTGTCCCTTCTATCATAATCCTTTCTTTCATAGTTCCCCCTCTGGCTCCCTTGGCTTCCATCCTTAGTGAACTTGCTGAGTTTTCCCCTTCGTATTAGAAACTCGATCTCATCTTTCAGTTGCCTACAATCGTCGGTGTCATGACCAACTTCTTTGTGGAACCGACAAAACTGATTTTGGTTCCGTTTGGACAAATCAGCCCTCATTGGCTTTGGCCATTTGATATCTTCTTCCTTGGCTATCTCCATCAGAATTTGACTCCTGGGAGTATTCAATCTTGCATACTCCATGAACTTTGGCCCAAAGTTATTTCTCTTGGGTGGAGAGTCAGAATTCTTTGATGTTCGGGGAAACTTTTCCTTGACGTCGTACTCCTGAGTTTCTTTTCTTTTCTTTGAGTTTCCACCGTCGCCAGCGGTGGGTTCATACTTTCTCATGCTTTCCTCAGCCTTGATGTACTTTCCGGCTCTATCTTGGAGCTTCAACATGCTCTCTGGTGGATGTTTAGCCAACGACCTCCTGAAGTGATCATCAGTGGTTCCTTGTTGCAGGGCTATCATAGCCACTTTGTCGTCTAAGTCCGGGACTTTCAAAGCCTCTCGAGTGAATCGATTAATGTAGTCCCTTAGGGCTTCATTCTTTCCTTGACGTATTGCCATGAGTGATGCAGAACTTTTCTCATGCACCCTTCCACTAATGAACTGATTGATGAAAGCCTTGTTTAGCTCCTTAAGGGACCCAATAGAGTTGGGAGGTAGACGGCTGTACCAACGTTGAGCCATACCTGCAAGAGTTTGGGGAAACGCCCTACACTTGACCGCATCGTTGGCTGGCTGCAACAGCAGTGCATTGGAGAATGTCCTTACATGATTTGTGGGATCTCCCGTTCCATCATAGGCTTTGATCGAAGGCATCTTAAACTTTCTGGATATAGCCGTTTTCATGATGTCTTGAGTAAACGGTGGTGTAGGATCATCAGGATCTCCTAGGGGCAACAGAATACTAGGATCACCCCTTGGGGCTTCAACCCTCTTGGTCCTTCTTGGTGGATCCAAGTTGATTATCGGAATTCCTTCAGTCGTTCGGCCCCGAGATTGGGCGGCCTCTTCTTCAGCAAGGAGTTTTTTGAGCCTTGCAGTCTCTGCCTCATGGGCTGCCAATTTCTCCCTAGTAGTTTGGGGTTGCTCCCGATTTGTCTGTGAAGAACGTCTCCTTCTTGGGGCGACATCCTCCCCAGTTGTATAACCCTCATCCTCAGTGTATGGGCCAGAGTAATCTTGAATGAGAGGGGTCTGACGAGTTTGTTGATTTTGGGGTCCCAGACCTTGAATATAAGGGGGCACATATGCCTCATGGTAGATTGGATTAGTTCCACTACCGCCCGCCATGGGTCGAAGGGGCATGCCATAGCTTGGCATCCCCAAAGTCTGATTCACGTATTGAGGGAGATCAGTAGTATGGAGTTGAAGGCTCCTTGGTGCACTCATGAGCAGCGGGGAGGTCGTGATTGGTTGCTGGTGAACGGTCTCTTGTGGATTAGATCCATGAATGACCATCTGCAGGGGATTCGTCCCTTCAACCGAAATCGGGATTTCCGGTCCTTGAGTGTTGGTGGGGATATTCGCCCCTTGTGTGCCGGTAGTCGGTGGTGGCTGATCAGCCTCAGAGGTGAGGGGGCGATCGTCGGGAGTCTGAGTATCCCGAGCTGTTCTTCGTGTGTTTGCCATGGTTGATGTTGTCTTCCCACAGACGGCGCCAAATGTTATGGATTAAAAAACGTACTCGGTGAATTTAATGCTAAGGTTTAATGAGCTTCGAGCTTTAATGGCTGCACTCGTGTATCCGGACTAAATTGGTCCTCACAAGATGCCTACGTATCTCAAATCGTTATTGAGAATCAAGCCAAAGACGTAGTTCTGATTGTAGGATCATGGACCTTATATAGGCGTCTGGAGCCTAGTATTTATGGTATGTTTGGGAGACTTAAAGGATAAGTCTTCTTTTTGATATTGGATAAGTATTGTATTTCTTGCTGAAGAATTCGTTTCCTTGTTGATAAAGGTTATGACTCATTGATTGCCTTTAATTGGGAATCCAGATCCTTCTTTGACTAATTTTCCATAATCAAGGCTCTTTTTATGAGCTGTATATTTTCCCTACTCATTAATTACGAAATTAATGAATAATTAGGGTGTCGGCCCTTAAATACTGGCCTTTTAATTGAATCATCAATTATATTTCTATAATTACTTTTCTGTCCATATCAGTAATTTCCTGTGATATATTTATAAAAGGTGATATTTTGTTAGAAAAAATATATAATGTGTTTTAACTGAAAATGTAATTGATTATAAATAGGTATTTGATTATTTATATTTTAATATTTTTAGTAATTGCATTTGTTAAGAAAAATAAGTAGACATGTTAAAATAGGTAAACTTTTAAAAATAATTATAATATTAAAATATGTTTAAAAATAAATAACTAAATGTTTGTCCGTGATATTTTTGGAAAATGAGAGGTTTTAGTAAGGAAAAATAGAAAAACTAACATGTTTTAGTTAAAAAAGGTAATTGTCCGTGATATATTTAGTTAAAAAAGGTAATTGGTTATAAATAGGTAATATTATTTTTTAATAATATATTTCTATAAATAAGTAAGGTTAATTAAGTAAAAACATAAAGTACAGTGCAATTAAATAAAATCACAATGTACCATAAATCACAACGTACCATATCGACCAACCAAACTTTTAATGTTTCGTCTATTATATAATAGTATTGATTGATTGATTATTGATTTATATGTATATGTTAAAATTTGTAACAAATTTCAAATATGAATATCAACAAAATTAAAATATAAGACAGTTTGAACCTAACTATAATTAAATTAACTTTTATCTCATAAAAAAATCACGATTTCTTTTTATGACAAGACTTACTCATACAAATTAATTATATTGAAATATAATTTCTTAAAAATAATATATAAGATTTCTCCCAAATTTTAGACAATAAAAACTTTGTGTTAGGGTAGTCCGCTAGTTTCTGTCAAAAAAAAAAACAAAAAGGGTAGTCCGCTAGTATATGAAAAAACACGCGCCTGTCACAGATAAAACACGGGCACAAATAACAAAATATAAAATCCAGCAGTATTAGCAATAGACATGTGTAAACTGCCCAACAGCACAGGGTTCAAAAAATTTAAAGAGTCCCCAATAATAGCTTGAAAATATGTTCTTTTGCTTGATGATAGATAAAAGGCCCAAAATGTGAAAAGTCACGTGAGTCTCTCTCTCCTTGTAATCAAATATTTTTTTAAAATTAATAAGGCTTATATATCTTATAAATAAGTATCTATTTTAATCAATCTCGGAAATGAGTCAAAATCAAATTCTAAATTTCGAACAATTAAAAATAAGCTCTTAACCACTTGAGTTATCTAATCACACTCAATTAAACGTTACTTATTATTTTAATTAATTTATTACGCCAATGTGAGTCTGATCAACCTCAATAGATACCTGGTCGGGACCGTCGATTACGTATACCTCTAAAGGCAGCTATACAAGAAAAATGCGAAAAAAATTGAAGCGTGCCGTTTTGTGGATATTTTCTCGTAATTTGACCTTATGGGTTTATATAATAGTATAAAACTTCATTTGGGACTGTCTGGGCCTAAATCAGAGCAGATAGCGGGGACCCCCGGTTATGTATATCTCTAAAGACAACTATACAAGAAAAACTGGGAAAATTGAAGTGGGCCATTTTGTGGGTATTTTCACATAATTTGACCTCTATATGTTTATAGAATAGTAGAAAACTTCATTTAGGGGCTGTCTGGACCTGAATCGGAGCAGATATCAGGGGACCCCGATTACGTATACCTCTAAAGGCAGCTATACAAGGAAAATGGGGAAAAATTGAAGCTGACCGTTTTGTGGATATTTTCTCGTAGTTTGACCCTATGAGTTTATAGAATAGTAGAAAACTTCATTTGGGGCTGTTCGGGTTTGAATCAGAGCAGATACTAGGGGACCCACAGTTACGTATCTATACTATATTATTAAAGTCGAAACATTGAAAGTTTTGGTTTTCGGTTAACGGTCGGTTTTTGGTTTTCGGTACTTTTTCTAATTAATAAATTAATAATATAATCAAAATTCGGGAAAATTTTATTCTACATTAATATTTCACTATATTTTACTACATAAAAATCAAATAATATTGAAATCTAATCAAAAAATAGAAATGTGGGATCTAATTTTTTTTAATTTAGGATACACTACTACAAATATACTTCTTTCTTTTTAGGATAACGAAAGATATTACAAATCAAATCTTTAATGGAATTGTATTATTGTCAAGTTACCAAAATAGTAACTAGATGATTGACTTTTACAATTAAAATATATTTTTTCTAACAAAATCTACTCCTTTTCCAAAAATATCATTACAATTATCTTTAAATTAAAACATATTACATTTTATATTTGTTATATGAGGTGCAATCCTTACTTATTTATTTTAAAACCTATTTTAATACTCTATTTAATATATAATAAAATAATATAAAAATAGTAACTAACTGATTGCCTTTTATAATTAAAAAAAATCTAACAAAATCTACTCATTTTCCAAAAATATCACGACAATTACCTTTAAATTAAAACATAATATATTTTTTATTTTTTATCACTAAAATCCATATTTTCCAAAAATATGAGGTGCAATCCTTACTTATTTATTTTACAACCTATTTTAATACTTTATTTAATAAATAATAAAATAATATAAAAATAGTAACTAGCTGATTGCCTTTTATAGTTAAAACATTTTTTTCTAACAAAATCTACTTTTTTCCAAAAATATCACGGGCAATTAACTTTAAATTAAAATATATTACCTTTTATATTTGTTATCATTAAAATCTCTCTTTTCCAAAAATATCAAGTGCAACTTATATATTTTAAAACCTATTTTAATACTTTTAATTATTTAAAAAAACTTACTTATTTTAACAAGTGAACGTATTTTTTTAACACATAAAATTAATATAATTAAAACACATCTAAAAATATTACGTGCAATTACTTTTTTTTAATTAAAACATGTTAACTTTTCTATTTGTCCTTATTAAAAAAACTTACTTATTTTAACATGTCAACATATTTTTTTAATAAATAAAATTAATATAATTAAAACACTTCTAAAAATATCACGGTCAATTACTTTTTTTAATTAAAACATGTTAGATTTTCTATCTGTCCTTATTATTAATATTATTTTATTATAAAATAATATTAATAATACCTCATTTATCTTCCTCGGCCTCAATTGTATTTTTTTTATATTTTTTTATGTTCCAATGAATATTTAAGTTTCTCATTTTATAATTTATCATATTAATTTTTACTTTTATTTTAATATTTTCCGTTCACATTAAATTTTTTAGTTTATTATTTTTAAGGCCCGTGCCTTGCACGGGTTATAGGCTAGTATCTTTAAAGGCAACTATACAAGGAAAACGGGGGAAAATTGAAGTGGGTCATTTTGTGGGTATTTTCACGTAATTTAACCTCAACAGATATGTAATGCATGATTAACAATTGACAATGTGATAGAGACAGGCCTGACAAGTCACATGGTTGATGGAACAAAAAAAACATGAAAACCATCAATCTGGGCAACCTCTGAAGAAAAAGAAGCATTCTATTTTCATCTGGTCAATAGATATAATTGGAAAAGGATAATCGGCTAAAAGGCAAAACATCAATGGAACCAATTGACTTAGAATGTCAAAGAAACTTTCTAAGCTTAATCTAATGTCTATTCAGTAGTTTAGAAATGTTGTAAACTTGGAGTATATAACCAAGTGCAACAGTATTTTTGAGAAGTAAGAAATTAGAAAAGTTTTCAAGTATTTTGCTTAGAGCTCTTAGGAAAACTGTGAAGCAAAAATATTGTATTACAACTGTGTGTTTGTTCTTAAACATCACAAAGATTTTTTCAAATAAAATCTCTCAGGTGGAACATTCAATCCAACTAAATTTTTTTAAGCATTGAGTCTTTATTTTTATGCACTTATCTATTTATGTTCTTGTTGTTGTGCTTGCAAAAGAATTGAAGAATTTTAATAGATTGTATTCAACCCTCCCCCTACAATCTAGTGATTATATTGTTTGGGAATAATAAACTTTAACACTTATTCTCTTAATTAGAATACTTGTTTCGATGATGGGATAAATTTTTTAGTTTATAAGTTAAAATAATGTAAAAAGTATTTAATTTGTATAAAAATAGAAAGATAACAGTACATCATTTAGATTATATTAACTTAAAAGTATTTAGTTTGTAATTAGTAATAAAGACAATAATTTGATATGAATAATTATAAAGCACAAATTTTTAATAATATTAATTTAGTCGAATATTGGTATTATTAAAATAATTAAGAGTAAATACATGTTGGGTTTCAACCCATTATGATATTATGGGCTTGGGTGATCCATGACATATATGAGTTGGGTAATAATTGTATGTGTAGATAATTATTATATATAGTATGTCTTGGTCACTAAGTTGGGTAATTAGACATCAAGAATTGGAAGACTTGTATAACAAATATGGGAAGACTTGTACAACAAGTATGGTAAGTCTTGGTGGCTAAGTTTTGGGTGGCTATATATACATAGCCATATTGTCTTTGATTTGTATGAGTGCTTAAGATGTAGATTTAGGTATCGCTCGAGAGCGGATGGTTGAGTATTGTTAGGCTTAGGCATCATCATTGTTTGGATATATTATTGATAACTGTTTTGATTACTAATACAAGTTGGGACGTGGGTGTTTTCACGTCAAATATTTGTGTGTTCTTGTTTTGCTATTACCTATTGTTGATAGAAGTAGAAGTAATACTTGAATAACGTGTGACATCGTTTGGGTGGATCTTGTCAACTAATCGATTGGTTGTGTGTGTGTTCTGTATAGTGTGTTGTCAATCTCAAATTTGCGTAGTCCCCTAACCTAACAAGTGGTATCAAGATCCAAGGTTCGTGATTCGAGATTGATGAGGTTGAGGGAAAGTTCGTGGTTCAACTGGTATGGCAGAGTACAATGAAGGATTTGCTAACAAGAGGCCTACGAAAGTGGGAAGAGACAAAGTTACGTGCGAAATGGCGGTTGGCCCTTGCACCGTGGATCAATCATAATGTTCTTGAGGAGTTGTTTCTCAAGAAAGATATGTTCGGACTCGAGATGGAAAAAGATGGAAGGGATCATCGCAATTATTTTAATGGCTTGATCAACTAGGTGAAAATTTTGGATGATTCTAGTGTTGTTCTTCTACAGATCGAAAGATTAATGAAGTAAGGATCGGGTGATTTAACTGATGGAAGGGCACTCGTGGTGGTTGATGCGTGTGATTTTGTAGATGGATACACCGTTATGTTGAAGAATGGTGGTTTGGAGGTCACTATACGGGTTTTAGCGACACTTAAAGGTTTGAAGAGTGAGATTGAGAGGTTCTTGTTCGAGGGGAGGCATGACGGATGGACGTTGATGGTTACCGTTCAATCTGATATGGGTATTGGGTTGAAGGGGAGGATTGTTAGTGTTAGTCCTTGTGTATTGCAGAAGGGGGGGGGGGGATGAATGCAATACTGATAAAATTCAATCTAAATTTCAACAACTAAAATCAAGATTAAACGTTATCAGCAATATATGCAATCACGAACAGTATTTAGTAAGAACAAGATTCACAAAATAAATGTTTTATTTATTTTGCAAAGTGTTGCTACAACCTCAAGAAAAAGATCTCGAGCTTCGGGTTTTTCTTCTTAGACACTTGCTTGTGTTCGTTACAGTTCTAGAATGAGTTGATAGTAGGTATATGACTAACCCTATCACTATCAGTCACGGGTTTGTAAAGCTGCTGTCACTGTCAAGTGGCAGCTTCTTACAGATTGTCTTACCCATGTGACTTTCCTAAATTGCTAACATGTCAGATATACATTACAAAGAAAGCAACCTAGATTCATTCTATTTCCAGCTAAACCAATTCAGCAGATAAAGACTTGACCTTGCTCTTGAATTGATTCGCTTTTGATTTGTAGTGCCTTGAAGCTTCTGTCGTAGTCTTGCAGACTTGGTGCAGCTTAGGGATGCTGCATCACGCCTGTTTCTTGAACATTTAAACTGTCACGGGATTTGACTGAGAAAGATACCTAGCATAAGGATCTTTATTGAGACAGTTACTTTTGCCGCAAAGCTTGCTGTCACAGGAATGATCTTTTGGTGACAGTATGAGTTCCCCGCATAGAGTGCTGTCGAGGATCCCAAACTTGCTGTCGAGGGCAATAGTTGCTGTCGCGTAGTCTTCCGCCAATGTTGCTGTCAGAGTAAATATGCTGTCGTGACTTGCAACATTCTGTCTTCTTGTAATCTTACTGTCACAGCTTTAGGACAGTAACCTTTATTCATGTTGTCATCCAAAAAGCATTCTTTGAGGCTTGAACACACAAGTGAACTTCTTTCAAATAATACAACTAGAATAACATTACATACTGATTACAAGAACATACTTTGGCTATGACAGTATGTTCTACTTAATTTAAAAAATTAAGTACAATCAAAGTTAAGTTGTTTCTATGCTATCACCCATAAATCCCAACAATCTCCCCCAATTTGTTTTTATGGAAAATAACAGCAAATTTACAATATGTGCTGACAACTTAACTAACAAGATCAGAATTCAAGAATTTTCACTTAGCTTGAGATTTCCTCTTCTGTCTTGCTGCATCCTCTCTTTTGAGAGCTTCTGCCAAGCCGCTTCTTAGACTTTCTACAAGAGAGATTTCAGCAGCAGACACTGCATCATCCTCTACTTCATCAATGATCTTCTTTATGGAAGGAGATATGAGAGAGCTAACATCCCTGAGATTCAGCCATTGCTCTATATCATATGGATAAGTTCTGAAATGAAGTTCTTCATTAATGAGCTTGAATCTTCTTCCAGGATAAGCATTGAGAGACTTCCTTCTTTGCTTGTCCACCTTTGAGTCTTCTCCTTTTCTCCCTTCCAATAACTTCTCTATCTCATAAGAACAAATCTGTTCCAAGGGATGAATTGAACCAGCTACCATATACTGTAAATCCTTCAGAGTGGATGTTTTAAGCTTATGCAAGCTGCAAACATAGATTTCTTCTTTTAGGAACTTGACTCTTAGGGGATTTTCCAGCATATATGGTTGATAATTTGGAGCTTCACTTTCTGCCTTGTTAGAGGCCTTGTGAATTTCTAGTAATTCAGCTTCCTTCTTATCAAGTTATGTCTGAGCTTGAGAATATGCAGAAGATTCAGGTCCTTTGCTTGGCTTGGGTTGCCCTTCCTGAGTTGGTTGGGCTTGCCCTTCTTCTGTGGGTGAGTCATCAAACTCATAGTACCAGTGGTATGGTATAGGAGAGGCTGGGAGATCAGTAAGAATATCAGCATCATCAAAATCTGCAAAGTTATAGCCAAATTTCTGATAAAATTCAGCATCCCTATCTGCCTGATATTTTAGAACATGTTCCATGACAGCCTCTGAAACATTATCATAGCTCTCCAGCAACTCTACCATTCTTTCCAGGTAGAAGAAATCAATTCTTCTTTTATCTATGGTTGATGTGCTGTTCTTGGTTGATGTGGCTACCAGATTGAAGTCCTTGTCAATCTTGGCAGACCTTGATTCTTCCCACCACAGAATGTACTCAGAGGCCTCTTGATTTGCATCCAGCTTAACCTCAACACTCTTAATTTCTTTTGATTTCATTTGTTGAATCTTAAGACTGTTGGGAGGAATTGATTGAATTGGCTTCCTTAGATTTCTGCCAAATCCAGTGGCCTTTTCCTTTCCTGAGTATTTGTGCTTTCCTGCAGGTTTCTGTCTAGAAAACCATGCCTTAGCATTAGCTTTCAGTCTCTTGGGTTTGACAGCAGCTTTGGTTTCATCCTTGACAGAACCTTCCTTGACAGTACCTCTGTCGACAGCATCTTTCAAGACAGCATCTTCTATGACAGTATCCTTGTCGACAGTACCTTTGGTGACAGCATCTTTTTCAGCATTTATGCAATCAATAGCACATCTAAGAATGCTTGCCTCCAAAGCTTCCAGTATTCTTGACTCCTCTTCATCTGTTGCACCAGCATCTTTCTTTTCCTGGCTAGGAGTTTCTTCGTTGCCTTCATTCTGAGATTGAATACCAGTATTCCCAGAATTACTTCCACCAGCATTTCCAGCATTTCCAGAAGCTTCACCACCTCCATCCTTACCATCTTCATCATCATCATCATCATCATGGGGAGGAATGTTATAGAAGCAACTTCCACCTTGATCATTTCTTTTGGCATTGGCTCTAGTGATTAGCTCCTTCATTCTAGCTCCCAGTGCCTTGTCTCTCAACACCAGCATTTTGTAGATTTCTTGAACAGCATGAACTCTTCCTGGATTGGCATTTGAACTGAGTATTCCATCTAGTACCTTCAGAATTGACTTGGTTTCCATTTTGGATGGGCTACCAATATTCATGTAGCAGTTCCTTCTAATGCCATCCTTAGATTTAGATCTGTAGAAAACACATGATGGATTTGAGTAGACTTCAGGTAGCTTCTGTATGATCAGGTTCTGGATTTGCATATCCAATATTTCATTGAATGGTGTTTGAGTTGCCCTGATCTTTCCCTTCAAAGCACACAACACCTTTGCTGGTAGACTCTGCAATAGCTGCATTGTGATGAAATAAGATATGCCAGAAGTTAGATAAATACTTACAGCCCATCTTTTCTCATCATTCACCATTACACTGACACTGGTAATTTGTTCCTTTAACAGGTTTGTGGTGTTGGTTGGACGGTTGCTAGGAGCATTCATTGCTTCTTCCACCAAACTGCTAAACTCATTGTCATGGTTGTGTAATGTGCTCTCCCTGTAATCCACCATCAAGACATTGGCTTCCTCTTGATCATACTCAGTACCATTGGACCAAGTAGTTCCTTTATGGATGGATTCAGGCAGTTTCCCTTTACCTTTCCCAAGTTTGTTTTGTTCCTCCATTTCTCTCCATTTCTTGTGCAGAGTAGTTTCTTGAGTTTCTTGATTAGGTTCTCTAATCACCACAGGAGGCAAGATTGGATGTCTAGATGCAGGTCTTCTGTGCAATGCATCTTGAGTTTCCTTTGACATTAACACCCTTTCTCCATCCATTTCCATTTCAACAGGCTGTTCAGCTTTATCCTGTGGTTTTGCACTGCTTGGTTTGACTTGCTCCCCCTGAGACATTGCTTTCCTTTTAGCTCCCCCTCTGGTCTTCACAGCTACAGGCTCCCCCTGAGTTCCACCTGATTCTTGAATAGACATTGATTCTGATCTTGCTACCTTCTCCCCCTTAGTTGAGTTGGCAGCTACCAGGTCAGTAAGGAACTGAATAGAAAGTTGAGTAGCAGCAAAACCATCAACCACCAGTTGAGAGAGAGAGTCCAGCTTGGAGTCCAAAGTAGCACACTGTCCTTCAAGAGCTGCAATCCTGTTACCAAAAGTAGCAGAGGGGCCACCAGATCTGAACCTTCTTGGAGGGGAAGGAAAAGACAGGGGCTTGGAGGCTATGGGGGTTCTCACACTCTCAGGGTGTTTTTGAGTGATCTCATCACCCCTCACAGTTTGACTCTCAAGGCCTAGTGCCTGAATAGTGTGGGCTCCCTCAATATCGCTCTGGACATGCTCAAGTCCCTCTCCTTTTGCCAGCTCATTTGGCTGCCTCTCATTTTTATGCTCACCTCTCTTTTCTTTTATCTCTCTTTTCTTTTGCACACCCTCACTCAACCTAGATGCATGGGTATGAGCAGTACTAACATGCATGGAAGGAGAAGATTTAGAATGTACCTTTAGGAGTTTGGCAAGAGGTAGGTCATCATCAGAGGCATCCTCAACAAGTACAGCATCAAAATTAGGCTGGGAGGACTTGACAGCATCTTTGGGAGGAATGTTACTGTCAGTTGTAGTCTGGACAGCAGGTTCTGGCATGACAGCATCTTTGGGAGGTGGAGTGACAGTATATTCTGTAGTGACAGCATCTTTCTCTCCACCTTTGACAGTAGCTGTGCCCAGGACAGTAGCATCCCCAGTGTCTTTGACAGCAACAGAGGCTGTGACAGCATCTTCCTGAAGGTAAGATGCGCCTTGGAGGTCAGACAAAGTGTTGGCTGTTTCAGTTTCTGACAAAATACCACTTTGCCCTAGCTCAGAGTTTGGAGGAGTGGTGTCCATCTCACTTTGAGAAATGGGTTCTTGTGGACCACTAGAGGGGGGCTCATCCATGATTGGAGATGGATGATCAAAACCTGAAGGGTTGGGACTGTCCCCTTCTCTAGGTTGTGGAGAAGAAACAAAAGAATGTGTAGGGAAGGAAGAAGGTGAAAGTGTAGTAGAGAGTGGGGGCTGATTCACAGATGAAACATGTGAACCATCAATAGGAGTAGAGAAATCCTCACTGTGCCCTAACTCACTGTGTGTTTCTTCAAGTGGGGGATTCTCAGGTTGGGAACCATGAGTTTGTGCAGACTCTGTACAGGGTGCCTTGGGAGACAGGCCAAATTCAATAGAAGCACCTTGTTGAGAAGGCACATCTAGGGAGGAGTTTATTTCCCTGGTTTCCTCCACAGTCTTTTGGGAGACTGCAGGGTGGCTGACAGTGGTTTTGGTCCTCCTAGCTCTCTTCTTCTTAGGCTCAGGGGGAACCACTGTGGGTTCTGCTTGACTACCTTCCTTATTTGCTGCACTAGGTGCAGTGTCTCCCTCTTGACTAACAGAGCTACCACCAACATCAGCTTCTAAGGATCTTTTTCTGGATTCTTGCAAGGCTTCTCTTTGGGCTTTGGGAAGTCTAGAGGGCCTTGGCTGAGTGTATGGTGTTGAATGGGGGTTAACTGAATTTGGGTCTAATCCAGCTTCATCCTCAAGGGAAAAAGAATCATAACCAGTAGGTAATGGATAATCAAGGTTGGTCACTTGATCAACCATGTGCTGAGTGAAGCAAAGTGGAATATGTGCATTTAGATCCTGTGAAGATAACAGTGTGTGTGTGTGTTCTTTTTCAAGACAGAACAAACCTCTAGACGAGGGGCATCATTATTAAAGTCACAGAAAGTATTGATACACATCATAAGAAAGCGAGGGTAGTGTGATACCTTCTTACCTATGGCAGCTTTGAGTTGTGCCATGAGGAGAGCACCAACATTCACCTTGTATCCATGGACAAGAGAATGTGTCAGTTTCTTGATGTAAGAGGGTATCCCATTCCAGCCTGTGGACTTGGTAGAGAACACCTTGACCATTGCATCAAATATCATGCTCCACTCCTTCCTTAGATACTTCCTGTCCATTTCACCAGACGGGTACCACTTGGTTGTCCCCTCTTCGAGAATAGGGCCTGCATACCCAATCTTCAAGAAGAGCTTCTTCAGAGTGTCATCATTAGCAAGTGGAGCAAAGTTTTGGCCTGCTTCCAGTGTAATTCCAAGAGCTGTATTGATGACCTCAGCTGTGAGAATGTATTGTTGCCCATTAATTGTGAATTGAATAGCTGGGTTTTCACCCTCAGTTTGAGCAACAGCAGTGCGCCAAAATTCCTCAAGTTTGTCTAGGTCGAGAATTGGAGTTGAGGTAATGGCTGAACGAAGATAGGACTTGTTCAAGAAAAACACCAGTCCTTTGAAATCCTCACCAGCATCATTAGGGGAAAAGATGCCAGCAAAGTTTGTTTGAGAGAGAGTCTGTTTGGGGGCCATGGAGATTTCAAGAAAAGAAGAAAGTGAGAAAGTAGCTTTTTGCTTGAAGAAAAGTATTTTGCCTTGAGTTTTGTGAGAGTGATATGTCTGAGTAACTGGAGAATAAATATGGGTTTCTCAAACGTTTGCTCAAAAAGTGGAGTTAAAGGACGTGTCTTAATCCACTCTCTTAACACGTGAGTTACTGCCCGTTATTCACTGTCAATCGTGGGGTGAATGTCCAATTACAACGGTCCACTATTGTTGACAGTAACCTGTGCGCTAGAAACAATCTGTCAGTAAGAGGAGGTGGTGACAGTAGGTTTTGCGCGACAGCAACTATTGCGCAAAAACTTGCTGTCACCGTTAAGCCTATGAATGACAGTATCCTTTACAAGTCTTGACAGAAAGTCTTTTCCTGCTGTCAAGAAGGTTGCTGTCAAGAAACACATGACAGTATCCTTCTTAACTACAGTAACTTCGATTAGGAAATGGTTCTGTCATGAACTTATTAGAATGCTTGATTCATATACTTAACTTAATATTGACAAATTATGGATTTAGCAATGTAATCTTTTGAACACAGATATTAAGCAATTAACACAGACAAATCATAAACTCAATAACCACATAAACAGGAACTTTTATTATTAATAAAATCATTAAAATTGAACATTTAGTACATTATTCTATGATTTTATTAACTAGTTCTAAGACTTCTTCCTTAATCTCTTCTTCAGAGCGGCCTTCTTTTTCAAGAAGGGCCTGAAGCTCCTTCTCTTCTTCCACAGCCTTGGCTTCTTCCTTAGCCTTGGCCTCCTTTTCCTCATCAATCTCATCCATGGCGTCCAACAACATTTCAAAGAGCTCGTCGATCTCTTCATTGTCTGGTTCACTATCACACTTCTTTAGACCAACTTCAATTCCTACTTTGTTTTCCATTATTTACTTTAAAACTGAGAGCAGACTGGTGAAACCTAAGGTTAATTTATAGGCAAAACCGTCTAAGGATTAAAGTCTAATGGTCAACAGTTAGAGTACCCATACAACTACCACAAAAGTAATTAATGGTCGTGTCCTCCTTTAATCCTACAGATTAATGCAAAAGAGTGTGAAAGTCCAATGGAACAGATTTTTAACTCTCAAACTTAACAGATAACCACATTAAAGTCATACACGGTTTAAAAATATGAGACTGGCACAAAAATACTGACATGAGTAGTCAAATCAACACATGCTGTCACATAACAGACATAAACCAAGTAGACAGTAACTTCTCTTGACAGCAGGTTTGAAGTTGCTGTCATGAGCTTCAAAAAAAAATTGAAAATTTAGAAACCTTAGTAAATTAACATACCAGATTCAGCATTCCCAATTCACTTACCAACCTGTTGAAGGTTGCTTCATCCAATGGCTTAGTGAAGATGTCAGCAAGTTGCTTGTCAGTTGGGACATAAATCAGCTTCACAGTTCCTTGTTCAACATGCTCTCTGATAAAGTGATGTCTTATATCAATGTGCTTTGTCCTAGAGTGTTGAACTGGATTGTCTGAGATGGCTATGGCACTAGTGTTGTCACAGTAAATAGGAATATCTCTTAACACTAGACCATAATCTAGAAGTTGACTTTTCATCCATAGAATTTGTGCACAGCAACTGCCTGCAGCAATGTACTCAGCTTCTGCTGTTGAGGTAGAAACTGAATGCTGCTTCTTGCTGAACCATGATACCAATCTTCCACCAAGAAATTGACAGCTACCAGTAGTACTTTTTCTGTCAATCTTGCATCCAGCATAGTCTGAGTCTGAGTAACCAATTAGATCAAATCCAGTATTCTTAGGATACCAAAGGCCTAGGTTAGGAGTGCCTTTTAAGTATCTAAAGATTCTCTTGATGGCTACCAAGTGTGACTCCTTTGGATCACTTTGAAACCTTGCACAAAGACATGTAGCAAACATGATGTCAGGTCTGCTAGCTGTTAGGTATAGGAGGGATCCTACCATGCCTCTATAAGTGCTTGAGTCAACTTTCTTTCCTTTAGGATCAAGATCCAGACTAGTTGCTGTGGACATTGGTGTCCTTGCAGGAGATGAATCTTCCAAGTTGAACTTTTTGAGAAGTTCCTTGATATACTTAGCTTGACTTATGAAGATTCCATCAGTTTGTTGAAGAATTTGTAACCCTAGAAAGAATGACAATTCTCCCATCATGCTCATCTCATATTTGTTGCTCATGAGATGAGAAAACTTCTCACACAGCTTCTCATTTGTAGAACCAAAAATGATATCATCCACATAGATTTGTACCAGAATGATGTCCTTGCCATGATGCTTGTAGAAAAGTGTCTTGTCCACAACTCCTCTGGTAAACTGGTTTTCCAGAAGAAAGGTGGAAAGTGTGTCATACCATGCCCTGGGTGCTTGCTTTAGTCCATACAAAGCTTTGAAGAGTTTCTACACAAAGTTATGCATGTCAGCATCCTCAAACCCTGGTGGCTGTTCCACATACACTTCTTCTTCCAGTTCTCCATTTAGAAAGGCACTTTTGACATCCATCTGAAATACTTTGAAGTTGCAGTGTGCAGCATAAGCTAGAAAGATTCTTATAGCTTCAAGTCTGGCAACGGGAGCAAATGTCTCATCATAATCTATTCCCTCCTGTTGACAGTAACCTTTAGCCACTAGCCTTGCTTTGTTCCTTGTCACCAATCCATTTTCATCAAGTTTGTTTCTGAAAACCCACTTGGTCTCAATAACTGACTTTCCCTTAGGTCTTGGAACCAATCTCCATACATTGTTTCTTTCAAACTGATTTAGCTCTTCTTGCATGGCTATCACCCAGTCAAAATCCAACAATGCTTCATCAATTGTCTTGGGTTCCATTTGTGACAGGAAGCATGAGAACATGCTGTCAGCAGAGACTTTGTTCCTTGTCCTCACACCAGAATTGGGATCACCAATTATAAGGTCATTTGTGTGGTCCTTGGTCCACCTGGTGATTCTGGGCAAGCTGCTTGATTGAACAGGAACATTTGCTTCAGCTTGTTGAGTTGAATGCTCATCAATTTCATTGTCTCCACCATGTTCTTCATTGTCTCCAGAGTCAACACTGTTCTGAATGTTAGATGTTATGGTGTGTGATTGAGCTGGAGTTTGAATGACAGTAGTGGTGTTGACAGCATCTTTGTCAACTTCAACAATTTGAGTGAAGCTAGGTTCTTCATCTACAATCTCCTCAGCTTCCAGGTATCCTTGATTCTCAAATCTAAATGTCTGCATCTTTCCTTCTTCATGCAGTCCTGGAAACTTGGTTTCATCAAATGTGACATTAACACTTTCTTCAATAATCCCGTGTTCTATGACATAAACTCTGTAGGCAGTCCTTTCTGTGCTGTAACCCATGAATAATCCTTCAAAAGCCTTGGTGTCAAATTTTCCTTTCTTCTCATGGTTGTCTTTCATCATAAAGCATTTGCTCCCAAACACATGAAAATATTTGACAGTAGGTTTCTTTCCAGTTAGCAGACAGTAAGGAGTACTTGCATGAGTTTTGTTGATCATGGTTCTGTTCTGAGTATAACAGGCTGTGTTGATAGCTTCAGCCCAGAAATATGTTGGCAACTTAGCATCATGCAACATAGTTCTAGCTGCTTCAATGAGAGTCCTGTTCTTTCTTTCTACAACTCCATTCTGCTGTGGAGTTCTTGCAGCAGAGAATTGTTGTACAATTCCTTCATCTTTACAGAAATTTCCAAGAGTGGCATTTCTGAATTCTGTACCATTGTCACTCCTCAAGATTTGAACTTTTGAGTTTGGGGTTCTATCAAGAACTCTGACTTGATCAATAATCACTTGAGCAGCTTCATCTTTGGATTCAAGAAATTTCACCCAAGTGTACCTTGAGTAATCATCCACCATTACCAAGGCATACCTCTTTCTGGCCATAGATGGTACATTGACTGGTCCAAAGAGGTCCATGTGAATCAACTTGAGTGCTTCTGTGTTGGTGTTTACTTGTTTGGACTTGTGCACAGCTCTTCTCAGTTTGCCCATTTGACAATCTTCACACAGTCCTTCTTGACAGAATTCCTGTTGGGGCAAACCTCTCACTAACTCCTTCTTCATCAGAATATTCATTGTCTTGAAGTTGAGATGTGAGAGCTTCCTGTGCCAAAGCATACTGTCACCAACAGTAGCCTTACTGTAAAAACAGTAAACTTTATCCTTCTTTGTTGAGCTTAGATCAGCAACAAACAAGCTTCCTTTTCTGACCCCTTTTAGAGAGAGGCTTCCATCCTTCTTGTGATAGATGTTGCAAACCATCATGTCAAAGTCAACCTTAAATCCTCTGTCACTGAATTGGCTGACACTGAGTAGGTTGTGCTTCAATCCATCCACAAGAGCAATATCTTCAATGACAACATTCCCAATTTCCAGACAGCCATATCCCACTGTGTAACCCTTGCTGTTGTCTCCAAAGGTTATGATTGGGCCAGCTTTCTCTACATAATGTGATAGCAGGGCTTTATCACCTGTCATGTGTCTTGAGCAACCACTGTCAATTATCCACATGACCTGATTTTTCTTCTTACCCTGCAAAACAGAATGTTTCTAAGTTGCATATGGTACCCAATCTTTGTTGGGTCCTGCATTTTCAGTGTTCCCTGAGTTTCTTCCAGTCACAACATCGCAAGCATTATCAAAGACTTCCTGTTTGACTTCTCTTTTCACCCACTTAGGTTTAGAATTGGACTTAGTCCTTTTCTTAGTGGATGAAGCCTTTTTGCTGTTGCCAGCAGGCTTAGAAGTCTCAACAGTGTTTAGGTATGAGCATTTTTCAGTAGAGAGAACAGGTAAGTTAAAGCATGTACTCATGGCAGTGATTTTGCATGGCATACAATCAATGTTATTACAGACACTCATAGTTCTATGCATAAGGGGGGTTCTGTGTAAGTTACCATTGAGTTCAGTTGCATTGATCTTATCCTCAATTGGTTTCTTACAAACATGTGTTAAGTGATGTGTAGATCCACAGTTATTGCATAGTTTCCTAGAAGCACCTCCAACATTAGTGTATCCATTTCCTTTGTTGACACCTACCTTACCATTCCTGTTCCTAGACTTGGGAGTCACTGGATTGACAGTATGTTCAGAAGTTGCTGTCGAACTATCCTTGACAGTATCTTTTAATCCTACTGTCTTGACAGAAGGTTTGAGAGTTACTGTCTTGGAATCATTCTTGACAGTATCTTTGAAAGATTCTGTCTTGCCAATCGTGACAACATCCTTTGAACTTACTGTCTGATCGCTTGGTAAGTTTACTATCTTGGGGATTGTGACAGTATCCTTTCCTTCCTTGAATGTGCTGTCAACACCTTCATCCTCATCAAGAATTTCTTGTTTGATGAGCATGGCTTCTTCATCAAACTCAATTTCAGCAGCTTTGAAAATAGGAGTTTTAACTTTCTTGAGAATGGTGGGTTTGACAGCAGCTATTCCAGGACAATCTTGAATCACAGTTTCCTTTCCAGGTCTTCTACCATAAGAAAAACCTATACCAACAGACTGATTTTCTGTATGCTTATCATTGTAATCCTGAAGTATCTTTGATGAGTTTCTATAGGCCTTAATCTTAAATTCATTTTCAGCAATCTCATTCCTCAGGAATTCCTCAACCTCCTTAGCACATTTTAATTCATTTTTAAGTTTGGCATTCTCTTGAGCTAAAGAGCCTAGAGAACTGGTTTTGAGAAAAAGAGAATCATTTTCAGACTGAAGTGTTTCATTTAGCTTACTTAGTCTAGAGATTTCCTCATTAGCAGCAGACAAGCTAGTATAGACATTGAACATTTCAGCACTTAAGTCTTTAATGGTTTTCTTATACTCATCAGTAGACATATCAAGTAAGACAAGTGAAGGTACCTGACTTGAAGGAGTTGATGCTACCTCATCAGTGCTAGCCATGAGAGCTAGGTTAACATATTCTTCCTCTTCTTCATCATCAGAATCATCCCAACACTTTCCTTCAGCCACATAGGCTCTACCTTGATTTTTCTTAGAGTATCCACCAGTTCCTTTCTCATATCTTTGAACCTGTTTGGGTCTTTTGCATTCAGTAGCAAAATGACCAGGTTCTCCACAGTTGTAACATTTGAACTTTGATCTATCCACAAATCCAGTTTTGTATCCTCCTTTGGTTGAACTTCCCACAGCAGCCTTTGATGAGCTTCCTTTGCTGAACTTGGATGCTTGGCCTTGAGGCTTGTATGACCTATCCTTCTTGAACCTAAAGTTCTTGAATTTCTTGGCCATGTAAGCCATAGTAGGGTTGTCCATGCTTTCCAGTTCCTCCATTGTGTAGAAGTCTTCATCTTCCACATCCTTAATCTGTAGTACCACTTTCTCATCATCTTCAACCACCTCTTCTATCTTCAAGGTCTGTGTTGGGATTGATTGTGTGATCTGTGGTACTTCACTTGGCTGTGTGATCCTTGGCACATGTGCTACTAGGGCACTTGACATATTAGCCATCTTGTTCCTTGTTCCACTTTGTATGGCTCTCTTTTGAAAGAGTTCGAGTTCATAGGATTTCAGAATACCATAAAGTGTCTCAAAGGTTATAGTGTTGAGATCTCTTCCTTCTCGTATGGCTGTTGTCTTGTGTTCAAGGTGATCAGGCAGTGTGAGCAGGAACTTGACGTTTAATTCTTTTCTGTCATAGTACTTGCCATGTATCTGTAATTCAGTTAAGAGCTTACTGAACCTTTCGAACATGGAGGTTAAGTCTTCACCAGGCTTGGCCATGAATGCCTCATATTGAGATATTAGAATTTGCCTTTGGTTGCCCTTAACCTCTTCACTTCCTTCACAGAGTAAGGCTAACCTGATCCACATCTCCTTGGCTGATGTGCAGCTTATTACACTTCCACACATGGCTTTATCCAGTGTGAGAGAATCGAGCAAGATAAGTTGCAAATGATCATCTAGCACCATTTTCTCCTTTTCAGGTTCCAAGAATTCTGAGGGATCTTTGGGAACCCAATGTGCAGGAATAATCTCACCATTCACTGTTGTGGCTTCAATTTCCTTTCTTGGAATGAAAGGACCATTCTCGAGTATACCTGGGTATAGTGGATTTGCAGCTTTGATAAACAACAAGATTTTTCTTTTCCAAATGCTGTAGTTCTCTTTATCAAAAGCTGGGATCTTGATACTGTTTGATTTCTGCATTTTCTCCGGGATCTCAGATATGTATGTTAATCTGAGGGCTCTGATACCAGTTGTTAGTCCTTGTGTATTGCAGAAGGGGGGGGGATGAATGCAATACTGATAAAATTCAATCTAAATTTCAACAACTAAAATCAAGATTAAACGTTATCAGCAATATATGCAATCACGAACAGTATTTAGTAAGAACAAGATTCACAAAATAAATGTTTTATTTATTTTGCAAAGTGTTGCTACAACCTCAAGAAAAAGATCTCGAGCTTCGGGTTTTTCTTCTTAGACACTTGCTTGTGTTCGTTACAGTTCTAGAATGAGTTGATAGTAGGTATATGACTAACCCTATCACTATCAGTCACGGGTTTGTAAAGCTGCTGTCACTGTCAAGTGGCAGCTTCTTACAGATTGTCTTACCCATGTGACTTTCCTAAATTGCTAACATGTCAGATATACATTACAAAGAAAGCAACCTAGATTCATTCTATTTCCAGCTAAACCAATTCAGCAGATAAAGACTTGACCTTGCTCTTGAATTGATTCGCTTTTGATTTGTAGTGCCTTGAAGCTTCTGTCGTAGTCTTGCAGACTTGGTGCAGCTTAGGGATGCTGCATCACGCCTGTTTCTTGAACATTTAAACTGTCACGGGATTTGACTGAGAAAGATACCTAGCATAAGGATCTTTATTGAGACAGTTACTTTTGCCGCAAAGCTTGCTGTCACAGGAATGATCTTTTGGTGACAGTATGAGTTCCCCGCATAGAGTGCTGTCGAGGATCCCAAACTTGCTGTCGAGGGCAATAGTTGCTGTCGCGTAGTCTTCCGCCAATGTTGCTGTCAGAGTAAATATGCTGTCGTGACTTGCAACATTCTGTCTTCTTGTAATCTTACTGTCACAGCTTTAGGACAGTAACCTTTATTCATGTTGTCATCCAAAAAGCATTCTTTGAGGCTTGAACACACAAGTGAACTTCTTTCAAATAATACAACTAGAATAACATTACATACTGATTACAAGAACATACTTTGGCTATGACAGTATGTTCTACTTAATTTAAAAAATTAAGTACAATCAAAGTTAAGTTGTTTCTATGCTATCACCCATAAATCCCAACAGTTAGGTTTCAACCCAATATGATGGTATGGGCTTGGATGATCCATGACATATATGGGTTGGGTAATAATTTTATGTGTAGAGAATTATTATATAGGGTATGTCTTAGTCACTAAGTTGGTTAATTAGACATCAAGAATTGGAAGACTTGTATAACAAGTATGGGAAGACTTGTACAACAAGTATGGGAAGACTTGTACAACAAGTATGGTAAGTCTTGGTGGCTAAGTTTTGGATGACTATATATACATAGCCATATTGTCTTTGATTTGTGTGAATGCTTCAGATGTAGATTTAGGTATCGCTCGAGAGCGGATGCTTGAGTATTGTTAGGCTTAGGCATCATCATTGTTTGGATGTATTATTGATAACTGTTTTGATTACTAATACAAGTTAGGACGTGGGTGTTTTCACGTCAAATATTTGTGTGTTCTTTTTTTGTTTTTACTTATTGTTGATAGAAGTAGAAGTAATACTTGAATAACGTATGACTGCTCTTTGGTGGATCTTGTCAACTAATCGATTGGTTGTGTGTGTGCTCTGCATTGGTGTGTTGTCAATCTCAAATTTGTGTAGTCCCCTAACCTAAAAAGTGGTATCAAGAGCCAAGGTTTGAGATTCGAGATTAATGAGGTTGAGGGAAAGTTCGAGGTTCAACTGGTATGGCATAGTACAATGAAGGATTTGATAACAAGAAGCTTACGAAAGTGGGAAGAGACAAAGTTACGTGCGATATGGCGGTTGGCCCTTGCACCGTGGATCAATCAAAATGTTCTTGAGGAGTTGTTTCTCAAGGAAGATATGTTCGGACTCGAGATGGAAGAAGACGGAAGGGATCATCGCAATTGTTTTAATGGCTTGATCAACCAGGTGAAAATTTTGGATGATTCTAGTGTTGTTCTTCTACAGGACGAAATATTAATGAAGCAATGATCGGGTGAATCAACTGACGGAAGGGCACTCATGGTGGTTGATACACGTGATTTTGTAGATGGATACACCGTTATGTTGAAGAACGGTGGTTTGGAGGTCAATATACGGGTTTTAGCGACACTCAAAGATTTGAAGAGTAAGATTGAGAGGTTCTTGTTCGAGGGGAGGCATGACGGATGGACGTTGATGGTTACCGTTCAATCTGATATGGGTATTGGGTTGAAGGGGAGGATTGTTGGGTTTCAACCCAATATGATGGTATGGGCTTGGGTGATCAATGACATATATGGGTTGGGTATTAATTGTATTTGTAGACAATTATTATATATGATATGTCTTGTTCACTAAGTTGGGTAATTAGACATCAAAAATTTGAAGACTTGTATAACAAATATGGGAAGACTTGTACAACAAGTATGGTAAGTCTTGGTGGCTAAGTTTTGGATGACTATATTTACATAGTCATACTATCTTTGATTTGTATAAGTGCTTAAGATGTAGATTTTGGTATCGCTCGAGAGCGGATGCTTGAGTTTTGTTAGGCTTAGGCATTATCATCATTTGGATGTATTATTGATAATTATTTTGATTAATAATACAAGTTGGGACGTTGGTGTTTTCATGACAAATATTTGCGTGTTCTTGTTTTGCTTTTACTTATTGTTAATAGAAGTAGAAGTAATATGTAACACCCCCAGATCAGGGGTCGGAGATCCGAGTTGTCACGCCCTCAATTCCAACAATAATACATGTACTAGCTCAACAATCCAATAATACAACACCAAAAGACCCCGATCTCTTACACACACCAGTTATAGCTTCATAAACGAGTCACACAAGTAACATTAGTTATTACAACCAAATGTACTATCAAGGATCTCACTAATAGCAGTTGAACCCATGCAACTTACTTCTGTATTAACCATTCTGAATTGGACTACCTCAAGGTTGAATCTTCCACTTCCCTTCTCTTGTAGTACGGAATAACTGACTAGGTTCTCTCTTTACTGAAAGTTAATATAAAGTAAAGCAAGAATGAGCGAAAGAATGCTCAGCAAGTATCCCATAATAAAATAAATAGTTTCACAACTATAAAGTCTGAAATCCAATAACCTTTGTTGGTTTAACAACCAAAACCATTAAGTATAACAATTGAGTTAAAATACCATACAGTTCAAAATACTGTACAAGGAATAGTAAGATTCCACAATATCTAAAAATAACATATAGTTCGAGATACTATATCGGAAGTCTAAACACTTCCCGTCAAAATATATAATCTGCAGCGGATAACAATAACTTTAAACATTTTTGTAAAGTTTAGAAATCCTTTGCTAGCACATCATAGACAAAGGTTCAAAGTATAACTTTTAAATCAAGCTAAATCAGGTAGCTTACTGAAAAATACCAGTTTTGAATATTTCTCAAAATGCTGCCAACATTATCGGTAACTGAGCTACGAGGCTTTTGTTACAATGTTGCAGACACAATTCCAATTGGAAGATGGGGCTATACATGAAAACACCTACGATAAGCGCTGATCAGTCGCTCTACCGCATTAAACACCTTTTCTACTAGTAGAAGGACGACTCCCCACTGGTTATCACCATGACCGCATTCGGGCCCTTTATGCTATATGGGCACCTATTTCATTGCTGAGCATAGGGTCATACTGTTTAGGGACTATTTCATCACCCAGTATGACAATAAATTCCAGTCCCCAGATGAAAATCATCGTCACGGAAAACGGAAGTTAATACTATTTTCCCCAAGTACTTAGTACTTGTCTCTCTTTTGAAAACATTTCTGGCCTACTTACTCCTGGGTTAATAGAGGAGTAAGTTACCGGAAGGGGTTGACCACTGTCGTCCCACTTAGGATTTGATAAGATTTCTCTTTAAAAGATTACGACCCGGGAGTCAGACTATTTGGAAATCCTTAAGGGTATTCCCGTCCCATTTGAGTAGTCAGCGAATATTTAAATCATCTCTTAGGATAGATTTAAATTAAAATAATATTTGGGAATCCCTACTTTAATTAAAATAAACATTATAAAGGTCAGAAATATTCTTCATACTCATTGAAGGTCAAAGATGACTTTTTAAACAATATACATCACCTTTAAATTAATCAAAAGAATAATAAATATTCAAATAATATTCATCAATTAATAATTGATTAGATAATAATCAAAAGCTCAATAAATATTTGATAATCAAATCTAAGTGAATATTTAGAATAATATTCCTTGAATAATGAAAAAATTGAATATATTTATTCAATATACTTATCAGAAAACAAACTTTAATGGTCTAAAGAAAATATACTGACTCTCGGTCTAAGTTTCAAAATACGATACACTTGCTCTACTCTAAGAGCCTTTTCAAAAATCGGGCTTATAACTATCATAACATATAGCTTATAAACCAATCACAATTCAAAAGATTTAAGTACCACAACAATATTATATACGCAAAATATAATCGAAAATATTTTTCATCACAACAACCGTAGAAAGTCATAGGTTTTGGAAACTTGCATAACAGGAATCAAATAACTTGATAAGTCGAATATAGTACGCTCTATACCGTAGAGCCTCATGTACTCCATTTTATATCTATATAAATAAATAACATATGAACAATCATTCAGCATTTGAAAGCTTATACGATAAGTAAAACAGTTCGTGCATTTGTAGCAGTTGTATCACAACAACAACAACAGTTTAAAAATATAGCCGAATACTAGAGCTTCGGGTTTTGAGAAACTTGCACGATAATTGTAACAAAGAGTATACATAAATATTTGAACAACCAAGTAACGTTCGAAAATATACCTACTCTGAACAATAGAGTAATGGTTAGTAAACTTGCCTGGAAATCCCGAAGTAGCAGTAAGTCTCAGGTTGATCCAGAAATCTAGAATCAACACAAGGTTCAAGATTAATAACTTAAATGCTTTCACCATACTAAGTATATACTAACTCAAGTACAAAGTCCATTTTCAAGTTAACTCCTTAAGAACTTCTACTCGAGCATGCTCGCTCACAAATTTTTATAAAATTGAAATTTAATCCTTTTAACACGAAATCTTTTCGAGGGTCTTCCTAAACGTACCTAGCATGTTATCACAAAGTTTCATATTTTATTATGACCTCTAAGTGGTTCGATCATAGCCTCAAAGTTGACTAAGTGGCGCGGTTTGGTTTTACGAACGCCTTACACTAAAACGCATGTTTCTCCTAAACCGTAAATCGTAATGACATGATTCTTGTGCTCACGTTGTTCGGTTCCTGCTTAATCTCGTTGAACGTTCGCAGGGTTTTCTTAAGTGTTCTATCGAAGTAGTTTACAGTAAACGTTCTTGATATCTTAATACCTTTACTAAATCCATATCCATGGAATTGATAATATAAAATCCTCCAATATATTTAAATAATGATTAATCCATCAGTAATAGGTGAAATTTCGGAGAAAATAGAAAATGCTCTTCTTCTGATTCTGACAGCTTCTACATTCACTCATTTACATACTAGATCACTAATACGACTTCGAAAGTTCATTATCCCGACTCGTACATAGGGTGGTCTGAAAATTTGTTAAACGACAAAAATTACTATTCATCAGTGGTTTTTTTTTATAAGTACAAAATTGGGGGATATTACATAATACTTGAATAACGTGTGACCGCCCTTTGGTGGATCTTGTCAACTAATCGATTGGTTGTGTGTGCTCTGCATTGGTGTGTTGTCAATCTCAAATTTGTGTAGTCCCATAACCTAATATATACATACATTTGACAATGTAAAATTTACATTATTTCATAAATAATGACAATGTTTTAATTTTTGGATTTTGATTTATTGATGTCAAAATAAATAACTTAGATAATTCTTTTGTATCTAAATTATGATTAATTTATAACTTAGTTAATGTCTATGACATATTTGTAGCATAACTATACAATAAAGCAATTACATTTCACATTGAAGAAATTAAATCTCGATAGTGCATATGACTCGTGTTTCACGAAAGTGCACGTGGTCAAATTATAGTACTGGTCAGTTCAGTTCGTTCCCACGAGGACTAGGTCTCATATGGTATCAATCACCAACTCTATAGTTTTCCTCAACAGCCTAGACGAGCAAAAGTTGGGTTTCTAACTAATCTAAGCAAAATTTAGTAAGCAAACTAACTATCTACTTTACAAGAATGAGAGAACATATTGACAAAAATACAAGAATTAGCAAGAATATTAGACTAGAAAAGGTGTGGGGAAAAGTGTGTTTTCCATTGCTGGACTCTCCTCATTATATATCAATATTACAAACTGAAATCTCTCCTAAAATATAGCTAATGTACAGATTTTCAGCCTTTACAACAGCTGTTATACCCTAACTATGGAATGTGAATATTTACCTACATGGATATGTTAATACAGCTAATATATTTACATCTAATTAGGAACAGCTAATAGTAACAGCTACTTTGACACCCTCCCTCAAATTGATGCTGCTGGTAAATCTACAAGCATCAATTTGCCAACAAGAAAATTGTGGCGCTGACGTGACATCGATTTAGTGAAAATATCAGCAATTTGTAGGGTGGTGGAGATATGTGGGAGAGTAATGACCAGGTGGTCATAGGCTTCACGAATTGAATGACAGTCAACCTCGATGTGTTTTGTGCGTTCGTGGTAAACTGGGTTAGCCGCAATCTGAATGGCGCTGGTGTTATCAGCATGTAATGGAGTAGGTTGAGCTTGAGAGTACCCAAGTTCTACGAGGAGCCCACGTAGCCAGATAATCTCAGAACAAGCAGCGGACATAGCACGATATTCTGCTTCCGTGGATGACTTAGACACACGGTTCTGCTTTTTGCATTTCCATGATATAAGGGCGTCTCCAAGAAACATACACCAACCAGTAATAGATTTTCTAGTGTCTGGGCATCCAGCCCAATCTGAATCACTGTACGCTTGAAGCTTCAGTGAAGAGCCAGCAGGGAAGAACATGCCACGATTAGGAGTTCCAAGGATATATCTGATTATGCGTTTGACTGCTGATAAGTGGAAATGCCGAGGACATTGCATGAACTTACTTACAATATGTACAGCATAAGAGATATCCGGTCGAGTGATGGTGAGATATATAAGGCTGCCAACCAACTTCCGATATAACGTAGGATCAGAGAGTAGCTCTCCTTCATCTCTATGATATTTCACATTAATTTCCATAGGGGTTTCAACAGGATTAGTGCCCCTTAGTCTAGCTAAATCAACCAAATCTTGAATATACTTGTGTTGATTCAAGAAGATTCCTTGTGGTCGATAATGTACCTCTAATCCCAAGAAGTAATGGAGCTGGCCAAGGTCTTTCATTTGTAAAGTGGAACGTAACATATTCTTAAGATGAGCAATGGCTTGTATATCAGAACCAGTGACAAGGATATCATCCACGTAGACTAGAAGCACAACTATACCCTTACTTGTCTTTTGCAGAAAAAGAGAGGAGTCATATTTACTTTGTGTATATGAAAAACCAAGTAGAGTGGATTTGAATTTTTCAAACCAAATTCTAGGTGCCTGCTTCAAACCATATAAAGAACGCTTGAGTTTGCAAATATGACCAGGTGAAATAGGCATACCATTGGGAAGTGTTATGTAAACTTCTTCCTTGAGGTCACCGTGTAAGAAAGCGTTCTTTACGTCCATTTGAGACAAGTTCCAGGACTGTGACGCAGCAAGAGCTAGTATGGTTCGCACAGTAGTCATTTTAGCGACTGGTGCAAACGTCTCTTCGTAATCGATGCCATATTCTTGTTTGTTTCCAAGAACTACCAGTCGAGCCTTATACCGCTCAACGGAACCATCTGGATTAAGTTTTACAGAGAACACAAACTTGCTGCCCAAAGGTTTCACAGATGAGGGACGAGCTACAACATCCCATGTTTGGTTTTCTTCAAGTGCAAGGAGCTCTGTTTCAATAGCCTCGCGCCAACACTCATGTTTCATTGCCTGCTTATATGATGAAGGAATAGAAATAGTAGATACAGTGGTTGTCAATGATACAGGATTAGAAAAACCATACCTATTCGGAGGCTGGCTCACCCGAGTGCTATGTCTACGGGTAACAGGTGCAGTTTCTTGAACCGGATCAGCAGCAAGGGAATTAGTTCGAGGGGGTTCAGTAGCTTGAACATGATGAATAGCTTCAGTTTCTGATGTTGTATTCTGGTTTGGCACTGATTTATTGCGTCTTTGATACACCAAAAATGGTTTGGGTGGTGGAGGTTCAGATTCTGACACCGGAGTGGATAAAGTATCTGTATAAGAGTCGGTGGATAAAGGTACAACTGAACATGTAGGGGAAGGATGATCATTGTAGGTAGAGAAAAAAGGCTGGTTCTCTAAGAAAATTACATTTCTTGAAACCCGAATACGTCGTAAATTAGGATCATAACAGAGAAATCCTTTCTGGTGTAGAGCATATCCTAAGAAAGCACATCTTATTGATTGAGCTGTGAGTTTTGTGCGTTCATGTGGAGGAAGATGAACATAACATACGCATCCAAAAGTGCGAAGACCAGAATAATTTGGAGTACAACCAAATAATCTAGTGAAAGGTGAAACATGATTTAAGGATGACGAAGGTAATCTATTTATGAGATATACTGCAGTGGAGAGTGCTTCACACCAGAACCTAGAGGGCACAAGTGATTCTAACAAAAGGGTACGCACAACATCAAGAAGATGACGGTTTTTTCTTTCAGCTATCCCATTTTGTTGGGGAGTTGAAGGACAAGACCTTTGAGAAATTATGCCATTGACTTGCAAAAATTCTTGAAACAACTGAGACATATATTCACCCCCATTATCTGAGCGAAGAATTTTAATATTAGCATCAAATTGAGTTTGAACATATGCATGAAAGATCTTGAAGGCTGAAAGAACTTCAGCTTTAGAACGAAGCAAATATATCCATGTAAAACGACTATAATCGTCAATAAATGTGACAAAGTACTTATACTTAGCATGAGAGACAACCGGTGACATACCCCAAACATCGGTATGTATTAAATCAAAAGGCTGAGTTACATTAGATGTATGAATGGGAAATGGTAAAGTTTTGCTTTTCCCAAGTTTACAAGAATTGCAATCGAATTGGACAGAGTTGAGAGAAGATAATTTCTTTTTCCCAAGTACACCAGATTTTAACAAACCACGAAGAACGTCATTATTAGGGTGTCCTAGACGCTTATGCCATGCATGGTAATCAATACGGGCAGAATTACAAGAAACAATGGGAAACAAACGACATGGATAAGGAATTTGAATAGGAAAGAGACGTTCAACTTTAGGCCCCCTCGTGATCACCTTCCCTGACTGTTGATCCTGTACAATACAACCAGATTTTGAAAATGTTACTTTGCAATTATTTTCAACCAATTGACCGACAGAAATAAGGTTAGTGGTAAGGGCAGGAGAGACAAAGACATCGGTTAAAGAGGAAGAAATGTCACCAGTTGCTGTAATAGGTAAATGACTTCCATCTGCAGTACCGATTTCAAGATTTCCACAATATTTGCTTATATTTGTAAGAGAATTAGCATTATTTGTCATATGATTAGAAGCTGCAGAATCAAAGTACCAAACAGGTGAAGTAGGTGATGTGAGAGAGGATTTACCAGAAAGTCCTAAAGTAGAACATGCTGAAATGATCATTTGTTGAATCATTTCAGGGGTTACAGGTTCAGCAGGAGCAGAAGCAACGACATTTCGTGTAGCATGTTCGGTATTCATCAACCCGCTGGTACTTGAGGATCCAACCAGGGCTGTGTAGGCTGTCTCAGATTTCTTTGGTGGACGAATAGGGCATTCCTTGATTATATGTCCTTCTTTCTTACAATAATTGCAAAACTTTTTGGAACAATTTGAAGCATAATGCCCAAAACCTTTACAAGAGTAACATTGAACATTACGCATATCCCTGCCTCTTGGTTTACCTTGTGTTGCATACGCCATCTGAAGTAACTCGGATTTCTGTTCCTTCAAGGTGTCTTGAGTGAGAAGACGTTGTTCCTCCCGAAGCAACTCATTGAGACATGTATCCAAAGAAGGAAGAGGATCTCGATTCATAAGATTTGACCTAGTAGCTTCAAACTCAGATCTCAATTTCATAAGAAACTGATCTCTTTTAGTAGTTTCATGGACATCTTGAACTGACTTAAGTCCTTCAGCAGGTACAGTAGCATAAACAATATCAGTGTATTTGACCCATAAGTTCATGAAGGAAGAATAAAAATCAGAGATTGAAAGGCTATCTTGTTGAAGTTTGCCCATGTCATGTTCTAATTGAAAGCGACGAGCAGTATTCTGCTGACTATATATCTTTTTCAGATAAGCCCACATCTGAGCTGAAGTCTTGAAAGGCAGTAGATTCAGTATAATATTGGGCTCGACGGATCCTAGCAGCCAACCCATGATTTGCGCATCTTTAGTCTCCCACTGAGCATATCCATTCTTGTCTTTCTCTTTGTCAGGAGCAAGAGTGGTACCACTAACATAACCCCATAAATCCTTTCCTTTTATGAAGATCTGGAAGTGAAAGGACCATGCTGAATAGTTTTTGCCATTAAGGCGAACCAAGAAAGTGTCATACTTGTCTAAAGACATGACGATCTAGAGTAACGAGTAACGAGGGACAAGGAAGTTGTTTACTAAGAGATAAGAACAATGAACCAGAACATATCAGAAACAAGAGGCAGATCAGAACTGTAGCTCTGATACCATGACAAAAATACAAGAATTAGCAAGAATATTATACTAGAAAAGGTGTGGGGAAAAGTGTGTTTTCCATTGCTGGACTCTCCTCATTATATATCAATATTACAAACTGAAATCTCTCCTAAAATATAGCTAATGTACAGATTTTCAGCCTTTACAACAGCTGTTATACCCTAACTATGGAATGTGAATATTTACCTACATGGATATGTTAATACAGCTAATATATTTACATCTAATTAGGAACAGCTAATAGTAACAGCTACTTTGACACATATGAGACTCTAAATCCCCTCATTGTCATATAAACTTTGTCTTATGACTGTCTAGGTATGCTAGTCGGGAGACACTACACTAGTTTAAGCCACAGGTCTGTGCACCTAAACCATCCCACTTCTACTCCTTTTCAAAGAGATAGTAGGGTCATGGTTACCAAATTAATCTTATTCACTACAGGTCTGTGTGATTAATACATTAACTCATATTAAACTCAAGCTCCTCATTGACTATATATGATAATCAGGTATTGTCGTCCTCCTTACAAATTAAAATCCACTTTTAAGCCATATGTTATTGTAACGAGTTCTAATTGGAATCGTAACTGTCGCATTTTAAACCCCAATTAACAAGGCATATGATGACACTTCTTATGAACTACAATTACTCATTCAAATGTTTAACAGGGTGTCAAACCTCAAGCAATATCATGGCCTTTTACAAGCAATCATAGCCCACATACATAATCAACATACAAATAATACATATTACATTAGGCATATCCATAGACAATCAACGAATCATGTGAACAACAAGGTTCAAAAGTGTCCCATAATGGAGATTAGTTCATGGTTGAACCACAATCCATTATGGGATCGAATACACACATATTGAAAACTATAAAATCAATATAATCAAAGAGATAAGTAAAAAGTAAGGAAAAAGAGAACAAATCCTATTATGTGTGTCCAAAACCAATATGCAACTCAGAGAAAGCAAAACCCGCTAAAGCTTGATGAAGGATTTTCACGATTCCTTCCCACCTTCGCAAGAGATGAAATCCCCTTTCGTTCTTATACAAAAAGATGAAGAAACTCTAATCTACAGATACAATATATGTATCTATCTTTATTGATGGAGGCTACTCCTCTTACTATCTAACCCTAAAAACTGTGTGTGTGTGAAAGAGAGAGAGAGAGAGAGACTACGTACTGAATGACTCCCTTCTATGATGCAAAAAATATTCCCAAATAGATTAGAATTCTGGGACGATCCACTAGGATTTAAATTTTGTGCCCATACTCAAATTAAAGATCTCTTCGAGAACTTTTCAACGAGTACTTGAGCGTCGAAAACGGACATGTAGAACTCTGATTATGGCCAAATTAATGAAAGCATTCAGCGAGAAAACGTTTTTCACCGAACTTCATGTTCTTGTTTGGAAGATTTCATTCTTGTTAGCCCAACAATTTCTTGCTAAAAATTTGGCTAAGGCAATTTTTCATGCTCTTCCTTGCTCCAAGCCATGCCAAGTCCATGCCCTTCCTATTTTTTTACCGTTTTGGCTCCAAATTACCTCAAAACCACTTTATTCGAGAGAAGCAACACTTTACCTGAAATTACACAAAAGGCACATAAAAGTATAATAAAAATTGAGCCCAAACTAAGAATTTAAGCTAAAAGTATGACGGAAAAGTGGTGTAAATACCACTCGTCATCATACCTCTTTTACCGAAGACAGTAACCAAGAACGACGAAGAATTCAGGTCTAATTTGAAGTTGAAACTAAGAGCTTAATTAGGGTGTTCACTACAACTAAGAGATCTAGGGTTTTAATCTCCAATTTTAGATCTGGGGATATATAAGGTGATAGTTGATTTTATTTTTAAATATTATTACATAAGAAAAAAAGAAGCAATTATACGTGTACACTACTCAGCTGCCTAGTAATCGCCATGTATTAGCCACGTAGGAGTCACCTTGATGGCGTTACGATTTTTTTTAAGTCAACTGATCAAAGTAACAGTGTTTTGATTATCGATTACTAAAGTGCTGCAATAGAGACGCCAATAACTATCATCAAGATTTTGATACTACAGTCTCACTTAAGTGGCCAATTTGAGATTTAACCCTACTTGTTATGTTCGATGGCTAATTTGTAAATAATAAATAAGTTTCGTTATACATTTGAAAATTTTCGAGTTCGATGAACCACTTGCAAGTTGGACATAAGTTAATTGACGTCGTTTTTATTTAACCCTTTAATTTACACGTCATTTCTTATGTGGCAGAAGAGGTGGGCTGACAAAACAATATTTAACGAACTTTCGTTAAAGTCAAATTCAACTTAACGGACATGAAATTTTTTTATATTCAGAGACTAGATTTCAAAATTTAATTGGTCGAATTATGCATTTGAAAGTTTTTTGAGTATGATGTTCCACTTGTAAGTTAAACGTCTATTAAGTGAGGAAAAATTCATTTAACCCTATGTTTTATATGCTCAAAAATATACCAAATAATGATTTTTTTTTTGTAATGATGTAATTTTTTATAAAACAAGTGAAAATAATCGTGTTTAGATATGCACGAGATAAACGGGCAATAAAATCATAAGAAAACATATTAGAATCTTGTTAACTGAATTTTGTTACACACTAATAACTATTATAATCTTTTTTCTTAAAACATTTGTTATATTTCATTAATTTCAATATTGTGTACATTGATAAAATTTTCGAAAACATAAGATTGAATATTTATATTAAACTAGTTTTATAACCCGTGTGAGGCACGGGTATACTATAGAATATTGTGTAATTTATCATTAATTTCGATGTTTTTTATGAGTTATTTGAAAATTTAAGTTAGTGGTATTTGTTTCGAAACTAAATCCCCTATATTTTATATGTTGTATTTGTTTAGTAGTTCGCGACGACTTCGCGTAAACAGGATTACAATTTAAATATGAGTAAATTGTTATCTATTTTACAATAATTTGATTTTGCATAGTATATTTTTTATGATACATGAATGACCATATTACATATTAACAAAATTATTAAATCATAAGTCGATATGAGATAATCTATTTGTTATATACATAATAGAGCAACTAGGCGTTCTTTTAGCCATTTTATACTATTTAAATTACCAAATCACACATAATTAATACGTATGAATAATTATTATATTTAAAAGTATATGTTAATTACATCAATTACTACTACTTTATTTACTATTTCACCCCTCATTAATATTTATTAATAATAATCGTATTTAATAGTAGATCTTAATGACATCAATTATTTCTACTTCATTTACTACTTCATTATTAAATATTAACAACATATAATTAGATACATATTTATCATTCTTATTTTAGTTATATAGACTAAAATTCTAATTTTATTTATATATATTATAAGTCGTTTTTTCTACAAGTAAATTTTTTTTGTTGACTATTTTCGGAAAAGAGCACTATAAATGCAATATATTTTTATCTTTGTATATTGATAATATAATTGGTGCAGGGGACTTTATAATAAAGCTGAGATTGTTGTTGTATGACTAAAATCAAATATAAACTTCACATACTTATATCAATATGAACTATTGTTTAAATCATCTATCACGTATTTATCATTTAGATTCATTATATATTTAAAAAAGGATAATAGTATATTTGTATATAGAGTAAACCTGTTATGTATGATTCTTAAACATAATGTTAATGCAGTATCTATATAATATTTGTATAATCTTGTAGTGTATGTAGTTTGATCCATCCGCACACTTTATTTATTTCAAAACTACTTTCCTAAGGTATTGATTGAAATTGCATTTTTCTTTGTTGTTTATTTTCCTAATTTAAAAGTAAAGCAAAAATATGGTAAGTGAATATTTAAAAATAAATAAAGATCTTTATGTGTATACATACTTTTCATTTAGTACCTCAGGAAAGTACCATGAGTTTAATCTTAGGATCCTTATTCTCATCTAGATATATATTTGACTTTTTTAAAGCATTTTATTGACGTTCTCTTTTAGCAATGGATTTTTTTTTTAATATAAAAAAGGGAAATTCTATATGGTATCAATGTAGTTTTGGTCTTTTCATATGGTAGCACCACATTATTTGCTCCTCTATGTGGTACTCCTCAAGTCTTGTATCCTCCTATATAATAACCCCCCGTCAAAGAAAACGTTATAGAAACGTTTAAAAGCATAAAAGTAGCCATTTTTAAACTGATTTTGGCTCCAATTTTAACAAACTGTAAAAAATGAAGAAAAAACAACTGATATCACCTTAATTAAGCATCCAAACTAGATAACATCCAAAATAAACCAACATATTCTAAAGTATAAAAATTTAGGGTACCGCATAGAGGAGCAAATAATGTGGTGGTAGTACTAGACCTGGCAATTGGACCGTGTCGTGTACTTTCGTGTCGTGTATTTTCGTGTTTTCGTGTACTTAATGTAAAACCCATATCCGACCCGTTTTGAATTCGTGTACTAAATTTGAAACACATATCCAATTCAAAACGTGTCGTGTACTTTACGTGGCGTATTCGTGTACATTAAAGAAAAATATAAATTTAATTAAATTAAAATTTATATATTATAAAACTATTTTAATTATGTAAATTTTTATGAAATGTGTATTAAATATGTAATACATACAATTTTACAAAAAATTGTAAATATAACTTATATATATAAATGTATACTTCTTATATATAAATGTATAACTTACTGCTAATTAGTCATGAAACTTTTATTTATTGTTCATATGTAATTCCTTATATATTTTCTAAATATGCAATACTATAAATAATATATATATTTTAAAATTATTTATTTACTTCATTAATTCGTGTATTTTCGTTTCGTGTCGTGTACCTATTGTGAAAACCCAAACCCGACACTAATTATATTCGTGTTTTTTCGTGTTCGTGTACTTTCGTGTTCGTGTACCAAATTTTTGCACCCAAACACTAATTATCCGTGTCGTGTTCGTACCGTGTTCACGTGTCGTGTATCAAATTGACAGCTCTAGGTGGTACCATATGGAAAAGTCAAAACTACATTGGTACCATATAGAATTTTCCATCATTTTATATTACAGGAATTGGCTTTTAAACGGTTCTATAACGTTTCAATGAATGGAAGGTTATAATCGACTTAAAAACATAAATTTAGGGATACCACACAGAGGAGCAAATAATGTAGTGGTACCATATAAAAAAGCCAAAACTACATTGGTACCATATAGAATTTCCCTATAAAAAAAGGTCACTAAGATATTTATTTGTACAATTTTTTTTAAAGTAAAAACTTACTTCTATTACATTTTTTAGAAAAATGCACAACTCTATTAAATTTTAAATATAATATGTAAATTTATAAAAAAAAGGAGGATAATAATTGTATGAATATTCACATCATGTTGTCTATACAGCTATACTAGGTTCGTTTAATGAAGTATTGACAACCCACACATGAACCCATCATAAATGGTTAGATCATGTACACAAAATTTCAATCTCAACCATTGATTTAATTACTTCTCCAAGTATTTGTTTTACCAGATTATTTGATTGGGTCCCAAGTTTCTAAAAGGACATCTGACGATGGTTAGGAAGTCTGTTACTCTTGTTTATATATAAACATTACATCTACCCTGCGTTTCTTAAATCCTACATTACAGATATACACAGAGAATACATTCTTTTGTAAACTGAGAGAAGCACATTGAGATAATATGGGTAATTATTGTGATGATTCGATGTGGTGGGATGAACTTGTTTGTCCTCCTCTCGAAGATTATGCCTTCGTTTTCGACACTAATTTTAAACTCGATAATGGTATATTTGATGATTTAATGCTCGAAATCGAAGAAGAAGAAAATGATGAAATTATAAAAGAGTATTTTGAAGAAGATGATGAATTGGACAAGATGGTGGCTGCATGTATGGAAAATCCTCCAACATCATTATCTCATGACCACTTGGACTTATTTCCTGCAAAGTTCAACTCTGGTCAAAATTCTGGGAGAAAGATTGATGGGAAGGCTGTTAATCATACTCATTCTTATGGGAAATGAAAAGAACTTTTGACCTTAAAATTAGTACTCCAAGTTGAGGAGCACAGCAAGACCAGGTATGATTGTCCATAAAAACAGCAGCTAAAGGACAGGTCGAGGCAGAATCATACTAATCATTAGTTGGATTAGATCACAAGAGGAAAGCGGATAATGAGTTGAGATTGGAGGGTAAGGTGACTCGTCATTGTGGGAACCATGGAAAAGAAAAGGAGTTGCCAGATTTGGATGAAGCGGAAATTGAAGCCATCCCGGAAGGAACAAAAGAACTTGTGGAGAAAAAAGACAAGAAAAGAAAGATGGTGGATCATTCTGATTGCGAACCTATGCAGCAAAGGGAAATGACAAAGTTGGACTGTGGGAATCGAATTGTTGCTGGTAATAAGAGAAAAGATGATCCTATAAATCAACTAAAGACTGATGATTATGATTCGAAACTGGAAGCTTCAACACAAAAGTTACACAAGGCTTACCAGTGAGATGGAGAAGCTAAGCAAAAAAAAAAACAGATTCAACTCATTGATTTTCAAATACTAATGATGAAGTAGCCAAGGTGCAACTCAAAAACAAAAGAAAAACCAAGTTTGAGGAAACGATTGATGGCAATGGGGACTCACAAGTGCACCAAGAAATTCTCGTCTACTTCTTATGTACATTAGGGCACTCTTTTTTCCCCCGAGTTTTTTCCAATTGATTTTGCTCTTGTAGGGTTTAACAAGGCCCTTGTTCTATAAAAGAATTTTAGAGTTTGTACAATGATATTGTGTTAGATGTATTGATCTTTGTTTGTATTGTAGTTAACAAGATTCATTGTTGTGTATGTAAGAATGTGGTTTTGAAAAATATATTCGTTAGTTGTTTGCATTAATGGTGATTCAGGGTTTAAATTTTATGTAGTCCCTGTATTTTAGTTCCAGTTTCAATAATTTTATCTTCTAACCATGGACTTTCTGCAGGGATATATAATTGTTACTTAATTATTTAAACTTGAACTCAACTATATCTAAATTAGATCGTTATAGGATGTGAACTCACATAGTAGGTGAGTCACAATGCCTTCCAATAAAATGATTATTCCACAGGATACATGGGATTTACAAGTATAACAATTTTAAATTACAGATATCCATTGTATGGAGATCAACATTTTTTAAAGGTATCATCAGTACATAAATTAGGATTCTGGAATTTCTATGATGATTAGAAGAAAACAAGTCTTAATCTATAATAATACAGTAGTGTATTAAATCGAACTGAGACTATTATTTTGATCTGCTTAATTAATACTTTTGATCAAAATTTCTCTTGTATTGCATCAGATGCATCAAGTTTTGCATTGAAATTTATTTCACCTGAGATTCTTGTTATGCATTAGAAAGTGTTGGAGACCCTCTTGTGCAATTGAATGGATTAATATTTAATAGTACTACAATTGCATCTTGTGGGGTTTTAAGGAGGCCCTTGTTCTTTTCAAAAACTTAGCGTTTGTACAAGGACATTGTATTAAAGATATTGAAAGGCATATGTCTAGGCCTATTTGTAAACACCGAGGATTCTACTCAACTTTAATTAAGATGTAATAAGTAAATAATAAAAATCAAATGTCACAGGAATCTCAGAAGATTATATCTGTCAAAGAATGAAGATTAAAGTCATCTACAGACTTGAAGTGATTCTACATTGAAAGAAGATCAATTTGTTGATCAAGCCTCAGTGAAGTATTCAAGCTCAGTGGATTTATTAAAGTGATGGAGATTTCAAGTGGTGACAACAAAAGATACTGGTTACAGAGTTCTTGAATGAGAAGGAAATGAATCACTGCTTAAAGTCAAACAAATAAAGAACATACATTGTTGTTAGTCACTCATGAACCAGACCGTGCATTGAGTGTCAACGTACTAATATGTTTATTCTTTATCTAAGTTTTAAGTGATTCAGGAATTATTTGAGAAGTCAACTAATTCTATTTATTCTCTTATAAATAATTAATACTATTAAGTAAATTATTTATTAAATTAATTCTGTAAAGAATTAATTTAATACATAATTTATTTAGTTAATTATTTAAATTAGAATAAAAATGAACTAGGAAGACTTAGGTTTGAACTAGGAAGACTTAGTTTATTTAACTAGGAAGACTCACAAGTGAGTCTTCCCGATTGTCTTCCTAAGCCAAATCCTTGTCTTCCCTTCACATTCCTTATCTTCCCGAAAGTCTTCCAAGAGCAAAAGGATTGTTTTCCTGCAAGTCTTTGAAGGCATAATTCTATTCTGTTAAAATGGTTTGCACGTGGAGAATTGAAAAGGAATGCAGTTTGTTTAAATACAAGACAGAAGACAGGACATCAACACATTACAACAATACAGAAAGCAAAAAGACAGAAGTTCTCAACATTAAACTCTCAACTGTCTTCTTCATTTCTAAACTGTCCGAGCAATCAATTTTCTCCAAGTGTCTTAATTCTTGATATGTTCTTATCATTAAATTCATAAGGATCATTTCACTTGTACTGCTTTGACTTTCTAGCGGATCATAATCCCTAGATTTTATATCGAACTACTTTTTAGTATTCGATCCTTTTTATTACAAAAATAGATAAATTCATGTCGAATTTGTTCTAGGTTTGTTTTATCAAAGAACTTGTAATCAGTGATCAAATTGTAACACTCATCAAGTTAAATAGATAATATTCAAGTTATATTTAACTTGAATATTGTTTCAGTTTTATTCCGCATTAATTTGTTCTTAATTGTTAAATTATTCAAAGGACAAATTCGATTAAACAGTATCGTTTGTATTCAACCCCCCTTCTACAAACATATCAGGACCTAACGGATATTGATTTTAAATTTATGACAATGTAACATAATTACGGTTAACTAATGTTGTGTATTTGGAGTATGATATTAAAATCTTTTGATGCATATGTTTATTAGTTGGTTGCTTGATCATTTACCGTTAAAGAAGGAGATAGATGTGTTTGTTTTCGAAAAATCAGTTTACCTTTATTATTCAAAGTTGATATTCTCTGGAGGCACTAATATCCAGAAACATTAACAATTCCGGTTGAAATGGAATTTTACAGAATCACACAAAGGATACATAAAAAATCTAAAAAAAGAACAACTTATCTTTTAATGTTCTTTTTTGTTACATAAGTTTTGGACCGCTTTCACTTGGTTAGAATTCTTGTCATGCATCAGAAAGTTTAGGATACTCTCATGTGCAATCAACCGAATTACGAGTAATATACTGCATTGGGACAGTTTGTATTTTTAGAACGGAAATGGTTTACTGTAGGTATACTCTTTAGTTAAACTTTAGGGTATTGTTTGATAAATTACAATTTTGACATGTATTATAAACACTACATATATCCATTCTTTTCAATATTAGTATTTCTAAAGGGATCCGTAGACAATAAATTAGGGCTTTGGAACTCCTACGAACGATCAGAAGAAAATACTTCAGAAATTTACTGCGAGAATTCATATCCAGCACATTAATTCGATCAACTATATCACTTGATACGTCTGCTAAAAATTGCTCTTGCATTGTATTTGATGAATCATTTTGCGCATATATCTGAAATTTCTCAAGAAAAGTGCTCATTTGCTTTAGGCTCCTGATTAGTCAACTTTTTTCCTTTTCTATTTGCCCTTTCTTGAATCCTTGTTATAATAACTGGTTTTTGGAGTAGTGATCTTGGGATTTTATTTGAAGGCCAAAATGTTTGAAAGAGAGAGACTACAATACCTTCAATGTTGGAGTGAGACGACTATCATCCAAACTAAACAGTTCTAGTACTAACTTTACAGAATTTACCCTTTTCGACCCTCCTCAAGCAAGGTAGAACCATGTCAAACTTATATATGAATTTAGTGTAACTTACTGAATGTCAGAACTTAAATCTCATAATCAATACGCAAGATTCCTGGGCAACAACAAAGAGGTAGGTCATTTAAAGAGGGAAAAACCCTATTAGTTCTTCTTTTCATCAAATAGGGATGAGTAAGCAATCTTTTTTTCGATTCTGCCATTTTTTTATACCAAAGATGCACAAGAAATGGTGCGTTTCATATATATGGAAATGTCACTTTACTCATTTCATTATCATCGATGGATGAACAAGTCTACTTTTTCTGTTGCACATCCATGTTAGCCGAAACTGCAGCCTTACTCTTTGGATCCTTACAGATTTGTCCCGGATCTTTACTCATTTCGTAAATTTCATAAACCATTTTAAAAATGAAGATAAATATATAGATAAAAGTAATTACATCTTATAGAATAGAGACAAAGGGAAGGTGCCAGTGATCATGATAATTTCACATTGAATAAATTGACTCATTGAACTCACTGGTTTCTCTAGTAGATATTGTCGATTTGTCAATAAATATTTGATGTTAAATAGTATATTTTTTTAAAGATATATGAATGACCATGTACATGGTAACAAATTTATAAAAATATAACTCGGTATGATTTTGCACGCGTACTCTAAATTAGTTTAACATAACATTCAATCATGTTATGTTACTAAAAATTTGATATCACAAATTCCTGTCATATTTATAATTATTTCAATATCATTGTCTTTTTAATTATATTTTATTAATATTTTAAATTATGTATTATATAAAATAACATATGTACATTTACATGCAATTATTAATTACAAAATAATTAATATACTTAATGAAGATTAGTTATTAATGATTGAAGGTATTAAGATGTATTAATAATGAAGATATTAATATGAAGTAAATAGGGGTTGAAAAGTCATTTTACACTTTGAAGGATATAACTGTTTTTTACAGTGAATAAATTGGCTCAATGCAGCCCTAATTGCTCTATTATATATATATATATATATATATATATATATATATATATATATATATATATATATATAACAAATATGTACCTAAAATTTATCCATATATATATATATATAATAATTATTCTATAATATATATAAGACTTAATAGCAGTTTGATGACTTGAACAATTATATTTTTTGCAAAAAAATGGCTCTTTTGTAAAAGTGAACACTTTATTGGCTGAATTAATTATTTTTTAACAATTTATTGCATTCTGTCAAATTTCATAAACGGTGTTAAGTTTTTAAGGGCATTTTTGTCTAATCCAATTTTCTACTTTATTTTACTTTCATTGCCCCCTCCTAACAATAATAGACTATTCTACTTTGCAAATAAAAAAGGTAATGGATTAATACTCATGCACAAATTTCAAAAAAAAATACTCATACACATAAACACACTCACACTTCACCATCGCGTGAACAGATCTTTCATTACCACACCTAATCACGGTACCATTCCATTAAACCACTCACCTAGCAGCCACCTAAAACTAATTCACTCTAATAATTTAAACCTTAAAAAACACACATCAAGCCAGCATCACACGAAAATGGATAAATTTTAGGTACATATTTGTGTTATGGAGATGGGTTTTTAAGGAAAGATGTGTTATAGTTTTGCATCATTTTGTTGTGAGAGTGGTGAAGGTGATAAAAGGAGTAAGTGTTTATGAAATATCTAAAAAAAATTAGGTTTTGTAGTAGTTTGATTTGTGGGTGTGCGAGATGGGTTTGGACTGAGGTGGCTTCCTTTGTTATTTGAAATGGTTGGCAATGGGGTTAGAACAAATGAGATTATTATGGTGTGTGAGATTTTGGGTTGCTAGAAAGTTATGAATTATTTCTGTATTTTTATTTTGATCAATCCATAAGTAGTCACTAGTTGTATGTATGTATGATTTACTCACTCGTTGTAGGTGGATGTATGATGTGAATATATGTATATGTGTGTATTTTTAATCTGTTATTTTGTAAAGTAAATATAATAGAAAAATGATGAGACAGATATGCCTTCATCTAACACTAACGTACATTATCAAAAATTAACGGAATGCAATTGTTTACTAACAATAAAATAGATTAGCTCATAAAATGTTCACTTTTATAAAAGAGCCATTTTTATGTAAAAATAAAATATTTGGGACCATCAAAGTGCAATTAAGTCTATATATAATATAATAATGAGTAACATTCTAGAGAGAACTCCTTAGTCCGGAGAGAACCATTATATAAATATATATAATACATATATTTCTTTTATTTTTTTATTAAATATAATTACAAATTTCAATTAGTAAATCAAAAAACAAAATTACACAATGTTTTTATTAAAAAATAATGAAATAGTTCAAAGTGATTCTACAGTGGAATCACAATTATTCAAAATGATTATACAGTAGAATTAAACTTAAAATCAATTTTTGTTGAAATTTTGAATGTTTAATTTTTTATAAAATTTATATATAATTAATATTCTATATTATAATCAAATTTTATATTTTGTGAAATAAAAAATTTAAATTATTTGAGAGATTCCGTTATAGAGCCATTGGTTCTCTCTGATTCTCTATATAAGATGGTTATCTCTGAAATAATGACCATATAATAATAGATACTCCCTCTGTCCCTCTCATTTCTTTACACTTTCTTTTTTGGTACGTCCCTCTCATTTCTTTACATACCAAAAATAGTAACATTTTATAATATAAAATTCAATCGCATTCACTACTTTCCTCCACTATACCTATTTTATACTCACTTTATACATTAAATATTGATTCCATTTTACTCATTTTTCTTACTTTTTTCTATTAATTTACATTTTTTTTAACCTCCGTGTCATCCCCTCAATGTAAAGAATTGAGGGGGACGGAGGGAGTAGATGCCAAATTTATGATCTCATATTTTGCCATAAATCAATAAAAAATTGTTAATTTCCGAACTGGATATTAGATTTTCTAATTTTGAAATCGAAATGTTTCCCTAATACAGAATTTAGGAATTGACATTTCGAAAGGAAATCCATATTTACAAATTACTCGTCTACTCAATATAAATATAAATATTTTACATTTTGTCAAAAAAATTATATAAATATTATATATTTAAAATTTGAGGAAGCAAATAGAAAAAACATTTTACACATTGTAGTCTCCACATTTCACCAACTAGAAAGCCAACTAGGGTACTACGGAACTACCCTCTCTCCTCTCTCTCTTTCTCTCTCTCTCTCTTATCTCTTCAATTAAAATGGCGTCGATCGTCGCCGCCGCCGGAACCGTAGCTCCACTCAATCTCTCTCCCACTCCCCGTCGCTCTCTCCGTCGCTCCTCCACCTCTCTCTCCGCCGCTCCATTTCTCCCCCAAATCCGCTGCTCCATTTCTCCCCAAAACCTTAATTCCTCTACTCAAAACCCTAATTTTCCCGCCAAATCTCCATTCTCGCTCCGTCGCGCGTCGCCTCTCGCTCTCACTGCTCTCTCCGTCGGCTCCGGCTTCCTCATCCACCTCCTGGCCACCGGAGACGGCGGTTTCGGCAACTCCGGCGGCGGTTTTGGTGGTTCCGGCGGTGGAGGTGGTGGCGGAGGAGCTGGAGGAGGTGGTTTCTGGTCTCGATTGCAGTCGTATTTGGTTGCGAATGCGAAAGAAGATGAATCTCAATCGGAGTGGGATCCGCACGGTTTATCCGCCAATGTGGTATTGCAAATGAATAAATTGAGTGGATTTAAGAAGTATAAGGTCTCGGATGTTGTGTTTGTCGATAAGTTGACTTCGGAGAGTATTGGTAGTGATGATTCTTTTAACGAAATGGTTACGATTAGGCCTGGCGGAATTTACACTAAAGCTCAGCTGCAGAAGGAGTTGGAGACGTTGGCTACGTGTGGAATGTTTGAAAAAGTAGATATTGAGAGCACGACTAAGCCAGATGGGACTATTGGGATCGCGATTTCGTTTGTGGAGAGTAGTTGGTCGGTGGCGGATAGGTTTAAGTGTATTAATGTGGGGTTGATGGCTCCGTCCAAGAGTACGGATAAGGATCCGATGGAGATGAGTGAGAAGGAGAGGATGGAGTTTATGAGGGTTCAAGAGAGGGATTATAAGAAGAGGATGGAAAGGTCTAGGCCTTGTATGTTGCCTGCTTCCACTCATAGGGAGATTTTGGATATGTTGGCGGTGGAAGGGCAGGTGACTGCCAGGTTGTTGCAGAAGATTCGGGACAAGGTTCAAAGGTGGTATCATGATAATGGGTATGTGTGTGCTCAGGTGGTGAATTTTGGAAATTTGAATACCAGGGAGGTGGTTTGTGAGGTTGTGGAAGGGGATATTACGCAAGTTGTGGTACAGTTTCAGGATAAACTTGGGAATGTGTGTGAAGGGAATACTCAGTTCGGAGTTGTAAGGAGAGAATTACCCAAATATGTAAGTAACAATGCATTTGTTGCGGTTTATCTACATTTATTTTTTAGGTTAACTTATTTTGTGTGCTTTTGTATTTTCTGATACATGATTATCTCATATGAGTTCTAGTCTTTCATTTTTTTTAGAATAGTTTAGGTCATAGTCATGTCTTCCTGTGCTTGGTTGACAGAATGTGACCAGTAGTTGTTACGTTTTAGCATATTTCTCCTTTGGGAAATGATCTAGGAAGAACTAAAAGTTGTAGAATAAAAACAGTAAAAAGGATATTCTTGGGTGGATTTTGTGGATTAACAAACCAAAAAGCCACTACCCTCGCAATCTTATGAAGAGCTCACTTTTAGTAGTCAATCAAATCTAACATCAGTTAACTCATTACATGTAAATCTTAATAAAAATATGGGTTCTATCAAAGTGGTCCAGAAGTCAGGGCCATGTCGTAATTTCGTAAATGTATGACTGTACTACTGTAGTTATCCGGATCTCAATCAAGTTACCTAATCCACCATTAGTTAGTTTTTTAAGCTCGAGGGTTTGAGCCTCTGTGTTGCTTGAGTATTTAAATTTATTGAAAGACCTTGCCTAATAAAAATAAAACTTGTTTAAACTATTTTTAGGGAAGGTGCCAAGGCTCTCTTGGAGATGTTCTTGTATGTTTGCAGCTTCGAGTCTGATGAGTTGACATAAATAGATTTTAGTGGTTTATATTAGTTCAATCCTTTTTTTTATACTATGCTGATGGGGAAGGGGGTGCAGAGCAATAGTAATAGCATAGAGAACATTGCTTGAAAGTGGACTACATTTGTTTTACAAAATTAATTACCAATTACACATTTGTGTCGGAAAGGGGGAATAAAGTTTCTCAACTACATATATATATATATATATATATATATATTAGTATTTGACTTGTCTTAGACGTTTATGTGCATGGCTGTTAACCTTTTCTAATGATGGTATGCGTGGTTTACAGCTTCGACAAGGTAAAGTTTTTAACATAGAAGGGGGAAAGCAGGCTTTGCGCAATATAAACTCTCTAGCTTTGTTTTCTAACATTGAAGTTAATCCACGCCCTGATGAAAAAAGTGAGGGTGGGATTGTGGTTGAAATCAAACTCAAAGAACTGGAACAACAGTCAGCTGAAGTTAGCACAGAATGGAGTATAGTTCCTGGACGTGGAGGTCGTCCTACTCTGGTATTATTACACCTAGTGTTTTCTAGTGTTCCGTCTAACTAGATTTGTTTAAGTTCCAACTGCTTCTGCTAAATCCTGTTTCCTATCTATTCACTGTCCAGGCCTCAATTCAGCCGGGGGGAACTGTTTCATTTGAGCATCGAAATCTCAAAGGATTAAATAGGTCCCTTCTTGGTTCGGTCACGACCAGTAACTTTCTGAATCCTCAGGTTTGTTTATCTTAGCCATAATATAAGATTGTCACTAGTATGCTTACCTGAAAATTTATAATATATAGAACGGTTGTCTGTCTGCAGGATGATCTTGCATTCAAACTTGAGTATGTGCATCCGTATCTAGATGGTTTAAATAGTTCACGTAATCGCACACTCCGTACTAGCTGCTTCAACAGCAGGAAACTTAGTCCAGTGTTTACGGGTGGGCCAGGAATGGACGAAGTTCCCCCAATATGGGTTGATCGGGCTGGTATCAAAACTAACATCACGGAGGTAGACACAAGTACACAACAGACTCCCAATATGTAAAGACATTATTTAAGTTGACTTGTCACACTCAAAAAATAACTACTTATTGCAGAATTTCACTCGTCAAAGCAAGTTCACTTATGGAATTGTGTTGGAAGATATAACTACCCGAGATGAAAGCAGTAATATTTGTCCAGCTGGGCAAAGGGTGTTGCCAAGTGGAGGCGTAAGTGCTGATGGACCTCCGACAACTTTAAGTGGCACTGGCGTGGACCGGATGGGATTCTTACAGGCTAATATTACAAGAGACAACACCAAGTTTGTCAATGGAGCAATTGTGGGTGAAAGGAACGTATTTCAGGTGAGCAAATAAATAAAAGCTCATAAAAAAATAATATGTCAGAAGTATATCTTTGAGGGAACTTAATGAGTTAATGTAAGATCATTACTGGGTATTTTCTTCCTCACTGTGTCTTTCTAAATACGTGTGTTTTTGACTCATTCTGCAGCTAGACCAAGGTCTTTTCATTGGCAGCAAGTTCCCATTTTTCAATCGTCACCAGCTGACTTGGACCAAATTCATCCAGCTGAAGGCAGTGGAAGAAGGTGCTGGTAAACCTCCACCCCCAGTGCTAGTCCTGCATGGGCATTATGGTGGCTGTGTCGGAGACCTTCCAAGTTATGATGCATTTACTTTAGGGGGGCCTTATTCAGTCAGAGGTTACAATATGGGAGAGATAGGCGCTGCCAGAAATATCCTTGAGGTACAGTCGTGAATAAAAAATAATTGGGATAAGTTGTTTTAGTCTGCTGTAAGTTATAATGTTGAAACGGAAAAACAGTAATGTTGTTGTAGAAAAGCACCAACACTTTATATTCGAGTAGAAGGTGTTAATAACTAATTTGTAGATGAATTTGTATGCAAGTTTTTTCTGATGACTGCTTACTAAATTATGTTTCCATGCAGCTTGCTGCTGAGCTTCGTGTACCTGTTAGAAACACACATGTGTATGCATTTGCAGAGCATGGAAATGATTTGGGAAGCTCAAAAGAAGTCAAGGGTAACCCAACTGAGGTTTACAGGCGAATGGGACAGGGATCATCATATGGTGTTGGTGTGAAGCTAGGTCTGGTACGAGCTGAGTATGCTGTTGATCACAACTCTGGGACTGGTGCTGTGTTCTTCAGATTTGGCGAGAGATTCTGAGATATATCTGGTGTTCATAGTTTTGCCTGATACTTTAATATTCTTGAAGTTAGTTTAGTTATCAGAGTTGAGTTTGGAAAAGGAAAATGTTGGGCTAAGAAAAATGATGTATAATTTATTGTGTTAGTTACTTGTGATTTTTTTTTATGTTCATTTTCAAGATTGATTTCTGAACTACCACTAGTCCACTACTAGTACTTGCGTTTCTAAATGGACTGAGATAATTGTGTTAATGAGATATCTTAATTTAACTAAATCAACCTGTGGCAGTGACTCAAAGATCTGAGTTTCAAATTCTGAAAGAAGAAACAAGTACAAACCAGATGTTAGGGTGGTTTAGATTTGAGAAGGAACATATGGTTCAATTGTTGAAGTGTACTCTTCTACGCTCTTATTTGTGAAAAGGAGTGTAATGCCTAGTTTTTCTGTGTAAACAGAGGACCTCAAGACAAAATCATGAATTCCTGTCCGGAAAGAATCCACCATGCCTGATTCTGTGAGTAAAGATAGGGTCTGCCGCCTCTTTCTGCGGTGAAGATACAAAATTAAGGCTTCCTCCTGTTCCGCGGAAGCAACATACTATGCTCCTCCTTGTAATGCAAAATGTGATAGACGAAAAGCGGAAGCAAGAATCCTGTGGAATGAATGACAAAAATATTCACTTTTTTGACAAAATAAACAAAAATAACCATTTTGAAAAAAGTGGTCAATTTTGGCCTTTGGGATACTCCGTTGACAGTTGGGTATCCCATATACAGGATACTCCACTGACAGTTATATTTAGAACGACGAATCCGTATACGGACTTAGGATTTAGGGTTTAGGGTTTAGGGTTGTAAACAACCCTAAACCCTAAACCCTAACCCAACCTGATTTTAGGGTTGTTTACAACCCTAAAATCAGGCCACCGGTCTGTTAAAAAAATAAATTTAAAATCAATTAAAATCATTTGTTACTGTTTGTTGAAGTTTGCTGAGGTCACTTGCAAAATGAATTACAGTAATACGCATATGCCATATGCTTATTAAGTTCATTATACTCCACTGAGATATGCGTATTCCCTGGATACTCCGATTGAAAATGCGTAAGCCACACAGAATACCCCATCACGAAATGAGTATTCTGATTACTCCATTGAAGAATGCGTATTCAATCGGCCATATTTATCCACTAATTTCAGATCGACTATTATGATTACCCCGATCTGAAAATCGGCCATACTTAGCCTTCGCGATTGGTATTGCAATATATGATTAGAAATTTTTGAAAGATTTTAGAATAAGATAAACCAAACACCAACTCATGGAAGAGCAGATGACAGAAAGAACTTACCAACTCATATTCTCCCAAAGTGCTGATTGCAGATTATTCGTTTCGGCTGAACGCTAGCTGCTTTGATCAAAAGGGTAGCTGCTTTGAACTTTGGATTAGATTTTGCTAGACCTTGTCACATAATTTCCTAGACAATACTGTAATGCTGTCCTCTGTAAAAAGAGCAACTAGTAATAAAATCATTACCAAACACTGTCCTATTCACACATCATCATCTCATAATTATGTCAAATTCATTGAAATCTATGGCCATGATCGAGCCTTACAATCAGGCAAAGCTCTACATGGTCACCTGGTTGTCAGTGGCTTATCTCGTTCGACACATTATGCTTCCAAGCTTCTGGCCTTTTACGCTGAGTGCAGACAGCTATGTGATGCCCGGAAAGTATTCGACAGAATTCCTCAATCAAATGTGCGTCGCTGGATTGTTCTCGTTGGCGCCTACGCTCGTCACGGGTTTCATCAGGAGGCTATGGATGTTTTTTGTGAGATGCAAAGAGAAGGCGTGGAGCCTAACAAATTTGTTTTTCCGAGCATTTTGAAAGCCTCCGGACACTTATCTGATCGACGTACTGGTGAGAACATACATACTGCAGTTCTTAAAAATGGGTTTGAATCCGATGCATTTGTTATAAGTGCATTGGTAGATATGTATGCTAAATGTGGAAGAATCGAGAAGGCAAGGTCGGTGTTTGATAATTTTGGCAAAAAGGATTTAGTGACTTTGAATGTAATGGTTTCGGGATATGTTCACCATAGGTATGTTGAAGAAGCTTTGGAATTGGTTAAAGAAATGCAGGTAACGGCAATAAAACCAAATGTGGTGACGTGGAATATTTTAATTGCTGGTTTCTCACAAGCTGGTGATGAATCAATGGTCGCTAAACTTTTTCGATTGATGCAAGATTCTGGTGTGGAGCCTGATGTAGTGTCCTGGACTTCGGTTATTTCTGGGTTTGTGCAAAATTTCCAATACAGGGATGCTTTTGATATGTTCAAGAAAATGTTGGGTATTGGAATGTTTCCAACTTCAGTTACAATTAGTAGTCTTTTGCCTGCTTGTGCGACTCTAGCAGATTTGAAGCACGGGACGGAAATTCATAGTTATGCAGTGGTGAGAGGATTTGAGAAAGATACATTCGTAAGTAGTGCTCTCATAGACATGTATTCCAAATGTGGATCAATATATGAAGCAAAAACTTTATTTACGAATATGTCTGAAAGGAATACAGTTACTTGGAACTCCATGATCTTTGGATATGCAAATCATGGTTACTGCAAAGAAGCTATTCAACTTTTCAATCAGATGGTAGATGAAGGAGAGACGAAAGTAGACCACTTAACTTTCACAGCGGCTCTAACTGCTTGTAGTCTTGGTGGAATGACTGAACTAGGCCAAGCATTGTTCCAGTCGATGCAAGAAAATTATTGTATCAAGCCAAGATCAGAGCATTACGCGTGTGTTGTGGATCTAATGGGTAAAGCAGGAAAGATTGTCGAGGCTTATGATATAATCCAGAAGATGCCTATTGAACGTGATAAGTTTGTATGGGGTGCACTATTAGGGGCATGTAAACAACATGGTAATGTAGATATCGCTGAAATAGCAGCTAAGCATCTATCTAAGCTTGAGCCTGAGAGTGCAGGAAGTAGTTTGGTGTTATCAAGTTTGTACATGGATGCTGGAAGTTGGAGAGATTCTGCCAGAGTGAAAAGGAGTATGAAGAAAAGAAAACTGGAAAAGTTGCCAGGCTGCAGTTGGATAGATAGCACATGATATGTACCCTAAATAGAGAGAAGGCGTCGAGCAGGCAACGCAAGCAAGAGTTGCCAACATAGTTCTAAAATGTGTTTACTGTGGTCAACCAATTATACAACAGTTTAGCGCTAATCAAATGCTTAGGTTGGACAGCTATAATCAGAATCAGTTGAAAGATCTCATAATGCTTATTGATTAATACTAAGAAAATGATATTGATCCTTGCATTGTAGTCCAGTGGATACTCCTTTTTCTTCGGTAACAAGAGATCGAGAGTTCAAAGTTCGGTAAAAATATGTGTGTACAAGTAACTAACAATTACCACCCAAAAAAAGAAGAATCTTTTTTTTTGGATCACCGAAGAAGAAGAATCTTTAGATTGTTTGTCTTTGCACAACTAATATACAGGCCAATCGGATTGAAGGAGCGAGTCAAAGAACAATATGATGTGGGAATCATGTCATTTGCAGGTAGTATCTCATCTAGTTAAGCTTAAGTGTTCAACTTGTTGTCATGTAGTGAATCTTCTTCTAAGTGTGTTTGATGATTCCCACAGTAAGATATTTGTGAAGAAGAAATTTGTTCATGAAAATTATAAATATATGAAATGAATAAAATCACAAACACGTGTGGTGCTTCCGTTCCCTTTACGAGATGTCGAGAGTTCAAAACTCGTCAAAGATAAGGGGGTGTGAGTGTGTAAAATATCAAAGCCAAAACATAACATGTTAACATGAGCAATTGAGCTGAACATCATGTAACAGAAGAGATACAAAAAGGAAATCCATTTAAAAAAATATCTAAATCAAATCATAGCTCACATCACATATTCGAATACGAGATGCAAACAAGATTTGAACTACAAAACCATAATAATTTATAGACTTTGAAAGCTACTACTACTTTTTTGCTCTTTATTCTGGAAAGGACCATAATAAATTAATAATGTACAGTTTAAAGTAAAGGAATTACGTGGATTCCGTTGATGATTAAGAGAAGCATCTCCAGAAAGAGATGTGTAACCCACCAGTTCACACACAGGATGATATGCATTACTACTATTATAGCCATTGGAGCACCTGAATCAAATTAGCAACCTAATTCACAACCTAATCAAGTTTCAACTATTACTAGCTTGCACATATTTAAATCCTCCGCGGATATTCCTAGTTTCGAAAATTTACCACCCCGCGTTAGATAATGTTAGAATATAATATAAAGATCCAATAACAGATTAGACTACGATGTCAATTTTAACCTAATTTTGACGACATATATTTAAAGGGGACGGTCTCCAACAAACGATTGTTGTACAGTAGGGTTTTAGGTTGTTTTTGATCAACTGCCATATTTAAAACGACGATAGATAAGTCATTGACAATTCGCAAGATAAATTGATGAACATTATAAACAAAGAACAATAATACATTGTGCATTAGGTTACGAACTTATTAACATAATCAACGAGTTACTCGTAATTAAAAAGAATTCATAACCCAATTCAAGTCACCCAAACTTATTCGCAATCATCACACCATTATCTATAATCATATCCATGATACATTCCACCATTCCCTTTGGACGCCTCGCGCGGCACAGGCGTGGAAGCAAACAACTGATCATAAACCGAAGATCCGTCGGTCGATAATCCCTGCATTCTCTTCAAATAAAGCCTGTACTTCTGTAAATGACTCGCCACATTCTCGCGACTCAATCCTTCTACATTCATCATCTCCATTATCCGCTTTGGCACCGCATTTTTTATCCCTAAATGTGCAACTACTTCAACGAACCTCTTGTGCAATTGCGGCGTCCACACTAATCTAGCTCGCTTTGTACCCATTTCCGCATCGATTTTCCTCGATTTTCTCGGATCCGAACCGTCTGTGTTCGGATCCGAGAAATCGAAATCATCGAAAGAGTGTAAGTTGTTAGGGATATAATTATTGTTATTATTAGTGTTGTTGTTGTATTGGCCTTTGAGAGTTGACATTGTTCTCTGTGAAGCACGAGCCACGTCGAGATTAGTCCGGTAGGGTTCCGGCGTTATGCTGAACGCCGATGCTAATTCCGGCGGGATTAACGGTTGAGATAACGGAGTTAAGTCGGATACGTTAGGTAGGCCGTGCTCCCAGTCGGAGATTCGGTCGTCGTCGGAGTATCCGCCGCCGGTGTAGTCAGTGATCATATTCATATTCAAGTGTGTATAGATGAACGAAGTAGGGGGAGATGAAGGGGATGTATGTATATGGAGAGAGAGAGAGAGAGAGAGAGAGAGAGAGTCAAAAGGAGAAAAGATAGGGGAAGGGCGTGTTTGGATGGGTGTTAGGAGAGAGGGGGGTTATAAAATAATGGGAAAGTAGAGTTGTATTTTGGGGGTATGATTCCAGCGTGGAGAATATATAAATAGGTGAGATATTTTTTAATGTTCTAAATATCTTTCTTCTTTTGGGATGCTACTTTCACCAATATGTACGTAAGATTCTGTTTAAACGATTCGGCGATGCAGACTACTTTTTCTAAACATTCAGCCGATATTGTAAATTATGCGGTATAGTTTGTTTCTTTTAAAACCCGATCAATGATTTTTACGTTTTTGAGCTGTAAATAAATATGTAGAGTCATTTGTAAATAAAATTTGAGTTCGGATGCAACTCAAATTTGAAAAGTTGCAAACCGTATTTTTATAAATATTTTTCAAAAAACTTTATTTTTTTTGTTTTCTTATTTTTCTTCAATAAGTTCTCAATTTATTTAGTCTCTCTCCTTGTGAGAGTTTGTTTTTTTTGTTTTTTTGTGTTTCGGTGTTCTTCATGACCGAGGTTATATCTCAACAGGATTTTCATGGGTTTGATTCAGGGATGAAGGTTATTATGGGATCGCATCTATGGTCGATTGCACAGAATAGTCGGGTGAAAATAAGTACATACTTTCAAATCATTTGGTTGTCTCTCTAAGAAGGAAGGATTCAACAGTGATAATTTTAAGCGTTGTCCAATTTCGATTGTATTTGTAGATGCTGTATGGCTTTTGATTAATAAATTGATTCCTTTTTTCTTTTCTTTTTTTCAAAAAAAAAATGGTATTGAAAATTTTTAAAAAAATATATTTTTATAATATGCATTTAAAAAATCATATTTTTGCAAAATAAAAATAAAAATCTACCGTTAGATATTTTTGAAAGTTCCTTTTTATGTTTTTAAAAGTTTTGTTAAGCCATTTTTTTCTAAAAACATTCAAGAATACAAAAATGTTATAAAGAAACTTTAGGGAAAACCACAAATCGTCTATTCTCTCTTACTAGATTTATCAAAAATAATTTTCATTTATTAAAATTCATGATATAATATATATCACGTTGAAATTGAAATGAATATTATTTACTCAAGATTTTCTATTTCTCAAATATTTATCTATGAAATCATCCCGGTCTAAACTTGAAATTTGCATTTAATGTTTACCAGCTTATAACTCTTGTAATGAACTGCTTTTTTTTAATATTTATAATTATATTAATTTTTAGATTTTTTTATTACGTTTTAGATGCTCAATACATTATTTATGTTGTATCTCGAGTTCTAAAAATCAGATTTAAAAACAAATTTATAGTCCACATAAAAATCACAAAATAATCTTTAATTTAGTGATAGTTTAACAAATTATTTTCCAATTAAAACTACCCTGAAATTGAAGAAAGAATAAAATAACAAATTTTTACATTAATTTTATTCAACTTAGGAATAGAATCAAAATAAAAAAATCAACTCAATTTAGAATTAAAGTATACACCAAGAATCAAATAAACCTACTCAACTTAGAATTTGAAGTTACGAATTTTTACATTAATAATTCTAGTCAACTTAGAAAATCTATTAATATTTGGTTTATATTATTAAAATAATTTTTTTAATATTAAATCTAACAGTTCTGATGCATCTATTTTAAGATCAACGGTTCTTATTGATTTCACAGTACATGACCAAAATTTTGGATAAAATCTCTCTTAGGCTTATTATATATAAGGACTAGCTTATAGCCAGTGCAATGCACGGTTATTTTAAAATATATTTTATTATATTAATTCACACTTTTATTAGTATTTATATTCTTAAAAATACCTAGAGGTACAATACAATTCCTAAAAATTAGGAAAAGTGCGGAAAAATACAAGGAAACTTGTATAAATATTTCCTTGGTTAGAAGGGCAATAATTAATTTACATAATACATAAAAAGCCCAGTAATTGCTAAAATAAAGCACTAAAAGAGGACTGTTTCCCCTCAAAACTTTAAAATTATTGTATTTCATCGGAGAATTACCATCAAAATTGTCGAATCAAATGATATGGGCTAGAAATAACCCTAAAGACATAATTAATGATATATTAATTAGACCTAGATTGGTTCAAAAGGTGAGCCCAATTAATGAGACCCGAAACCCTAATTAATTATTAAATTCGTAATTAATTAAGGGGCTAATAATACAGTCCATTAAATGTGTCTAAGTTTTGACCTACTTCTGCAACATCAAACTCTAAGGGGAGTCAGCCTCCTACAAAAAAGGATTTAGAATCCTGATCTAAGACGGTGACTTGGCCTCCAAGTCACCTAACTCTATCTAAATAACCGGCTCCTGACGTTTGTCTAAAGGCTCTGACCCCTCATATCAGAACTACGTTTTTTGACTTAATTTTCAGCATTCATTGAGATATGTAAGCATCTCGTAAGGACAAATTTAGTTATGAAATATGAGACCAGTCAATAAAGTTCGAAACTCTAAAACCCTAACATTAATTACATCTTAGTTTTTATTCAATAACAATCAGTGTTCTAAAAGTCGGCGATTAATCGGGATTAATCGCCGATTAATCGCTAGACGGCGGGCCACCGAACTGATTAAGCGAAAATCGGTGAATTAACCATTTTTTCAGAAAAACGGTCAAAAATCGGCTGAATCAGTCAAAAATCAGATTAATCGGTCAAAAATTGGGCTAATTATTAAAAAATAGTTAAAATTTAAAAAATAATTAAAATTTTAAAATGTAAAAACTTGATTAAACAATAGAAAAAAACATTATTTTTGTACATATAATTATAATTTTAGATGCTTAAATCGTAAATTCTCTTAATTTTTCCTCTTAAATTGATCTCTAATTGAAAAGTTAAACCTTCACAATTTCATTTATTACAATTCTATAACATTTTTAACATATTTGCATAAATATATGATAATAACATATGTTTAGTTGAAACAAGGAAACAATTATATATATATATATATATCTATACTATATTATTAAAGACGAAACATTAAAAGTTTTGGTCGGTCGGTCGGTCGGTTGGTATTTGGGCCGATTCACGGGCCTATCTATAATCAATTTATTAATAACCAATTACCTTTTTTCACTACATTACCTATTTTATATTTATTTTTTAAACCAAACCAACTCATCTTCTAAAAATAAAACGGGCAACATATATATAATATGGTAATATTATTATATATTTATAACTGATTACCTTTTTCAGCTAAAACACATTATTTTTATATTTTTTACCTAAAACAACTCATCGACACATATATGGAAACCAAGTTATTGATAACCAATTACCTTTTTGAGCTAAATTATATTACCTATTTCATATATCTATTTAACTAAAACAAATCATTTTCTAAAAATAAGACGGGCAATATATATATATATATATAATGGTAATATTATTATATATTTATAACCGACAGCTAAAACACATTATGTGTTTTATATTTTCTAACTAAAACAACTTATCTTCTAAATATAATAAATGCAAAATAAATATACAATGGTAATATTGTTTTATATAAATATTAATAAATAACAAGTTATTCTTTTCGGCTAAAACAAATTACCTCTTTTATATTTTCTAACTTAAACAACTAATTTTCTAAAAGTAATGCAGACGTATATATAAAAAAATTAATATAATTTTATATAATTGTTAATAATTAACTAATTGTCTTTTTAAGGATATTACCTGTTTATATTTTTTAACTGAAACAACTCATGTTCAAATTAAAAATAACACGGGCAAAAGATAGATATATTGGTAATATTATTATATTAAACTTATGAAATTTATGTTTATTATAATTTTTTTAACATTCAATTTAAACCAGATAATTAATTAAAATAAAAGTAATAGTATATTCAAATAAACTCGGTATATTGAACAAGCACATATTTTGATATTTGTACTTGAATCCCTTTTTAGATTTTTAAGAGTAAAAAAATACGAATCATTAGATATGTTATTTTAAAATATTTTATATTTTAATATCTAAAATACTACTATTGATTACGTCAATAATATATTAAATTTAAATATTATATTGTTAGATTTATAAATCCAATATATATATATATATTAAAATTTTATCAAATCTATACTATATTATTAAAGACGAAACATTAAAAGTTTTGGTCGGTCGGTCGGTCGGTCGGTCGGTATTTGGGCCGATTCACGGGCCTATCTATAACCAATTTATTAATAATCAATTACCTTTTTCAGTACATTACCTATTTTATATTATTTTTAAACTAAACCAGCTCATCTTCTAAAAATAAAACGGGCAACATATATATAATATGGTAATATTATTATATATATATAAACGATTACCTTTTTCAGCTAAAACATATTATTTTTATATTTTTAAATAAAACAACTCATCTTCTAAATACACATATATGGAAACCAATTACCTTTTTCAGCTAAAACATATTACCTATTTCATATATCTATTTAACTAAAACAAATCATTTTCTAAAAATAAGACGGGCAACATATATATAAAATGGTAATATTATTATATATTTATAACCGACAGCTAAAACACATTATTTATTTTATATTTTCTAACTAAAACAACTTATCTTCTAAATATAATACATGCAAAATAAATATACAATGGTAATATTGTTTTATATAAATATTAATAAATAACTATTTATTCTTTTCAGCTAAAACACATTACCTCTTTTATATTTTCTAACTTAAACAACTAATTTTCTAAAAATAATGCAGACGACATATATAAAAAAAAGAAATATAATTTATATAATTGTGAATAAGTAACTAATTGTCTTTTTAAGAATATTACCTGTTTTATATTTTTTTAACTGAAACAACTCATGTTCAAATTAAAAATAACACGGCAAAAGACAGATATATTGGTAATATTATTATATTAAACTTATGAAATTCATGTTTATTATAATTTTTTTAACATTCAATTTAAACGAGATAATTAATGAAAATAAAAGTAATAGTATATTCAAATAAACTCGGTATATTGCACGAGCACATATTTTGATATTTACATTTGAGTCCCTTTTTAGATTTTTAAGAGTAAAAAAATACGAATCATTAGATCTGTTATTTTAAAATATTTTATATTTTAATATCTAAAATACTACTACAGATTACGTTAAGAATATATTAAATTTAGATATTAAATTGTTAGATTTATAAATCCGGTATATATATATATTAGAATTTTATCAAATTATATATAATAACTAAAATCTAAATAAAAAATAAGAAAATATTAAAGAAGACCGTGCGTCGCACGGGATATAAGCTAGTTATATATAATAACTAAAATCTAAATAAAAAATAAGAAAATATTAAATAAGACCGTGCATCGCACGGGATATAAGCTAGTATATATATATATATATATATATATATATATATAATTGTACATAAAAATATTATTAAATTTATTCCGATTAATGATCCGATTAATCACCGATTATCCGATTAATCCCTGACGGTCCCTTCACCGATAACAATATATATATATATATATATAATTTCCTGCCGAAATTTATTTCTGTAAAAAATTAATTATTAAGAACTAAACAACACAAGGCCGGTTCAGTTGCAGACCGGTTTTGAACAACGAGAAGATTGAACCCAAACCTTAGCCAGTTTGAGATTGCGTTGTGCAGCTCCAACAAAGTAAGATAGAGGAGTGCATCATCACATGAAACATGGTTATTGTATCTACATCCCCATCTTCACCACAACTTTTCACCATTTTCAACCCAAAAAAACATCACCATTCTCATAAACACCAAGCCTCGTCTCTTTTTATATCCTCACATTTATCATCAAAATCTCTTCTTTACCCAAAAAGATGCAAACTTAATCACAACCCACCAAATAGTGTGATAAGCCCTTCAAAATTTAAGCATAGTTCAAGAATTTATGCCATTTCTGAAAATTTGCAGCTTGCAGAAGTGACCCCAGTTGAGAATTCAGAGCAGTTGGTGACTACAACTGCTGCAAGTGGAGATGGGGTTTCAAATATTATATCAGTTCTTTTGTTTATTGCATTTGTTGGATTATCAGTTCTCACTATTGGGGTAAATTTAATAATCCATAAGATTAAATTTTGTTGTTTTATGGTATTAAAACATAAGCATGATGTGCATATCAGGTCTTGTATGTAACACTTATAAAGTCTCGGAAGACTGGTAACTTAACATGATATCAGTGTTTAGTTTAGTTTAATAAAGGTTTCGGTTTGAATCATGTGAACTATGCTCAAACTAATTTGAACACCAGGGTTGATTATTGTGCATTCATCCACTTCAATCCTGAAAAAAATGGACTAGTATGGTATACATTTCGTTCATTATTCCTAAGGGGTTTGAGGTTAGGATTTTAGGAGAGCTGGTAACTTAACGAATGAGAGACTTAAAGTTATGTTTGTGGGATGCGGGTTCTTGTTAATATTTTTGTTTTTTGTGAATTTGTAGGTTATCTATATAGCTGTGACGGATTATTTGCAGAAAAGGGAGAGAGAGAAATTTGAGAAAGAGGAGTCTGCTAAGAAGAAGAAGGCTAACAAGAAAAGGAAGGTGAAAGCAAGAGCTGGACCTAAAGGATTTGGACAGAAGATTATCGAGGTCGATGAAGATGATGATAGCTAGGAATTCTATGTGAGCCTCTTTGCTTTTTTGCTTTGTTTTTTTAAGTCATTGTGATTCTTAGGCACTTTGAAGAATTGGATTCTCTGTATATGTATGTTTTTTTGTACTGTAATCTGAAATGTTATAATTACGTGTTAGAAAGTTCATGAAATGGTCCATTATTTGCCTCTCTTTGGTATGCTACAAAATTTTCAATGCATTAGATTTTTAAGTGTTTAGGAGAGGGGCAATGGGAATCTGATCCTAGATTGTCTCATAATGTTCTACATAATAGATTTTTTGTTTAAAATAATGCCATAAAACATAAATTTTAAAGAAAAGCAGATCCTCGAGTATGAACATCGATTTCGATCCCACTATGTTCTCAAAGGACAGAAGACATGATGGAAAATGGAACTCTTACATGATGGCTGAACGTTTAGGAAGCTAAACTTTTTAACACCTTGAGATGTTCACTGTACATAATCTTTAGAACCAGCCGAGCAGTCTCTATGTGATCAAGTTCTGACATTAGATTCTATGGCCAGGCTTCAGAAAATAAGTCCGATGTGTTTAAAATTAAAGTCTCGTGATTAGATTAGTCTTTAGGTCCAATGATCAATACTTTTACAAGCTTAAGTGCTTCGAGACCTTCCATAAGATTCTACTTCAGATCTATGGTTCTAATACATTTACAAGCTCAACCAGGTTCCGGAACTTTATATCTAACTAGGAGAGAGATTGGTTCATGCTTTATTGTTCCTTACACCATCGGATGGAGAAATCACAAAATAAGATAAATGGTTGCAATTACATGAGTACTTTATCGTGACTTACTTTAAGATTCCTCAAAGACAGATTGCACAGAGATGTACCAATAAACGTGATCCTTCCAGTGATCTATTCCATGGTAAAATCATGATCAATCTTGGTTCTAAGTTCCATTGGAACCATTAACTCGACCTGCTCTACGAGCAGGATAGACCTGTTATCTGGCTTGGTTTATACATGGTCATAGTGCATGTTTTATCAATTTGATCATATTATACATGTATAGACACTATATTTTACAAAGAACTCGCAGCTGAACCAAGTTCACATAACTTGACAGTTGAATGATAACAATAAAATAAGTCCAAAGAACTTGGCAAAAAAAAGGAAGAAAAGGTCCAGAGATTCCCCCACTTATACTTGAAAGGTGCATCAACTACACAGAATGGAAACAGAAAAGAGTGGAGCATCAACCTTTCTAGATAGTTCCATTTATCTTGCAAGGCCTGAAAAGATGAAGGAAATTGCAAAATTTACACGCCAAGGAGTAGTATCACCGTTGGTACTAGCTACATTCTCTAGTTCAATGGTTATAAAATATTCACTACTTAAACCTTAAATTGTAAAACAAGTTTTTATGGGGAAGTACAAAAATGAACTCTCTCTACCTAATACAAAGATTTCAGTCAAGTGCCAATGCAACTGAATCTTTGAAAACAACCCCTACAGGATTCAGTAATACTGCAAATCTGCAACTAAAGACCAACATTATTCAGGCGTGAATTTACAACAGATAAACATCTAGTGACATATCAAAGCAATTATATCAAGTCTGCTTCCACTGCAGTGTTCCGTTCGATATACACAGATCTTGCCCTTGACCAAGAACAAAAGGTTGGGTGCATAATATGATGCAGGAAGACCTCAGCTTCACCCAAAGAATAAAAGATAAAATTTCTAAACCATTTGACACTTACTTTCTCGTCACTCAGCAACTCATTTTTCATTTCCAAACAGATGTGGAATAAGAAATAGCGACAAACTGTTTGGTAATATGTTAAATATGATTGGCAGAAATATATGAAATTGCCACATGCACCATGTAAGAAAAATAACAGAACTGAAACAATATCCAAAATGTCAAAATACCCATTACATAGAGAAAAGAAAATTCAAGTTTCACCTAAACAATAGACTTTCCACATTGGAACATTTTATAGTCACGTTGAGATACAGACACTACCTCATCTCTTATCTCTTTTTTACACCATTTAAACTCATATATGTCAATATATCTCTCCTCTGCACAGGCCATCAGCTGTTCTCAACGTCAGAGCCTCAGTTTCACTAGATTCTGCTATGTATATAAACCTTAAGAACTACAGAATGTACAGTTTCTAGTACAGGCAACAACTTTATTTGCAATACAACTACAGACGGAAACAAGGCAGCTCAAACTACCCACGGTTAGCTGTACAACATCTTTCCTTGTCTACCACTCCTACGCACCCTGCTGGGATTGAGCAGCTCTCCTTTCTGCAAATTAAATATTTCATAGATTAGCTACTAGACGTATGCAGGGAAACTTCATGAGATACACTCAACGATCACTTGAACAAGGCAGCAAATTAGAACATTAAGGGACTACAAAGGTTGCAACCTATTTAGCTAATCCTGTCTATTGGCTTCATTAGGTTAACAAAATATTTCCCAAAGAAAAGCAGATTAAATCTCTGTAAATGAGTCATTTTATGACTCTTAATAGAGAAAAGTACTAGCAGTTGGCCAGAGAAACGAAAATACCCAAAGAACTCAATATGAAGTAATTCTTACCCCCAGCAGCAACAAGCTTCTCTACCCGAGCAACAATATGCTTCCCATATGTGTATTTCTTTAGTGCATTCAAATGAACCTTAATTCGAGAGAGGATCAGCTCACGTTCCTGATCACTGCATGTTTCCAGCACTTTCTGGACAACATAATTCGCAAATTGGTCCTTCATCATAGCCTGGATTTTAAAAAAAACATGAGGGAGAGCAGTCAGTTCAGTTCATAATTACCATTCTAAGAGGAAGGGGAGGAACCTATGTTGTATATAAACAAAGTTCACAAATGCAGTAGAAGTTTATGATACTTGTACAAGCACAACAAATCTACTTAATAAACAAAAAAAAACACCCCTAATTTAAAAACAAACTACACAAATGCGATAGACATTTGAATTCTTTTAGAAATTTGAAGTTCTCTAAAACCAGATACATTAAACTAAAGAAGATATGACTAATATTTAAAAATAATGATTGCAAATACATTAGATTGTCAACAGTGCTTACATCATGTACTCGAAAGATAATTTAAGCATTAACAGACCTGAAGAGGCTCATTCTCATCAGTTGTACCAAGCATCTCAGTCACCAGGAGTCGGCGTTCACTAGGATCGCCAAAAGTCAAACACTTTTCGGCAACATTAGAGGCGAACTTCTGCTGACTCATTTGAACTATCTTTCCAGCCAACTCCTGAATTATAGTAGAACGTTCATGCGGCTTCCCATGCTCCAGCACATGCTGTAAAGAAAGATCATATTCTTATATTTAAAAAAAAAAAAAACAAGCTATAAGAGAAGCAGCATACTTAATCGGAAATCGGTAGTCTAAATCACGGTATTAACTTTCAAAAGTAAATTAACAAAGATGTAACCATGTAAAAAATCACCCTGGTCTTTACAAGGGCTTTTAATCGTAAGCACGTTATACTCGCTGGATATCCAAGCCCTTCTCCCGCAGGTCATCAATGATCACTATTACTTTTAGTTTAAATCAAATGATAATAAGTGGATCAAGAATAATCACTGCTGTCACTTCTTGTTGGCATTTATCACTATTACTTTTAGTTTAAATCAAATGATAATAAGTGGATCAAGAATAATCACTGCTGTCATTTCTTGTTGGAAATAAATGCCAACAACTTAATTCATGAGTGGGAAGAAAGCTTCCAGACGAGTATGCCAAGCATATTGTACATCTAAATACTGAGATATTGAATATTACAATTCCAGCAAACTGCTTTATGGCCCTTGGGACAAATAGAATTGGATAGCAAACGGCATAACTTATTCATAATATCAGAGCTACAAACCTGAACAACATAATTTCCGTATTGATCTTGTGCCAACATACTAACATTGGCCAGAATCTCATCCATCACCTTATCCTGTGTTTTTTGATCCTCACAGTGCTCCAGTACCCTCTGTTGGATTGAAGGCATCATTACAGTATAAATTTCAATATCAATTATCAATTTGAATTTATAGTCAACCTAAAAGTGATGAATCGAATATGTACCTGTATCACGCGACACCCATATGGATGCGTAGACAGGGTTACAACTTGATCAAAGAATGTAGTAATAATGAACTGAATATGATCTTCAGGCACACATTCAATACACTTCTGGATGACATGGTTCCCATTCTGGTCACGTACACAGCGCATAACATGACCATCAAGCTCCCCAACCATTTCAATTTTCTGGTCCAAGTCAACTACTTCAATTGCCTGAATGGTTCACAAAGATCATTTTATCTATTAAAGTTTAAAGGTAAAGCTGTTTCAGCAAAATATCATAACTTCAATATATTCATCAGAAAAAACACAAGCAAAAGCAATTTATATAAATTCGAAGATGGAGCAACAAGAGCAATTAGGTAAGCACAATCAGACAAGAACAAGAATACAAATTTAGTTTCCCGTGAAGCTCAGAACAGAAGCATCGCCTTTCTCCTCAGTTAAAATAGGATTATTAGATTCCGGTTTTCAACAGTTTCGGCAACTGATTTATACTATTTAATACTGCCTAAAAGTTCAGGGTACAAAACATGTGTATAATCAGCATATCATATTTTTAAGATACTTGCAACATATGAAGACAAATGGCACATCAGATTTAATAAAGAAACCTACGTCCCTGGACCTGGCATCAATGTTGGGATAACAGCAAGATAATCCTAAAACAGAAATGCAAAAAACACCAAAATTGACATGTGGTTGTAAAGGTTTTACCTTTTGGATTACTCGACAACCATACATTTGAAGACTTAGGGTCAGCACATTCCCGATAAGCTTGTTAGCTAGTTCTCTTCTTTGTGATGCCATTCCGTGCTCAAAGAACTGCAAAAAAAAACATAAACATCATTAACCTATATCATTATAATGCATTAAAAAAATACTCAAATGTCCAAATAAGTTACCTTTTGGATCACATAATTACCAAACACATCAGTCATTAAATTTAGGGCTTGTGGAGTAATTTCTTGATAAACCATGGTTTTTTCCTCTGTTGTAGCTGTTTCAAGCTTTTGTTGAATAAACCGGCTGCCATACTGATCAGCACTGAAAAAGACAACATGCAAAATGAGTAGGAAATCTTAAAATAAGTACAAGGTTCAACTGCAAATGATTAACAAAATACCTGAACTCAACCACATGACCAGTAATTTCCAGAAGTTCGAAGCATCTGGTTTTATTCATCTTAAATTCTTCCAGCAATGAAGGAGCAAAGTTATTCTCCATGTTACTAGCATCCAAGTGCCATGGTCCCATGACACCTCCACCAGCAAGATTTCTCATCCCAGAAGGGAATCTCTTGTTTAAATCACCATGCCTAATTGGACTACCAGATCCAACAGGGGAGTGTGGAAGTCCTGGACTTGCCAAGGGACTTCCAGGATATGAAAAACCTACTCCATATGCTGGATTGCCATAATAACCATGATGACCGGAACCACCAGTACTGCCTAGTGGCATGCCATATTGTGATTTCTGAGGCGACAGAAGAGATCCAATATAAGCCTTCTGGAGTAGATCAATGTATTGATTGTTTAGGTAGTTTCTATCAATGGTTGGATCATTAAGAGCAGCCTGGGCTGCAGCATATTGAAGGTAAACTGGATCAGCAAAAGGTGCCTGAAAAGAACTGTCTGCAACTTGGTGTGCTGTCCTGCCAAGATGTTGTGATTCTAATGCAGCATAACTTTGATGTGATTCAGAAGGAAAAGATCCACCCATCATTCTTGAGTCCATTCCAGGCATAGCCATGGCTGATGCTGCTGCAGCATTTTCAAAAAGGGGTGGCATATTACTACTGCCAAGATGGCTCAACATCATAGACTGCATTGGCGAATTTATAGGATACCCACTTGCACCATAATTTTGAAATGAAGAATTTGTGTCATCAATATGCTGATAGTGAGAGCCAAAGCCGCCGATGCCGCCTCCATTAAGCATTGAATTTGGAGACCCTTTCTGGTAAGCACTATTGGCAGCAATCCTTGGAAGATCAGCTTGGTTGGAAGAATTGTTGTATCCGTATCCATCCCCCCTGCCCATCTCAGAATTTGAGTAAGATAGTTTCATTGGCCGAGGGGAAGGCACATTTAACTGCCCAGGCTCAGAGTTTTTGAGGTAGGACTGCTGCTTTACCTTATTCTGACTATCTGGCATATTAAAGAGATAATTTTCCTCATCAACAATCTGTTTAATTTGAGATGGCAAATGATTTTCTTCATCCATCACACCATTCAACAAGCTCATCCCAGATAGAGCATCTACTAGATCAGCAGGCTCGCTAATGTTAGAAGTGCCACCATTAAACGAGCTCGAGTTTATGCCTCTTTTTTCTGAAGTGCCTACTCTCCCTCCGCCAATAGGAGTGGGGCAAGGACTAGGTGCTCTTGCAATGTGTTGAGGATCAGGGGTCGTGCTTCTTGACAAGGAAGCACCCAGTACAGCAGCATAAGAATACGATGCAGGCGGGCCACCATGTTGCCCAGAAGATGAGCTCAGAACCTTTGTAGATGTTCTTATATTATCTGCAGCCAAATCCTGTTGCAACTGTGACATATCAGCTTCCCCCATGCCAAAGGTGTCAACATTTTCACTAAAAGTATTACGACTGGGTGTGCGAGAAGGGTGACCAGAAGTAGGAGTAGCACGGCCTAAATCATCCTGCACAAATGCCACATTGTAAGTTTACCAGGAAAAGGCAATGAAAAATTTGAAAGTTAAAACACATGTTGTTCCAAGGGAAAATCATTACAAAACTTAACAACTGATATGGGTAATATTTAACAAATACCATGAACTAGTTCATATAATCATATCAGATAATAACACAATCTGCAATTAAAACACTAATTACTATAGGCCAATTGGATCATGGGATTTCAAAATACAGAACACCAACTACTATAGGCCGATTGGATCACTGGACTTCAACCCGGCTAATGGAAATGGGAATGCAAAAAATAAATTTTTGTATTGAAATCTCATTCTCATTCCTTTTAACCGGGTTAAAATCCCAAGATCTGAACGACACCTAAAAATCACAGGAAGAACGCAATTTGCTCGGAACTTCTAAGCAGTAAATAAATGCAAAAATTATCAGGGGCAGAGCCATTTTTCTGTGTACTAAAGTTAAGACTTAAGATGACATATCGTCCCTGATACCCAATAATATGAATGGAACAAACTGAAAAATAACTAAAGAACTTCATACAAATTCATAAGACATATAATCTGGGGAGATGCAAGTGTTTTTCAGAATATTTCACGTGTGGTCAAGAAGAGGAACAAACCAGTAAGGTCCCCTGTTTAACCAAAACCTACATTATTTCAAATCTAAACAGAAACAAAACTAATTAATCCAAAGGAAATTAAAGAAAACCCAAACAATGAAACTGAAGACTCACTGAAATAATTGTCATCTTTTAAGAACACGGCCTTTCTTGAATAAATGAATAAAGGGAAGGCTCGGATGAAGAAATCTAAGAACTGAAAAACCCAGAAAAGTGGTACTGGATTTTCCGAAATGTAATAAATGATTTTGTTTATTGTACTGATATTAAAAGAAGTAGAGAGTGCAAGAAAGGACAGATATTACGCACAAAGAAATATATGTACGTATAAAAGCAAAACAAACTCTGTTCTTATCCAAATAGGGGAAAGGGTTAAAAAGAACCTCGGCATCTAAACCTACTAATTACATATATTAAATTAAAGTATAGAATAAGGACATTTCGTCCATTGGTGAGCCGAGCACCCACGGCAGTGGTAGTGGACAAAGTGGAAGTGAGCTAATTACAAAATTTTAAAAACAATTATGAAGTAAGGAAATTTCATTTATTAATAAGGGGAGCACCAGCGAGATCAGTAGTGGACAAAGCTGTAGTGAACAAAGCGGTAGTGGACAAAGCGGAAGCGACAATGTTGCTTGAGTAACGTAAATACTGGTGAGAATCCAATGTTCCAAAATCCCAATTGTTCCTTTGAAAGGTGCGTCCATATATTTTTTATGCGATTAATTTTGAATTTGATTAGTTTATTGCACTAAAATAGCTTATCACTATTACTTATCTATTTAAATTTATAATATTCTTTTGTATTATATACGTTTTTAATTTTAATCTCATTGTGCTTATATATCTAATCCTCTCGTCAATTTTATATTTTCACTTCTAGATTGAATAATATAACATAATTAATATTTTTGGCTCTGCACTTTAGGTGATTCCAACAAAGTGAACATCAGAAAAGGTAAAGCAACAATAGGGTCCCAAATGACACATAAAATTTTAGAGGTTTCCAGATATGGAGATGTTAACTATTATGTGATGAAACTGAAAGGGAAAAATGATCTAACACGAACAATTAAAAATTTTGTTCTCAAAAACCTTGCTTATGATTTATTAATGTGACACTACTCGAGATAAGGTCAGATTTCAGAAAGAAAACCGCCAAAAACTATCTTACCCCTCTATTCCCTATCCATCTATTCCGTTAAAAAGAACCTTGTAAGCAGATCTAGTTCATCAATACTTTCTTCAATCGCTCCAACTTGTGCATTACGTAATCCACCTAAACCGGATTCATAATTATCTGAGTTTATTAACACTTTGGCCTCTAAGTATGTCCATTTGGACACATGAACCCTTACAAGTAAAAATTGTACCTTCCAGGCATTTATGTTTGTCCTTCGTACAATTTGACGCTATTTTAAAATACTACCCATTATGCCCTCACCGCAATGACAAAATCCCAGTTAACTGAGAAAGTGATTATCAAACAATAGAACTGATAATTCTCATCAAAATTCAATCGGGAATATGGAAGCGGTGAGGGTGAAATCAGAATAACCTCTAAAAGAAGGGTCAGGATGGACAAAGGACAAAGGACAAATTTAAGGGGAAAGGAGGTACAAAAGTTTTCTTTGAGGGTTTGTGTCCATTTGGACAAACTTAAAGGCCAATGTGGACAAACTTAAAGGCCAATGTGTTAATGACCTTACACTTGTGATAAAACAAATTAACAGAGAAAGAGATATGCATAAGGTACAAATATTAAAATTTAATTTAAAAAATCCATATTTGTTAAGGCGTTAACTCGAGCCAAGTGCCAACACACCACTTGGACACGGAGTCCATGCGTCCATTAGGCGAATCAGACATCTCGCCATGTACAAGCATATACATTTATTCTGCAACACATATACACACATATAAACTGTTGCATTCAATAATATTTAATTTAATTTATTATTTTGAGAACGTTTTAATTAATTTACATGGGTATCTTCGTAATGGTTAAAGTCATGAATGAGACAGCTAAAAGAACATTGCAAAACAAATATAGGCAAAGTCGAATCACATAGCAAAAATTTAATCAATATACATAGATGAACAACAAATTCACCCATTGGATGCCTAGGTCGGAAAGACACCTATGGACACCCAGAATCAACAAGGCATCACAAATCAAGGTGGGCTGAAAGCCTACCCATAACTAATCGCCTTCCACCTAGGCAATGCCTTGACAACTATGCTTGGTATGCTTGAGATATACAAGTCAAAATCAAAAGTGCCCGAGGTAATCAAGAAATATATGACAAGCACTCAAGCACGGGCTACAATATTAGGGTTGCATTTAACCATCTCATCTTTTCAAGCATCAAAGTTTACTAGCAGGTCAACCAACTAAACAACATATATTTGCCTGCGTCAAAAAGGTTAACATGTACAACAATCTATACAAGGAAATTAAATATTTCAAGAGCACAAAAATGGATGGCGAGGAACTTGATCTGTGTGATAAAGATAGACCATTTGAATGAAGGAATACATTACTAAAGGTTCAGATATTTTCAACAGCAAGACGTTCCGATAAAATAATAGATTCAGCAAGCAATGAAGTCTATGACGCACACTAATGCTTAAGTTTGCACCAGATCATGCAATCAGCTATATGCATTTATTGTCAACGAGAAACAACAAATATCAAAATTAGACGGTAAATTTCTCTTTAATACTAAATGTTACCACCAGCAAACTGTAAAAACAATCACAAGATATCAAAGCCGACATTCAATCTTACAAAAAGGTAAAGCATAACACTGACATTAAAAGCAAAGGCACGTGAGTAACGACAAAAATTACCTGAAAGATATCAGCAAGACTCCTTTGTTTGCTACCTAGTCCTAAACCCGACAAACCAATAAGTCCATCGACACCCCACTCTGCCGGAACCTGATTATCCAACTCGATCTCACTTTCTTGTTTCTTAGAGTTAAAACCTGGCGGCTTGGAAAAAAGTGATACCCCACCTCCACTGCTGCCACTGATTTCATTTCTATTCACTTTTCGCCTATCACCAATCCCTCCTACAGCTGAATTACCTCCCTGCAACCTCTGTGCAAACCTCCAATCCTCCTTAGATAACAAAGGAGGCGGCAACCTAGGATTCAAATTCACATTGGAGTAATAGTACGATAAATAAGAAGGATCAGACCTAAGCTCATCCTCAGACGAGAACGCACTCCCACTCTTATTATTTAAAGCAAACTCCGAAAACACAGAACCCCCGCCACCGCCACCACCTTGATTAAACAATCCACCAACTGCACTCAAAGAACCTTCCACGGTAGGTGGAGCTGAACCACTCCTATACAAATTCAATTCCTTTTCCATATCATCCGACTCATGATTCCGTCTCTGCTCTCGCAACAACATCCCTATCTCCTTCTCCAAATCATCCCCAAATGATCCTTCATTTCCACTAACCATATGTCTCCTACCTAATTCAGACAACATCTTCACAGCCCAATTAATTTCTAATCACTCTACAACCTACAAACCCCTAAAACAAACACTTCTTGAAAACCCAAAACCCCACTTCAAAAACACATCAAAATCCAAACTTTTTCACACCCAACATCAAGAAACACAATTTAATGAAACCCCATTAAACATCTAGCCTCAAAAATCATAAAGATACAAACTTTACTCATAACACAACCTCTTAAAGAGAGAAAAAACCAAACTTTGGCAACATTTTTTGTATCTATAATTGAACAGAAAAAGAGCTGGAATAAAGGGTATGAAAGCAAGAATGAGGTGAAGAAGAAGAACTTACAAGAAAAAATGAATGTAAAAAAGATCAATCTGGCGGCTAATTGTTGTTAAAAGAACCCATTCTAGGGTTTTGTTATTTCAAGTAGTAGTGCTACTACTATCATCAGGAAATTATATATACAGGCTACTTGTATGTAATATGAATATATGATTTCTCATTTTTAAATTGTACAAACTAATTTTTGTTGATTTTGTTCCTCTCTTTTAATGGGTGTTTTATAATTTAATTCTTAAGTGGGTTACCTAAAATAATATAAAGTAGGTTTGAAAAATAATATAATTAATTTTATAAGGTCTTGTGTATATATTGTTCAATTTTAAACACTAGTTTGTTCCATATTTATGTTCATTTTGAATTTTATTATAATGTGTTTTCAATTTATGAATTTAAAATAGGAATTTAAATATTATTATTAGTATAGATAAACTTAAATAATCAAGAGTGAAAACGAAATATTAAAAGAAATGGAAAAATGGTTCGTGCTGGTGTTTCTTGAGAAAAAGGGTAAGAGTGGCACGTAAGCAGTAGGAGATTCGGTGGGTATGGGAAGGAGAAACTGCCTCTTTCAAGTTGTGCTTAAATGTGGCAACTCTCTGCGTAACTGGGTAACTACTTCCCTCGTCCATTTGTCATTTTTACCCCTCAAATTCTTGTTTGCTATTTGGTCCCCGGTCATTGATAGATGTCAACCATCTGCCGTTATGTTTCATTGTAGGAGATGATGTGACTCCCGCTATGTTTTATTGCGGGGCTAATTGCTTCCGCTATATTTCATTGCGGGAGGTGGTTGGTATCCAAGGGGGTTGTGGAAGAGCACCCTATATATAATACAATAATATAAGAGTTTGATGATAAACAATTTAAATCGATCAGGTCATTTTACCCTTCTTTCCATTACATCATGTCAGGGTTATTTCTTTTAGTATCACTATATTAATTACATATTATTAATTATAGAAAATTTAATATACATACTTGTACATACATATATATATACATACATGCATGTGCATATATATATATATATATATGATATTATCTGACCATATTCATTAACCTATATCATATCTAATTATACTATTAAGCATGCATGTGCATTACAATTATTTATACCTCTTATGAATCAAACTCTAAATAATTTTTCATATTTTTAAGTATTATATTTATATGACACAAATACGTCCAAATCAACACAAATATAACAAAAAAAAAACTATTTCATGTATATAAGTGTAATATAAACTTTTATTAACATTAATTACTTATCCTATAACTCATGAATTACTATACTAATAGATAAACGTAGAAAAAAATTCCGAACAAATTAGTAATTTACTCATATTTAATGTATGCACGTGCATTGCACGGATTAAAGAGTTAATTTTAATAAATTAAAAATGAAAATATGTTTATATAGTCCTTCACCAATAGTAACATTATTTATAGAGAAAATACGAAAATTATTTACATCATTTTATATTAAAAAAATTCTCATTTGTTTAATTATCAATTTAGAAGAAATATTTATATGAGAGAACCTTTTCACAATCATATATAGAGGGTAATGCTCCAAAATTATTATTTTTAATAAAATATTAGGTGTGATGTGAACATTTTCAATGTTTGACTGAAGATGCTTTCTTTTCAATGTTTCATTAAAGACTTTTTAATATTTTATCAAAAATATCCATTTTATTGTTGAGATTATATTTTTGACATTAGTTTACAATTTGATAGGTAAATTGATATTTATTACATACTCAACACAAAATTAAGAATAATCTCATTATTTTGTTGAGAATCTCCTTAATTATGTTGAGGATGTTCAAATAATTTTGAAATGATCATTAGAGATCTTTTAACTTAGACTTTGAGGATGTACAATTTTTAATTTTTTTTTATACTAGTAAGTAAGCTAGTGGATGATATGACAATTAAAATGGAAATTGTTTATATTTCGTCGTTTAAGGTCCTAGATTTTTTTTTTATATTTTTCCAGACTCTTTTATGTTTAAAATATTGAAGATGTATAAGATGTTAATATTTTTCATCTTTTTGACTATTCTCTTATTTTGGTGGGTTACGCTTTACTATAAAATGGGAAGTAGGAATTCTGTCAGGGAAGAATGGTCATCAATGAAATATTGAGAATTTTCAAAACATCATCAATATTTAATTAAGAATGTGGATTTACCTATTCACCCGTGATTTATATCATTTCTCTTTATAAAATAATTCAATTAATTTGTTTGTTAATTATTTTAAAATTATAAGATTGATTCAAATATTTTTAAGAATTTTAGAAAAATATTACGAGGCCGCGATAAGTTGCGTCTTAATGTATATACGTTAATGAAATTTATCATTATAGTTATCGTGGTATTAAGAATTAGGTAATGAAATTTTATTGTTTGATCGAATAAAGTTTGCATATGTTATTTTTTGTTTGTCTTGTTCATTGGTTGTTGTTATGTGTTCATTTTAAATCTTTTAGACTCAAAATAACACAAACACTTATGCACTCGTTGATTATTCTTTTCGATTCTTTCGTGCTCTTTAATATATTCACATTATATATTTGTAGAGAATTTATAGTTTGAGTTGTAAACTCTTTATGCAAATTTGTATTATTTAATTGTGAGTAGTGGTTGTTGAATTAGTGGTGAGGGGATCGTGGAGTATAGTACTCTAAGTAACTTTTCGTTCTAGAAAGCAAGTTGTTCAAGGAACTAAGGTACTCTGATGTGGGACTAAATGAATTCAGTGTTTAACGGAGTAAACTTGTCAGAAAGGCTTTGGAGTTCAAGTGGGATATTTACTCAAGTAAATAGATTGTTTTAGCAACCATTTTCAGTAACTAATTGCAAAAAAGAGATATATTATTGTATCTTGTAATTGTTATTTTGTTTGATCAATAATATATTCTCTTAACAAATTGACAAGGGACCAGGATGTAGACTTTAGGAATTAGGGGTCGAACCTGGCTAAAACTCGATAATTTTTTTTATTGTTATATTTTCTATAATGCATATTTATATTTCAACTTATCATTATCTCCATTCAATAATTTAATAAGCCGAATTATCTAGCACGTAGATTGTTTTCAGTAACAATTAACAAATTATAAATAATTGTTAAAATAAATAGTTCATAGTCATAAGACATATTTACCCTCTATGTCATATGTCATATGAGACCGAATGAGCGGTACAATCGGTGACATTACTTTCATCGTTGAATCGACATTCAAGCCATGAAACTTGTTATTGGTGATCATGGGGCAACATGTTCTATGATATGCATTATATCTCCTCCCTCTATGTGTGTATTTTTAGGTTATATCTCTTGACAAAATAAATAACGATTAGTTCATTTTTTGATGAATTTTCATTATAATTTTGTTCCCTTCTAAAGATTAATTCTACATCGTACTTTAATTTTAATTAGTTAACGTTATAAAAAACAATATTGGTACAAAATAAATAATCGACAAATATATACTTACATAAATTCACTGTAGATGAATATGTGATTTTCAAAGTTGTATGATCATATCGTTATAAAAATAATTATTAAATATTGTTGTTATAAGTTGCGCTAATAAAAAAAACTTTTCTATTGCAATTTTTAGATTTTCTTTTCCCGACATGATATTGTGTATCTAAATATATATAATTAAAATTATTAAACGGTATCAAATACTATGTGTGCATGTTTCTGTTTTTTGTTACTTTACCAAATGCGTATCAAATATTATTTCATTGATAATTGTGTTTTTATTTTTAATTTTTTTACCAAATTTATCGAAATGTTTTTTTTTATCACTGTCATATAAAATCGTAATTTATCACCTTGCCATTTTAGAGTGATCTAGCTGGAAATATTAAATTGAAATAGGCAAGATTTTCTAAAATGTATTAAACCCTTTTAACTCATGGACCGAGTTAAATCAGACATTTATCCTAATCTATATAATCAAAATAAAAAGATAAATTATCAAAAATATTAGTATCATAAAGCTTTTTTGCGATTTCAACATCTTCTAAAAATATTTGCAAAAAAAATGATCGTCATCTAAAACAATCAAATGCAATCAGTTTTAACCTTTTTCTAGAAAATTATTGAAGTTATTTTTCGTTGCATTTGAGATTGATTTTGGTTACATCTGGTTTAACCAGTTCAACTTGTTAAGCAATATACTGTGTAACCAAATCAAAGATGATTCTAATTATCAAATTTTTTAAAATTACATTTATAGTTGTTTTTGGCTGATGTCGATTGTAAATATGATTGTAAAAGTTATATACTGTATTTTTACAAATATTTTCCAAAAGTTTGGTATTTTCATAAGATATTTCTAAAAAAAATTCCAAACTCAGATATTAAAAAAAACCCATATAAAAATTCACCCTTTTAAATCGGACCTGTCAAACTTTTCGGCATCTGTCATTCTTTTGTGTAGTAAAGAAAATTACAAACCATTTGACTTTTAGGTTATTGGATCTTCTAATTCAAAGGATGAACAAGCCCAAATTGACCCACAATTTTTCCTTTTAATGACTACTCCTATTTTCTTATTTATTTATTACTTCCTCATTCCCATTTAAACTGTTTTGACTTTTCTTGGTCAAATTGACCAATTTTCTTGATCAAATTTTAGTTTCATACAAATATTTGTCAATTTGTTTTTTAAATAATGAGTAAAAAATAAGTCAGTTTGATAAAAAAAAAGTCAAACAAACCGGTTTGAATGGAACGGAGCGAGTATTATCTACTTCTATATATTAAAAGCCAACCAAGGGCAAAATATACCAATAAAATGGTTGTGAAATTACAGATTTACCCTTATTTATCATATAATTACAAAAATGTCACCCCTTTATAGTTTATGCAAAAATTATATGAAATTTTGTTGCTTTCAGAATTCGAACAAAACCCTTCCACTTACAAATAAAGTATCATAACCATTGTGCTACATCAATTTTTGAGTTAATTTTAAAATTCTTATTAGATAAGTTACATGTTCCCTTATAATCCTATTTTCTCTTTTTACTTTACTTTTTGATTAAATATATTGTTGGTTTATATTTCTTATAAAAAATAAATTCTAAATTATTCCTAAATGTAACCAAATTTAAATTGGGAAAATATGAATTTGTTAAAATTCATCTTTATGTACATATTAGATTATTGGATAATAATAGAATAATATTTTAAGAAAGATAAATATTTCATTTACATGTGGATATAATTGCATCATATAATTTTTAGATATATAAATTTAAAGTTGAGTTAAAAGATAATTCTACATTATAATATAACATATGTTTCAATTTACTTAATTTCTAAATTAGGCTGTTAGATAATGTGTGTAATGAATAATAGACTTAAAATAGATAGTTGAATTTAAAATTATATAAACATGAAAAAATATTTATTCAGGGAAAAAAAGAGCAAGACAGTCTAAATGTATAATTTTACATACATAACCAATATTTTTTAAAAATCTACTTCTGTATATTAAAAGATCATCAAAGGAAAAAAGAGCCCAAAAAGTGTTCATGAAATTACAACTTTACCCTTGTATTTTTAAAATTACAAACATGTCACCCATTTATTACCGAAGATAGAAAATGTCAAATTTGTGTGTAAACATCGAGAATCGAAATGTTGGCCTCCTCGTAACAGTTTCATGTCATAATCGAGTGTGCTTCATTGAGTTTTGAGTTTATTTTAAAATTATTATTAGATAAAGTATATTCGCTCATCATATTACCTTTTATTATTTTAACTTTTGAGTAAATTATATGTTGTTTTATATTATGTATACAACATGCTTATTCAATTTTTTAATAAAAAAATGTTAGTTTATATTATTTATATAACTCCATTTTGTTTTAAGTTTTCGTAGTTTTAATATATAATTATGGATTTCTTGACAAATTTTATTATTTCACCCTTAATTTTTTTTAATTAAATGTTAATTGTTATACGATTTATATTTTTATACAATACTATGTCACTTATTAGCTTTATACGAATTATTCAAGTATTGATAAATATAATATCAAAATTTGATGTAAAATAAGTAACATATTATACGTAATTTTTATATTTTAGAATTATACAAGAGACTATAAAAAATGGGAATCATAGTTAGGGGTGTTCATGGGTCAGGTTGTCGGGGGTTGGAAGCATTTTTGCAACCCGGTCTAATTAAATAAGTTTGAAATTTTTTAATCCAACTCACAAAAAATTAATACATGACTCAATCGTACTTATCGTCCTTAAGTTTGCGCCGGATTGAGTTGGTTTGAATGTGTTAAATAAGTTTTATAAAAAATAAATATTACACAATGTCCTCATTTCAAAAATTCAAGTAAAGCTAAAATACGTATAACTTACGATTTTAGTGCTAATATTTTTTTTATTAACATAATAATTTTAGTTATGCACACATCTATAAATAAGATGATATACTGTATTATATAATGTACAATTACATATAATATATATATATATATATATATATATATATATATATTATCGAACAAAATTTGTAATTTAAATAGGGTTGAGTTGGGTCGACCGAAATATATAAAACTGATATGCAACCACTAAAATCGGTTTGAAATTTTTTTAGACCCAATTAAGTATCGGGTTTTCTTTGTCGGCTTGGTTGGTCGAAAAAGGGGTTGGGTTGATTGTGTTCGGTTTAATTGGTTCGTAAGCCAATTTTTGACCGATTAAACCAATTTGTGCCCAGTTAATCCAAATTATATGATTTCTAGATCGATTTCTATAAAAACTGATTTTCTGATCCGATTTTAACACATTCGGATTGATTAGTCACCGTCTAGCGGTTAATAGCCAGCGTTTAGAACATATATTATACATATAAATACAACTGAGTCTGGACAAAAAGAATATTAAATTAATTAATAATTACTCTACACAGATGTTAAATTATTTAGGTATATTATGATTCATATAAGATCAAACACAAGATCATTTATAATTCAAATTAAAATCGCATGAGATAAAATTTTATGGGTGTGTTAAAAAATAATTATAAATTACATATATAAAAAGTTTCAATTTGTGTAATTTTTAAACTATAATCTTAGATATTTTATAATTAATACTAGACTAAATATATACAATTGATTTTAAAATGGTACAAATATGCACATATGAAGGAAAGAGTAAGACAACTTCAAGATTGACTTTTACATAAAATAAAGAGATTTTATAACGTTTTCACTGTATAGTCTTACATGAATGACCAATTTTATATTTTATAAATATACTTTTATTTCATTAAAATTATATTACTTTACATACGTCTTATACACGAAATTAAAAGTAAGAAATTTTATGATGTATTTAAAGTATTTTCTCACATTTGTGACCAATATTATATTACAAATATACTCTTATTTTATTAACAATACATGAGTTTACATACATTCATTTTATATACGGAGAACTCTGATAAAATAACCATTTAAATTATATTGAACTTTTAAATTTGATAAAATTCACTTCACGACATTCAAAACTAAACTAATATTTTGAAAACTAAAAACAATCATTTGATTTTTATCTTATAGGAATTTATCCAAATCTTATGAAATCTTATTCGATTAGAAAAAAATATATAAAAATACTATGCATATATAATATAAATTCAAAATACTATCATTTTCCATATTTAAAAAATTATTTTGATATGTGTACATATTGGTGCAAATTTATTTTTTCAGTAACAGGCTCGTGCCTCGCACGGGCTTTAACGCTAGTTATTATTATTTACTTAGGGCTTGTTTGGTAACTCATAATAAGCTAGCTTATTGTTAGATCAGAATTCAATGATCGTCAGAAGCTAGACTCAACTGATCAGGATTGCTGACGTCATCAGTATTGCATGGTCATCAGTATTTGATCAAGCGTCAGTATCTTATTGATCATCAGGATTCCTACTCAGACTATGATCAGGTTTGATCATCAGGACTTGAAGCTGATCAGGATTCCTACTTCGAGTTATATTTGGAGTCTAGATAAACATGGAAGTTTGTTCCTGGTTTGTAGAATGTAGCTATCGATTAAGGATAGGTTTCTATCTTTGTTATTGATTAGGACTTATCTTGTTATTGATAGAGAAGCTGTGTGCACTATATAAACACAGTCTTGGTTTCGATTTATGTATTCATTCGAGAGAGAACATAATCGGAGAGAAGCTCTTAAGAACAGAATTTCTTGAGAGAGTTTTTGTAAGCTAGCAGCTCTTAAGAACATCAGAATTTCTTAAGAGAGTTTGTAACAGTTTTATATCAAAGTTAATAAAGCTGTTATTGTTATTGTTATTGATCTTTCATATTTGTGTTATATAAAGTCGAGAATCTTATACAATTGTATTCAACCCCCTTCTACAATTGTTATTTACTGGGCAACAATTGGTATCAGAGCAAACTGATTTAATTCTGAATCAGATACGATCTAAAGATGTCGACAACCAAGTATGAAAGCATGAAGATTCCCATCTTGAAGATATCAGAATATCCTACATGGAAGGTAAAGATGCTGATGTACCTGGAGGCTATGGATCCCGACTACTTGGACAGGATTCGTGATGGACCACATATACCAACAAAGTTCGTAGAACGAACAGATACAGTACCAGAACATTATGTGGTCAAAGCTAAAGCTGAATGGACTCCAGAAGAAAAAGCTCATGTACTCAGGGAACCAAAGATAAAGAATATCTTGCATAATAGCCTTGATGCTGTCATGTCAAACAGAGTGATTGCATGCAAGTCTTCAAAAGAAATCTGGGATACTTTGGAAACTCAGTGCCAGGGATCTGCATCTGTTAAGAAAAACAGAAGGGCTCTATTGATTCAAGATTATGAGCAATTCGATGCAAGACCTGAAGAGAGCCTGACTGATCTATATGATAGATTTCTGACACTATTGAACAGCTTATCCTTAGTTGACAAAGTATATGAAACTGAAGATTCAAACACCAAATTTCTTAGAGCTTTACCTGAAGAATGGGATACTCAGACCTCAATCATTAGACACCAGTATGATCTGAACATTGTGTCTCTTGATGAGATCTATGGGATGCTAAGAACTCATGATCTTGAAGTTCAACAGAGAAAGAACAAGAAAAGCAGCAAGGCAAAGTCAATTGCTTTGAATGTAGAAGCAAAATCAAAAGGGAAAGCTATGGAGGTCTCTAGAAGGAAAGCAAGAGTAGCTGAGTCAGATCCTGACGACTCTTCATCAGATACTGATGGCAATCCTGATGCCAATACTGGTGATGAATCTTCTGATTCAGACATGGAAGAGATGGTTGCTATGATTGTCAGAAACTTCAGAAGGATGAAGTTCAGGAAGAATAGAAGACAAGGCAACTTTCAGAAAAAGACCTTCAAAGCAGACAAAGACAAGTATATCAAAAAGGACAGCAAGGGTAGCAAATTTGACAAGTCAAAGGTTAGATGCTACAAGTGTAATGGTATGGGTCACTTTGCTTCTGAATGCAACAAGACAAAGGCACTCATCACATCAAGCAAGGATTGGATGGACTCTTCCTCAGAATCTGATACTGAGGTAGTCAACTATGCGTTAATGGCCAATGCTGATGTAACTGCTGCTCCTGATGATAAGGTACTAAATACTATCTTTGATTTTGATACTGATAATGCTTCTGAGTTAAGACGTTTTCTAAAGTCATTACATATTAGCTTTAGAAGTCAAACTGCTGAGAATACTAGAATCTTATCTGAGATGTCTGACCTTAGAAAGAGGAATGAGATATTAGAAGCTGAATTTTCTCGTATGCAAGAAGTACAAAAAGAATGTGATAATGCTAAACACATGCACTTAGAGATGACATCTAAATGTACTTCCCTTGAAAAAGAACTTGAATTTGCTAATGAGAAAATCAGAACCTGGACAGACTCTGGTAGGAAATTTTATGAGATTAATACCTCTAAGAATTGGAAAGAGTGTCTAGGATATAAGTCAGATGAAGATAAGAAATTAGCAGAGAAAATTGTCATTGATGAGACAGTCAGTCCAAAGACCTATAGACATGTTATAGACTCAACCAAATCTAAGATTACTCCTGTTAATTTTGTTTTTGGTAAGGATTCCAATTCTACTTTTGAAAAGGGATCTTCTTCTACTCAAGGAATTAAAATTATAAAGTCTAAACCTGTCATGAACAAAGTCACTAAGAATGTAGGTCTATTGTCTCAGAAACAGCTTAAAGATAAAATCTGTGAGGTTACAGATAAGAAAAAGGAAGCTACTGTTAAGAGAAACAGGAATGGTAAAGTTGGGATCAATAAAGAGAATGGTTATAAATATATCCCAAATGCACCTAGAAAGTGTTGTTTTAACTGTGGTAACTCTAATCATCTTGCTATTGATTGTAAAAAGAGTAAGAAGAAAATTGCTGAAATTCCTAAGTCTGATGTTAGGAATAGATCAGTATTTTACAAACCACAGAATTCCTGTTTTCATTGTGGTAGTCTATGGCATTCTATTTATACATGTAAAGAGTATCATGATTTGTACTATAATTTTTATGATCCATTGCCTAAGTTTGAAAGTAGTACAAAGTCTGATAGAACTGAAAATGTCATAATGAAGCATGTTTTTGTTAATACTGATGCTGACAAAGCAAATCCTGATGGAGTAAATCCTGTCAGGACTGCTAAAGTCAGAAAGTCTTCTGCTGCTAAAATTAACAAATTGCATGAGAAAGGAACCCAACATGTATGGGTTCCTAAGTGTTCTAACTAGTGTGTTTCTATTCTGATGCAGGGTAAAAGGAAAAATGTGTTAGTCATGGATAGTGGATGTTCTGTGCACATGACTGGAAACAAAGCCCTGTTATCAGAATATGAGGAAAAAGCTGGCCCAACTGTGTCTTATGGAGATGGCAACATTGGACAAACCTTGGGATATGGCAATATAATCATTGGAAATGTCATCGTTGAAAGAGTAGCTCTAGTGAAAGGACTAAAACACAACTTGTTGAGTATTAGTCAAATCACTGACAGAGGTTATCATGTCAATTTCTATTCCACACATTGTGAAGTAGTCAGTAAAGCAACAGGGAAGATAGCACTAACTGGCTACAGGCATGGTAACATATATGAAGCCAACATTCTCTCAGATACTGATGGCTCCCCTACATGTTTCATCAGTAAAGCTTCAGTAGATGAAAGTTGGAATTGGCACAAGAAGCTTTCTCATCTCAACTTCAGCAACATCAATGAGTTGGTTAAGAAAGAGTTAGTAAGAGGATTACCTAATGTCTTATATACACCTGATGGACTCTGTGATGCATGTCAAAAAGCAAAACAAAGAAGGACATCATTCCAGAGTAAATCAGAATCCTCTATTGAAGAACCATATCACATGCTACATCTTGATCTGTTTGGTCCAGTCAACATCATGTCCATCAGTAAGAAAAGGTACACTCTTGTAATTGTTGATGAATATTCTAGATTCACCTGGGTGTATTTTCTGCATAGAAAAGATGAAACTCCTGAAGTTCTGTTGGATCATGTGAGGATGATTGAGACAACCACAAAGTACAAAGTCAAGATTCTGAGAAGTGATAATGGTACTGAATTTAAGAATTCAAAGATGGAAGAGTTCTGCAAATACAAAGGAATCATTCAACAATTCTCTGCTCCTGGCACACCTCAGCAAAATGGAGTAGTAGAAAGGAAGAATAGAACTCTTATTGAAGCTGGCAGAACTATGTTGGAAGAAGCTAAATTACCTACATATTTCTGGGCAGAAGCAGTCAACACAGCATGCTATACACAAAATCTCACATTGATAAACAGGCATGGTGTCACTCCTTATCAGTCACTCAAAGAGAAGAAACCAAGTCTGAAGCATTTGCATGTGTTTGGTTGTAAATGTTTTGTTCTCAGAACTCATCCTGAACAGCTAGGGAAATTTGAAACAAAGGCTGATGAAGGAATATTCATAGGTTATCCTACATCAAGAGCCTTCAGAGTTTTTAATTTGAGAACAAGAACTGTCATGGAGTCAATACATGTATCTTTTGATGATAAGAAGATAACTGGAATCATTGAAGACTCGCATGATAGATTGTTATTTGAAAATGAAGCTTCCAAGGAACCTGAAGAAAGTGAATCAGAAGCTGTCCATTCATCCAGTACTGACGGGTCACCAAATCCTGATGACTCACCAGGTACTGATGGTGCTAATACTGATGATGCAAACAACAGTGATATAACTAGTAGTGCTAATGTTGAGGGGGAGCAACGGCATTCAACTACAAGTTCAGAGTCAACTCAATCATCAGGACAGAATTCTTCAGATACTGATTCAAGTGAAGATCCTGATAACACATCAGGAGGGCATAGCAATAATTCAGGGAGAGCTTCAAATCAATCAAATTCTTTCAATCAAGATAACACCAATCCAGGGGGAGCATCTACTTCAAGAAACAATTTGACACCAGCAAGGAAATGGACAAAAGATCATACTCCTAATTTGATAATTGGAGATCCTGATGCAGGTGTTCAAACAAGAAGTGCAACTCAGAATGAATGTTTATATAATAACTTTCTATCCAAGGAGGAGCCTAAGAAAGTTGAAGATGCACTTAAAGATGCTGATTGGGTTACTGCAATGCAAGAAGAACTAAATGAATTTGAAAGGAATGAAGTCTGGAAACTGGTACCAAGACCAAAGAATAGATCAATTGTTGGTACAAAGTGGATTTTCAAGAACAAGACTGATTCTGATGGAGTCATTATCAGAAACAAAGCTAGACTAGTTGCAAAGGGGTATTCCCAACAAGAAGGAATTGACTATGATGAAACTTTTGCTCCTGTTGCAAGACTAGAAGCCATCAGGATATTTCTTGCTTATGCCGCACATAAGAAATTCAAGGTTTTCCAGATGGATGTTAAAAGTGCTTTCTTAAATGGTGAACTGGAGGAAGAAGTTTATGTTGAACAACCTCCTGGTTTCATTGATCCTACATATCCAGATCATGTCTACAGACTGGATAAGGCACTTTATGGACTAAAGCAAGCTCCAAGAGCATGGTATGAAACCTTAGCTCAATTCTTACTGGAAAGTGGATTCAAAAGAGGTGCAATTGATAAAACTCTATTTTATTTGAATCATGGTAAGGAGTTGCTGTTAGTTCAGATTTATGTTGATGATATCATTTTTGGGTCAACAAACAATAAGCTGTGTGAAAAGTTTTCCAAGCTTATGCAGTCAAGATATCAAATGAGCATGATGGGAGAAATGAGTTACTTTCTGGGTCTTCAAGTTAAACAGACTGATGAAGGGATTTTTATTAATCAGTCTAAATACACAAGGAATTTACTGACAAGGTTTAACATGCAAGACAGTACTCCTGCTTCAACTCCCATAGCTACAGCTACCAAACTTGATCCTGATCAAGGTGAAGAGGTAGATGTAACTCACTACAGAGGAATGATTGGCTCTTTATTGTATCTCACTGCCAGTAGACCAGATATCATGTTTGCAACCTGTCTATGTGCAAGATTTCAAGCAAAACCTAGAGAACCACATCTGATTGCAGTCAAAAGAATTTTCAGATATCTCAAAGGCACTCCTTCACTTGGCCTTTGGTATGCAAGGGAATCAGATTTTGGGTTGTGTGGTTATTCAGATGCTAATTTTGCAGGATGCAAAATAGACAGGAAAAGTACTTCAGGAAGTTGTCAGTTTTTTGGTGGAAGACTAGTTTCATGGTTCAGTAAAAAGCAGAAATCTATTTCCACTTCAACTGCAGAAGCTGAGTACATTGTTGCAGGAAGTTGTTGTGCTCAGATAATGTGGATGAGAAATCAGTTGTTAGATTATGGCCTGTCATACTCAAAAATTCCTATTTTTTGTGATAACCAAAGTGCTATTGCAATGACAGGAAATCCAGTTCAGCATTCTCTTACTAAACACATAAGTATCAGATATCACTTTATAAGAGAACAGGTTCTGGAAGGAACAATTGAACTTCACTTTGTTCCTACTGATCAACAACTAGCTGATATATTCACCAAGCCACTGCCTGAAGCTACTTTCAATAAGTTGGTGAATGAACTTGGAATGATGAATTTTGAGAATTTCTGAGAAAAAGCTACAGAGAGGAAATCCTGATAACTGTCAAATCTGATGGTTATTCAGAAAGGTATGTATCTTTGATCAAATCCTGATAGGACTCAATCCTGACAGGAAGTCAACTGGTCAATCCTGATGTACAGTCAACAGTGATAAGGCAAATGGTTTTATAGGAAATGCTTTTATTCCTGATGAGGTTAGGTTTTTCTTACATCAGAAAATGCCTACTCGTTATGGACTACTTTCTAATGCTATGGTACAAGGACCAACCCACCTTGTTCCTGACACAAGCATGCAACCTAAACAGTCTAAACAGTTAACAACCACCTCTACTGTCTCTCAAAAGACTTTAGTTGTAAAATCAAAGAAATCAGCTAGAACTGATGTGTCTGGAAGGCAATCAGGTTCAAAGGATTTTTCCTCTACACCACTCTCTAAAAAGAAGATACAAGGGGGTGTACAAGGGGTCCTGGTCAAGAAAGCTGATAAGGTTGTTAAGGATGTTCCTGTGAAAAGGAAGTTAAGGTTGATTGATGAAAGTGATTCAGAGGATGACTTACCTATATCCTCTGTGATGAATGTGAACAAGGAAGTTGCTGATACTGCTACTAAAGCTGTGGTACCTTCATCAAAACCACAAAAGACAAGGAAATTATCAAAGAGCAGGTATCATATTCCTTTGACAGTGCAAATGAAGGATACTGATATTCAGACATCAAATCCTGATGTTAGTATTCCTGATGCAGCAACAAAAGTTGTCTCTATATCAGACTCTCCAGCCTCTCCATCTCAGATTCGAGGACATTCTTGGGAGAAGGTTTCTACAACTGCTTCCTTGGTTGGTCTTACACCTACATCAAAGAAAAAGAGGAATGCAGAAGAGTTAGTCTATCAGAGACAGAAGAAGCTGAAAGGATCAAGCCCACAAGAACCTGAATTTCAGAGTAATTCAGCAGCTACTGTTGATCCTGCCACACAAGAACCACTTAATCAAAGTTTGGGTGAAGGCTTAGCTAGTGGAATGGTCACACAAGAACCATTTTCTCAAAGGGAGAATGAAGACATCAACATTCCAGCTACACAAGAACCATCTTCTCAAAGTGAAGATGCAGGCAAAGCTACAGCTTCTGTTGAAAGATTGGTCGAGAACATTGTCAATGAGGGAAGCACACAAGAACCTTTAGCTCAAAGTGTTGAAGCAGCTTCTGAACCTCAAGCTCCACAAGAACCATTGGTAGCAAATACTGATGCAAGCATATCAAATCCTGACGATGTTCATCCTGACGCTAGTGGTGCTCCTGATAATGAACCTATTTTGATACAGCCACTTCGTTCAAGACCAATGGATCATCCTATCTCAGAATCACAGGATAAACTGAAAGGTATTGCAATTCCTGATCCTGATATATCTCATGGTTCTGATGATGATAATTCTGATGATGATAGTGATGATGATAATGAGAATAGAAAAGAGAAGGAACAGCTTGCTACAGCACTCAAGATTAGTCTTGGAACTAATTTTGGTTCATCAAGTACATATATGGCTAGCAATGCTTCCACTGGGAAAGATCAGAGACAAGATTTTTCTACTCCTTCCTTTGATCCTGCAGAGGCATTTCGACAGAATGAATGGAACAATTCATGGCACCAATCTGATGAATCTATCAGTTTTTCTTCTGCTATTGAACATGCCTATAATGCAGTGAAGTCTATAGAGAATCAAGACTTGAAGAATCATCTGAAGGCTACAACTTTGTTATCCAAGAGCCTGAAAAGTGAGATTGATTCTATCAAGGGTTCAACTGAAAAAGTGAGGACTGATATCTTTAATAATTTTACAAAGGTGCCTACTACTTTACAACTGAGGGTAGTGGAATCCCAAGTGAAATCTGTTGTTTCAGAACAAACCTCCATCAATCAAAGAATTGATTCTCTGGATACTAAGGTAACTGAAATTCAAGCCTCTCTTTCCTTAATTTTGCAATTATTGTCAAATCCTGATGTCAAAAAGGGGGAGAAGGTTATTCAGACAAAATGTACACCTGATCTAGTATTAAGAAATAATGATGATGATACTGGAGATGATGGTGGTGACAAAGTGATACAAGGAGAAACCTCTGATGCTGCGGTTTTGAAGTCTACAATTCAAACTTCTCAAAGTCAGACTACGCAGTCAACTCATGTTTCTGATTCTGGAGTTAAGACAGTAAGAACATTGGTGCAATCTCAGATCCTGACGGAAGATCAAATCCTGACACCTGGTCATGGACACATTCTTGCTACAATTCCTGAAGGTGATGAAGATGTGATTATTGATAATCCTGAAGATGCATCAAATTTATTCCAGAAGTTTTCTACAAAAGACGGTAGAATTGTTACTCTTTATCACACTGATAAAAGAGTTCAACAATTATTTGCCAGAAAAGCACTCTCTACAGCAAGTGAAGAATATCCAGATCTCTCACATGAAGAATTCTTGAGATTACAAAGAGAGACAATGGAAAGCTATACTGCTTCTGCTAGAGGTAGAGGAAGCAGAGGTAGGAGAGGTGCTAGAAGAAATAGAAGAAGTTCTTCAACTCAAACAGTACCTAGACAGACAAGGTCTAGAGCATTAAGAATTGAAGAAATTCCTGAAGCTTCACAAAATCTAATAGATCCTGTTATCAAGGATATCATGGAGAAAGAAGACAAGGAATTTGTTGAAGAAGAACCTGAATTGAAAAGAAAATCAAGTAAATCAACTCTCAGCAATACAAATCAAATTGAAGATTCTAATCCTGACAATATTCAAGATCCTGACGAATCTGAAATTCTGCAAGAGGTTGATTTGATAATCTTATCTACTGTTGTTGATTGTCACAACAAAGAAGTAGATGAAGAAGAAGAAGCCAGAAGAAGAGATATTACAAAAAGAACAAATGAAGATTTCAATCTCTATCTACAAAGGCTTAAAGTTTCAAATGAAAGAAAATGGAGAAATTCAAGCAGACAAGAATCTTTACTTGAAAGAAGCTACGCTCATGAAAAGGAGAAATACAAGAAGTGGAAACATATTAGCACATTAAGTTGTGATACACCTATCAATTTTCAGTCTGGTGGAATTATTACAAGCGCTTCAAGTGTTGTTGATTTGTCTGATATGGCTAGATCAAAAACACTCTGGTTAAAGATGTTTTCGAATCTGAAGCAATTGTCAAGTAATTCAAGAGGAGGTATTGGACATAGAGATGGTGAATATTTGAATATGTCATATGTTGATCCTTACTCCTTGACAGAAATTGGAGGTACTTTAACTTCTGAAAACCTGAACAATTTATTAGCTGTTGATATAGTTATAGATTGTCATGATGGTTTTGAAAAGAAAGAAAAGCTTCTGTACTTTATGAAAGATGGTAGTGTGAAGATTCTATCTATTCAAGATCTGCTGATGAAAACTACACAGGAACTGAAATATGTTCACTATCTGTTAAGATGGAAGAACCAAGTGTACAAAGAATGGAGTGACATGATTTTGTCAACTATAAGAAGAAGACTGGATGGAAACAGTAATTTCGATGGTAATTATACTCCCATGTACTTAAATCAAAGAGGTCAGGATGTGGAAATGCAAAGAGGTACTGCTGTTAAAGAAGTAAATTTTGGCATGACTCATCTTTCTCTCAATCCTGATGGGAAGGAAATTGCTTATCTTTTGCTTGAAGAGCACAGTCTACAGAGAAACTCCATACAGAATCTCAGAGCAGCTATCTACCAGATTAATGAGGAAGATGAAGAACTCAGAAATCTTAAGGAAAGACTGATTCAAATTCTTGAAGAAAAAGAAGAAAGTTTATTATCCAATTTCTTGAAGATGAATCTGTTCTATCAAAAAGCTTAAAACAGATAAGTTGTTTCTGAAGATACTTGTACATTTTGATACATGTTTTTGACATCATTGAATATTTGGAATCTATACTTTATTTCACAAAGTATGAGATTGGGGGAGATTGTTAGATCAGAATTCAATGATCGTCAGAAGCTAGACTCAACTGATCAGGATTGCTGACGTCATCAGTATTGCATGGTCATCGGTATTTGATCAAGCGTCAGTATCTTATTGATCATCAGGATTCCTACTCAGACTATGATCAGGTTTGATCATCAGGACTTGAAGCTGATCAGGATTCCTACTTCGAGTTATATTTGGAGTCTAGATAAACATGGAAGTTTGTTCCTGATTTGTAGAATGTAGCTATCGATTAAGGATAGGTTTCTATCTTTGTTATTGATTAGGACTTATCTTGTTATTGATAGAGAAGCTGTGTGCACTATATAAACACAGTCTTGGTTTCGATTTATGTATTCATTCGAGAGAGAACATAATCGGAGAGAAGCTCTTAAGAACAGAATTTCTTGAGAGAGTTTTTGTAAGCTAGCAGCTCTTAAGAACATCAGAATTTCTTAAGAGAGTTTGTAACAGTTTTATATCAAAGTTAATAAAGCTGTTATTGTTATTGTTATTGATCTTTCATATTTGTGTTATATAAAGTCGAGAATCTTATACAATTGTATTCAACCCCCTTCTACAATTGTTATTTACTGGGCAACACTTATAGCTTATAAACCCGTAAGAGCTTATGGAGGGTGTTTGTCAACCCAACTTATAAACCAACTTATAACTTATATGTTCATAAGTTAAATGTTAGTAACAACGTACATTTTCCTTAACTTATTGACTTATTGTTTGATTTCTTTGTCTTTTAATACTTCATATTTTTACATTTGTGTTTTTAAATGTTTTTTTTAATTTAAAACGCATGTATTTAGCTCATTCTATTTAATAATTATTTTTAAAATGTAAATTAGTAAATTTGTAACTAACTTATAAGTAAATTTATCTAAACACCAATACAACTTATAAGAATTCATCAACACTTATTCATTTCAAGGTATAACTCAACTTTTTAACATACCCCAAACACGCACTTAACTATAGGGTTAAATGGCGTTTTGGTCACTCAACTTATTATAAACTTTCAATTGGGTCATCGAACTCAAAAAGCTTCCAGTCACATCATTGTACTCTTAAAAATTTTCATTAAGGTCACTGGCTGTTACACTCCGTTAAAAATTAGAGGGAAAGCTGACTAAGTTTGGTGAGTTGGCTTGAATAAATCCACTATGGCATGTACAGTCGGCTGAAGCGGCGTTTTGGTCACTCAACTGACTACAAACTTGCAACCGGGTCATCAAACTCAAGAAACTTTCATTCAGGTCACCGACCTAAACATTAAGGGTTTCACTTTAAAAATTAAATTACACTTTGGATTGAAAAGACGTGATATCTTAAAAAAAAAAAATTCACATGTATCGATTTACAAGCATATAAACTGAATGGGTATGTTCAATTTTAAATTAAATTAAATTCTAATCATCCAAAAAAAATTACACTTTGGATTGAAAAGACGTGATATCTTAAAAAACATTGTTCACATGTATCGATTTACAAGCATATAAATTGAATGTGTATGTTCAATTTTAAATTAAATTAAATTCTAATCATCCAAAAAAAATTACATATTGAAAAAATTACTCTTTGGATTGAAAAGACGTGATATCTTAAAAACAATTGTTCACATGTATCGATTTAAAAGCATATAAATTGAATGAGTATGTTCAATTTTAAATTAAATTAAATTCCAATTTTCCGAAAAAAATTACACTTTGGATTAAAAAAATGATATCTTTAAAATATTTGTTCGTATGTATCGATTTATAAGTATATTAATTGAATGTGTATTTTCCATTTTGAATTTAAAAAAAAATTCTAATCTGATAAAATGTAACCCTTAATGATAATATGTGTGTATTTGTTGTAGGAGAGCCCTTAACGTTGCTGCAGGAAAACTCTTAGCCCGATTTCTTTTCAATTTTTAACGGATGTAATCATCAGTGACCTGAATGAAAGTTTACTCAGTTTGATGACCCAATTGCAGGTTTCTAGTCAGTTGAGTGACCAAAACGCCACTTCAGCTGACTGTATATGTCATGGTGGATTTTAGATCTGGCAATGGACCATGTCATGTACTTTCGTGTTTTCGTGTACTTGAATGTAAAATCCATATCCGACCTGTTTTGGATTCGTGTACTAAATTTGAAACACATATCCAATTCAAAACGTGTCGTATTCGACTATTCGTGTACATTAAACAAAAATATAAATATAATTTAATTAAAATTTATATATTATAACACTATTTTAATTATGTAAATTTTTATGAAATGTGTATTAAATATGTATTACATACAATTTTACAAAAATTTGTAAATATAACTTATATATATAAATGTATACTTCTTATATATAAACTAGGTTACTAAACCGCGCTTCGCAGCGGCGTTAAAATATATTTTTTTAAAGAAAAAGAATATTAGAACAAAATTTATGAAATAAATATCTACAAAATTATATAAATTATCAAATAAAATATATTCTGTTAAATTTGCATTTGGGTAAGTAATATTATAAATTATTTACATATTCCTTTTGTTTATAGAGTTTGATTTTTTATTTTCTTGGACCGATACCATTGCCATATATATATTAAAAAAAATTATATTGATAAAATCAATATAAACATATAATATTACTTATATTTATAGTATTATTAGAAAAGATAATATTAGATCATGATAGTTTGAATTTTAACTTATATAATATTATTACTTATATATTATTGCATGAAAATACCTGAGAGTATGCTAGTGTCATTAATACGTGCATCAATCATATCCGGACATATGAATTGAAATCCATGCAGTGATATGTTGGCGATGCCTTCTTCCAATCTCTTAGGCGACGTTATGTGTATGAAGAACAATTTAGACCTATGTGATAGTGGTCTATATTTCCCTGTACTTGAAACAACAAAAACTAATAATATAATAATAATAATAATAAAAATAAAAAAAAGTTCTATCAATTTTGAAAATAAGAGCAATCTAGACCCATGTGATAGTGGTCTATATTTCCATGTACTTGAAACAACTTTCAGATTTTTGATGCTGTACACAGAGCCTTCCTCTAAAAGATTTTTGAACCGAGAGACCAGAATTTTCGGAATCGTAGAATGGATCAAATTTTCCTGTCATACAACATATCTCAGAAAAGTTAATAACATCATACAATTTGACAAACTAACAAGTTATAAGTATATTGATTTATTAACCTTTTCATCGATCAAAATTGTTAGAAATGAATACTACTAGAAACTAGACAGAGGGGGGGTGAATGGATAGTTTGATATATTTTTCGATTCTTGAAAACTAAGTAACAGACTGTATATGATTATGATACGTAATATGCAGAAAGTAAATAACACACACAATCACTTTAATCTACTTTGTATAAGCAAATTAAATACTACAGCTTTCCAAGAAATTCTCAATAGAATTTCTGGCTTCTAAACAAGAACAGTTTGAACTTGCTTGCTTACAGAGAAAAGAGCTTAGCAAATAACTATGTGTATCTCTCTTGCAGCTAACAATAGGATGTGCATGATATATATAAGCCTTATACAAACTAGTGCACACACCTATTTTTACACAGTTACCCCTTGCTGAAAGTCCAACTTGTCCTGCCATAAGACGTTAACTGTGTCAGGAAGGACCACCTGCTTTTCGGAGTCTTTCCCGTTTCTGTAGCTGCTTGTCTCTTATCTTTCTCTCCAAGTTTAGCTGTAGATTTGCCATCTGTTCTTTGGACCACCTTGCCAGAACAAATGCTTCAGTATTTGTCTCTTTTGATTCTTGATTCTGTACCTTGATTTGTCTTGTTGTAAACGGCTAAGTGTTGATATCGTGAACTCCACTTCATTCCTGACTTCGCGATCTCACTTGTGAGGACTTCGCGATATAGCCTTTGACGACTTTGCGACATAGGTCATTTGAAGACTATGCGACATAGGTCATTTGAAGACTATGCGACATAGGTCATTTGAAGACTTCACGATCTAGGCTTCTTTGACTTTGCTGACTTCAACACTTCACGACATGTGTCTTGAGGACTTCTCGACATAGTACAAAATGGACTATGCGATATAGTACTTCACGACATGGATATTGGTGACTTCACGACATAGCTTTCTTCTGACTTTGCTATATAATGCCTTAGACAAATTTCTGCAACTTATTTCTTCATAGCCTTATTTATCTCTATCCTGCTGCATGAACACTTCTGAACTTCTACCAGGACAATTATTCAATGGCCTATATACAATCTAGATGCGAGAAACTTTACTAAGCTCATTATAACTTTGAGCATACATGATCAAGCTAATGTTCATGAGAACAAGACAAGTACATTTAGAGACCTATACTATATCCCAGTGATAGAACTCACTAGGTCATGTAATGTGACATAGTCACATAGTGTAGGCTTGTTAATAGTGTAGGCTTGTTAATAGCTTACAGATTACTTTTGTTGCTCAGCAGCTTCAGCTTCCAATTGCTTCTCTAGCAAATCATCATATATCTTCTTTTTCCTTATCTCTTCTTTTCTCTTCATGTCTATGATGGCTTCTTGAAGTTCTTCTCTTGCAATCAGTTCTTCAATGAGAGGTGAGCCTTTCAAGTCATCAATTGCAGCCTTGAGTGCACTCTCTACATAGGAATCAAGAAACTCCATCCTTATTTTGCTTTGACCTCCATGTGAGTTTTTGTACTCCACAATGTAAGGATTTTGCTTGACCCTGCACATCCCTTTCTGCCTTAGCTCCTTAGCCCTCTTCTCCATCTCAGCCATTTTTTTCTCTCTATGTATGTTTTTCTCTTCATTCTCTTTCCTCATGTTTTCTTCATAATCAGCATGCATCTTTAAGTACCTGGCAATATCTATCTTCCATGTTCTTTCTTCTTTTTCTTCAAAATTCAGTAAGGCATTTATCCTTTCAAGCTCATACTTATAGAAATATTGCCAGCTTCCTTGCTTCATTATCCTTTCTCTTCCATCAGTGTACTTGATCTCTAGATGATCCAACTTCACTTTGACTTCAAAGATCCTTTGGGCCCTCAAAAATGCTAGGGCATCTTCATCATAGTCCTCATCTAGTGGAAGCACATTGATGCCAATAACATTAGTGAGTTTTCCAGTCTTCTTTGTTATCCTTATCCTTCTGGGTACACTCTTGATCTTCAAATGCTTCACAAGAGATACCTTTCTGGAACAGGGAGATTTAGTCTTCAGTGCCACATCACTTGGAAGTAGCTTCATTCCTTTCCCCTTCATCCACTGTAACACTCCACTAGCTGTAACTTTGTGGAAGTGTTTTCTTGAAATTACTTTAGTGGCTTCATCTTTCTTCTGTGGCAATTCAGGTTCAGAAGTCATGGATAATGATTTTGGAGGATCATTGCTAACAGTACCCACCCTAGACTTAGAGTCTTGTGTTGTGGTTAAAGTGCTGCTAGCAATGTCCTTGACTTGCTGAATTCCACTTCTTGTTTTCCTGGTTGTTTCCTTTGTCCCTTTGGAGTCCCTATTGTCATCACCAGCATCTTTTGATTTCTTAGGATATTTGCTCCTGCTGCTCTCACTAGATCCATCCTTATTTCTCCTTGTCTGAGATCTCCTTTCATAGGTTTTCTCCTCATCATCATCCTCCACATCCTTCTTTTTGCTCTTTTCTTTGACAGATTCAGGAATGGCTCCATGAATCAGAAAAGATTGTAGAGTTCGAATCATCTCTAGTTCCTCAGCTGTCCTAGCTCCTCTCTTAGCTCTCAGCATTTGCAGCACCTGGTTGATCTTTGCATTGTTCTTCATTAAAAGGTCTGAGGGAATTACTAGTTGGTCAATACTACTGTCTTGAGATAGGCTTTGGTAAATTATTGTCCTTGGCTTGGATATAACCTCAGGCAATCTTTTATTCTGGTCCATCTTCAAGTCATTGTAAAGACTTTCATTGTTCATCCCATGCTTTTCAATCAAATCCAGAATGATTGACATCTCAGTAAATCTCAGTTTCTCTAGAGTTTGAAAAGCTAGGTGCCACATGCAGTTATCCTTGCACACCATGATTATCTCTCTTAGATGGACATCCTTGATTTTCCTTACTGCCACTGTGAAATACTTGATGCTTTCCTTGATCTTTTGTCTGTACATTCTTGCATCTCCTTGAGCACTATTGTAGATGGCTTTCAGAAACTCCAGGAAGGCCTCATCATGATAGATGTTTGAATTGGCAACTTCCTGTAGCTTGGCCTCTGTGATAATTGCAGCTTTGAGAGGTTTAGCATTGGGAGTAGGTTGAGGTTGAGGAGTTGAGATATCTTTAGGCATGGTTGATGGATAGTAGGTGGTTGAGATTGTACTCTTCTGACCTTCTGCACTTATGACCTCTACAGGGGGAAGAATGATTGGCTTTAAGGTTTCTTCAATGAGTTTGCCCTTGCCCTTATGCTTTGGCTGCTTGGCAGGTACTCCCCCTTTCTGTTTCAGAATGACCTCCTTCTGTTTCTCCCCCTTAGGCTTGGGATCAGACAAGAAGTCTTGAGCTTCCCCAGGGATAGGCAGGTTCATTTGTTTCATCATTGAAGTCAGCATCTGTTGTTGCACCAGCAGGATATTGGAGGTGTTGTTGCCTTGGTCATCCAGTTTGTCATTGAGCTGTTTTAGAGAGTTGGCAAGCTCCTTGTTTTCATCTTTCAGAGAGGCCACTTCTCTTTCAAGACCATCCACCTTGGAGAAGAGCTGTTGAGACTTGAAGGAATTGAGAGATTGCTCCTTGAGCTTGGCAAAGTCAAATTTGGAGATGTTTGACAGAGGGACCTCATCCACCAATTTGTCACCATACTGACTCTTCCAAATTACATTCAGCATGGTATTTGAGTTGATATTGGCCTTGACTTGATTTTCCAGGGTTGTAGCCAGCTTCCTGATGTTGTCTGTGACCATGGCAAGAGAGAGGTCCATCATGTTGACAGTAGAGTTTGTCTTCTGGATTTCTTTAAGGATGCCATCCACCTTGGGAAAATCAGAGAGATATGAGTTTCTGAGCTGAGTGAGGGATCTGTCTGTCACCTCCTGGATTGAAGAAATCTCTGATTGAAGCCCTTTCCCAAGATAGTGCAGAGCCTTTAATTGATTCCTGTAGACATCATTAACAGCATCATATATGGCAGCAGGAGAGAGATCCTTTGCATTGGAGCCCAGAGAAGTTAGGTATTCTTCTCTTAGAAAAGCTAGGGCATCCTTGAGCTTGAGAGTCCTCTTAGCATCCAACCAGGCATCCACATTTCCCTCTGGTTCAGCTGCATCCACTATCTTCTCCTACTGAGCTTCAACATCCTCCTTGTGGCAGAGTAAAATGGCTTCATAATCAGCATTTGGGAGATTTGAGGTGAGGAGATGTTGAGCTATCTTTGAGAACTCATCAATCTGTGCCACATGGAGATCTTGTATGGCTTCTTCTGTCATTTTGGAAGGCACAGATGATGATCCTGAAGGCATGTCATGGTGCACAGGCTTCAGCCATTCTGACATAGTGGCCTGAGCCAAGTGAGAGCTAGTGCTAGGCACTTCATGAGATGTAAGATTTTGAGTCTCCCCCAGCCTTGGAATGGCTGTAGGGTCTGATGTTGTCTCCATTGAAATGGGATGGGTTACAACATCAGCCCTATTTGTCTGTGAAGACAGTTCCACATCCCTAAGGATGGGAGAATTTGGCATAGAGTCTCCAGTGAAAACTGGTGAATCCTCCATGTTTGTGTTGGTGTCATTAGGATATGCCCCAGCATGCATTCCCTGACCAACTAGATGTGGTTCCTGGGTGGTGAGCATAGTGTCATGCACCATGTCACTTGAAATTGGCTCAATCACAGGAGAGAATTGTGATTGATCAAAGGCAAGATTGTCATTTGAATGACTCTCTTGTTCAGAAGAAATTTTTATGGAAGAATCTGAGAGAGAAGTGGGGTTTAGATTAGATTGTGGCAACTCCCCCTGAGAAATAGGAGGAGTTTCAACAGTGATGTGCTCTCCACTCTGTGTATTATCAGCCTTATCACTCCTAGGGTCAAGAGTGAGGTCTTGACCCTGTGCAGACTCTGTACAAGGTGCAGTGGGGAGGCTGCTCTTTTCAATGCCAATGACCTGTTGAGAGGCCATGGACAGTAACAGGTGTACCCCTTTTTCCACATCTGAATCCTGTTGGGAGGATCCAGTTGAAGGTTTGGATTTGGATTTCTTCTTTTGTCTGGTGAGAGGTGACTCAGGATTCTCACTAGCTATCTCTACAGATTCATTTATCACTTCTAGGGCTCTCTTCTTTGACTTCTTTTTAGTAACACCAATCTTTTGAGAGATTGATGCACTTGGCTGCCTAACTTCTATGGTACTGTTTGCAGTGGGGTTGCTGGATGGGATGGGAAGGCTGGGGTTAGACTGTGTAGCTCCTTCAGTCTCAGCCTCCCCTGTCCAGGAAAGTGCATGGTATATTGGCTTATCAAGTGGATAAGACTCAAATGTGTCCTGCATATGCTTGGTCACACTTAGAATCACATCCACTTGATTCCTTGTGTCCAATGAGCCAAATAGAACTTTGGACATGGACTTGGAATAAGCCATTTTAGTTTTATCTATACCCTCTAATTCATGGACATTTGCATCAAGAAAATTTAAAATTACTTGAAGGAAACGAGGGTAAAAGATGTCATTACCTCTACCACGAACGGTCCTGCCTAGCCTCTGAGCCAATTCTTTGAGAATTATGGCTCCCACATTGATCTCCTGGTTGTTGGCCAAGGAGTAGGCTAGCTTCACAGCAATGTGACTGATATGGTCCCATCCTGTCTTCCTGCAGAGAAACACCTTCTGGAGTGCGTCAAACAGAAATGACCACTCCCTTCTCACAAACTTCTTATTCAGCTTTCCAGTATCTATCTCATCAGCATACCGAATGAAGGTCATGAAATCTACGATTTGAGCATCTGTAGCTTCTTGGTCATGACCCTCCACCTTGAACCCCAAAGCTTCATTGATTTCCCTTTCACCAAATTGAAAGTGTTTGCCTCCAATTGAACAACTAACCTCCTGGAATGAGGTTCCATCTTCCCTAGCCATTGTTGATACCAACGCCGTTCTCCAGAATCCTTCCAATACATCGACATACAAGGTAGGGTTCAGGGTTAGGGCTTGGCGTAGGTAGGAAGTGTTCAAGAACCGGACAAAACACTTGTACCTTGGGTTAGCCTCAGCCTCAGAGGGAATGGTGAGAAGATTGGTTTCTTTGGGAATGGTTAAAGGGATAGAGGATGATACTGTTTGAGATTTGGGTGCCATTTCGAGAGAGAGAGAGTGAAAAAGAGAGTAGAGAATTTGTGCTTAGGTTTGAGAGTTTGAGAGCAATAGACAAGATGAAAAGTTGTGAACGGTTAGAAAAGGTATTTATATGATAGAGACACTGCGATATGGAGTTATGAATGTGTACAGTCTATTTGTATGTCGCGAAGTCAAAAATGGCCTGTACCGCAAAGTCTTGCACAGTATATCGCATAGTCTCAGAAATGAACTATGTCGCAAAGTCTTCAAGATGAAAGGATCGGGGAGACTTTGCGATATAGTAGAAATACCCTGTCTAAAGCTCTCTTTTAGGAATTTTAAGCAAATTGTCAGACTTTTATCATATTTTGAAATAAAATTAATTTAAGTCAAAATTCTGTCAAATGTGGAGACTTGTCGATATAGTTATTCTAAGTCGCGAAGTCATAAAATGAACTATGTCGCAAACTCATGAAATGAACCATGTCGCGAAGTCTCACAATCTCAACAGTTTGCGATATATAAGTCTGTTTGATTTGAACTGTGTCGTGAACTCTGAAAATCATCTATATCGAGATGTCTCAAAAGCTCACAACTTTACTAACAAATGATTTTGAAAAATTTGCAGTAAAATACTGAAATATTTATAAATCATATCTCAGCTAATTTTCACTCCAAACAAATAGAGCATTTAAATACAGTGAAAATTTACTGCTGCAACAATTTATTGGCTTACTTACTTAGAGCAACTAAATGAAGGATTGAGCATTCCAATTTCACTCACAAGTCTGTTGAAGACTGCTTCATTCAGAGGTTTAGTAAATATGTCAGCTAATTGTTTCTCAGTGGGAACATAAGAGACTTCTATGGTACCATTTGCAGCATGTTCCCTAATGAAATGGTACCTGATCTCAATGTGCTTTGTAGTAGAATGATTAACAGGATTGGCAACTATGGATATTGCACTAGTATTATCACACATTAGAGGAATGTGTTCTAACACTAGCCCATAATCCATGAGTTGATTTCTAATCCAAAGCAATTGAGCACAGCAACTTCCAGCAGCAATGTATTCAGCCTCAGCTGTGGATGTTGCTGTGGACTGTTGTTTCTTACTAAACCAGGACACTAACCTTTGACCTAGGAATTGACAGCTTCCAGAGGTGCTCTTCCTGTCAATTCTGCATCCAGCATAATCAGAATCTGTGTAACCAACCAGGTTGAACCCAGTGCCCTTTGGATACCATAGCCCAAGATTAGGAGTCCCCTTCAGATACTTGAAGATTCTTTTGATAGCCATCATGTGAGATTCCTTGGGATCAGACTGGAACCTTGCACAAAGGCATGTGGCAAACATGATGTCTGGCCTGCTAGCTGTGAGATAGAGTAAGGATCCAACCATTCCTCTATAGACCTTGATATCAACTCTCTTGCCTTTCTTGTCTTCATCCAGCTTGATTGCAGTAGACATAGGAGTTTTAGCTGGGGATGACTCTTCTAGACCATATTTCTTTAAAAGATCCTTGACATACTTAGATTGGTTTATAAAGATGCCATCCTCCCTTTGATGTACTTGCAGGCCTAGGAAGTAGGTTAACTCTCCCATCATACTCATCTCATATTTGCTTTGCATCAACTTAGAGAACCTTTCACAGAGTTTTTCATTTGAAGAGCCAAAGATGATATCATCCACATAGATTTGAACAAGAATGATATCATTTCCATGCTTCTTGAAGAATAGGGTTTTGTCAATTGTACCCCTGGTAAATTGATGCTCAAGAAGGAATTGAGATAGAGTTTCATACCAGGCTCTTGGTGCCTGTTTGAGTCCATAGAGTGCCTTGAGCAGTCTATACACAAAGTTTGGGAAGTCTTCACTCTCAAAGCCAGGTGGTTGAGACACATAAACTTCTTCAGCAAGATCACCATTGAGAAATGCACTTTTCACATCCATTTGATACACCTTAAAATCTGAGTGAGCTGCAAAAGCCAGGAAGATTCTGATGGCTTCCAGTCTAGCTACAAGTGCAAATGTCTCATCATAGTCAATGCCTTCTTGCTGACAATATCCTTTGGCAACCAGCCTTGCTTTGTTTCTTATTACCACTCCTTCTTCATCCATCTTGTTTCTGAACACCCATTTGGTGTCAATAAAATTCTTTCCTTTTGGAGGAGGTACTAGTTCCCATACTTTGTTTTTCTCAAATTGATTCAACTCTTCTTGCATGGCAAAAATCCAATCAGAATTCTTCAAAGCTTCTTCAATTAATTTAGGTTCCTCTTGTGACAGAAAGCAGCTATACAGACATGTATTTAATGTTGCCCTTCTTGTTCTAACTCCCTCACTAGGATCTCCAATGATTTGATTCCTAGTGTGGGCTCTGTCCCATTTCCTTGTGTGCCCCTGTTCATTTCCTTGATCTGTTCCAAGCTCATTTTGGTTGAAAGGTGCATTCTCTTCTTCTCCCCCTGTGTTTGTGAACCCTTGCACAGGTGTTTGAAGAAGATTGTCAACTTCAAGGATTTCATTCTCTAGAACAGTTTGAACAGGGGGTTCATCTTCACTTTCAGAATCCTCAAGATAACCTTGATTCTCAAATCTCAATGGCACACTGTCTTGATCACTTGTTTTCAGTCCAGGAGTTTTCTTGTCATCAAAGGTAACATCCATGCTTTCCATGACTTTGTGTTGCTCAGGTACAAATACTCTGTATGCTGTCCTTTCCAGAGAGTATCCAATGAAGATACCTTCAAATGCTTTAGCATCAAATTTTCCAACATGCTCAGAGGTATCTTTCATCACAAAACACTTGCTTCCAAACACATGCAGGTGCTTGAAGGATGCTCTTTTTCCAGTCATTAATGAGTAAGGAGTTTTGCCAGACTTCTTATTGATTAATGTTCTATTTTGCACATAGCATGCTGTGTTAACAGCATCAGCCCAAAAGCTAGTGGGTAGCTTTGCATCCAGCATCATTGTCCTTGCAGCTTCAATGAGAGTTCTATTCTTTCTCTCAACTACTCCATTTTGTTGAGGTGTTCTAGGAGCTGAGAATTGTTGAGAAATTCCTTTATCTTTGCAAAACTCATACAATGTTGAATTTCTGAACTCAGTCCCATTATCACTTCTCAAAGCAACTACAGAGGAACCAGTGCTTTGTGCTTCTTTATCAACTCTCTTGATATGCTCTATTATGACTTGGGGTGCTTCATCCTTGGAGAATAGGAATTCCACCCAAGTATATCTTGAATAGTCATCTACCATCACTAGAGCATATTTCTTTTTGGAGAGGGACATTACATTCACAGGGCCAAATAAGTCCATGTGAATTAGCTGCAGAGGTTTTGAATTTGTATTGAGCAATTTGTTCTTGTGACTGGATCTTTTAATTTTTCCTTTCTGACAAGCTTCACAAGCTCCATCTTGCACAAACTCCAAGGCAGGCAAATCCCTGATAAGTTCTCTCTTGGTTAGAGAGTTCATTGCCTGAACATTCAAGTGAGACAGCTTCTTGTGCCATAGCCAGAATTCCTCATTTGTGTCTTTAGTGTAGAAACAACAGATTTCTCCGTTATCTGCAGCCTTGAGATTTGCTACAAACAAGCTTCCTTTCTTCACACCAGTTAGAACAACTTCACCACTTTCCCTTTTTGAGATTGAACAAATGTCTTCATCAAATTCCACTTTGAAACCTCTGTTGGTGAATTGTCCAATACTCAAGAGATTATGCTTCAGTCCTTCAACAAATGCTACATCTTCAATAATGACATTTCCAGATTTAACACTGCCATATCCCATTGTATAACCAATGTTGTCATTTCCAAAGGTTACTGATGGGCCAGCCTTTTCCTCAAAATGTGATAGCAGGGCTATATCACCAGTCATGTGACTTGAGCATCCACTGTCCAAGATCCATATGACTCTTTTATTCCTGTTGCCCTGCATTCACAAAATGACTAAGTTGTTTTTGGTACCCACACTTGGTAGGGTCCAGTTGATTTAGAAACATTTTGATTAATAATTCTTCTGTCATAAATTGCATTTCTCATAGTAGGAGACTTCACTTTTTCTGTGGCTTTGGAGTTTACACTCTTAGGCTCACATGAAGTTTTCACCCTCTCAACCCTGATTGGGGACCCTGTCCTATGAGAATGCATATGTGTGTGTGATTCACCAGATTGTGCAGAGTCAAGTTTATGTTTAAGAGATAAACAGTTAGCAATCACAGTCACATAGCATGTCATGCAGTTTGGCTTACCACATAAAGAATCATGACTAGAATTTATGCTAGCAGAATGGTTACTCAGGTTGTCAACTTCAACAATATCAGGCTTACTACACTTATGAGTCAAATGATTAACAGATAGGCATTTTTGACATTGTTTCCTGGGAGCATTTGGCACATAAGCATAGTTGTTTCCCTTGTTAACACCCACTTTACCATTTCTGTTTTGTTTCCTTTTCTTAACAACTTCTTTCTTTGCTTTAGGACTCTTGACAAGATTGTCTTTGGTCTCTTTCTGATTGACAAGTTCAGGAAAGGAAGAAGTGTTCTTAGCAGCCTCATCTTCTTCAAGTAGTTGTTGCTTGATGATCAGTAGTTCCTCATCAAACTCAACAGCACTCTTTCTGAAGATGGGCTGTTCAACACTTGACAGTATGGTTGGGGCATTTTTGTTTGTAAAAGTTTCCTTTCCTTTGCCCTTGACCTTCTTCCTTCCCTTGTCATTATCATAGTCAAAACCAACTCCAACCTTGCAGTCTTCAGTGTGTTCCTTGTGATAGGTTTGAATAAGTTCAGAGGAGTTTTTGAAGCTTCTTAGTTTCAGTTCAGTTTCAACAATTTGTTCCTTAAGGGCTTTCTCTATCTGCTCAGCACAAATCACTTTGTTTTTAAGATACTCAACCTCCTTTTTCAAACCATCCAGGTTCACAGCCATTAACTCAAGTTTCTCATTCTTTTCTGTAAGCTCAACATTCTTAGCAGTTAGTCTATCAATTTCTTCATTAGCTACTAACATGCTAGTATGAATATTAAACATCTCAGTGCTCATATCTTCAACAGTTTGCTTATATTGAAGGGGAGTCATATCAAGAGAAGTAAGAATGGGTACCTGACTTGAATCACCATCATCAGAAAATGCCATCAAGGCATAGTTTGAGTACTCTTGTTCTTCTTCTTCATCAGAGTCATCCCAGCATTTTCCCTCAGCAATAAAAGCTTTGCCCTGTTGTTTCTTGAGTAGAGCCTCATACTTAGCTTCAAGCTCTAAGTATGCTTTGTCCTTCTTGACTTGTTTAGGCTTTTTGCACTCAGTGGCAAAATGCCCAAGTTCATTGCAGTTATAGCATCTTATTTTGGTCCTATCCACACTTCCTGTCTTGTATCCACCCTTAGCAGCACCAGCAATCCCTTTTCCTTTATTGAAGGTGTTTGAGCCACTAGATCCACCAGTGTTTCCAGTATTGAACTTGGACCTGAATGGCTGCTTTCTTTTAAACCTTATGTTAGGATACCTCCTAGCCATATAAGCAAAAGATTTGTTTTCCATTTTGTCCAGTTCCTCCATGCTGTAAAACTCATCTTCCTCAGGCAAATCATAGACGACCTGGACCTCATCACCAGTGTCTTCAACTTCCAGTTCCTCAATCTTCACCTGACTGATTTTAAGAGAGTCCATTCTTTGACTTAGGTTGTCAGCAATAAGTGCACAGGAGGTATTAGCCACTAATCCTTGCTTTGCTTGAATAGATCTCTTTTGAAACAGCTCCAACTCATATGTCTTCAAAACACCATATAACACATCAAAACCAATCTTTGTTAGATCTCTTTCTTTAAGGGAAGAGATTCTTGGTTCCAAGTGATCTGGAAGAGTTAGTAAAAACTTCATATTGAGCTCTTCTGTTTCATAGTGTTTGTCATAGAGTTTGAGCTCGTTTATCAACTTGTTGAATCTCTCAAACACTTCTGTGATTCCCTCTTTTGGCTGAGCCATGAAGGCTTCATATTGTGAAACAAGAATCTGCTTCTTGTTCTTTCTTACTTCAGTAGTTCTTTCACAGAGCACTTCTATAAGATCCCACATCTTCTTGGCACTAGTACAATGAGCAACAGTGCCATACATGTTGAAGTCCATAGATTCACAAATGATAAGTTGAAGATGTCCATCCAGTGCAACTTTTTCCTTTTCAGGATCAGTGTATTTTGAGGGATCTTTGGGCACATGTTTTGCTGGTACAATCTCAGTGCCAATGGTTGTTTCACCAATCTCGATCATTGGAATGAAGGGACCATGCTTTAGAATATCTAAATACATGGGGTTAGAAGCTTTGATGAAAAGCAACATCTTCTTCTTCCATAAACTGTAGTGCTCCTTGTTAAAGGGAGGAATCTTGATACTGCTTAGTTTCTGTGAACTCATTCTTGATCTTTTCCTGTTTGTACGTTAACAGCCTACGCTCTGATACCACTTGTTAGAAATGAATACTACTAGAAACTAGACAGAGGGGGGGGGTGAATGGATAGTTTGATATATTTTTCGATTCTTGAAAACTAAGTAACAGACTGTATATGATTATGATACGTAATATGCAGAAAGTAAATAACACACACAATCACTTTAATCTACTTTGTATAAGCAAATTAAATACTACAGCTTTCCAAGAAATTCTCAATAGAATTTCTGGCTTCTAAACAAGAACAGTTTGAACTTGCTTGCTTACAGAGAAAAGAGCTTAGCAAATAACTATGTGTATCTCTCTTGCAGCTAACAATAGGATGTGCATGATATATATAAGCCCTATACAAACTAGTGCACACACCTATTTTTACACAGTTACCCCTTGCTGAAAGTCCAACTTGTCCTGCCATAAGACGTTAACTGTGTCAGGAAGGACCACCTGCTTTTCGGAGTCTTTCCCGTTTATGTAGATGCTTGTCTCTTATCTTTCTCTCCAAGTTTAGCTGTAGATTTGCCATCTGTTCTTTGGACCACCTTGCCAGAACAAATGCTTCAGTATTTGTCTCTTTTGATTCTTGATTCTGTACCTTGATTTGTCTTGTTGTAAACGGCTAAGTGTTGATATCGTGAACTCCACTTCATTCCTGACTTCGCGATCTCACTTGTGAGGACTTCGCGATATAGCCTTTGACGACTTTGCGACATAGGTCATTTGAAGACTATGCGACATAGGTCATTTGAAGACTATGCGACATAGGTCATTTGAAGACTTCACGATCTAGGCTTCTTTGACTTTGCTGACTTCAACACTTCACGACATGTGTCTTGAGGACTTCTCAACATAGTACAAAATGGACTATGCGATATAGTACTTCACGACATGGATATTGGTGACTTCACGACATAGCTTTCTTCTGACTTTGCTATATAATGTCTTAGACAAATTTCTGCAACTTATTTCTTCATAGCCTTATTTATCTCTATCCTGCTGCATGAACACTTCTGAACTTCTACCAGGACAATTATTCAATGGCCTATATACAATCTAGATGCGAGAAACTTTACTAAGCTCATTATAACTTTGAGCATACATGATCAAGCTAATGTTCATGAGAACAAGACAAGTACATTTAGAGACCTATACTATATCCCAGTGATAGAACTCACTAGGTCATGTAATGTGACATAGTCACATAGTGTAGGCTTGTTAATAGTGGTATTCAGACATGTCTTGAGCCTAACAAAAATCATGTCAAAACTGATCAGTTCTTCAGTATTTGGATTGACAGATTCCCACATTCTACACACTCGTACTCTTATCATCTAGGTATAGTTGCTGTCGTTCAAAACATTCAACATGATGTAGGCCATAGTTGTATTGATTGTAAATATGATTGTAAAAATTTGAAGCTATGTAAAAAAGTTTCAGTGTAAATTTTTTGTTATGAATGACCTTTAATTTATAGGTGTTTGTAAGGTGAATAACATGGAAATCCATTCGGTTTAAAAGTCAAGAAGTATTATAAAAGAAAAGTTCTATCAAGTTTGAAAATAATAAAAGAAAGTTCTATCAAGTTTGAAAATAATAAAAGAGAAAATTGCAATTATTAACATAAGATCCTACAAATTCGAAAATAATAAGGAAGTTGTAATTTTCTAAATCTAAGAAAGTTCTATCAAGTTTGAAAATAATAAAAGAAAGTTCTATCAATATTGAAAATAATAAAAGAGAAAATTGCAATTATTAACATAAGAGCCTACAAATTCGAAAATAATAAGGAAGTTGTAATTTTCTAAAGAGTTAATTGAACTTTGCATCCCTCACCTTTACCCCAATTTTAATTATGTATATGTAGTTTCATAAGTTGCACTTTGCATCCCCAAACTTTAAAATACAAGTCGAATCACAACCCCTTATACGTTTTTATCAAAAATAATATTGTTTTTAACGAATATATTGAAAAATGCGATATAAATTATTGCAGTGATGATATAACTTTTAGATTTTAAACATGTAACTAATTTTACACTTTTAAAATTTTTAAATCATAATTTAATATTATTTTTTTGCATCTCAAACTTTAAATTATAAATCGAATCACAACCCCTTGTACGTTTTCTATCAAAAATAATATTTTTTCAATGAATGTATTGACAAATGCGATATCAAATTATGCAACGATTATATAATCTATATTTTAAGATGGTGCAAATATATTTTAATGATTTTATACGTATCATATATCATAGTAGTCACAACTTTATTTAATGAAAACATATTAGTTCAATTTTTTATAAATAAATTATAATTGATTAATTGTCATAAAATAATATTAAAATATGATTTAAAATTAGTTACATGTTTAGAATCTAAATTTTTTATCATTACTGTAATAATTTTATATCGCATTTGTCAATATATTCGTTAAAAAAAATATTATTTTTGATAGAAAACGTATAAGGGGTTGTGATTCCACTTATATTTTAAAGTTTGGGGAAACAAAATACAATTTATGAAACTACATATACATAATTGAAATTGGAGTAAAGTTGGGGGATGCAAAGTGCAATTAACTCTTTTCTAAATCAAAGAAAGTTCTATCAAGTTTAAAAATAATAAAAGAAAGTTCTATCAAGCCTACATATTCGAAAATAATAAGGAAGTTTTAATTTTCTAAATCAAAGAAAGTTCTATCAAGTTTGAAAATAATAAAAGAAAGTTCTATCAAGTTAAGAGCCTACAAAATCGAAAATAATAAATGAAGTTGTAATTATTAATATTAAAAATTGTGAAAGATGTAAGATCATACAAATTCGAAAATAATAAGGAAGTTGTAATTTTCTAAATCAAAGAAAGTTCTATCAAGTTTGAAAATAATAAAAGAAAGTTCTATCAAGATTGAAAATAATAAAATAGAAAATTGCAATTATTAACATAAAAGCCTACAAATTCAAAAATAACAAGGAAGTTGTAATTTTCTAAATCAAAGAAAGTTCTATCAAGTTTGAAAATAATAAAAGAAAGTTCTATCAAGAGAAAATTGCAATTATTAACATAAGAGCCTACAAATTCGAAAATAATAAGGAAGTTGTAATTTTCTAAATCAAAAAAAGTTCCATCAAGTTTGAAAATAATAAAAAAAAGAGAAAATTGCAATTATTAACATAAGAGCCTACAAATTCGAAAATAATAAGGAAGTTGTAATTTTCTAAATCAAAAAAAGTTCTATCAAGTTTGAAAATAATAAAAAAAAGTTCTATCAAGCTTACAAATTCGAAAATAATAAGGAAGTTTTAATTTTCTAAATCAAAGAAAGTTATATAAAGTTTGAAAATAATAAAAGAAAGTTCTATCAAGTTAAGAGCCTACAAAATCGAAAATAATAAAGGAAGTTTTAATTATTAATATTAAAAATTGTGAAAAATTGAGAAAATTAGAAAATTAGAACGGAGCGATTTGAGAGCCGCCACTTCACTGCCCCCGTCTTCTCCTTTATATAAGTATACTAGGTTACTGAGCCGCGCTTCGCAGCGACATTAGAATATATTTATTAAGAAAAAGAATATTAGAATAAAAAATGTGAAATAAATATCTATAAAATTATATAAATTATCAAATAAAATATATTATGTAAATTTGCATTTGGGTAAGTAATATTATAAATTATTTACATATTCCTTTTGTTTATAGAGTTTGATTTTTTATTTTCTTGGACCGATACCATTGCCATATATATATATTAAAAAAATTATATTGATAAAAATCAATATAAACATATAATATTACTATTTTCTCAGGGATGACACATACGGTGTATCCAGATTTGTATAAATTTTACTATTTCTTGTGGTAGAAAAGCTATTTGTATCTGCATATAAGAGTAAATAAATGGTTAAAAAACTAATATAAGAATTAAATCAATAATATCAATGAAACAAATATTTGTATAATATCTAATGATATTCGTTCAATTGAGATAAGATAGATTTATATATGTGCAATTTCTAAAACTATATATTATAAAAACATTAATAAAGATAATTACTTTTAAAAATTTTAATCTGGGTAGATGTGACAATTATTATATAGGGTCCACCATCCTCCTTTTATAAATTTGTATCAACATCTCGACCAACTTTTCCCACAAAGATATGGTACTGGTGATGGAGCTGTTTAAGAAAAAAATTAGAACAAATTAAAAAAATAAAACAAATAAATTGGGGTAACCAAAGAAGTAATATAAAATTATAAGAACAATAAAAAACAATTAACAGTTATATTAAAATTAATATAATGCATAACTTACTAATTTGTGACAATTTTGAGATCTCTTTTTTTCCAACCGCATTTGACAACTTCAATGCCCCCCAAGTAGGTCAAGCAGCCTACAACATCTAAATCAACATAGAAAAAATAATATTACAACATGATAGTTTGAATTATAACTTATATAATATTATTACTTATATATTACTCTAATATATTACTGCATCAAAAACCTGAGAGTATGTTGGTGTCATTAATACGTGCATCAATCATATCCGGACATATGAACTGAAATCCATGCAGTGATATGTTGACGATGCCTTCTTCCAATCTCTTAGGCAACGTTATGCATATGAAGAGCAATTTATACCCATGTGATAGTGGTCCATATTTCCCTGTACTTGAAATAACTTTCAGATTTTTGATGTTGTACACGGAGCCTTCCTCTAAAAAGATTTTTGAACCGAGAGACCAGAATCTTCGGGATCGTAGCATGGATCAAATTTTCCTGTCATACAACATATCTTAGAAAAGTTAATAACATCATACAATTTGACAAACTAATAAGTTATAAGTATATTGATTTATTAACCTTTTCGTCGATCAAAATCATGTCAAGACTGATCAGTTCTTCAGTATTTGGATTGACAGATTCCCACATTCTACACACTCGTACTCTTATCATCCATGTATAGTTGTTGTCGTTCAAAGCATCCAACATGGTGTAGGCCATAGTTGTATTGATTGTAAATATGGTTGTAAAAATTTGAAGCTATGTAAAAAAATTCCGGTGTAGATTTTTTGTTATGAATGACCTTTAATTTATAGGTGTTTGTAAGGTGAATAACATGGAAATCCATTATGTTTAAAAGTCAAGAAGTATTATAAAAGAAAAGTTCTATAAAGTTTGAAAATAATAAAAGAAAGTTCTATCAAGTTTGAAAATAATAAAAGAAAGTTTTATCAAGTTTGAAAATAATAAAAGAAAGTTCTATCAAGATTGAAAATAATAAAAGAGAAAATTACAATTATTAACATAATATCCTAAAAATTCGAAAATAATAAGGAAGTTGTAATTTTCTAAATCAAAGAAAGTTCTATCAAGTTTGAAAATAATAAAAGAAAGTTCTATTAAGATTGAAAATAATAAAAAAGAAAATTGCAATTATTAACATAAGAGCCTACAAATTCGAAAATAATAAGGAAGTTGTAATTTTCTAAATAAAAGAAAGTTCTATCAAGTCCTACAAATTCGAAAATAATAAGGAAGTTGTAATTTTCTAAATCAAAGAAAGTTCTATCAAGTTTGAAAATAATTAAAGAAAGTTCTATCAAGCCTACAAATTCGAAAATAATAAGGAAGTTGTAATTTTTTAAATCAAAGAAAGTTCTATCAAGTTTGAAAATAATAAAAGACAGTTCTATCAAGCCTACAAATTCGAAAATAATAAGGAAGTTTTAATTTTCTAAATCAAAGAAAGTTCTATCAAGTCCTACAAATTCGAAAATAATAAGGAAGTTGTAATTTTCTAAATCAAAGAAAATTTCTAAATCAAAGAAAGTTCTATCAAGTCCTACAAATTCGAAAATAATAAGTAAGTTGTAATTTTCCAATTCAAAGAAAATTCTATCAAGTTTGAAAATAATAAAAGAAAGTTCTATCAAACCTACAAATTCGAAAATAATAAGGAAGTTGTAATTTTCTAATTCAAAGAAAGTTTTATCAAGTCCTACAAATTCGAAAATAATAAGGAAGTTGTAATTTTCTAAATCAAAGAAATTTTCTAAATCAAAGAAAGTTCTATCAAGTCCTACAAATTCGAAAATAATAAGGAAGTTGTAATTTTCTAAATCAAAGAAAGTTCTATCAAGTTCGAAAATAATAAAAGAAAGTTCTATCAAGCCTACAAATTCGAAAATAATAAGGAAGTTGTAATTTTGTAATTCAAAGAAAGTTCTATCAAGTCCTACAAATTCGAAAATAATAAGGAAGTTGTAATTTTCTAAATCAAAGAAAGTTCTATCAAATTTGAAAATAATAAAAGAAAGTTCTATCAAGTTTGAAAATAATAAAAGAAAGTTCTATCAAGCCTACAAATTCGAAAATAATAAGGAAGTTGTAATTTTCTAATTCAAAGAAAGTTCTATCAAGTCCTACAAATTCGAAAATAATAAGGAAGTTGTAATTTTCTAAATCAAAGAAATTTTTATCAAGTTTGAAAATAATAATAGAAAGTTCTATCAAGTTTGAAAATAATAAAAGTGTAATTTTCAATTTCCTTCCTACAAAATCGAAAATAATAAAGGAAGTTGTAATTATTAAAATTAAAAATTGAGAAAAATTGAGAAAATTAGAAAAATAGAACGGAGTGTAATTTTCAATTTCCTTCCTACAAAATCGAAAATAATAAAGGAAGTTGTAATTATTAAAATTAAAAATTGTGAAAAATTGAGAAAATTAGAAAAATAGAACGGAACGATTCTAGAGGCGCCACCTCAGCGCATCCGTCTTCTCCTTTATATAAGTATATTGATTGATGTATAAATTAGTGCCAATTAATCGTGAAACTTTTATTTATTGTTTATATGTAATTGCTTATATATTTTCTAAATATGCAATACTATAAATAATATATATTTTTTAAAATTATTTATTTACTTCATTAATTCGTGTACTTTCGTTCCGTGTCATGTACCTATTGTGAAAACACAAACCCGACACTAATTATATTCGTGTTTTTTCGTGTTCGTGTACCAAATTTTTGCACCCAAACACTAATTATTCGTGTCGTGTTCACGTGTCGTGTATCAAATTGTCAGGTCTAGTGGATTTATTCAAGCTAAATCACAAAACTTAGTCAGCTTTCCGTCTAATTTTTAATGAAGTGTAACGGCCAGTGATCTGAATGAAAATTTTTAAGAGTCCAATGATATGACTGAAAACTTTTTGAGTTGGATGATCCAATTGAAAGTTTATAGTGAGTTGAGTGACCAAAACGACATTTAACCCCTTAATCCTCTTCTATATATAATAGGAGAACACATGGATAATTTAGGGGCATTTGAGCCAATAAACCCCCCGTGAAATTACCATTTTACCCTTATATGTTACAAAATTACATGTCATGCCACTACTCTATTATCTAAGGAAAAAATTTAAGTAAATAATGTTTTAGTCAGGGATCGAACCCACCCTTGACATTCGCTAAAGAAGTCATCCTTATAACCATTGAGCTACAATACTCTTTTGATTTTAATCTAAAAATCATATGACATAAACCACACATCTTTCTTATCCTATATTTATTATTATTTAAATTTTTGAGTGAAAATTAAGGTGATTTATAATATTTATTAAACTTTATTTTTTTAATACTTAAAATATCATACAGAATCATATATACTATCAGTCTTATAAAATATTAATATTAAGTTTTAAAAACAATATTATGTGTGGTGCTTTTTATTTTTCTTTTAACTAGATAAATATTTTGTACATGTATCGATAACTATAATATATTCTATTTTCTTGCATCAGAGTCGAACTTTTCTTGTACTACGCAATATATTTGAATTATTCAAATATTTAATTTATAAAATGTATTATTAAATGTTGATATAACATAAATAACATATTACAAGTAGTTTATTTACATATTTATGACTTATTTATTTTTAAATTAATGAAATTAGTGTTGAAACATGTGTAAAAATTAGACAATAATTTAGGTATGGGTGATCGGTCACTTCGGGGTCGGGGAGACTCCGAACATGAACTCATTCGTCGAACCCGGCCGCCTCAATGCTCGAATGAGGATTACTTTATTTATCGCACAATAATCATTGTTAAAAAGCACATATTGATAACATGTATACATGATATTTATAATTATTTGTTCTTATCTATACTACAAGTATAGAGTCAGTGTGATGCATACAACATTCATATTCTTCTTATTTTACATTTATATTTACTTTGTTTGAAGTTCATTTTAAATTTGAAAAGTTTTATGTGATTGTTGAACTTAATGTTGAATTGACGTGTGTATTTATGTTTGAGTGTGATTAAATTGTGTTTTAAGAGTTTTCTGTTTAACGATATTTTAAAAATATATTTAATTAAAATTGTTGTTTTTAATAAATTATGAGTGCAAATATCAGAATATGAATGTCGTATTGACCGACCGACTACCAAACTATATTTTGAATAAAATTGTTGTTTTTAATAAATTAAATAAAGTAGTAAAAATAAAAGAACTAAAGTGCAAATATCAAAATATGATAACCGTATCGACCGACTATCAAACGTTCAATGTTTCCGTTTTAATAATACAGTACACACACACACACACACACACACACACACACACATATATATATATATATATAATAACTAAAAAAAGATAAATAAAACATATGAAAAAACTATTTGTTTTGAGTTAAAATATTGTAAAAGATGAGATAATAAAAATAAATAGATAGTACAACCAAAACAATTAAATGAATTATATATTCTAAAATTTTGATAATAATTTGTGTAAACAATAAACAGATTAAAATATATAGTCTATAACAAATTTAAAAAATTAGATCAAATCACATTATACAGCTCGGGTTATTTAAAATTATAGTCCCCGATCAATCAAATTATCTATATAAATAAAAGTAAGTACATTGTAACAGACGAAAAAAAATGTGCAACCATACCTAGAAAAAAAAATTAACCGCAAAGAATAGAAATTTATGTTAATTGTTAGAAAAATGACCGGTGTTTTAATTAGTAAAGATATTTTCCTGGATGAAGTTGTATTTTGAAAAAAATAAAGGATGAATTCATTGTCAAAATACGGACAGAACTCAGAAGGCATATGAGCAATTTTAACTTACGATGATATAAGCACAAAATATTTATCTAGCCATAATTGATCAATTCTCAAGTTCAGAGTTAAAAAAAAGTCTGTTTGTTTGGAAGAATTAAAACACATCGAAATGGTACCAAACGTACTTAATAATAGAATGATTTGGCACAAGGTAGTTCCACTTAAGTCAATTAGCTACATTGTCCTATGTTTTGAAAGTTAGATAGACATGGGAAGAGAAATAAAGGTAAAAAAATGCTTAAAATTAAGAGGTCAGAAAAAAGACATAAAAGAGTTACAAAGAAAGTTTTAAGAACTGAAAACGCAAGGCTTAAGTAGAGTATTAGAAGATTTAGGAAGGCTTTTGAGTAAAATCAGTACTAAAACCTACAATCTCATATTGCAACATCTTGAAGGCTATTTAGTTTCTATCTTGAATATTGTCGGAGATGAACTAAATGAATGCATCATTTTTGAAGAACTGGAAAAAATTTAGGATTATAATTTTAAAAATGGCGTCTTAATTAGAAAACATTGATAGAACACTCTAATTCTATTCTATGATCCACGATAAAAATTAAAAATAAACATATTTATCAAAACTACTCGTATTAGTTTTGTAATTATAAACTTCAACATATATAAGCAAGTACAACATAATCATAACATTAACAATAAAAACTCTATGAACATAAAAAATATACAATCACATTGATAATGTATAGTTTAGTTTAAAATCACAATCTAAGCTAGCGGTCCGTGGCTTGCACGGGTTTTTATGCCAGTTATATTATAGTTTTGTGTCAAGTTTCAAAAGCCAAATATGTAACCAGGATATACATACAATACAAACATACACACACACAGACTCTACGTTTTATGTCTTAACAAAAGAAATTCTCACTCATTCTCCTCTCAACAATGAATACAGCTTCTGCGTTATCATCCCATTGTAGAGCAACACCATGTAAATTCACTCTTCCTAAAACCAGCAAGTTTTCTTTGAGGCATTTTAACAAACACCTTGAAGGCAATGTATCCATCTGCACTTTCTTGAACAAGATTAGCCCAAAAAACCCCTCATGTTCTTTGAAATGCACCTCATCAGATGCACCCAATAATCTTTATCAAAAACCCAGTTTGCATTCGTTGTCATTATGGCCTACAAGTAGCAAAAATCGTTTCTTTAGGCCAGTTAGATGCTCATATTCTGATAGTCCTATCTCAGAATCAGAGCCTTCTTTGGTTAATAGTTTCAAGAACTTATCTTTTGAGAATTTGAAAGATACCCTTTTGAAATTGACCCCAATTGATGTTTGTAAGTTGTCTTTGGCTCTTTCTGTTGCAATTGTAGGTATAAAACGGGCTGCAAGTGTGTTGTTTAGTCCTTTTTTCTGGATGTATTTTAGTTGGACTTGGTTATTTTGGCCTTGGATGGTTGCGTTTGTGGTGGGTGTTTATGGTATTTATTGTTTTCGTAAGCATTCGAAAGGGGAGGCTAATGAGTTTGAGCAACTAGCTGTTGTTACTTCAGCGTTTACATGGTTGACTCTTGTCCCACCTGCTTATTTCAATGGGTTTTTGGAGGGATGGCCTTATGTTTTCTTTTTCGTGTATCATTACTTCTTTTTCTTTAATGTGAGTGTTCGGAAACGTATGTATGGTGATTTGAATCCTAGGGAGCATGATCCGAAATGGGATGTGAGTACTCCTACTTGGCACCGGTTGTTGTTTAGTGTTGGAGTTGTAGCTGGTCACTGGCTTGCTGCGTTTGAAGGGCCTGAGCTGCATCTCATTCCTGGAGGATGGAGCAATGTGGGAGTTTGGGGTTTGATAATGACGACATTGTTTATGCAGTATCATTCTACATGGTATCTTGCAAAGTATTCTGAAAAGGTAGTTGTGCCGACTGCTGTTGCGCAATTTGGTCCATACCGTTGGGTTCGCCACCCAATATATGCATCCACTATGCTTTTGTTGGTGACCTACTTCTTGGCTCTCCGTGCACCTCTTAGCTCACTGTTTACTATTGCGGTATGTTTGCTGTATTATGGGCAGAAGGCGAAGGTGGAGGAAACACTAATGACCGATACCTTTGGTAAGAGTTATACGGAATACGCGGAAAAAGTTAAGTACAAGCTAATCCCTTTTGTTTATTAGCATTTCTACTAGTAAGAACTTAGAACTTCATATGATCAGTTTGGGGAATACAAGTAGTTGGAGTTTAAATGGGAGATGTATGCCAGATTGTACAATATGCATTGTTTTTATGAATGATGAACATGTATGATGTATCTGTGTTTTTCAATCTTTGTCTTCACTTTAATTTTGCAGTTTGTCAATGGTAACAAGAGAGTATTAAGTTAGTGCCACAACCACAGACTTTGCCTTTTAGCATAAACTATTAAATAGGTAGCTCCATAAATATCGTAGGATTGTATACCATAAAACTATGATAAATTACTTATGCATGTCTACTTTCATAATCTCATTCTTCTATGTTTGGATAATCAAAGTCGTGATATGTTATTCTATTCTCGCTGCGAGCTGGAGAATCAAAACTCTGTTTTCAGCATTTGTCGATGAATGCCAAATTGGAACCATTATTTTATTAAATTGTTTTAGTTTCTGCATGTTGGTCTATCTACAAAATATTTTAGTGCATGTATATGTAAATGCATGCCGATATAATTGGATGGATCATTATTTCTCTTAAAAAGATTGAGAATAGTTTACTTTCTGGAAAAGCGTGCAGAAAAAGAAATCAGTTTTTTTTTAAAATTATTATTTAGGAATAAAGTTAATTATAATGAGGAAAAAAGTATCAGATAAACCTGATATAAATGGTAGGTTTATATCAGGTGAAACTGCGTCGTTTTGTTTCTGTATACCGAATCGACGTATGCAACAATTTAGGATCCATTTACTCCATTCCTTCCTTTCATTTCCTGTATTAATAATACATTTATTTAAAGTCATCATCAAGAACACAGATCGAAAGTTGTTTCTTTTCTTTTTCATAGTAAATCAAGAACACGTGTAATTATGACTAAAGTAGTAGACATCTACGGGAGAGGAGATGAACACTACACAAAAATAACACACTCTGTGAACCATCTTCTGCAAAGTAATGACTAACTTGGTGAAAAGGTTTGTATCTTTCTAAGATAGTCACGTGGTTTAATAAAGTTGCGGGTATTGTATAATCTGTTACCATAGAGGAGTTTTAGTTCTTAAAATGTTTGTAGGTGTGTATCAATAGGGCTTTTGTCACCACTAACTATAATATTTTTTACTAAATTGTAGAAATGTATACTGTATATCTACTTTAACTAACCTTAACTGAGGATTACGATTTACACCACTGCGGTCTGATAAAGGTATCTTAACTTAAATCCAGATTTTGCTTCCATTATCCACCAAAGCTACTAGTTAATGATACACAATATTTAACCGATATCACTATATTAATTATCAGTGTTGGAACTAGGAAGAAAGAGAAATGGAGACGAGGGAGGTAAAATGTGAAGATTAGCGGGTCCCTTAATCTAATGATAAGTGAATTAGAATACAACAGAGGATTGGAGGGTTGTTTAACCTGATATAATTATATCAGGTTAATCTGATATTCTTTTTTCTCAATTATAATTTATCTGGAATTATAAGTTTATTAATTAAGTAAAATATCAGGAATATTGTAGGTTATAGCAGTAGAGTACTAAAATGGGTTATTCCGTTCATATATTTGTGGATAGTATAGATTAGTGCCAAGAAGTATATATTCACTATAAGTAGTTTCCTCATTATTAGTAATTCCTGCATCACATGTCACCTTGTTGGCAATTTGATGGGAACACACTACATGACCTGGTCTTCTGAAGTTTTGGTTCCTAATTTTTGAATATTGGTTAGTTTATGTTATTATGGTTATACGGCAAGAAATTATTATGACTAACTTGGTGAAAAGGTTAGTATCAGTACTTTCTAAGATAGTCATGTGGTTTAATGAAGTTGAGGGTATTGTATAACCTGTTACCATAGAGGAGTTATAGTTCTTAAAATGTTGTAGTTGTGTATCAATAGGGCTTTTGTCACCACTAACTATAATTTGTTTTACTAAATTGTAGAAATGTATACTGTATATCTATTTTAGCTAACCTTATCTGAAAATTACGCCACTGCTGTCAGTTAAAGGTATCTTAACTTAAATCCACATTTTGCTTCTATTACCACCAAAGCAACTTATGCCCCTTTCCCCTGCTAGGATATATGTAAGTATTGGATGAACTGCTCAATTATTGTATTTCAGTATTTAGTTTGTTTGCCAGTTGCCTATCCACCTCTTTTCAACTTACAGGAAAAACTTGCATAGTTTTTCTGTAACTTACCTATGCCTGCGCCATGGTCAAATAATAGTTATTTTAGTAGCATAGAGAGGCATTAACAGTATTGCAACCGTTTTAGAAAATTTAATACCTTACCATGAATTAGGTGCATATATGTGGATAGATGTTTGTATATATTTCTTGTCTTAGAATAGTCCAGCGTATGCATGTCATGGAGACATTCTTACTGTTTACAGGCAGAATAAATTGTTTTAGCTTAATTTGACAGCTCAAAATAGTATTTTTGAGCTTGCTTTAGCAGATATACATGTTAAGAATACTGTACCTTATCGTGAATGAAATTATCTCGTTAGATGTTGCCTTTACATTTCATTGAACTTCTTGCGACACACGTAGTATCTTGTTCTCATATGTCACTGAACCTTCCAAGACACATTGCCTTATTTAGCTGTCAATCTTTAGTGGCTGTTGCATGAACTCTATTTCGGATGTTCACCTTGTCTTCAATAAATTCACTTCAAAGTTATAGAAACAAGTGGGACGACATACTCGAGGTAGATTGAGGTGAATAAAACTGGGTCAACTCTATAAACCTCTCATTGTTATGCAATAATTTCATTATAGATTTCTCTATGGCGGAAGTAAAACTAGATCTCCCTCTTTGTACTTAACATTACATGTCGACCGGAAGCTGAACAATGGATTTTTGGAACTTGTTCAATGCGCTGATGAACTAATTCCATCATCTTTTATCATTAATTGACCTATATATATATTCCATTTCTTTCTACCCATATATTTCTGTTTTTCTTATTACTTCTATTTGTTGTATCTTCTTAATTGTTTATTGCCTGAATTCTCTATATGCTTGGCTATGGGATCCACTTTTGGAGTTTTCGAACCGTTGGTGCAATGTTTATGAGTCTAGTGTACATCAGTACATGTATACATTATCTTTATATGCGTTCCGTGTGTAAATCACACTCCCTGGGTCTGAAAGATGCTGTCCAATTTTTCATCTAAAAATAGAAATGCAACCCTTTATTTCTGAAAGGAGTAATCTTAGCAAAAAGAGTAATAGATGTAACCCTTACAGCAGTTTGAGGCACAATGGTACGAATTGTCTCTGTGTCTTGTCTCTTTTGCTGGCTTTGGTAGGTAGGTAGTTTGATATATTTGGCCAAACAAAAAGTTAACTGGATGAACAAGGCAGGACTTATGATTGCAATGTCTTAGATGTAGATGTAACAGTTCAAGATGTTGAGCAATATATTAGGTAGTAGATGGTACAAATGGTCTAAATTTGTTGTAAAGTTTTAAAGAAAGATAGTAAGTAGTTAAGCTTTTAACAAATGCGGTTAGAATTTTGAATGCTGTATTAAATTACTGAGAGGGGTGTTGGTGTTATCTCCCTATCTGGTCGTTCCTTATCTGTAGACTGTTATTGTCGTGTTTAGAGTGTGTACGTTAATGTTCACAAGGTTGAACTCACAGCTTATTATATAGGAGTAGTAACCCTTTGAAATGACAATTTGGATTCAGCTGTGACAGTCTCATCCTTTACATAATTGAATCAATGGTATGCAGGTTGCGAACTCCACAGATGTGGCATTAAGCTACCCTCGTCTTTCAGGTACGAAAATGATATTTAATAGATGGTGTGGGAAAGTTTGCCGACTTGGATGGATAATATTTGGCAAGTACAAGCTTTTTGTTCCTGTATTTGGTAGAATGAAATTTCCTGCAATTTTTGCTTTCCCAGCTTGAACACTATATTTCTCTTAACAAGTACGGTAAAATTGTGGCACAGCCAGTTTTGACACCTAATTTGTTCACTTGAGCCAGAGACCAAAAATGTGACAGCCAATCTATTAATGGACTCTGCCAAGGCCCAAGCATTAACGAGTACTCCCTCCGTCCCAAAATAAGCGTCGCTTTGACTTTCTGCACGTATTTTAAGGTGCGAAAAAAGTGACTTCCACTAATTATTTTTTAGATTTTCTTTTTCTAAATAAAAGTTTAAATGCTATATTTTTATTCAGAAAAAGAAAATTTTAAAAATAATATGTGAAAGTTGCTCTATTTTGCATCTTAAAATACGTGCAGAAAGTCAAAGTGACACTTATTTTGAAACGGATTTGGGGGGGGTGTTTTTTGTTGTTAAGTTTCCGAATTCAAATAATTTTCGGAATTCAAATGTTGGAGACTCTAGGTACAAGTTTTACTCGCTTATAATTGCGATCACCCCAGTCTTAAGTGGGATGCTGTCTCGTTTTCTAAATTTCTTTAAGTGCTCGCAAGCTCAGAAATTGTTAAATACTAGTAGTAGCATATTTTTCACCCTCTGCTAAAGATAATGACTTAAAAAATGACATCGTATGCTAAAAAAATATACATAAGATACCTACAAAAAAAGTCGTAAAGTGAAAGACCAATGATAACAAAGTTTAGAATAAATAAATTTTTAATAAAGTGAAAAGGTCTGCTTATTTTATGCCACTATTGCCTTCTGCTTTTCATATGTGCAGCTCCTGTACATTTCATGTGGGACTCTGGCGAATATTTATGTATTTTAAGACGAACTTTCTGTTAAGATTTTATACCACACTTTCCAATTCATGCACATTGATAAATCCTACATCGTTTTCATTTTGTCATAGCAAGTGCAAACACAAGGGATCAATAAATTAAAACTATAAAATGGTTAAAAAATAAATATTATAAAACTTTTTAATCTCGTTTCAATTAAGATAAGTACATACTCCCTCTGTTCAGTTGAATTCTATACATTGGAGATGGACACGGATATCAAGAAAAATTATAAAAAATGAGTAAAGTTAGATGAAAAATGGATAAAGTGACGGAACCTATCAATATTTAATAATAAATTTAAGATAGTGGAGGAAAGTAGTGGGTGTAATAGTGTTAGATATAATTGCTAATGTTTGTTTATCAGTGTTTAAGCAACAGGTACTGACAAGAGTTTATCAGAAGCCAATCAGAGTTTAGTTAAACTCTGACAGGGTGAAGAGTTTAATTGAAGCCGGTCAGAGTTTATTTAAAGTCTGACAAGGTGATAGTTGTATTAGCTGTCGGTGCTGAATTGAAGATTCTAGAAGCAATATATTCTGAAGATGGAAAGAAGCAGAATATATTGATACAGCTAAGGAAACGGAATAGAAGACTGAAGCAATCCTTAATTGATATAAATTGTATAGCTGATTTATAGGAATATCAATTAGATAAGGATTGTATGTAGCTGTGTACTATATAAACACAGATAGGTTATCCCTAGAAGGGACGCGATTATTGATATATTATTATTGTAACCTAGAAGCTCTTTGTGATTCATTAACATCATAAAGAGAGAAGCTGTTAATATAAATACAGTTTATTGATTCATAAACAGTGTTCTTAATTATCGTTATTCTCATACATACTTGATTATATTGTGTATTCGGCCTAACAATTGGTATCAGAGCCAAGGCTGTTTAATATATACAGTTTTACGATTCAAACACAGTATTAATCATGTCTGAAGAAAATCAAACTGCTCCTAAGGCTGAACAGGTTAAGCCCAATTCTGTGAGTCGATATGAAACAATCAGGGTTCCAATTCTCAGGCCAGTAGAGTATCCGATTTGGAAGGTTAAGATGACCATGTTTCTGGAGGCTACAGATCCAGAATACCTTGACAGAATTAATGATGGTCCTCATATGCCAACTAAATTGTCCCCTGTTGTTGATGGTCAAGCACAAAAGACTGTTCCAAAGGAAAAGAAAGATATGACTCCTGAGGATATCTCATCAATTGCAAAGGATACAAAGGTTAGACATCTTCTCCACAGTGCTTTAGATAATGTAATGTCTAACAGAGTAATTGGCTGCAAAACTGCCAAAGAGATATGGGATGCTTTAGAAGTCAGATGCCAGGGAACAGGTGCTATTAAGAAGAACAGAAAAACAATACTCACACAGGAGTATGAGCACTTTGATTCAAGAACTAATGAAACCTTGACTGAGACTTATGACAGATTTTGCAAACTGTTGAACGATCTGTCTCTGGTAGATAAGGAATATGAACTTGAAGAGTCCAATCTCAAGTTTCTGTTATCTCTACCTGAAAAGTGGGATTTAAAGGCAACAACAATTAGAGATAATTATGATCTTGCTGATACAGATCTTGATGAGATCTATGGATTGTTAAAGACTCATGAACTTGAGATAGAACAAAGAAACAGGAGGTCCAGCAAGAAGACAAAATCTGTTGCTCTCAAAGTCGAGGAGAAGCCCATCAAGAAGGAATCATCAAGGAAGAAAGCCAAGGGAAAGGCTTTAGTTATTAAATCTGAGAGTGAGTCATCAAACTCTGATGATGACTCAAACTCTGATGAAGCTTCTGACTCTGAGGATGATGAAGAGGAGTTGATGCAAATGGCTGCATTGATGGTGAAGACCTTTAAGAAGATGGGATTCAAGAACTTCAAGAAAGGAAAGAGATTCTCAAGGAAAGATTCAAACTCTGAAAGGAGAAGTTTCAGAAAGTCTGATGGAAAGGAGACCAAGTCTGGCAAGAAGGATAAGTCTCAAATCCAGTGCTACAAGTGTAAGGAGATGGGTCATTATGCTCCAGAGTGCAAGAAAGGCAAATCTGAGAAAGCACTCATCTCTAAAGACAGAGACTGGGCAGATACTTCAGACTCTGATGATGGAGAAAACTATGCTCTTATGGCAACTGTCAGAGATGAGACTGAATCTTCTGAAAATAAGGTACCCCTAACTACTTATGCTTATGATACTGATAATATATCTGAGTTAAGAGTATATCTGAAAAGTGTTCATGTTAGTTATAGGGATCAGACTTTAGAGAATGAGAGGATTAAATCTGAGAATCTTAGTCTTAAAGAAAGAAACAAGTTTCTTGAAAGAGAACTTGAGAATATGAAGCAGATTCAAAAAGAAAGAGATGATGCTGTTTATATTGAACAGGAAGTGCTTAAGTTAAATAAGCAGCTAGAATCTGAACTTGAAAAAGAAAGAAAAATAATTATGACTTGGACAAACTCTGGAAGAGACACTCATCAAGTGTTTCAAACAGATTCTGTAGGTTTAGGCTATTGTGAAAACGATGAACTTAGGTTTAAAGACAAAGTTAAGATTAAACCACAACTTAAACCTGTGATATTTGTTCCAGAATCCACCAAGCTAAAATCTGTAGTTGTGAAAGAAGCTGTTATGGAGCCAGTTGAAGCTTGTGTTGAACAAGTAGATATTGAATCTAAAACAGAGAAGCTTGTTGAGCAAGAAGCTGTTAAAGAACCAATTAGAATCTGTGAGAAGCAGGTTAATGTTGGTTTAATGACAGGAAAACAGTTTAAACATAAGCTCAAAGAGGTTAAGTCTGCCATGAAACCTAAAGGGTCCAAGAGAAATAGAAATGGAAAAGTAGGCATAAATAATAGAAATAATCATATGCCTAATGCTAGTGCCTCAAGAAAAACATGTTATAATTGTGGTAGTTCTAATCATCTTGCTAGATTTTGCACTAAGAACAAACATATTAATTCTTTACCTTCTACTTCAGAAGTAAAGAATGATTATGTTAGAGTAAGACCACAGACTTTATGCAAACATTGTGGGAGCACTTGGCATTCTATTTACACATGTAAGAGTTATCATGCAATTTATCATAACTATTATGAGCTAAAACCCAACTTGAAATGGGTTAGAGCAAACTCTGCTAGTGTAAAATCTGACAATGTTAGTTTAAACTCTGATAATACAGATTCCGCTGCAAAAACTAACACTGTTAAGAAAGACAAAGGATCCAAGCAAGTCTGGATCCTCAAAACTAACACTTAGTGTTTGTTTGTGATTGCAGGGTATAATAGAGAGCACACTTATCTTAGACAGTGGATGCTCAGGACATATGACTGGAAATAAAGCCCTGCTATCAGACTTTGAGGAGAAGGCTGGCCCAAAAGTTTCCTATGGAGATGGCAACATAGGACACACTCTGGGATATGGCAATATTAATCTTGGAAGTGTCATCATCACAAAAGTAGCTCTAGTCTCAGGACTCAAGCATAATCTGTTATCTGTGAGTCAAATCTGTGACAGAGGAAACCATGTAGATTTTCATAGTGAATACTGTGAAGTTATCAGTAAATCTACTGGGAAAGTTGTTCTAGTTGGACACAGGCGCAACAATATTTATGAAGCGAGTTTGGTAACAAACTCTGATGGAAAAACAGTGTGTCTGACTGCAAGAATGTCAAATGAAGAGAGTTGGAATTGGCACAAGAAGCTCTCTCATCTCAATTTGAACAACATAAATGAGCTTATTAGAAAGGATCTTGTAAGAGGACTTCCAAAATCAATACTCAATCTAGATGGTCTATGTGATTCTTGTCAAAAGGCCAAGCAAAGGAAGTCATCTTTCAAGAGCAAATCTGAATCTTCAGTAGTGGAACCTTATCATCTTCTACATGTTGATCTCTTTGGACCAGTGAATGTGATGTCCATGGGCAGAAAGAAATATGCTCTAGTAATTGTTGATGAATATACTAGATATACATGGGTGTATTTCTTGTCAAAGAAGGATGAAACTGCTCAAACGTTGATGGATCATATAAATCTACTGGACAAAGGATCACAGCACAAAGTCAAAATTATAAGGAGTGATAATGGAACTGAATTCAGAAACTCAATCATGGAAGCTTTCTGCAAGGAAAGAGGAGTCAAACAAGAATTTTCTGCACCTGGAACTCCACAGCAAAATGGTGTTGTTGAAAGAAAGAACAGAACTTTAATTGAAGCTGCCAGAACTATGCTTGATGAAGCAAAATTGCCAACTTATTTCTGGGCAGAAGCTGTTCAAACTGCTTGTTTTACTCAAAATGCAACTCTGATCAACAAGCATGGAAAAACACCATATGAGATGGTGAAAAACAAGAAGCCAAATTTGAAATATTTTCACATATTTGGATGCAAATGCTTTGTGTTGAAGACTCATCCTGAATAGTTGACCAAGTTCGAGTTAAAAGCTGATGAAGGAATCTTTGTTGGCTATCCATTGTCAACAAAAGCATTCAGAGTTTACAATCTGAGAACAAAGGTGATCATGGAATCCATTCATGTGTCGTTTGATGACAAGAAAATAATTGGACTTGAAGACAAGGATGGATATGATCAACTACGTTTTGAAAATGAAGATCTATTCTCTGATGATATAAACTCTGATGAAGCAGGGTTGACAAACTCTGACGAAGCATACTCTGAACCTCTACTGGTAAATACTGGAGAAACTGGAAATTCTCAAATTGAACAAAATAGAGAACCAGTTGAGGGGGAGCGTGAAGAAGCTCAACAAGACACAGCAAGTGAGTCAGTTGAGGAAACTGATTCAAACTCTGACAGCTCAAACACTGAGCCATCCAACTCAGGGGGAGCCTCAGATACTGCAGAAAGTCAACATATGAATCAGGAGAGCATGGATCAAGGGGGAGGATTCAATAATGATGCAAGAAACCACTTACCAACAGCCAGAAAGTGGACACAGGCACACACACCTGATCTCATAATTGGAGATCCTGATGCTAGTGTGAGAACTAGAAGTGCAACAAACAATGAGTGTCTGTATCATGCTTTCTTGTCTCAAACAGAACCAAAGAAAGTGGAGGAAGCTCTTCAAGATGCTAATTGGATTACAGCAATGCAAGAAGAGTTAAATGAATTTGAAAGAAATGAAGTCTGGACACTTGTACCTAGACCAAAGAATAGATCAATTGTAGGTACAAAGTGGGTTTTCAGAAACAAGACTGACAGTGAAGGTGTGATTACAAGAAACAAGGCTAGACTTGTGGCTAAAGGTTATTCACAACAGGAAGGAATTGACTATGATGAAACCTTTGCTCCAGTTGCAAGATTGGAGGCCATAAGAATTTTTCTGGCCTATGCTGCACACAAGAAGTTTAAAGTTTTTCAGATGGATGTAAAAAGTGCTTTTCTCAATGGGAAGCTTGAAGAAGAAGTGTTTGTTGAACAACCACCAGGATTTGTAGATTCCAAGCATCCAGATTATGTCTACAGGCTTGACAAGGCATTATATGGACTAAAGCAAGCACCAAGAGCATGGTATGAAACTCTTGCTCAATTTCTTTTAGAAAGTGGGTTCACAAGAGGTACAATTGATAAAACCCTGTTTTATTTCAATTCTGGTGATGATTTGCTTTTAGTTCAAATTTATGTAGATGATATTATCTTTGGATCTACTAATGACAAACTTTGTAAGAAGTTTGCAAAGCTTATGCAATCCAGGTATCAAATGAGCATGATGGGAGAGCTTAGTTATTTTCTAGGCTTACAGGTCAAGCAAACAGATGATGGGATTTTTATCAATCAAGCAAAGTATACCAGAAATCTTCTAAAGAAATTTGGTATGCTTGATAGTTCATCTGCTACAACTCCCATGGCTACAGCAACGAAGCTTGACAAAGACACAGGAGCCTCAGTAGATATGACTAACTACAGAGGAATGATAGGGTCTCTACTGTATCTTACTGCAAGTAGACCTGATATCATGTATGCAACATGTCTTTGTGCAAGATTTCAAGCAGATCCCAGAGAGCCTCATCTAACAGCTGTGAAAAGGATCTTCAAATATCTCAAAGGAACCATAACCCTGGGTTTGTGGTATCCTAGAGAATCAGAGTTTAAGTTAATTGGTTACTCTGATGCAGATTTTGCAGGCTGTAAGATAGACAGAAAAAGTACAAGTGGAAGCTGTCAATTTTTAGGTGACAGATTAGTTTCTTGGTACAGCAAGAAACAGAAGTCAATCTCCACATCCACTGCTGAAGCAGAGTATATAGCAGCTGGTAGCTGTTGTGCACAGATTTTATGGATGAAGAATCAACTGCTGGATTATGGGTTAAGGTACTCTAAAATACCTATTTTCTGTGATAACCAAAGTGCTATTGCTATGACAGGTAATCCAGTACAGCACTCCATGACCAAGCACATCAGCATAAGATATCATTTTATCAGAGAACATGTGGAAGAAGGGAACATTGAGCTTCATTTTGTGTCTACAGACCAACAACTTGCAGATATCTTCACCAAACCTTTGAGTGAAGCTACGTTTACAAGATTGGTAAATGAACTTGGAATGATCTCTGGTTCAGACTAGAGATACGGGTTAGACTCAAAATCTATCCATGTTTGATTGTTTAATGCTCATGATTCCTTGCAAATGTTAACTGTTATGTGAACCAGCATGTTAAACTCTGATGATAAACTCTGTGAAGTGTCTGTCATACACTGAAAGTAAACTCTGATGCTAAACTCTGTGAGTCATAAAAAGTTGGTCATACTCTGAATGTTACAGTTTAAATGCTATACTCTGATTGTAATTTTGTCTGGAACATATAGACCAATGAAGAAATTTGTATGAAGCATAATTCTCAGTAAGTAATTGTGAATCCTTAAGAGTTGATAGATTCTGATCTCAAATATGTGCAGTAAGCTAACACAGCATGATACTGTCTCTATATTTATAGCATCTCTTAGTTTATTGATCCTATACACTGAGTCTGTATTAGCTGTTTGCATCTTCTCTCATAAGTTAATTATAATTACTGATGAAAAGTCTAAACTCTGATTATTTAATGCAAATAATTCACCCTCACATCAAAAGATGCCAAACAGAGCACAAATTCCTTTGAGATCATGTTGTGCCTAGGACGATCCAGGAACTTATTGTATGAAATAAGGGCTAAAATCTTTGATTTTTGGTGACTAGTGCCAACCACTGATTACTGGAAAAAAAAAAATAATAATAATAATAATAAAGGGGGTGAAAAATAAAAGACATATCCAAATGAAAGGATATCAGTAATACAGAGTTTAGATAGAAAAATCAGTGTCTATGTTATACATGAGAGTTTAGGCAACCAGTTTTTACTACTTTAGTTTGTGGATTTTATGCACTTTGAGATGATCTAAATACTGATTTCGGTAAACTCTGCTACTACACACACATATTTTCACAACTGTACAGATTGAGAAAAGAGTTTATTGACAAAGAAGGACAAATGGTAAACACTGATGTATTGTGTGAAATACGCCGAGGTTACTTTGTTTTAATCTCTGATGGTTAAAATAATCTATTTGTTTCAGACATGTTATAATTTTGAGATTAGCCATTTGTTTTTCGGAAAAAGTATGATTGAACGGAGAAAAGAAAGAGTGTGTTTGATAAGTCCTGATAGTGATTCGTAATGCTGCTGAGTATGTTAGTTTATTGTTTAAAGTGATATCATTTCTTTCACTTTACAATTACTATGCAAAATTGATAATACTGATATATAAAGAAACAAATTTTTTTTCATTAATTGATTCAAATTTACATTCAGACCATTTCATACTCATGTTTAGCTAAACTTTCTGGTACATACTAATCACTATGGTTACAAAAGAGAAGATCTATTTAACCAGGACAAGTATTTGAATGCTACAACTGAAGCAGAAGAGCTAGAGCCAGAAGCTATTGTGCTCTATTACTTCTGATGATCGCAACCCAGTTGTTCAACTGATCATTATACCATCTGGGATTGTTTGACAACATCCTGAAGATGAATCATCATCATCATCTTCCTGGATTCTCTTTCTGCTTTGCAGCTTGCAGGATTCCAAGAAGATTGTCTCCTCAGTACCCATCAGGAAGCTCTGCTGGAAGAGCATCATACAAATCTCCATAGTATGATCGTCTGCTAGGATGGGCACATCATATGGACCGGGACGGATGATGTGCACATAAGGATTAGAGATCGGTCCTTCCGCTATTTCATCATCTGCTATAAGACCTTCATCATTCAGAAAAGACAGAACAAAAAACTCATCGATGATATAGTTTTCTTGTTGCTGCCAGTTCATGTTCATGAATGATTCTACATCCATGAATTCAAAGGTTCCTGCCATTTGGTGTATGGTAATTTTAAGATATGAAGCCTGTTGTGAAAATGCTTGGGGTTTTAAAGCATTCAACAAGGTAACTGAAAGGTTTTTCCTTGAATCGAAGCGCTTGGGATAATAAGGTGCGGAGTTTCAAGACAGTCATTATTATTCTGACTGTTGAGCTCCTTTGTACTTTATTATTAAAATTGATAATTTTATTATTATTAATGTTTTTTTAAGCGGATATTTTGAGTGTTATATGTGATGCCAGGTGTCTCCACGTCTGCACGTGTATTGGAAGTTGTTAGACACAGCTGTCTGCGTATGCACGTTTGACATCTGTCCCACTAACATACTTTTAATCGTTACAGTTCTTATTTAATACACTACATACACACGATTCAATCTTTTACGCACCTCATCTTTTCATAAGCTTTTACTCACACACAAACACTCAAACACTTTCAAAGCCCAGTTCTTCTTCTTTTCAAATCTTACAAATGGCAACTACAGCGTTTATTGCTTCTGAATTAGAATTTGTTCCCAACAATTATTCTGCTCCTGTAGCAAATGAGAACGCACCGGAGGCGTTTCATTTGATTCAGAGGTTCTTGTTACACTCTGATATCGGTACTGCTCTAACCGCACCATCGAAGCTGTCTGCGACTCAAATTCGAACTTTTTGGCAGACAGGTACTTATGATAATGGAGGAGAGTCTGGATCGCCATCTATAATTTTTGAGTTTCAAGGAGATGAATTTGTTGTTACTCCTACTACTGTTCGTGATGCTTTGGGTCTTGAAGATTTCAATGCATTCACAATCTCTGTTGGAGACTCTGAGCTAGTCAGAATGATGAACGAGATAGGCTACACTGGACCTTTGACAAAGATAGGTCAACTCAAAAGGCCATTTTTGCGCAAGGAGTGGAGCTTCTTTTTCGATTGCATTACTCGGGCTTTTGGAAAGAAGTGCACCAATTGGGATGCGATTCCCACGGATAGTCTACAAATCGGGTATTCTCTTCTCTATGGCAGTCAATTTGATGTTGCTAGATTAGTTTTAACTAATATTGGTGAGAAAATGCTAGAGAATAGAAATGTTGTTTATTTCTCTAGGTTTTGTCAATTGATATTCAATTTTTGCTGTCCAAATGTTGAGATAGTAGAGGATGATGTTATACTTTCGTTTAAACTGCACAAACGTATATTTTCTGACCTTATCAACAAGGACAACAAGAAAGGAGAAGTTGGTCCTTTAATGTTGCCTGCATCAGTGCAACAATTTCTTGACAACTTACAACAACAACAAGTCTCAACTGCTGAAGCTGGACCTTCTGTGTCTCAACCACAGAGGTCAAAGAGATCCAAAGTTCGAGCAGTTAAGTCTGGTTTGCAACAAACTGAAGCTGAGGTATCAAATGTTGATGCTGTGCCTCAGAGAAAAAGAATGAAGAAAAGGCGAGCCCAAAGGGCAAAGTCTGTTGCTGCTGATTCTATTGTAGACTCAGAAACTGAAGCTGATGAAGAGACTCTTCATCAGAGAAAGAGACGACTAGTTGCTGATCAACTTTTTGGTGATATCATTGCCAATATGGACAAAGAACCTGAGGACACTGAAGCTCCTACATCAGAGAATGAGGAGATTGTGATTACAACTGTACCTTCAAGTACTCCTGCAATTGTTGTTGAGGAGGATATTCTAACTGCTGAGGATGCTGCAAATCCTGAAACTATTATGATGGATTTTGAAACAGAAGCTCCTACATCAAAAGCTGATGATGTAGTTGAGGAAGCTGCTGCATACTCTGACAGCAGGATTGTGGATCATGAAGATACTGTACTGGAAGCTGATCAAGCTACTACTGAATTAGTAGAACCTATTGCTTCTCACACAGAAATCATTTCTCTTGATTTTGAGAAAGGTGAGGAAGTTGATCAGATTAGAGTTGATCCAGTTCCAGAAGCTGTTGCTGTACATGATGATGCAACAGATAATGATCATGAGGATATTGTTTTCCTTGAAACTTTGCAACAATCAGTTGTTGAGATTGTTCAGAGAGAAGCAGAGGTTACTGCTCCAGCAAACTCTGATGTTCCTCAAACTGTAGCAGATCAAGTACCTGATGCCACTGCACAGTTAATTGATGAAATCACTGCTGAAAATGTGCTTGAAGATATTCACAGAGAGGATGACAATGCTGAAGCTAGTCCTGCTCATTCAAACTCTGATATTCAAGTGGAAGTTTCTGATCTTCAAGCAAATTCTACTGAAGAGAGGGAAGTTCAAAGGGCTGCTTCTGAGCATTTTCAGAATATGTACTACAATACATGGACTAATGCAGATTGTGTCTTTCCAGCACAACGGGCTGCAGATTTTCTATCTGATTCTGTTAAGAAGATTACAAATCCTGATGTCCTTACGAGCTTACAGGCAACTGTTATTCAAGTCAAATCTCTCAATAATAGATTTGATGAGAATCAACAAATGCTAACAAAACTGAGGAATGAAGTAAGTCTGAGGGATCTTACTTTAAAGGCTGACAGAACTTCTTACTATGCTATGTTCAAGCAGCAAGCCAGGGATTCTGAAGAAATCAAGAAGAGGCTTGGGACAGTTGAGGACAACCAGAATGCTATGTCTGCTCAACTGACTTCCATTTCTACTGCGCTTGAATTGCTGACATCAGTACTACTTTCTGATGATGTCAAAAAGGGGGAGAGTATACCTAAAGACAAATGCAAAGATACTCAAACTCTGATACGGAAGGATGATTCTACTGATGGGGGAAGCAGAGGAAATGAAAGAAGGATTTCTGCTCAAAGGCAAAGACGTGTAATAAACTCTGGTGGTCAATCTACTTCAAACCTCAACAAAAGTTTAGTTGTTTCAGCTAACCCATCTACTGATGAAGAGATTGCTGCTAGGATCTTTATTAAGGAGCATGGAAAGGAAGTTACTATTGAAGATATCCAGGCTGAAGAACAGATGCTTGCTGAGGAACACAAGAAAAATCTTGAAGCTGGAATCTACAAGAAACAGGAAATCAAGGCTCCTAGAAAGAAAGAAGTTGGTATTTTTATCAAAGAGAATACACAACAGAGTATACAATATACAAGGAGACCTGTGATTAGAAACTCTGATAAGGGTAAAGGCAAAATGATTGAAGAGCCTACCCTGAAGAAGAAAGATAATTCAACCTCTGACATTGCTCAAGTTGAAACAAGATTAGCAAAATCAACCTCTGACGCTGCTCAAGTTGATGATACTATTGAAGTTAAGCCAACCTCTGACAAGGCTCAAGCTGTGCAAACTCAGCTAGCTCCTCAACTCAAAGGTTTCTTAAGACCTGTACTCTCTGAAACTCTGACACTTCAACCTGTGGATTTTTCTCAAACCAGGACTGTACTTGGAAAAGAATCTTATGATAAGTCTGGTTTAGGTTCACATAGGGAAAAGAGAATAAATAACAGATCTCAAGACAATATTTCACTGGCAGGATCTGGTATTGGGGGTACACAAGAAAATCTTGATAAGTTAGAATCTGTTCAGTTGATTTTTCACAGAGTCTTGAAGAAGCAGTTTCTGTTATACTTCATGAGTGATGGAAGTGTTTATAGAGTTGGAGAATCTGATGTAAATCTCAAATCATGGGAAGAACTTGAATATGTACTTTATCTGTTGAAAGTTAAGAACAGACACACCCATAATGTTGCTCAAATCTTAAGAGAAAAGATGCTGAGATCAAAAGTGATGCTTGGAGGAGGAGAAGTCTCAAATGCTTATATTCCAAAGTATAGAGATCATACTGGAAAGTTGGTGAAGATGAAGAAAAACAGTGCTAGATTTAAAACTGCACTTGGAATAAAAGTCTTAGAATTCAACTTAGAGTCAGATAAAGCTCAGTACATTCGGTTAGGAAATGACATGAAGAAGAACAGTATCTATTCTCTGAGGGCTGCCATATATCAAACTGGTGAAGGAGATCCAGAGTATAAGGAGCTGAAAGAGATTATGATAGCTGAACTTGAGAATGCTGAGAGAAGACTGCTGATTGATTATCTCAGGACTGTACCTGATATTGAAGAAGTCAAGTAAAGTCTGACTGTAAGTTTTTAATATTTTCTATTCTAAGTCAAATTTAAACTCTGTTTTAAATTAAACTCTGTTATATGTTAAACACTGCATTTGTTAAATGGTTTTGACATCATCAATTATATGTTTAACTTGTACATTTTATTATGAACAAGTTGGGGGAGATTGTTAGATATAATTGCTAATGTTTGTTTATCAGTGTTTAAGCAACAGGTACTGACAAGAGTTTATCAAAAGCCAGTCAGAGTTTAGTTAAACTCTGACAGGGTGAAGAGTTTAATTGAAGCCGGTCAGAGTTTATTTAAAGTCTGACAAGGTGATAGTTGTATTAGCTGTCGGTGCTGAATTGAAGATTCTAGAAGCAATATATTCTGAAGATGGAAAGAAGCAGAATATATTGATACAACTAAGGAAACGGAATAGAAGACTGAAGCAATCCTTAATTGATATAAATTGTATAGCTGATTTATAGGAATATCAATTAGATAAGGATTGTATGTAGCTGTGTACTATATAAACACAGATAGGTTATCCCTAGAAGGGACGCGATTATTGATATATTATTATTGTAACCTAGAAGCTCTTTGTGATTCATTAACATCATAAAGAGAGAAGCTGTTAATATAAATACAGTTTATTGATTCATAAACAGTGTTCTTAATTATCGTTATTCTCATACATACTTGATTATATTGTGTATTCGGCCTAACAAATAGTGTTTTATATTATTATAGAATAAAGATATTAGAGAAAAGTAAGGAGTGTAATAGTATTTTATATTATTAAAAATTATTATTTTTAAATGTATAAAAATGATAGGGACATCCAAAAATAGAAACTGTATAAAAATGAATAGAACAGATGAAATACCATAAAAACTGTATAAAAATGAATGGGACAGGGAATACCTAGAAATATCAAGTCAAATACCTGGGGCAATAAATTTTAATAAAACGCCCATATATTTAAGATGTGACATCAGTTTATACAATTTTCTTTCGGGATCTAGGACTTTTGCGCACTGATTCTGATCATGACAACCACTTTTATTAATTTCAGCAGGAATTTATGCCTTTTCCTTTGCTTCTTGTACATGCAAAATGTTTTACTTTTATATTTTTGTCCGTTTTTACTTTTTAAATTTCTTTAACAGGGTTTGATGCCTTTTCCCTTCCCCGTACATGCGAATTGTTCTTTTTCCACTAAATTTTTTAGATTCTACAGAAGGGGAAAATACGAGAAAATTAAAAAGTTCGTTTAAACTTTTTGCAAATATTTAGGTAAATAGTAACCATTCTAATAAAAAAAAATGTACGTACGTTAACGAATTAAAATGTGAAAACTGTACACATGAACGTAAACTCAATTTTACACGTAATTTAGGAAGAATTTTTAAATACTTTTGTATTTGTAACATTACTCTTTTTGCTAACCGTTTTTAGATTCTACAGATGATTAAATAAAAAGGGGAATTCATTACAGAGACCCCAGCTCCTATAGAAACAAGTCCGCTCTTGTCGAATCAAGTAAATTTCATACAACCCAGAACACAACTAAATTAATATCATGATGAAAGAAACAAAAATCAAGTGGACCTCTTCTTCAATTTCTCGCTCTTCCTAGTCACATTAGCAGCCACAACTTCAGCCAATCTTTGCTCCGGGCGAGTCCTCTTCCTTTCCTCTTTTTGATCTTCCAGTTCCAAAGCAATAGTCTTCCGAACCCGGTCCCTAGTGAAACGCAGAATTAAGTCGCTAGTCCCAACCTTAGTTTGTTCGATGTGCTTCTGGCCGTCTCGAGTTCGTCTTGTGTTCAGCTGCTGTTCAGAAGAATAAGAATCTCCAACAAAATCCCGAGGACTCTTTCCCATAGGCGAAGTGTGTCTAACCCCTTCTTCTTCTTCTTCTTCTTCTTCTTCCCTCGCAATTCTCCGATTCCGGTTCTTTAGCATTGTATCCAGAGTCATAAAATCCTCAGTCTGAGACTTTAACTTTCTAGGTCGACATCTGCCCCGTTTCACCGAACCTAGCCCAGAGGTTCCATGCCCATTGTAAGAGCTTTTGGAATCATGAACATTTTCCCTGATACCACCAACAGAGGCCTCCAATTGGGGGTATTTTCTAAGCCTACCCGACCTATCTTGTTATTCCCCATGCTTTAACTCATTAGAGCTTGGTCTGTTTTCCAGGAAGTTGTCTGTTTTCCTAAGAAGTTGAGTAAAATCACAATCCATAATTTCATGCGACGTTTTATGACAAACATTACAAACATCGAAAGTAGTCAAGTAGGAAACCTTCACTCTAACAACTAACTTAACATCCCCATCTAGACTAGCAATCAAGAAGTTAGGCATTAACACAAAGTAGACATTTCAAAGCGGATAACTGCCTCATTCACTGGAGTCAGAGTAGTTAAGTGATCTAAAGTCCTTGGATCAAAACCCAATGGAACTACCTAGAGCACTAACCAACTTATATAAACTCTTCACTGACCAATAGAGCAGTGGGACATTAGATAACTCAACCCAAACCTTCACTACATAATCATTCCCCGAATAAAGATTTTCCTTACAAGGTTTAAAGAACACCTCAATAGCAGGAGAAACACTATCAATAAACATGGACCCTGTAGCCGAAAGTGCTAACAGATTCTTTCTCGTGTCTAATTTAAAAAACATAGTGCCTAACCTATGTTGAAAGACCTCAACAAACCCACGCAAGCAAATTCATCCAAAGCCAAACTACGGATAACCTCAAAATCCAAATTAACTTTATCACTAACCATTGCAAAATAACAGTTATCCAAGATAGAATTTAGTTCAACAAAGTACGAATTCAAAGGCTTAATCATGACAGAATCATTCTTGGACTGAACATGAGAATGTAACTTAATGATATCTCTATGTGAATAAGAGTTACAAGAAGTCTTACCTAATTTAGTTGTAGAATCAAATCTTGGAGTAAAAAAAGACGGAGGATTCTACACGCCGTTTGTTTTAGGACTGAACCTCTACTCCAAGGATTTAAGATATGAACTAAAACCAACAATAAAGAAATTCTTCCGTGAGAATTCACAATCGAGATACCAAAACCAGTCTTAGGTTAATATCTAAGAGAATTCACCGAAAAATTCGTCATAAGTGACCAGAGTAACAAGGAAGAGAAATTTGTGGGAGGAGAGAGCAAATGAAATGATAACTCTAGAATCCGATCCAGCCCTTCCTAGCTGTTCCCACGCCTGGAAGCAGTGTATCTTCTGGTGGATGTCTGCAAAACAACACCAGATGGGGGTTTGGATCCTGGCGACGCCTCCGACGTGAGAATAAGTCTGGGTTTTGGAAGAGTAGATAAGACTATAGAGATATCTGAATGTGGAGGGTGTGTGTATAGTGTGTACATAAAATGAGAGAGTAACCCCCAAACCTTTCCTTCTTGGGTTATTTATAGGCCCAGAATTAGGGTTCAAGGGGTGTACCTACAATCATGAGTGTTGAATCCTAGGTAGGTAGGACACCTGGGTGATGTTGATGAGTCACACGTGTCCAGGTGAGAATTGTGGTGTCATGTGCCAGGCTCCTGCTAGCGTGTGGTTTAGATGGGAAATAATTGTGTCAATTATTAGGTATCCTTACGTGTCGTCATCAAGTGTGGCCATCAATGATGACCTATGCACGTCACGTAACGAGGTTTAGTCTTTTCTCACGCAAGCTATCTCCTTTGTCGCCAGGTTAGAGTGGGTTAGGCCTCGAGCTTGAGCAATGGCTCAAATGTGAATTCGGGCTTGGAGGTGCACCATGACTCAAATATGAGTTCGGACTTGGAGGTGAGCCATGACTCAAATGTGAGTTTGGACTAGGAGGTGAGCCATGGCTCAACTATGAATTCGGGTTTGGAAGTGGGCCAGGACCCCAAGATGAGTCCGGGCTATACATAGCCTATCATTTGCCCCCACTCCCTTATGCAGATTTTCTAGATGGGGGAGTAAAAACTTCTGGATGGGTAATTTAGAAATTTTTTTGGCTTGATTGTTGCCCCCCAACCCTGATTGTTATCAAGGATGATAATCCGGGGTTGAAAATGAGCCATGGTTCTTTCTTAAGTCCAAAGTTGTAAAGCTTTGGGTAACTTAGAAAATTTTTGGCTTGATTGTTGCCCCCCAACCCTGATTGTTATCAAGGATGTCAATCCGGGGTTGAAAATGAGCCATGGTTCTTTCTTAAGTCCAAAGCTGTAAAGATTTGGGTAACTTATAAATTTTTTGGCTTGATTGTTGCCCCAACCCTAATTGTGATCAAGGATGGCAATCCGGGATTGAAAATGAGTAATGGTTCTTTCTTAAGTCCAAAGCTGTAAGCTTTGGGTAACTTTAGAAAAGTTTTGGCTTGATTATTGCCCCCAACCCTGATTGTTATCAAGGATGACAATCCGGGGTTGAAAATGATCCATGGTTCTTTCTTAAGTCCAAAGCTGTAAAGCTTTGGGTAATTTAGAAAAAAATTGGCTTGATTGTTGCCCCCAACCTTGATTGTTATCAAGGATGGCAATCTGGGGTTGAAAATGAGCCATGGTTCTTTTTTTAAGTCCAAGGTGTAAATCTTTGGGTAACTTAGAAAATTTTTGGCTTGATTGTTGCCCCCAACCCTGATTGTTATCAAGGATGGCAATCTGGGGTTGAAAATGAGCCATTGTTCTTTTTAAGTCCAAAGCAGTAAATCTTTGGGTAACTTAGAAAATTTTTGGCTTGATTGTTGCCCCCAACCCTGATTGTTATCAAGGATGGCAATCCAGGGTTGAAAATGAGCCATGGTTCTTTCTTAAGTCCAAAGCTGTAAAACTTTGGGTAACTTAGAAAAAATTTGGCTTGATTGTTGCCCCCCAACCCAGATTGTTATCAAGGATGGCAATCCAGGATTGAAAATGAGCCATGATTCTTTTTTAAGTCCAAAGCTGTAAAGATTTGGGTAACTTAGAAAAGTTTTGGCTTAATTGTTGCCCCCCAACCCTGATTGTTATCAAGGATGGCAATCCGAGGTTGAAAATGAGTCATGGTTCTTTCTTAAGTCCAAAGCTGTAAAGATTTGGGTAACTTAGAAAAGTTTTGGCTTGATTGTTGCCCCCCAACCCTGATTGTGATCAAGGATGGCAATCCGGGATTGAAAATGAGCCTTGATTCTTTCTTAAGTCCACGGCTGTAAAGCTTTGGGTAACTTATAATTTTTTTGGCTTGATTGTTGCTTTGGAAGTCCGGGACAAACAGTATATCTGATGTCTGGGACAACTTTGATTTTATTAAAGGGATGAGTCCGGATTCCAAAGATTTTTATGGGTTTGGAAGTTGAATCGATTTTCATCTGTTTCCCCCATTCCTTTTGAAAGCGCACAACTCCATATTGGGGTCCCGACCCACTTCCAAACCTGAATTCATAGTTGAGACATGGCTCACCTCCAAGTCCAAACTCACATTTGAGTCATGGCTCACCTCCAAGTCCGAACTCATATTTGAGTCATGGTTTACCTCCAAGCCCGAATTCACATTTGAGCCATGGCTCAAGCTCGAGGCCTAACCCACTTTAACCTGGAGACAAAAGAGATAGCTTGCGTGAGAAAAGACTAAACCTCGTTACGTGACGTGCATAGGTCATCATTGATGGCCACACCTGATGACAACGCGTAAGGATACCTAATGATTGGCACAATTATGTCCCATCTAAACCACACGTCATCAGGAGCCTAACACACGACACCACAATTCTCACCTGGACACGTGTGACCCATCAACATCACCCAGGTGTCCTACCTACCTAGGATTCAACGCTAATGATTGCAGGTACACCCCTTGGGCCTATAAATAACCCAAGAAGGAAAGGTTTGGGGGTTACTCTCTCATTCTCTATACACACTATACACACACCCTCCACATTCAGATATCTCTATAGTCTTATCTACTCTTCCAAAGCCCAGACTTATTCTCGCTCCGGAGGCGCCGCCAGGGTCCAAACCCCCCTCCGGTGTTGTTTTGTAGACACCCACCAGCAACTACACTGCTTCGAGGCGTGGGAACGGCTAGGAAGGACTGGATCGGATTCTGGAGTTATCATTTGGCACTAAAAGGAGGGGACCTCGTCTTTTGGTCTCGGTGCCACTAGACTCACCATCGTCAACAAGCTCCATCCTTTAAGGAGGAGTCCTAATTCAACCAGTAAGATCTAAATAAAACCCCTTATTTTAGCTATAAAAATGAGATCCCTTACCATTTCTGCGATGTATGCATGTCAATTAGCCCATATTTGTTGATATTTTTGATAAAGTTGTAATCATTTGCTTATACTCTTTAGTCCTTGCTTAGATCTACATTGTTCTTGGTTAGATCTACTCAAAAACCCCAGTTTTCTTGCCTTTGAGATATTGTAAACCCAGAAATACATGCATACATCGTTATTCCTTCATAAACCCATCGAGATCTAGTCATAAACCCAGCTTACTCTTTTTTTTTCAATTTGTTGTCACGAATATTGTATACATCTGCTTGTGTTTGAACCATGGCTCGTGGAAGTAAAAGCACGAATAGACACACCCCAAGCAACCCTACCCCGGACCCAACTATGTCGATCCTAGGACAGGCTGGTAACCAGATACCCTCAGTCCTGACTCTGGCATCACAAGTAATCCGGCCAGGAGATGCCCGGATCAACATAGAGGTAAACAAGTATAAGTACACTGATCTTTCCCTTGAGCCCGGACAGATGGAACACTTGACTGGCGAACAAATTGTTGAAGCAATTCGGTTATACAATCAAACCCGGAATAAGGAGCAAGACCAATGTGAGAACTCTCATCACCCCGAAGGATCTCATCGCTCTCGGTCTGTCTTTGACCGTATTGGGGACAAGCAGAAAGACACAGAAAGGAAAGCTCACCGAACTCAGAGCAGAAACTATAATGAGGATGCTGAAAAGCTCAAGAAGTTGGCTGAATTGCGAGAAAAGATTCAAGCGGAAGAACAAGCCAGGCTCAACCTAAGGGTCCAAAAAAGAATCCAGGAGGAAGAAGCCCGGATCTTTGGCAAAACCTCTAACAAAAGAAGAACCCGGGCTCCTAGCCCAGAAATAATCTCAAATGAGGATGAACCCCGGGAGGACCTCATGGACATGATCCACGAACTGCAAAGAAAAGTTGGCCAAGATTCCGGGCTCGACATTGGGGACACCCTAACCCCCATTCAGTTACTCCTTGGAGGCAACACCAAGGCAGAGAAACCTCAAGCACTATAACTTTGAATCCTTTAATGGTTTGGATGATCCAGAAGAACATGTGAATTACTTTGAAGAGATAGCCATGATTTATTATTACAATGATCTAACAAAATTAAGGTTCTTTGCTTCAACCCTCAAATCCGGAGCTCAGAGGTGGTTTAGCCGAATTCCATCTCGCAGCATCCACAGCTGGAAACAATTCCGTGAAGCATTCGTTAAACGCTTCCGGGCAAACAAAACCCATGAAATGCACATGTGCCATCTGGAAACTGTCAGACAAGCCCGGGGAGAAGCCCTATATGCCTATATGAAACGATTCCAAGAATCCATTAATAACATAAGCAACCTGGATGAGCGGGAGGTTCTAACGATTTTCAGAAGAAACTTGGATCCGGATAAAAATGAAAGATATGTCCTGGACCTCATCCACAAAGAACCTCAGAGCCTGGCGGCTGCTTATGCAATGGCTGCTAGGTTCATCAAAGAAACTGATGTCCTCCAAGCTATGAGGATGACCAAGCAAGGAACGTCTCCAACCCGGATTCAAGATCAACCCAAGAACAACTACAACCATCAAGATAAAAAATTCAAGCCCAACAGGCAGAGCAACTACATTCAGGGTTCTCAGCTAGCCCTGTCAGCACCACCCCCGGACTCTAATCCAAGGAGGGAGCCCGGATCCACCAAACCCAAACTTGAGCCCAGACCGGAACCAACCTGGACTCCCCTAAACCATCCCTGGGCTGATATTTCAAAAGAATTAAAAGACAAGCCCTTTTACTACCCACCAAAACCCATAGTGACCGGACCAGAAAATCGGTATGTCCACAAACACTGTGATTACCATGAAACCCATGGGCATACAACCGAAAATTGCCTATCCCTAAAAATTTTCATGGAAGATCAGATAAAGAAGGGCAATATGGGACAGTACGTAGCCCGGAGACCTGCTGACCGGGGAGAGGGGTCCGGAAAGGACAAGAATGTGGTAAATGTGGTTTTGGGAGGATCTAATTCACCACCCAGAAGCCCGGATTCCGGTGATGAGATAATGATGGTCCATGCATGTCCGGAGCAGTTAATCAGTTTCAGCAAATATGATTTTGAAGGACTCAACCTGAACCATAACGAAGCCCCGGTTGTCAATCTGGACATAGCCGACAATGAAGTCAGAAGAGTCCTGATTGATAATGGCTCTACAGTCAACATCTTGGTTAAGCATACCATGGATCGAATGCAATTAGGTGGCTTAAAGATGAATGATTACATAGAAGACCCTCTCTATGGATTTGGGAACAACTTGGTCCTAATCCAAGGAACCCTATACCTCCTAGTCCTGTTTGGGACTTATCCGAAGAAAGTCACCAACACTATTAAGTTCTACATTATCAACACCCCTTCCTCTTACAATGTGATTCTAGGAAGGCCAGCCCTGACCAAGCTCCAAGCCATAACCTCAACCTCGCACCTGAAATTCAAGTTTCCTACACCATCGGGGACTGGAGAAGTCTGGGGAGATTACAAAATGGCCAGTTGATGCTATGGGCAGGCTCTAGTCATGGCTGAAACTGATCCTGAAAACAAAAGGAAGGCCAACTCATATCAGAAAAATCTGAGTCGAAAGAAACACAGATACAACCCAAGGAAAGAATCCGGGAAGGAGGTCCAAAACATCAAGAACCCGCCAGCCCAGACCTACCTGGATCAAGTTGTGCAAGCCCGGGTCCAACAACATGTCTCTAGAGCAGAAATGGGTAAAGTGGAAGCCGCTGTCGAACTCGAATCCATAGAATTGGAGGAAGGCAACCCTGGTCGAAAAATCAAAATCGGAACTGGTTTGGATACCATCTTCAAGAAAGAATTAACCGAACTACTCTTGGAATATGCTGATGTGTTTGCATGGAGTCTGGATGACATGCCCGGGCTCCAGGAGTTTGTAGCAATGCATAGCCTGGATGTAGACCCAAAAAAGAAGCCAGTCAAACAAAAGAGAAGGAACTTTGCCCCGGAAAGGCAGAAAGCCATTGATGAAGAAGTCGAGAAGCTACTCAAAGCTGACATTATCTGTGAAATTAAGTACCCGGATTGGTTGGCCAATGTCGTCTTGGTCAAGAAACCCAATGGCAAGTGGCGAATGTGTGTAGACTACACCGATTTGAATGTTGCTTGCCCCAAAGACCCATACCCCTTACCCAGCATAGACCACCTCATCCATGCCACAGTCGGACATGTGATGCTGAGTTTAATGGATGCATTTTCCGGATATAACCAGATCAAGATGAACCCATCAGACATTGCAAAGACTGCCTTTATAACACACCAAGCTGTCTATGCTTATAAACTTATGCCCTTTGGGTTGAGGAATGCTGGATCCACTTACCAGAGAGCCATAGTTGAAATTTTCAAGGGCCGGCTGGAAAGAAACCTAGAATCTTATGTTGATGATATGATAGCCAAATCCACCATAGTCCAAGACCACATCGCTGATTTAAAAGAATGCTTTGACAACTTAAGAAAGCATGAGATGAAGCTCAACCCGGAGAAGTGCACCTTTGGGGTTGGAGCTGGAAAATTCTTGGGATTCATGATCAACGAAAGGGGAACCAAAGCTAACCCAGAGAAAATCAAAGCTATAATGAAGATGAAAGCACCCCGGACTCAAAAAGATATACATAAGCTATCAGGATCTTTGGCAGCTCTAAGAAGGTTTATCCCTAAACTTGTTGAACGTTGTTTACCTTTCTTTGATCTACTTAAAGGCGCGCATAAAAAGAGGGAGATAGTCTGGAGCCCAGATTGCCAGAAGGCCTTTGACTCCATCAAGGAGTACTTAGCAACACCATCGATCCTAACCAAACCCGAACCCGGGGAACCCCTAAGTCTCTACCTGTCTGCAGGACCTTTGGCTGTTGGTGCGACCCTTATCCGGGATCATGAGGGCCAACAAAAACCTGTTTATTATGTAAGCCAAGTGTTGAAAGATGCTGAAACACGTTATCCGAACCTAGAAAAGTTTGTTTTTGCTCTAGTAACTGCTTCTCGAAAACTAAGACATTATTTCCAAGGAAGGGAAATCAAGATAGTTACTGATCAACCACTCTGGAAAATCATCCACAAACCGGACATCTCCGGGAGATTAGTTAATTGGGCTATAGAACTAAGTCAATTCTCTCTTACTTTTGTGCCAAGAACTTCCATAAAGGCCCAGGCTCTAGCTGATTTCATTGTGGAATGCTCCTTCCCAGAAACAACCCCTTCTACTATGATCACTGATCCCAGAGAAGACAAAAATCCTGATCTAGAGGCTTGGACCTTAAATATTGATGGTTCCTCAACAAATGAGAGATCTGGAGCTGGACTTATCTTGAAAAGCCCGGATGGTTTCCTGATCAAACAAGCCATTGCCTTTAATTTTTCAGCAATAAATAATCAAGCTAAATACGAAGCCCTCCTAGCAGGACTCCGCCTTGCCAAAACCCTCAGAATCAGAAAACTCACTATTTTTAGTGACTCGCAGATTGTGGTGAAGCAGGCAAATGGAGAATATATTGCCAAAGATCCAACTCTGGCCCGGTACCAAACACTAGTCCATAGTCACCTGACCCAGATTGCCAATTTTGATATAGTGCAAGTGAACATGGAAGATAATACTCATGCTGACATCCTTTTCAAATTGGTACAGAACTCAGCAGACCTGGATAGCTCAGTTTATTTCGAAGAATTAGAAAAACCAACTGTGGAGCAAAAAGAAATTATGGAGATTGACGAGCAACCAAACTGGATGACTCCTTTAGTACTATATCTGGATAAAGGGGAACTTCCCTCTAATAAGAATCAAGCTCAAAGGTTGAAGGCTAAATCTGCTAAGTTCTTCCTTGAAGAAGGATTGATCTATTGCCGGACTTACTCTCCTCCTATCCTAAAGTGTATTGGTCCGATTGAGGCACAATATTATTTACAAGAATTACATGAAGGGATTTGCGGAGATCATATATCTGCAAAAGCCCTGGCTCACAAGATTATAAGGCAAGACTACTACTGGCCTACAATTCATAATGATGATGTCGAGTTTGTGAAAAAGTGCAAGAATTGCCAACTTTTTAGCAATGTCCCAAGACAGAGCCCAGTCTTACCTTCCTCGGTCTTATCTCCCATACCATTTGTTGTCTGGGGTATAGATATCATGGGTACCTTTCCCAGGGCTAAAGAAGACTTGAGGTACTTACTAGTTGCCATTGATTATATGACTAAATGGGCAGAGGCTAAGACAATTAGGACAATCAAACATCAGGATTGCATTAAGTTCATGGACAACATTTTGATGAGGTTCGGGCTACCCATGGTTTTGGTCTCTGACAATGGGCCATAATTCGTGGGATCCGAATTCGAAAGTTATCTGAAGGAAAGATGAATCAAGCATAAGAAGTCATCTGTTGCCTACCCTAGAGGAAATGGTCAAGTCGAAGTCACAAACCGTATTTTGCTAAGGGGAATTGAGAAGCGACTACAGGAAAGCAAGAATAAATGGCCCGGGGAGCAACCTAACGTGTTGTGGGCATACAGGACTAATCCCCAGACTAGCACTGGTGAAACCCCATTCAATCTGGCATACGACACTGAAGCCTTGTTACCCATTGAAGTTGGAAATACTTCCCACAGAGCTATCAATTTTGAAGAGAATGCTAATGAAGAAGGGCTAAGGACTAATTTAGTCCTGATTGATGAAGTTCGGGACCAAGTTGTTGGAAGAACGGAGAAGTATAAGGAAAAAACTCGAGATTACTTTGGAAAAAAAGGCACGGGTTAAAAACTTTCAAGTTGGAGACCTGGTGCTTAGAGATACTGAGGCTTCTGACCCAATCAATACTGGCAAACTTATGCCAAAATGGAAAGGACCTTACCAAATAGTTGAAGTACTCCGACCTGGAACTTATAAGCTTGCTCACATGGATGACTCTGAGGTCCCCAACACTTGGCATGGACTCAGACTAAGGAAATTCTATCAGTAAGAAGAATTCAAAGCCCTGACCAGAAATAAGGAGCTCCCGAAAGCCCAGAAGCTTTAGCAAATAGTATCACTTTTTGTATTGAAGTCAGAATAAGAAATTTGTACTCCGGATCTTTTTATGAATAAAAATCGGGCATGTTATTATTTCATATAAACTTGTATTTTACATTTCCTGTATTTCTCAAATTTTGTAAAAGGCCTGGCTCAGAGCAATAAACATAACTTGTAGTCAGGGCCCCCAGCAATATGCAACCCAATAACCTTGGCTCAGAGTAAAAAGCATATAGTGGAGTCAGGGTCCCCAACAATATGCAATCAAAAAACTTACGATTAGCACGAGGTTGGTGCAGAAATCAGAGAAACGGCAACAGGCAAGCAGCAAGCGCACCGAAGATGGAAAAAACCGAAGGGATTGTAGAGAGAAAAACCAAAAGTGTTTTTGGTAAAGTGAAAAAAGGGGGTAAAGAAAGACGGTTTTATAGAGGAGAAAGAAAATAACCCCCAAAGGACAAGTGGCACAAATTTATTGGTTATAAAAATCAAAAAAGAAAAAAGAAAATACAAAAAGACAGTACAATTATTGCTGACAGCAGTTACAAATGCATTTCAAGGCAAAATGGAGTCGTGCGCTTTCAAAAGGAATGGGGGGAAACAGATGAAAATCGATTCAAATTCCAAACCCATAAAAATCTTTGGAATTCAGACTCATCCCTTTAACAAAATCAAAGTTGGCCCGAACATCGGATATATTATCTGTCCCGGACTTCCAAAGCAACAATCAAGCCAAATTTTTTCTAAGTTACCCAAAGCTTTTCAGCTGTGGACTTAAGAAAGAATCATGGCTCATTTTCAATCCCGGATTGCCATCTTTGATCACAATCAGGGTTGGGGGCAACAATCAAGCCAAAACTTTTCTAAGTTACCAAAATCTTTACAGCTTTGGACTTAAGAAAGAACCATGTCTCATTTTCAACCCCGGATTGCCATCCTTGATAATAATCAGGGTTGGGGCAACAATCAAGCCAAAACTTTTCTAAGTTACCCAAATCTTTACAGCTTTGGACTTAAGAAAGAACCATGGCTCATTTTCAACCCCGGATTGCCATCCTTGATAACAATCAGGGTTGGGGGGCAACAATCAAGCCAAAACTTTTATAAGTTACCCAAATTTTTACATCTTTGGACTTAAGAAAGAACCATGGCTCATTTTCAACCCCGGATTGCCATCCTTGATAACAATCAGGGTTGGGGGGCAACAATCAAGCCAAAAAATTTCTAAGTTACCCAAAGCTTTACATCTTTGGACTTAAGAAAGAACCATGACTCATTTTCAACCTCGGATTACCATCCTCGATAACAATCAGGGTTGGGGGGCAACAATCAAGCCAAATTTTTTCTAAGTTACCCAAAGCTTTACAACTTTGGACTTAAGAAAGAACCATGGCTCATTTTCAACCCCAGATTGCCATCCTTGATAACAATCAGGGTTAGGGGCAACAATCAAGCCAAAAAATTTCTAAGTTACCCAAAGCTTTACAGCTTTAGACTTAAGAAATAACCATGGATCATTTTCAACCCCGGATTGCCATCCTTGATAACAATCAGGGTTGGGGGCCAATAATCAAGCCAAAACTTTTCTAAAGTTACCCAAAGCTTACAGCTTTGGACTTAAGAAAGAACCATGGCTCATTTTCAATCCCGGATTGTCATCCTTGATCACAATCAGGGTTGGGGGCAACAATCAAGTTAAAACTTTTCTAAGTTACCCAAATCTTTACAGCTTTGGACTTAAGAAAGAACTATGGCTCATTTTCAACCCCGGATTGCCATCATTGATAACAATCAGGGTTTGGGGGTAACAATCAAGCCAAAAAATTTCTAAGTTACCCAAAGCTTTACAACTTTGGACTTAAGAAAGAACAATGACTCATTTTCAACCCCGGATTGCTATCCTTGATAACAATCAGGGTTGAGAGGCAACAATCAAGCCAAAAAATTTTCTAAGTTACCCATCCAGAAGTTTCTACTCCCCCATCCAGAAAATCTGTATAAGGGGGTGGGGCAAATGATAGGCTATGTATAGCCCGAACTCATCTTGGGGTCCTGACCCACTTCCAAACTCGAATTCATAGTTGAGTCATGGCTCACCTCCTAGTCCAAACTAACATTTGAGTCATGGCTCACCTCCAAGTCTGAACTCATATTTGAGTCACGGTTCACCTCCAAGCCCGAATTCACATTTGAGCCATGGCTCAAGCTCGAGGCCTAACCCACTCTAACCTAGCGACAAAGGAGATAACTTGCGTGAGAAAAGACTAAACCTCGTTACGTGACGTGCATAGGTCATCATTGATGACCACACCTGATGACGACACGTAAGGATACCTAATGATTGGCACAATTATGTCCCATATAAACCACACGCCAGCAGGAGCCTGACACACGACACCACAATTCTCACCTGGACATGTGTGACCCATCAACATCACTCAGGTGTCCTACCTACCTAGGATTCAACGTTCATGATCGCAGGTACACCCTCTGAACCATAATTTTGGGTCTATAAATAACCCAAGAAGGAAAGGTTTGGGGGTTACTCTCTCATTCTCTATACACACACCATCCACATTCAGATATCTCTATAATTTTATCTACTTTTTCAAAACCCATACTTATTCTCACGTCGGAGGCGCCGTCAGGGTCCAAATCTCCCTCCGGTGTTGTTTTGCAGACACCCACCAGTAGCTAGGAAGGATTGGATCGAATTCTAGAGTTATTATGAAAGATGACCAAAGAGTGACTGGAAGACATAGAAAATGGTAGTGTAAAGAAAAATGAGAAGTCAGGAAAGAAGAGACCGGAAAGAAAAGCGAGAAAAGGGGAAGGAAAAAAGAGAGGGACGCAAAGAAAAAACGTGAATCGGCCTTCATTTCCACCACCTTTCTTTCTTTCTTTCATCATATTTTCTCTGAACAGATGTTTGAAATTTTTGAATGTTTCATAAATGTAGAAACAGATTATATGAGCATGATGAATCGTCTTCACAAATGCTTGTTTAGAAATCTGTTTATACTAATCGTTTTTTAAATTATTAAATATTGCATAAATAATTGAACAATGTGCTAATATTGTGGGTACATATTTACGATAACGTCATATACAAAGTAGCCAAATAGAAGAGGTTAAAAGAAATTAAGAAAAATATTAAGGCGTGAAACAATAACAACATTGACGTCAAATAGGTATAAAATATAAATGTAGTAAGTAGTTTTTAATAATACTAGCTTATAACCCGTGTCAAGCACAACACGAACATGAGTTGACAATAAAATATTAGTATTAATAAATATTATTTAAAAATATATCTGTCGAGAATTGAATGATAAAAATATATAATAAATAAATAACTATTTAATTATGTAGTTATAGCCAATTGAACTGTGCATGAAGCTAAAAAATTAAAGTAAATAAATAAATATTATATGATTACGCAAAGAATCTAACGCTCGATGAAACTATTGAATTTAAAGTAAATAAATAAATCTTGTATAATTACGTAATTGTAAGGAATCGAACCCTGGATGAACCTAAAGAATTTAAAATAAATAAATCTTGTATATTTATGTAGTTGCGAGGAATCGAACTGGATTAAGTGATAACCAAATTTGGTACTTTGGTACTTTAGTACCGCACACCATTTTCACATTGTTTTGCTTATTGATAAAGAGTATATAGATCGTAGACTTAAATTTTATGAAAATCATTATTTTATTAATAATAATGAAAAATAAATAAATAGAAGTTTGTGAGGCTGTGTTCTCATATATAATAAATAAATATGTTGTACTGTATATAAATTTCAGTATTTTCTTTTAATATTCAAACTCGGCGCTCCATTCGTACCCATATCCGTTAGCTCTCTTATTCTCAAGTCTCGACAACTCTACTCTATAATAAAGGGATCTAACTTTCTGTTTGCTTGCAGAATACACAGGCAGCTGTTTTTATTTGACTACTGCTATTGTTTTATCGGCTTCTCTTGTGTGAATTTTCAACAGCCAAATAATTTTTCAACGGGTTACTTTTTTTATTTTTTCTTATTAAAATCTTTTCTTTTTCAGTTTTTTAAATTGTTTTTGCTAAAATCCCTACTTTTAAACAAATATCACGGTCTTACTTATTTATTTTAAAATTTATTTTAATACTTTAATTACGGGTAATTAACTTTTTCAACTAAAACATGTTAATTTTTCTATTTTTTCTTATTAAAACCTCTCTTTTTCCAAAAATATCACGGACAAATCATTACTTATTTATTTTAAAATCTATTTTATTACTTTTAATTATTTAAAAAAGTTTAACAAAAATAATCTGTGCATATTAAAGTCGAAACATTAAAATTTTAGTCAGCCATACAATTTTTTCGTACTTCGGGTTTTTACTTAAATAGCTTTACTTATCAATAAAAATATTTTTAAATAATAATGTTACCTATTATAACCAAATACCTATTTTTAGCTAAAACACATTATTTTTTAAACAAAATTTCTTACTTTTTCAAAAATATCACGAGCAATTACTTTTTTCAATTAAAGTATGCTATCTTTTCTATTTTTCCTTATTAAAACCCCTCATTTTCCAAAAATATCATGGGCAAATTCTTATTTATTTATTTTAAAACATATTTTAATGTTTTTAATTATTAACATACCTACTTATTTTTTTTTCTATTTTTCTAACAAAACCCCCACCTTTTTCTAATTTTTCTTACTAAAAACTCTCATTTTTCAAAAATATTTTAACCTATTTTAATTATTTAAATAAATTTACTTATTTTAACAAGGCTACTTATTTTTTTTAACAAATGCAATTATTAAAATAATAAAAGATAAATAATAAAATAACAACTATTATAAACAATCTGTGCATCGCACGAGTTTTAAGTTAGTATTATATTATATAAAAATGCTAAAGAATTTTTTTTTGTAATTTTGTAGTTTGATTAATCAAGTTGTTTGTAATTCTGAACGGTTTTTTCGTCAATTTGAACACGAAAATTAAATTATAGAATAAATAATTAAAATCATAAGATTTAGTATAAAAAATAAATTTAATATATGAAATAATACTAAAAATCTCAATTCCAATTAAATCAACAACCCTAAAAACAAGGGGTTTTTTTCATAAATACCCGATCCTAGAAACGTTTTTGCAAAAATATTATATATATATATATATATATATATTTAAATATTTTGCAAAAATACCAACATATTTGCAAAAATAGCAATTTTTGAAAATATTTACAAAAATACCGTCCAACTTCTTGCAATCATATCTGCAACTGCATCAACCAAAATCAACCACATATGCAACTTATAAAATTTTTATAATTAGAATCATATTTGGTTGTATAGTAAGTTGGATAAGTTAGTACCCTGCGGGACATTGTTGAATAATTAAAAACTCAACTCCTGATTTGATTAAGATTAAAACTTCTTATGAACTCTCAACTACGCACGTCATGTATGTATAGATAAAAGGCGAAAGGATGAAATTTGAGATTGCAAGTTTAAAAAGTTGTTGTTTTAGTTGCAGATCGTATTTTTATAAATATTTTTAGGTTGCATGTGATTGCATACCATATTTTTGTAAATATTTCCAGAAAATGCTAAAATTATATTTAAAAAAAATATTTTTGATACTTACACTTCATTTTTTGGATTAAGGTAAAGCTGCGTCTATTTTGGACACTAGGGATATACAGTTAAACCTCGATAAATAAATACATTTGAGATGGGAAAAATTTATTCGTTTATCGAGATTATTCATTTATCGAGATTAAAAATACATTGTTTATATTATGCTGGGATCAAAAAAAATTATTAATTTAACGAGGTTATTCGTTTATCGAATATTTATTTATGGAGGTTCTACTTTATTGGATTGGTTTATTTAATTTAATTTTTTTATTAAAAAAATTATATGAGTATAATCTCATGATCACATATTATTACATTAAAATTTATTGTGTTACACAATTATAAATTTTTAACAATTACATATTTTAAAATATAAATAATAATATAACTAATATTAAAAATAATTTATAAATCACACGGATATAAGTTAACATTATTTCAAATTAAAATATTAAAATATTTGTGTTCCATTTTGATCCGTCAAAACTTTAGTTCATGCCACTACTAAAATTTCAATAGTCCGTCCGTACTTAAATTTTAGTTCATCAGAATTTTGACATATGAATTTACTTTTTTATAAATAATTTTTTAATTAGAACACATTTTTAAAGTTATAAAAATCTTTTTGAGTAAAGATTCAAGTTTTGCCAGCAATTTAAGTCTGAATATATTTACATAATGAGAGAAGTAAGTAAGAGAAAATGCCCAAAATACATACCAAAATGGGGTGGACTGCCCAAAATACCCACCAGCGGAATGTTCCATCCAAAATACCCGTTGAATACGCACGTCAGACATGCGTATTCAATTTTTTACAAAGGATGCGTATGTCTGAGATGCGTATTCTTTGTTTTTTCAAAAATTGTATACGCATGTCTAACATGCGTATTCCGTAAAACATTTACAAAGAATACGCATGTAATATAAATAAAATTTCTAATTCATTACACTTTTCAGTTAAATAAATCAAAAAACTAAATTAAATTAGATAAAGCACTTTGAAACCCCAATTACATTATATAATAATGAAAAATGCTAGGGAACCCAACAAAATGTTCCAAAACATTTTCCAAATTCATTCTTAAGGGTAACATTCCTTATAAAAATATAAGACTCCCCGAACCCACAAATTAAAAATTGACAAGTATAAGCCACGTTATTTTTTACAAAATTTGGGACAATTTGTTGGTTCGCTAACATCTACTTCTATATATTAAAAGCCAATCAACGGTAAAATATACCAATAAAATGGCTGTGAAATTATAGCTTTACCCTTATTTATCATATAATTACAAAAATGTCACCGCTCTATAATTTATGCAAAATTTATATGAAATTTTGTTGCTTTGAGTGTTCAAACACAAACCATCCACTTGCAAATAAAGTATCATAACCATTGTGCTACATCAATTTTTGAGTTAACTTTAAAAAATTTATTAGATAAGCTACATGTTCTCTTATAATAATTTTTTACTTTACTTTTTGAGTAAATATATTGTTGGTTTATATTTCTTATAAAAAAATATTCTAAATTATTCATAAATGTAACCAAATTCAAATTGAAAAAAATATGAATTTGTTAAAATTCGTCTCTATGTATATATTGTCTCTATGTATGTATTAGATTATTAGATAATTATAGGATAATATTTTAAGAAAGATAAATATTTCATTTACGTGTGGATATAACTGCATCTTATAATTTTTAGATATATGAAATTTAAAGTTGAGTTAAAAAAAATAATTTTACATTATAATATAAAATATATTTCAATTTACTTAATTTATAAGCTAGATTATTAGATAATGCGTGTAATGAATAATAGACTTGAGATAGATAATTGAATTTAAAATTATATAAATATGAAAATATATATATTCATGAAAAAAAGGGAGCAAGAAAGTCTAAATGTATAATTTTACATGCATAACCAATTTTTAAAAATCTACTTCTATATATTAAAAGTCAATCAGAGGCAAAAATAACCCAAAAAGTGTTCATGAAATTACAATTTTACCTTTGTATTTTTTAAATTACAAACATGCTACCCCTTTATTACTTTATTACTGGAGATGGAAAAAGTCAAATTTGTGTGTAAACATCGAGAATCGAAATGTTGGCCTCCCCGTAACAATTTCATGTCATAATCGAGTGTGCTACATTGAGTTTTGAGTTTATTTTAAAATTATTATAAGATAAAGTATATTCGCACATCATATTATCTTTTATTATTTCAATTTTTGAGTAAATAATATGTTGTTTTATATTTTTTATACATCATGTTTATTCAATTTTTTAATAAATAAATGTTAGTTTATATTATTTATATAGCTCCGTTTTTTAAGTTTTCGTAGTTTTAATATATAATTACGTATTTCTTTACAAATTTTATTATTTCACCTTTTAATTTTTTTGATTTAATATTAATTATTATACAATTTATATTTTTATATAATACTATGTCACTTATTAGCTTTATATGAATTATTCAAGTATTGATATAAAATATAATATTAAAATTGGATCTAAAATAAGTAACATATTATACGTAACTTATATATTTTAGAATTATACAAGGGACGGTAAAAAATGCGAATCATAGTTAGGGGTGTTCATGGCCCAGGTTGTCGGGGGTTGTAAGCATTTTTGTAACCTAATCCAATTAAATAAGTTTGAAATTTTTTAATACAACTCAGAAAATATTAATTCATGACCCAACCGTACTTATCGTCCTTAAATTTGTGCCGGGTTGGGTTGATTTGAATGTGTTAAATAATTTTTATAAAAAATAAATATTACACGATGTTCTTATTTCAAAAATTCAAGTAAAACTAAAATATGTATAACTTACGTATTGTAATAATAATAATTAAGATGTTATACTGTATTATATATTGTGCAACATACTGATCTATACTATATTATATTATTAAAGTCAAAACATTGAAAGTTTTGAATTTCGGTTTTCGGTCATTTATTCAATTTAATAAATAATAAAATAATATAAAAATAGTAACTAGCTGATTGTCTTTTATAATTAAAATATTTTTTCTAACAAAATTTACTCATTTTCCAAAAATATCACAGACAATTAAATTTAAATTAAAACATATTACCTTTTATATTTATTCTCGTTAAAATCTCTCTTTTCCAAAAATATCAGGTGCAACCTTACTTATTTATTTTAATACCTATTTAATGCTTTTAATTATTAAAAAAAGCTTACCTATTTTAACGTGCCAACTTATTTTTTTAACTTTTTAACAAAATTTACTCATTTTTCAAAAATATCGCGGACACTTACCTTTAAATTAAAACATATTACCATTTTATAATTGTTCTCAATAAAATCTCTATTTTCCAAAAAATATCATGTGCTTATTTATTTTTAAACCTATTTTAATGCTTTTAATTATTTAAAAAAGCTTACCCATTTTACCATGCCAACGTATTTTTTTAACGAATACAATCAATATACTTATATAAAGGGAGAAGACGGAGGCGGTGAGCTAGCGCTCTCAAATCGTTTCCTTCTATTTTTCTAATTTTCTCATTTTTTTGAATTATTAATATTAAAAATTCAAAAATATCTCATTTGCCTTTAAAATCTTTACTAATGAAAGAAACTAAATATACAATTATAATATTATTGCCTTAAAAAATCTTTACAGATATAGGAAACTAAATCTTGAATTTTAATATTCTCCTAAATTTTTTATTATAAAATATCTTAATTGTTTTTAAAATCTTTAGTAATGGAGGAAACTAAATATACAATTTTAATATTCTTGTCTTTAAAATCAAAATATACTTATATAAAGGAGAAGACGGGGGCGGTGAGGTGGCGCCTCTAGAATCGCTCCGTTCTATTTTTCTAATTTTCTCAATTTTTCACAATTTTTAATTTTAATAATTACAACTTCCTTTATTATTTTTGATTTTGTAGGAAGGAAATTGAAAATTACATTTTTATTATTTTCAAACTTGATAGAACTTTCTTTTATTATTTTCAAACTTGATAGAACTTTCTTTGATTTAGAAAATTACAACTTCCTTATTATATTCGAATTTGCAGGACTTGATAGAACTTTCTTTAATTTACAAAATTACAACTTCCTTATTATTTTCGAATTTGTAGGCTTGATAGAACTTTCTTTTATTTAGAAAATTACAACTTCCTTATTATTTTTGAATTTGTAGGCTTGATAGAACTTTCTTTTATTATTTTCAAATTTGATAGAACTTTCTTTGATTTAGAAAATTACAACTTCCTTATTATTTTTGAATTTGTAGCCATGATAGAACTTTCTTTTATTATTTTCAAACTTGATAGAACTTTCTTTGATTTAAAAAATTACAACTTCCTTATTATTTTCGAATTTGTAGGACTTGATAGAACTTTCTTTGATTTAAAAAATTATAACTTCCTTATTATTTTCGAATTTGTAGGCTCTTATGTTAATAATTGCAATTTCCTTTTTTATTATTTTCAATCTTGATAGAACTTTCTTTTATTATTTTCAAACTTGATAGAACTTTCTTTGATTTAGAAAATTACAACTTCCTTATTATTTTCGAATTGTTAGGATCTTATGTTAATAATTGCAATTTTCTCTTTTATTATTTTCAATCTTGATAAAACTTTCTTTTATTATTTTCAAACTTGATAAAACTTTCTTTTATTATTTTCAAACTTTATAGAACTTTTCTTTTATAATACTTCTTGACTTTTAAACATAATGGATTTACATGTTATTCACCTTACAAACACCTATAAATTAAAGGTCATTCGTAACAAAAAATCTACACCGAAACTTTTTTACATAACTTCAAATTTTTACAACCATATTTACAATCAATACAACTATGGCCTACACCATGTTGGATGCTTTGAACGACAGCAACTATACCTGGATGATAAGAGTACGAGTGTGTAGAATGTGGGAATCTGTCAATCCAAATACTGAAAAACTGATCAGTCTTGACATGATTTTGATCGATGAAAAGGTTAATAAATCAATATACTTATAACTTATTAGTTTGTCAAATTGTATGATGTTATTAACTTTTCTAAGATATGTTGTATGACAGGAAAATTTGATCCATGCTACGATCCCGAAGATTCTGGTCTCTCGGTTCAAAAATCTTTTAGAGGAAGGCTCTGTGTACAACATCAAAAATCTGAAAGTTGTTTCAAGTACAGGGAAATATAGACCACTATCACATGGGTCTAAATTGCTCTTTATACGCATAACGTTGCCTAAGAGATTGGAAGAAGACATCGTCAACATATCACTGCATGGATTTCAGTTCATATGTCCGGATATGATTGATGCACGTATTAATGACACCAACATACTCTCAGGTTTTTGATGCAGTAATATATTAGAGTAATATATAAGTAATACTATTATATAAGTTATAATTCAAACTATCATGTTCTAATATTATTTTTTCTATGTTGATTTAGATGTTGTGGGCTGCTTGACTTAATTGGGTGACATTGAAGTTGTCAAAGGCGGTTGGGAAAAAAGAGATCTGAAAATTGTCAGAAATTAATAAGTTATGCATTATATTACTTTTAATATAACTGTTAATTGCTTTTTATTGTTTTTGTAATTTTATATTACTTCTTTGGTTACCTCAATTTATTTGTTTTACTTATTTAATTTGTTCTAATTTTTTTCTTAAACAACTCCATCACCAGTACCATAACTTTGTGGGAAAAGTTGGCCGAGATGGTTGATACAAATTTATATAAGGAGGATGGTGGACCCTATATGTTAGGCCGAATACACAATATATAATCAAGTATTTATGAGAAGAACAATCAAGAAACTGAATTATATTAAATAATTCTCTCTTAGTGATGTTAATGAATCACAAAGAGCTTCTAGGTTACAAGAATAATATATTCAATGATCGCGTCCCTTCTAGGGATAACCTATCTGTGTTTATATAGTACACAGTTACACAATCCTTATCTAATTGATATTCCTACAAATTAGCTATACAAGTTATATCAATTAAGGATTGCTTCTTATCTTCTATTCTGTTTCCTTAGCTGTATCAATATATTCTGCTTCTTTCCATCTTCAGAATATATTGCTTCTAGAATCTTCAATTCAGCACCGACAGCTAATTCAACTATCACCCTGTCAGACTTTAAATAAACTCTGACCGGCTTCCTTTAAACTCTTCACCCTGTCAGAGTTTAATTAAACTCTGACCGGCTTCTGATAAACTCTGGTCAGTACCTGTTGCTTAAACACTGATAAACAAACGTCAGCAATTATATCTAACAATCTCCCCCAACTTGTTCATAATAAAATGTACAAGTTAAACATATAATTGATGATGTCAAAAACATTTAACAAATGCAGTGTTTAACATATAACAGAGTTTAATTTAAAACAGAGTTTAAATTTGACTTAGAATAGAAAATATATTAAAAACTTACAATCAGACTTTACTTGATTTCTTGAATATCAGGCACTGTCCTGATATAGTCTGATAGCAATTTCTTTTCAGCTCTATTCAGTTCAGCAATCATAATCTTCTTCAGCTCCTTCATTTCTGGTTCATCTTCACCAATTTGATAAATGGCAGCCCTCAAAGAATATATGCTGTTTTTATCCATTTCATTTCCAAGTCTGATATAAAAAGGTTTATCAGACTCTAGATTGAACTCAAGAACCTTTTTATTTAGTGCAGTTCTGAACCTAGCACTATTCCTTTTCATTTCTACCAACTTTCCATGTGCATCTCTGTATTTAGGAATGTATGCACTTGATACTCCAGCTCCACTCAAAACTTTGGATTTCATCATCCTTTCCTTCAAAACTCGAGCAGCATCATAAGTACTTCTATTCTTTACTTCAAATAGATATAGAACATACTCTAGCTCTTCCCAGAGTTTTAACTGAATATCAAATTCACCAACTCTATACACTCTGCCATCAGCCATAAAATATAACAAGAATTCCTTTTTGATTCCTTTGTGAAAAATCATCTGTACAGATTCTAGTTTGTCAAGGCCTTCTTGAGTAATTCCAACTCCAGATTCTGCCAGTGAAAACTTGTCTTGAGATCTGTTATTAGTTCTTCTCTCTCTGTGTGAACCCAGTCCAGATTTATCAAAGGCTTCTTTTCCTAATACTGTTCTGATTTCTGAAAAATTCACAGCTTCAAGCTTTAAATCTTCAAGAAGTTTTGGTTTGCTGAATCCTAGAAGTTGTGTAGATTTCTGTACAACTTGAGCAACGTCAGAGGTTGTCATAACTTTAGTAGTAACATCAACTTGAGCAGCGTCAGAGGTTGATTTTGCTAATCTTGTTTCAACTTGAGCAATGTCAGAGGTTGAATAATTCTTCTTTTTCAGGTTAGGCTCTTCAATCATTATGCCTTTACCCTTATCAGAATTTCCAATCACAGGTCTCCTTGTATATTGTATACTCTGTTGTGTATTCTCTTTGATAGAAATACCAACTTCTTTCTTTCTAGGAGCCTTGATTTCCTTTTTCTTGTAGATTCCAGCTTCAAGATTTTTCTTGTGTTCCTCAGTAAGCATTTGCTCTTCAGCCTGGATATCTTCAATAGTAACATTCTTTCCATGCTCTTTCATGAATATTTTAGCAGCAATCTCTTCATCAGTAGATGGATTAGTTGAAACAACTAAACTCTTGAGTTTTGAAGTAGATTGGCCACCAGAGTTTATCTTGTCAGAGTTTGTTTGTCTATCAGAGTTTACTCTTGTCCTGCTTTGCCTTTGAGCAAAAATCTTTCTTTTATTTTCTTTGCTTCCCCCATCAGTAGAATCATCCCTCCGTCTCAGAGCTTGAGTGTCTTTGCATTTGTCTTTAGATACACTCTCCCCCTTTTTGACATCATCAGAAAGTAGTACTGATGTCAGCAATTCAATAGCAGTAGAAATGGAATTCAGTTGAGTAGACATTGCATTCTGATTTTCCTCAACTTTCCCAAGCCTCTTCTTGATTTCCTCAGAATCCTTGGCTTGCTGCTTGAACATAGAATAATAATAAGTTCTGTCAGACTTGAAAGTAAGATCCTTCATACTGACTTCATTCCTTAGATTTGTAAGCATTTGTTGATTCTCATCAAATCTATTATTAAGAGATTTGACTTGAACAACAGTTGCCTGTAAGCTTGTAAGTACATCAGTATTTGAGATCTTCTTGACAGAATCAGATAGAAAATTTGCAGCCCTTTGTGCTGAGAAGACACAATCTGCATCAGCCCATTTGTTGTAGTACATATTCTGGAAATGCTCATTTGTCTGTCTATTGACTTCCCTTGCTTCATCACTATTGACATCATCAGCCAATGAAACTTGAATACTAGGGTGTGAATGAGAACCCTCAACATCATTTCCAGCTTCTTCATTATTGTCTGCTTCATTTTCAGTAAGAATATTTTCAGCAGTAAACTGTGCAGCTTCATCAATTTTCTCCTCTTCTACAGCTTCAGGAATATCAGAGTTTAGCTCATCAGCAGCCTCTTTTTCTATCACAGCTTCATCAAGAATTGTCTCTGTGACTTTTATCATCTGATTAACCTCCTCACCTTTGTCAACATCACAAGAAATAATTTCAGTGTGAGTGGCCAGAGATTCTTCTATCTGATCAGTTACTTGATCAGCTTCCACACCCTCTGTATAATGATCAGAATGTATAGAGGTGTGTGCTTCAAAATCAAAAATTCTGCTATCAGAATGAGTAGCAGCTTCCTCAACTACATCATTAGCCATTGATGTAGGAGCTTCTAAATCCAAATCCATCATATTAGCAGTATTTGCAGCATCCTCCTGAACAAACACTTCATGAGCTTCAGTGTTTACAAACACTCTGTCCTCATTATCAGTTAGAATATCCTCCTCAACAACAATTGCAGGAGTATCTTGAGGAACAGTTTCAGTCACAATCTCCTCATTCTCTGATGCAGGAGCTTCAGATTCATCAAGATTTGCTCTATCCTCTGAGAGCATAGTTGTTTCCCTTAGAACAGCTTCCTGAATTACCACTTCAGAGGTTACAGGCAATTCAGCTTCTTCCTCCTCATCAAAAAGATAAGTGGCTACAAGCTTTCTTCTTTTTCTCAGAGTTTGAGAATCCTCTGCTTCATCTTCACTAGCAGATACTCTTGCTTCTTCAGAACAAGGTCTTTGTGCCCTTACTTTTCTTTTAAATGCTCTGGTTTTGGACTTCTGTAACCTTTGTGATGGAGACACAGAAGGTTCAGCTTCAGGATTTGGTTTAGAAATCCTAGCTGGCTTAGAACCCATATGCTTAGTTCTACCACCTCTTGCAGGATTAACAGAAATTAAAGAAGGTACTTCTTGAGTTGATGAATTGACTTGAGCATTTAAAAACTGTTGCATTGAGGCAGGTAGCAACAAGTCTCCAACAACTCCTTTCTTAACATCTTTATTTACTAGATCAGTAAATACCCTCTTATGTAATTTAAAACAAGAAACATCTGCTTCAACTACATTTACTCCTTCAACACAATAAGAAAACAAAAGCTGACAGAATCTAGAAAAATAAACAACTCCTCTATTCTCTGTCATCTTCTCCCCTAAGTTAGTCAAAACAAGTCGTGCAAAATCAAAATGATTATCATATAATAAAGAATACCCGATTTGCAGACTGTCTGTGGGAATAGCATCCCAATTTGTGCATTTCTTTCCAAATGTCCTCGTGATGCAATCGAAGAAGAAACTCCATTCCTTGCGCAGAAACGGCCTTTTGAGTTGCCCAATCTTTGTCAATGGCCCAGAGTAGCCAATCTCTCGCATCATTCGTATTAAATCCTCATCACCCATTCCAACAGTGTAGGAAGGATACTCAGGAAACCCCATTGCAGCTCGAATAGTACCAGCAGTAATAACATACTCTGTTTCTTCAAACTCAAAGATTATGGATGGGTTCCCAGTTTCACCACCATCATCATAAACCCCTGACTCCCAGAACGCCTTGATTTGTAAACCAGAAAGTTTGGCTGGTTCAACTAAAGCACGCCCAATCGCTGACTGAGCAAGAAACTTTTGAATCATATGAAATGCTTCTGGTGCGTTTGCAGTGTTTAGTGGTGCGGTATAGTTGTTTGGAACGAACTCTAACCCAGACGAAACGAAAGCTGTGGTTGCCATTAGAAGATTTTGAAGAAAGAACAAGTAATTGATGCGAAAGCTTAACAGAGTTTATGTGTAGAAAGGTGTTTGTGACTATGTGTGAGTGATAATAGATGTGTATGAGTAAGATGTGAAAAGTTTAACTGAAGATGTGTGTATTGTATTTAAAAGAAAATTAAAGATTAAAAACTGAAGAGTTTTAATCATTAATACACAACTGTCTTACTCCTGTAATCATGTGAATGGGACACGTGTCACACATGCAGTTACTGACAGCAAATAATTGGCAGTTTCCAATACGCATGCGCAGTAAAAACAGCAATAATTACCGCCTGTTACACTTTTCTATGCAATTAACCTCTCTCCTCTGTTTAAAACATTCTTGAACAACTTTCCAATCATACTCTTTTTTAAATTTTCAAAACAAATGTCTAATCTCAAAATTATAAAATGTCTGAAACAAAGAAATTATTTTAACCATCAGAGATTAAAACAAAGTTACCTCGGCATATGTCACACAATACATCAGTGTTTACCATTTATCCTTCTTTGTCAATAAACTCTTTTCTCAATCTGTACAGGTGTGAAAATATGTGTGTGCAATAGCAGAGTTTACCGAAATCAATATTTAGATCATCTCAAAGTGCATAAAATCCACAAACTAAAGCAGTAAAAACTGGTTGCCTAAACTCTCATGTATAACATAAAATCTGATTTTATATCTAAACTCTGTATACTGATATCCTTTCATTTGGATATATCTTTTGTTTTTCACCCCCTTTCTTTATATATTTTTTATTTTTATTTTGTATTATTATTTTTTTTTATTATTTTTCCAGTAATCAGTGGTTGGCACTAGTCACCAAAAATCAAAGATTTCAGCCCTTATTTCATACAATAAGTTCCTGGATCTTCCTAGGCTCAACATGATCTCAAAGGAATGTGTGCTCTGTTTGGCATCTTTTGATTTGAGGGTGAATTATTTGCAATTAATAATCAGAGTTTAGACTTTTCATCAGTTAATACAATTAATTTATGAGAGAAAATGCAAACAGCTAATACAAACTCAGTGTATAGGATTAATAAACTAAGAGATGGTATAAATACAGAAACAGTATCATGCTGTGTTAACTTACTGCACATGTTTGAGATCAGAATCTATACAACTCTTAAGGATTCATAATTACTTACTGAGAATTATGCTTCATACAAATTTCTTCATTGGTCCATATGTTTCAGACAAAATTACAATCAGAGTATAGCATTAGACTGTAACTATCAGAGTATGACCAACAGTTTATGACTAACAAAGTTTAGCATCAGAGTTTAACCAACAGAGTATGACTGATACTTCACAGAGTTTACTGACAGAATTTAACTGTCAGAGTTTACCATCAGAGTTTAACATGCTGGTACACATAACAGTTAACACATGTAAGAACTCATGAACATAAAAAGCAAACATGTATAGTTTTTGAGTCTAACCCGTATCTCTAGTCAGAACCAGAGATCATTCCAAGTTCATTTACCAATCTTGTAAAAGTAGCTTCACTCAAAGGTTTGGTGAAGATATCTGCAAGTTGTTGGTCTGTAGACACAAAATGAAGCTCAATGTTCCCTTCTTCCACATGTTCTCTGATAAAATGATACCTTATGCTGATGTGCTTGGTCATGGAGTGCTGTACTGGATTACCTGTCATAGCAATAGCACTTTGGTTATCACAGAAAATAGGTATTTTAGAGTACCTTAACCCATAATCCAGCAATTGATTCTTCATCCATAAAATCTGTGCACAACAGCTACCAGCTGCTATATACTCTGCTTCAGCTGTGGATGTAGAAATGGACTTCTGTTTCTTGCTATACCAAGAAACCAATCTGTCACCTAAGAATTGACAGCTTCCACTTGTACTTTTTCTGTCTATCTTACAGCCTGCAAAATCTGCATCAGAGTAACCAATTAGCTTAAACTCTGATTCTCTAGGATACCACAAACCCAAGGTTATGGTTCCTTTGAGATATTTGAAAATCCTTTTTACAGCTGTTAGATGAGGCTCTCTTGGATCTGCTTGAAATCTTGCACAAAGACATGTTGCATACATGATATCAGGTCTACTTGCAGTAAGATACAGTAAAGACCCTATCATTCCTCTGTAGTTTGTCATATCTACTGAGGCTCCTGTGTCTTTGTCTAGCTTTGTTGCTGTAGCCATGGGAGTTGTAGCAGATGAGCTATCAAGCATACCAAATTTCTTGAGAAGATTTCTGGTATATTTTGCTTGATTGATAAAAATACCATCATCTGTTTGCTTGACCTGTAAGCCTAGAAAATAACTAAGCTCTCCCATCATGCTCATTTGGTACCTGGATTGCATAAGCTTTGCAAACTTCTTACAAAGTTTGTCATTAGTAGATCCAAAAATAATATCATCTACATAAATTTGAACTAAAAGCAAATCATCACCAGAATTGAAATAAAACAAGGTTTTATCAATTGTACCTCTTGTGAACCCACTTTCTAAAAGAAATTGAGCAAGAGTTTCATACCATGCTCTTGGTGCTTGCTTTAGTCCATATAATGCCTTGTCAAGCCTGTAGACATAATCTGGATGCTTGGGATCTACAAATCCTGGTGGTTGTTCAACAAATACTTCTTCTTCAAGCTTCCCATTGAGAAAAGCACTTTTTACATCCATCTGAAAAACTTTAAACTTCTTGTGTGCAGCATAGGCCAGAAAGATTCTTATGGCCTCCAATCTTGCAACTGGAGCAAAGGTTTCATCATAGTCAATTCCTTCCTGTTGTGAATAACCTTTAGCCACAAGTCTAGCCTTGTTTCTTGTAATCACACCTTCACTGTCAGTCTTGTTTCTGAAAACCCACTTTGTACCTACAATTGATCTATTCTTTGGTCTAGGTACAAGTGTCCAGACTTCATTTCTTTCAAATTCATTTAACTCTTCTTGCATTGCTGTTATCCAGTTAGCATCTTGAAGAGCTTCCTCCACTTTCTTTGGTTCTGTTTGAGACAAGAAAGCATGATACAGACACTCATTATTTGTTGCACTTCTAGTTCTCACACTAGCATCAGGATCTCCAATTATGAGATCAGGTGTGTGTGCCTGTGTCCACTTTCTTGCTGTTGGTAAGTGGTTTCTTGCATCATTATTGGATCCTCCCCCTTGATCCATGCTCTCCTGATTCATATGTTGATTTTCTGCATTATCTGAGGCTCCCCCTGAATTGGATGGTTCAGAGTTTGAACTGTCAGAGTTTGAATCAGTTTCCTCAACTGACTCACTTGCTGTGTCTTGTTGAGCTTCTTCACGCTCCCCCTCAACTGGTTCTCTATTTTGTTCAATTTGAGAATTTCCAGTTTCTCCAGTATTTACCAGTAGAGGTTCAGAGTATGCTTCGTCAGAGTTTGTCAAACCTGCTTCATCAGAGTTTATATCATCAGAGAATAGATCTTCATTTTCAAAACGTAGTTGATCATATCCATCCTTGTCTTCAAGTCCAATTATTTTCTTGTCATCAAATGACACATGTATGGATTCCATGATCACCTTAGTTCTTAGATTGTAAACTATGAATGCTTTTGTTGACAATGGATAGCCAACAAAGATTCCTTCATCAGCTTTTAACTCGAACTTTGTCAACTGTTCAGGATGAGTCTTCAACACAAAGCATTTGCATCCAAATATATGAAAATATTTCAAATTTGGCTTCTTATTTTTCACCATCTCATATGGTGTTTTCCCATGCTTGTTGATCAGTGTAGCATTTTGAGTAAAACAAGCAGTTTGAACAGCTTCTACCCAGAAGTATGTTGGTAATTTTGCTTCATCAAGCATAGTTCTGGCTGCTTCAATTAAAGTTCTGTTCTTCCTTTCAACTACACCATTTTGCTGTGGAGTTCCAGGTGCAGAAAACTCTTGTTTCACTCCTCTTTCCTTGCAGAAAGCTTCCATGATTGAGTTTCTGAATTCAGTTCCATTATCACTCCTTATAATTTTGACTTTGTGCTGTGATCCTTTGTCCAGTAGATTTACATGATCCATCAGAGTTTGAGCAGTTTCATCCTTCTTTGACAAGAAATACACCCATGTATATCTAGTATATTCATCAACAATTACTAGAGCATATTTCTTTCTGCCCATGGACATCACATTCACTGGTCCAAAGAGATCAACATGTAGAAGATGATAAGGTTCCACTACTGAAGATTCAGATTTGCTCTTGAAAGATGACTTCCTTTGCTTGGCTTTTTGACAAGAATCACATAAGCCATCTAGACTGAGTATTGATTTCGGAAGTCCCCTTACAAGATCCTTTCTTATTAGCTCATTGATGTTGTTCAAATTGAGATGAGAGAGCTTCTTGTGCCAATTCCAACTCTCTTCATTTGACATTCTTGCAGTCAGACACACTGTTTTTCCATCAGAGTTTGTTACCAAACTTGCTTCATAAATGTTGCTATGCCTGTGTCCAACTAGAACAACCTTTCCAGTAGATTTACTGATGACTTCACAGTATTCACTATGAAAATCTACATGGTTTCCTCTATCACAGATTTGACTCACAGATAACAGATTATGCTTGAGTCCTGAGACTAGAGCTACATTTGTGATGATGACACTTCCAAGATTGATATTGCCATATCCCAGAGTGTGTCCTATGTTGCCATCTCCATAGGAAACCTTTGGGCCAGCCTTCTCCTTAAAGTCTGATAGCAGGGCTTTATTTCCAGTCATATGTCCTGATCATCCACTGTCCAAGATAAGTGTGCTCTCTATTATACCCTGCAATCACAAACAAATACTAATTGTTAGTTTTAAGGACCCAGACTTGCTTGGATCCTTTGTCTTTCTTAACAGTGTTAGCTTTTGCAGCGGAATTACTATCAACAGAGTTTAAGCTAACATTGTCAGACTTTACACTTGCAGAGTTTGCTCTAACCCATTTCAGATTGGGTTTTAGCTCATAATAGTTGTGATAAATAGCATGATAACTCTTGCAAGTATAAATGGAATGCCAAGTGCTCCCACAGTGTGTGCATAAAGTCTGTGGTCTAACCCTAACATAATCATTCTTTACTCCTGATGTAGAAGTTAAAGAATTGATATTTCTATTCTTTGTGCAGTAATTAGCAAGATGATTAGAACTACCACAATTATAACATGTTTTCCTTGGAGCAGCACCAGTAGGCAAATGATTATTTCTATTATTTATGCCTATCTTTCCATTCCTATTTTTCTTGGATCCTTTTGGTTTCATGGCAGATTTTACCTCTTTCAGCTTATGATTGAACTGTTTCCCTGTCATCAAACCAACATTAACCTGTTTTTCACAAGTTTTTACTGGCTTTCTAACAGCTTCTCTTTCCATAAGTTTTTCTGTTATAATATTTTCCTGTCTTTCACAGGCTTCATCTGATTCCATATCAGCTTCTCTTATTACAACAGATTTTAACTTATTGGCTTCTGGAACAAATTTCACAGGTTTAAGTTGTGGTTTTACCTTAACCTTTTCTTTAAACCTAAGTTCATCATTTTCACAATAACCTAAACCTACAGAATCAGTCTGAAACACTTGATGAGTGTCTCTTCCAGAATCTGTCCAAGTCTTGATTATTTTTCTTTCCTTCTCTAAATCAGATTCTAGTTGCCTATACCTTTTAAGCAACTCCTGTTCAACATAAACAGCATCATCTCTTTCTTTTTGAATCTGCTTCATATTCTCAAGTTCTCTTTCAAGAAACTTGTTTCTATCTTTAAGACTAAGATTCTCATATTTAATTCTCTCATTTTCTAAAGTCTGATCCCTATAGCTAACATGAACACTTTTCAGATATACTCTTAACTCAGATATATTATCAGTATCATAAGCATAAGTAGTTAGGGGTACCTTATTTTCAGATGATTCAGTCTCATCTCTGACAGTTGCCATAAGAGCATAATTTTCTCCATCATCAGAGTCTGAAGTATCTGCCCAGTCTTTGCCTTTAGAGATGAGTGCTTTCTCAGATTTGCCTTTCTTGCACTCTGGGGCATAGTGACCCATCTCCTTACACCTGTAGCACTGGATTTCAGATTTATCCTTCTTACCAGATTTGGTCTCCCTTCCATCAGACTTTCTGAAACTTCTCCTTTCAGAGTTTGAATCTTTCCTTGAGAATCTCTTTCCCTTCTTGAAGTTCTTGAATCCCATCTTCTTGAAGGTCTTCACCATCAATGCAGCCATTTGCATCATCTGTTCTTCATCATCATTAGAGTCAGAAGCTTCATCAGAGTTTGAGTCATCATCAGAGTTTGATGACTCACTTTCAGATTTAATAACTAAAGCCTTTCCCTAGGCTTTCTTCCTTGATGATTCCTTCTTAATGGGCTTCTCCTCGACTTTGAGAGCAACATATTTTGTCTTTTTACTCAATCTTCTATTCCTTTGTTCTATCTCCAGTTCATGAGTTTTCAATAACCCATAGATTTCATCAAGATCTGTATCAGCAAGCTCATAATTATCTCTTATTGTGGTTGTCTTTAAATCCCACTTTTCAGGTAGAGATAACAGAAACTTGAGATTAGACTCTTCAAGCTCATATTCTTTATCAACCAGAGACAGATCATTCAACAGTTTGCAAAATCTGTCATAAGTCTCAGTCAAGGTTTCATTAGTTCTTGAATCAAAGTGCTCATACTCCTGTGTGAGTATTGTCTTTCTGTTCTTCTTGATAGCACCTGTTCCCTGGCATCTGACTTCTAAAGCATCCCATATCTCTTTGGCAGTTTTGCAGCCAATTACTCTGTTAGACATAACATTATCTAAAGCATTGTGGAGAAGATGTCTAACCTTTGCAATTGATGAGATGTCCTCAGGAGTCATATCTTTCTTTTCTTTTGGAACAGTCTTTTGTTCTTGTCCATCAACAACAGGGGACAATTTAGTCGGCATATGAGGACCATCATAGATTCTGTCAAGGTATTCTGGATCTGTAGCCTCCAGAAACATGGTCATCTTAACCTTCCAAATCGGATACTCTACTGGCCTGAGAATTGGAACCCTGATTGTTTCATATCGACTCACAGAATTAGGCTTCACCTGTTCAGCCTTGGGAGCAGTTTGATTTTCTTCAGACATGATTATTACTGTGTTTGAATCGTAAAACTGTATATATTAAACAGCCTTGTCTCTGATACCAATTGTTAGGCCGAATACACAATATATAATCAAGTATTTATGAGAAGAACAATCAAGAAACTGAATTATATTAAATAATTCTCTCTTAGTGATGTTAATGAATCACAAAGAGCTTCTAGGTTACAAGAATAATATATTCAATGATCGCGTCCCTTCTAGGGATAACCTATCTGTGTTTATATAGTACACAGTTACACAATCCTTATCTAATTGATATTCCTACAAATTAGCTATACAAGTTATATCAATTAAGGATTGCTTCTTATCTTCTATTCTGTTTCCTTAGCTGTATCAATATATTCTGCTTCTTTCCATCTTCAGAATATATTGCTTCTAGAATCTTCAATTCAGCACCGACAGCTAATTCAACTATCACCCTGTCAGACTTTAAATAAACTATGACCGGCTTCCTTTAAACTCTTCACCCTGTCAGAGTTTAATTAAACTCTGACCGGCTTCTGATAAACTCTGGTCAGTACCTGTTGCTTAAACACTGATAAACAAACGTCAGCAATTATATCTAACACTATATAATAATTGTCAAATCTACCCAAATTAAAAAATTTAAAAGTAATTATCTTCATTAATGTTTTTATAATTTATAGTTTTAGAAATTGCACATATAAAACAAAAGGAATATGTAAATACTTTATAATATTACCTACCCAAATATAAATTTATAGAATATATTTTATATGATAATTTAAATAATTTTGTAGATATTTATTGTTAATTATTATTTTATTATTATATTATTATTATTTTATTAATTGTATTTGTTAAAAAAAACAAGTAGACATATTAAAATAGCTAAATACTTTTAATTAATTAAAAACATTAAAACAAATTTTAAAATAAATAAGAAAGGGTTTGCCCGTTATATTTTTGGAAAATGAGGGGTTTTAGTAAGAAAAAATAAAAAATGTAATATATATTTAGTTTAAAAAGGTAAATGCCCGTGATATTTTTGGAAAATGAGGTTTTAAAATTTCATAATTAAAAGTATTTAAATTCGTTTTAAAATAAATAAGTAAAGGGTTTGCTATGATATTTTTGAAAAAAATGAATTTTAGTGAGAAAAATAGAAAAAGTAAACTGAAAAAGACAATTTTTCGTGATATATTTAGAAAAGAAAGAAATTTGTTAGAAAAAATCTATAATGTGTTTTAGAGTATTTGGTTATAAATAAGTATTTGATTATTTATATTTTAATATTCTTAGTGATTTCATTTGTTAAGAAAAATAAGTAGATATGTTAAAATATGTAAACTTTTAAAAAATAATTATAATATTATAGGTTTAAAAATAAATAACTAAAGGTTTGTCCATTATATTTTTGGAAAATGATGAATTTTAGTAAGGAAAAATATAAAAATTAACATGTTTTAGTTAAAAAAGGTAATTGCCATGTTTGAAAAAGTAGGGAAATTTGTTAGAAAAAATAATGTATTTTAAGGAAGAAAGGTAATTGGTTAAAAATATGTAATATTATTATTTAATAATATATTTCTATAAATAAGTAAGGTTAATTAAGTAAAAACACAAAATACAGTTAAGGGCAATTAAGTAAAATCACAACGTACCATACCGACCAACCAAACTTTTAATGTTTCGTATATTATATAATAGTATTGATTCTTTTTCTTAACAAATATATTCTAATACCGCTATTTTATACAATATATTTTATTTGATAATTTAAATAATTTTATAGATATTAATTTCACAATTTTTATTCTAATATTCTTTTTCTTAACAAATATATTATAATATCGCTGCGAAGCGCGGCTTAGTAACCTAGTTAATATGATTAAAACACTTACAAAATTATCATGGGCAATTACTTTCTAAAATAAAACATGTTAGTTTTTCTATTTATGCTTATTATTAATATCACTTTAATAAATAATATTAATAACGTCTCATTTATCTTCCTCATCCCCATTTGTATTCTTTATTTACTTTTATATGTTCCAATTAATATTTAAGTTTCTCATTTTATAATTTATCATTGATTTTTATTATTTATTTAATATTTTCTGTTCCCATTAATTTTTTAGTTTGTCTTTTTTAATCTTCTTTGATGGCCCGTGCCTATTAGGTTTTACCAAAAATATCAGGTGCAACCCTTACTTATTTGTTTTAAAACCTATTTTAATACTTTTAATTATTTAGAAAAGCTTACATATTTTAACATGCCAACGTATTTTAAAAAAATACAATTAGTATAATTAAAGCACTTTCAAAAATATCATAGACAATTATTTTTTTTAATTAAAACATGTTAGGTTTTCTATTTGTTCTTATTTTAAATACTAGCTTAAAACCCGTGCGATGCACGGACTGTTTTTAATAATTGTTATTTGATTATTTAAATTATATTTAAAAAAAAAAATAAGTATGCATGTTAAAATATGCAAACTTTTTTAAAAATTAGAAGAATTAAATTAGGTTTTAAAATAAGTAATTAAGGGTTTACCCATGATATTTTTGAAAAAAAATGGGTTTTAGTAAGAAAAAATAGAAATGGTAACATGTTTTAATTAAAAAAATAATTATCCGTGATATTTTTGGAAAAGAGTAGATTTTATAATATTTTATTAATTACATTTGTTAAAAAAATAAGTATGCATGTTAAAATATGAAAACTTTTTAAAAAATTAAAAGCATTAAATTATATTTTAAAATAAATAATTAAGGGTTTATCCATAATATTGAAAAAATGATGAGTTTTATTAAATAAAAATAGAAAAATATAACATATTTTAATTAAAAAAGGTAATTGCTCATAATATTTTTGAAAAATGAGTAGATTTTTTTTAACAAACGACATTATTCATCCCGGGTTCAGATAAGTATTGGTCCAGATTTTTGATTCATTCAGAAATAATGAGTCAAATTTGACAAATGAGCCCTAAATCCATTAATTTGTTTTGAAATGGATAGAAAAACAAAAATTCATACCGAATGTGACCTCGAATCTTCCAAAACAAGCTGCCTTATCAGAACTTCAACTTCTAGCTCGTCAACTTGACGCTATTAGATATGTCGGCCATAGACAGAATCATATATTTTATTATATAATTTCATAATTAATTTTAATATTTTTTCATAAAATATATAATCTTATTCTAACGTAAAATATTAGCATATACAATCTTTATAAAAAATTTAACATTTAAAATTTGAATAAAAACATTGAATTTAAATTTGATTATGCTGAAGAATCATTTTGGATAAATTTGATTCTGCTGTAGAATTACTTTGGACTATTTGCCTAATTTTCAATTATTTTTAAAAAAAATAGTTTAATTTCGTTTTTTATTGAATAATTGAAATTTATAATTATATCTAATAAAATATATGATAAAAATATGTATTATGAATATTTATGTAATGGTTCTCTCCGAACGAGTTCTCTCTTGAGTGTCAACCTAAATATGTCAGTTTTATCTTTTTTAATGTCATACCTTATTAAACGAGAATATTAGAAAATAATAAATATTTATAGAAAGGTCCCTTGTAAATTGATTGCTATAACAATTTTTTTTGGGTAACTATTTAATTTCTATAGATAAATAAAAGAGACTAATCTATTACGGAGATCAAGTCTTTATGGACAAATTCAGCGCTTACAATAAAGAGAAACTAATTCAGAGATAAAAAACAGTTGTTTCTTTTTTTGAATTTAGAGAGTCCCAATTGCACTTGACACATTAGGACTAAAATTAGGACACAAAAATTTAGTGTTTGAGTATGTATTTTTAGTACACGAACACGAAAGTACACGATTGAGATTTAGTATCAGTTATGTGTTTACCCTTCAAGTACACGACACGAAGTACACGAAATAAATAGATAAATATTTATAAATTATTATTTATATTAGATATTTTAATATTTTTATTAGATATTTAACATTTATTTATGTGATTATACATAAATTTATAATATTATTTGTAAATATTATGTAAATATATATTTTTAATACATATTTGTAAAAACATTACCGAAAATTTTAATATTTCAGTACATTTACTTATTTATTTTTATTTTTATTCCTATTATTAATTAAAATTATACGAAAATACGAAACGAAAAGTACACGACACGAAGTTAAAAATAAAAAAAATAAATATTACTTGTTTTTATTCAAGGAAATTAATAATATTCCTATTATTAATTAAAATATCTAAGAACTCAATGGTAAGTTATATAAGACTAAATATTTAAGGAAAAAATAAAATTTCTTGTTTTTATTGAAGGAAATAAATAAATTAGTTGTTTTTTATGAAAAGAATAAAATTAATTATAGAAATAAATAGGAAAACCGGTCAAAGGCACCCATACTCTCCTCCCCTTTCACATTTTCCAATGCAGCTTACATGTATAAATACAGGCTTATATAATACACGCACTTTAATCTGACTAATTCTCCCCTTCATATTTTACACAACTCACGGATCTTAAACCGAGTCAACACCAACTCGTTCTCTCAACTCACTACTAAAAAATCACTCTCCACATTCCACCACGGATCTGAACAACCATGTCTTGGACTACGGCGTCGTATTGGTGTTATCGATGCACTCGTTTCGTTAGGGTTTCATCTTCCAACAGCCACGTCATCTGTCCTTACTGCGATAGCGGTTTTATCGAGGCCGTCGATTCTACTCCGGCGCCGGAATCTCAGCGCCGTCGAATCTCTGCTGCTGAGATGTATGTTAGTGATCGGAGTAGGAGGAGACGGAACGGCGGCGATCGGTCGCCGTTTAATCCGGTGATTGTTTTGCGAGGTGGAGGAGAGGGAGGGGGAGATGGCGGGAGTTTTGAGCTGTTTTATGATGACGGCGCCGGGAATGGACTGCGGCCGTTGCCGGATACTATGTCGGAGTTTTTAATGGGATCTGGATTTGATCGGTTGTTAGATCAGTTATCGCAGATTGAAATGACCGGTGGTTTAGGGCGGTCGGAGCATCCGCCGGCTTCGAAAAGCGCTGTCGAATCGTTACCGAGAGTTGAGATTTGTGATCGCCACGTCAGCGTGGAGGCGCAGTGTGCGGTGTGTCATGAATCGTTTGATTTAGGAGTTGAGGCGAGAGAGATGCCGTGTAAGCATTTGTATCATTCCGATTGTATTCTTCCGTGGCTCGCGATGCGGAATTCGTGTCCTGTGTGTCGGTATGAGTTGCCTGCGGAGAGTAGTGAGAGTTTGGAGGGGAATTCGGAGGAGGAAGCGGTTGGATTGACGATTTGGAGGCTTCCAGGTGGAGGATTCGCGGTTGGGAGGTTTACAGGGGGACAACGAGGTGGAGGAGGCGGAGAACGAGAGCTTCCGGTTGTTTATACGGAGATGGATGGGGGATTTAATAATAATAATGGCGGTGGTGTGCCTAGGAGAGTTCAATGGGGATCAAGGAGTAGTAGAGTGAGGGAAGGTGGAGTTGGGAGGGCTTTTCGGAATTTTGTTTCGTTTTTTGGGAGGTTGAGGAATCCGAGTCATTCTAATTCGTTATCTTCGACCTCAGGGAATCCGATTAGCAGAAGCAGAAGTGTGTCGAGTTCAACTTCGACTTCGAGTTCAGTGTTTAGTAGATATGTGAGGAGGCGTCGTGAAAGGATGGATTTTGCGTAGAATGAAGTGATTAAATGTTTGGTTTTAATGTCTAGACAGGAAAGTTTTATGTTTAAAGCTTTGTTCTTTAATTAAACGAAGATGTAAATAACAGTAGAATTTGCTGAATTTGATATTACAGTTCTAAATTTTAGTTTTGAAGTTCTCTGGAAGTCTATCTTTGTTTAGTAAATTATTACTATTGTGCACTTCTGGTGGCCGTTCACATTGGAATTGTATATTTGCAAACTTTTGCAACTGGCTTTGATTCTCGAGTTTCCTATTTTATGGGAATCACAGATTATCCAAGATTATGCATTTCAGAAATGTTGAGAGGACTGGAAAGTTGGAAGCTTCTGAGCAATTGTAAGGATCATTTATGAGTATATTGCGTTTATTTTATTTAACAAGTTCAGTTGAATTTCATAGTCACATTGTGTACTCCATAAACCAAGCACACACACACTCACACGAGCTGGGCACTTGGAAGGCTAGGCACTGTGTTTGATATATGTTTGGCTGTATTCTTTCTCTTAGCCACTAAGGTAGACTATCTAATTGAAATTTCTATGGACCACATATGTCACACAAACAAGAGCTAGGAAAGTTTCTAGAGAATGGATTCCGTCTAGGAAATCAATTGGAATGCAAGCACTGTGTTTGATTTGCAATAGATTTGCTACCCTGTATTCTTCTTTTTCTATCAGCTGCTAACGGCTATCCTGTAAAATTAATAAAAGCTGTCTTGGCTTTATTTGTTATGACAAGCATCAAATAAAGGAACAGGAACTCCTTTTATGAAAAACTTTTATCAGTTGGTCCTTCTAGGAAGTCACTGAATGAAACTTTAGCATGTAAGTGATGAAAATTGCAGCTGTCTTTTCTTGAATATCTGTTCTGTTTCTGAAATGCTTGCATAGTTATGGCCTATTTTGTCTTTCTATTTGCAGAATACATATGCACTGAGTTGCACGCGACTCAGAATATGTAATAATTGCTTGGTTTCACTGTATGCTCTCGTATGTATTAAATAGGAATATACTCTGCATGCCAGGGAGTTTGACAAACTTAATTGAAATCACCATTTGAAATTTTGGTAATTTGCAGGGCACATCCTTTGCTGAATAGCGTTTAGACTGATATACTACAGTGCTGTTTGATTTGGATAAGCCTTATTATGTCATCCCTTAATAGGCTCCCGCAAATATCTGCTAAAACTAAAGGTAAAGTTCTTGTTCTTGATGTTTATGGATCGTATACTTGGGGTACTTTTGCCCCCCCGGGATATAGCTATCTACATGGATACTCTAAGTGGAGAAATATATGCTTTATGACATACATGTCATCACGTAACATGCTATATTTTAGCTTTCATAAAGGTTCTGGCAGGATCTTATTCCTTCATGATTCTTTTTTGGGTGGGGAATTTACATTGGAACTGTAAATATTTGTGAACTTTTCCAACTAGCTTAACTTTTTGATTTTCCAATCTGTGTTATTATATGAAGATTTTGCATTTTAAAAATGTAAAGAGAAGCTAAAAGTTGGGAGCTGTTGATTGAATTGTAAGGATATTTATTATTATTTGGTATGATTTTCAGTTTTTTCTAGCAAGTTTATTTGAATCTCATATAGTTATTCAGTAATTCTTGCATTCTACTTGTTGCGCTTGTTTATCACACAAGCCAGACACGCACAACACTGGAATGTTCCTAGATTATGAGTTCCCTTTTTGGGAAGCGGTCAGAAAGCACAATGCTAGCCTGGAATGTTCTTAGCGGTTAAGGTAGATCTTTCATGTCAAATTTCGACATCGCACATATGTAGGATTTAGTAAAGGTGTCTTGTCTATATATATTACTGTCAGGCATCAAATAAAGGAACTTTATGATAAATACTTTTGTCAATCGTCCTTATAGGAAGTCACTGAAAATTTAAATCGTGATTGAAGGAAGTTGCATCCGGACTGTGTAGAGAAATAGATTGATCTGGCAGTAATTTCATATTTTGTATATTTTTAGGATTTGAAACGGTCAGTCTGAACTTTCTCCTCGGAGAGTCACATGCACTGTTTCCTATTCTCCGAGTTGCATGGACTTGAGAATTTGAAACAACTGGTTTCTTTTACTCTATCCTCCTGAATGTGCAGGCAGAGAAAATATGAACTTGGCAGGGAGAGAGTTGGCGAATTTGGTTGATTTCACTGTTTCAAAATTGTCCTCTTAATTGACTGCATACTTGCTTAATGACATCTATACTGATGTAATAGGGAGTTGGCTTTAAAGTACCAGTCCCCTCTTTTTTAAACAATTAAACTCTTTTATGAATATCTGTATACATAGTGCTGTTCAATTTGCATAAAGGTTTCCTGTCTTATCTTTTTATTGGCCTGCTAATAGCTGGCTAATACAAGGTAGAGCCACTTGCTCTTTTTCCTTTGCTAAGAGCATCTCCAAGGATGCATCTGTTATCAAAAATTTCTCAGCCGGCAATTTGATATAGCTAACAGTCTCTAAAACCATCCTCCAACGGTACTCCCTGTTGGGTAAATTTTTACAAAACACCAATTAGGGTCGCAATATTTGGAGGACTAGAGGAGATCTGTAAGCAAAATGAATTGATTTTATAATCAATTCCTACCTATCCATTATACGATATATACTACTTTTTGAAGTTTAGCTAATCATTATAGTTAATACCGTTGGAGCAAATCACCTTACAGGTTAAACAAATTTTAGTTAACAATTATTTTATAATATTTTAGCTAATCAATCAATTTACCTAATACCCTCGGAGATGCTCTAAGCAAGCCAAATGTTCTTGATGATCATTGTTCATACGATTCGAGTTGCTGTTGCACAGCTGGTTAATAGCTGTCTAGGCGGAGAAAACGGGTCATATTATCGGTGATATGTAAATGATTAGAGACATACAAGTCATCCCCATGACCCACTTTCACAGTTTGCTCCTTCAAGGAGGGACGCTGCTTCATCCTTGACCCAATTGCATAGCCGAACCCCATGTGCCCTTTCTCCCCGTACTGAGTCAAGGGCGGCCCTCCTACATGCATGTAATTCCTACCAGGGGTGTGCCTCTTCTCTCCCTTTTCTGAAAATCAGCCTTCTGCGGTCTTCTCTTACGGAGTCTTCTTTTAAAGCAACACTATTTTACAGTAGTTTTTTCACATGCATGAGACGGTGAAAAAAACTCGGTAACACCCAGAGATACGAAACTTCAATTTCCTGTACGAACAAATTATAATATATATTTTTAATAACAGATATTCTGGTGCATCGATCTCAAAGTACAAAGTTTTATCTTCATTGGAAATTTTCCACAGTTGCTGCAAAAAATAAAACTTAAATTAAGATCAAGCATGATGTCAGTAAGAACAATACTTATTATTATTTCATATGTATCAATGATATAGAAAAAGGTGGGGAATATAGATAGTTTACCATCTTATTCTGGTAGAGCTTTGTCACTTATCTTCATATTTGGAATATGTTCAATGTTGAACCATTCTGCCCCACTCTCCTTCCTACATCTTTCTTTAAGAGTAGGGCACCTGTATATTCTCGGGTATTAAGGCAATGTAATTCATCGAACATGGGTAAACTCTCCAATTTCATAAAATGCCAAATATATAATTTCTTGAAAGATGGAAGCTTAGCTGTTGAATCCAGGATAGTTTTCTCTCCTTTGAAGTTCGTCAATGTCAAATAAGTCAAGGTAGGGAAGGTGCTGGAAAGATGATCATCAAGTTTCCCGGCAGGCAGTATTGACATTCCTTTTCCCATCTTCCTAGTGTTAGGTAGAACAGCTTGTGAAAGGAAATTACACAAGGTGATAAGGGGAAGAAGAGAAGGACCATGGAAATTCTTCCAAGTCCTCTGATAAGTGACCGAATTCCAATATTCATGTGTGGACCTCAGACTTTAAACAAATACCCAGTCTGAAAGAGAGGCATCTCTCAGTATTAAGAGATTTTAGAGAATCTGACTCTTCTACTACTTTAACACCACTTAGGTCGTGAATCACATGATGAATCACACAGTCCATATTTGTAAAAAAGGATTTGCCGCCTCTGGAACCTCTGATATTTTGCACTTGTATATACCTGAGGTAACTGTTTTTGCCTCCTCACTGCAACCCATGGTACTACTACAACCCATGGTACTACTACAGATACCCAGACCTCCTAAAAAGGTCACTCCCGATAATCTTGACATTATACATTCCAAATATCTCTATCTTCCTCAGTGTAGGAAGGTGACACCCAGTGTTGGAAATTCTTCACATCTTTTGGAATATTTCAACGTGATTTTTGATGAATACTATATGATCCATTTAAGGCCTCTAACACCTTAAAGTTTGAAATGAGTTGTTTACTTTGACATGATATCAGAACTCGGTTTAGGGACGAAATTCTGGGTCCAGTTCTCCCATAATCAAGGGCGGAGCCACAACAAAGGCTGTGATGGGCTTTAGCCTAGGGTAATTTTTTTTTATGCAATTTTCTTTTACTGTCCAACCCAAATATAATAATCTAGCCTAGTTAAATTTTAGTTCAATTTATGTTTTTGTGTGAAAATATAATCTAGCCCATTTAAGTTTTAGTCCAATTTATGTTTTTGTGTGAAAACATTGAGTCCTGTGTACACAGATAAGAGAGAGAAATACGCAGTGGAAGAACAAGTAACCTAAGTTGTTGTCAGAGTATCCGAGAACATTACACGGTTTACACCGGTTATTAACACAACAATATGTAAATTCAATACTAATACTAATGGTTTGATGGTTTGAGTACTCTCCGAAAAAGGATTCAATATTTTATTTTTTCTTGAATATCGATTCAAATTCGATAATCGATGAATTTTTAAGAACCGAAGGATACAACTAAAATAGCAGGTAAAAAAAATCTAGTAACCCAGGTGAAAAAAAAATCCTGCCTCCGCCCTTGCCCATAATTTAACTGTTTGTTTGTGTGTTTGGTTTGGTCTTCTGTATGTTTGTTCAACTGCACGATTGAGGGGGAATGTTGAATAATAGATGATCCATTAAAGGTTTCCTCTATCCCCTTAAAATAGTAAATTGTTAATACTCTTAGATTTGCGTGAGGCTTCAATCCTTTCATTACATCCTCATCGGTGTACCTATTCAAGCATTGTGTGCAATAGATTGGCTCTTCAGTATTCTTCTGTTTATTAGCTTCTGTTAATTGCTATCTAGTACACTTAAACAAAAGGTGTTTTGTCTTTAATTTTATGACAAGCATCAAATAAAGGAACTTCTTCAATGAAAAACTTATGTTGGTTCTTCTAAAAAGTCACAAAATGAAGCTTTAGCATGTAGATGAAAGAAGTTTTAGCTATCTTTTCTTGAATATCTGCTCAGTTACTGTAATACTTGCATACGTTGTTCGCTTTCATCATCCTATTTGGAAAACACAAATGTACTGTTGTGACTTGTGTGGGCTCTGAGTTGCCTGGAACCCAGAATCTGACACAATTGCTTGGTTTCACAGTGTCCTTTGGATGTATAGTGTGCAGATAGGAATAAAATTGCAGGTCAGGGAGTTTGACAAACTTGGTTATGCTGTCTTGAATGACTGCATGCTTTGCTAAATATACTACTGCTATCTCAAGTTTCTATAGAGTCCAGCAAATCTGCTTATATAAGGTAAAACTACACGCTCTTTTGAAAAACGTTAAGAGAAGCTGATAGTTGGGAGCCACCGATTGGAATGTAAGGATTATTTTTGGTTATATCGTGTATGTTTTTTAGGTTTTTAACAAGTTCACATTTTTTCTTGATAATTGATGCATATCAAGACAAAAGAGAACTGCAGAGGGCAAAGCCCCGACATCCAACCAGGCACAAAACTATGTCCAGGCCATCTTGCGTTATATAGTTCACTCCATAGATCTTGCATTGTTGTTGTGCTTCTTTATCACACTCGTGAGTCGTGCCCATGCACACACACAGAAGCCTGTAATGTTCCTAGACAATGGGTCTCCATATAGGGAAGCAGTTGGAAAGCGAGCACTGTGTTTGATTTTCAATAGATTGATTGGCTGTCGGGTATTCTTTTTCTTAGACGTTAGAGCATCAACAATGCTAAAGTCTCATTTTCTACTATGCTTGACCCCACATCACGTCACATCACTCAAAATTGGCTGGATAGAAAAAGTGTCAACTCACTCCAGTGCAAAGCCCACTTGCCTAGGACCCATTTGTTGTTATTATATTATAAATAGTACAAAATGATATTGTATAATTATTTTTAGTTTGTTGACATTACTCGTTCCAAGTCAAGTCAGTGTCCACCTCATCAACTTGAGTGACATATGCAGATGCCAGCTGTCAAATCAGTTACAGAGTTAGTTAGAATAACCATCTATATAGATAGCTGATAGCAGCAAACATTTTAGTTAGTTAGTTAGTTTTACATTTCTCTCTTCTTCTTCTGAGTTCATGAATCTGTAATCAACTCTGTTATCCTTCTTCTGTTGTAAACACAATGAGTTAGTAATACAGTGAGTGTTTGTTCTTCAATATAATCTTCTTCGTCTACAACTGATATTGCATAGATGATGAAGTTAACATGGTATCAGAGCGGATCGGTCTGCAAGTTTGCTTCGTCTTGGTGATTGTAATTACGGTGCTGAGATTCGTCGAATTAATTGAGTTCTTGATATCGCGAAATTAATCGTAAGATTGTTCTGATCTCATCTTGTTCATTAGGATTGTTTGATTTGTTCTTCCCGAACGATTGATCTGTATATCTTGTATCTACTGAAGATCTTTGATAAGTGCTGCATCTGTTTGAGGAAATTACTGTTAAGCTTTGCATCTGTTTGATAAAATTACTGTTTGATCATCATTGCAATTTTGTGAAATGGAGCTTACTCAAGATCCAAATAGTGTGTTTTATATACATCCTAGCGATAATACTGGTATGAAACTAGTAACAACTCCTTTTAATGGAACGAATTATGCGAATTGGAAGAGGTCCATGGTAATTGGACTTACTGCTAAAAACAAGATGACGTTCATTGATGGAACTATGGTTAAGCCTTTGAGTACTGCTGAAACGTATAAGTCATGGTGTAGATGTAATAGTATGGTTATTGGTTGGCTAATATCTGCATTGGACCCTCAAATTGCGTCCACAATTTTGTATGTTGAAGATGCAAGAGATATTTGGTTAGAATTGGAAGAGAGATTTGGTCATGTCTCTTCTGCTCAGATGTATGCTCTACAACAAGAAATTACTGGTTCTTCACAAGATAATCTACCAATTGCTGAGTACTATACTCAACTCAAGAAAGCTTGGGATGAAATTGATAATCTGAGTCCTTTACCTGTGTGTGTCTGTACAAATTGTACGTGTAATATGACTCAGAAGTTTCTCAAAATTCAACAGGATCAAAGACTTATGACATTCTTGATGAAATTGTCAAATGACTATGCTAATGTCAGATCCAATATTCTTATGATGCCTATTTTGCCTACATTGCCACAAGCTTACAGAATGTTACTTCAAGAACAAAGGCATAGAGAGATCAGTAAGTTGATTCCTCAGAGTACTGAGTCTATGGCTTTTGCAGTGGAAAGAAAATCCTATGATTCTAGACAAGGGAATTATGCTGGTAAAAATCAGTCATATGGTCAAACACAAAGAAATTTGTATCAGACAAATACTTCTGCAAAGAAGATTCCAAATAGATTTTTCTGTGATCATTGTAAGATGGCTGGACATACTATTGATAGATGCTACAAAATCCATGGGTATCCACCTGGGTTTAGAAATGGAGGTCCTAAAAGGTTTGCAAATTTTGCTGCTGAGGAAGATACTGTTGATACTACTAATCAATCTGGTTCTGAAACAGTTTCTGGAAATTCTACCATCACAGTGGATCAATATAACCATTTGCTTAATCTCATCACAGCAAGGATGAAAGATACAGATTCTGGAAATCAGTCAACTGACAATACTACAAATGCACTATTTGCAGGTAATCACTGTTTCTTATCTTGTGCATCATTTAATGATTGGATCCTTGATAGTGGTGCATCTGATCATATCTGTCATGATCTGAAATTGTTTGATTCTTTTACTCCTCTTATCAGTGATAATTCTTTTATTACTATTCCCAATGGTACTAAAGCTGAAGTCACTCATATTGGCATAATCAAATTAACTGATTCAATTGTTCTCAAAGATGTTTTGTTTGTACCTAGTTTTCAATTCAACCTAATTTCTATTCACAAATTATGTCAAGATGGAGGTTTTTTGGTTCAGTTCACCAATGACACATGTTTCCTACAGGACCATTCAATGAAAATGTCACCTCTTGGTAGATTGAAGAATGGTCTCTACTTAGCTGATTCAAGTTCTTTGCTCAATCAACATTCTTCAACTCATACAGTTGATTCTTCTTCACATCAAGCACATACTTCTTCTAGTTTTTCTGCTGAGTCTCCATCTGTTACATTGGCTAAACTTCTTCATTTAAGACTTGGTCATATCCCATTCAGTAAATTGTCTTTTATTCAAAACAATATTGATGTAAAATCTGTTTCTTCTACTTGTATCTGTTCAATTTGTCCTGCTGCTAGACAGCATAGATTGTCTTTTTCTTCCAGTACTACTAAAACAACAAAAATATTTGAATTGATTCATGTTGATATATGGGGTCCTTTCCATGTGTCTACTCCTACAGGTTGTAATTTGTTTTTGACTATTGTTGATGATTTTAGTCGTGCTACTTGGATCCATTTATTAAAGCACAAGTCTGATTCAGTTTCCATTTTACAAGCTTTTCTTTCACTTGTCAAGAATCAATTTAATACTTCTATTCAGATCATCAGAACAGATAATGCAAAGGAATTCTGTTTGGGTTCTATTCTTCAGTTTTATGCTTCTAATGGCATTAGACATGAAACAAGTTGTGTTGAAACACCACAACAAAATGGGATTGTCGAACGGAAACATAAGCATCTTATGGAGACTGCTAGAGCTTTATATTTTCAGTCTAAAGTTCCTTCTCAATACTGGGGTGAGTGTGTACAGTGTGCAGCACATTTGATCAATAGAATGCCTATGCATCAGTTTCATAATTCTTCTCCTTATGAAATGCTTTTTGCTAAGAAACCTGATTACAATATTTTGCGGGTGTTTGGTTGTCTGTGTTTTGTTTCAACTACAAAACAAAATAGAACAAAATTTGAACCAAGGGCTTTGCCTGGTGTTTTCTTGGGTTATCCTCCTTTCCAAAAGGGCTATAAAGTGCTTCTCTTATCAACTAATACCATTGTTGTCTCACGAAATGTCAAGTTTCATGAAAGAAACTTCCCTTTTCACATGTCCTCAGTTTCTGCACCTGCAATGCCTCCACCTTTTTTCCTTCCCACTCATACTCCCATTCCCCCAGACTTTGATTTTCATTGTCAGGTTCCTGATATTTTTCATCAACCTTCTAATACATCCTCTCATGATTCTTCTTCTGCTTCTGTAGACTCTACTGTTCCTATTTCTTCCATTATTCCTGTTAGAAAATCAAGTAGAACAGTTTCTAAACCATCACATTTAAATGATTACATTTGTAATCAGGCTGTTTCTTCAACTCATTGGTGTAATTTAGTTACTACTTCTCGTTTGCCTCCACAATATCATGCATTTCTTAGTCATTCTCTTGCTATTATTGAACCTGCTACATATAAAGAGGCTGCCAAATTTCCTCATTGGCAAGCAGCCATGGATCTTGAATTACAAGCTCTTGCCTCGAATAACACATGGGATGTAGTTCCTCTCCCTCCTGGCAAACGAGCAATTGGTTGTAAATGGGTTTTCAAGACTAAGTTGAAATCTGATGGCTCAATAGAAAGATATAAAGCGAGACTAGTGGCCAAGGGTTATACTCAGAAATTTGGAATAGACTTTCACGAGACCTTCTCTCCTGTTGTCAAGCTTGCTACTGTCAGATGCATACTTGCTTTGGCTGCCTCTCATAACTGGAAACTCTATCAACTGGATATCAACAATGCCTTCCTTCATGGTGATCTCCATGAGGAAGTCTATATGCAGATGCCAGAGGGTGTTCCTAATCCCTTAAATCTTGTATGCAGATTAAAAAAATCTCTCTATGGTCTTCGACAAGCTAGTCGACAATGGTCTGCTAAATTGCATCATGCTTTGCAATTACAAGGTTATACTCAATCTAAGAATGACTACTCTCTTTTCATCAAGAAATCCTCTATTGATATAACCATTGTTGCCATTTATGTGGATGATATCATTATTACGGGCAACAATACTGTTGATATTTCTCTTTTAAAGAAGTACTTACATGAGACATTCAGCATCAAGGATTTGGGGCTTCTTCATTTTTTCTTGGGTCTTGAAGTCAATTATTTACCTGATGGTATTTCACTGACTCAAGGAAAATTTACTAGAGAATTGTTAGCAGATGCTGGTCTTACACACACTAAATCTGTGGCCACTCCTTTGCCTTTGAATGTCAAATTATCAGCTGATTCTGGACCTCTCTTTCATGATCCAGGCCTGTATAGATGTTTATTGGGTAAATTGAATTTTCTTACTAATACCAGGCCTGATCTGTCCTTCACTGTGCAGCTGTTAAGCCAATATATGCAGACTCCCAGGGTTCCTCATTATGAAGCTTTAATGCACACTCTTCGCTTTGTTTCTGGGACTGCAGGGCAAGGGATTTTACTTAAGTCTTCTTCTCAATTGACTCTTCAAGCATTTTCTGATTCGGACTGGGCTTCTTGTCCTGACAGCAGGAGATCAGTTACTGGTTACATACTTTTATTTGGTAATTCTCCTATCAGCTGGAAAAGTAAGAAACAAACAACTGTTTCTCGCTCCTCTTCAGAAGCTGAGTACAGAGCCATGGCTGCTGCAGCTTCTGAGGTCACTTGGACTGTCCGATTATTGGAAGAATTAGGGGTTACCAATCTGAGGCCTGTTACACTTCATTGTGATAACCAGTCGGCTCTCCACATTGCTCGTAATCCGGTTTTTCATGAACGTACAAAGCATATCGACATTGATTGTCATTTTACTAGGGATAAGGTTCTTGAAGGGTTGATTCAATTATCTTATTTGCCTACTAAGTCTCAATTAGCTGATGTTCTTACCAAGATTCTGCCATCATCTCACTTCTCAGATCTTAAGTCCAAGCTAGGCATGATTCTTCCATCCTCATCCTCTAGCTTGCGGGGGGGTGTTGACATTACTCGTTCCAAGTCAAGTCAGTGTCCACCTCATCAACTTGAGTGACATATGCAGATGCCAGCTGTCAAATCAGTTACAGAGTTAGTTAGAATAACCATCTATATAGATAGCTGATAGCAGCAAACATTTTAGTTAGTTAGTTAGTTTTACATTTCTCTCTTCTTCTTCTGAGTTCATGAATCTGTAATCAACTCTGTTATCCTTCTTCTGTTGTAAACACAATGAGTTAGTAATACAGTGAGTGTTTGTTCTTCAATATAATCTTCTTCGTCTACAACTGATATTGCATAGATGATGAAGTTAACATAGTTTAATAAATAGTGTTAAAACTGTAATTATTAAATTAAAGTGATTAAAATTTGTAAAAATAATTTTAAAATAAAAGACATGTTCCGTAATTAAAATACATCATATTATTTTTAAAAAAAGATAATTACATTAAAAGGAAAATATTACTCAAATAACAATCTTCCATTACTCGAATAATTTGATTGCTTAAAAATAACATGAACACAACAATTACAAAAAATAGAAATGGAAATGAAAAATGGAAATGCACACAGTTATAAAAAATGGAAATGCAAACAATAACTTAACACCAATTAAACAAGTTATTCAAACTAGAAAAGATTAATCATCATCTTGGACATATTTAGCTTCCTCAAGATCATCAAGCTCTTTCACTTTAGCTGTGTACTCATCCATATTCTTCTCGAGTGCATCTCGATACTCATTCTCTGCTGCCTCCTGTGAAAAGTTAGACTTCTTTTTGTATGTAGTTAAATGAGGAGCATGAGCTTTCTCAGACACTACAAGGAAAACAACGTTTTACAACGGTTTTTGCCCATTGTCTGAAGCTTCGAAAACCCGTTGTCTATTGAGATGCCGTCTGTTACGTGTATCACACAACGGTACGTACCGTTGTGTGACATTCCTGAAGACAACGGTTATCCCTTTGAAGAGTGTTGTTAGAATGTTGGTGTACACAACACTTTTTCTAAAAACCTGTTGTAAAACCTGCCGTTCCTCAAGTGTTTGTGATAAATAACTCAATGTCTGAATTTCTTTAACACAACAGTTCCTATAAAATTAAGTGTTGTTCTCAATTCGCATAATCAACGGTTTCCAGAACAACGACAATTGTCGAAAACGTATTACCACAATGGTTCATGTATAAGAATCAAATGTATGAATTAAATTAACACAATGGTTCCAATAGAAGAAAATAGTTGTTCCTTTTTCTTTAGTCAAAAGTTTCTAAGAGCATATACATTGTCTAAACTTATTACCACAATGGTTTCTTCAAAAAAAGTGTTGGTTTCTTCAAAAAAAGTGTTGTAAGAAATCTAAGTGACAATAGTTCCGTCTAACATTCACAAAATCGTTTAATTTAAACATATTCCTATTTTTTTTATAAACAATGGTCAACCAAAATAAAAATACACAATCAAAACATTTATCAAAATTTCAAATACTAAATATACAATTATACATTGAATGAAGAACATAAAATCTTTCATGTAGACATAAAATTATATTAGTTTCTAAGTGATATCCTTGAATGAACTATAAAACCATATTGATTTCTAAGTGTGATCCTTGAATGAAAGATTATCCTTTCGTTCGAGCAGCGCACTTCTGCCAAAATAAAGTAGATATCGTCGGACCATTCTCGTTCACCCACCTGTAACGTTTCTGCATAAAGAAACAATTATGAATGCATTAGCATGTAATTCTGGAAGTTGCAATAATTAAAACTACTAAATGGAAAAATAAATTCTAGCTGCCATGACTGAAAAAGCTTATCAGAGAAAAATGATGATATCAAACACATCCATAGTTTGGTATGCATCTTGGGGAAGCGACAACCTCCATAGAGTAAACCATGATAAATTAGCATTTCAAACATGAAAGCAGAACGTGACTCATGTTCATGTTTCAAATCAGTAACAAGCCACACATTATTCTTCCACGCATTTTTCTCACCAATTTCCTTTACTGAAATTAATTGAGATAATTAACATAACACCTCCACCTTACAATCAGTATTTAGAAAAAAAACAAAGAGAGGACTAGATTTTAAATACCAGTATGCAGTTTTTTAATTAAATACATGAAACCTTCTAGTGAATAAACACACCAGCACGCCTGGACAATAACCAATTCAAGTAAGCAACATGACCATGATCATATAATGACTCTTTTTGACGCTAGGAGGCAGAGAGCAGTAGACATGTCATAGTGATTCCTAAGTTTAAAAATTTGAACTCTACTTGAACATTTCTATGCAACATAAAAAACTTCTTTCTTGACTTAAATGTGTGATCTAACCGATAACAAGTAGACATCTAACATATACTACGTAATATATCATAACCAACTAGCAAGCTTTAGGTTAGTTCTTATATGTGTTTTTTGATGCATAAGGTAGGATGTTTTAGTTTATAAGCCAGATTAAAGAAAGTGGAGTATGGAATGAGTAACACTAGTGAAAGAGGTGACATGGACCACCTAGTACATTGACACAGACAACAAGCATACTAGTGAAAATCGGCCCAACGATTCCACGTCTTTATTGTCAACTGAGAAAGTAATGGAAGCATTATATAAACCTGAGTAGGAATCATTATATATTAGTCTAATTGAAAATTATTTTTTATATTTCTGGCCTCCTATATAAAATTTTAAGAACTCTTCAGTTTTGATTACTAATCTAAATAATTAAATAGATTTACGGTAGCAAAAAATTTAAAATATGGAGTAAAATAAAATAGGTATCGAGTATGTACATTGTAGTGCTAGATCAGGAAGCTAACATCATAATTACTGGGCTGACACTCTGCTCCAAATTCTTGAACATACATGCCAAATAGGCACACTTCCACGCTCTCAATTTTTTGAAAGAGCAATACCACCTGGTAGAATAGTACCATTTAATATAAGAGCAAAAATATACACTTTGTAGGAGAAACAATGTCATAAATAGGTTTCATAATTCATTACTACCTTTGATTATACCCAAATCTCAAGGAATTTCTACTTCACGTCCAACTTCTTGTTGACAGATGACACAACTCTAATAAAAAGAAAGAAGTTTGCTCCTGAACCTGCTATAACACAATGAAAGATTCTAGCACATATAACACAAGTCTGAAGTTCCTAACCCACCCAAACAAAAACTAAAAAAAAAGCATAAAAAACATGCTACTTGTGCAAAGTAAAGAACTTTGTCCAGTAATTAACTTCAAAAAAAGAACTCTTTTCTGTGAACCCATCTCCTAAATTCCCCCAAGGCCAACAATTCCACCGACCTAAATTAATTGAGCTATGTCTCTCTAACTCTCTCACTCACTCCATCATATATCAAGATATAAACAAATATCAAGCAAATATAATACAAATATAAGAATCAAATCAGTAGTAACCAAATACAAACAAACCCAAGGAAAAAACCAATTTGAATCCTAATTTGAATACAACCAAAACCCTAATTTGAATTCCTAACCATTCAAATACAAAACCCGAAATGAAAGCCCTAGACTAGAAGTCCCAAATTTAATCACCTGCAAATTAATAAGAAAAAGAAGTATAAATTAGTCGAGAGTAGAAAACCAATTACAAGAAAAATGAGTTTTAATTACCAACCTGATCTAGTAATTCGATTTGTTCGAGAGTATTACCACCCAGATCTAGTATTCAATATTTTCGAGAGGGATAGAGTGTTAGGGGGGGGGGGAGAGAGAGAGAATACATGAGGAGTAGAGTAGTGTAGAAATTAGAAAAGTAAGGATTTTTGAGGGAAAGTAGTTTGTGAATTATTGCCTTAGAGGGGGAAATAGTCGGCCCAAAAATTTGGAAATAGTCCGCCCAAAAGTTTCAATTCGTAACATGTGCTGCATTTGTGCTTTGTAGGTGTTTGTGTTGTGCTTTGTTCTGACTGTTTAAATCTCATAACAAATAAATTAATTTTTCTGAATTTTTTGGAAATTCACTACAGTATATAGATCTTCACATCTATACGGTTGGATAGTCGAGATTTTTTTTAAAGAAATTGAAACATCAATGCGGGATGAAACATTAGTTAGAAGTACTAGTAAAACCACAAGTTGACAATTAAATCCTCAAATCAAATTAAAAAAAATCCTAAATTTTTGTAATATCATTAAAATAAATAGATCTTGATATCCATACGGTTCAATCGTCGATAAATATTTTTAAAAAAATTGAAATATTTTGTTACAAACCGTTGTATGATATTTCGGTAAAATAAACATTAATTGCCAAAATCTTTGTCGGGTTCGGTTTTTTTCTCCCCTATTTCGATTTCAACTTCCCCCTCGCCGAAATTTCGATTTCAACCCCCCCCCCCCCATTTCAATTTCAACTTTTTTCCCTCCAAATTTTGATTTCAGACAACAGTACAAAAACCAATGTGTAAAGGACTTCAGACAATGTTTTCTAAAACCGTTGTTAAAATCAGACAATAGTATCTAACTACCGTTGTGTGAATTATATTAAATCGATTGAAAGAAAAAACACTTGTCTAAGTTTAACAACTGTTTAAGAACATCTTGTCTGCGTACTCTTCAGACAATGGTTGATAGAAACCATTGTGTAAATGATATATGTTAGACAACACTACATTGAGAAAGCCTTGTCTAATTCGATCTAAATAGGAATAATAGACAATGGGTTTTGAAACCATTGTAAAGTATGTGGGATAGACAATACTATATTTTTGCTGAATTTTAAACTGTTGTCTAAAAATTTCAGGCAACACTTTTTCGTCTGAGCGTTGTAGGATAAGTGTTGTCTGATTCAGTTTTTCTTGTAGTGAGATATAGTATCCAAGTTTGAACCGCTCCCAACTATCTTCATTGTCTTTTCATAACACGCTCCAAATTTCTGAGCACCATCGTTTATTCGGCTCCACCTTTTTTTCATAGCCACAACTCCTCTCTTGATAACACCAAGATTATTTTCTTCACAATATTGACGAATTCGTTCCCAAAATGCTTCAGCTTTTTGATCAGTACCGACCAATGGATCAATTGACACATTCAACCATGCAATTACTAAGAGTTTATCTTCAACCCATTTTCACTAACCAGTAATTTCTCGAACATCTTCAGTTTTCTCGTTATCATCATTTAAATCAATAAAATTTGGGTTACTAAAGACCGGAATTTGCGAACGGGGAGAATTTTGACTATTGATGGGTGTTTGTTGGGTTTCAAATTGTGAATTTGAAAATGGAGGAAATGGAAATTGGTATGGAGAATTTTGAGAATGTGAAAATTGATATTGAGAATTTGGATTTTGAGAATTAAAATTATAATTTTGTGGGTTTGGAAAATAGGAATGTGGATACGGGTATGGAAATTGTGGGTTTGAATTTTGAGAATTTGAAGGTGAAGGATTATTTGGATTCATCTTTTTGATAAAAATAAGAAAATCTAAATTTTTTGAAAAAAGTAAAGATTATGAAAAAATAGGATAGGAGGATTGTGTATTTATAGAAAAAAATATGATCATTAAGTTTACATTATAAAAATATAAGTTATATTACCGCTCTGTTAAATTAAAAAATAATTATCAATATGGTCAAGTCTCAAGTGACTGGCATCGGGACTGCCCAGTTTTCTCTCTATCCGTACAATGTAAAAAAAATACATATTCTCCTGTTCAGGTCCTTTTCACGTGGATCAAAGCATAAAATAGCTAGCATTGTAGTTGCTCTTAAAGTAGGTTTCTGTTTTGAATTTCAATCTTGCACGTATGTAGGGTTAAGTAGAGGTGTCTTGTCCTTATATTTCATGTCAGGTATTATTAAGTCAAGGAAATTCTGAAATGAATAAGTTTTGTCTATCATCCTTTTTGGAAGTCACTGAAACTTTAGCATGTGATTGAAGGTAATGTGGCCGTTCTGTTTAGAAATATGTTTCCAGTGGTATTTTTATATTTCGTAAATTTAACGATACCCTTGGCCGATTTTATCTTCAAAGTGATCACTCACTGGTGGTTTCACTAAATTTTAACGATTTGCCTATGCTCGGAGTTGCTTGGACCTTTAAATTTGGAACAACTGGTTTCTAAAGGTGTTTTTGTGGAAAAACCCCTTTTGCCTCTCACCGCCGAACTTTTGGCTATTAAAGAGGGAATTATCCCACTTAGATAAGGGAATCATAATTTGGTAGCATTTCATTTTAAAGACATTATTCAATATTGATCCAGTTTGACAATTAGCCGTTAGTTAATTGAGTTAGCTGTTTTGACTAACGGATTAGGTTAGCTGTTTTGACCTGCGGATTCAATTAACTGTTTTATATAAAATTGTTTGGTAATTAGCACGGATTAGGTTAGCTATTTTGACTAGCGGATTCAATTAACTATTTTATATTTCCAAACACGGGCCGAGCATGAGTCGACATTAAAATATTAGTATTAATAAATTATTAATAAATATTATTTAAAAATGTATTTATCGAGAATTGAATGATAAAAATATATAATAAATAAATAACTATTTAATTATGTAGTTATAGACAATCGAACTATGCATAAAGCTAAAGAAATTAAAGTAAATAAATAAATCTTGTATGATTACGTAGCTGCAAAGAATCTAACGCTCGATGAAGCTATTGAATTTAAAGTAAGTAAATAAATCTTGTATAATTACGTAGTTGTAAGAAATTGAACTCTGGAGTAGTTGCGAGGAATCGAACCCGGGTTAAGTTTGGTACTTTGGTATTTTAGTACCGCGCGCCATTTTCACATTGTTTTGCTTATTAATAAAGAGTATAGATTGTTTGGTAATTAGCCGTTTGTATATCAACTAGACACATCACAACCATTTAATTGAAAAAGCTCCTCAAATTAACTTTTTGAAAATTAGTTTTTTGAGTCCAAAAAACTATTTCAATCCGCTAACTACCAAACACTAATATTAGAGGTTTTAAATGGTCAAATTTCTAATTTGACTCCAACCTCCAAATTTTTCTCAAATCTCTAACTTTCAAACATGAGACAAACTAGATTTTACCTTCTCAAAATAGTAGTAAAATGTACTGAGAGTCCGAGACTGAGAGAAATACTAGTCTATCTACATCAGCTTGGTGCTGGCCTGTAAATATGTTTTAGCCCATGTACAGAACCAACAAGTGACAATCCCATTTTTATATATATCACTATTGCCTCAAGACGCCTAAAATGAGTTCATCATGGGATAACTTTATCCTTCCAGGGCGCGGTTTGAGAATAACATTTAAAATGAGTTGAACAGTGGATTATTTCAGCAACCGGAAGCACTGTTTAAGACTAACATATATTGCCTCCACAACTCAAATGAATTCAAAAGTGGATCACTCTAGCCATCCGGTCATCTGTCTAGTACTTCTGAAGAGAGAGTGCTTCTTCATGAAGGTCACAAGGAGCACACACTAGCATTGATGCAGAGGGAAGCCTCTTTCGAGTGTGATGCTTGTGGAGTGAAAGACCAAGACTCTTCCTATTTATAAGTTCATCTTCTTATAGACTCCTGCAAATATAAAGGTAAAGCTACTTGCTCAGTTGCTCTTGATGATTACAACTTGTATATTTTGCACACTCTTCGGAGAGACACATGCATGCTCTGTTTCCTATGCTCCGAGTTGCATGGACCTTAGAATCTGGAACAACTGGTTCGTTTTACTTCATCCTTTTTAATGTGCAGATAGATGGAAATGAATTGCAGGCTAGGGACTTGAAGTTGGCTGATTTCACCGTTTCAAATTGCGAAATTTGTATTTGCACAGCACATCCTGTGTCTATAATGACTGCATACTTTGCTGAATGTTTTAGACTGGTAATGTATGGTGTTGGTTTCGATAACATGTTTTGATGCCAAGTCTGTATACATAGTGCTGTTCAATTTGTAACAAGGTTTCCTATCTAATTTTTTTTTAACTATCTTGCTAATAGCTGGCTAATACAAGGTAAAGCCGCTTGCTCTTCTATATTTTTGCTAACTAAGCAACTTTGCTCTTGATGATCATGGTTCCTACTTGTTCTTGCGAAGCTAGTTAATAGCTGTTGTTGGATATCTATGATTCAAATTTAAAATAAAAATTAGTTATGTTTTAATTTTTAATAAATTCTGATATTTTGGAAATAGTTGAAGATTTTAGTGGAGATTTAGGTGATTGTTTAGTGATAATTAAGATTATCTGTTTAAAACACGTGCAACCTATATAAGACTTACGGATGTAGAGTTAAGATCTATGGATACCACCTGGAGAGCACATATGTTCTGCAATCTAAATTTGGTAAAATAGATCCTATTTTGAAATTTGCAAAATGTACTGTTTTGCAAAGTATATTCTATGAAAATCACTATTTCATTGAAAATCTTGAAAATCATGTAAGTTCTGCAAACTAAACATTAATGTCCTGTAAACCGAACATGTTTAGCAAAACAATATGTTTTGCTATGTTTTACTTGCAAAACATATAATTTTAAAGATTTTAATTGAATATAATTATTTTCATAGAATATAATTTATAAAATACTAGCTTATAACCCGTGCCAAGCACGGGCCGAGCATGAGTCGACATTAAAATATTAGTATTAATAAATATTATTTAAAAATGTAGTTCTCGAGAATTGAATGATAAAAATATATAATAAATAAATAACTATTTAATTATGTAGTTATAGACAATCGAACTGTGCATAAAGCTAAAGAAATTAAAGTAAATAAATAAATCTTGTATGATTACGTAATTACAAAGAATCTAACGCTCGATGAAACTATTGAATTTAAAGTAAATAAATAAATCTTGTATAATTACATAGTTGGAAAGAATCGAACCCCGAAGCTAAAGAAATTAAAGTAAATAAATAAGTTGCAAAGAATCTAACGCTCGATGAAACTATTGAATTTAAAGTAAATAAATAAATCTTGTATAATTACGTAGTTGTAAGGAATCGAACCTGGATGAAGCTAAAGAATTTAAAGTAAATAAATCTTGTATAATTATGTAGTTGCGAGGAATCGAACCTGGGTTAAGTGATAACCAAATTTGGTACTTTGTTACTTTGGTACCCAAATTTGGTACTTTGGATTACGTAGTTGTAAGGAATCGAACCGTGGATGAAACTAAAGAATTTAAAATAAATAAATCTTGTATAATTACGTAGTCGCGAGGAATCGAACCCGGGTTAAGTGATAACCAAATTTGGTACTTTGGTAACCAAATTTGATACTTTGGTACTTTAGTACCGCGCCATTTTCACATTGTTTTGCTTATTAATAAAGAGTATAGATTATATTTTGCTAAATTTAAATTGCAAAACATAAGTGATCTCCAGGTCTCCATTGAACTTAACTCTACGGATGTAATCTATTTTATGAAAATTATATTAATAAACACTTTTGTTTTATTATTTTTTAAATACTTTTTGAAGAAGCACCAAAATTGTCACGACGATGAGAAAGAAAATATGGCACAAGTGGATATGTGCATGATGACCCAATTGCATACATTGGTCCTGCAAACAACTTGCTCTTTCGATTGTTGTCGGCTGCATAAATATGTGGTGGAATGTTGTTCATAGTGTTGCTGCATAAATACATAGTTTCATACTAATATAATCCAATTAAAACAAATGTACAAAGAATAAATCAAAGTTATGGAGCTATACAACAATCTAGCCAGCTTTTTGGAGTTGTCAAATTCAAGATGAGCTAACTAATTGAAAAGTAAACCAATGGTTACGATGAGCATCCCCAGAAACAAGGCAAAAAATCTTCGGAAAGGAGTGGTGTAAGAAGATTGATCTTGTGGGTTGAAGCCTTTTGCAAGGATATGATAAATGGAGATATGGAGGAATACTCCACAAGCCACAGCCTGTGTTAGAACATACACCCAATCAGAAGCCCCATTTTGAGCTGTTTTCTGGATGAGAAGTGATACTATTATTCCAATGGGGGTCGAAATTGCGAAAGCAAACGAGTATGCAATGTTGGTCAATATTGGCCTTTTTGGTTGCATTCTGAGCACAACAATCCCCAGTGAAAGTGCCAAGACAACCTTGTGAATGCAAATTGTCCACAAGTATCTCCACGCATACCTATCGTATTCTGTTAAATCATGCAAATGAGTTAGACAAGGATTATTCATGGAGAAATGGAGGCATAAAACAAACTAATTTGAGGCTTAAAACTTTGTAGCAGTGACCGCGATTTCTATTACGACATATAGCTGGTTGGTAGCCTTGCATGATAAAATGGTTTGTAGTGGAACATGATCATATATCTAAATCTTTGTCTAGGTGTATTTGAGAGCCATGTTTAATTTATTACCTGCTAATCCAATGGTGATTCCTTCAAAAGCCGAATGCAAGGAGAGTCCTAAAATGATGAGAATCGACACTTCCACAGCAGCTTTGCTTACGAATCTTGAACTGCTGCTATTGTTATCGCTCACAGACTCTCCTTCTTTGATCCCTTCTTCCACTCGAACAAGAGCCTGTGCTTCTCCATCCTTGTTCTTCACCTTGAATAATATCGACTCGACAAATAATACGATAACATATCCGATCAGTACAAACAAGAAAGAAATAAAAGAGGAACCCTCTGTATAATCACCAGACACATTGGATGAGTCTTCCAAGAAATGCATTGATATTGCAAGAAACACACCACCAGCAAATGCGTTCCCAAGAACTAGAAAATTGGATTTTGACCTGAAAAGTAATGGAATTAATCCACACACAAAAGTGACCAAGAATATGATCACCAAACACCAGATTTTTACGATAATTAGGCTCCGTTCGCTTAAATCTACATCGAGGCCTTCGTTTTCGTAGTGAGCCTTGATCATGGAGAATTGATACAAGAAACATATTACAGCTGCAAGAAGAGAAGTTGATGACTTGAGTGAAGCCATATTTGATATGCCAAGTATCTCGAAAATTTGCTTCGAACTTCTGCTTGTTGTTGTAAATATTTGTAAGAACTTAAAGAGTGGGAAATGTGATGATATTATGAAATCTTCTTTACTAGCTAGAGCTTATATACAAGTTTGGTTGTGGATATGATTTTGGATTCATTTATAAAAAAGGTAAAATTAGTATACGAAACGCGTACATACAATTCGCTTATTGTCTAACAATGTTGACCTTGATTTTATGAAGATGAGAATATGGGACAAGTTGATGCCCACACGCATTCGGGCTTACTCAGCAAATACCATTGACCACAAATCCTTTAATGATATAACATGCCATTATAACTTAATAATCACTTGTTAAAATTATCTATTTGCAGAAAATTATTATTAATAGATTTAACATTAGAAATTAATATGGGGGCCACATCGATAAATCCTGGAAAGATTTTTTAATTTTAAGATTTTTTCTTAATACACGACACCTTCAACAAATTTTACATCAGTGTGAAAATTTTCCATTATAACCAATTCTCTGGAGCACCTTCTTTGACGATAAGTGAAACTATTATTCCAATAGGGGTCGAAATTGCGAAAGCAAACGAGTATGCATTATGCAATGCTTGTCAATACTGGCCATTTTGGTTGCATTCTGAGCACAACAATACCCAATGACATTTTTGCAAAAATTAACATTATAAATTATTAACATTATAAATTATTAAATTGCTCTAAGGCGATCTATAGTAAACGTATAATATATTATTTAAAATTATAAAATCCATGATCAACTTTATAGGATTTAGTGCTTAAAAAACTTTATTTAGAAATTATAACTTATTTGTAAATTATATCAAACTATACATTTTTTTTTAAAATTGTACATAGAATATCATGAATTTGATAGTTTATTTTTATTTTTAGTTAAAATTTGTAAAAATTTATACAAATTATTTTTATTCTGTGTAATTTTTTAATTTTTTAAAATTAAAATAAATTATAATTTCTAAATAAATTTTTTTGCAGCACATAAAATGTATAAAGTTGATCATGATTTTTAAATTTTTTAATAATATTAATTTTAATAATAGTATAAAGTTGATCATGATATAATAAATTTTATAATGTTATTTTTTTATCCCTAATTATAATTAAAATATAGCCTCTTATAATTATTTATAGTTATTATTTGTAATTTTCTAATTACAAATTTTTACATATAACTTAATTTTCTAATTATTTATACTTAATATTTATAATTTTATTTTTTATACATAACTTATATATATATTTTTAAAATTAAAAAAAAAATAACTACAATTTAATTAATTTCATGTTAATAAAAATTTTAAAACTTTTATACCACATATTGACATCTTGATTTTTTTCCTTATTTTGACAGGTGTATATTTAATTAATAGTTTTACTTGTAAATAATTTAGTCTCAAATTAAAAATATTAAAAATTAAAATTTATTATTATTTAATTTATAAAAATAACTCTTTATATTTTCACCTAATCAATAAATTATAATTATTAACAAATTAGAGTTTAGTCTTGTCAAATAGTAGGGAATAAAAAAATAAAAGAAAATTATTTGTTTTTTCGAAATTTCAAAATGATTATTAATGAACTATTTTAGTTAATTTTTAGAAATAAAACACGGGTCGCCATCTCATGTGACGCTCTGTACTATTTTTGCATGTATGTAATTTGCTATACAGAAAAGTTCAGCTATACCAGCAAACTGAAACTAAGACAACCTTGTGAATGCAAATTGTCCACAAATATCTCCACGCATATCTATAGCGTTTTGAATCATTAAAACGAGTCAGACAAGGATAATCATGTGTAGAGGTGGCCAAATGGGCGGGTTTATTCAGCTCGTTCAGCCCGGCACGGTACTTTATTCGGATATTATTCGACCCGATTGAACCGCGAATAATTCGACCCAACCCGCGACTTAGTTAGTGCCGGTTACGAGTTCAATTTCTAAAACCCGTGAATCGGCCCGGCCCGCCCGATTCAAAACCCGATAACGAACCGGACGAACCCGCACAGACCGCACGAGCCGCACAGCCCGCACAGCCCGCGAATAACATATAGAACTATGTATCAAGTCAACTCAAGTTGGCCATTATGAGGTAACAGTATTTATCCACTCCCAAGTTGGCCAACGGCTACACCCTACACTCTCCTGTACTCTAGTCTCTGTCCACTCAGTTCCTGGTTTTGTACATCTAGTTTGGTCTGTTCCTGGAATGTTTTAAAAAAAATACATATACTTTTTTTCTTCTATATTTTTTGATTTGCACTTTAGAAATTTATTTAATTTGTATTGTAATTTTATATGTTTATGCGGTTTGTTCCGTTTTTTTAGAGAGGAGTCCTCTCAAATAATTTGTAAAAAGATTTTTGAAATTAATAAAATTTATATGAGGTACCGTCCTCTTTTATCACAAATTAACAAAGCAAGATATTCTTCTATTTTTTTAGATTTATTAACTCGAATTAAAAATTAATAAATAAATTATAAAATTAAAAATAATATGTAATATGTGATTAAATGTAACTTGCATAAATATAAATTATTTGTTAACTTTCGGCCACGAGTAAAGTGCAGGCTTGCATGCATGACACGTGTTGGTTGCAGCCTGAGTGCCTGGCTGACGCCTGACAGAGACAGAGTGACACGACACCAAGTTGCATGATTTTAAAGTTTAAACAGTCAACTCAACTACTCAAGTTGCAAATTGCAATTTTCATATCAAGTTGCAAGTTTAAACAGCCTGAGTGCGGGCTTATTCGCTTATTCGCCCAGTTCAAATCCGGACCGCCCGTCCAACCCGTTAATTCGGCGTGCCGGTTCTGGGTCTAAATTTTTCGATTCAACCCGGCTCGTATCCGGCCCGCATATACATAGTGCCGGTTCCGTGCTCGCCGGAGCCGAGCCCGAACCGTGAAAAGCCCGGCCCGGCTCGCACGGACCGCCCACATGGCCAGCTCTAATCATGTGCTTATTGACATGTAATTTTTTTTTCCGCCAACTTTGTAGCAGTGTGACTTTGGGGGCTGAATCAAGAGAGGCTAACCTAGGCTTAAGCCCTGATTAACATACAAATTTTAGTAGTTTTTTTCCTATAAAATCATGTTTTTAGTGAATGTTGAGATACAAGATACTGATACTCCATCTCCATCTATTGCTGATTCTACACGTCATCATTCCAAGTCATCAAAGTTAGTTACGGATTCTGTTACATAACAGCTAGCAGTAGATGTATATATGTACATTGTAGATTAGTTAGTTAGTAGTCTTCTTCTTTAATCTTTGATGCTCTCTGTAGCAAACATCTTGTATCTTCATTTTAGTAAATAGCTTATTGTTTCTGTTCTTTAATGGCGTCAAGCTGTAGTTTTAACATGGTATCAGAGCCGTTGGTGATCTAATTCGTTTCTGCATCATCGTCTTCAACACATTATCGTCTTCAAGCGCGTGAGTTCTTAACAACTGCAAAAATCTCTCTATTCCTAATTCATCTTTGCAGCTATAATGTTCACATCTATCGAATATGATCATGAGTTGATAATTGTTAGTTTGTGATCATCTCTTTTCTTTTATTTCTTTGTTTCAATTCAAGAAAATCACAAACGAATCTGTTTCAATTCAAGAAAATCAAAAACGAATCTGTTTCTTTGTTTTGTTCAAATCACAATTCAATCTTCCTTTCTTCGTTGTAATGGAGTTGACATAAGACCCAAACAGTGTGTATTATCTTCATCCTTCGGATAATACTGGTATGAAGTTAGTTACTACTCCTTTTAATGACACATGTTATGGAAACTGGAAACGTTATATGGTGATAGGATTAACAGCTAAAAACAAGATGAGTTTCATTGATGGAACACTTTCAAAACCAGAGATTACTGCTGATGCTTACAAGTCCTGGTGTAGATGTAACAGTATGATAATAGGATGGATCATTACTGCTTTGGATCCACAAATTGCTGCGAGTATTCTTTATGTTGATGCTGCTAGAGACATCTGGTTGGATCTTGAAGAACGTTTTGGACAGGTTTCTTCAGCACAACTTTATGCACTGGAACATGAAGTTTCACAGATTTCTCAAGATAATGTTGTTTTTTCAGACTATTATACTCATTTGAAGAAACTTTGGGATGAAATTGATAATTTGAAACTGAAAGTCATATGTTTACCCTATTTGTAAACATCGAGGATTCAACTCAACTTAAACAAGAATGTAATAGTAAATAGTATATACATACTGTCACAGGGATCTCAAATGCTCAACAGTCAGAAGAAAGAAGACAAAGACAATCTATAGTTTTGATGTTTTACTACATTGAAGAAGTTCATTGTTTGATCAAGCGTCAATGGAGTAGTCAAGACAGTGGATTCTATTTATAGTGACAAGAGATTCCTATAGTGACAGAATACAGATTAGAAAGGTTTGAAAAAGGGTGAAGAAAAGGAAGACATGAACCACAGTTTTAAAGTCAAATATGAAGAACAACCATTGGAGTTAGTCGTTCATGAACCAGACCGTGCATCGAACGTCAACAGTCAAGTCAGTGGTACTTCTTTATTACATACAGTGGTTCGAGGAAAGAATTTGCGCTATCAATAGATTTATATTAATTCTTATTTAATTAACATATTATGTAATTTATTTAATTAATAAATTAATTCATTCTGAATTAATTTATTTATTAAATTAATTATCATGTTAATTAACGTTGAATTAATGTATTAATCTAAGTTGATTTAATTAAGTAATTAATGAATTAATCATTATTTGTTTAAATGATTAATTGATTAAGTAATTAATTAAATTAAAACTAAAGAGAATGGGTTATGAATTTGCTGGGCTACATGTTTAAATTTGGTGGGCTGAATCCAAAAGAAATGTATTGGGCTGGTTGAAATTGGATTGGGCTCAAGGCCCAACAGATGTGTAATAAATTGACAAAGCTGGGTACCTAGTTGCACTTTTGTGTGTGAACACAAAATTTCCGAACAGGTTTACTAATGGAAAATGAATTGAAAAAAGAAGAATGGTCTGTGCACGTGAAGAGCTGTCGGCAGAATTGATTTCCACGCCACTCGCCTGTCAGCGCGTGTAACTCACGCGCCTGAGAAATGGACAGGAACAGCCCGCGCCTACAGCACACAGCCTCTTCCTGCAAGTGGTTTTCGTCTGCAGCACTAATTCAATTTATTCAGTTAATAATTTTAATACCCTGATGAACATAAGATCTTCACACTTCTTCTTCAACAGAGACGGAGAGAAGAAAAAGAGAGATCAAGAGAAAATAGTTCTGTGCTTCAAATTAAATTCCTGTAAATTATTTCTGAGCTGTATCATTAAATCTAAACCGATAGAAATAGTTTACTTGCAATCTTGGAACTATCTAGCGAGTTTTTACTCCTAGTTTTTATCTCTCGAATTGCTTTTAGCATTCGATCTTTTTATTACAAATATAGAAAAGTTCATGTCGAATTTTCTATAGAATTTGTAATAATTAGTTTGGTCATCAAACCTTGTAATCTGTACCCGTGTATTTAGACACACCCATCCAAGTTTAATATAATTTTATATTTAACTTGAAATATTGGCTTCGTTTATTCCGCATCAATTTGTTCTTGATTTAATATTTTAAGAAAAGAGCAAATTCGATTAAACGACATAGTTTGTATTCAACCCCCCCTTCTACAAACTTAATTGGACCTAACAATTGGTATCCGAGCCTTTTGATTGACGCACAAATCAAGATCCTTATTTTTGTGGTCCTCCAATTGGTTTTCGAGTTTGTTGACCCATACACAAATTAAATCCGGTATTAGACCAAAAAGTCAACTCCTCTATTTTCGAATTCTTTAACCTTCAAAATTTTTCAATTTATGATATTTTTGATTTTTAAACAATATGAGTTTATTTTCAAAGTTTAATTAACTTGAATTTATTCTTAAATTGTTTAACCCTCAAAAATTTTCATTTCTTGATATTTTCGATTGTTAAATAATCTTAACTTATTTTCGAATTTTTTTAATTCTTGAAATGATTAATTCTTGGAAATTTTGATTTTTAAACAACTTGAGTTAATTTTCAAATTGTTTAATTTTCAAAATTTTTAATTCTTGATACTTTCGAATTTTAATCAACTTGAATTTATTTTCGGATTCTTTAACTCTCAAAATTGTCATTTCTTGATATTTTTTTATTCTTAATTAATTTGACTCTAATTTCAAATTTTAATTAATTTGAACTTACATTCAAATTTTTTATTTCTCAAAAATTTTCAAGTCCTTGAAGTTTTTGAATTTTAAATATTTTGAATTTATTCTAAGCCAATGGTTCTTAGAAGATTGTTAGTTGAAGATTCCTCCGGACGTCAAAGATGATTTTGAATCTTTTGAAGAAAATGCATTATTTCAATGGAATTAATTTCTACCTGCTGAAGATAACTTTGTTAAGTTTTTGTAAGTCATATCCCATGTGACTTATTGGTTTTTCAGAAGCAGGAATGAAAGAGGTTTTAGTGGATGGAATTTTTCTTGAAGATTTTAGTCAACTCTAGTGATTCAATGATATACAAACACTTAATGGTTTGTACAAAAGCAATATCTAATCATGGAATCAATAGAGATTTTAGAAGAATGGAATCAAGGAGGTTTGAGAATGGACTAGACTGCAAACATCTCAGTCAGGAATTATTGATGGAACCTCAGAACAGACAGGGAGAGTTACTAATTCAGAAGGAGTATAATGTTACATCCAGGGAACAGGCCTATCTACTCCGAAACGGAAACTCTTCAGGATAAAGTTCAACTCAAGAGGTGGTTACAAGACTGAGATGGTGGAAAGAAACAAGACTTGATAGTTATAGCTATGGAAAGCTATATGTAATAAATAACTATCAAGGTGTGCAACACAGTACAGATGACTGACAGACAAGGATGAATAGGGATTCATTAATTGAGATGAAACAGAAGCATCAGTGCAGAACTTATATTGCTAAAAGAAAGAGTTGGGATGGATCAGATGATGATGAGAAGAACTTAATGAATATCTTGCTTTCATAGCAATCTCTGAAGATGATTCACCTCACATGTCTCAGGTATCAATTCTTCGAACTATTGTAATATGTAATTCTCAGAAATTCAAAGCATGTTAAGATCTTAGTTTTTAATTGTTATATCTTTGGTTAGAAGATCTTAATATGTGTATGAATATTTGTTGAATTTAATTAATTGCAGCAGTGAGTTAGAGCTGTTTCTTAGACAATATCTTTTAAGTCTTAATTGTTATATGTTAAGCATCTAAGACTTCTGCTTAAGCTAGTTTCAGGATCCCCAGTAAAACAGATTTGCTTATTCATTCTGAATTGTTTGTTAAGGTTTAAAAAGTTTAAAAGATGGATTGATTACTTAGGTATTACAGACTATTAGCTGGTTTATAACAACATACTTGGACTGGATAGAATTAGTGATTACTTATTAATTTTTCTATTCCAACTGGTTTTAGAAAATTCTTGCATATAGGTTAAATGGATTTTCTAAATAGCATTACATGTCATAGTTTGCACGTTTTAAATGTGTGATGGTTTAATTGCTATATGAATGCTATGTTTGTTGTTACCACTAATGCATACATGTCATAGTTTGCATGTTTTAAATGTGCGATGGTTTAAATGCTGTATGTATGCCATGTCTGTAGATTACTCTATAAATAGAGAAATCTCTAATCCATCTGGACCCAAGTAAATTTGGGTACCAAGAACTTTTTATCCATTTGTGAATGTAGGGCTTAACAGGTTAATCGATTATGCATTGTCAATGATTTATTCAAAGCATATCATCGAAGAAAGAACTCTACTATCAAATGTGATTGTGAAGACAGACCAAGTGGTTATCCCTTGGAGACAACATCAAGGGTATGACCCAGGGTCATGGCTATTCAATAGCTAGGAATGTTGTCAGTAATAAAGCATCTTTAGAAGATGAAGAGCCTACTATTCGAGGAGTAAGGAAAGATAACTTATTTGTAGTTGACATGGAATCTCAGTCAAAGGTGAAGTCAACAAGGTCTAATCTAAAGCTTCATCAGACAAGAGTTCAGCTATGACATAAGGAGCTCTCTCACCTGAATGTCAAATCAAGAGATTCTTTCCTGGAAATCGAATCAGTAAAGGAGACTGCCTCATCTGGAATTAAAGCAAAATGAAATTATGAGGCATGTCATAAAGGGAAGTCAAAGAAACATCACACAGAAGTTCAACATCAAATAAAAATATACTTTAGTGGTGATGACTGATGGCTTCTCTCAACAAACAAGTTGTTGTTCAGACAATCTGAAGACAAGACACCACTTATGGTGATTGATCACATCTAGAAGATTTGCAGGAAGCAGACTGACTATGACAACTTGGAGACAGATTACAGGACCTATCGATTAGTGTTCTGGATGATTTCTGCACCTTCAAGAGTATTAATGATGAAGGAGTCAATAGTTTGCTACTAGCATGATCGAACCCTGATCAGTGAGAAATATAGGAAGACCCCACAAGTATGAAGGAAATTGTTTTGCAATGATAAATGAAAGTGAGCATCCTAGCAATCAGCTAATGCTCAAGAGGATAATTTCCTTAGTTACTCAATGGAGTCTACAGCCTACAGGGTGATTGTTATTAATCAACAGAAGGTGATTGAAAGTCTTAGTGATGTTCAACAACTTCTTGCTCCCAGCTGTCAATGGTGATGGTGATTCAGATCCAAGCAATGTCAAACATAGAGAATCTTCATGTATACCCATCAACAGCTTAGGGGGAGCAAAAGAATGATCAACTAGTCAACTCAACACCACATTTAAAATCATAGGACACTATGAGAACATGTCTGCCAAGACAAAGAATGTTGACTCAATTAATTCTTTGTCCTAGTTCTTAGTGTTCCTAATGGTGGAAGTAAAAGACTAGCAGAGCTTCAAGCACCAATGATTATTTCTTTAGTTTTCTTTCAGAAGAAACTAAGAAAGCTTCAAAGGCTCTGAAAGATCCAGATTGAGTGATTGCAATGCAAGATGATCTCAATCAGTACAAAAGGCAGATTGAAGGGAAGCTGGTATCCAGACCAAACAACAAGGCTGTAATTGGTACAAGGATAACCAGAAGTCAAACTGGATGTCAAGGCATTGTTATGAGGGACAAAGCCAAACTGGATGCAAGGTCACTAGCTGATAAGACAGTATATCTGACAAGATGCACCAGTGACAAGACTTGAGGATATCAGGCACCTGCTACACATTCAAGATTATGATGGACATCTGGACCTTCTGAATCTGGATGCTAAAGGAATGTGAACAAGTGCACTCCTGGTTGTGAGATAATGAAGATCTCTACAGGTTAGTATGAACTGGTATCATCACTCAAGCAATCATGGAAGACATGGTATGACACCCTAACTATAATTTAACATTTGGTATCAATCTTTAACAATTGATATCATTTAGCAATTGGTGTTATATTTACATAACTCTCTACATCATAAGGCACAAATACAATGATATATATGTGCAATGATATCTTGATTATATTATATGTTGGTCTACTAACTATAAATTGGTATAAGATTTTTGCTGTTTTGATGTTGGTAAAGTTGCAATTCTTTTGAATTACTTCTTGTAAGGCAAAAGAATTATGGCAATTAAAGTAAGTCTACAATCTTTTGTTTTTGATAAGATTCTAGACCTGCCAAGACTCCCTGTCAATATCAGCCACTAGAGCTTGCTTGGTACCTACCTTTTATTTGGACTTTACAAGCTTTAGGGGAATCAATAAAAACTCATTATCTTATTCAATTGCTAATAGATCACTTACACACATATTATATTCTCAATATGCAAATGTGCAAGGCCCCAAGTGGATCCTAGAGAATCTATTCTTGTAGTTATTACACTTGATTTTCAGATGTCTTAAGTTGGACCCAAATCTGCGGAGATGGTACCCTAGAGACATCAGTTCTGACATGTTTTGCTGCATAGAGACAGATCAAATGAGTTGTACGAAAGTAGGAGAACACAAGGAATCAAATTCATCTCCAACAACTCTGTGGAACACTGAAGGCCAAGCATCTTGCATAAGGTATTTATTCTTTCGAGAGCTTGTCTTGCATGCTAAGAATGTGTTTCTTACATAGTTCACAAGTTGTCAATTGTCCGTATTGAAAGGACTTGTGAGCTCATGATTGCAAGTACCACTTTGTCCATATCTCAAGGACTTTTGAAGTTTATTTACAAGTATTCAATTGTCAGTATTGAAAGGACTTGTAAGTAATATTTAAATGATTTCATAAGTACTCAATTGTCCGTATTGTAAGGACTTGTGAATTCATTTACATCCAGACCTCTAATTATCTATTGAATGATTGCCATGTGTATAAATGAATATATTTCATTGGTGATTATTTAAGGATAATTTAAATACTTAAATGCTAAAATCTAACTCATAGAGATTTAGTATTTATTTATTTATTTGTTATTTATTTTGATTTATATGGGTTATGGAACTTGAAGCAATTCAATATAAGTATTTGCTCTGTACCTCATATTTATTAAAATAAATATACATCATAACTAATTTGGACCTATCTGTCTTGGTCTTCAATTGGTTGTGAGATGTTAATTCTAGTGAATTTATCAATGCTCCATTTTCAAAAATTCACTATAATTAATATCATGGTTCTAACAATTGGTTGTATTGAAGTTTTGACCTATATCAGTTAATGATATTTAGTTAAAATTCTATTTACTAACTAATTGTGAGATGTATTGGTATGAGTGAAATTACTTAGAACTCCTCTAAGTAATTTATGTTGTATCTTTTGAAATTCACTCATACTACTATACATAGTGTGAAAATTCTCTGAGTAGAACTATGGATATTGTAATATCTAAAGAGACCATAGTTCATTTACTTGGAATAATTTTTATGCTTATTTGCAACTTCTGATCACCTTGATAATAATGTTGTTTACTATGAATCAAGGTGTATTGGACTTAGAATATCATTTCTAAGATTGCAGACAAGACAAGTTTGGTAATTTAATCTTATCTATAGAACCAAGGTTGTCTACCAAAAAAAAAAACAGTTGTTAGGAGTTAACAATTGTTATTATCGAGGAGTTGCCTTATTCTGGCAATGACTCGGAAGGAGTAAATAAAGGATCTACTAGTCAAACACAACATCACAATGAAGAACAAGGCGATTCATCAAGATCTAACCTTCTCAGACAGTCTGTTTAGAATAGTGCTGATCATTGGTGATCCAGATGTTGGAGTAAGAACTAGAAGGGCTTCTCAGAATCAAGGTATAGAATCTAAGGCATCTGAGGAAGCACTTGCTGATCCTGAACAACAAGAAGCATGGAAGCTGGTGCCCAGGTCTAAGCACCAAGTAAATGGTATGACATTCTTTCCAAATTCTTACTTGTTATCTTTCTAAAAGGATTGTCATAGTCATTCTCTTGTTATACTCCATGTTTCTGTATTTTAGAATAATAAATTTTCTCTAAAAATATTTTTCTCTAATTCTCAAGTTAGAATTTTTGAGGAAACTATTTTTGTTAAAAATTTCATTATTTTAAAGTAATTCCAGTGTTTATGATATTTTATTAAATCATATTTTCTCTCTAAATAATTTTCTAGTAGAAAGTTATTTTGTTAGAAAATATATGGATTTACTAACTTATTATAAATATTCTTGTATATATATTTAATATGTTTTTGTACAGGTATTGTAATTTTCGAATGTTATTTTAGTTTAATATGTTTTGTAGTGTTTGTCTTTTATTTTTGTCTTATGTCTGTTTATAAGTCAACCTATGTAAATTATTAATATATTTATAGTTCTTATTTTGTTCAAGTTATTATGCATATTTTTCTTATTTTTATATATATAGTATTTTGTTTTAAATATAAATAGTTTGTATAGTTTTTACAGTTTAGTCACTATACTTGCAAAACTTACAAACAGGTCCCTGTACTTGGTTCTTTTGTTGTTCTTCTTCTTAACACACACAAAACCTGTAGTTTTGAGTCTAAATCTTTGTTTTGTGATTGCTGTTAACAGACCTTCATGTTAAGGACTTAACAATTGACCAATGTTCGTATCAATATTGGTATCTGTCAATCCAATTGATTTTAGGAACTAACGTTTGATTTTCAGGACCTAACAATTGGAAGACAAGACCTAACAATTGCTAACAGTTGGTATTTAACATACAGGACCTAAAACATGTTAAGATAGTTTTGTTTGTATTGGTTTGAACATTAACTTACATTTATTCGATTAATTTATTAATTGAATTTTTGACTTTGTTTTTGTTTAGTAAAACTGGCTCAAGATCTATATATTTCCTAAACTCAATTCTTTCTACAGTTGTGATTGCTTATATTGTAAAAATTTTTGAAGTCACAACTGTACATCATTTCTCTCACATGATACAATGCATATGCTTTCACTCAATGTTCTGGTATGATGTAAATGCATTCCATCTCTATATTGCTCTACTGCTATGTGATGCAGGTTCAGCTCCTAGTGGAAGTTTTCTCACAATTGAAAGTCATGAGGTTGTAAACCCAACAACTTCTATCCCGGACTATAAATCCAAATCTAAACACATCCTAACTTACCCCTGAAGTGGAAGTAACCTTTTATATACTGAAGCTGGTTAAGGGAGTAACTGCACTTGATGCAGCAAATAAGGATGTGAGGGATAGTAAACCCACAGCTCTACCTCTCAAGGAGAATAGATGTATACAACTTGAGGTATCTGTAAGCTCGCCTGCATTCTCCCAAAAGTATGCAGAGCTGAAAATGGCACTAAAACAGTCTCTAGATTCATTCTCTCAAAAGGATGAGTTTATTGAAATTCGCCTGTCAGCCAGGGCATCTGTTGGTAAGTCACTACCTCATACACAAGACTAAATTACTTCCTATGCACAAAGTGAGATTGCACACACTAAGGACGAATTAACGGAAACAACTAATACTCCGACCATATTACGGTTAGGATTATAAGTTGAAGGTTCCTCAAAGAACCAAGAGTCTTCACAGACCTCGAGAGAAGGCTTTGATCCCTAATGCAAAATCTTTCAGGATCATTGTCTAACTCCCCAGAGGGAACATCTCTGGATCCTGCGGGTATCGGGTCCGACATAGGTGCGGATCGGCAACTTGTTGACTATGATTCAGATTCACCTGATGAGTTAAACAAGGAGATGTCGTCGCAGACATAAGAAGGAAACATGATCTTAATTCTAAGTTTTGATTTCATTGTTTACTTTCTCAGAATTCAATTCTGAAACCCACAAAAAGGGAAATTTTTTTATCAACTTGTAGATTATGACTCAGATTCGTCTGACGAGTCCAACGAGGATTGGGATTTGCGAACTCCCATTGCACCACCACTGACCTCTCTTGAAGGGGCTAAGGTGATTTTCCTTGCAGGTACACATGGATGTTGGAGCTATGAGAGATAAGAGTGATACACTAGTGAGCATGAGTGTAAACACTTTTAGAGATGAGAGAAGAGATCACTCATTTTAAGTGATATGAGTGGAGAGATGAGTTAAACACTTGTGAGGTACACGAAACAGAATCACACACTCACAGTGAGGAAGAAACATAAACACCAAATCCCATTCCCTATTCCCCAAACAAGGTTCACTTACAAGAGTTGGGAGATATAAGGAAATTGTCGGGAGATTTGGTTGTCAGGATGATCAACAGTGAAGCCATTCTATAATATCTAAAGGGCAAAGTTGATCAGTCTACATACTTCTATTCTGGAAGTCTTCATGAAAATCCTTCAACACAAGCAAAGCTAATTTTCTTTATTGCAGCAGACAATGTTACATGTATGAAGAATCTGTTGTACTAAAGGTAAGAGGTGAGTTATAATTGAATATTTGGTATCATCTAATTTAATTGGATGTTTGCTATAATTGAATGCTTGGAGGATTACTCAACTAAGGGGGAGAGATATTTTGAAGAAGAAGATATATTTGAAGAAGATATACTCAAAGCTTACCTTAGTAAGATATACTCAACTAAGGGGGAGATTATAAGCTTACCTTAGTGAGGGGGAGATTTTCTATCTAAGGGGGAGAGATATGAAAAAGGATATACCTTAGAAAGGGGGAGTATTCACCTTGTTAGGGGGAGATAGATTTATTCGCCTTGTCAGGGGAAGATGAAAAGTATTCACCATTATAAGGAGGAGACATATCACCTTAGGTAGGGAGACATAAGGAAGGAGAGAAGTATGAAACGACAAAGAAGAATTCTTCAGTATGTGGTTGAAAAGTCATATTCTTTACCACTGAAGAATTTCCAAGTATCTGCTGATAATGTTCAATGTTAAATGTAAAGTGTTATCATGCAGATATGTCCAGAAATGAAGATGAGTTACTTAATGAAGATCAGTTCAGTGTCAGAGGAACGATCATCTTTCATTTCATCTACTGAGATTCTGGAAATGTTATATCTAAACCAGAAATTTTTTTATGTATTATTTACTATAGTTCTTTAATGCTTTATCTTCTTCTTGTTTATAGTTGAGTTATCCTCTAGGTATTTGTATGTTAATGTTTAACAAACAAATAGGGGGAGATTGAAAGTCATATGTTTACCCTATTTGTAAACATCGAGGATTCAACTAAACTTAAACAAGAATGTAATAGTAAATAGTATATACATACTGTCACAGGGATCTCAAATGCTCAACAGTCAGAAGAAAGAAGACAAAGACAATCTATAGTTTTGATGTTTTACTACATTGAAGAAGTTCATTGTTTGATCAAGCGTCAATGGAGTAGTCAAGACAGTGGATTCTATTTATAGTGACAAGAGATTCCTATAGTGACAGAATACAGATTAGAAAGGTTTGAAAAAGGGTGAAGAAAAGGAAGACATGAACCACAGTTTTAAAGTCAAATGTGAAGAACAACCATTGGAGTTAGTCGTTCATGAACCAGACCGTGCATCGAACGTCAACAGTCAAGTCAGTGGTACTTCTTTATTACATACAGTGGTTCGAGGAAAGAATTTGCGCTATCAATAGATTTATATTAATTCTTATTTAATTAACATATTATGTAATTTATTTAATTAATAAATTAATTCATTCTGAATTAATTTATTTATTAAATTAATTATCATGTTAATTAACGTTGAATTAATGTATTAATCTAAGTTGATTTAATTAAGTAATTAATGAATTAATCATTATTTGTTTAAATGATTAATTGATTAAGTAATTAATTAAATTAAAACTAAAGAGAATGGGTTATGAATTTGCTGGGCTACATGTTTAAATTTGGTGGGCTGAATCCAAAAGAAATGTATTGGGATGGTTGAAATTGGATTGGGCTCAAGGCCCAACAGATGTGTAATAAATTGACAAAGCTGGGTACCTAGTTGCACTTTTGTGTGTGAACACAAAATTTCCGAACTGGTTTACTAATGGCAAATGAATTGAAAAAAGAAGAATGGTCTGTGCACGTGAAGAGCTGTCGGCAGAATTGATTTCCACGCCACTCGCCTGTCAGCGCGTGTAACTCACGCGCCTGAGAAATGGACAGGAACAGCCCGCGCCTGCAGCACACAGCCTCTTCCTGCAAGTGGTTTTCGTCTGCAGCACTAATTCAATTTATTCAGTTAATAATTTTAATACCCTGATGAACATAAGATCTTCACACTTCTTCTTCAACAGAGACGGAGAGAAGAAAAAGAGAGATCAAGAGAAAATAGTTATGTGCTTCAAATTAAATTCCTGTAAATTATTTCTGAGCTGTATCATTAAATCTAAACCGATAGAAATAGTTTACTTGCAATCTTGGAACTATCTAGCGAGTTTTTACTCCTAGTTTTTATCTCTCGAATTGCTTTTAGCATTCGATCTTTTTATTACAAATATAGAAAAGTTCATGTCGAATTTTCTATAGAATTTGTAATAATTAGTTTGGTCATCAAACCTTGTAATCTGTACCCGTGTATTTAGACACACCCATCCAAGTTTAATATAATTTTATATTTAACTTGAAATATTGGCTTCGTTTATTCCGCATCAATTTGTTCTTGATTTAATATTTTAAGAAAAGAGCAAATTCGATTAAACGACATAGTTTGTATTCAACCCCCCCTTCTACAAACTTAATTGGACCTAACAGAAACCGTTGCCTGCTTGTGAATGCACTAATTGCACTTGCAATCTAACTCAGAAAGTTCTCAAATTACAGCAGGATCAGAGATTAATGGTGTTTCTTATGAAAGTCTCAAATGATTTTGCAAATGTCAGGTCTCATATTCTTATGATGGATACTCTTCCAAATTTACCACATGCTTATAGAATGCTATTGCATGAATAAAGGCATAGAGAAATTTCTAAAATGCCTTATGTTGTTCCTCATGATTCTGTAGCTTTTGCCATGGATATGGCTCAAAATCAATACAGGCAGTTTAATCAATACTCTAATAACAAAGGCTCATTCAACAATGCTGCCAGATCATTTTCTCCTTCTCCAATGGTTAATGCAAATTCTTCAAATTCTGTCAGACCTAAGAGGATGCAGTATTTCTGTGACTACTGCAAAATTTCTGGTCATAGTAAAGAGAGGTGTTTCAAGCTAAATGGGTACCCTCCAGGTTTTAAGCAATCTCAGCCTAAGAGATTTGCTGCTGCAGTTTGTACTAATGGTGATGAAGTTTCTTCAGTAGATCACAATACAGTTCTTCAAAGTACAGTTCTTCAAAGTCCTTCTGATAATTCTCAGCCTGCAACTCCTCACATCACACAGGAACAATATAATCAACTTATGTCTTTGCTAGCACAGAATAATCTCAATGATCAGGATCCTTCTACTGGAAATGCTTTATTAGCAGGTACTTATTGCTTACTCTCAGCCACTCATACACATAATTGGATAATTGATAGTGGGGCATCAGACCATATGTGTTCTTCATTGGACTTCTTCTGCACATATAGAGAACTGGAGATTGAAAATAGTCACATAACTATTCCTGATGGTACACGAATCAGAGTAACTCATATTGGGAATGTTAAACTCACCAATTCTATTGAACTTTTAGATGTCCTGTATGCTCCAACTTTTAAATTCAATCTGATTTCTGTTCATAAACTTTGCAAAGATTCTGCTTATTCAGTGCATTTCACATCTGAATTTTGCACATTTCAGGAGCTTTCAATGAGTCAGCCTCAAATTCTTGGTAAATTGTTTCAAGGACTCTACTTTGCTGATGGTAATCTCTTTCATCCAACAGTTGCTGCAACTTCCAACAAATGTTTGTCATCTAGTTCTTCTGTTGTTAGTTCTAAAGTAGATGAAGCAAAATTGTTGCATCTACGGCTAGGACATATTCCTTATTCCAAACTTAGTACTATTTTTGATTCTATAGATGTCAAATGTCTGAATGATTGCATCTGCACAATCTGTCCTGCAACAAGGCAACATCGATTATCTTTTGATTCCAGTGAAATAAAAACATCAACTATTTTTGAACTCCTTCATATAGATGTTTGGGGTCCCTATAAAACATTAACTCATCATGGTTGCAAGTATTTTCTTACTATAGTTGATGACTATAGTCGAGCTACTTGGGTTCATCTAATGGCATCCAAACTTGATTCTGTTCCTATTCTACGAACTTTCTTACAGTTTATTCAGAATCATTTTCAAACCACTGTCAAGATTATTCGTACAGATAATGCTTTGGAATTGTGTCATGGTAAGATCTTGGATATATATCACTCTTTCGGGATTCTCCATCAAACCAGTTGTTCAGACACCCCTCAACAGAATGGGGTAGTTGAACGAAAGCATAAACATCTCTTAAAAATTGCCAGAGCTCTTTATTTTCAGTCAAATGTACCCTCAAAATATTGGGGCGATTGTGTTCAATGTGCTGCCTTTCTAATAAATAGAATGCCAGTTCATGTTTTTGGCAATGTTACCCCATATGAACGATTATTTGGAACTAAACCTGATTATACACGATTAAAGTGTTTTGGTTGTCTTTGTTTCACTTCCACATCCAAGATTTCTCGTTCTAAACTCCAACCACGTGCCCATCCTTGTGTTTTTCTGGGTTACGCAACAGCAACTAAAGGTTACAAAGTCCTTGATTTAGTCACTAATAAGATCATTGTCTCACGAGATGTGAAATTTCATGAACATAACTTTCCATTCCACATGCCTCATCTTCCTTCTGTCCCTCAAACACAATTTTTTTTACCTGCACATACAACAGTTGATCCTTTCACTCATTTTGATATTCCTGAGGTATTTCAACAAAATTCATCTGATGCTGCTGTTTCGAACACTACTTCTCCATCTGTCACTGATTCTTCCAATCACACGCAACCAGTTCATTCCTCCAGTCAATCTTCTTCTCAGACCATTGGTATGGAATCAGTTTTACGACGTTCTACTCGAACTATTCAACCACCTGCTCATTTTCAAGACTATATCTGTAATCTTGTTTCGTTTTCTTCTCTTCCTTCTACACATCAGGCCCTTTTGGTTCATACTTCTTCTAGTAAAGAACCCAGCTCATATCATGAAGCTTTCCTTGATCCTCATTGGGTCCGAGCAATGCAGACTGAAATACATGCCTTGGTTTCTAATAATACTTGGGATGTCGTTTCTCTACCTCCTGGTAAGAAACCGATAGGATGTAAATGGGTTTTTAAAACGAAACTTAAAGCTGATGGTTCCATTGAACGATTTAAGGAACGATTAGTTGCAAAGGGCTTTAATAAAAAATATGGGATTGATTACGAGGAAACATTTTCTCCTGTTGTTAAAATGGCTACAGTTCGTAGCATTCTTTCTCTTGCAGCTAGTAAAGGTTGGAAAATCTTTCAGTTAGATGTCAATTACGCCTTTCTCCATGGAGATTTGCACGAGGAAGTTTATATGACAATGCCACCTGGTATGCCAAATCCTGATAATAAGGTTTGTTGTCTTAAGAAGTCTATCTATGGTTTAAAGCAAGCCAGTCGCGAGTGGTTTGCTAAATTACTTCAAGAATTAAAATTTCAAGGTTATGTTCAATCCAAGAACGACTACTCTTTATTTCTTAAGAAATCAAGTGATCAGATTACTATGGCAGCTGTCTACGTTGATGATATTATTATTACTGGTACTGATTTGCTGGAGATTAATGCTTTTAAAGCACATTTGCATGCTATTTTTGGTATTAAAGACCTTGGCTATTTACATTTTTTCTTGGGGTTTGAGGTTGGATACATGCCATCTGGTATCGCACTTACACATGCTAAATTCACTAAGGAGCTTCTTCTGGATTCTGGTATAACACAGTTTAAAAAGGTAGCCACACCTCTTCCTCTTCACCTGAAACTTCATGCAGATTCTGGAGATATTTTTGATGATCCAGTTCGATATAGGTGCTTGGTTGGCAAGCTTAATTTCTTGACCAACACTCGACCTGATTTGGCCTTCTCAGTTCAAACTCTTAGTCAATTTATGCACTTACCTAGAACTCATCATTTTGACGCTCTTCATCATGTACTCCATTATGTTGCTTCTACAGCAGGTCAGGGTATTCTTCTTAATGGAACAAATGCTTTGACTCTTAAGGCATACACAGACTCTGATTGGGGGGCTTGTCCCAATACTCGTCGTTCAATTTCTGGTTATGTGTTATTACTTGCGTCTTCTCCTATCAGTTGGAAATCGAAGAAACAATCGACTGTTTCCAAATCCTCTTCAGAGGCTGAGTACAGGGCCATGGCGGCTGCAGCTTCTGAGGTAGCTTGGTTGGTTAGATTATTGGATGAAATTGGTGTTTGTAATCTAACCCCTATTACACTGTTTTGTGACAACCAATCTGCCATGCACATTGCTCGCAATCCTGTGTTTCATGAAAGAACGAAACACATTGATATAGATTGTCATTTCACACGCGATAAAGTCTTGGAAGGATTGCTTCAACTTTCTTATCTCCCAACTACTAACCAGTTGGCTGATATCTTTACTAAAATGTTGCCTTCTCCACAATTCAATACCCTTAAGTCCAAGCTTGGGATGTGTTTACCCCTCCCCAGCTTGAGGGGGGTTGTTGAGATACAAGATAGTGATACCCCATCTTCATCTATTGCTGATTCTACACGTCATCATTCCAAGTCATCAAAGTTAGTTACAGATTCTATTACATAACAGCTAGCAGTAGATGTATATATGTACATCGTAGATTAGTTAGTTAGTAGTCTTCTTCTTTAATCTTTGATGCTCTCTGTAGCAAATATCTTGTATCTTCATTTTAGTAAATAGCTTATTGTTTCTGTTCTTTAATGGCGTCAAGCTGTAGTTTTAACAGTGAAAAATCAGTAGAAATTTTATTTTAAGCCCCACTAGCCTAACAAAAATTAGCGATAATTCATTTTAACCCCAACTTTTTTGTAATCCGCGGCTGGTGACCTTGGTATGTACTCTTGTAAGTCTGTGACCAGTGATTTGTATCTAGTGTATCAGTACAAACAAGAAAGGTAGGAAAGACGATCCCTCTGTAAAATCATCAGACACATTGGCTGAGTCTTCCAAGAAATGCATTGATATTGCAAGAAACACCCCACCAGCAAATGCGTTTCCAGTCACTAGAACGTTGGATTTTGATCTGAAAAGTAATGGAATTAGTCCACACGCAAAACTGACCAAGAATATGATCACCAAGCACCAGATTTTTACGACAATTAGGCTCCGTTCGCTCAAATCTACATTGAGGCCTTCGTCTTCGTAGTGAGCCTTGATCATGGAGAATTGATGCAAGAAACATATTAGAGCTGCTAGAAGAGAAGTTGATGACTTGAGTGAAGCCATAGTTGATGAGCTCCATATCTCGAAAACTCGAAAATTTGCTAAAACTTCTGCTTCTTTTTATTGTTGTAAATATTATGAAATTTTCTTTTCAATAGCTAGAGTTTATATACAATTTTGGTTGTGGATATGCTTTTGGATTTGTTTATAAATCATTTTGTGACATGAAATTATTAGATAAAATTAAAAGGTATCATTCGTATATGAATCGCGTGCTAGTGCAATCTTCATATTGTCTAACAATGTTGACCTTGACTTTGTGAAGATGAGCATGTTGGATAAGTTGATGGGCTCACACGCTTTTGGGCCAACTCATCAATACCATTGACAAATAACTCTGTTTTTAATACTAATTGTCTAATTCCAATGGAATTAGACTAATCAAGAAGTAGTTATAAATTAATGGAGCCCTATATTTATAGAATAGTATTAGGTACCCTAAATTTGTTTTCAAATTTTTTATTAAATGATGTGGCGTGACAAATAACGTATTTGGAAACAATCTTTAGAAACAATCAATGACGTATTAAATGATGTATTAAATGCTTTAAAGAGTGCCATAGTTATCATTATGATCACGATACATAAGCATTTGGAAACAATCTTTTAGAACAAATTGGGTGTCTATAGCATTTTTCATATTTATATTATTTGTACCAATTAAAACATTTCACTTAGCAAAAAATATATATTTCAAATTTACATATTACCAATGCCATACCATTCCAAATCTATACTATATTATTTAAGTCGAAATATTGAAAATTTTGATTTTCGGTTTTTGGTTTTCGATCATTTATTCTATTTAATAAATAATAAAATAATATAAAAATAGTAACTGATCACCTTTTATAATTAAAACATTTTTTCTAACAAAATCTACTTATTTTTCAAAAAATATCACGAGCAATTACCTTTAAATTAAAACATATTATCTTTTATATTTGTTCTCACGGCAAAATCTACTATTTTTTCAAAAATATAACGAGCAATTACCTTTAAATTAAAACATATTACCTTTTATATTTGTTCTCACTAAAATCTTTATTTTCCAAAAATATCAGTTGCAATCCTTACTTATTTATTTTAAAACTTATTTTAATACTTTTAATTATTTAAAAAATCTTACATATTTTAAATTCTTTCTTTTCCAAAAATATCAGGTGCAACCCTTATTTATTTATTTTAATACATATTTTTATACTTTTAATTATTTAAAAAATCTTATGTATTTTAACATGTCAACATTGTTTTTAACAAATACAATTAATATAATTAAAACACTTCCAAAAGTATCACGGACAGTTATTTTTTTTTAATTAAAACATGTTAACTTTTCTATTTGTCCTTATTATTAATATTATTCCAAAAATATCATGGGCAGTTACCTTTAAATTAAAATATATTACATTTTATATTTGTTCTCACTAAAATCTATCTTTTCCAAAAATATAGGGTGCAACCCTTACTTATTTATTTTAAAATCTATTTTAATGATTTTTATTATTTAAAAAAACTTACCTATTTTAACATGCCAACGTATTTTTTTAACAAATAAAATTAATAAAATTAATATAATTAAAATACTTTTAAAAATATCACGAGCAATTACTTTTTTTAATTAAATCATGTTAGTTTTTCTATTTATCGTTACTATTAATATTATTTTAATAAAATAATATTAATAATGCCCCATTGATCTTCCTCAGCCCCATTTGTATTATTTATTTATTTTTTCTATGTTCCAATTAATATTTAAGTTTCTCATTTTATAATTTATCATATTGATTTTTATTTTTTATTTAATATTTTTCGTTCCCATTAATTTTTTTAGTTTGTCATTTTTAATCTTCTTTGATGACCCGTGTATTGAAAATTTTGGTTTTCAGTTTTCGGTTTTCGGTCATTTATTTTATTAAATAAATAATAAAATAATATAAAAATAGTAAATAGCTGATTGTCTTTAATAATTAAAACACTTTCTCTAACAAAATCTATTCTTTTTCCAAAAATATTACGGACAATTACTTATAAATTAAAACATATTACCTTTTATATTTGTTTTCACTAAAATATCTCTTTTCCAAAAATATCATATGCATACCTTACTTATTTATTTTAAAACCTATTTTAATGCTTTTAATTATTTAAAAAACCTTACCTATTTTAATATGTCAACATATTTTTTTAACAAATACAATCAATATAATTAAAACACTTTCAAAAATATCACGAGCAGTTACTTTTTTTTATTAAAACACGTTAGATTTTCTATTTGTCCTTATTATTAACATTATTTTAATAAATAATAAAATAATATTAATAATGTCTCATTTATCTTCCTCAGCCCCATTTATATTATTTATTTATTTTTTCTATGTTCCAATTAATATTTAAGTTTCTCATTTTATAATTTATCACATTGATTTTAATTCTTTAATTTAATATTTTTCATTCCCATTAATTTTTTTAGTTTATAATTTTTTAATCTCCTTTGATGGTCCGTGCCGTTATATGCTACTCCCTCCGTACCAACCATTTTTTTACACTTTCTTTTTTGGAATGTATCTCTTAATTCTTTATATTTCTAAACTTATCAAAAGTAATAAATTTTTATAATATGAAAATCAACTGCTTCCCCTGCTTTTCTCCACTATCTTCACTTTATATGTTAAATATTGATGGTCTCACCACTTAAACCACTCTTTTTACTTTTTCCACTAATTTATTATTTTATTTTTTAAATTTCATACCCAACCAAAATGTAAACAAAATGGATGAGACGGATGGAGTATTATAATATAAAAGAGTTTGAATATCAAAACCCGTTCTTATAAATATTACATATACTATGGTCGTCCATGTTATCCGTACTCTATCGTACGAGACTTCGAGTACTTAAATCAGACATTTTGGCATTTTAATAGACAATTGAACTGTTTACCTTAAATAAGAGTTTGTGGAGCATTTTATATGTTGTTGATGTCGTATGTTACTTGTAGATTTTTTAAGTAGGTGAGTTCAAAACAAAAGTTAAAAATTCGAGATTAACCTAATTTCAGTTTATGAGTTTGCCTCATTTAAAATAGTTCGATGTTTTGGATTTTGTGGGGGTCAAACCTGTGAATATATGTATACAGGTGGGGATTTGGATTTTTATTTATGAGGACATTGAATACATTTTTTTTTGAAACACATCTAATTTTTTATATATTAAGAATAAAATCGGGATTACATGACAGAATCTCGTTCCCAAACAGGGAATAGTTCACGCTTGCAGAAGTACTACAAGAAAGGTTCACATATTAAGATACAATTCAAATTCATTAAGCAAAAAAAAAAATCAAATTAAAAGAAACAAATAAAACCCAACATAATTTAAACTTTCTTTCCGGTCCTTCGTCCCGGAGCTTTCAGCCGACATTCTCCCCTCGAACCAGAGACGTCATAATCACTAGGAATCATCAAATCATCATCTCCTGCCCTATTACCAAGCCCGCACTTTCCTTTCTTGTTCCCCTGAACGATACGTCTATCCTCTTTCGTTCGCCTTGCAAAAGTCGTCGTCTGCCTTGCATCTCTTCTGCCTCAAAAAAAGCTTGTGAGGTCCCTACTTGCCAGAGCTGGAGCACTGCTTCAAGTTCCTTTGCTTTGAAGATTGTCTATAGTCAGGGCATCTCTGGGGCTTTGGAGCAACATGAAAACCACAAATTTTCAAGGAAGCCCACGACCTCTTTTAGGAGAAGCTGGTCATATCCCTCCTGTAGTATCTCTGGTAGTATCCCTTTGCAAGGTTCCTTCCACAACCTGCTCCACTTTCCTTGGCCTCCCCCTCTTTCTCGTTGTAGGCATACCAGCTTTCAAAGAGTCCCTATTGACCTTCGCGCTAGTAGAGGATATATAATTGAAATTCAGGATTGACCCAAGAGAACACCATCCATTAGTCTTCATACAATCCGAATTCCATACCTCCTTAAGATGAGCACATCTGGATGTTTTATGTGAAATTTGATGGAAAATGTCACATGCCTCAAAATTAAAGAGATATATCACATGGACCTTAGCCAAGGCTTCATTTCTACTGTCCAAACTGGCCAGTATAATCGTGGGTCTAGATCTAAGCACATACATCCTCACACATATAACATCATCATTAGTTGTATTTAAATTGCTCAAGTTTTCCAAGGTTCGCTGATCAAATCCCAGAGGAGTGCCCAAAGCACTATCTAACATACAAATACCCTTAACAGACCAAAAGTACAGTAAAACCTCTATAAATTAATACTCGATAAATTAATAATCTCGATAAAATTAATAATTTGTCCAGTCCCAACTTGGGACCAGTATAAAATTGGACCCCAATCGATAAAATAATAAGATAATAACTTTTTTGAAATCCCAAAGTATATATATTGGTCCCAACGAAACTATAAATTAATAATCATTAAAAGATTCCATACATATTCTAAGATTGTCTAGTAAAAAATGAATCTATAGTCACTTGTTTTTTGTTGAACTTCAAATCTATATTGACTTCATCTTTAAATCTCCTCACTGCACTTAAGAGTTGGGGCATTGTCTTCTCGTATTGCAACAAAAAGTTGTGAAGAGTTGTTGCCGCTTGCAATGCTTCTTTCCGAGTGACCGGTTCCAAAGCTATTGAATCATCCTCAACTTCGTCATCGATCGGATTTCCGAGTGACCGGATTGTAATTTATTTTTCATCTCTAACTAATATATATTGTAACTAGTACATTAGACTTGGAAATTTAAAAGTCTTATGTAAATCCTCTTTAAATTAATAAAATATCCCGGTCCCAACATTATTAATTTATAGAGGTTTTACTGTAGAATGAAACCCTCTGCAATTGAACCCATATATTGACCAATTCCCTAATCCCATGGAACACACCTTCATTCCATGGTTTGAACAACAACTCATAATTACCAATAGTAATAGTTTCCTTAGCAACAACATGCAATAAATTCTGATAAGTATTAAACTTAAGGACCAAAAACCCCAAATGGTATTTGACGATATCTAAAAGACTGAAGTTCTTGAGTTTATTTATAGCCAAATCATGAATAAGGAAAAAATCGAAGTTTTCCTTAACAATAGCAACACAACTATACTTTCACTGTTTAAAAGCATCAACATAAAATAGATATGACGGTTTAACCAGAATTGAACCATCCTTACTAAGACTATGAGCATTAAACTTATTGACATCACAATGAGTAAATAGATTCGGAGAATTACCAGATCTAGGAAATGGGGCATTAGCATCACCGGTGACTAGAGTAAAACAGGTTGATGACCACGAGACACCTTTTGTTTTAGGACTAATCCTCTGCTCTACACCGGAATCCACAACCAAACCTCGTCCTCTAGAGCTCCCTGCACCAGAACCCATACACTTTCAAGAAGGAAAAACACTCTCAGCCATGGTATCTATGAACAATCCCGGAATCAATCGGAGTGAAAAGTAGCCAGAAAGAGAAGATGGAAGAGATGAGGGTTTAGAAAGGAGGAAGAAGAAGGTAGTTGGAGAAGAGGCAGAAGAGGAATTGAAATCAAAAGAGAAGTTTGAGAAAAGGGGGAAGAAGAAGAGTTTTTGGGGTTGAGAGCCTTCTCTCATTTGTTCAACATTGAATACATTTTGTAGAACTATTTTTCATTTTTATTTTAATCCGCCCACTTACATGTATGCCGCCTTATTGCCCGAATACTTCTTTTCGGTTGTTGCTCTTGCTCCAACTTTGGGGACTACTTACAAAGTCAATGGTCAAATCATTCCTTCCAACTCCAAGATTAATTGAAAGAATTTTAAATGAAAAATGCTAGGTAGTTCAAATTGCTTCCCAAAACATTTCCGAAATGCCAAGTGTATTAATTTAATTGGTTAGAATAAAATGAGTTCCTCCGCATTCACACCAATCACTTTAATCAAAATTTTCCATTAAGACATGTAACCTTCACCACATTATTTAAAAACGATTTTTGAAAACAAATTTGGGGTATATTGCATTACTCTTTTTAAATTCACTTTCCCACAAAGGGAAAAGATGAACAAACACAAATTTTAATTTTCTACAAACATAGGTTAAAATATAAATCATTTTGTATATTCATTAAAAGTACTCTTCATTCATTCCAACTAGACCCGATAATTTATGACACGACACGAAAACACGACACGAAACGACACGAAAATTTAGTATTTGTGTTTGTATTTTCAGTACACGACACAAAAGTTAACGACCGAGATTTAGTGTCGGTTTTGTGTTTATCCTTTGGGTACACGACACGAAATACATGAAATCAATAAATATTTATAAACTACTATTTATATTATATATTTTAATATTTACATTAGATAAATTAATATTTATTATATGTTAATACATAAATTTATAATATTATTTGTAAATATGATGTAAATACATATTTTTAATACATATTTGTAAAAATTTAACTGAAAATTTTAATATTTTAATATTTTTATTTAAAATTAAACGAAACACGACACGAAATGTACACGAACCTAAAGTGTTTAGCATTCATGTACACGAAAATACGAAAGTACACGATAAAAAATACACGACAGGAACGAATTGTCAAGCCAGATTCCAACACATGCCAACTTGTTGTACATTTGATGAGCAGAGTGAGAATTCACGGGTCAGTGACAGTGACAGTCTAGTCTAAATGACTCGAAAATTAAGAGAAAAATAATTTTATAATCAATAAAATTTGAATTTTAAATTCCACTTAATTTATAAAACTGAATAATATATATTATTTTAGATTCGGCTATCCCTTGTAACCGCAGCCAAATCCTCCCTCACCGAACATCCGCTCATCAGAAAAGTTGTATGTAGCAACAGCAAGTGATTGGTAAGAAAATTTCCTGGGTCCTGCTGTTACAAGGTCATCACTGAATGATATCAAATTAAGGATATAGATAGAGTGGAACTGAACTCCCAGGACTTTTGGATAGGTCGTTCCCCGTTTGGACCTGTAGAGAGGCTGTAAAACCAACAGTACTGACCTCTGGTAGAACCTGTCTGAGGTCAATTTGACAAGATAGACTGGAATTTTTCGGAAAATTGGAGTTATCCTTGCAAGACCAAAAGACAGACAGCATTTTGGTAGTAGCATTATAGACATTCTACAGTGCATGCATGCGGCAACTATGGTAAGATTACGATAGGTAAGGTTAAACTTAAAAGTGACCATTGTGTGGGGGTTAAAACTTAAACATCATACTGCAGTTGGTTATGTATGATAAATGATCAACTTGTGAATATGCAGTACGTAAATTCCAAAAAATAAATCATCTTGCCATTTAGGATCGAATGAAATCTTAAATTCACCTTCCCAGAAAGGAGCTAGTAAAGATAAACCAAAAAAATAAATATTTGTAGTTTTCTACAAACTGTCCACTTCTCTTAAAATTTAGGAAAATCTAATACTTCTTCGGTCCTACCCATTTGTTCACATTTAGGTTGGATACGGAGATTAAAAAAAAGAATAAAGTAGTGAAAAAAAATAGAAAATTGAGTTAAATGGTAGTACCAATCAATATTTAATAAATAAATAGAGTATAATGGAGGAAAATAGTAGAATTAGTTGATTTTTATATAGTAAAAAGTTACTATTTTTGGTAAGTTTAGAAATGTAAATAATTGAAAGAGACATCCCAAAACAGAAAACATAAAGAAATATGGTTGGGACAAATGAAGTAGGGTGAGTATTCGATTCGGATATCTGAAATAATTCGATTCGGTATTCAAATTGATAAAATATGATTCGGATTTTGGAAATAATTTTTTATTTTTCGGATTTTTGATTTTTTATTCGGATTATCTGAAATATCCAAATTTAAAGTATTTTATAATTAATTAACATATATATTACCCGTTATGTCACGTATGTCAGTACAGAGATACCCCTTATATGTTCGTTTTTTGAGTTGATTCAGTTTCATCTTCGACTACTAACTTGTAATAATGATGTAATACTGCATGTCTCCTATGAGATTATATAATCAATAATCAATATATTCTTAATTTCTTATATCCTAATCTCATTCTCAGTAGTTGTCAGCTACTAGTGTAACAACTTAAAATTTTTTTATATACACAGGGCATTTAACCCTAATTTGTACACACGTTTTTTTATTTTATTTGCAAAAAATCAAATATTTTTAATAATCTATTTCTATTTTTAGCTAATTAAATCGCTACAAATTTTGAATTTTTGGTTATTTTAATAACCGAATTGAACTAAAATATGGTTCGGGAACCGATCAAATTTAATTCGATTCAATATTTAGAAATGATAATTTCTATATTTGGATATTCAAAATAATTTCGGTTCGAACTTCAAATTATCAAATACTCACCCCAACCCTATACCTTGTTAAAAATACATGAAAAAGTACGATTACAACAACGTGCGACTCAAATTAATTATGAGAATCATGATACATAAGAATGACCTTAGGTGCTAGCTATTCTTATATAAAATACATAAGGGGAGATTTATAAATTCATGATAACTTATAATATTTACAAAATTGCTATTATATTTGTATGAGAAAGGTTGTTGTAACCTTTAAGGAAGAGGCCCATTTTTCTCATTAATTATTTATCTTTTACTTTTTTAAAAAGAGTTCCATTTATATTTGATTTTGATTGATTATATTTGAAAGAATTTATTAATTAGTTGTAATTGGTTGGAGTGTGTACCTTTAAAAAAAAAAAATCAAAAGATCATATTATCATAAGAAACAAAAAAAATATATTTTCTAATTGAAAAAACCTAAATTTGAATCCTACATCCCACTATATGGATCAGCAGTCACTTCAAGAAAACTTCATCATATTATTAAACTCTCAACTTAGAAATCAAATAATCTTAAAATGTAACAGAGTCAGAAGGTATAACTTGGCTCATTAATCCATAACTTCTTCTTCACATAATACTAATCATGACAGTACCAGAATCCTGAAAAACAAAGAATACAAACAAAGCAAGCTCACAGAGCCAAAATATTTAAAATTTATTAATTTGTCAAGTACTAATCAATATGATGGCCAGATTATCAAGGTACTCAGCACGGTGGCATGTCTGATGGCCGAGGTAAGATTCGGCTTTCCGGGTGCTTTCCGTTTCTCACTATAAACACCATGTTCATTCCCCATGAAAGGTGACGCTCCAAGTGACAATGCATAAACCATACTCCTGAAATAACAAATCATAAAAAGATAAATGAGTAAATGCGTGACTAAAGTTTCGTAAAAGTGTATGGTTCTTGGCCTAATTAAATGTCGTACCCGGATTATCGGCTTTGAACCTTATAGCAGCCCAGCCATTCCTAGGGACAACGACTATGTTCCGCAGAGGCGGATCGACAAGATTGTAGTTTAAAGGGTCGTTGTTTCTATCAAAATTGCCAAAACCATATCCAACAATATAGAAACTGTAGCCATGTAAATGCATAGGATGATCAATGGCGCCCCCTATCTGATTTGTCCCTTGAAAAACCAGCTCCACCGTTGAATTATAACGTAGTACATTTACTTTTGTCCCTCTCCTTGCTGCGTTAAAATTCAGAGGCACATAATCCGACGTATAATTAAACATCAAAGGTGATATACTAGGAAAACCAGTCCTGTACACTCCAGTGATGTGATAATAGTAAGCCTCAAGTATATCAAAAGATGGAGCCGTAAAACTTATGTTGTTGACACTCGCAGCCAAATGCGTTCCATTAGGTCCTTGACAACGATTATTAGGACAAGGTTGTGCATTATTTGAAACAGTGAAGAATAATTTGTTGCTAATTTCTTTTGGTAAGGATATAGGATGTTTTTCACTAGCCAAGCTTCTGAATGCACCAAGGACACTAAAAGCAGCATTTGTATCATTGTAATAAGGAAGATAAGGCAGATTTCTGGGCGAATTTTGGTTATCATTGTATTGTAAAATTGCTGTGGTAGTTGTATTATCAAAACGAACAACGGGATTAGCAGAGTATGCTCTTGCAGCCATATAGTAATGATCAGGCTTTTGGTCTGCATTTAACAGAACATCGAGGGTTTGGCCAGGGGCTATGACCATGTATTCTCTTGTTAACGGCTTGGTGTATGCAGCATCCGTTCCCACAGCAGTTAGATTATGACCAGCAATAGCGAAAAACATAATCTCACTCATCGCTGCATTGATTATTCGTAAGAGATACGTCTTCCCATACTCTACATTCAGTTTGTAGGTATCTGCATATGCAAATTACTTGGTAATTAGTAAATGAATACAAAAAAAAAATGATTGTCAAGAATGAGCAACAATTTACAACTCTGTGTTTTCACCTACCCTGCCTTGAGCATGGATACAAATCACCAGGTTGACCATTTATAAGAAATGAATCCGAAACTCTTGGAGGACCTCCTGACCCGATAAATTCCTCGAGTACCTGTGTCACATTCTGCTTCCACCATTCTCCTAATTACACCAAATATTCCAAAGCAATTGTTCAAGAAATACGAGAATTCCACTTAAGACAAGAAAGGGAGGTTTTTCGGTATAATTATGCAATCTAGATGTATGTTTTTGTACCTAAGATGATGGGGACGTCTTTATAAGGTGTTGGGAAGGGGTATTTAGAGCCATGTTTGGGGTAAATTTGAATAGCGCCATGGACAGTAGCTCTTGTCCAGTCACTATGAGCGTGCCACCATAAAGTACCTTCTTCATCCGATAATATCACCCTCTGCGTAAAAGAAGCCCCTGGCTGGATCGGACATTGTGTGATGTATTCCGGACCATCAGACCATGGATTTCTTGGTTGCTTTACTCCATGCCTGCATCCATTTCGAAAAAACACAACATTCTTTTCGGGGCTAATATGTTCGTAAAAAATAGGTCGATTACGAAGACCTGAAATGCAAATTTACCAATGAATCGTGACGTTTTCTGTCGCTTGGTTATGAACATTGATGATAACAGTATCTCCCTTGCGAGCATACACAGTTGGCCCCGGAAATTGTCCATTTACTGTCAGGATCTTCTTTGTTTCACAAAGCCTTGTGTAGTGTGCTTCCCTCACCTACAATTCATACAAGTATGAATTTGATTTTAACTAAACCGGGGCAAAAATTCTATAAACTCATAAGCATGCATGCAAATGATCTTAATATCAGTTTATGTAGAAATGCAAAACTTGAAATAAATCATACCACGAAGTTATAGCGACCATGGTGTCCCCAAGCGTGACTCTGGATGAACAAACTAAATATTGACAGAGCTACTACAGAAATAAAAATTGTAGACTTAGTTGAAATAAGCATGACTTTAAGTCAAAGAATAAGATTATTAATTGACTCGTAAACTTAATTAGTGGACATCCGTGACTTCAAATTTATAGTGATGGAAAGGGCAAGGAGAGAACTAATCGAATGGGCTATTGATCTGTTGTTTGCGATACTAACCGCGAGTATTGATTTGTTTCTACTAAAATGCGGTTAATCCCGCTGTAAACCAAGCTATTATTGTGAAAATTGGTGAATACAACCAAGTATCATTATTAAGAATTTCATCTTTGGACCAAAAACAAGCAAGACGCGGAATACCACAAAGAGAAAGTGTACCTAATAAAAAAGCAGTTTTGGTAATTGGGATATGTTTTGTTAAACCCCCGTATAAACCATATTCTGACTTTTATTTGGAGAATATCCAACAAGAAATATGAAACCATATAAATATCTTCTCAAACTTTTAACATTTAGTTAAAAATATTAAGGAAAAAAGAATTAAGCTTTGAATAACTCTTCCCAATTCATACTATAATTTTTTTTTTTTTGTAAAACATCATTGAAATATGTATTCGAATCTCCCTTTTTAGATATGTATTAACTGATAACCGTACCAAGAACGGGCCGAGTATGAGTCGATATTAAAATATTAATAAATAAATTATTAAAAAATGTATTTGTCGAGAATTGAATGATAAAAATAATATAATAAATAAATCACTATTTAATTATGTAATTACAGACAATCGAACTGTGGATAAATCTAAAGAAATTAAAATAAATAAATAAATCTTGTATGATTACGTAGCTGCAAGAAATTGAACCCTCGATGAAGTTAATGAATTTAAAGTAAATAAATAAAACTTAATTACGTAGTTGTAATAAATTGAACCCTGGATTTAAAGTAAATAAGTAAAGCTTAATTACGTAGTTGTAAAGAATCGAACCAGATTAAGCTAAATAATTTAAAATAAATAAATCTTGTATAATAATGTAGTTGTGAGAAATCGAACTCAGATTTAGTGATAACCAAATTTGGTACTTTGATACCAAATTTGATATTTTGGTACCACATACCATTTTCACATTATTTTGCTTATTAATAAAGAATATAGATTCGCATCCGTGCTACTACTTGGTTTTTTTTTATAATTAGACTTATAAAACTTAAAAATAAGTATATATTTTAACAAATTTAAGAATACGAAAATCAAACTTATATAATGAAATGACAAAAAATAAATTCTTATTGTTCTACTACTCTATCTAATGTTCGCGCTCTATTATCGGTGCAAATTAATTACAAACTATGGATGTTAAAGTTATTTATGTTGCTATGTGTTCAAAACTATGTAATGGGATCAAGTTCAATAATGTCTTAGTGTGTCATTTATAAATATTATATAATAAAGTATCATAGTGATTTATGAACTTAATTTTTTATTTTTTATAAAAAAACTCCAATAATATTACTTATATTAAATACATATTTTTATTATAATAATAAATTTGAAAAGAGATAGAAAAAAGAGGGGAAGAAAGAGGGAGAAAAGAAGCGGAGAAAAAGAGGGAGATGAATTTTTTATTCATGAAAATAAAATAGATAACGACTAGTGGTTACTTATTAATACGTAATGAGAGGGATGTTCTAATGATTTATGTAATCACTACAACATTATTGTAGCATCATTTTTTATAAAATTACTTATATTTAGATTTAATACATAATATAAATAAGTTATTGGTGCTATTAATATGTAGTTAGCTTGTACTTGTAATTTGATAGTATTAATTGTCCTTCCCATTATATCGTCACAAGAAAACAGTGAACATACCAAATTAATACCACATCTAATGAAACACGCTAAACTAATGGTAAATTGAACATACTGGCCCCGAGATTAATACATGTTTAGTGACATTAAACACGAAAATTAACGAGTGCACGTTACACTTGCAATTAAATGGAAATGATTCTATATATATATATATGCAATTCTATGTACACCACAACAAGTATTAACATTAATTATTAGTGAAATTTAGTATAAAAAGAACTTGAAATTAATTAGGTGAAAGCTTATTCAAATGAACACATGTTAAGAAATACAAAGTGAAAGAAATGGCAATGCAAGTCCGATTAAAGATGTTTTCAGAAACAGAAAAGGAAGAAGAAAGAAAGTCCGGTTAGAAGATGAAAATTGCGTGATAACCGAATTCAACTTGGAGCTTGTTTGGCTAAACTTAATAATTTTTGCTTATAATTTTAAATTGCTTAAATTGACACGTAAAATGTAAAAAGTTTAAGTTAATATTTATTTGAATAATTTTATATTACGTGTAACTCATGAGTTATTAAAATAATAATAATAATAATAAATTTGGTAAATGATACATTTTAATGATTATATTAACTTTTATCAAATAAAATCACTAAAAAAAATTAATCGTTCAAAAAAATAGCTTCTACCAATTTCTAACATTAAGTTATCTTTTAACTTTAAATCATTTTCTAACTTTTTACATAAACAGACATTTTTCGGTCTAAAATTAAAAATTGTTTTAAACCCTTACTTAGCCAAACACCTTCTTAGTTATGTTAGTTATGAGTTGATGTTCACATGTTGACGGTAAACGTTGCCTAAAAACTCGTGTTGAGCAGGTGTCTGTATATATATCAAAATATATCAAAATAATATCTTGAATCTGTACATAGGCTAAAATTATTTTATAATTAAAATTATAATAAAAGTAATCGGTTTTGAAAATTTGAAAATCCCAAGCAAATTTGAATTTTATGTCCAACTACAAATTAAAATCACACATATATACAGATTTGTCGGAGTTTATCTCCGATGAGAGTCGATTAAGTTTTCTTCCTTTTTTCAGTTTTCCAAATAAATCGAGCTTGATTTCTGAAATCTTTGAAGAATCCATTCGGATTTTTCAGTTTGGTTCTTAGATCTTCGCCGATATGTCTTTTTAGTTGTTGTTTTATTTTCAGTTTGAATGTCTTGCTTTTTAGCATGTGTCTTGCCTTTTGGCATGTGTCTTGCTTTGTTCGTCTATCAGTATGGCATTTTGGTTCGATGAAGGCTCATTTTGTAGAGGCTTGCGGGTGGATTAATTGAGATTCCATTTCAGAGGGAGTTATTATGTCTATAAAGCTTATCTTGGATCTATGGATATCTGCTCAAAAAAGAGCGCGAGATCAATTTAACGGAAGTCAGGATTCAGATCAATGTAGATGCGGTAATTTCTGAAGTTTATGGGCTCTTTTGTTCATATGCCTCGATATTATGGATATTCCTTTTGTCGTTCTTGGTGTTGTACTGTTTTTTATTTTTTTAAACGGTCTGCGAACCACTTAGCTCACTTTGTAGCGAGTTATTGTAGTTTTATAGCTGATCGTATCTGGACGATGAGATGCTCATCTTTAGTTCATTATTGTATTGATGAACGTTTTGAAGTAATGAAAGTTATTTTCTTTTTTGGCAAAAAAAAAAAAAATCACACATATATAATTTATTTTACCGGACTCTATATATTTTAAATTATTTGTGGTGTTACTTTGAGAAAAATGTGCCCCCTAATGCCTTTTTAATATCTCTATTTACTTTTAATTTTTCTATATTTGTTAGAAAAAATGTGCCCTTAAAATATATCAAATTTTTGGAGTAAATTTCTTGTGTAAAAGCAAAAGCCTATATATATATAGATTTGAGATTAAATTATAAGTACTAATAATCGAGTTCTAATATACATATCCTCTTAGTTTTCTTTAGTTAACTGTTGATAGTGTAATGTTCTTAAGAATTTGAATTTTGTGAAGTTTTAGAATTTGTTCTTACATTAGGAAGTATTAAGTTTGTCCAGGCGCATGTCTATTGTATTCAAACTAGTTTATTAAACCGCGATTTGCAACGATCTTATATTAATTTTTTTAAATTTTTTAAAAATATTTTACGAAATATGTTTTTAAATAAAATAAATAATAATATTTCTAACATAAGGGTTCTTTTATTTTTCGTGTCGTCTTGGTCATTCACGAAAATTCTGAATAAATATAAAAATGCAATTATTTAATATTTTCATTATCTTAATATTATATTAAATATTATTATATTAATTACCTTTTATTTTATTTTTTTCAAAATTTGAATCCCAACTTAAATTTTAAATACATAAGATGACATCAAAATTTTATTCTAGCATATAATACGATGCTCTTAATGAACCGTCATCCCTTTAAACTGTTTCGCACTTTCGTTGTTAAGAAAAATTTAACAAATAACACATTAATTTAAGAGATAACACATTAAAATTACCCTACTGAATAAATTACATGATTTTCAAATTTGTTATGTATTTTTGACATATAATACAATAGTTATAAAAGTTTACTTTTATTGTCTTGAAGATAAATGTTTCAAATTATTTTGAGGGATTTTGGACCAGAAACTATATTCAATAACGATTAGATGTACTATATTGAAGAATCGGAGACTCCGAAAAAAAAACATGCAAAAAGAGAGAATAAATACCAATTTTTTTATCAAAATAATATAAAAACTAAATTAGATAGCGTGAAATATCCGCCTTATAATCTATTATATGGTCTGTGAATTAGAATTGATATGTGAAAAATATCATAATACATGCATCAATTTTCTTTCTTTGCTAATAGAACTAATGTAATCAAATTCCTATTCTTTGTAGTATAACAAAACTTTGACCTCGGTTCCTGTATCTTTATAAAAAAAAAATCAAAATCAAGAGTAGGTGAGGAAAAGTACGGATATGACAATATAAATATTCTAAACGTAAACACAAATATGAGCTCGATGAAATACATAGCAAAAATTTTGGACTCTATAAATTTGTTTATATAATTGTCTAAATTCATAAAAGAAGGTTGACATCTTCTTGATTTTTATAATTTATATATACTAGCCTAAAACCCGTGCGATGCACATATTGTTAATTGTTATTATTATTATTTTAATTGTAATTGTGCAAAAAATAAGTAGACATGTTAAAATAGCTAAACACTTTTAATTAATTAAAAACATTAAAACAAATTTTAAAATAAATAATTATGGGTTTGCCCGTTATATTTTTGGAAATGAGGGATTTTAGTAAGAAAAAATAAAAAATGTAACATATATTTAGTTTAAAAAGGTAAATGCCCGTGATATTTTTGGAAAATGAGGTTTTAAAATTTAATAATTAAAAGTATTTAAATACGTTTTAAAATAAATAAGTAAAGGGTTTCCTGTGATATTTTTGGAAAAAGAATGGATTTTAGTGAGACAAATAGAAAAAGTAAATTATAAAAGGAAATTTCCCGTGATATATTTAGAAAAGGAGGGACTTTGTTAGAAAAAATATATAATGTGTTTTAGCTGAAAATGTAATTGTTTATAAATAGGTATTTGATTATTTATATTTTAATATTTTTAGTAATTGCATTTGTTAAGAAAAATAAGTAGACATGTTAAAATAGGTAAATTTTTAAAAAATAATTATAATATTAAAATAGGTTTAAAAATAAATAACTAAATGTTTGTCCGTGATATTTTTGGAAAAGTAGAATTTTTAGTAAGGAAAAATAGAAAAACTAACATGTTTTAGTTAAAAAAGGTAATTGTTCGTGATATATATGAAAACGTAGGGGAATTTGTTAGAAAAAATAATGCATTTTAGGTGAAAAAAGTAATTGGTTATAAATAGGTAATATTATTATTTAATAATATATTTCTATAAATAAGTAAGGTTAATTAAGTAAAAACACGAAGTACATTTAATTAAGGGCAATTAAGTAAAATCACAACGTACCATACCGACCAACCAAACTTTTAATGTTTCGTCTATTATATAATAGTATTGATATATATATATATATATATATATATATATATATATATATATATATATATATATATATATATATATATATATATTATATAATTTAATAAAGTTTATAATCATAGGATTATAGATATAGTTAATTAACTATAGAATTTGATTAGATTTATAATTTTTTAAGAACTTATTTTGTATAAGTTTCCCATTTTATGAATTATGAGTTAAAAAAGAAAATTTTAATTTTTATTATTTCAAAATTTATGAATTATGAGTTAAAAAAGAATTTTAAAATTTTATTATTTCAAATAGAGCTGATCTAGAAAAATAAATAAATAGAATAAAGACGATTTGAGAGCGTCGAGAGATTTTCCTTTATATAAAGATAAAAGATAAAGATAATAAAATAATAATAAATATAATGATATTGATTAACAAGTATATTAACAAATAAAATATTTAGAAAAATATTAAAATTGTATATTTAATTTTCTCCATTACTAAAGATTTAAAGGCAAAAATATTAAAATTTTATATTTAGTTTTCTACATTAGGAAAGATTTAAAAGGCCATTGAGATATTTTCTAATAAAAAATTTAGTAGAATATTTAAAATGTTTACTTACTTTCCTCCATTTATAAAGATTTTAAAGACAATAACATTAAAACTGTATATTTAGTTTTCTCAATTAGTAAAAATTTAAAAGGCAACTGAGACGTTTTCCCATTTTATGAATTATGAGTTAAAAGAAATAATTTTTATTATTTGAAATTTTTATGAATTATGAGTTTAAAACGAAATTTTAAATTTTTATTATTTCAAATAGAGGTGCTCTAGAAAAATATATAAACAGAATAAAGACGATTTGAGAGCGTCGGGAGATTTTCCTTTATATATAGTTAAAAGATAAATATAATAAAATAATAATAAAGATAATGATATTGATTAGCATGTATATTAACAAATAAAAAATTTAGAAAAATATTGAAATTTTATATTTAATTTTCTCCATTATTAAAGATTTAAAAGCAATATTATTAAAATTGTATATTTAGTTTTCTGCATTAGAAAAAAAATTTAAAAGGCAATTGAGATATGTTGTGGAATAAAAAACGTGTTTGTGAATTAATTTCTAGGGTTTGTTAGCTTCGAGCTTTAATGGCTACACTTGTGTTTCGAGACTAAATCGGTCCTCACAAGATGCCTACGTATCTCAATTATTACTGAGAATCAAGCCAAGACGTAGTTCTTGGTGTTGCCCTCGGGGCTATGGCGGCAGGGGCACACCAAAGACGTAGTGACTTGTATGTCCTTATTCGAGGATGAAGTCTGAAACGTTGTAGATGACGTATGAAGTTGTGTCCAAAACGTAGTAGATGACGTATGGAACTGTGTCCAAAACGTGACGTATGGAGCTGTGTCCAAAACGTGTCTCTATTGTGAAGGAGCAAGGTCCTTTTATATAGGCGTCTAGAGCCTCGTATTTAGAGTAACTTTAGGAGACTTAGGGAATAAGTCTCCTTTTTGATAATGGATAAACACTGTATTTCTTGGTGGACAAGTCTTTTCCTTGTTGATAAGGACTATGACTCAGTATTTCTTTTAATTGGGATTCTGGATCCTTCTTTGATGAATTTACCATATTTTGGACTCCTTTCATGAGTTGTATATTTTCCCTATTTATTAATTACGAAATTAATAAATAATTAGGGTTTCGGGCCTTGCTTATTGGGCCGTGTTCTTAGACCAATCCGGGTCTAATTAATACGTAATTAATTGCACTTCTAGGATTATTTTTCAGCCCATATCATTTGTCCCCCAACTTCTATGATAATGCACTAGGATTTCATAGAAGTTATACCGGTCTTTTTCGAGACTTGGGGTCTTTTTATCCCTTACCTGGGACTTACTACCCTTTTTTGGGGATTTTGATATACACTAGTGTTTCACGAGTATCGTCTTGGTGTAAAGTGTGGAGCGACCTACACATTTACGACGATTTTGCCTTATTCGAGGCTAGCTTGAAATTTGCATAAGCCTTTTATGTCTTATACCGTCTTGTTTTCGCTTCAAGCCTTTCATTGAGCATATCGAATGATGGGGTTTGGACTGAATGTCTTAGGTTTCTGGGGTTTCAACCCTTCACCCTTACGAGTTCTTACTGATGGCTGCACTCGTAGTGATTCATTCTCAAGTCTACCATATCAAACTTCTCATGAGCTTGAAATTTTCGCTAATTAACAATAGTCATCTTAGGCTTTCTTTTGTATGTTTATTAGCAACATTCACCCTTCGGGGTTCGTTGTATTCAGCTCTATTTGTGCAGTTGACATGCATATTTTGTATGCTTTCCTTTACATTCATTTGTAGTTTGTCTTGGCAATGCTTTGATGATGTTTCTACCAATCAAAACGGGTTCAACCCTTCATATGCTTTCTAGGAAGCTCATGATTTCATCGAACCTTATTTCTACTTATCATACTAGCGGATCCTTTTAGGATGCACTAAACATAATAAACTTTTAAGTTTGAGGCATGCCAAGTCCTTGGCACCTCATGCCCTTCGAGGGTTTCTAATTTGTATGAGCCTCGACCAAATACGTTCTTGACGCAATATGGTCCTTCCCAATTTGGGGCCAACTTGCCTTTTTGTCCAACCCCGGATGCCTCAATCTTTCGGAGGACTAAGTCTCCTTGACGGAAGAATCTCTCTTTAACCCTTAGGTTATAGTAGAAATATGCCCTTTTTTGATGTTCAACTACCTTAGCATTTGCCTCATCTCTAACCTCATCAATTAGATCTAAGGCCAGCCTCATGCCTTCTTCATTTGTCTCTGGCTCATAAGCCTCGATTCTTGGAGATGTGTGAGTAATCCCCACTGGAACCACTGATTCTGCCCCATATGCCAGTAGAAAGGGGGTTGCTCCAGTGGTGACTTTACAAGTAGTACGATATGCCCACAGTATGGGGAGCAATTCGTCTACCCAAGTGTTTCTAGAGCGTTCAACTCTTTTCTTCAGTCCATCCAGGATAATTCGATTGGCAACCTCAGCTTGCACATTCGCTTGAGGATGGGCAACAGAAGTGAAGCGTAACTTGATATCATTCTCATCACAATACTTCTTGAATTCATCGTTGTTAAACTGAGTTCCATTATCCGTAACCAAGATTCGTGAAATCCCATATCTGCATATTACATTCTCCCAGAAGAAATGCATTACTTGTTTGGTGGTTATCTTGGCTAAATGTTTAGCCTCGATCCACTTGGTGAAGTAGTCGATTGCCACTATCAAGAACTTTCTTTGCGCACTTGCCATTGGAAATGGTCCAAGTATATACATTCCCCACATGGAGAATGAGATAGGTGAGTTAATGGATGTCATCATCTCTGGTGGTTTCCTAACCACAGGTGCATGCTTTTGGCACCGTTCACTTTTCTTCACGTAGTTTTTAGCATCTGTAAGTATGTTTGGCCAATAGAAACCTAGACGAATGATTTATGGGCAAGGGCTCTGCCCCCAAGTGCTGTCCACAAATCCCTTCATGCACTTCCCTTAGGGCCAACTCTGCCTCTTGGAGTCTCAAGCATTTCAGATAAGGAACAATGAAAGACTTTTTGTATAGGATTCCCTCAATCAGGGTATACCTTAGTGCTCTCACATATAACTTTCGTGCTTCTGAAGTGTCGTTGGGTAACCACCCAGTTTCCAGATGGGATTTGATGGGATCCATCCAACAGCTGGCAACATCAATGGGTGCTACCAACTTTCCATTGATGCTTGGGGTCTTCAAGACTTGGAAGTATACACTTCCTGCGTAGTTTTCAATTTCATAAGAAGCGAACTTAGACAAGGCATTGGCCTTCATGTTCTCTTCCCTTGGAATGTGTTCCACATAGCATTCATTAAACTGAGTCATGATGGCCTTGACAAGTTTTAGGTACTTGGCCATGACTTCATTTCTGGCCTCAAACTCCCCATTTACTTGGGAAACCACTAGCCTCGAGTCTCCACACACTTTCAGAGTTTTAACTCTCAAGGCTCCAGCCAGCCCTAAGCCAGCTATTAGAGCTTCGTACTCAGCTTCGTTGTTTGTCGTTGGGAAGTCCAGTTTTAGTGCGTACTCTATGAGAAATCCATCAGGACTTTGTAGCACCAAACCTGCTCCACTTGATTTTGTTTTTGATGCTCCATCAAAATAGAGCACCCAACACTTGATTTTGTTTTTGATGCTCCATCAAAATAGAGCACCCAACATTCTTTGGACACCATGTCTTCATCTCCCTTGTCTTCCACTATTATTTCCTGCCCCCCGACTTCTTGGTTGTCAATGGTGCATTCAACCATGAAGTCAGTGAGTGCTTGAGCTTTTATGGCCGTTCGAGGCTTATACTTGATGTCAAATTCTCCCAATTTAATAGCCCATTTGATCAACCTTCCACTAACTTGAGGGCTATGCAAGATGTTTCTTAGAGGCTGATTGGTCAAGACCTCTATCTTGTGTGCCTGGAAGTATGGGCGCAGCTTTCTTGAGGCCATTATCAAGGCTAAGGCAAACTTCTCTATCATAGAGTAGTTTATTTCTGCCCCATGTAGAATCTTACTTACGTAGTAGATGAGTTTCTGAACCTTCAATTCTTCTTTTACCAAAACGGCTCCAAGGGCTGTGTTAGAAACGCCAAGTACAAATAGAGAATTTCTCCTGGCTTTGGCTTTGCCAACAGTGGTGCCTCAGCCATGTATTTCTTCAGGGCCTCAAAGGCCTCTTGGCTTTCAGTTGTCCATTCAAAGTTTTCAAATTCTTAAGTGCTTTGAAGAAAGGTAAGCATTTTTCTCATGACTTGGAGATGAATCTCCCCAATGCAGCCACTCTTCCCGTTAGTTTCTGGACATCCTTGACAGTCCGTGGCGGTTCCATGTCTAGAATTGCTTTGATTTTGTCAGGATTAGCCTCGATTCCTCTCTTGGAAACCATCAAGCCTAAAAACTTCCCTGAGCCTACACCAAAGGCACATTTAGCTGGATTCAACATCATCTTGTGGTGCATCAGCACTTCAAACGCTTCTCGTAGATTGTTTATATGATCGGCCTTATCGAGGCTTTTAACCAACATGTCATCCATATAGACCTCTATGGTTTTTCCAATCCGGTGTTCAAAAATTTTGTTCACCAACCTTTGGTATGTTGCACCTTGGAGATGTCATCTTTGTGCATTTTGATTTGGTTATATCCACTGAAGCCATCCATAAAACTTTAGCATCACGTGGCTAGCGGTGGCATCTATTAGGGCATCAATCCTTGGTAAGGGAAAACAATCCTTAGGACATGCATCGTTCAAATCGGTGAAGTCTACACACATTCTCCATTTTCCATTGGCTTTTTTGACCATCACCGGGTTAGCCAACCATTCTGGGAATTGTATCTCTTCAATGAACCCGGCCTTTATAAGCTTTTCTACTTCTTGTTTAATGGCCTCTTGCCTTTCTGGAGCAAAATTTCTCTTCTTCTGTTTCACCGTCTTCCTTTCAGGATTCGCATTTAATTTGTGGGTTATTAACTGGGGATCAATCCCTGGCATATTCGCTGCTGTCCAAGCAAAAACGTCATTGTTCTCTTGAAGAAAAGATATGAGCTTGCTTTTCAGTATTTCAGGCAATAGTGCTCCAACATAAGTCACCTTCTCTGGTTCACCAGGGACTAAGGGAATTGGGATTAAATCCTCAGCTGGTTTCCCTCTTCGGTCCTCATTATCACTAGTATCCATGTCTTCAATGGGGAGAACCTGCCCTCCGATTTCATCAGGCCTTAACGCGGCTACGTACCAGCTTCTAGCCATCTTTTGGTCTCCCCGTTCTTCACCAATTCCATTCCTCGTTGGGAACTTTATTTTTAGATGATAAGATGAGGCAACGGCCTTGAACGCATGAAGACCCGTCCTTCCCAGGATTGCATTGTAGGTCGAAGTTGCCTTTATAACTATGAAGTTCAACATCTGAGTAGACGTATTTGACCCTTGCCCCATTGTCATTTGGAGTTAGATAGTGCCTTCCACCTTTGATTCCACTCCATTGAATCCATATATGGGCATATTCGAGGGTGTCAACTGAGAGTCAGTATAGCCCATCTTGATAAAAGCATCATGGAACAAGATGTCCACTGAAGCTCCATTGTCGACCAAAACTCTCTTTGTTTCAGAGTTCCCTATCACGGGTACGATGACTAAGGGATCATCGTGGGGAAACTTCACTCCCTCCAGGTCTGAATCATCAAAACCTATTCATACTTCTGTTCGGGCACGCTTCCGTGCTTCGCCAACCACGGTCATTAATTCTCGTGCATAAGTCTTTCTTGAGTTTCGAGAGGACCCAGCAGCAGTTGGACCTTCGAATATCATGTTGATTACCGGCCCTCAGGGCTTGGGATTTCGATCTTGATCGTTGTCCCTTCTGTCATAATCATTCCTTTCATAGTTCCCCTTTTGACTCCTTTGGTTTCCATCCTTGGTGAACTTATTGATCTTTCCTCTTCGTATCAGAAACTCGATTTCATCCTTCAATTGCCTACAATCGTCGGTATCGTGACCGACTTCCTTGTGGAACCGACAGAATTGGTTTTGGTGCCGTTTGGACACGTCTGCCCTCATCGGCTTCGGCCATTTGAGATCCTCCTCCTTTGCTATTTCCATCAGAATTTGGCTTCTGGGAGTGTTCAGTCTTGCATACTCCGTAAACTTTGGCCCAAATTTATTTCTCTTGGGTGGAGAATCAGAATCCTTTGACGTTCTGGGAAACTTTTCCTTGACGTAGTACTCCTGAGTTTCCTTTCTTTCCTTTGAGTTCCCACTGCCAGCAGCAGTGGGTTCATACTTTCTCATGCTTTCTTCCGCCTTGATGTACTTTCCGGCTCTATCTTGGAGCTTCAGCATGCTCTCGGGTGGATATTTTGCCAATGACCTTTTGAAGTGATCATCAGTGGTTCCTTGCTGCAGAGATATCATAGCTACTTTGTCCTCTAAATCCGGGACTTTCAAAGCCTCCCGAGTAAATCGGTTGATATAATCTCTCAAGGCTTCATTCTTTCCTTGTTGGATTGCCATGAGTGATGCAGAGCTTTGCGCATGCACCCTTCCACTAACAAACTGATTGATGAATGTTTTGCTTAATTCTTTGAAAGAACCAATAGAGTTGGGAGGAAGACAGCTATACCAGCGTTGGGCCATGCCTGCCAAGGTTTTTGGAAACGCCCTACACTTGACCGCATCGTTGGTTGGCTGCAACAGCAGTGCATTGGAGAAGGTTCTTACATGATTTGCGGGATCCCCCGTTCCATCATAGGCTTTAATTGAAGGCATCTTGAACTTTCTGGATATAGCCGTTTTCATGATGTCTTGAGTAAACGGTGGTGTAGGATCATCGGGATCTCCTAGGGGCAACAGAATGCTAGGATCACCCCTTGGGGCTTCAGCCCTCTTGGTTCTTCTTGCCGGTGGATCCAAATTGATAATTGGGATCCCTCCAGTTGTTTGATTTTGTGCCTTTGCGGCCTCCTGTTCTGCCAGTACTTTTTTAAGCCTTGCGACTTCTGCCTCATGGGCTGCAATCTTCTCTTTAGTAGTTTGGGGTTGATCCCGATTGGTTTGGGAAGAACGTCTCCTTCTAGGAGCGACATCCTCCCCAGTTGTATAACCCTCGTCCTCGGTATAGGGACCTGAGTAATCTTGAACGAAAGGGGTCTGTCGAGTTTGTTGATTTTGGGGTCCCAGACCTTGAATGTAAGGGGGCACATATGCCTCATGGTAGATTGGATTAGTTCCACTACCGCCCGCCGTGGGTCGAGGGGGCATGCCATAGCTTGGCATCCCCAAAGTCTGAGTCGCGTATTGAGGAAGATCAGTAGTATGGAGTTGAAGGCTTCTCGGTGCATTCATGATGAGTGGAGAAGTCGAGATTGGTTGCTGGTGAGTGATCTCTAGTGGATTAGATCCATGAACGACCATCTGCAGGGGATTCGTCCCTTCAACAGAAATTGGGACTTCCTGTCCTTGAGTGGTGGTGAGGGGGATATTCGCCCCTTGAGTGCCAGTAATTGGCGGTAGTTGGCTTCCGTGAGTCTCCATTTCAGAGGTAATAGGAAGTCCTTCAGAAGTATCAGAATATCTATTTGTTCTTCGTGTGTTTGCCATGGTTGATGTTGTTTTCCCACAGACGGCGCCAAATGTTGTGGAATAAAAAACGTGTTTATGAATTAATTGCTAGGGTTTGTGAGCTTCGAGCTTTAATGGCTGCACTTGTGTTTCGAGACTATATCGGTCCTCACAAGATTGTTAGGTCCAAAGTATCGTAAAAGGGGGGGGGGGGGGGTTGAATACGATACTCACAAATAATTCAATTTCGTTCGCGGATTAATCATTTAGTTTTATAACGAAATCAAACACACCAAACCAAACCAAGTTTCGGGGAATATATCTTTTTATAAATATAAACCTCGAGGGGTGCTACAATTTCTAATCCGTAGATTAGCTTCAATGAGTTCTAGGTTATTCACAATCAATACAATGAAAGAGTTTAAGCAGAATTAATTTCTATGGTATTTTCTCTTTGGCTCAATCTCTCTCTCCGTAATTGCTTCTGTGTGAATTACCTGACTGAGGAAGACACTGCCTCTCTCTTAGTAATTGTAGACTTTGGTTTAGAAAACTATCGAACCAAAGTTGAACAAACAATCATGGCCGTCCATCTTCTAATCAACCCGACAAACAAATACTTTTCCACCTGCTCCTCCAATTAGAAAACTATCGAATTGGAAATCCATCGAATGGATTAAAAGAAATTTTCCATTCGATAGTTTTTAAAGAAAACTATCGAAAAGGAAATTCCTTTTTCATTGATTCTGATGAGTTTCTTTGAAAAGCTTTCGATGGTTTTCTTTATTTCAAAAAGAAGAAAACCATCAAGTAAATTTCTTTTGATTCCTTAGAATCACATTCGATAGTTTTTCACAAATGAAAAACCATCGAATCACATTATGTCCTTGTTCCTTTTAGAAAACCTTTCTGAGCTCCTTGGTGTTTAAGTAATAGACTGTATCAATTTCTTCTGAGACGATAAAACAACTTGATCTTTTTAAGTACCGTCACCTAGTGCAACTGGTCTGGTTCACAGATGAATAACACTTGATCAATTCTTCTTTTATGTCTTCAATTTAGTGCTGTTGATAAGTCCTTTGTCGATCTGGTTGCTTCATTTAAATCACTGGAATCCTGTGGTACTAACCCTAAATCATTCACATACTTCTGTCGTCTTGAAAGTCTTGTTTCTTTTGCTGACACTGAGGCTTGAACATTTTCATGAACTTCTTTCCGTGACCTGTTTACGGACTTCAAGAATACATAACGTATTTTGATTTTTTGAGTTTACCTTTTCTTCTTTGATTCTGGATTCCTGTGCTTCTGATAATATTATTGTCTGTCTTGTCCTTTGTTGAGTTGCAGTTATCTCTTTTACATCTTATGTTACATTATGCTTTACAATCTCCCCCTATTTGATTGGATAGAGTTCGACAAGCAAATACTTCGAGGATACCTCAACTAACTAAGGAAACATTAAACTAATTAAAGTAAGACAGCGTAATAATATTAAATGCATTCTGGATCAGATATATATACATTTCCAGATTTCATAAATCAAAAAACAATAAAACTTTTCACATTGAAGTTGCTCCTCTTGTCTGAGCTGATAGTTCTTTTGTTATTTGCTTCAATCTTCAGTCCATTCCGATCTCACCTTCTTCAATCATTGGATTGGAGTTAGCAGATTGACAATCAATCACTGATAGATAGTGCAGTGGTTCTCCAGGTTTAAGGATTGCTCCTTGGATGTGTCTTCCAATATATTCAACTCTTGACCCACTCCAGCCCATAACCATGCAATGTTAACATCTTCCTTGTTTAGCTTTGGCATGTTTGGTAATTTGGTATGCACTTTCAATCCTCTTTTCACTCTTTTCCTATAGTAAGGAACATTCTCCATTAGAAATCTTCTAAGTGTGTCTGCTGCTTTGTCCTTCTCCGTTGATGTGAATCCAGTGGATCTAAGATACTTCTCAACTGATATTAGATAGTTGCTTGGATAGTCTCTCAGTTTGTCCTCAGCCAAATAGCAGATTCTGAACAAGTCATTCGTCATGAATCTAACCATTGGAGGATCTTCAGTAATCTCTGGACCGACTTTCATCAATATCTCCTTAACATCCTCACGGAGCAGTTCATTTAATCTTGTAGTTCTTTGAATCTTTATGAGTATCACCTGCAGTTCTTCCTCAAAACTGCTTGGTGTCTTTCTATCTCAGCTTACCTGGCATCTATTTCAGCTCTTTGAGCTTTCACCATCTCCAAGGTAGCTTCTTCTTCCAGTGATAGAGAATTTACTTCTTCTTCCATATCATCATCCAAGATAGGATGTTCTATTGGCTCTGGATAATATGGCTCATGCTCCTCCTGTAGTGGTTGCTCTTGCATGATCTTAAATTCCTCCTCACTTTCTTCTTCTTGCACAATGTCTTCAATCCAGTACTGTCTAACTGGAATAGCTTCATTGGTTTCCCAAACTCCCCATCCAGTTGTTTGCCAACCTTCATTAGTCACTTCATTTGTTTCCCCTTCTCCAACTTTCTCCCCCTTAGTTGAGGAATCCTCGATATAGTTATCCTCATTGTAAAAGGTAGTAGAAGGATCAGGTTGTTGCTGTGAAGGTCCGGGTTGTTGGTTCCTCAACATATTCCAAATAGATTGTACCCCGTCACCTTGATTTTCCATGAACTCCATAATCTCCTTGAGGGTGGATTGAAAATGTACCTCTCGGTAATAGAAAATCATCAATATTTGGTAGGGTTAGGGTGTCACTCCTCACGTTTGGCTCTGGGTGTACACTCAACGTTCCTGTCGGTGTTTCACTCATTTTTCCTTTCCCACTCAGGCCAGGTGTAAGTGTTTTTGTTTCACTCAATCCCTTTGTGCTAGTTGTACCCGCAGAAGAAAACACCGTAGCCGTCCTTAAGGAGGTCACCGGTGGTGCAATGGGGCTTCGCAAGTCCCCGTCCTTGGATAAACCAAGTTGCTGATCATCCGTAGATGATATATCCTTTGAAGGATCTAGAGTTTGAATCTCTAGGGGGTTAGAAACAAGCTCTATTAACAGCAGAGATCCTAAATCTTCCCCAATAGTCTGTGAAGACTTTACCTCAGTTGACTCCTCAATAGTAATTGATTCATTGTCACCGAGTTGCCGATCTGCACCTACGTCAGACCCTTTACCCGCAGGATCCAGATATGTTCCATCTGGGGAGGTAGACAACGACCCTTTAGATTGTGCATTTAGGTCAAAGCCTTCTCTCGACGTCTGTGAAGACCCTTGGTTCTTAGAACCTTCAACCAGTGAACCTGATCGTAATATGGTCGGAACACCAGTTGCTTCCGTCAATTCTTCCTTACTTGATTGAGCTATGGGTTCAGATATAGCTTTAGTTAATGTAGCCCAATCAGCATCAGAAAAATCAATAAAGGGTGCTTTGGAAGTTTGAAATAAAGTATCAACAGTTACCTCAGTTTCTATTCTTCTCCTTTTAGAGGAAGGCAGAGCTGTTGTTGAAGGGTGTATCTCCTTATGTGGTGCTGCTAAGGCACTATCTCCCTCTACACTCACGGATGTCTGAATATTGGGTATAGGAGGGGAAGGAGGTTCGTTTGTGGTTTCATTTGGCTCTTCCAAAGGCTCTTCGACCGTGGTTAGAGATTGTGGGTTTGCAACCTCCTGGTCAGGAATGGCCACTGAGGGCTCTGGATCAACATCCATTGGTTGTGGTTCAGTAGCCAGTTCAGGTTCAGGAATATTACCTTCAATTACCTGTTCCCCTGGGGGTAGAAGTGGTAGGGGCACCGTTCTTAGATATTCAGTGAGAACAGTGGGTACCCCTGGAAGATGATTCTTTCTTATCAGAGCGGTTATTGCATTGCTCTTCATCCTCATGCATTCCATGGTCTCCTCACCTTCGAATGTCTTTGTTGTTTAATACAAAAACTATCGAAAACCTTTTGTTGAAAAACTATCGAGAATTAAAATAAAGGAAAAATTAATTCTCTCCGATAGATTTTCTTTTTATTTCAAAAAACCATCGAGAATTTAGATAAAGATTAATGAAATTCAATTCGATGCTTTTTCAAATTTTCTTCAAAAACTATCGAGAATTGTTTTCGATAGTTTTTCTTTTCCTTTTCCAAAAACCATCGAAAATTACTTTCGATAGATTTCTTCTAGTACTTAGAAAAACTATCGAATTTCCTGAAATTCGATATTTTTTGCTTCTGTACTTCAAATTCTAAAACCTGTTCATGTTCTAAAATTCAAACCTTTTATTTCCTATCAAGTTTTATTTTGAATAAACTTTTTCAAATTTACCAAAATCAATTGTTAACAGAAAATTCACAATTTTCTTAGAATAAAATCGACTAAATATCATTGAATGATATTAACCAATTAAAATCCAATAAATTATGCTGCATTAATCTACAATGTTAAAAACAAAGTAAATTAATTCAAATTAAATAGATGCTTAAATATTTAGAACAAATATTAGCACCTAAATAATCTTTAGAATTAATAACCAATTAAATGCCAAAAGATATATCATCCATAATTATGACATAAAATTAGTACAAAAATCCTAACTACGAGAATTGCTCCAGAAAATAAATTCACGAGTCCTAAGGATATGGAAATTCTTAAACTCATGTATTCACTAGGACTATCTACAGTTACTGACTTCTAATCAAAATCAATTAGAAAGATTTAACATCCCAAGTTCCACAACCAGCTTAGAAAAAGTGGATTCATCAAGCGGTTTAGTAAAGATGTCTGCAATTTGATCCTCTGTGGGTACAAAATGTAACTCCACGGTTCCATTCATGACATGCTCTCGGATAAAATGATACCTGATGTCGATGTGCTTCGTCCTCGAGTGTTGCACTGGGTTGTTTGAGATTGCTATGGCACTTGTGTTGTCGCAAAATATTGGAATCTTTGTCAACAAAAGCCCATAGTCACGGAGTTGGTTTCTCATCCACAAGATCTGAGCACAGCAGCTTCCAGCAGCAATGTATTCAGCCTCAGCTGTTGATGTGGAAACTGAATGCTGCTTCTTGTTATACCAGGAAACTAACCTTCTTCCAAGAAACTGACAGATTCCTGAAGTACTCTTCCGATCAATCTTACAACCTGCAAAATCAGAGTTTGTATATCCAATAAGATCAAATCCTATATCTTTAGGGTACCAAATTCCAAGATTTGGGGTCCCCTTAAGATATCTAAATATTCGCTTAACAGATATTATATGAGATTCTTTAGGATCAGACTGAAACCTAGCACATAAGCATGTTGCAAACATTATATCTGGTCTACTTGCAGTGAGATAAAGTAATGAGCTTATCATACCTCTGTAGCCTGTGATGTCAACCTTCTTACCAGTTTCATCCTTATCAAGCTTAGTGGCAGTTGGCATAGGAGTCTTTGCTGTAGATGAGTCTTCCATTTGATACTTCTTCAGAAGATCTTTAATGTACTTGGACTGACAAATGAATATACCATCTTGTTTTTGGTATACTTGCAGTCCAAGAAAGAATGACAATTCACCCATCATGCTCATTTCATAACGACTCTGCATTAACTTAGCAAATCTCTTGCATAGATCATCATTAGTAGAACCAAATATTATGTCATCAACATATACTTGCACCAATATCAAATCATTTTTATGCTTTTTGACAAAGAGAGTTTTGTCTACGACACCTCTTGTAAAATCATTTTCAAGTAAGAATTCAGAGAGAGTGTCATACCATGTCCTTGGAGCTTGTTTGAGTCCGTAGAGAGCTTTGAATAGAAAGTACACAAAGTCTGCCAGTTTTGAATCCTCAAAACCTGGAGGTTGTTCCACATACACTTCTTCTTCTAACTCCCCGTTCAGAAAAGCACTCTTCACATCCATCTGATATACCTTGTAATTGGAATGTGCAGCAAATGCCAGAAACATTCTGATGGCCTCAAGTCTTGCTACTGGTGCATAGGTTTCATCATAATCAATTCCCTCTTCTTGAGAGTAACCTTTAGCAACCAGTCTGGCTTTGTTTATCGTTACAATTCCATCTTCGTCCAACTTATTTCTGAATACCCATCTTGTTCCAATAACAGATTTTCCCTTAGGCCTGGGTACCAGCTTCCAAACTTTCTGCCTTTCAAACTGATTGAGTTCCTCTTGCATAGAAATCACCCAATCTGGATCATCTAGAGCATCTTCAACTCTCTTAGGTTCTGTTTCTAAAAGAAACCCAGAATAATGACATTCATTTTGTGATGTTCTCCTAGTTCTCACTCTTGTGTCCGGATCACCAATGATCAAGTGAAATGGATGATCTCTATTCCATACCCTTTGTCTTGGCAGATGTGATCTTGATGATTCTCCTTGTTCTAGATGTTGTGGAGTGTGACTAGTTGATCCTTCTCCTGCTCCCCCTGAGTTGTTGATGGTTTGATCTGATGATTCTATAGACTGACTAGTGGATCCTGTAGAATTTTGAGGATCTCCACTTTGGTCACCACTTTGTCCAGAATCATTATCATTATGATTATTATTAATAACTGTAACAACTTCAAGTACTTCTTCATTGTCAGAGAGATCTCCTGATAGATTTTCAAATACCAAGGATTCAGAGTTCTCTCCAGTTTGCAGGCCTGGTCTTTTGGTGTCGTCAAATGTTACATTAAAGCTTTCCAACACCTTCTTGTCTTCAATCACATATACCCTGAAAGCCTTAGATTCCAGAGAATAGCCCAGTAAAATGCCTTCATCTGCTTTGGCATCAAACTTGCCAAGATGTTCTCCATCTTTAAGTACAAAGCACTTTGCACCAAACACATGAAAGTACTTCAGTGTTGGTTTCTTGTTGGCCATTAACTCATACAGAGTCTTTTCATGATCTTTGTTGATCAGGGTTCGATTCTGAGTGTAGCAAGCTGTGTTCACTGCTTCAGCCCAAAAGTAAGTGGGAAGTTTTGATTCACTCAACATGGTCCTTGCTGCTTCAACCAAGGTTCTGTTCTTCCTTTCCACTACTCCATTCTGTTGAGGAGTTCTTGGTGCTGAAAACTGTCTTGATATTCCTTTCTCTGAGCAGAAATCATTAAGAACTGCATTCTTGAATTCAGTTCCATTGTCTGATCTGATTGTCCGCACAGGTAGCTTAGCTTCCACTTCTATCTTCTTGATGTGATCAATGATTAGTTGTGTTGCTTCATCCTTTGTTTGTATGAAAAACACCCACGTGTACTTGGAGTAGTCGTCCACCATCACCAATGCATATCTATTTCTTGAAAGTGACATAACATTGACTGGACCAAATAAATCCATATGAATCAGTTGTAATGGTTCAGTAATGCTTGTCATTCCTTTGCTTCCATGTGATGCTTTCTTCAACTTCCCCTTTTCACATGCTTCACATAGTCCCTCCTGATTGAATTCCATCAGGGGCAACCCTCTCACTAACTCTCTCTTTACCAAAGAGTTCATAGTTTTGAAGTTCAGATGTGAGAGCTTCTTGTGTCATAACCAACTGTATTCTGAAGATGCCTTTGCATAGAAACATGTAACTTCTCCTTCACTGGTAGAACTTAAGTCAGCTATAAACAAATTTCATTTTCTCACTCCCAGTAGAGTAAGCTTCTCATCCTTCCTGTTGGTGATCAAGCACTTGTCCTTTCTGAAATATACATTGTAGCCTTTATCACAGAACTGACTGATACTTAAAAGATTGTGCTTTAATCCTTCAACAAGAGAGATGTTCTCAATGATGACATTTCCAGCTTTCAATTTACCATATCCCGTAATGAATCCTTTGCTGTCATCTCCAAAGGTTACAATCGGGCCGGTCTTCTTAACCACCTCTATAAGCAGGGACTCTTCACCTGTCATGTGTCTAGAACAGCCACTATCCAGAATCCACACAACCTTTGAGCTTTTAACCTTACCCTGCAATCACAGATTGATTAAGCGGACTTTGGTACCCAAAATTGTTTGGGTCCTGAAGGTTTAGATGATTTAACAGGAGTAACATTCAATTTAGTCTTACCCTGTTTGATATTCATAGTATCTGTGGATTTAACATTAACAGTGCTATTGCTACTATCATTCATCAACTTAAAATAAGCATGCATGATGTTGTACTTACATAGCAAACACTCTTTCTTTCCACAGGGTTCATGAAGATCAGGCATGTCAGACATGTTATGCATTTCAGAAGTATTAGCAGTTTCTACTTTAACCTTTTTACATGCATGTGTAAGGTGTCCAACAGAATTACAAATAGCGCACAACTTCCTAGATGCAATGGGAGAATATGGAACCATTTCCTGATTAACAATCTTCTTCTTCCCATTCCTGTTCTTTTTAACATTACTAACTAAGTCGCCTACTTCAGTTTTAGGTATAACAGTTTTTACTGATTTCCTAGGCAACTTAGTCTTTACCACTTTTTCCTTCAACAAATCCTCCTCAAGCAATTCTTGTCTTATGAAAAGGTCATCCTCATGAAAGAGTGGTGGAAAAGGCTTAACAAAAATTGAACAATCAACATTCTTAAGAACATGTGGAGTATTCCTTTTGACAACTGAAGGTGTCACAGGGAATTCCACTATCTTCTTACCAGCTTTCTTGTCATAGTCAAATCCTATAGCAGTTTTATTCCCTATGGCCTGAGTATCAATGATCTCCTTAGCAATTAGGGTGGAATTCTTAAAAGCATTCAGCTTCAAATCTAAATATGAAATCTGCTTCCCGAGGATAGTCTCTATCTCATCATTACACTTGACATTGTTCTCTAAGTACGCGTTCTTTTGCTTAAGATCTTCTAATGTGACAACTACAAGCTCTAGTTCTTCATTTTTAGATTCTAAATTTTTAATCTTAAGAACTAGTTTAGGATTTTCCATTTCAGATGCTAGCATGCTTGTGTGTACATTAAACAATTCTACACTAAGATCTTGCACAGTTTTCTTGTACTCAGAATTAGACATATCAATTGTAGTTAAGATAGGTACCTGAGATGATTGTGGTGATTCCTCTGAAGAGTCAACCATTAGGGCAACATTTACATACTCTTCCTCTTCATCCGAATCAGTATCATCCCAGTGCTTTCCCTCTGCTATAAAAGCTTTCCCTTTCTGCTTTCCAGAGAATGCCTTCAATTGCTGTTTAAGCTTGGCATTCTCTTTCTTCAACTCATCATAAGAATCCTTCTTTCCATTGACATCTTTCATGTCTCTCGCTTGACGAGGCTTCCGGCATTCAGTGGCGAAATGCCCTAACTCATTACAATTGTAGCATCTTGATTTGCTTCTATCAATCATGCCAGTCTTGTAGCCTCCCTTAAAGCCTGTACTAGGTGCATAATTGCTCTTCTGGAATCTGTTGGTTGAGCCCTTGAACTTGTACTTAGGGTTTCTCTTGAAACGAATATGACTAAACTTTGCAGCTAAGTACGCCATGGTTTTGTCTTCCATTTGCTCAAGCTCTTCTAGGGTGTAGTAATCACTTTCATCAACACCCAGATTCACAGAATCCATTTCTGCTTCTATTATCACCTCCTTTCCAGCTCTAGGGGTTTGAACCTGAATCTCAGAAGTTATTGGTTCATCCACTACAAGTGCTGCTGATCTCACAAGTGCATTGTGCTTGCTGTCCACTGTCCCTGATCCGTAGATTATCACTCTCTGTTCCTGTTCCATCTCATAGGTCTTCAACTTGCCATAGATCATCTCTAATGACATCTTTGTGAAGTCAATTATTTCCCTTATGGATGATGACTTGTGTTCTACATGATGGGGCAGCGTCATCATGAACTTCCTGTTGGATTCTCTCAGTGGATAGGTCTTTTCTTTCATTGCCAATTCATTTAGGAGCTTAGTATATATCTCAAAGACCTGAGTTATACTTTCTCCAGGAAGAGACCTAAAGGCTTCGTACTGAGAAGTCAGGATGTCCAATCTGTTTTCCTGCACGTCTTCAGTTCCTTCCATTATCAAGTTAATGGTATCCCACATATGTTTCCCGCTTGTACAGTTCATCAACTGATAGCTTATTTCCTTGTCTGCGGAGTCCGCCAATATCAACATTAAACCGGTGTCCAATCGAATCAGTTCTTTGTCAGAATCTGTATACTCAGTAATATCTTTAGGTTGGGTGCCTTGAGGAATCCTGCTACCATCAGGAGCTGTAGATTCACTAACTGGTTTCATTGGTACAAACGGTCCGTTTTCTAATATGCCAATATACAACGGATTAGATGCCTTGATAAATAACAGCATCTTTATCTTCCACAAACCGAAATCATCTCTAGTAAACGGGGGAACTTTAATACCAGTGGTTGTCTTTGGAGCACTCATGGTTTCTGAAAATTTCAAATTGTTTAAAATTCAAGAAATTCCAATTAAATGAAAAATTTTGAAAGTTAAAAAATTTGCTTCGAATTTTCACGCTACGTTTGATTTTGGTCTCATTCACCGGATCTGATTTGTATATCAATCAAGTAGCTCTGATACCAATTGTTAGGTCCAAAGTATCGTAGAGGGGGGGGGGGTTGAATACGATACTCACAAATAATTCAATTTCGTTCGCGGATTAATCATTTAGTTTTATAACGAAATCAAACACACCAAACCAAACCAAGTTTCGGGGAATATATCTTTTTATAAATATAAACCTCGAGGGGTGCTACAATTTCTAATCAGCAGATTTGCTTCAATGAGTTCTAGGTTATTCACAATCAATACAATGAAAGAGTTTAAGCAGAATTAATTTCTATGGTATTTTCTCTCTGGCTCAATCTCTCTCTCCGTAATTGCTTCTGTGTGAATTACCTGACTGAGGAAGACACTGCCTCTCTCTTAGTAATTGTAGACTTTGGTTTAGAAAACTATCGAACCAAAGTTGAACAAACAATCATGGCCGTCCATCTTCTAATCAACCTGACAAACAAATACTTTTCCACCTGCTCCTCCAATTAGAAAACTATCGAATTGGAAATCCATCGAATGGATTAAAAGAAATTTTCCATTCGATAGTTTTTAAAGAAAACTATCGAAAAGGAAATTCCTTTTTCATTGATTCTGATGAGTTTCTTTGAAAAGCTTTCGATGGTTTTCTTTATTTCAAAAAGAAGAAAACCATCAAGTAAATTTCTTTTGATTCCTTAGAATCACATTCGATAGTTTTTCACAAATGAAAAACCATCGAATCACATTATGTCCTTGTTCCTTTTAGAAAACCTTTCTGAGCTCCTTGGTGTTTAAGTAATAGACTGTATCAATTTCTTCTGAGACGATAAAACAACTTGATCTTTTTAAGTGTCGTCACCTAGTGCAACTGGTCTGGTTCACAGATGAATAACACTTGATCAATTCTTCTTTTATGTCTTCAATTTAGTGCTGCTGATAAGTCCTTTGTCGATCTGGTTGCTTCATTTAAATCACTGGAATCCTGTGGTACTAACCCTAAATCATTCACATACTTCTTTCGTCTTGAAAGTCTTGTTTCTTTTACTGTCACTGAGGCTTGAACATTTTCATGAACTTCTTTCCGTGACCTGTTTACGGACTTCAAGAATACATAACGTATTTTGATTTTTTGAGTTTACCTTTTCTTCTTTGATTCTGGATTCCTGTGCTTCTGATAATATTATTGTCTGTCTTGTCCTTTGTTGAGTTGCAGTTATCTCTTTTACATCTTATGTTACATTATGCTTTACAAAGATGCCTACATATCTCAATTATTACTAAGAATCAAGCCAAGACGTAGTTCTTGGTGTTGCCCTCGGGGCTATGGCGGCAGGGGCACATCAAGGACGTAGTGACTTGTATGTCCTTATTCGAGGATGAAGTCTAAAACATTGTAGATGATGTATGGAGCTGTGTCCAAAACGTAGTAGGTGACGTATGGAGCTGTGTCCAAAACGTGACGTATGGAGCTGTGTCCAAAACGTGTCTCTATTGTGAAGGAGCAAGGTCCTTATATAGGCGTTTGGAGCCTCGTATTTAGAGTAAGTTTAGGAGACTTAGCGAATAAGTCTCCTTTTTGATAATGGATAAACATTGTTTTTCTTGGTGGACAAGTCTTTTCCTTGTTGATAAGGACTATGACTCATTATTTCTTTTAATTGGGATTCTGGATCCTTCTTTGACGAATTTACCATATTTTGGACTCCTTTCATGAGTTGTATATTTTCCCTATTTATTAATTACGATATTAATAAATAATTAGGGTTTCGGGCCTTGATTATTGGGCCGTGTTCTTAGACCAATCCGGGTCTAATTAATACGTAATTAATTGCACTTCTAGGATTATTTTTCAGCCCATATCAAGATATCTTCTAATCAAAAAATTAGTAGAATAATTAAAATGTATATTTACTTTTCTCCATTTATAAAGATGTTAAAGGTAATAATATTAAAATTGTATATTTAGTTTACTCCATTAGTAAAGATTTAAAAGGCAACTGAGACTTTTTCTAATTTTTGATATAATTAATTTAAAAAATTGAGAAAATTAGAAAAATAGATCGAAGCGATATCAGAGCTGCTACCTCACAACCCCCGTCTTCTCCTTTATATAAGTATATTGATTTATAGAATATAGATGGTGGAAAGAATTTGTACTTTTATACTTGGAATGAACTACGTGATGTCGATTACAATAAACTGGAGTTTTATATATTTGTATTTGAACAAGAACATAACGAAAATATTGCGCTTGATTTAGGAAAACTTGTTTTTGAGATAATGTATTTGTCCTATACATATGTGATATGATAGGATGGGGTTTTTTTTTATTCTGAAACGGTGTCACAATACTCTTGGACTACAATGTATAACATATCTCTGTCTCTTGAAAATAAGGAGGGTATTTGTTACTCTTTCCATCCATCATTTTTGTCTTTATTTGACTTTTCAAAGTTATTTTTTTTTTCAATTTTGACTGAAAATTTAAAAATATTTGTTTATGATTTTACAAAATTTTAAATTGATTTATAAAATTGAATATTCAAACTTTACTATAATATTTTTTGATAAAAATATATTATTATATAATATGTTTAATTTGTTGGTCAAAATTGATAAATTTGACTTTGAAAAATCAAATAAATACAAAATTTATAGGACAGAGGGAGTACATTACTAGTGTTATTGGCAATGCAATTTATTTTGAGCAACTCAACCCGGAGTTGGACGAAGAAGATGCTGACAAGCGGTTAATCCACCTGACCTTCAATGGCATCAACCTTCGTGTATTTGTGTTCGAATTTTAAATGATGAACGTACTTATGTTAATGTTCATGTTCATGTGATCTATGAGAAGTATCCTGATAACCTATTGGTGACTCGCTATTACCCAAGAAAATATGATCATATGCCCTTTAAAGCCTATACCTTTTTAGGATGTCCTGTTTCTCTGGATAGCCTTGACTGATCTGATGATTTTAACACCTGTTTTTATGTGGAGAACACTGAAAGCAATGAGGCAAGAATCATGGAAGGAACAAGCAACTTGGTGAATATGTGCATTGGAGGAGAAGAAGGAACATGGAAATGAACAATGGACGCATACACAGGGTCATTTGGACGAAGCAACATGCAATAGAAATATTGGCATTGGTATTGGCGGGGGAGGCATGTGAGGCAGTAATGACGACAACAGTAGAGAAGAACTTGCAAAATGAAATAGGCAGCGAAAATAATGATTGACAGGATTTAGTTCTATTTTAGTCTTTGCCTCATATTCATTTGTTTTATGAGAACTTTAGTCTTGTGCTATAAATTTTTGTAATTGTTGTACTGACTCTTTTTTTAATTTTTTGACACAAGAAAAAGCTTCATTAATACTTCAAATCTTTCGACATTACATTCATAAGATCTGAGTGGACATTATCCACTCTCCACCTACGCTCAGCTATAGAACTACTTTGTCTCGCTATATAGTGAGCCACATTGTTTGTAGAGCGTTTAACAAACCTCAAAGATACATTACTATCTTTCAATTCTTCAAGAGCAGACCTACACTCCTCTATAACCCTCCCAAAATAAGACAACATAACTATCTTGCTTCAAATCGCCTGGGCAGAGACTAGACAGTCTTTTTCAACAATGACATTACTCCATATGTTATTTTTTATCCAACTCAACGCTTCTCGAACTCCTATTGCCTCTTCCTCCTCTGGTTTTATACAGCCTTGAGAACATTTGAAGAAAGCTTCCATCAACTCACCAGCGTGGTTCCTTGCAACCATAGAATAACTAAAGCATTGTGAAGTTTCAAATATAGCAGCATCAGTGTTGATCTTAATCATATTAACATCTGGGACATACCAGTGCTCTACCCCATCTTCTTATGTCATGTCACTAAGAGATGGACTGAATTGTTTGTCTTGAGCACTCAACCATTGTTTAAGCGTAGATTTTGCTAACACTACTACATCTGAAACCTCCATACCTCGTTAATTCCAAACAATTTCATTTCTACATTTCCAAAGAGCCCAACACAATATAGCATTCAATTGAATATCCATACCCGTGTACTGTGTAAATGCTGCTTCCAACCAATCAGAGAACAGATTCGTAGTCGCCACCGTTACCACTTTACCCAACTTGTAAAAACATTCCACTGCAAACGAACCACATTACAAACTAGACAGAGCTCGTTCACCAACACTCCTTTCACACGCAACTGATTTTTAATGGGTAGACAACTTGTAGAAGCACTCCACAGAAAGTGCTTTACCTTTGCATGTATTTTTAGGTTCCACAACCTTCTCCAGAAACCAGAATTGTTACTAGAGTGAAAATCGCCTCGAGTCTTTTGAATTAGAGCATAAGTTGTTTTAACCGTGTATTGGCCCAATTTATCCTTACGCCAATACCATGAATCTGCAGCACGGTTTTGAATGGGAATGGTAAAGATCAAATTTCTATCTCTCTCATTGAAAATGTCATTTATCAAATCAACATCCCACTACGATTGCTCAACATCTAACAGAGAAGAAACCATATTTCCTTCAATACCTTCGCTTATTGTATGCACATAAGGATCTTGATCATTAGGCAACCACGGATCTGTTAAAATGTTGATACTACTCCAATCACCAATTCTGTAACCCAAACCTTTCTGTAACAGATTTTGAGCCTCCATAATACTGCGCCAGATGAATCTAGGATTACTACGCACTGAAGTATGCAGAAAAGAGCTTCGAGGGTAATATTTTGCCCTATATAACCTCCCCACTAGACTATCCGGATATTGAACTAGCCTCCACCCCTGCTTCCCTACTAACGTAATAATAAAATCATAAATCTGTCTAAAACCCAATCTTTCATTACTCATCGTTCTACTAAGCTTCTTCCAACACATCCAATGTATGCCTTTGTCCTTGTTTTTTGAATTTTCTACCAAAATTTGTTCATAAGCTGCTCCAAACCCCTACATAAGTCTTTGGGTAACAGAAAAACACTCATTGCATAATTTGGGATAGCCTGAGCCACCGTCTTAAGCAATATTTCCTTCCCACCCTTCGATAGCCATATCTTTTCTCATCCCTGGATTCTGGAGGCCAGTCGATCCTTTAAATACCCCAATACTGCATATATTTTTTTCGTCTTATGATGTTTGGTAATCCTAGGTATTGTGTGTTCTCATCAGCCTCAATAAAATTCAACATTGTTCTTACTTCGTTTTTGTCTGAGCATCAATATTCCTGCTATAAAAAACTGAAGATTTCTCAACGTTTATTTTCTGACACGAGGCACGTTCAAACTTGTTTAAAATCTCTAGGACTCTTGTTGCAGTGTCAACATTTGCTCTACAATAAATATAAGTATCATCCGCGAAAAATATATGAGAAATTAATGGTTCTCGTCCAGATACTTGAATACCCTTTATTAAACTTCTCCGTTCATAATCACTAATAAGAGCAGTCAAACCCTCCATACACACTAGAAATAAATATGAGGACAAGGGATCTCCTTGTCGGAGTCCCCTCTAAGGAACTATATTGCCAAACTCGCGACCAACGTGGCTAATCTGATATCCGGCTGAACATACACATTCCATAAAGAACTTTACCATCTTCGGAGCAAACCCTAGCTTGATTAGAGCAGCCTTTAGAAAGCCCCACTCCACTCGATCATAAGCCTTACTCATATCGAGCTTTAAAGCCATCCAACTAGCATTTCCCTTTGTTTTTCTTTTCAAATAATGCATAATCTCATATGATATCATAATGTTATCAGTTATGAGCCGTCCCGGAATGAATGCACTCTGAGAATCAGAGATGGCCTTATCAATTAAAACCTTTAATCTGTTTGCCATTACCTTTGAACAAATTTTGTAGGCCACATTGCACAAATATATTGGTCTGAGATCCTGCATTACAACCGGGCATTTCTTCTTTGGCACAAGAACTATATTTGTTTCTGTGAGACCATCAGGGAATTTACAATCATTAAAAACTTTTTAAACAACTGAATAACATTATTACCGACAATATTCCAAAATTTCTGATAGAACGCGGGGCTCATTCCATCAGGGCCTGGAGATTTGTCAGGGTGCATGTGAAACAAGGTTATTTTCACTTCGATGTCTTCAATAGGCCTTAACAATTCAGCATTCTGGCTCTCTGTGATTTTTTGCGAAATACAATTTATGGTTTCCTCCCACTACGTATTAGATGACTGAAATAGGTTGTCAAAATATTCAATCATAGTCTCTTGAAGCCCATTATTCCATTCCACTATATGTCCTTCACTATTCTTCAGTCTCGTGATCTGATTCTCTTTTCTCCTCTTTTTAGTTGCTGCGTGAAAATATTTACTGTTACGATCTCCTTCCTTAAGCCAAAGATGTTTGGACCTCTATTTCCAAAACACTTCTTGTTGGACATATACCTCAGACAGCTTCTTAGATTCCTCCACATACATTCGCGTTGATACCTCATCTCTTCGGCCTTTGAAGGTTTTCAGAATCTATTTGCTTTGCTTTATTCGGTTCTTGAAACTACCTGTTATATCTTTACACCATTGCCACAAAGAAACAGAACAAACTGCAATTTTAGACTGTAAAGATTGACCTTGGCTACCATTCCATGCTTCCAGAACCAACCGTTTGCACATTGGTTCTCTTAACCATGCATTCTCAAATCTAAATCTTTTGATAGGAGTGGTATGTATAACTTTATGTAACTCTAATATGATGGGACTATGATCTGAGGTTAAGATTTCTAGATTAATTAGATTGGCATCCCGGAAACAGTTAATAAAACTAGGAGATACAAGAGCTCTATCCAGTCTAACTTCAACCCAATTCACTTCTCCGTGACTTCTCTCCCAAGTAAAAGGATACCCACATAATCTCAAATCGATAAGATCACAATCATCAAGGACCGACTGAAAACCTTGAATCAACCAATTAGGATAAGGCATGCATCCTCTTTTCTCTTCTTGACTAAGTACATTATTCATATCACCAATGAGACACCAATGAATGGTAGAATTCTGAGCCAATGTTCTGATTAGCTCCCAGGTTTCTTTCTTCTTAGATCAATCAGGCTCGCCATATATACCCGTCATTCGAAATTGTTGCCATTCTTGAAGCTTCACAGTGACATCTATGTGATTTTTGTTGAAAGAGTTAAGGCCAACTTCATCTTTATTACGCCATATGAGAGCAATGCCTTCACTATGACCTTGAGATTCCACTGTAATGCCTCCTTCAAATCCTAACATATTTTTAACTAGCTTCACACGTTCGTTTTTGCACAAAATCTCGCATAAAAATACAATATTGGGTTTCTTTTGGTAAACTATCTCCTTAAGGAATTGAATGGCCCACGGGGTCCCAAGCCCGCGACAATTCCAACTCAGAAGACTCATAATACTAGGCGAGCCCCCGTAGAGCTCGCCTCATTTCCGTTTTTTTGGATCGATTACTGAATTTGGGTTGGGCTTGTCATTTTCTTCTTTGCTCATTATTTCATCTTCTTCTGAGCCCACTGCTAATTCTGTATTAAGGCCCATATTAGTTTCATACCCAGCTCCACTCTATGTCCTTCTTTTTTTGCTTTCCAATATTGTTATGCTATTTTTGCTAGTTGGTACATCATTGACCATATCAATAATAACAGACTTATTTGAATTTCCTGGGATCGCGTCATCCTTTTTTGTTACGCCACTGTCACTCCCAAAATTGACTCCTGTATTGTTGAAACCCTGATATTGTAGAGCGAAACTCTCCATTTGACTGGATCCACCCGTACCGAATTTGTTTGAATTCCGGCCATCGTCTTCTACACCATTACGTAGCCACCGTTCACCAATTAACTTCGTTTGTCAGCGTAGTGGAGCTTTCATCCAAACTCCATAAGGTTTCACTATTTCATGTTCAGGTGTATCAAATAGCCTTCCACATAATTTCTCTGAATGACCGAGCATACCACAAATAAAATAAAACATGGGTACATTTTCATATTTGAAGTTAATTCAAAACCACTTATCACCTGATTATCTTATCTTCATCCTTCTCTTTAAAAGTTTATCCAGATTGATCGTAACCCTAACCCTCGTGTACTCCTTTCACCCCTACAAAGTTTCTTGGACATGACTCTACAAACACTCCAACATAGTTCCCCACTACTTCTTTTATGACATTCTCAGACATGAAACCTGGTTGCAGATCGTGAATTTGTACTCACAAGTCAATACTATTAAGTTTGACACACCTTGGATTTTCTCCTTCTTGCGTACGGCTAATTATTAGAGCTTTCCTATTAAAGAACCATGTACTACCTGTGAGAACTCTTTTCACATCTATTTCATGAAAAAACTGAAACATATACAGGTTCATAACCACCTCTCGAATGTGCACACCTTTGCCTGGTTTCCATAATGCTGCCAAAGTCAGTTGCATCGCCGAGAAATTTATCGGTCGAAACGTCCCACAATACACAGTTTTGAATCAAATATATTAAACTGGTTATTCTGCTCATTCCTTATCAAACTTTTAATTGACTTTCATTGGGCTTTTTCCGCCAGGCAAATGCTAATTCGTCAACCTGTTTAGATGTTAGTACTTCACAAATGGGCCTGATTAATGATAATCCGCCATAATCTTCAATTATACATGGACAATCTACAATTTCTACCTTTTATAATGTCAAATAAAATGTATTCTCTCATATTTCTCGCTAGAAAAAATAACAAGAGACAGGAAGATGAAAAAATAATTGATTCATGAATTTATTCAAATGCTCTTAATATTATTTACACAAAGTAATCTTTTTTGGCTAGTTAAACACATACACATGTACCTTATTTTTGGCAAGTTTTGGATCCTTAACATCCCGTAGAGATAGCAAGGAAAAAAATGTTTATTGTTAGTTTAAAGGTATTGTTAATTGTTATTTAGATTAGGGTTCGGGATTAAAATTCTCTATTTTTTTGAAAAATGTATCATCAGTTCATTTATAAATGAAACTTCTACTGACAAAAAATATAGGTGGTTCGAAAAAAAATTCAAACATATATTCTTGATAAATACATTATAAAACAAGAATAGAATTAAGTTTAAAAAATCAATATTTAACAAAATTTATTTGTATACATGTTTTTGCTGTGATCTCAGGAAAATTATCCTGAGCTTCTGCAATCTCTTATGAAAAAATAAGAGGTACATTCTGATTGTCCACAATAATAGGTGTGTCCTTTGACTTTTATGGGGCCTTTTCTACCAGACAAATGCTAATTCTTCAACCTATTTAGATGTTAGTACTTCACAAATGAGCCTGATTAATGACGATTCGCAATCTTCGATTATACCTGAAAAATCTACAATTTCTATCTTTGTAATGTCAAATAAAATGTATTCTCTCATATTTCTCACTAGAAAAATTATACAATAAGAGACAGGAAGATCAGAAACATTTAATTGATTCATGAATTTATTCAAACTCTCTTAATATTATTTACACAAAGTAATTTTTTTGGTTAGTTAAACACATACACACATGTACCTTGTTTTTGATAAGTATTGGATTCTCAACATTCCGTAAAGGTAGCAAAGAAAAAAATGCTTGAATTTTAATAGTGAGTGGATCGAAAATAATTTTAATACTAATTTTTGGAAATTGACAGAACTAGAGTGCAGACTGCTTTAACTTAATTCCTCGGTTACTTATACATATATTTTCACACTAAACTTTAGTATATTTTTAATAAGATTATTTTTAAGCATATCTTGACTAGTAGTTTGAATGCCAGAAATGGAGTTCACAATGTATTTTCTTACACTGTCTGAGACTTGAGACTTGAGACTTGAAAGTGTAAGAGTGTAGAAATCACATGTTTGCATGTGGGCCGTATAATGTTAATATTCTTTAACCAACATGAATCCCAAGGACAGTGTCATAAATCCTTAAATTTATATTGCGCGTATATGTGATACACCTTTTTAAATATCGATATAAACTGTACTAAATAGTAAATATATCTTCATATAGTACATGCCATGTGAAATATATGAGCAGCTTGACCCGTCCAAGGCCAGCAAATACCCAAGCTTGACCACTTCAATCAGCTCATGTTCGATTACTCGAAATAATACACCTTTTTCTTACATTATATATAAATATATACCAAGTTCGGTATATTAAAAATAGGTGGTTGGATAATATATACTAGCATATATAACCCGTGCATATAACCGGTGCTATGCACATATAAATTTTTATCTTACTATCTGTATTTTGATTATATGATTTTATCAGAAGAAAATAAATTTTTAAAAATTAATAATGTATACATGATGTTATTGTAAGCATTTGTTTGTATTTTAATGATAAATTTTTTTAATATATTATCAACGGGAATAATATCTTGAACTTCTGAATGTAGTTTAGAAAAATAGGTAATATAAATATTTAATAATAATATGTTGTTGACGGGATTCGAACCTTCAATCGTTGGAGCATTTTGAATATCAATAAAGAAATATTCTTTTAACATTACATCCAACGATTCTACTTTTATCTATTTTTCAATCTAACGGTTGTTATTTAAAGTTGGTTCTCCTTTTATCTATCTTTCAAGCGAACGGTTGTTATTTAAAGTACCAACGACCAACAATCAACAACTAATTTACTTATAATAATATAGTATAGATATATAGTTATATATTTAATTTGTAATTTTATTATTTTGGTGTTCTCTTTTCTAATATAAAGGTATTATTGTCTAAATTTATGAGAGAATCGATTAAACATACTCTTCAGTTAAATGATAAGCATGAAAAAAATCCTTAAAATTCTCTAGTTTTTTGAAAAATGTATCATCAGGTCATTTATAAATGACAAAAAATATAGGTGGTTGGAAAAAAAAAATCAAACATATATTCTTGATAAATACATTATAAAACAAGAATAGAATAAAGTTTAAAAAATCAAATTTTGTAAACACTAAATATAAAGATAACTACAAAAACAATTCTTAAATCTGTATTGAAATAAACATAAAATATATAACAAAGTTTATTTGTAAAAAGTAATATTAAAATAAACAAAGGAAGGTTGATATTAAAATTGTTGAATAATATAAGATTTTGTTGGGCCTTTTTCTCATATTTTAAGATTTTAAAGTGAATATACATAGGATCAGAGCTCGGTGTAGGGTGCAGGGAAGGGACTAAGTTTTTGTCCTCCCACCTGCATTATTTAATTAAAATATTTATTATTGATATTGATTTTTATTGTCATAAAAATTAATTGACTTCTAATTGTGTATCCCCTGATAAAAATGTTGATATGCAATTTACATGCACATAATAATAATAACATGAGCGTTAAAATCTTAATTTTTGATAGCACTTAAGGAAAAATTACTTGGATTCTAATTGTGTCTTTCCCTAATAAAAATGCTGACATGCAATTTTTTTTTTGACAAGAAACATGCAATTTACATGCACATAAATAATAATGTGAGCGTTAAAATCTTAATTTTTGGTAGCACTTAAAGCAATATCACTGTTTGTTTCTTCCCGTAGTTAATTCATAAGTGAAAAGGTCTCTCTTTTTTATAAAATTTACATTTTATTTACTTGTATTTAAGTAAAAAATTAAATTATGAACAAAATATTAGAAATTTACTTATTTCAGTTATTTAATTCTAGTTTTAACAATATAATTTCAAAAAATTAATTTTTTTTTTTTTGACGTAAAGGGAAAAATTCATTAAAATACTGAACCCGAGTCGGAACAAACCCTGAACTGTCAACTACAACATGATTGTGAAACAAAAAATCAGCTAAACAAATAGCCGTTTTATTTTCAGTTCGCTTAACACATAGAATATCCAATTCTTTAATTTAAAAATTATTGCAATGACATCTCAAACAATCCAACCTATATCAGTTGTGAAACTAGTAACATCGTATTTGACCTTCACATAAGCACTGTAACCCAATGTTCAGAATTCTCAGTTACATCAAATGATATTGGAGTAACAAATACCCCCAAAATATAATTATAATTATAACTATCATAAAATTGTCTCTTTTAAGTTTAAAGGTTATTATAATGCAATATTGTTAGTTTGTCATCTTTTATAATAGGATATTGGTCGAGATCCCCGGGGATATCCCCTGCCCTCAATGTTTCATTGAGGGCGACCTCAATATTTCATTGAGGGCGGTTGTTTTTAAACAAATAATTAAAAATAGAAGAATATTAGAAAAAAATATAATATTCATCACAAAAATGGTGGGCATATTTTTTTGGATACGTATAAATTTAAATTCAAATTTTGCATAAGTTTCTATTTTTATTTAATTTTTCAGGTAAATTTACAATAATAATAAATATCCCTCTACCCTCAATGTTTCATTGAGGGTGTTCGTTTAAAAAAATTAATTTTAAAATATATAAAAAGTCAAAATTAAAATTCATACACACCCAAGCAATCGTAGTAACTATTTTTCTTACGAATGTTACCTTATTTAAACTAATTTTCTAATAATCGAATGTTTTTTACTCATTTTTAACTACTTTGTAAATTTACTTGAAAATTTAAATAAAATAGAAAAAAGGAGAAAATTAAATTTAAAATTCATACACACACAAGTAATCGTAGTTACCATTTTTGTGACGAATTTTACCTTATTTTCATTAATTTTCTAATTGTTGAATTTTTTCACTCATTTTAACTACTTTGTAGATTTACTTGAAAAAATAAATAAAAATTATAAAAAAACAAATTTTGAATTAAAATTCATACACAACCAAGTAACATACTCACTATAAACTACAAAAGATTTAAAGATTTTAGTTATATAAGAAAAATATTAGAAATTTTAAAGTTTAGGTGTTACCCTAAGCCCTAAACCCTAAATCATATACCCTATACCATGTACTCTAAATTTATACATACCCAAAGAATCGTACTTCAACTAAAAATAGTAGTAGTAATAGCAATGTAAGTAATGATTCGAGAAGAATAAACAGGGTCCAACACCTTAATGTTTCGTTACAAATGACGATGTTATAAACAGCACCAGAGATCAAATAAAATGGTACACATCATACCTAATCAACTTATCAATTACAAAAAGATTCAAAGATTTTGGTTATATAAGAAAAATATTAGAAATTTTAAAGTTTACCGGTTACCTAACCCCTAACCCCTAAATCCTAAATCATATAACCTAAATCCTAAACCATGTACCATATGCTCTAAATTCATACACACCCAAGTAATCACTATTAACACTATAAGAATACTAAAAATAGTCGTAGTAGTACCAATGTAAGTAATGATTCTAACGAGAGAATAAGAAACGAGGTCTAACAACTCCATGTTTTATTACGGGGAAGATTATTAGAAAAAAATATAACATTCATCACAAAAATAGTGGGCATGTTTTTCTGGATACGTATAAATTTAAATTGAAAATTTGAATAATTTTCTATTTTTATTTAATTTTTCATGTAAATTTACATTAATAATAAATATTCCTCTGCCCTCAATGAACATTGAGGGCGTTCGTTTAAAAAAATTAATTTTAAAATATATAAAAAGTTAAAATTAAAATTCATACACACCCAAGCAATCGTAGTAACTATTTTTCTGACGAATGTTACCTTATTTCAACTAATTTTCTAATAATTGAATTTTTTTTACTCATTTTTAACTACTTTGTGAATTTACTTGAAAAATTAAATAAAATAGAAAAAATGTGAAAATTAAATTTAAAATTCATACACACACAAGTAATCGTAGTTACCATTTTTGTGACGAATTTTACCTTATTTTCATTAATTTTTTAATTGTTGAATTGTTTTCACTCATTTTAACTACTTTGTAGATTTACTTGAAAAAATAAATAAAAATTATAAAAAGACAAAATTTGAATTAAAATTCATACACAACCAAGTAATCATACTCACTATAAACACTTATCAAAATTAATGAAAATAAGGTAAAAATCGTCACAAAAATAGTAACTACGATTACTTGTGTGTATGAATTTTAAATTTAATTTTCACCTTTTTTCTATTTTATTTATTTTTTCAAGTAAATTTACAAATTAGTTAAAAATGAGTAAAAAAAAAATCAATTATTCGAAAATTAGTTGAAATAAGGTAACATTCGTTAGAAAAATAGTTACTACGATTGCTTGGGTGTGTATAAATTTTACTTTTGACTTTTTATATATTTTGAAATTAATTTTTTTAAACGAACGCCCTCAATGAAACATTGAGGGCAGAGGGATATTTATTATTATTGTAAATTTAAATGAAAAATTAAATAAAAATAGAAAATTATGCAAAATTTGAATTTAAATTTATACATATTCAGAAAAACATGCCCACTATTTTTGTGATGAATGTTATATTTTTTTCTATTATTCTTCTATTTTTAATTATTTGTTTAAAAATAACGGCCCTCAATGAAACATCAAGGACATGGGGCCCGGGGATCTGGACCAATATCCATATATATATATATATATCTATACTATATTATTAAATCCGAAACATTGAAAGTTTTGGTTTTCAGTTAACGTTCAGTTTTTTGTTTTCGGTACTTTTTCTAATTAATAAATTAATAATATAATCAAAATTCGGGAAAGTTATGGAAATGTGGGATCTAATTTGTTTAAATTTAGGATACTACAAATATACTTCTTTCTTTTTAGGATAACGACTACTACAAATCAAATTTTTAATGAAATCTTTAATGGAATTGTATTATTGTCAAGTTACCAAAATAGTAACTAGATGATTGACTTTTATAATTAAAATATTTTTTTTCTAACAAAATCTACTCATTTTCCAAAAATATCATTACAATTATCTTTAAATTAAAACATATTACCTTTTATATTTGTTATTACTAAAATCTATGTTTTCCAAAAATATGAGGTGCAATCCTTACTTATTTATTTTAAAACCTATTTTAATACTCTATTTAATATATAATAAAATAATATAAAAATAGTAACTAACTGATTGCCTTTTATAATTAAAAAAAAATCTAACAAAATCTACTCATTTTCCAACAATATCATGACAATTACCTTTAAATTAAAACATAATATCTTTAATATTTGTTATCACTAAAATCTCTATTTTCCAAAAATATGAGGTGTAATCCTTACTTATTTATTTTAAAATCTATTTTAATACTCTATTTAATAAATAATAAAATAATATAAAAATATTAACTAGCTGATTCCCTTTTATAATTAAAACATTTTTTTTCTAACAAAATCTACTTTTTTTCCAAAAATATCACGGGCAATTACCTTTAAATTAAAATATATTACCTTTTATATTTGTTATCACTAAAATCTCTATTTTCCAAAAATATCAAGTGCAACTCGTACTTATATATTTTAAAACTTATTTTAATACTTTTAATTATTTAAAAAAAACTTACCTATTTTAACAAGTGAACGTATTTTTTTTAACAAATACAATTAATATAATTAAAATACATCATCACTAAAGAATATCATAAATAATTTTAAATATTTTTACATAAAATATATAATCTGATTCTAATGTAGAATATTAACATATAGAAATTTTATAAAAAAATTAACATATAAAATTTGAATAAAAACATTGATTTTAAATTTGATTCTGTTGCAGAATCATTTTGGATAAATTTGATTCTGCTGTAAAATCATTTGAACTATTTGACTAATTTTTGATTTTTTTAAAAATTAGTTTAATTTCATTTTTTGATTTAAAAATTAAAATTTATAATTATATATAATAAAAATATGATAAAAATATATATTATAAATATTTATATAATGGTTTTCTCTTGAATATAGAAAACATATCAAACCATAATTTTGGAGACTTGAATAGCATAGCATATTGTTGTACCTTTTTATTTGGCCCACACGTCACGCAGAAAAATCTTTTGACAAATTATAAGAAGACGCAAATTTTTATCATTTTTCTATAATTTACTTTCATCGAGATGCTAAATTGCGATAACTTTACGCCTGCCAAAGTTTTATCCACGTACACGCACTTCCTGTTAACTAGTATATTTATTTATTTACGAATAAATATAAGCAATTTGTTTGAAGAAAGAAAAATAACAAAACAAATGCACTAGGGAAAGTACAGACACTTTGCAAGAGTAATATTTAAGAATTATTGTACATGCGTTGACTGGTCAAATCACTTTTAATTACAGGAGTCGGCATGTCAATTAGTTAATTATATGTCAAAGCACTGCACAAATCAGAGGGATTAATTAAATAATCTTCTGGTCTACAAGAAAAAAGAATCTATTAGAAATTTGACGATTCCACCGTTGGCGTCAAAATCGTGACACAAAAACACCACTCTGCTCTTTAATTAAAGTACAGATGTCCCACTCACAAATAAGTAATGCGGGTAGAGTTTACAATGGATATTTTAAAGTAAAACTAATTTCTAGCAAAGTAAATGCATGTGTTTTAATCAATTTTTTTATAAAATAAATAGGTCCATTATAATAAACTTTTAGAAAACAAAAATACTTAAATTTTAAAGATATATTTATATTCTATTCTAGGCTCAAATTAAATAAAACGGAAAAAATATAGAAATAATGACAATATTATTATATTAAACTTATAAAATCCATGTTTAATATAATTTTTTATAATATTCAATTTAAATAAGATAATTAATAAATAATAAAATTAATAGCATATGTTTAAAGAAACTCGGGCACATATTTTTTTATTTGCACTTTAGTCACTCTTAGATTTTTTAAGAGCATATAAATATGAACTGTTAGATCTATTATTTATAAATATTTTTCTATTTTAATATCTAAAATACTACTAAAGATTACATCAACAATTTATTAAATTATAAAACTTATATTGTTAGATATATAAATCCAATTTATTATGTACACATATAAATATATATTAAAATTTCATCAAAAAGAATCTAATTACAAAAATAAAAATAAAAATAATAAAATATTAAAGAAAATCTGCAACACACGGGATATAAACTAATATAGTATAAATGTACATACTTATTTTGTCAAAATTTACTAATACAGTATAGATGTGCAAATTTATCTTGTCAAAATTTAAATTTCAAACTTATGAAATATTCAATTTTTCATCACATATTAAGAAAAATGAAATAAAAAATATAATACTAGAAATTAATAATGCATGATATGTAATTTTTTTTAAAAGTATCAAAGTTAACAAAAATATTTAAAACTCGTTTTCGTCTATTATTTCTGCATAATTAAAACTATATCAATTATATACAATTATACATCATATGAAATTACATTTCTCTAATATATATAAAGGATGACATATATATAATTAGAAAAACTAACAATAAATTTTCTCTCAATCAATTCATAATTGCTTCATAATTTGATGGATCTAAGTTAAGTTTATGTATTTGGTGTATATATGAACAAACATCTTAATATGTATACCCATAATCTGTTAAAAAATCGTTTATTTCTGACCACCACTTATATATAATTAATTCATCATACCCCTAAGTCGTTAAAGTAATTTCTATATCAATGGGAGAGGGACAAAGATATAGCTAGTAATCACGTGGAGTTGAATCTGTTCACAAGAGAATGCTAGTACTTGAAAACATTTTCCTTATTTTGAATTTAAATTTGTATAATTCAATTTCAATCTTTTCTGATCCACTGAAGTATCCATGTGCATGTGAATCTTATTACTTCTGTCTTTCATTTTATCATCTGGAAATTTCATCCATATCACTGTGGGAAAGGAGTTTTTAAAAGTCACACTGAACAGGTTTCATTGATGAGCTTATATTAATATTTAAAAATCGATTGCATAAATGTGGAAATGATCAAAATACCTTTATTTTAAGTAAATTTAAGTTGAACTTAATGCTCTCAAATATATATATATGAAAAATGCTAGGTATTCAAATTGGTCCCAAAACATTGCCCTGAACATCTTATATTTTAATTGATTATAATAAAATAAATCATATACATTTAAAGAATTAGAGCCCATAAAGAAGGGAAGTATAAGATATATTTAAAAATAAAAGGGGTAAAAAAAATGGTGGAGGTGGAAGACAAATCTCACCCATAGGATACCTTTGCATGGGACAGCGGTAATGGTACAGTATTCCAATTAAAACTAAACAATTCACAACTCACCTGTCTACTCACCAACGGTTTTCTCCATCCCCCAGGTTTTATTTTCACATTTGTCTTTCAACCATTTTTCAGTGTTCTAGATACTCAAATTTAAAAGATCTCCATAATTTACTTATTTCGAGTCAAAGAAAGATTTAAACTTACCTGAAGAAGAGTGCAGAATGGTGCACGGGCACAAGACTTAGGTTCAAACCTGACCTTCTTTCTTTTACTGTCAGGTCCATTTATACGACTTTAACACTGCTTTTAGCTTATCTTCTTCTCACTGCAGGACTGCAAATATGGCAAGAGAAACTGAGGCAGATGATTATCATTCACAAATTTCACTATTACAGTTAAATCTCGATAAATAAATATCACCCAACAGAATACTCAATCTATCGAGATACCTAATACTCGAATAATATTACGAGATTAGTTTTTTTATCGAATAGTATTTGATATTATTGACCTAAATTATCATTTATCGATGTTGATATGATTAATTAAGAATACTCCTATCATGGTTTGAAGGATAATAGGTAGCCCTATAGGGCACCTGATAATCATATGAAATCATGACCACCGGCCCTAGTACAAAAATTACTGCATTTAACAAGTATTTTTAGAATGTTGAGAGCAGTCACAAATCGCATCTACTTTGTTCGAAGAATATCTCCTGTGAAAGTGTGTTAAATCAGTTGAAGATGATAGAATATAAGACTAAAATAGTATGATCGTATGGAGGACCATTCAGAAATCGCATCTCTATAAGCATTTCATAGATCTCCACAAACTGGCTCTGCAACCAAGATCATCAACAAACTCAAAGTCATAATCAGAAAGCCTTTAATAAAATAAACTGCACTAGTATCATATTTTAGGTGTAAATTAGTGGTTCACATAAGGATGCAGTTTTGACCGAATAAGCGTGTCTTTGAGATATCACAAAAAAATTGATTTATAATTTAAAACTAGCTTAAAACTCGTGCCATGCACGGATTATTATTAATAATTATTATTTTTATTATTTATGTTTTAATATTTTATTATTCTGCATTTGCTAAAAAAAATAAGTAGGCGTGTTAAACTTTTTTAAATAATTAAAGGTATTAAAATAGATTTTAAAATAAATTAATAACTGTTTTCCCGTGATATTTTTGGAAAATGAGGGGTCTTAGTAAGGAAAAATAGAAAAAATAACATGTTTTAGCGGAAAAGGTAAGTGCCCGTAATTAAAAGTATTTAAATAGACTTCACAATAAATAAGTAAGGATTTGTCCGAAATATTTTTGGAAGATGAGGGGTTTAGTAAAGAAAAATCAGAAAGAGTAACATGTTTTAGTTGAAAAAGCTAACTGCACGTGATTTTTTTAGAAGAAGAGAAGATTTTGTTAAAAAAAGATAATGTATTTTAGCTAAAAAGGTAGTTTGTTATAAAAATGTTATTATTTAATAATAATTTTTTAAGAAAATGAAAAAAATAGAAAAAGTAACATAATTAAAAGTATTAAAATAGATTTTAAAATGAATAAGTAAGGGTTTGCCCGTGATATTTTTGGAAAATGAGGGGTTTTAGTAAGGAAAAATAGAAAGAGTAACATATTTTTGTTAAAAAAGATAATCGTCCGTGTTTTTTTTTAGAAAAAGAGAGGATTTTGTAAGAAAAAAAAATAAAAAAAGGTAATGTATTTTAGCTGAAAAAGGTAATTGGTTATAAATAATGTTTTTATTTAGTGATAGTTTTTAAAAATGGTAATGAGTTATTTATTAGCAATTATAACCTTATTATGTTATTTTATTAAATGAAACTGTCTGTGATATTTTTAGAAAATGAGATGTTTTAGTTAGGAAAAATAGAAAAGATATTATATATACTAATTTTAATATTTTATCTAACGGTTCTCAATGATTTGATCAAAAATATCTAACGACTATGAATGGAGTGACCAGACTACAAAAACTTTCATGACCAGACTACAAAACTTTTAATGTTTCGTCTTTAATATAATAGTATAGATGAGTAAATGTTGATAAGTTGATGAATTCTTATAAGTTAACCTGGTGTTGGATAAATTTACTTATAAGTTAGTTAAGAGTTTGCTAAATTAAATTTGCAAAAATAATTATTAAATACAATAATTTCAACACTTGTATTTTAAATTAAAAAAATATTTAAAAATACAAAGATAAAAATATGAAATATTAAAAAAATAAAGAAATCAAGTAATAAATCAATAAATTCAGGAAAATGTACATAATTATTAACATTCAACTTATCAACATATAAGTTAAAAGTTGAGGTCATAAGTTGGGTCGGTAAACACCCGTATATAAACTCTTGTTAACTTATAATCACTCTGTCCCTTTCATTTCTTTACACTTTTCTTTTTGATACGTCCCTCTCATTTCTTACATACCAAAAATAGTAACGTTTTATAATATAAAATCTAATCACATTCACTGCTTTCCTCCATTATACCTACTTTATATCCACTTTATACATTAAATATTGATTGATCCCACAACTTTACTCATTTTTCTTATTTTTCCCTATTAATTTACATTTTTTCTTAATCTTCGTGTTGTCCTCTCAATGTAAAGAATTGAGGGGGACGGAGGGAGTAATGTATACTCCAACTATCCATCTCATTTCTTTACACTTTCCTTGTTAGTACGTGTCTACATTTCTTTACATACCAAAAATAGTAACATTTTATAATATAAAATCTAATCACATTCATTACTTTCCTCCCCTATACATACTTTATATACACTTTATACATTAAATATTGATTGGTCCCACCACTTTACTCATTTTTCTTACTTTTCCCTATTAATTTACACTTTTTCTTAATCTCAGTGTTGTTCTCTCAATGTAAAGAATTGAGGGGGACGGAGGGTATACTCCCTCTGTCCATCTCATTTCTTTACATTTTTCTTTTTAGTACGTGCCTACCATTTCTTTACATACCAAAAATAGTAACATTTTATAATATAAAATCCAATCACATTCACTACTTTCCTCCACTATACCTATTTATTAAATATTGATTGATCCCACAATTTTACTCATTTTTCTTACTTTTCCCTATTAATTTACAATTTTTCTTAATTTTCGTGTCGTCCCTTCAATATAAATAATTGAGGGGGACGAAGACGATGGAGTAAGTAATAGCGGCCAAACCCTAAGTAAGGGTCTAATTCAGGTTGAATTAAAATAAATAAAAAGTTCTTATTTTAAATTTGTAAATCAGCACAAGCTTTATTTGAAATCTGGATTCTAAAATAATTGGTAAATCTTTTTTAATATTTGAGAATTCTGGTTCAATGCAACGAGTCTTCTAGGTCTCGTTTGTTTCGTCAATTTTATAGTTACATAGGAACTTAAACTTCCCGGTAACTAATTTATAATTATAGGTTTCAAGGTAATTCAAATGTTTGTGTTTGATTTATTACTATGTAACTATATATTATATGATTAATTTTGGTAAGTAGTTAATGATTATATACTTGATAGTTATGTAATTTGTATTGACAATGGTGCACTTGGTAACTAAGTTCCTATGTTTTGTGATAACTACCAAAACCTCGGAACTTGGAGTTAATTTGTTCAATTTTTTTTTGAATAAAACGTACTTGCTTATATTATATGGAATCAATAATCAATACATCAGAGATAAATTCCGGAGTGACATGCCACTCCTGGAAGTCCGACATGAAATACGCAGCCCGAGCCAACATATGGGCTTGGAGTTAATTTGTCCAATTTAAATTACAACGAACCAAACACTGTAACCAATTTATAATTCAAAGAATTTTGAGTTACGTAGTTGTGTTACATCTAAACAAACGAGACCTAAGCCATTTTGTAGAAAGATAAGTCGATAACCCCACAAAAGATATATATGATTGTGGTTTGATCACGACTCACGTCACCAACTTAAAAGCATGTTTATGATTTTACAATTGAAGGCAAGATCTATAAGAAAAGAAATGAGTTGATATATCTTATAATCCGGGCATGATTTCGATCAGGGTTCCCCAAATGCAAATCAAAAAAATCTGTCAAACCCCACGTATTAACTAAGATCGACATGAAAAATTTAAAGACCAAACCGAGTGCAAAGTTTGAGCTAACAAAAATAAATGTACACTTTCTGTCCCAAAATTAGAACCTCAAATTGAGCTCCATCTGGGACAGCGTGAATAGGAGATGATCATAATGTAAGTAATCAGACAAAATGGTGGACAGTTAGTCATAGGCAGCCACATGTGATGCTGCTACACCCATTGTTTAATTATGCAAACACTCGTCAACATTCACTCTCTTACCCCTCTCTCTCTAACCATTACCTTGTCCCCCCCTTGCCCTATATATCAACCTTAACCAATCACTTTCACCTCAAATTCCACTACATTTATTTCATACACCTTGCTAAACTAAACTAAACTTAGTCTAGTTTCACTATGGAGTATTATATGGATGAAGAGTCCAAGCTTTCTAAGCATTATCATGAGTCAAGTAGTAGTAGTAGTAGTAGTCATGCTCATTATGCTTCTACTTCTTCTTCATCAAGAAATTCTTTGATGAGGAGTGCTTCTACTAAGTGTTCTGCAACAAAGTCACCGTTGCTACGAAGTTTTTCGCATAAAAACTCGAATTTATCCAGAAGTTGTTCCACGAAGTGCAGTTCTTCCGGTTCAAAGTCTTCGTCGCTAGAACGAAGCTCTTCTCAGAAATGTTCTAATTTTACTAGAAAATGTGGTAGCATGGCAAAGGAACAGAAAGCTAAGTTTTATATCGTGAAGCGGTGCATTACAATGTTGGTTTTCTGGCACAAACATAAACACGTCGATTCCTGACCTAGTGCACAAGACTCTCGTAACAACAAAATCCAGTAAAGGTCCCGGTTTGCACGATTCTTGACGGAGATATTTCGAAAGCTAGCATTCAAGCATGAAGGGAGTTTGTAATTAGTGTTTCAATTAGTTACTTGCTTCTGATTATTAATATATCTCTGTTTTTTAGATGGATCTAATCAGTAGGTTCTTCTCATTTCAAACCTATATACTATAGTTTTATCAGATCTTTCATAAAGAAGAAAGGGCTGGCTGTACTGGTTTACAATTTTTTACTGGTTTACAATTTTTTTGTATCTCTCATGTATTTAGATTTTAGATTCCAAGACAACTTCCCATGTGGGTGAGCAGACACTGACAACTTGTAGGCCAAGTTGCTCAATCTGATAATACATCATTATTATAATATAGTATATGCCATAGATTTCAATGATTATGTTACTCGCGTCAATATACTTTGCTCTTAATAGCTTCTCTTCGATAAACTGTGCTACTTGTATATATAGAAATCTTTGCTCCGATCAAGCTACAAACATCAGTTCTCCTGATCGTCCTGGAAACTTTTGCTTAGTACCTTTCCAAGCAAAAATTCTCTAAGCAAAAGTTTCCCTATCCCCAACATTTTTCGGGGCAACGGATGTTTCCTTTGTGAATGAAGAGTTAGAATGTTGTTAAAGACAAGGTGAGGTGTATGAATGTGTTTAACTATTAAAATAAACTAAAAATTCCCAACATATATAGTAAGTGTTTTCGTTTAAAATGAAATTTTCTAGGATTAAGGAGCCTAAAAAGTTGACAAGGTGGTTTTTCGAAGTGCAAATCACTACACCAAAAACGGGCTTTTCCTACCGTCGAATCGGTAGGAAAAGGCCCGAAATTGGTAGGAAATGGGTCATTTCCTACCAACCCGCGTTGGTAGGAATTGCTTAAGTCGGAAATGTCATTGGTGGGAAATGCTACTGACTTGGTCAATGGGGACCCCACATGCTGACTTGGACTGCCACATGGCAGGGACCCATGTGCCAACATGGATGCTGACGTGGCGTGGGACCCATCCACGTCAGTTGAAATGTCAGATGCCACGTGGGTGGGACCCATCCAAGTCAGCTGCCACGTGGCATGCCACGTGGAATTTGTGAAAATTCTGCATACCCATTTCCTACCGAGCATCCTTGAGCACATTGGTAGGAATTATTTCAGAATGCATGTAGAATGTCATTTCCTACCGATCATTTCCTACTGTCCTTGTTAGCATTTCCTACCAACCATTTCCTACCGTCCTTACCAAACGGTAGGAAATGCCCCAAAATTGGTAGGAAATATTGGATTTCGAATGGTAAGGACAGTAGGAAATGAGTCGAAGACGGTAGGAATTACTAGGTTTTTTTTTGTTTTCTTTCAATTTATTGTTTCCCCTCCTAATGATACAAATCATACTTGCAAACCAAATCTAATACAAAGAACACACAATTACATTTTATAGCAAAAACAATCATCCATTACATCAAAAGATCATTACATTAAGTTCCCCCTTATCATGCCATAATATATAATCCCTTTACAACAAATACATATGTGTTCAACACAACTATAATACATATTTGTTCTAATATACTATAATTATAACCATTACAACAAAAAAGAAAAAATTAAAACTTAACCAATCTATTTCTCCTTCATCCTTTAAAATGCCATCACCCTCAAAATTGCTTTCAATCTCGTTTTCTCCATTTCTTTTGCCTTCAAATCCTAACAATTTACATAATAAGTGGAACCAATTAACAAACAAAGAACAATAAATACACAAAATTTCAACTTAGTGTAAGGATTTGTAACAAAGAACTAATTAGAAAACAAAACACAAATGCACACATATTATATGTAAATGAAGTACATATATATATAAAAGATAAAAATAATTTATACCTAAATGATTGAAATGAAGGAGGAAATTGAGATGATTAAAGTGAATGAGATGAAGAGATTTATGTGAAATGAAATAGATGAAGAGATTTATATGAGATGAAAGAGGAAATTGAGATGATTAAAGTGAAGGAGATGAAGAGAATTATATTGGTGAAGTAGATGAATAGATAGAGATAAAATGAAAGTGAAAGTGGAGAAGTAGTTTATAATTTTGGGGAAAAAATTTGAATTTTTAGTTTGGGCGAAATTATGGACCATTTCCTACCGACATGTAGTAGGTTTTGAGTTTAAGCGAATTTTTTGAATTTTTGGATTTGGGCGGAATTTTTAATTTGTCATGTTTGGGCGCCTTGTTTTGAAATTTTTGTGAAATTATACCCATTTCCTACCAACATGCGGTAGGTTTTGGTACTTGTTTGCTGAAAAAATGTTAATTTCACAAGGAATCGAACCCGGGTGGACAACGAATTCACACAACATCCCAACCACTATGCCAAGGTGTTTCTTGTGTTGTATGGTCATTCCAAATTTTATGACAATAACACATTATATTATACTTTTTCATTAAAAAGTCGTTACAAATAACCTTTAAAAATTATAATTTTTAGCATACATGATTTATTCATAGTGATACTGAGATTTGTACGGTTGGATCATTAAAAATTATTTTTTTAAAAATGAACCAATACAAACTATTAGTAAAATGTGATTAATTTGTAGTGATTCGTTATAAAATCACATCAAATCAATTTGAAAAATCACAATTTTTGGTACACGCGAGTAATTTGTAGTGCTTTTGAGATCTGTACGGTTGGATCGTTCCAAATATTTTTTTTAAAAAAATGAGGTCCAACCCTAGAGTTACCCCTAAATCTTAACTCTAAACTACAACCCTTAACCTTGGAAGTTCAGTTATTGAAGAATGTGAATATATTTTTTTTTTTTTAAAAATTGTAAAATGTCATTTTGATTTTGTAACTTCATGCAATAACATACAATATGTTTAACAAAATAAATTAAAAAACTTAGAATTTATTTTGTAACAATTAATTATTTAGTAGAAAACCTTTTATCATTATAAAATCATCGCAAATGGAGTAAAAAAAAATTTATTCTTTACATACATGATGTAATTTTAGTGATATTGATATCCGTACGGTTGGATCATCGAAATTATTTTTTTTGAAAAACATTTGTCTAACCCTAGCTAACCCCTAAATTCTAAATTTTATATTAAAATTAATTAATAAATAGAATGCGGTAGGAATTGTTCAGAACGGTAGGAAATAGTGTTAATATATCCTACCGCCATGCGGTAGGAAATGAGTTGTGGCGCCATTTTTGAAATTTTCATGAAATTTTGGGCGCCATTTTTGAATTTTTTGTGAAATTTTGGGCGCCACGTGGCATGTCAACGAATCAGAGGACGACACGCTGTCTTTGGTGTGCTGAATAGACGACCCATTTCCTACCGCTTCGAAGGCGGTAGGAAATGGGTCAAAAAAGACAACAACTGACGTGGCTTATGAGACCCACAACACCTATTTCCTACCAACCTTGGTAGGAAATGAGCACAACATTTCCTACCAATTATCGACGGTAGGAAATGGTTCAAATAAGACACCAACTGACGTGGCTTATGAGACCCACAACACCTATTTCCTACCAACTGTGGTAGGAAATGATCACAACATTTCCTACCAATTCGCGGCGGTAGGAAATAGGTGAAGCAAAAGGACGTCATTTCTCGCTTGACGTGGCATTGTGGGTCCACATGACCCATTTCCTACCGTCGACGGTAGGAAATGGGTGGGTCCCATGGGTCATTTCCTACCGTATGCGGGGACGGTAGGAAATGACCCTTTGACTTGAAAATTGGTAGGAAATACTCGGTAGGAAATGCTTTGGTAGGAAATGCTTGGTAGGAAAAGCCAATTTTTGGTGTAGTGAATCTTATTATTCCAATTGAATTCAGACGACAAAGAATCGAACTCAAAATCTGAATGGACAAATGATGAGACATGTATAAAGTTCGATTTTCTCCACCGTTCTTTTCTTAAAGTATTACTCTAGAATAATGTAAATTGGCTTGGTCTTAATTATGCTTGATTTTCATCATTTGTTCCTAGTTTTCCAAAACATTAACTGCAAATCAGATTTTGCAAATCATAATTCCGATTCAAATACTTGAGTATTCACTTCACCTCATAATTCATCCTTTTCTTTTACCTTACTTTACACTCCATACAATGTTGTCACTACCATTGTATTTTAGTCCGTCCAAATTAGCCATGATTTGTTCGGATATCTATCATTATATAGCATATATAACAGGGAAAGATATCCATTCAAAAAAAAAAAAAAAAAAAATCACCAAACTCGATTTTCATATTTTGGGTTATTGTTGACAACCTGTTGAATTCTAATAAGTTAAAACAAATAAAATTTCATGTCACACCATTGACACTCTCTTATATTGAAGGGATAAATTTAAGAAATTACAAATAAAATTAAGAGAGGGAAATATATAAATACGAAGATCGGAAAATATCAAACAACATAAATTTGATGCGATTAATATGAATATATACCGGATGAATAGGAATGAAATGAAATTCCTAAAACTCTATAAGAGCATCTCCAACGGCGTTAGCTAAAATGGTTGGCTAAAATAATATAAAATATCGATTATGTAAAATTTGTTGAACCTGATGTGTTTCAATGGAGTTGGCTATAATAGTTGGCTATATTTTAAAAATAGTATGTTTTTATTATTTTAAGTTGTTATAAATAGAATATATTATTTAAATATGGTAATAGGTGACGTGTGATTTCACTACAGGTCCCTAGTGGTTCAGCAAATATGACCAATCTGTAGGGGTTGGCTATATTTTTTGCTAAGGGTTTTGTAACATTGGAGTTGTAAATTTTTTACACAATGTCTAAAAATCTTATTTATGGGATGCCATCTAACATTTTAGCTAAGGGTTTTACCCCATTGGAGATGCTCTAACATTTCTTCCCAATTACTATATACTAGCTTATAACCCGGGGCCGAGCATAAATCTACATTAAAATATTAGTATTAATAAATTATTAATAAGTATTATTTAAAAATGTATTTCTCGAGAATTGAATGATAAAAATATATAATAAATAAATAACTATTTAATTATGTAGTTATAGATAATCGAACTGTGCATAAAGCTAAAGAAATTAAAGTAAATAAATAAATTTTGTATGATTACGTAGCTGCAAAGAATCTAACGCTCGATGAAACTATTGAATTTAAAGTAAATAAATAAATCTTGTATAATTACGTAGTTGTAAGGATTCGAACCCTGGATGAAGTTAAAGAATTTAAAGTAAATAAATCTTGTATAATTATGTAGTTGCGAGGAATCGAACCCGATTAAGTGATAACCAAATTTGGTATTTTGATATTTTAGTACAACGCGCCATTTCCACATTGTTTTGCTTATTAATAAAGAGTATAGATTTAGAAAACCAATCATGAACACTCTGATGGGCTAGGCTTAGTAAAAGTTTTGATGAAATGACTTGTGCTTTCTAACAACTAGCCACTACTTTCCTGGCCCATTGCATGAACTAATATATCTTGTAGTTTGATCACAGCCCAACTAATTTTGTATTAATTTGCATTGTGGCTACAAAGCTTTAATAAACATTCAGTGGTCGGTATTTTCTTCCCATTCTTGCAAATTTCAACCAAAACAAGTATACCGGTATCATGTTTCAACTCCACCAGTAAAGTAACTACAACATTATTTCAATTGCAACTCGATTTCGTGATGAGCACAAACCTACATGTCATATATTCAGAATGTGGTTCGTTTACTTGTGAACTTTTTATATGTTATTCATGGACAATGTATGTCAAAAATGTGGTTTTAGTCCCATATTGTCAAATTATTTTGAGTTCCGATTTGAATGAGACTTGTGTATGTGTTCACAACAAGTTATGTTTGGAGTGTGTTCTCTGCAACTGTGATAAAGTGGGACATAGGTCTTCTGATCGCAGAAAGCCCAAGAAGTCCAACAAGAAAAAGGAAGCAAACATGGTGGATGATATCTCCAAGGAGATGGGTGACATAGACCTATGTGTTACGGTCTTTAAAGTGAACTTGGTTGACTCTAATCCAAGGAAATGGTGGATTGATACTGGTGATGCAATGCATGTTTGCTCAGACAAGACGATTTTCTCTAGTCTCATAACTTTCAATGCTGGTGAGAAGCTCTACATGGGGAACTCAACGACTTCAACCATTGAAGGGGAAGGCACGATGATTCTGAAGATGACATCTGGAAAGAATCTGACTTTGAAGAATGTACTTTATGTGCCTGATATTCGCAAGAACCTTGTGTCTGGTTCCTTGTTGAATAATCATGACTTTCATATTGTAATAGAGTCAGATAAGGTTATTTTGTCTAAGAATGGTATGTTTGTAGGCAAGGGCTATTTAGCTGATGGGATTTTTAAGCTCAATGTAATGTTCGTTAAAGATAATAATGGAATGAAGAATTCTTCTACTTACTTGCTTGAGTCTCCTAATTCATGGCATGCTAGATTAGGACATGTAAATTATGATACTTTACGAAAGTTAAGTGTAACTTAATATATACCAAAATTGAGTATCGACTCAAAACATATGTGTGAAACTTGTGTTGAGGCAAAATTAACGAGATCATCGTTTAAACAAGTTGAAAGAAACACCAAAGTGCTAGACCTAATACATAGCGACATATGTGATTTAAAGTTCGCTCCAACTAGAGGAGGAAATAAATATTTTATTACATTCAAAGATGATTGTACGAAATACTGTTATGCATACTTGCTTAAAAACAAAAACGAAGCTATAGATAAATTTAAAATCTATAAAGAAGAAGTTGAGACACAACAAACAGAGAAAATCGAAACGATACGAAGTGATCGTGGAGGTGAATATGTTGAACCCTTTGGGGAATTCTGTTCACAACATGGTATAATCCATGAGGTCACTGCACCATACTCCCCTCAGTCAAATGGAGTGGCTGAGAGTAAGTATCACACTCTCAAAGAAATGATGAATGCGATGTTGTTTGTCTCCCTCCGGTGATATTTAGGGTTATTCATTCAAAAACACATTCTTCTCTCATACACATCTTTATTCTCTCCCTCCGATGATAGTTTCTTGTTCATCTCAAACTCGCTGAGAGTGACGCTATTCAACAATTCCACTGCAAACCGTTTTATCCTGAGAAGTAATTCGCTCACACACACGGTGAGGGCTAATACGCTTTAAGGAGACAGTCATGCACTGAACTCGGTTTTGTTCCTTGTCTTCTTTTTTTTATTCGTTTAATTGTTTACTGTTTTGATACACCTCTTATTAACTCCTTATATATAATAAGCGTAAGGGAGATCTTATCCAAAACTTTGGTCGGTCATTGTACTACCAAAAGTATACGATCCGTTGGATTATAAAACTATAAATATTCAAATAGATGAGGACCGTTAGATATAATATTAAAAATTATATTTGATTAATAATAGGATAGTATTTAAATACTAAAAGGTGTATTTTGATAATTTAAACCAATTATAAATGGGTTTTCTATACTGAATAGAAATCTTTATGTAAAAAATCGTAATTATCTTTTCTCTTTAGTTTATGGATAGTTCCAGTTAGATAATAATTATTAAACCACCATTAAATTAAAGATAATTTTGTTAGCTTCGCGTGAGCTGTAAAATCGTTAAAATCTGTTGTCTAAAACTCAAGATAGAGCCCAAACAGTAAAGTGATTATCTAAATTTTAATAAAAACAAATTATTATTGTAGCACCAATTTAATTTTTTTTCCTTATTCTTTTAAATTTAATAAATTCTATGTTTATTTCAATTTAAGAAATCGATTGTCCGTGTACGATCACTATACAACCAAATTAATAATTATAGTTAGATATTAAATAGATCGATGAGAATTGTTAGATCTAATATTAAAAAGTGTATCTGACTAATATTAGAATTATATTTAAATACTAAAAAGTGTATTTTGATAATTTAAATTTTTTCTATGTAAAAATTCTTAAATATCTTTTCTCTTAAATTTATGTATAGTTCCAGTTAGATAATAATTGTTAAGCCAAATATCAAGATAACAATTCATATGGATTACAATATTAAAAATTATCAATATAATGCTTATGTATATCATACTAAAAATGATATACGTGGACCCTACGAGACTTAGGATAACTCCTGAATAAATTTAAACACTTGAAGTAACATAACAATTTGATTAATCCAAATTATAATTATATTATTTTACATATAATTAACTGACATAAAAAGATAATATCAAAATATTATTAAAATATTGAGGGTTTCATATTAATAAACGATAATTTTGAATATAATACTTATATTAAAATGTGTATTTGATTAAAGGTAGGATTGTATTTAAATACAAAGAAGTGTGCTTTGATAATTTAAACCAATTATAAATTGGTTTTCTATATTGAATTGAATTGAATTCTTTATGTAAAAATTCTTAACCATCTTTTCTTTTCGGTTTATGGGTAGGTCAACTGGTCAAGTTAGATAATAATTATTAAACCATCATTAAATTAAAGATAATTTCGTTAGTTTCGCATGGATCGTAAAATCGTCAAAATTCAATTTCTAAAACTCAAGATATAACCCAAATAGTAAAGTGAGTATCTAAATTTTAATAAATATTTTTTTATTATTGTAGCACCAATTTATTTATTTTTTCACTAATTCTTTTAAATATAGAAATTTTATGTTTCTATTAATAAAGTATTAAAATTAATTAATAACAAATTCAAATCGATAAAGAATATTATAATATGAGAATAAAATTTTATATAATCATAACATAATTTTTAGTTTGTTTAATAATTTTTAAGTAATAATGTATTTTAAAATTTTATATACCCTGTAAATAAAACCGAAACATTAAAAGTAAAAGCAGTTAATAAGATACGTATATCAGTATATACTTGATATCTTTATTATATTAAATTCTTATATATAATAAGCATAATAGAGATCTTATCCAAAATTTTGGTCGTACGGTCCTTGGACAACCAAATTAATAAGGACCATTAGATCTTAACTAGATAAATGAAAATCGTTAGATCAAATATACCAAATATAAATAAGTTTTCTATATTGAATAGAATTCTCCATGAAAAAAATTCATGACTTTCTTTTCTCTTTCATGGACAATTCCAGTTAGATAAAAATTGTTAAACCATCTTTTAATTAAAAATAATTTAGTTATCTTCATGTGGGGTGTAAAATCGTCAAAATCTGATTTTTAAAACACAAGATAAAGCCAAAATTAGTAAAATGAGTGTTTAAATTATAATAACAATTATTATGTCATCATTATTTTAACGCCAATTTAATTACTTTTTTCTAACTATTTTAAATTTAGAAATCTATGTTCAAAAATTAAAATCAATCTAAGAAAAATTTAAATCAACAAAGAATATAATAATACGAGGATAAAATTTTATAAAACTGTACATATTTTTTATCCTATTTTATTAAGTTTTAGATTATAATTAATCAAATATTATTTATTATTAAATAATAAATTATACGCAAATGGTGATTTTGTTTTATAAGAACTCACAGAGACCTAATTTCATTGCTACCAGGACTATATTCATATTAAAAAAAAAAATAAATCGTATTTTGCAATTTTAGACTCAAGAGGCCAAACTTTTTTAACCTATATACATTGTAAATTATTAAATTCGAAACTTTAAAAGTTTGTTAATCAATTAGTATACTACTTTTCTGAAAAATCGTACTTTACAAAAAATATTATCAAATAACTTATGTCTGCAAGAAAAAAAATGAAAAAAAATTCTTATTTTCCAAAAAAAAACTGTAAATTTTAATATGTTGTTGGTAGATTCAAACCTTAGATCATTCTGCTTGATAATTTTACTGTTATATCTAACGTTTCTCAACAATTTAATTTGAAAGATCCAACGGATTGAGTGATCAAACAAAGCAACCAGACTTATAAGGAAGCTTTCATTATTTAGGTTCCGTTTGGCATTGCTGTTGTAGACAACAACAACAGCTTTTTTCTGAAAAGCAGCTAAAAAATGTTTGGTAAAATTTAAAAGCTGCTTTTCTGAAAAGCGTTTTTGGCTGAAAAGCTACTTTTAGAGAAAGAAGGTCCCCCGTGCTTTTGAAAAAAACTGCTTTTCAGCTTTTGCGGGAAGCAACTACTGATTTCAACATCAAAACTCATCAAAAACATTAATTTTTTATATTATACACCAAAATATGCACATATCAAAAATATTACCAAACAGTTATCTGAGTTTCTCAACAGCACTTATTTTAACAACACTTTTTTCAATAGCACAATAATTTTTAACAACAATCTCAAACAGAGCCTTAGTCTTTAATATAATAACATATATATTTACGGGATATACTATAAAAAAAATGAATTTTATATAGAATTTTGATCGTCACGGTGTACTACTTTAAAAGAAGAACTATTACAAAAAATATATATTTTAATTGATAATTTATTTTCTCAAAAGTTCAAAGTTCCCGCATCATTAACATATTACAAAAAAGAGTATATTATATTTTAGCAATAAATATTTAAAAAAATTAAAAATTAATTTTTTTTATAAATATTAAGAAAAATTAATGATATTATCTTGGTAGTTTGGTCCTAAATACCGCCAAAACATTCTCAACCGCTAGATCCAATATTTTTAAAAATAGATGATCAAGATTATATCATATAAAAAGAAGTTATTATTTAAAAATGATACAAGTTAAAAGATATTATATTAAGATTGGATTTTCTAAAAAGTCAAAACATAAAAATAGTTATAATTAAATAAGGAAACTCATTTAATAACAAAATAATAAAAATCGTTTAATCTTAAATAGATAGGTGAAAACCGTTATCTATACTATCTATACTATATTATTAAAGCCGAAACATTGAAAATTTTGGTTTTTGGTTTTCGGTTACTTTTTGGTTTTCGGTACTTTTTCTAATTAATAAATTAATAATATAATCAAAATTCGGGAAAGTTTTATTTTACATTATGGGTCGTTTGGTTCAAAAGACGGTATGAGTTTGGAATCAGGAATCGGGTTAAACTGGTATGGGGCTGAGGTATCATTCTTGATACCATGTGTTTGGTTCAGTATTGGGATGAATCTTTTTAATTTAAAATATAATTAATAACTCATTGTTCTGTAATGTGTAAGTGTACATTATACAGTGATATAAAAAAATACGTGATTTGTAAATTTTAAATTAACCAACTAAATAATTATATAATATTTTTATAAGATATTATTTATTAGTATGAAATTAAAAAAAAAATCAATTTTTTCAAAACCTAAGTATAATCTATTCAAGAATAAACAATATCATGTTTAAAATATGTGTATCGAGTATGTATTTAATTTCATTATAAAAATGAAATAAAAAAAATTGAATTTGATACCTCATACCCCTCCCTCAAACCCACCTCCCCCCTAAGGTATCAAATTTGATTCCAGAAGGGGTTTCAGGTATGGGTATCAAAATTTAAAAATGCTCAACCAAACAGCTGGTATGAGTTTGGAATGAACGAAATACCATAATTAGCTGAACCAAACGACCCAAAAATATATTATCAAAAATCATTTCCTTTCCAAAAATATATTATTTAACAACATTTTTTTTCTAACAAAATCTACTTTCTTTCCAAAAATATCACGGGCAATTACCTTTAAATTAAAATATATTATCTTTTATATTTGTTATCACTAAAATCTCTATTTTCCAAAAATATCAAGTGCAACCCTTACTTATATATTTTAAAATTTTTAATACTTTTAATTATTTAAAAAAACTTACTTATTTTAACAAGCGAACATATTTTTTTAACAAATATAATTAATATAATTAAAACACTTCTAAAAATATTATAGGTAGTTACTTTTTTTTTTAATTAAAACATGTTAGCTTTCCTATTTATCCTTATTAAAAAAACTTACTTATTTTAACATTTCAAAATATTTTTTTAATAAATACAATTAATATAATTAAAACACTTCTAAAAATATCACAAGCAATTAATTTTTTTAATTTAAACATTTTAGATTTTCTATATCTCCTTATTATTAATATTATTTTATTATAAAATAATACTAGCTTAAAACCCGTGCGATGCACGGATTGTTCATTATTATTATTATTTTAATATTTTATTAATTGTAATTGTGCAAAAAATAATTAGACATGTTAAAATAGCTAAACACTTTTAATTAATTAAAAACATTAAAACAGATTTTAAAATAAATAAGTATGTGGTTGTCCGTTATATTTTTGGAAATGAGGAGTTTCAGTAAGAAAAAATAAAAAATGTAACATATATTTAGTTTAAAAAAGTAAATGTCCGTGATATTTTTGGAAAATGAGGTTTTAAAATTTGATAATTAAAAGTATTTAAATACGTTTTAAAATAAATAAGTAAAGGGTTTCCGTGATATTTTTGGAAAAAGAATGAATTATGAGTTGTTTTAGTTAGAAAATGTAGAACATATAATGTGTTTTGGCTAAAAAGGTAATCAATATACTTATATAAAGGAGAAGACGGGGGCGGTGAGGTGGCGCTCTAGAATCGCTCCGTTCTATTTTTCTAATTTTCTCAAATTTTCACAATTTTTAATTTTAATAATTACAACTTCCTTTATTATTTTCGATTTTGTAGGAAGGAAATTGAAAATTACACTTTATTATTTTCAAACTTGATAAAACTTTTTTTTATTATTTTCAAAGTTGATAGAACTTTATTTGATTTAGAAAATTACAACTTCCTTATTATTTTCGAATTTGTAGGACTTGATAGAACTTTCTTTGATTTAAAAAATTACAACTTCCTTATTATTTTCGAATTTGTAGGTTTGATATTTATCTAATTTTCTAGAGATCCTTAATTTTAAATACTTAAAATTAAACTTCCTTCTTTAAGTCCTATTTTTTAGAAAAGAAAGTCAAAACTTTTTTTAAGTTGTATAAAAGAAAGTATTGTATGAAAGGTAAGTACAACCTTTAATTTATATTCGATCATATTTTACAACATGTAGAAATTTAAATTTCCTTTTATTACTCCTAATATTAAAAAAAAAGCAATGCTTATAATTAAGTCGTTTGAGAAATTATCCTATAAATTTCAATTTCCTTTTATAACTCCAAATATATAGAAAAAATAATACTTATAAAAGATAAGTCATCGAAAAATTATATATCTAATCAAATTTTATAAAAGTAAAATTAGAAACCTTCTTCTGTCTTTTATTTATATATTCCAAATTTTATTATAGATATAATCAGATTTTAAAAAGTTTGAATAATCTTCGATACAAGCCAATTAGCATAGTATAAATAATCCAACATAAGCGAATGAGAGAGCCAACCCGATCTTCTTCTTTTTTTTGCAGTGTCTTCGCACGGCTCTTTTCAGGTAATCTTCATGTCGTGGTGGATATTTTTAATTTTTACCAAAATCTTTTTTACAGGTTTTATCATATCCTTACATTATGTTTTCTATGCTCTGATTTTGTGCTTTGGTGATTTTATGATCTTTTTAGGTTTAATAGATTTTTATCTTAATGTTTAACAGCATATTTAGTGCTAACGATAATGTAAAAGTTCTTGAGGATCCTATTTATGTCCCTGACTTTGTTGTACTTTTTGTATATAGGAAAAACTCAGGAATCATGGCTAATCAATATTATTATCTTCATTAATATCTTTATTATTTTTATTTTATTATTTTATCTTTTTTATCTTTATATATAAAGGAAAAACTCAGGAGCTCTAGAATTGCACGATTCATATTCTTCTAATTTTCTAGAGCTTTTCAATTAGATACTCAAAATTAAATTTCCTTCTTTAAGTCCTATTTTTTTTCAAAGAAAGTCAAAACTTTTTTAAGTTGTGTAAAAAAAGTATTGTATAAAATTAAGTATGACCTCTAATTTATATTGAATTATATTTTTCTATTTATCTAGAAATGCTCTATTTTTAATCTGAATTTTAAAGTATATTTCTTTGATTTAGAAAATTACAACTTCCTTATTATTTTCGAATTGGTAGGACTTGATAGAACTTTCTTTGATTTATAAAATTACAACTTCCTTATTATTTTCGAATTTGTAGGCTTGATAGAACTTTCTTTTATTATTTTCAAACTTGATAGAACTTTCTTTGATTTAGAAAATTACAACTTCCTTATTATTTTCGAATTTGTAGGCTTGATAGAACTTTCTTTTATTATTTTCAAACTTAATAGAACTTTCTTTGATTTAGAAAATTACAACTTCCTTATTATTTTTGAATTTGTAGGCTCTTATGTTAATAATTGCAATTTTCTCTTTTATTATTTTCAATCTTGATAGAACTTTCTTTTATTATTTTCAAACTTGATAAAACTTTCTTTTATTATTTTCAAACTTGATATAACTTTCTTTTATTATTTTCAAACTTTATAGAACTTTTATTTTATAATACTTCTTGACTTTTAAACATAATGGATTTTCATGTTATTCACCTTACAAACACCTATAAATTAAAGGTCATTCATAACAAATAATCTACACCGAAACTTTTTTACATAGGTTCAAATTTTTACAACCATATTTACAATCAATACAACTATGGCTTACACCATGTTGGATGTTTTGAACGACATTAGCTATACCTGGATGATAAGAGCACGAGTGGGTAAATGTGGGAATCTGTCAATCCAAATACCGAAGAACTGATCAGTCTTGACATGATTTTGATCGATGAAAAGGTTAATAAATCAATATACTTATAACTTATTAGTTTGTCAAATTGTATGATGTTATTAACTTTTCTAAGATATGTTGTATGACAGGAAAATTTGATCCATGCTACGATCCCGAAGATTCTGGTCTCTCGGTTCAAAAATCTTTTAGAGGAAGGTTCTGTGTACAGCATCAAAAATCTGAAAGTTTTTTCAAGTACAGGGAAATATAGACCACTATCACATGGGTCTAAATTATAGTTAATTTATTTAATTATACTGGTGATGTGTTTGTGCATGGCAATGGAGCTGGTGATGCAGGCAATGGAGCTAAAGAAAATTCAAAACAAGAGTACAAGTTGAAGAAATCAGTTAAGACATATTCTAATTTATTACTATAATTTATGTATAGTCAACTTCATTAGTTTAAAACTCTAATATCATGCACTATTATTATCTATATAAAAATATTGTACATGAATATTTTTCTAAGCACTCACTGTATTGCAGGATTCTAAAAGTTCTCCTACGCCCGAGATTGTGCATGACAAAAAGAAAAGGAAAGTATTAATTGAGGACAATGAAAAGGACAACGGAGTTGGTGATGGATACAGTGGAGCTGGTGACGGAGGCAATGGAACATGTATTTAGCATTATGCTACCGCCTAATTACACATGTGTTTCCGATCTTACTTTTTAGTATTAAATAATATGTACTAATTGTTTCGCACTATACTTTTAAACTACATTGATAACTTGTCTGATTTTAATATATTTTGAATATGCACTAAAGGTCTATTGAGATTGATAATTACTGTCATTTTCTTACCAATTTTTAATTATTATGTTTGTTTCAATAAGGATGAAATTTTGCTAAGATTTGAAATATTACAAACTATAATATATTCCTGCAATTGATGCTCAACTTACATCTACCAAAAATTATAGTCTACAATATAATTGACACATAATTTGATCATGACAAGGCTGTTACTTGCTTTGCTTTTACTACTTTCAATGAAATCAAAAATTTTCCAAAAATATCACGGGATGCTTTAATTTAAACGTAATTGCCCGTGATATTTTTTGAAGAGGAGTATAATTTGTTAGAAAAAAGTGTTTTAATTATAGAATATATTTTATTTGATAATTTAAATAATTTTATAGATATTAATTTCACAATTTTTATTCTAATATTCTTTTTCTTAACAAATATATTATAATGCCGCTGCGAAGCGCGGCTTAGTAACCTAGTCAATTATAAATATGTAATAATATTATCATTTTATATATATGTTACCTATTTTATATTTAGAAGATGAGTTGTTTTGGTTAGAAAAATATATAAAATAGGTAACGTGTTTTAGCTGAAAAAAATAATTGGTTATAAATAAATTAATTATAGATAGATCTGACCCAAATTATAGATAGGTCCGGCCCAAATACCGACCGACTGACCGACCGACGACTGACCAAAACTTTTAATGTTTCGTCTTTAATAATATAGTATAGATTTAAGAGGTAATTGAGATTTTTTTGAATTTTTAATATTATTAATTCAAAAAATTGAGAAAATTAGAAAAATAGAACGAAACGATCTGAGAGCGCCACCTCACCGCCCCCGTCTTCTCCTTTATATAAGTATATTGATTGATTGAAAGTATAGATAGAGAGATAGATTTATAATATTAGTATTTTATGCTACTAAATGGAATAGCCCCTGATATTTTTGAGGTTTTAGTTAGGAAAAATATTAGTTAGAAAATATTAAAAAAAACTATACGTTTTGAAAAAAAGAAGCTAATCGGTTAGTCATTAATAATTATAATATTATTATTTTATTTTATTAAATAAAACTGTTCGTGATATTTTTGGAAAATGAGAGGTTTTAGTTAGGAAAAATAGAAAAGTAGAAATTTTAGTTAGAAAATATAAAAAAGAATATATACTTTGACTAAAAATGGTAATGAGTTAGTTATTAACAATTATAATCTTATTATGTTATTTTATTAAATGAAACTGCCTGCGATATATTTGGAAAATGAGATGTTTTTGTTAGGAAAAATAGATAAGATATTATATATAATAATTTTAATATTTTATCTAACGATTCTCATCGATTTGATCAGAAATATCTAACGGCTATAAATGGCGTGATCAGACTACAAAAATTTTCATGACCAGACTACAAAACTTTCAATGTTTCGTCTTTAATATAATAGTATAGATTAATAATACATCATTTATCTTCCTCAACCCCATCTGTATTTTTTTATATTTTTTTTGTTCCAATTAATATTTAAGTTTCTCATTTTATAATTTATCATATCTATACTATATTATTAAAGACGAAACATTAAAAGTTTTGGTCGGTCGGTCGGTCGGTCGGTATTTGGGCCGATTCACGGGCCTATCTATAATCAATTTATTAATAACCAATTACCTTTTTTCACTACATTACCTATTTTATATTTTTTTTAAACTAAACCAACTAATCTTCTAAAAATAAAGCGGGCAACATATATATAATATGGTAATATTATTATATATTTATAACCGATTACCTTTTTCAGCTAAAACACATTATTTTTATATTTTTTACCTAAAACAACTCATCTTATAAATAGGACACATATATGGAAACCAAGTTATTGATAACCAATTACCTTTTTCAGCTAAAACATATTACCTATTTCATATATCTATTTAACTAAAACAAATCATTTTCTAAAAATAAGACGGGCAATATATATATATAAAATGGTAATATTATTATATATTTATAACCGACAACTAAAACACATTATGTGTTTTATATTTTCTAACTAAAACAACTTATCTTCTAAATATAATACATGCAAAATAAATATACAATGATAATATTGTTTTATATAAATATTAATAAATAACAAGTTATTCTTTTCAGCTAAAACAAATTACCTCTTTTATATTTTCTAACTTAAACAACTAATTTTCTAAAAGTAATGCAGACGACGTATATATAAAAAAATTAATATAATTTTATATAATTGCTAATAAGTAACTAATTGTCTTTTTAAGGATATTACCTGTTTTATATTTTTTAACTGAAACAACTCATGTTCAAATTAAAAATAGCACGGGTAAAAGATAGATATATTGGTAATATTATTATATTAAACTTATGAAATTCATGTTTATTATAATTTTTTTAACATTCAATTTAAACGAGATAATTAATGAAAATAAAAGTATTAGTATATTCAAATAAACTCGGTATATTGAACAAACACATATTTTGATATTTGCACTTGAGTCCCTCTTTAGATTTTTAAGAGTAAAAAAATACGAATCATTAGATCTGTTATTTTAAAATATTTTATATTTTAATATCTAAAATACTACTATTGATTACGTCACTAATATATTAAATTTAAATATTATATTGTTAGATTTATAAATCCAATATATATATATAAATATATTAAAATTTTATCAAATTATATATAATAACTAAAATCTAAATAAAAAATAAGAAAATATTAAAGAAGACCGTGCATCGCACGGGATATAAGCTAGTTAATTATAACTTTTATTTTAATATTTTCCGTTCACATTAAATTTTTTAGTTTATTATTTTTTAAGACCCGTGCAAGGGGTTATAGGCTAGTATTATTAACATATGACCCCGTTGTTTTATATACTGATATTACAGATGATCTAACAGTGTCTTATATCGGTGATCGAGTCCAATTTTTACAGTGCAATGGTTGGCTGGTATCTGGATCAAAGAACGTGGTCAGGTGTAAATGGGTTTACCATATAAAAAAAATAATGTGGATGACTCTGACCACGTTACTCCACATTTTTTGTTGTACTCTTTTGGAAGACTCGTTGCAAAGGGGTAGGACAAAGAATGTGGAGTAAAATGTGAGGAGATATATGGTTCGACGGTTAAAATTCCTACTACTCGACTAGTGTTGTCTATAGCCTCTTTTGGGGTCGGCAGATACGTCAAGTAGATATTAAAAAAAACATTCTTACATGGTATTATTGGTGACGCGGCAATTTCCGAATTTTGGACAATCACCTAAAACATGGTTTGATGGGATTTACTTTAAGCGTTGATTGAGAGGCATTGTTCCAAACCCAAACCCACGCGTCTATGTTGTTCACTCTATCAAGACATTACTGTGATTGCGGGAAGTACAGTGTATATTTGAGGTTAAAAGTCTTGGCTAACAAAGTGTTATTCCTTTGGTGGTATCCAAGTGCGTCAAACAAAGTGTCCCCTCAACCTACTGAACAAAACAAATTTAATTGTATCTTCATGTAGCCCGTAATAGCATTGAATACACGGCTCTATATTTGCCCGAACAAAAAAAAGCAAAGTATTGTCTTCAGGTCTAGCTCCCAAACCAAATATAGAGCAATGTTAGCACCCACACAACAGCTAACATATGCAATGGCTTAACCTACTTTCATTCTTCGTGAACTAAAAATACATTTTCCTCGTTCCACTCATTCACTGTGACTGTCACAACATTAGCGCTAGATCCTTGGCGTTCAATCCCATTTTTCATGTCATCGGGACCAAACATATAAAGATCGACTGTTACTTTGTACGAGAGTGTGTTATGTGCGCAAATATATTTCAAATTTTTTTTTTTAAAATATAAATCTGCACAACTGATATCAATTTCACGTAATTTTTTCGATTAAATATTTGTGATCCGAATTTCAAAATTTTTGTCATAGATTTTAGGTTTCGATTTGTATAGTAGAAGAGCCAAGACACGTACTCATATAACTATAAAGCCACAGTTACGTACAGTAGCTTTCATCTTACGTAATACTACTACTCAATTTAGCTTTTACATCTATTTTGCCACGTTGATTGTAATTTCCATATTTGACACCACCTCATTATACTCTGCCTCTTCAGTTCTGTTACACTCGTCTTCTTAACTTGTTTTTGTTTTGCACCCAAAAAAAAGTCCTTCTCTGGTTAGCAATGATCTCCTTTTTACTTATTTTTGTGCTTATAATTATCTACTTTTTCTTCAAATGGAGCTTCTTCTATAGTAGTCTCCCCAAAGGTAAGCTTCTTCCACCTGGTTCCATGGGTTGGCCTTATTTTGGTGAAACTCTCCAGCTTTACTCCCAAAATCCCAACTCCTTCTTTTCCACCAGGCAACAAAGGTACATATCTTTTCTCTTTTTTCGTTTTTCGGCATGGCTCTAAAATGAATTCCGCTAATTTTTGAAATTTAGTCGGAGCTAAAAAGATCTGCATTCCTAGTCTAGCAGGCACCTCCTGGTTTAGTATTGCACTCGGTTGTGTTTTAATTACGAGACGGATTTGTTGCTATGCATGTGTATGTTGCAGGTATGGAGATATATTCAAGACACACATATTGGGATGTCCATGTGTGATGATATCGAGACCAGAAGCAGCGAAGATGGTTCTGGTAACTCATGATCATCTCTTTAAGCCAACATATCCTCCGAGCAAAGAGAATATGATTGGACATAATGCCCTATTTTTCCATCAAGGTCCTTATCATTCCCACCTCAGGAAGATGGTTCAATCTTCTTTTCTACCTTGTGCTCTCAAAGAATCAGTCCCTCGTATCGAAAATCTTGTCATTGACATGCTTCCTAAGTTTGTAGATAAGACCATTAACACTTTATGCGAGATGAAGAAGGTATATACAAATATTTGTAATTATTTCTTCGATTTAACGTTCATGTTGCCAAACATTAATTAAGAAATTTCCTTTCTAGTATGCTTTTGATGTGGCTATCATTTCGGCATTTGGCATCAATACGGAAGTGGAGATTGAACAAATAAAACAATTGTATCGCATCTTGGAGAAGGGTTACAATTCCATGCCTCTAAATGTGCCCGGAACTCCATTTTACAAAGCAATGAAGGTTCTAACTATATATGTTCCATTTTTAATGCGAACAAATTTGTTAATTACAATAGTAAGTACTGTATTAACATCTCTTACTTTTTTTACATGTATATATTAATAATAGGCAAGGAAGCTGCTAAATGAAAAGCTGAGTAAATTAATTGGCAAGGAAAGAAAGAGCAAGAAGGCAGCAGGTACAGGAGGGTTACTGGAAGTGCTACTGGGAAGTGATCAAGCGGAGAGATCGGATAGTAAACTCACGGACTCACAAATAGCTGATAATATTATCGGAGTGATATTTGCTGCACATGATACCACTGCAAGTGTAATGACATGGGTGCTTATGTACTTGCATGACAACATTGATGTTTTAGAAGCTGTCGCGGTAAATTTTCTTCTATGCTAGCTAAATAATTCTACACTGAGTACATTATTTTGATGATGTATATGAATGGCGCAGAGGGAACAAGAAGGAATTCGGTGCAGAATCTCTGAAGAAAATCGAAATCTTACTTGGGATGATACCCGCCTAATGCCACTGACTAGCCGGGTATAATCTAATTCACATCTTCATTTAATAATTTAATGTTGTTACTGGTAAATAAATGCATGTTACAATTTAGGTATTTCAAGAAACGTTACGATCAGCAAGTATCTTGTCCTTTACATTTAGAGAAGCAGTGGAAGATGTTGAATTTGAAGGCCATTTTATTCCCAAAGGATGGAAAGTTCTTCCTCTCTTTAGAAGTATCCATCATTCTGCAGCTCTCTTCCCTCATCCCAGCAAGTTCGATCCTTCGAGATTTGAGGTACCCGAATTGTATGCTAAACTTTATAAACAATGTTATTACTTACATTGAGTTTAAATTAACCAAGATTTTCTAGTAACTGCGGTATAACCAAGATTAAACAGAGAGAGATCCAAACCTCAGGTTAACATGTATATGTCACCGGTTCAATCATAATTTTTCATGTTGACTCTTTTGTAGTTGATGATGCTGAATAATTTAATGTATGTTGTTGGGATTGAACTGTGAGGTTTATTGTTAGTTTGTTACATGTCTGTACTCTGTTATACTATATTTAATTCTGCATATTTCTAGAACAATCTCTGTTAGAGTTTCTGCATCAGTGATGGTGCTCTGCGTCTGAGGTAAGGTGCACTCAGATTAATGGTATTAAATGGACATGCCATAAAAGATTTTCAAGTTCTTTATCCTCAGAAGGCAGTACAACATGCTAATAGACATGTATAAATTAAGATACAAGATCTGCCTAATAAGTACATGCATCAACGGCTGCAGGTGGCGCCAAGACCAAACAGTTATATGCCATTTGGGAAGGGAGTGCACTCATGCCCAGGGAGTGAACTAGCCAAACTCGAGACGCTCATCCTTCTCCACCACCTAACCACCACCTACAGGTTATTTACTTTCCACTTTCCTCTCTGCTAATTATGCATATAAATTAATGTTTTCTCAGAGTCTCATTAGTAACACGTCACAGAACACCCCAACAAATGACAGATATAACAGTTGCAGCCCATCATCCTGCGCTTCTGCTTGAGTTTATATAAAACTCTACATAATTATGATATTCTTTCCACTTACCTACATTATAAAAGTAATAGCGGAGATGCACTAAATTTCGGTGCACATCAATCTTAACACATACTTTCACATAATTAATTAAGTTACGCAAATAAAAGTTCACCTCTTTTTAGGTTTTTTTTTTTTTTCGTAAAGTAGGCATTTTCATATACAAACTTAATTAATGCTGTTTTTGTCATAACAAATGGTAGTCCAACCAATAAGTATAACCTCTTGATCCATCCCTATCTCCCTCGCTTCCGTTACAAAAGGTTGAGCGGTCGAATCTTGTCAAAGACAAACATGAATCTACGAGTGTCCTTAATTGTTGGGTCCCAAACTAGGGACAACCTTGACGCAGCGGAATAACACATGAAGAAAAGACTTAATACGTAGAACTCACACCACGTTGTACCACCACAAGTTATAAACTATAACACAAGACAGTAATCAAAGTAAACACAAACACAAAGAAGAAGGATTTTTGTTGGCCAAGTGAAAGAGCCTTTTTTCTTGTATATATTGATACATATGTTTTGTATGTATACAATATCACAATCCTTAAAACATAGCTAATTCACTACCGTTTACATATCATAATTAACATGGGCCTAGTTTAAGAATTAACTCAAAAATATTTTTGGGCCAAAAAAATACCCGCTCCAAGTCGTTTCACCACGGGGAGCCTAATCCTCACCGTGGTACAACAATCCCTGCCCCTATCTCATTAACCAGACCTTCTGGACCTCTAAATCCGATCTCCACCGTTCAGAATTTATATATATGAGTAAGGAAGACGCTCTCCAAAATTCAGGGCGATCCGACCGTTGAAAATCCGGAAAACGCAAAAATAAAACTGCTAACTCAACCAGAAAAATTTCTACCAATTTTTCCACATTAGCACCAAAAACTAGCCCAACCTTTCAACCTCACAATTCTCCACCACGTACATTATTTGATATACCTCAAATTATGGATGAACATCAAGAAAACTATGAACACCTTGATATGTAAACGCCAACCGGTTGCGCCATATTTACCATAGTTGCGTACGTACCCATTACTGGGATCAAGCCACCGTAGTTCACACCATGGGGTGAAATCTCCACCTCACCCCAACACCGCCCCGAAGGGCAATCAACACCGGTTGATATTGAGCAAGTCCAAGCAATTTTGTAACTTACTCCATGTTACAACCTTAGTTCACATGTCTGCTGGATTTTCATTTATGTGCATCTTCAATAGAGAAACATCACCATCCTCTATGAAATCTCGCACAAAGTGATACATGACATCTATATGTTTGGTACGCTGAACTTGATTCTTAGCCAAGTGAATCGCACTTTGACTATCACACCACAAGTCAACATGATCTTGCTCAATCCCCAAATCACATAGAAAACCCCATAACCACAATGCTTTCTTCACTCCCTCTGCAATGACCATATACTCGGCCTCTGTTGTAGAAAGTATCACTGTAGCTTGTAAAATCGATCGCCAACTAACTGGAGCACCGTGTATACAAAACACATAACCAATAGTAGATCGTCGTCGGTCAAGATCACTGATTCCACAAATCCGCTAATCTTACATGCATCACCACCAAAGCATAAACCTTTATCCACAGTGCCCTTTAAATACCGCAATATCTATTTCACTCCTTGCCAACTATATTAGGAGATTGTTTATTTGAGAGCCTAAAGTGTGGAGCCAATGGAGTAACCACTGGTTTAGCACTTTGCATCTCGAACCTCGTAATAACTCATTTAATGTAGCCTTTCTGACTTAAGAACAATTTACGGTTCAACCTCTCTCTTCTAATCTCCATACCCAAAATCTTCTTAGCAGCACCCATGTCTTTCATCTCAAACTCCTCACTAAGTTGATATTTCAGCCTATCTATCTCTACCTTGCTTTTTGAAGAAATAAGCATGTCATCCACATACAATAACAAATAGATATATTCACCTCCACGAAGCTTTTGAATATAAACACAACAGTCATACTTACTTCTGGAGAACCCATGTTTTCGCATGAAGGAGTCAAATCGCGTGTACCATTGCCAAGGAGACTGCTTCAGTCCATACAATGACTTCCTCAAGCGACAAACATGACGTTCCTTACACTCAACCTTGTATCCCTCAGCTTGACGCATATAATTTTCCTCGTCCAAGTTTCCGTGCAAGAAGGCTGTTTTTACATCAAGTTGTTCCAACTCAAGATCACCATGAACAACAATACTCAATAACGCCCGAATGGAAGTGTGCTTTACCACCGGAGAAAAATCTCATTATAGTCCACGACACACGATACAACCCAGAAACACCAATCTCTCTCAGGAATTTTATCAAATACCTTGTGTGCACGACACAAGATACAATCCAGAAACACCTCAAATCGGAGATTTACCACCCAAATCTGATTTTGGCTCTGATACCAATTGTTGTGTCCCAAACTAGGGACAACCCTTGACGCAGCGGAATAACACCTGAAGAAAAGACTTAATACGTAGAACTCACACCACTTTCTACCACCACAAGTTATAAGATATAACACAAGACAGTAATCAAAGTAAACACAAACACAAAGAATAAGGATTTTTGTTGGCCAAGTGAAATAGCTTTTTTTCTTGTATATATTGATACGTATGTTTTGTATGTATACAATATCACAATCCTTAAAACCTAGCTAATTCACTACCATTTACATATCATAATAACCATGGGCCTAGTTTAAAAATTAACCCAAAAACACTTTTGGGCCAAAAAATACCCGCTCCAAGTCGCCTCACCACGGGGAGCCTAATCCTCACCGTGGTGCAACAATCCCTGCCCCTACCTCATTAAAAAATCCTTCTGGACCTCTAAATCCGATCTCCACCGTTCAGAATTTAGATATATGAGTAAGGAAGACGCTGTCCAAAATTCAGGGCGATCCGACCGTTGAAACTCTGGAAAATGTAAAAACAAAACTGCTAACTCAACCAGAAAATTTTCTACCAATTTTTCCACATTAGCACCAAAAACTAGTCCAACCTTTCAACCTCACATTAATCTATACTTTAATTTGTAGGGATTCATAATTTCTTGTTTATACAACATATGTATGATACATGTTGGGACTAAAATTTAGGTGGAAAGTGATCAGCAGCCATAGTGGAACACATTACGGGCCATTTCCAGTGCCCAAAGGTGGCTTACCAATAGTATTATCCCCAATTTGCAGGACTTGAGACGAAGAGATCTATCCAGTTGTTTGTTTCTATTGTGAGCGAGTGCAGCACCTATTACATTGGGAAATACCTAGCTATATAAGCATTTGTTTACATAGTGTATGTTCCTTCTTTTACATTTCAGTTGTAGTACTAGAAAATGAAATGCAATCAGTGGCTTAGCTAGTTGTTCTTGTAGCTAGGATTTAATGATCTACTTGTGTGTTTAATTACAAAGCTTGGATGTATTTCTTGAATACTAATATCATTAGCTAAATGAACTTTTTAATGCTTGAATTGGAAGTGTTTGTTTTGCCAGTATTAAAGCATGTAGAAGGAGGCTCTTTGCATTGTGTAAGCATGGCTACCAAAAATATAATAATGCATGCTTTTACTTCTTTTTGTCTCGTCTCGAAAGACCACGGTACAAATCCAAACTCGCAATATATGTCTACACTGTACAATTTAAATCATTGAACAAACAAGTAAATTCTAAATAAAACATAAAAATGAAAGGTTGAATTAATATTCACAAGGAAAGTGGGTAAAGCTGACCAAAAGTACATACGATTGGTTTTATGTTCAAGTCAATATTTTTTTCCAATCTTATAACCGACCGATATCACTCGATTTTAGTGTGCTGACGTGGTGCCATGTGTGTTGACACATGTCCACACGTGTGTTAGTGATCAGTTATGAGCCTTAAACCTGATCAACTATCCTAACCGATTAGATTTTAAGTTCACAACTGATCATTTGTTTCATAATGAACCATTTCAGATTGTCGATTATTCCTTATTTTCCAGTAGTGATTGTATCACCCCCAAATTCGAGCAGACTCAAGGGCATCATATTTCAATTAACTTATCAATCAAATTATAAGATAAATTACATGATGTGATTGATATTATATCACTTTTAGAGTATCTTCAACGGAGTTAGCTAAATTAGTTGGCTATATTGATAATAAATTAATAATTAACTGAAATTTGCACAACATGTAAGGTATTGTACTCCAATGAGGTTTGCTATAGTGGTTGGTTATATGTTAAAAATGATAATTAATTATTATTTGAAGTTGTTATAAATAGAAAATATTATTTAAATATGGTAATAGATAATGTGTAATTTTGCTACGGGTCTCTAGAGGTTCAGCATATATAGCCAATAGAGTGAGATTGGCTAAAATTATAGATAAATGTTTTGTCCCATTGGAGTGATAATTTTTTACATATTATTTACAAATTTTATATTTGATATGTCAACAAGGATTTTAGCTAAGAGTTTGTTAGCGTTGGAAATGCTCTTACTTTTTCCCTAAAGTCAACTATATGCTATTCCATGACTTTCAAATCCTTCAAAAATAATAATCGACATTTTCTATTCTTCATTGTTCAACTAACAACAAATACATGTGTTAGCAAGTTTATGCTCAACAAGAGCACTCCCAACATTAAACTATGAACTATTCTAAATTACTCGGAATCTAATTAAAAAAATATATTCAAGTGAACCGATGACCACATTACCTTATGTCCTTCAAAATATACCAAAAAATTGAAATTTGATTTACCAACTAATCTTTGATGAAGGATATGAAGACCCATAATCTTCAACCTGTTGGGTTTTAGTTTCTATCTATGAGATTAAAAGCCCAATTGGATTACCCTTGTTTTGGCTCACAAGGAGATAAAAAATAAGGGAACCCTATATATAATTATAGGACACAAGAGAGATTTAGAGTGAAAAATTTGCAGGAATTTTTCTCCTTGCACAAGCTGCCTTGTATTTGCGATTCCCAGAGTTCTACCGGTCGGATCATCCTGAATTTTGGACAGCAACTTCCTTACACCGATATCTAAATTCTGAATAGTGGAGATCGGATTCTGAGATCCATAGGTCAGTTCTTAAGGGTGTTAGGTCCAAAGTATCGTAGAAGGGGAGGTTGAATACGATACCTACAAATAATTCAATTTCGTTCGCGGATTAATCATTCAGTTCTATAACGAAATCAAACACACCAAACCAAACCAAGAGTCGGGGAATATATCTTTTTATTAATATAAACCTCGAGGGGTGCTACAATTTCTAATCCGTAGATTAGCTTCAATGAGTTCTAGGTTATTCACAATCAATACAATGATAGAGTTCAAGCAGAATTAATTTCTCTGGTATTTTCTCTCTGGCTTGATCTCTCTCTTCGTAATTGCTTCTGTGTAAATGAACCTGACTGAGGAAGACACTGCCTCTCTCTTAGTAATTGTAGACTTCTTTTTGAAAAACCATCGAACCAAAAGAATTGGTTTATTCTAGGCCGTTGGATCTTCATCAACCTGACAACAAAGTCACTTCACCACCTGCTTCTCCAAATTGAAAACCATCGAATCTTTAAAAAGAATTTACCATTCGATAGTTTTTATTAAAAACTAATGAAAGTCAAATTCTTTTAAAATAGAATTCTGATTGTTTTCTTTAAACACATTCGATGGTTTTCTAAATAGAAAAACCATCGAAATCTTTTCTTGTACTTGACTATTTAGAAAAGCTTCTGTACTCCAGGGTGTTTCAGTTTTAGACTGTATCAATTTCTTCTGAGACGATAAAACAACTTGATCTTTTAAGTGCCGTCAACTAGTGCAACTGGTCTGGTTCACAGATGAATAACACTTGATCAATTCTTTCTATGTCTTCAATTCAATGCTGCTGATAAGTCCTTTGTCAATCTGGTTGCTTCAAATAAATCACTGGAATCCTGTGGTACTTAACCCTAAATCATTCACATACTTCTGTAGTCTTGAAAATCTTGTTTATTTGATTGTCACTGAGGCTTGAACATTTTCATGAACTTCTTTCCGTGACCTGTTTACGAACTTCAAGAATACATACCGTATTTTGATTTTTTGAGTTTACCTTTTCTTCTTTGATTCTGGATTCCTGTGCTTCTATTAATATTGTAGTCTGTCTTGTCCCTTGTTGAGTTGCATTTATCTCTTTTACATCTTATGTTACATTATGCTTTACAAAGGGGCTTAACAAAGCTGTTTGCACCACGGTGAGGTTAAACCTCCCCGTGGGTTTTTCTCATTGTTGTCTTATTTTGATTTCATACTTTTGACGGCTTATTCCAAGAGTGTGAAGGTGATTGTATTCCTCTAGTTTTGTTTTGTCTAGAGAAGACTTGGTGTATTCTCATATAATTTGTGATAGTGAATTGTTTGGGTGGACTACGGTCCCGTGGTTTTTACTCCTTACCTTTGAGGGGGTTTTCCACGTATAACTTTTGGTGTCTTGTTTTTCGTTTATTGTTGCTTTACTTGTTTGTTTCATCGAAGGTTCATACAAGTAGGGATAAGTATTGTCCAACGAAGTTAATTCCGCACTTAGTTGTTACCGTTGTGGTCACTTTTTCCCATCAGATTGGTATCAGAGCTTGGTTGTTATTGGACTTGTTTGAACGATGGAAACGAATACAAGTAGAATGATTAATTTGAATGGTTCTAATTATCATGTTTGGAAGGGGAAGATGGAGGATCTTCTTTATGTGAAGGAATATTATCTACCTGTGTTTGCTACGGAGAAGCCTACAAATAAAACAGAGGCAGAATGGACTATTTTGCATCGACGAGTTTGTGGGTATATACGGTAATGGGTGGATGACAATGTTTTGAACCATATTAGTGGGGAGACACATGCGCGTACTTTGTGGAACAAGCTTGAGCAACTCTATGCTCAAAAGACAGGAAATAATAAACTGTATTTGATTAAATAGTTGATGTCTCTAAAATATCAGGATAGTACTGAAATTTCTGATCACTTGAATGTATTCCAAGGAATTATGAATCAGCTTGCTGGAATTGGTATCAAGTTTGAGGATGAGATACAAGGGTTGTGTCTTTTGGGTACTTTACCAGATTCATGGGAGACATTCAAGATGTCTTTGTCGAACTCAGCTCCGGATGGTATTATCAGTATGGAATTAGTTAAGAGCAGTTTTCTGAATGAAGAGATGAGAAGAAAGTCACAGGGTTCCTCTTCACAGTCAGAAGTCCTAGTCACTGAAAGAAATGGAAGAGCTCAAAGCAAAGGTCCAACCAACAGAGGTAATCAACGGAGTAGTTCTAGAGGTAAGTATTCTAATATTGAGTGTTATCATTGTGGTAAAAAGGGGCATACAAATAAGTTCTGCAGAAAGTTGAAGCGAGAAAATAAAAAGGGTTCAGACAACGATCAGACGAAAACTGACGGTGGTAATGATAATTCTGTGGTGATTGCTACTACTGATGAGCACCTGATATGTTGTGATGGAGATATTGTTAACCTTGCACAAGATGATTTGAGTTGGGCAATTGATAGTGGTGCTTCGTGTCATGTTGCGTCACGAAGAGATTTCTTTACATCTTATACTTCTGGTGATTTTGGAGATGTTAAGATGGGTAACAGTGACATAGCAAAAGTTGTTGGCGTTGGAGATATATTTCTGAAGTTTGATACGGGCATGGAGTTATTTCTTCATGATGTAAAGCACGTTCCAGACATGAGAATGAATTTAATTTCTACTGGCCTTCTTGATGATGAAGGATATGCCAGCAGCTTTGGTAATGGTCAATGGAAGCTCACTCGGGGTTCTTTAATTGTTGCAAGAGGGAAGAAGTGTCCGAAATTATACATGACTCAGCCGCAAATCTCCAAGGACGGTGTTAATGCTGTTGAGAATGTTGATAAGGTTGAATTATGGCATAAGAGACTTGCTCACATGACTGAAAAGGGAATGAATATACTATCGAAGAAAAAGGTATTATCTGGTTTAACTGATATACATTTGAAAAGGTGTTCTCACTGTGTGGCAGGTAAGCAAAACAGAGTTTCTTTTAAGAGTCGTCCTCCTTCTCGTAGAGAGCATGTACTTGACTTGGTGCATTCCGATGTTTGTGGTCCTATGAAAACCAAAACTAATGGTGGTTCTTTATATTTCGTTACATTCATCGATGATCATTCAAGGAAGTTATGGGTTTATACCTTGAAGACGAAAGACCAAGTGTTAGATGTGTTTAAGCATTTTCAGGTTTTAGTTGAGAGACAGACTGGGAAGAAACTGAAGTGTATCCGGACAGATAATGGAGGGGAGTATACAAGTCCCTTTGATGTGTATTGCAGACAGCAGGGTATTCGGCACCAAAGGACTCCACCAAAGACACCTCATCTTAATGGTTTGGCAGAGAGAATGAACAGAACATTGGTGGAGAGAGTCAAATGTTTACTTTCACATGCTGAGTTGCCGATGTCTTTTTGGGGTGAGGCACTAAATACTGCGGTAAATGTGTTAAATCTCTCACCTTGTGTTCCTTTAAAATTTGATATTCCAGATAAAGTTTGGAGTGGTAAAGATGTTTCTTATGATCATTTGCGTGTCTTTGGATGTAAGACTTTTATGCATATTCCCAAAGATGAGAGGTCTAAACTTGATGTGAAGACTAAAGAGTGTATATTCCTTGGTTACAGCCAAGATGAATTCGGCTATAGGCTCTACGATCTAGTTTCAAAGAAGATTGTGAGAAGCCGAGATGTTATCTTTATTGAAGATCAGACTTTGAAAGATATTGGGAAGGCAGAAACAGTTCCTCAATATAACAATGATCTGGTTGATTTGGATCTGGTTCCTCCAAGACATGTGGATTCACAGTTTGGAGATGATGTTCATGATGATGACCAACACGGTACTAATACTGATACTCCGGAAAATAGTGACATGGATGATGATGCCCATGAGGAGTCACCAGTACCAAATACTCCACCACTCGTTCCACTCAGGCGGTCTACCAGAGATCGTCATCCTTCTAACAGGTATTTTGCTGATGAGTATGTTCTATTGACTAACAGTGGTGAACCTGAATCTTATACATAAGCTATGAAAGATGAGCACAAGAAGGAGTGGGTTTATGCCATGCAAGATGAGATGAAATCCTTGTATGAGAATAATACTTTTGAGTTGGTGAAGCTACCTAAGGGAAAACGAGCTTTGAAAAACAGGTGGGTTTATAGAGTGAAGCAAGATGATCATACTTCACAACCACGGTACAAAGCTAGGTTGGTCATCAAGGGATTCAGTCAGAGAAAGGGTATTGATTTTGATGAGATCTTTTCTCCAGTTGTTAAGATGACATCAATTCGTGTGGTGCTTAGTTTAGCAGCTAGTCTTGATTTAGAGGTTGAACAAATGGATGTCAAGACAGCTTTTCTGCATGGTGACTTGGACAAAGAAATCTACATGGAGCAACCTGAAGGTTTTCATGTAAAAGGTAAAAAGGATTATGTTTGTAGACTCCTTAAGAGTCTATATGGTTTGAAGCAGGCACCTCGACGATGGTATAAAAAGTTCGAGTGATTTATGAAGGAACAAGGCTGCCGTAAGACTATTTCTGACCATTGTATTTTTGTTTAGAAATTTGCAGATGATGATTTTATAATATTATTGCTTTATGTGGATGACATGCTTATTGTTGGCAAAAATGCTGGAAGAATTTCCCAGTTGAAGCAACAGTTAAGTAAGTCCTTTGCTATGAAGGACTTGGGGCCAGCGAAACAGATTCTTGGCATTCGTATTCATCGAGACAGAGTGGCCAAGAAGTTGCATATATCACAGGAGCAGTATATTGAGAAGGTGTTTTGCAGGTTCAACATGGATAAATCTAAAGTTGTTAGTTCTCCTCTTACTACCAACTTTAAGTTAACTGGAAATGATTCTCCTTCTACGAAGGAAGAAATTGCAGAGATAGATGGAGTTCCATATGCCTCAGCAGTAGGAAGTTTGATGTATGCTATGGTATCTACGAGACCTGATATAGCCTTTGCAGTTGGTGTTGTAAGTCGTTATCTAACAAATCCAGGTAAGAAGCATTGGGAAGCAGTTAAGTGGATTATGAGATATCTTAGAGGTACTTCCAAATTGGGTCTGACATTTGGGAATGGTAAACCAGTGCTTGTTGGATATACAGATTCTAACTTGGAAGGAGATAAGGATTCGTTGAAATCTACTTCTGGATATTTGATGACTTTGGCAGGGGGAGAGGTCTCATGGCAATCTAGGTTGTAAAAGGGTGTTTCACTTTCTACGGGGGAGGCAGAGTATGTAGCAGCAACTGAAGCTTGTAAAGAGTTGTTGTGGTTGAAGCGGTTGATGTAGGAACTGGGCTTTCCGCAACAACGCTATGTGGTTTTTTGTGATAATCAAGCAGCTATTGACATAGCTAAACATCCTACATTTCATGCAAGAATGAAGCATATCGATATGAGATATCATTGGATTAGAGATGCTCTTGAAGAAGGGTTGTTTGAAGTGGACAAGGTACACACTGATGATAATGGTTCCGATATGTTGACAAAGTCTTTAGCTAAAGGAAAGTTGAAGGTATGTTGTTCAATCGCCGGAATGGCGAACTATTTTTCATAGTTAGAAAGTGGGAGATTTGTTGGGTTTTAGTTTCTATCTATGAGATTAAAAGCCCAATTTGATTACCCTTGTTTTGGCCCACAAGGAGATAAAAAATAAGGGAACCCTATATAATTATAGGACACAAGAGAGATTTAGAGTGAAAAATTCGCAGGAATTTTTCTGCTTGCACAAGCTGCCATGTATTTGCGATTCCCGGAGTTCTACCGGTCGGATCGTCCTGAATTTTGGACATCAACTTTATTACACCGATATCTAAATCCTGAACGGTGGAGATCGGATTCTGAGATCCAGAGGTCAGTTCTTAAGGGGCTTAACAGAGCTGTTTGCACCACGGTGAGGTTAAACCTCCTAGTGGGTTTTTCTCATTGTTGTCTTATTTTGATTTCATACTTTTGACGGCTTATTCCAAGAGTGTGAAGGTGATTGTATTCCTCTAGTTTTGTTTTGTCTAGAGAAGACTTGGTGTATTCCCATATAATTTGTGATAGTGAATTGTTTGGGTGGACTACGGTCCCGTGGTTTTTACTCCTTACCTTTGAGGGGGTTTTCCACGTATAACTTTTGGTGTCTTGTTTTTCGTTTATTGTTGCTTTACTTGTTTGTTTCATCGAAGGTTCATAAAAGTAGGGATAAGTATTGTCCAACGAAGTTAATTCCGCACTTAGTTGTTACCGTTGTGGTCACTTTTTCCCATCACAACCAAGCCCCAACCAAATGGATGAAATCTTCCATATTTTTGCATTTCTCCCCAAAAGTGAGAACGTTTGACAAGTTAATGAATGAACTTTGGCTCTCCTGTTTTTATTGTACAATTGAATAAAAAATGTATTTTTATGGTACAATTGTACACCTTCTTTCAAAAATGATAATTCCTCCGTGAGAATTTTCACTTGAAGTGACAATTTTCAAAAAATTGTCGTCCTTTGAAGATAGCCACAAATGGAGATTTCATTAGATTTTCTTTTATGTTTTTTGGCAGTTGATTTAGTGTGTTCTTTTATTTTCTTTTTTTTAAAACAAAGACCTTCATTTAAAAAAATAAACTTACAAAGGAATTGGAAAGTCTGCAACATAAGCAGACCTTGCAACATAGGGGACGTCCCTATTCCGCACAACACTAGCTCTATATGACGAATTTATTTTGGCTATACTATGAGCAAGACCATCAGTGAATCGTGGTACAAAATTAACCCTTAAGACCTACTTGAGGAATCAACAAACTGATGTTAGTGACTAGTCCATTGAAGTCACTACATCCATATTTTTCAGAAAAACAACAATATCTAGACATTGATAATCTTTAATAATTTTTCAGAAGCCATATTTTCTCCGCACTTTACTGATTTTAGGACATGACCATAACGCATGACACACATCTTCACTATAAGTTCCCCACTTAAAGCAAGATGCGTCAAAAAGCACACATCTGTAACGAAGAACCTGATTCACTGGCAACCAAGAGTGACTAAGCTTCCATACAAAATGTTTAATGTTTGGTGGAACTCTCATTTTCCAAATCATGTTCCACCAGTTCTCTGTATTCTTCATACTCGAGCTCTCTGCATATTCAATATTAGGCTCCAGAAACTGAATTTTATTAAGGTCTAAGATACATAGTTTGTTCAACTTGAATCAGACCATAGACAAGGCGACCTATTTATACATAAACACCATTCTAGATGATCTTCTACAGCTGGTTCATATATTATCAGAAGCTAGACAATTTCTTAAACTTAATTATTAATTACAACAGACCTTTCAGATATCCTTACTTCTTGTTGAATCTGGAGCATTCTGGACTCTTTAGGTCAGCATTGGTTTGTCTTCCAACATTTTCATCTGAATATCCCCACCAAAATCTCACTGCCAGCCTATGAAGATCATTTATAACACTTTTTGGCAACTTGAAATAACTCATAGTATAGGTTGGAATGGCCTGAATTATCGATTTAATAAGCACTTCCCTTCCTGCACTCGAAAATAAAGAACCCTTCCACCCTTTAATTGTTTTCACACTGTGTTCTTGATACCTTCAAAGATTTGTTTTCTCTTTCTTCCAACAAAAGTCGTTAATCCCAAATCTTGTATGTACTTACCACCTTAGCTCCAAGAATTTTTGCAAGCTCATCACCCACATTTCCTTCAACCTTTTTACCAATGCATAACTCTGATTTATGAAAATTAATAGCTTGTCGGAAGCCTTAGCATACACGTCTAACATTTCTTTAAAAACCTCCACCTGTTCTGGGCCTAAAAATTATATTTTTACATAAAAATTTTGTTTTTTTGTTTTGTATTATTATTTGTATGTATCAATTTGGTATAAGCAAAAAATCCCAAAAAAAACATATTATGTACGGCTATGTTATTTCATGGTCCGAAAATGGAAATAAGGTACAAATTTCTTAAAAACATGTTTGTCGAGGCATTTTGACGTCTTTTACGTTGTATTAAAACTCGAACGTTCAAATTTGGTACACGTCAAAAATCTTGAAAATTCATGTAGAATTATGTAATTTTCATATCTGAAAATAATAAAAAACACAATTTTTTTAAAAATTATTTTTGGAAGCAATTTGATGGTCCAAAAAATTATATTTTGCATATTTTTTGGTTTTTCTTATCTATTATCTATATCTACTATATATAATTGAAGAACACAGGGGTATTTTGAGCAAGAAAACCCCCTGTGAAGTTACCTAAATGCCCCTGCTTTTCATTTACTTACAAATCTACCACGCCCGTAATAAACCCCTCACGCTGATGCGTTACATTAACAGATTTAGATTTTGGTTTTTTCACTGATCGCTCCAGTTTCTCGGTGTATCTTTGCGATTGATCTTCAGAAATACGAATGTTCTTCGGGTGAATTGTAGTTTATTTTTCGTTTTTTAGATCAGAGTTTGTTTTTATTAATTTCAGGGTTTTGTGGAGATTTTAGAGGTTTACGATGCTCCCTTTTGTTCAAGCAAAAAAATTCTTATACTAAGCAGCACAGATGCACGGTACAATTGCTTACTCCTGTTACATAGCCGATTTCCTCGTGGAAGTATACCAGACCTCCTTTCTCAATCAATCTTTTCAGCGCCAATCTTCAGGATCCCAATTAAACAGGTAACTTCCTCACGCCAAGATGTATTGTATATAATACCAAAATTTTCATTAATACAAACTACATGTATGTATTTTTGTAGATTTCAAGAATTGCTCCAATTTGTGGTATTTTTGTATCTTGTGAGGATATATATTGTTACACTTTAGAACTATTGTTTATATGTACAAACTTCCAAGGATACTGTAACGAAGATCATATGTTTTTACTCATTGTTGATAAGACTAAGGGAAGCAAACTAACTTGTGCTTGCAATATTCAGAATTGGAGAATTACGGGGCGAACATTCCGCCGATACGTAGCCTTCCCCCTTTATCACGGCTAATCTGTTCAATCCCCTTTCCAATTTTTAATTACACCTTTTTCGCTTTCCTACTTGTTTAGGCCAATTAAAAGTCAAGAATATGCAAAATGTCTACATGCTTTACACCAGAACTAGATCATGTAACTAAACACCTTCACCTATTTACTAACAAATGAGTCTCTCGAACATGCTTTCTTTCTTCAGTTATTTCCTACTATTTTCTGTGACTTTCTTTCTTCTTATTATTAAATTTCTATGTTAGATAATTGTTTCTTCGTAAGTTTAACCACTTCTCATCATAGTTTCCATTGTTCTGATCGCTACTTTTTTATATGTCCATTTTTTCAGGGCTCTAACTTTGGATGGAATGGTTCCACTTTCTACACTCTTCATTGGGTTTAATCCTGGTTTGCTATATTGAACTTATAAAAAAATGACTCCTTTAAGTGGGAGCAACTTTATTACTATTTACTATTTAGTATTGGGATTAGCTTCAGTGTTGTCACCAGAAATGTGACATGTTTGTGCTTCTGTTTTGAATTCACAATGTTTTAGACTTAATCAGAAGTTTTAAGTGTGTCTCTTGTGGACAACTGGATTTGAAATGTTTCTGATCTTGCATTGACCTTGTCTGAAAAGTTCTAATGGCTTTCACCTAATTTCTTTGGAAGTAGGTGGCATTAGCTACTTAGTTATGTTATGGTTCCTCTTCAAGTTAAATATTAAAACTAGAGTCTTATGAATTTTCCTAGATATATTTAGGTTTTTGGTGCAAACATTAGGGAATGAGTCAGTACCACCCAAATGGATACAATGTCCCAAATACACTCTAAGTACATTCTGACATCCTTACCTAAGATTGGTTAAGTCATCTCAATATCCAATATATTGAGCTAATTGATCACATTCAATTGCACTTGTAATCTTCTCTGTTTTGCCTTAGTCTTCATAGGTTGCAATACACTTCAGCCTTTTGGTGTTATTTCTTAGTGTTTCTTCACGGTTGATCTTCAAATTCCCAATTTGCCTTAATTTTTATTCCATACAAACACATAGGGGTGTGTATATCTCCTTTTTTAATGATATGATAAGATACATATGTGAAAATTGTGGTTTTCAGTGAAGTGGAAGAGAAGGTAAGTTTAAGCGAGCAATAGATTATATGTATGCACTGGGATATTTCGTTTTTAATCATGTATTCCCTACAATGTATTGCTTAAATCTTCTATATGTTCTTTTTTTTAAGTCAGGGACTGCCATAACAACTATCAACAATCTAAGACAGTTTCCTACCTGCAGGTACGTTCCGAAATTACATTTATATGTATAAATTGGTATAGTTTTACCTATTCTATTTTTTAAATGAACTTGGATGCTACGTAAATTATTGAGAGATTTATAGTTCTTGGTTATATGTATATTTCATTGATTCTTGAATTACTATTTGAATGTTCCATCATGTGTATTAATTATGAGGACCAATGTAGGCTTTTGAAATAAAGTATAATTGATGCGGAACAAGGAATTATAAAATTACTTTATATAAATTTTACATTATTATTTAGATTTAGAAGTAATTATAATTGATTAGGTATAAGTATATTATATAATATGCATGTGACATGTCGGTATCTGAGTACGAACTTGCTATCAAGTACAAAGTATTACATTTGCACAGAATTTTACCAAAATTAATCCTCTTATGTTGGCCGGTTTCCCATCACCTTCTAAGAATGTATTTTGTCTACTATCCCTCATCTAACTAATGTCTTCGCGGCCTCTTTAAATTCTATAACCACATTTTACAACACCTTTAAGTGGTAGCCATATTTGACAGCTTTAAAATGTTATGATATTTTGATAACTAAATGTGAAGTATTATATCCATGTTCAAGAAAAAATTAGTGGTTATTTATTCGAGAAATTTCCCATGAGCTATACGTGGATATCTAATTTTTGACAACAGAAAGGTAGTACTTACGCTGGTCAGACTATATTTTTGGCCTTTTAGGTTGGGATCTATTTTTCGAGTTTTGTTAATTAGTACATTCTTAAGTTTAACAAGTTTTGATATTAATAAGGTGGTAAATACAAAGGGCAGATATGCAACTCTCCTTCAAGTTGGGCTCAAGAATACAGTTAAATTGGTATTAGATATCTTTTTTCTTGATAAAGTGATACATATGATGTTATATGTACGACGTAGCAAGTTTTTTTGGCATCAATTATAGGTGGTTTTTTGTGTATTTAGTGTTTTGTTGTGTTTGGAGATAAAATTTGGGGTTTTTTTGTAACATCTGTTTAGTATAAAGTCAAATTAGAGTAAACAAAAATCAATTCTTACTAAACATTTCTTTTTAAATGAATTTTAATATTGCTTACATTAATGAGGTTCTCACCCTTTTTGACCACTATTGCGGGTCTTAAATTCTTCAAAAATTAATGTATTTCTCTAGAACTGTTACACTACCAAATCTTTTCTACCCATTGCAACTTGCGATGTTCCTTATGAGTGTGGATATAGTGAAGTCATTTTTTTATAGCTGCAACATATAGTTTTATCCTTGCACCTTTAAAATTTTGCCGTGAGCACTTAAAGTTCTGAATATTTAATGATGGGTTAAATATCAAAGTGGTCACTTAAGTGAAGACCATATATCACTTTTATCACTGATCTCAACGAGGTATCACTTTAATCACTAAAGTCGTCATAAATATCAAACGGATACCTCTAAATATGTGTAGGAAAAGTAAAAATAATTTATATCGAGTTCTACACATATTTCTTGAATGCTACTGCAACCATATGAAAAGTTATGAACTCTAGTATTTAAAATATTATATTTAGATTTTAAAAAATTATTTACTATTTATTTTTAATTTTATAGTTATTTACTTTGATTTAATTAAAAATAAATAGTAAATGAATTTTTTAAAATCTAAATAAATTACCTAAAATACTAGAATTCATAAATTTTCATTTGGTTGCAGTAGTATTGAAGAAATACGTGTAGAACTCGAGAAAAGTTATTTTTACTTTTCGAACACATATTTAGAGTTATTTGTTTGATGTTTATGATGACTTTAGTGATTGAAACGATACCCCGTTGAGATCAGTGATGAAAATGATATATGGTGTTCACTTCAGTGACCACTTTGATATTTTAAGGAATTTTTAATATTGGAAAAGTTTTGTCGTGTTGAGACTTTTATGCAGTGAATTTCATTTGAGAAATTTAGTTCTATGCCACGCCATCTACAAATTAGCAGTGGTGTCGCAACACATAAAATTATTTTCCTGCACATCTCTGTAGGGTTGTTTTTGGCTGCTTTGTTTTATTGTCTGTATCATCTACACACATTTGTACCTCAATCTCAGTTCTGATTTGATGTTTATCCGGATATGTATATGTTTGTTTATCTTTACCATTTTATGTAACTACTTTTTGAATGACTAGATTTTAGCTGGAGTTTTTTCCATATTCTGAACTATTAATGCATCATGTTGTTTTATGTCATGTTATCAGCTGTGTTTGCCGAAGAAGTTCTTATTTAATTGTATTCCCTGCATTGTTTTATTCATTTCATTATGCAGTGCTGAGTGACCGACTTTTTTTGGTTCATCTAGCTTTAAGTTTTTTTTATGTTCGGAACAAAAATTCATTTAGGGACAGCAATCCAGAATCTATAGCACATAGCCTTTCTTTAATGGAACAACTATCCAAAAAAAGAGAGGCTGACCTAGAGGATTCTTCACCAAAGATGTTGGGAAAGGCGGAAATTGAAGTTGAAGAAGAGTAATGAATCTCGAAGGAGTTTTAAAGGTAAATCCTAGCAATATCTTTATTCGATAAGAATTTACCATTTCCGAAAGCAATGGTTTAATTTTCACTAGACAAGCTCCAGTATGGAAGCTTCCAAGAAGTTGATACATCACTAGATAAAGCCTGACACATGTGTCATTTTGCGGTACAAATTTGAACTTTAACCTTTAGAATACCTACTTGCTTGAAAGGATTGTATACCTTTAGATGGACACCGATGTGGCAAGCGAATATTCATATACGCTTAAAACCTTTCATCTTTTAGGTACTATCAATTCGTCAACAATGTAGAAATTTAGATATATGATGCTCATAATTTTTTAATTTACATTTTTAATCGAGCGAAAAAGCAGGTCGACTAAAGAATATATATGACTATTTGAGTACTCAGATACAGAGAAATTACCATACAGAGGCTTATTAAAAAAAATCCGAAAAGATAGGAATAACTTAATACATCAATGATATGAAAAAGCAGTTCGACTAAAGAATATGACTATATGAGTGCTCAGATACAGAAAAATTACTATGCGGAGGCTTATAAAAAATAATCTGAAAAGTTAGGAATAACTGAATATAGCAATGATATAACCAAAGTTAAAAAGAAAACAATACACCTTTAACTTAAAAATCTCAAATGTTATGAAAAGCTGGATAACAATCTAATCAATAGTTAAATGTAAAATGAAGTTTGAATCATTATATCATCTATATATGTTTTGGTTAAACATTATATTATTTCATAGATTATCGATTTGTCAGTCGTAAATATTAAATAGTATACAAAGATTTGTTAAGCTTGAGTAATAAAAGGTTTCATTTGAACTATTGTAGGTATGCAATCCAGGTTATCAACTCTATTAAGTTTTCTGGTGATCATTACCCACTTCTATACCAGTCCCTTCTTTTATCCCATCATGTAGTTGGAAATAAGCCAGTAAAAGACAACTAGAAGAAAGTGGGTTTTTAAATTAACCTCAAAGGATAAGAAGCATACTTGAAGGGTCCATGGAGAATATCCCCTACAGATACCATATATTAGTCGTTCCATCTCTGCTTTCCCCAAAAGAAATAATTTTTATTTTCCATTTTCTACAGATCAGCGTTATTTACTATATTACAGTGAGCTAGAAGGCTGACTGAAAACCCTTTTCTTGTAGGAGCTGCATGGATGACTGGAAACTGGTAAGGTAATGAAGACCTTTCCCACCTGTGAGCCTATTATTAGATTCTTTTATTTAGAGTAAGGTTTCCATTTCTATGGATTATATGGTGGGTCAATCATGTGCTCAAGAATAAATGCAAAGCTTTCAAAAACTATTATGTTTTTATTTGTAGATTATCTTTGTACTTCATACTTTAGTTTGGTTTTAAATAAGTTAGAGGAGATTTTTCTTCTAAGGTAGAAGTGATGCATTGTACACTTACTTTAGTTGCACACTTATGTAATTGAATGGACTTTGGCTTCCTTTTCCTAATATTATTTAATGATGACGATGTAGCATTAATTATTATGGTATATTGGTTGGTAATCAACTATGAGTTAGTTTTGTTAAGGGATTTTCCATATATCATGCAAGAACTTTTAAAGACAGATTAGCTGTTCAAATGTGACAAAGGAATTTCCGTGGATGCTGAGCGGGAGTAGATTAATTCTTTAGGTAATGCTGAGAGGGAGTAGATTAATTATTTACGTAATTGGGATCCGATCTGGCAACTTGTAGCAGGAAGATTCTGCAGCTTAGCCAAGACTCGCTCTCACGACAATTTGGGATGTGTTAAAGTACAATTTCTGCACAGTTTTACTCACATTGCTAGATACTAACCCGTGCCTCGCACATGTTTTTATGCTAGTAATTATATATATAATAGAGCAACTAGGGGGTTGCTTGAGACAATTTAATCAGTGTGAAATTACCAAATTACCCATACTTATTATATTAATGGTAAAAAATTATTTCTAATGGGAGTTGAACCCTTGACTTCTAAATTAGAGAGGACACTTCTAACCACTATGCTAGACATCAATTTTGGTTATATAATAAAACTTTTTATTAATATGTACAAATACTCAATATGTTTTATTCTATTTTGGTCTTTTCTTGTAATCTACTTGGCAAGGTAGATAATCTATTTTCACAAGTGCCTTAAAATCATATATTTGACCATATTATAGAAAAATTCATGCAAAATAGATGTACAAAATGTTATAAATTGAAATTGGTCCATTGGAAAAAGAATTATATTAATATTTTTATATTGTAAATCATGTTTATTTGCAATAAGTATATATTTTCTCATATTATATATACTATTAGATTACAAATTCTATATACAATCAATATATATATATATATATATATATATATATATATATATATATATATATATATCTTCTATATATAATAGGAGAACATAAGGGTAAAAAGAGCAAATAAAACCCCTGTGAAATTACAATTTTACCCTTTTATATTTTGAAATTACATGGCATGTCACTACTCTTTTATCTAAAGAAAAAAAAGAGTAAATAATGTTTTTGTGCAGAATGGAACCTCTGACCTTCCCTAAGGAAATCATTCTTATTACCATTGAGCTACATAACTCATTTTAGTTTTGAGTGAAAAATCACATTACATAAACCTCACATCATTCTTAATCCTATATTAATTATTATTTAAACTTTTAAGTAAAAATCGAGGTGATTTATAATATTTATTAAATTTTATTTTTTAAATTCTTTTTTTAGAGTATGTTTGCAAAGGATATTTATAATATTTATTTTTTAATTATTAAAATATCATACAAAACTATATAATACCAATCTTATAAATTTTTTATATTAAGTTTCAAAAACAATATTAAGTGTGCTGTATTTTTATCTTTCCTTTAGTTTAAAATAAATATTTCGGTTGTGTAACTTTAACTATAATATATTCTATTTTCTTATATAAGGGTCTAACTTTTCTTGTACTATACAATATATTTAAATTATTAAATCATACTTATTAATTTCTATAAAATCTCTTTAAAATTTTATAATAAAATTCGTTTGATAAATCATGATATATAATTTATATTTTAAATTTAATATTTTAAATAATAATTCAAATTAATATTTATTTAAAATAAGAGGTAAAATAAATATTATTGTAATTTAATTGTATTCTACATGTGAAAACTTTGAATTAGAAAAATGGATTAAAAGTTTAAACTATAAGAATATATACAAATCATATTTATTCACAATAATTTATTTAATATACATGAAAATATATAATATTTTTGTTAAATATAGAAATTGGGGACCGGGAAGCGTGGCAGGGAGACACTAATCCCTGACCCCGTCCCGATCCTTGAAATTTTTACATATTTTTTCCCGATCGCCAGAAAAGTTCTCAATTCTCCGCCCGAAACGGGGCAGAGAATGGATTGGGGTTGGGCGGGAAGGGGTGAATGTCTATCTCTACAATAAGCATTATTATATAGCACATATCGATAAAATGTATACATGATATTTATGAATATTCTTCTTATGTATACAAGCATATGGCCAGTGCAATGCAAAGATGACTTTTAAATTTGTTATCTTATATGTATTTTAATAATTTATTTTATATTTATACTTTTTTTAACGAAGATGAACTTAAATTTAAATAGTTTTATGTGATTATTGAACTCGATGTTGAATTGACGTATGTGTTTGTGTTTGAGCGTGATTAAATTGTGTTTCAAGAATTTTGTGTTTAACAGTATTTAAAAAATATTTTTTAATTAAAATTGTTATTTTTAATAAATCAAGGTCAAGTTGCAAAAGTAAATGGATTAAAGTGCAAATATAAAAATATGAGTATCATTCTAACCGACCGACTACATTATATTTTGATCAAAATCGTTGTTTTTAATAAATTAAGGTTAGATTGTAAAAAAAAAAAGAACTAAAGTGCAAATACCAAAATACGAGTACCGTACCGACTGACTACAAAAGTTTCAATGTTTCGGTTTTAATAATACAATATAAATAGATAGATATAATAAAAGTGAGTAGATTTATAATTAGATTGGATGCATTGTGTATATGGGACATTTTTAATTATTATCACATGAATTTTAATGTCATTTTATGGAAGAAAATAATTAGTTATTTGGAATTGGATTAATATATACATATATATAACATATGAAAACTATTTGTTTTGAATTAAAACAATTTAAAAGACGAGATAATAAAAATAAATAGATAGTACAACAAAAAAAAATTAAACGAATTATATGGTCATGTTGAAAAGGTTAGACAATATAAACACATAAATTTGGGTTGGAAAAATATTTGGTGATACTAATTTGTGTAAAAAATAAATAGATAAAAATATATAGTCCAGTTAACAAATTTTAGAAAACAAGATATTATATAGCATACAAAAATATTATGATCGGATCGATCACATTATACACCCCCGAGTTATTTAAAATCATAGGCCCCGATCAATCAAATTATCTATATAAATTAAAGTAAGTATATTATAACGAGACGAACAAAATATGTACAAATATAACTAAATATAATATTTAAACAACAAAGAATAAAATTTTATTTTAATCACTAGAAAATGACCGTGCCTTGCACGGGTTCATGCAACAAAATATGAGAATTGAAGTTATAATAGCAAATAATATTTCACGAATGTTAATATTATTATCAATTAGACATACCCAGGTCATTTAAACATAATTATGTTTTAAAATTTTAGTAGTAAAATAAAAAAAATTATTGTATTTGAAAATTATTTTAATATATATATATATATATAAAGAACTAATATTGATAATAGATTGAAATATTATTAAATTAAAACATATTGTAACACTTGAGTCTCACATCGAGAAATGTGGGGTCTTTAGTACAGTTTATAAGACAAAGTACAACTACTAAGTGCACCAACAATCATGATCTTTTGGAGACCTGTGGTGGGTTTGTGGATTATCCACGTTATTGCATTTGGGCCAATTGATCGGCGGTTGATTCGTGAAGTTGCTGAAGGTGGGGACACGAAGACTGGTGGTATTATTTCATAATGGACTGAGGTCCAGAGGTGGGGACATAAACTAGCCAGTATTATCTCACAATCGCTAGAGATGTACAATCTTGGACCTATGAGCTATCCGTTCAGATCTAACGACGTTGTCAAGAGTTTAAGTGGGGGAGTTTGTACCACTCGAGTCTCAAAATTGAGAAGAGTTTGGACTTTAGTTCAGTTTATAAGACAAAGTATTACTACAAATTGCACCAACAAATCATGATCTTTTGGGAACTTGGGGTGGGTTTGTGGATTACCCAAGTTGTTGCATTTGGGCTAATTACTTGGCACTGAATTATTTGATGTTTTGAAAGTCTGAAAGATAGAGGAAACGAAACAAAGGAAAAGAATGCTTAAAATCAACAAATTGCAAGAAAAGATATGAACGAGTTAGAAAGAAAATTTTAAAAACTGAAAGCGCAAGACCTAAGTAGATTATTAGAAGATTTACGAAGGCTTTTGATCAAAATCAGTAATAAAACCTACTCTCTAGAATGTAACATCTTGAAGAATTGGAAGAAAATTTAGGATTGCAATGTTCTAAAACTCATCTAGAACACCCAATATCTATTCTATCCCGCAAAAAAAATTGTAAACTAACATGACAGCTATTCGTAATACTCGTATTAATTTCTAAATTAAAAACTTGAACATACTTAAGTAAGCACCCAATAGCTACATATACCATCAATAAGAAAAACTCTATATATCAATCATATACTTGAAACGATAATGATCTGTTGCCCAATAATAAACAATTGTAGAAGGGGGATTGAATACAATTGTATAAGATTCACTCTTTATCTTTGGTTCTCTGAGTACATGAGCTTTTTCTTCTAGAGTCCATTCACTCTTCGCCTTGACCACATAGTGTTCAGGTACAGTGTCTGTCCGTTCTATGATCCTTGTAGGAATATATGGTCAATCACGAATCATGTCCAGATAGTCAGGATCCATAGCCTCCAGGTACATCAACATCTTTACCTTCCATGTTGGATATTCTGATTTCTTCAAGATGGGAATTTTCATGCTTTCATACATAGTTGTCGACATCTTAGATCGTATCTGATTCAAATTTAAATCAGTCTGCTTTGATACCAATTGTTGCCCATTAATAAACAATTGTAGAAGGGGGGTTGAATACAATTGTATAAGATTCTCGACTTAATAAGATATGAATCACAAATATGAAAGAATGATAACAGCTTTATTAAATCTGATATAAAACTGTTACAAACTCTCTCAAGAAATTCTGAGTTCTTGAGAGCTGCTATGGTACAAAGATACTCGTGTATGATTAGTTTGATCGTGATCAATCAAATTCCTTTCAAAACCAAAACCTAAACTGTGTTTATATACTACACAGCTTCTCTATCAATGATAAGTCCTAATCAATTACAAAGATTGAAACCTATCCTAAATTGATAGTTGCATTCCTACAGACCAGGAACCGACAGAATAATCTTCCTTATTTAACTAGACTCCAAATATAACTCGAAGTAGGAATCCTGATCAACTTCCAGTCCTGTTGATCAATCCTGATCCCAGTCCTGATATTCATCTTGATCCTGACGACCATGCAATCCTGATGACGTCAGCAATCCTGATCAGTTGAGTCTAGATCCTGACGATCATTGAATCCTGATCTAACAATCTCCCCCAATCTCATACTTTGTGAAATAAAGTATAGATTCCTAAGATTCAATGATGTCAAAAACATATTTACAAAATGTACAAATATCAACAGCAACTTATCTGTTTAAATTCTTTGATAGAACAGATTCATCTTCAAGAAGTTTGATAACAAACTTTCTTCTTTTTCTTCAAGAATTTGAATCAGTCTTTTCTTAAGTTTTCTGAGTTCTTCATCTTCCTCATTAATCTGGTAGATAGCTGCTCTGAGATTTTGTATGGAGCTTCTTTGTAGACTGTGCTCTTCAAGGAAAAGATAAGCAATTTCCTTCCCATCAGGATTGAGAGTAAGTTGAGTCATGCCAAAAGTCACTTCTTTAACAGCAGTGCCCCTTTGCATTTCCACATCTTGACCTCTTTGATTTAAGTACATGGGAGTATAATTACCATTGAAATTTCTGTTTCCATCCAGTCTTCTTCTTATTGTTGACAAGATCATGTCACTCCACACTTTGCACACTTTATTCTTCCATCTTAATAGATAGTGAACATATTCCAGTTCCTGTGTAGTTTTCATCAGCAGATCTTGAATGGATAGAATCTTCACACTTCCATCTTTCATGAAGTACATAAGCTTTTCTTTCTTTTCAATACCATCATGACAATCTATAACTATATCAACAGCTAATAAATTGTTCAGGTTTTCAGAAGTTAAAGTACCTCCAATTTCAGTCAAGGAGTAAGGATCAACATATGACATATTCAGATATTCAGCATCCCTGTGTCCAATACCTCCTCTTGAATTACTTGACAATTGCTTCAAATTTGAAAACATTTGTAGCCAGAGTGCTTTTGATCTAACCAAATCAGATAAATCAACAACACTTGAAGCACTTGTTATAATTCCTCCAGTCTGAAAATTGATAGGTGTATTACACCTCAGTGTACTTATATGTTTCCACTTCTTATCTTTCTCTTTTTCAAAAGCATAGTTTCTTTCTAGTAAAGATTCTCGTCTTCTTGGATTTCTCCACAATCTTTCATTTGAAGTTTTGAGCTTTTGCTTATAGAGCTGAAAATCTCTATTTGTTGACCTGGTTATTCTTCTTCTTCTGTCTGCTTCTTCTTCATCTACTTCATTTTTGTGAGAATCAACCACAGTAGATAAGATTAACAAATCAATCTCTTGCAGAATTTCAGATTCATCAGGATCTTGAACATTGTCAGGAACAATATCAGGATTAGAATCTTCAATTTGATTTGTATTGCAGAGATTTAATTGTCTCGGTTTTCTTCTCAATTCTGGTTCTTTTTCAACAAACTCCGTGTCTTCCTTCTCAATGACATCCTTGATAACAGGATCTATTAGACTTTGTGAAGCTTCAGGAATTTCTTCAATTACTAAATCTCTAGACCTTGTCTGTCTAGGCATTGAATGAGTTGAAGAACCTCTTCTACCTCTTCTAGCACCTCTCCTACCTCTGCCTCCTCTACCTCTAGCAGGAGCAAGGTTATTAAAGCTTTCCATCATTTCCCTCTGTTGACTTAAGAATTCTTCATGTAAGAGATCAGGATATTCTTCACTTGCTGTAGAGAGTGCTTTCCTTGCAAATAATTGTTGAACTCTTTTATCAGTGTGATATAGAGTAACAATTTTGCCATCTTTTGTAGTGAACTTCTGGAATAGATTTGATGCATCGTCAGGATTATCAATAATCACATCTTCATCTCCTTCAGGAATTGTAGCAAGAGTCTGTACATGTCTAGGCATCAGGATTTGATCACCTGTCAGTATTTGTTCTTCCATCAGGATCTGAGATTGCACCAATGTTCTTACTGTCCTTACTCTAGAATTAGAAACATGAGTTGACTGCGTTGTTTGACTTTGAAGTTTGAATTGACTTCATAACAGCAGCATCAGAGGTTTCTCCTTGTAGAATTTTGTCACTACCATCATTTCCAGTATTATTATCATCATCATCATCATCATCATTATTTCTCAATACTATATCAGGTGTACATTTTGTCTGACTTACCTTCTCCCCCTTTTTTACATCAGTATTTGACAATATATTCAAAATTAAGGCAAGAGAGGTTTGAATGTCAGTTACCTTTGTATCAAGAGAATCAATCATGTTATTGATTGAAGACTGTTCAGTAATGATTGACTTAACTTGGGATTCCACTACCCTGAGTTGAAGAGCAGTAGGCACCTTTGTAAAGCTCTGAGAAATATCAGTCCTCACTTTGTCAGTAGAATCTTTGAAAGAATCTATTTCATGTTTCAGGCTTTTGGATAACAGAGTAGTAGCCTTCAAATGATTCTTCAAATCTTCATTTTGAATCAACTTAGCAGCATTATAAGCATGATCCAATGCATATGGATAGCTAACAGAATCATGGGACTTGTACCAGTCAGTTTCCCATTGTTGCAATTTCAGCTGCTCAGCAGGATCAATCTCAGAAGGAACAGAAAAGTCTTGTTTGAAGTCTTTTCCAGTAGTAGCCTTGTCAGCCATGAATGTGCTTGATGAACCAAAGTTAGTTCCAAGACTAGATTTTAAAACTCTGGCAAGCTTTTCCTTCTCTTCGTTGTTATCATCATCACTATCATCAGAATCATCATCATCAGTATCATGAGTAACGTCAGGATCAGGAATAGCTATACCTTTCAGTTTATCCTGTGAATCTGTGATAGGATGGTCCATTGGTCGTGATCTTAGTGGCTGTATCATAATTGGCTCAGCATCAGGAGCACCACTAGCATCAGGAGCAACACCGTCAGGATTTGATAAGCTTGCATCAGTATCTGTTACTGATGGTTCTTGTGTAGCATGAGGTTCTGAAGCTGCTTCAACACTTTGAGTTGGAGGTTCTTGTGTGCTTCCCTCATTGACAGTGTCCTCGACCAATCTTTGAACTTCATCTGCACCAGAAATCCCTTGAGCATTGTCAGGAAATTTCTCAGAAACTGTAGCTTGGCCTGCATCTTCACTTTGAGAAGATGGTTCTAGTGTGACCATTCCAATTGCTAAGCCTTCACCCAAACTTTGATTGAGTGGTTCTTGTGTGGCTGGATCATCAGTAAGAGCTACTGAACCACTTTGAGGTCCAGGTTCTTGTGGGCTTGATCCCTTCAGTTTCTTCTGTCTAGAGAACACTAACTCCCCTGCTTTCCTTAGCTTTTCCATTGGATGTTTAATCCCAAGTTTAGAAGCAGCAGCACCATACTTCTCCCATGAAATATCAACATGTCTTTTTGTTGGAGAGTCCTGTGCTGGAGAGTCTGAAATAGTAACCACTTGACTTGGTGCAGCATCAGGAATACTAACATCAGGATTTGCTTGAGCAACAGAATTCGATTGCTCATTAAGAATAGAAGTGTCCTATACATCAGTATCCTGCTTCTTATCGAAAGGAATATGATACCTGCCCTTAGATAATTTCCTTTTCTTCTGTGGTGTAGATAATGGTACCACAGCTTCAATAACAGTATCAACAACTTCCTTATTCACATTCATTATAGAGGATATAGGTAAATCATCCTCTGAATCAGTCTCATCCCTGAGCACTAACTTCATTTTAATAGAAACAGCCTCAATTCCCTTAGCAGCTTTCTTCACCAGGACCCCTTGTACACCCCCTTGTAACTTCTTTTTAGTGAGTGGTGTAGAGGAAAAATCCTTTGAACCTCATTGCCTTCCTGACACATCAGTTCTAGCTGATTTCTTTGATTTTACAACTAAAGTCTTTTGAGAGATAGTAGAGGTGGTTGTTAACTATTTAGACTGTTTGGGATGAATGCTTGGGTTAGGAACAAGATGTGATTGGCCTTGCCCCATAGCATTAAAAAGTAATCCATAACAAGTAGGCATTTGCTGATGTAAGAAAAACCCGACCTCATCAGGAACAAAGGCATTGCCTATAAAACCATTTGCCTTATCACTGTTGACTAAGGACTTAATATTATTCTCAGTAATTCTACAGATTGGTAGAACTACATCATTCTCAAAAACAACATTAGGACATAAGTGATTAAATATCAACTATAAAAATCTAAGAAAACAGACATAACCTAACTTATCTGATTTCCTATCACTTAAAGCTTTTAAGATAAAAGACCCATAATCAAACACTGTAGAATGGATAAGAGAGTACCCAATTTTGAGAGATCCTGATGGAAGAGCATCAAAATTTGATGTCTTGTTCAGGAAACAGCGACTGATCGTATCAAAGAAGAAATTCCATTCCCTCTTAAGCTTTGTCCTAAAGAGGTTGCCATACCTCTTTACTTCACCATTGTAGCCCAACTTTGTAACAAACTCAAAGAGAGTAGAGTCCGAAACATTATCAGGAACAACATCACCAAGAACAGGTAAATGCAGTGCATCCTCCACAATTGCAGGAGTCACATAGCGAGTAATCCCATCATATTCAAAACCCATCAAGATTGAGTCAGAATGCCCTTTGTCAAAAGTAACTGAGTTCCACACCTGCATAACTTGCAGAATGACCATCAGTATTTGATAGTCATCAGGATTTCCTCTTTGTAGCTTTCCTCAGAAATTCTCCAAATTCATCATTCCAAGTTCATTCACCAACTTATTGAAAGTAGCTTCACGCAGTGGCTTGGTGAATATATCAGCTAGTTGTTGATCAGTAGGAACAAAATGAAGTTCAATTGTTCCTTACAGAACCTGTTCTATTATGAAGTGATATCTAATACTGATGTGCTTAGTAAGAGAATGTTGAACTGGATTTCCTGTCATTGCAATAGCACTTTGGTTATCACAATAAATAGGGATTTTTGAGTATGACAGGCCATAATCTAACAACTGATTTCTCATCCACATTATCTGAGCACAACAACTTCCTGCAGCAATGTACTCAGCTTCTGCTGTTGAAGTGGAAATAGACTTTTGCTTCTTACTGAACCATGAAACTAGTCTTCCACCAAAAAACTGACAGCTTCCTGAAGTACTTTTCCTGTCTATCTTGCATCCTGCAAAATCAGCATCTGAATAACCACACAACCCAAAATCTGATTCCCTTGCATACCAAAGACCAAGTGAAGGAGTGCTTTTGAGATATCTGAAAATTCTTTTGACTGCAATCAGATGGGGTTCCCTAGGTTTTGCTTGAAATCTTGCACAGAGACAGGTTGCAAACATGATATCTGGTCTACTTGCAGTGAGATACAATAAAGAGCCAATCATCCATCTGTAGTGAGTTACATCTACCTCAGCACCTTGATCAGGATCAAGTTTGGTAGCTGTAGTTATGGGAGTACTTGCAGTAGCACAGTCTTTCATGTTAAACCTTTTCAATAAATTCCTTGTATACTTTGACTGATTGATAAAAATGTCATCATCAGTCTGTTTAACTTGAAGACCAAGAAAATAACTCATTTCTCCCATCATGCTCATTTGATATCTTGACTGCATAAGCTTCGAAAACTTTTCACACGGCTTATTGTTTGTTGACCCAAAAATGATATCATCAACATAAATCTGAACTAAAAGCAAATCCTTACCATGATTCAAATAGAATAGAGTTTTATCAATGGTAACTCTTTTGAATCCACCTTCTAGTAAGAACTGAGCTAAGGTTTCATACCATGCTCTTGGAGCTTGCTTAAGTCCATAAAGTGCCTTATCCAATCTATAGACATGATTTGGATATTTAGGATCGATGAAACCAGGAGGTTGTTCAACATATACTTCTTCCTCCAGTTCACCATTTAAGAAAGCACTTTTCACATCCATCTGGAAGACTTTGAATTTCTTATGAGCTGCATATGCCAGAAAGATCCCGATGGCCTCTAGTCTTGCAACAGGAGCAAAAGTTTCATCATAGTCAATTCCTTCTTGTTGAGAATACCCCTTTGCAACTAGCCTAGCTTTGTTTCTGATTATTACTCCATCAGAATCAGTTTTGTACCAACAATTGATCTGTTCTTTGGTCTTGGTACCAGTTTCCAAACTTCATTTCTTTCAAATTCATTCAATTCTTCTTGCATTGCAGTAACCCAATCAGCTTCTTTGAGTGCATCTTCAACTTTCTTAGGTTCCTCCTTGGATATAAAGTTATTGTATAGACATTCATTCTGTGTTGCACTTCTTGTCTGAACACCTGCATCAGGATCTCCAATGATCAAATCAGGAGTATGAGTTGCAGTCCATTTCCTTGCTGGTGGTAAATCATTCCTTGATGTAGATGCTCCCCCTGGATTGGTGTTATCTTGATTTGAAGAATTTTCTTCAGTAGAAGCTACCCCTGAATAATTGATATCCCTTCCTGATGAATTATCAGGACCATCACTTGAATCAGTATCTGATGAATTCTGTCCTGATGATTGAGTTGACTCTGAACTTGTAGTAGAGTGCTGTTGCTCCCCCTCAACATTTGCACTACTAGATGTATTACCATTATTTGCATCATCAGAGTTAGCACCATCAGTATTTGATGTGACATCAGGATTTGATGGATCATCAGGATCTGATTCACTTTCTTCAGGTTCCTTGGTAGCTTCATTTTCAAAAATCAGCCTTTCATGAGAGTCTTCATTGATTCCAGTTCTCTTCTTATCATCAAAAGATATATGTATTGACTCCATGACTGTTCTTGTTCTCAAATTAAAAACTCTGAAGGCTCTTGATGTAGGATAGCCTATGAAAATTCCATCATCAGCCTTTGTCTCAAATTTCCCTAGCTGTTCAGGATGAGTTCTGAGAACAAAACATTTACAGCCAAACACATGCAGATGCTTCAAACTTGGTTTCTTCTCCTTGAGAGATTGATAAGGAGTAACACCATGTATGTTTATCAATGTGAGATTTTGAGTATAGCATGTTGTGTTGACTGCTTTTGCCCAGAAATATGTAGGTAACTTAGCTTCTTCCAACATAGTTCTGCCAGCTTCAATAAGAGTTCTATTTTTCCTTTCAACTACTCCATTTTGCTGAGGTGTGCCAGGAGCAGAGAATTGTTGAATAATTCCTTTGTATTTGCAGAAATCTTCCATCTTTGAATTCTTGAATTCAGTACCATTATCACTTCTCAGAATCTTGACTTTGTACTTTGTGGTTGTCTCCATCATCCTCACATGATCCAACAGTATTTCAGGAGTTTCATCTTTTTTGTGCATAAAGTACACCCAGGTGAATCTAGAATATTCATCAACAATTACAAGAGTGTATCTTTTCTTACTGATGGACATAATGTTGACTGGACCAAATAGATCAAGATGCAGCATGTGATATGGTTCTTCAATAGAGGATTCAGATTTACTCTTGAATGATGTCCTTCTCTGTTTAGCCTTTTGACATGCATCACAGAGTCCATCAGGAGTATATAATACTTTTGACAATCCTCTAACTAAATCTTTCTTAACCAACTCATTGATATTGCTGAAGTTGAGATGAGAAATCTTCTTGTGCCAATTCCAACTTTCATCTACTGATGCTTTACTGATGAGACATGTAGGAGAGCCATCAGATTGAATGTTGGCTTCATAAATGTTACCATGCCTGTAGCCAGTCAATGCAATCTTTCCTGTTTCTTTGCTGACTACTTCACAATGTGTAGAAAAGAAATTGACATGATAACCTCTGTCAGTGATTTGACTAAGACTCAACAAGATGTGTTTTAGTCCCTTCACTAGAGTTACTTTTTCAATGATGACATTTCCAATGATTATATTGCCATATCCCAAAGTTTGTCCAATGTTGCCATTTCCATAAGACACAGTTGGGCCAGCCTTTTCTTCATATTCTGATAACAGGGCTTTGTTTCCAGTCATGTGCACAGAACATCCACTATCCATGACTAACACATTTTTCTTCTTTCCCTGCAATCAGAATTTTAAAACACTAGTCAGAATGTTTAGGAACCCACACTTGTTGGGTTCCTTGTCCATGCATTTTATTAATTTTAGCAGCAGAAGACTTTCTGACTTTAGCAGTCCTGACAGGATTTACTCCATCATGATTTGCTTTGTCAGTATCAGTATTAACAAAAGCATGCTTCACTATGACATTCTCAATTCTACCAGACTTTGTACTATTATCAAACTTAGGCAATGGATCATAAAAATTATAGTACAAATCATGATAATCTTTACAAGTATAAATAGAATTCCATATACTACCACAATGAAAACATGACTTCTGTGGTTTATAAAATACTGATCTACTCCTGACATCAGAAATAGGAATTTCAGTACTTTTCTTTAAACTCTTTTCACAATCAATAGCAAGATGATTAGAGTTACCACATGTAAAACAACTTTTCCTAGGTACATTTGGGATATATTTATAACCATTCTCTTTATTAATCCCAATTTTACCATTCCTGTTTCTCTTAACAGTAGCTTCCTTGTTCTTATCTGTAACCTCACAGATTTTATCCTTAAGTTGTTTCTGAGACAGTAAACCTACATTCTTAATGACTTTACTCAAGACAGGTTTAGACTTAATAATTTTGACACTTTGAACAGAAGAAGATCCCTTTTCAAAAGTTGAATTGGAATCCTTACCAAAAACAAAATTAACAGGAGTAATCTTAGATTTGGTTTTGTCTATAACATGTCTATAGGTTTTTGGACTAACTGTCTCATCAACAACAATTTTCTCCTTAAATTTCTTATCTTCATCTGACTTATATCCTAGACATTCTTTCCAATTCTTAGAGGTATTAATCTCATGAAATTTTCTACCAGAATCTGTCCAGGTCCTGATTTTCTCATTGGCATATTCTAATTCCTTTTCAAGTGCAGTACATTTAAGTTTCATCTCTAAATACATGTGTTTAGCATTATCACATTCTATATGTACTTTTTGCATATGAGAAAATTCAGCTTCTAGATGCTCATTCCTTTTTCTAAGTTCAGACATCTCGGATAAGATCCTAGAATTTTCAGCAGTTTGACTTCTAAAGCTAATATGCAATGACTTTAGAAAACGTCTTAACTCAGAAGCATTATCAGTATCGAAATCAAAGACAGTATTAAGTACCTTATCATCAAGAATAGCAGTATCATCAGTATTGGCCATTAGGGCATAGTTGACCACCTCAGTATCAGATTCTAAGGAAGAGTCCATCCAATCCTTGCTTGATGTTATGAGTGCCTTTGTTTTCTTGCACTCAGAAGCAAAGTGACCCATACCATTACACTTGTAGCATCTCACTTTTGACTTGTCAAATTTGCTACCCTTGCTGTCCTTTTTGATATTCTTGTCTTTGTCTGCATTGAAGGTCCTTTTCTGAAAGTTGCCTTGTCTTCTAGCCTTCCTGAATTTCATCTTTTTGAAGCCTCTGACAATCATAGCAACCATCTCTTCCATGTCTGAGTCAGAAGAGTCATCATCAGTATTGGCATCAGGATTGCCATCAGTATCTGACGATGAGTCATCAGGATCTGACTCAACTATTCTTGTTTTCCTTTTAGAGACCTCCACAACTTTTCCTTTTGATTTAGCCTCTGCTTTCAAAGCAATAGATTTTGTCTTGCTGCCTTTCTTATTCTCTCTGTTAAACCTCAAGATCATGGGTTCTTAACATTCCATAGACTTCATCAAGAGACACAGTGTTGAGATCATACTGATGTATAATGATCGAGGTCTGAGTATCCCATTCTTCAGGTAAAGCTCTTAGAAACTTGGTGTTTGAATCTTCAGTATCATATTCCTTGTCAACTAAAGATAAACTGTTCAGGAGTGTCAGAAATCTATCATATTAATCAGTCAGGCTCTCATCAGGTCTAGCATCGAATTGTTCATATTCTTGAATCAAAAGAGCCCTTTTGTTCTTCTTGACAGATGCAGATCCCTGGCACTGAGTTTCCAAAGTATCCCAGATTTCTTTTGCAAACTTGCATGCAATCACTCTGTTGGACATGACAGCATCAAGACTACTGTGCAGAATATTCTTTATCTTTGGTTCTCTGAGTACATGAGCTTTTTCTTCTGGAGTCCATTCACTCTTCGCCTTGACCACATAGTGTTCAGGTACAGTGTCTGTCCGTTCTATGATCCTTGTAGGAATATATGGTCCATCACGAATCCTGTCCAGATAGTCAGGATCCATAGCCTCCAGGTACATCAACATCTTTACCTTCCATGTTGGATATTCTGATTTCTTCAAGATGGGAATTTTCATGCTTTCATACTTAGTTGTCGACATCTTAGATCGTATCTGATTCAAATTTAAATCAGTCTGCTTTGATACCAATTGTTGCCCAGTAATAAACAATTGTAGAAGGGGGGTTGAATACAATTGTATAAGATTCTCGACTTAATAAGATATGAATCACAAATATGAAAGAATGATAACAGCTTTATTAAATCTGATATAAAACTGTTACAAACTCTCTCAAGAAATTCTGAGTTCTTGAGAGCTGCTATGTTATAAAGATACTCGTGTATGATCAGTTTGATCGTGATCAATCAAATTCCTTTCAAAACCAAAACCTAAACTGTGTTTATATACTACACAGCTTCTCTATCAATGATAAGTCCTAATCAATTACAAAGATTGAAACCTATCCTAAATTGATAGCTGCATTCCTACAGACCAGGAACCGACAGAATAATCTTCCTTATTTAACTAGACTCCAAATATAACTCGAAGTAGGAATCCTGATCAGCTTCCAGTTCTGATGATCAATCCTGATCCCAGTCCTGATATTCATCTTGATCCTGACGACCATGCAATCATGATGACGTCAGAAATCCTGATCAGTTGAGTCTAGATCCTGACGATCATTGAATCCTGATCTAACATGATCATGCATAGAATAATTTATAAACACAATTTAAGCTAGCGGTCTGTGCCTCGCACGGGCTTTTATGCTAGTTATTATATATATAATAGAGCAACTAGGGGGTTCAATGAGTCAATTTATTCAAGTTAAATTACCAAAATACCCTTCTAAATTATATTTTAATTATACATGTATTAATTACAATTAATACTCATCTACTTTAATATGCGTACATTAATTGTGTCCAACTCATTATTGCATATCATTGATATTTATTATTACTTCAATATTTAATATTACCAATTTATGATTAGATATAATTTTTTATAGAAAATATTAAAACTTTTAAACATTAAATAAAGTGTGACAATGATGATTGATAATTGTTATTGGAAAGAGATTACCAACTAATTTAGAGCTTCATTCACTATTGCAAAGTGATGCATATGAAATCTTATTTTGCTAAATAAAAAAAACAAACTATTGGCCTTATTGCATATTTCGTATCTAGGTTCGCTATTTGGTTCATTACATTTATTTGCTTATATAGCAGACGGTTTAGGGAGATCAAAAGTAATTATAGACCAAATAAATGATGATAAAAAATAATGAATATGGCGAGTGGACAATGAATATCAATCAAATAAGGAATTTGGATACGAAAGATGTAATAATTAGGCAATAGGTTTGTTTTTCGAAGTTAGCAAAATATGATTTGATCTGCATATCAAATCTTATTTTGCTAAATTGAAAAAACAAACTATTGGCCTTATTGCATATTTCGTATCCAGGTTCGCTATTTGGTTCATTACATTTATTTGCTTATATAGTAAACAGTTCAGGGAGATCAAAAGTAAGTATAGATCAAATAAATAATGATAAAAAATAATGGATATGGTGAGTGAACAATGAATATCAACCAAATAAGAAATTTGGATACTGAAGATGTAATAATAAGGCTAATAGGTTTATTTTTTGAAGTTAGCAAAATATGATTTGATCTGCGTCACTTTAGAATAGCCAACGAGAATATTTTGTACCATATCAAATAATTTTTTTTATAAATTTAGTATATCTTAAACAATAAGCTATATATCAAACAAATGTTATAGAAATATTGTACCAAATAGTTTTACTAACTACTTCAAACTACTTCAAACAGGTTAAATACTATTTTGTTTTTTATAAAGTTACACGACGGTTGCAAAATAAGTCACACTCATTTAAAATAGTTCAATATCCCGTAATTACAAGGCTGCAAGCACTTCAAAATTACAGGTGTTACTTATATTGTACGTCGTTATTAGATATGATCTTTTTCAATGAAAAAAGATTTCATTCGCAACAGAACCTATAATACATTTAACATGCATGCATATATTTACATGATTAAATATATATGACCTTTTCTAACAAAAATTGATCCCACTTGCAACAAAATATATATTATATTTAATAAACCGACTTATCATTTTATAACAGAAGAATAGAGAACATACACGTGCCTCGCACGGGTTATAAAGCTAGTTTATATTAAAATTTAAACTCAGAGGACATGAGTTAAACCACAAAATTCATATATTTTCATATCGTAAAAAATATTATTCAACGAAAACAAGCTTAATATAAACATCTATAATTTATATCTTGAAGACAATGAATTGTGTCTTAATTTAATATATAAACCCCCACATTAGCATTTCTCGACCTACACAAAGCACAGATACAAAATTAAAGACAAGTTCAATAAAATATAATCGAGTAAAGAAAAAATTATGTATTTCATTTCATGTGATTGCCCTGATAATGATCCCTAGTTGCATGCAATGTAAAGGGTTATAAGAGCAATAAAGTACCCTAGCATCCCAGCCACGAATGTCAAAAATAATCCCATCCACGAGACGAAAAATATTTTCATTCCACAAATTGATTAAGAAAGGAAATCATCTTGGTACTATGGTGCTGGTTCAATGCAGCAACGGAACACCTGCAAATGCAATTTGGGAAATGTGGGAAGAGCTTACTCCCAAAATTTCAGACACTCACTCTTGAAGACATGGGTTATCCTAAGAGAAGTGGAGTTGTCATAATATTGGTAATTTAATAACTAATAATTAGGAATTAGGCAAATTAATCTTTTGCAAGAGAGTATTAATGTAATTGCAAATGGTGTCGTATGAAAGGTTCAACATTAGTAGTATGGATCGGTGGCGTTTAAGGAGAAACATTCTATTAGTTTTAATCATGATCAGGTGATTGGTTAACAGTCAATTTGTTGCCATGTGACACAGAATCAGTGGAAGGAAAATTTCCATATTTTTTTGATATTACTTATTTGGTGAAAGTAATGAAGAAGAATGTATGATTTTTTATCTAATTTTTTGCTCTGTCCTTAAATTTTACTTTTCATAGTTGTTGTTTCTTTCTTGCCATTAAATTAATTTTTAACTCAAACCCAAGTGATCAAGTTAAAATACAACTTATTGATAATTTTTGTTGATTTGTGATACTGAGATGGGTACTTTATTGTGATACTATGATTACAGTTGTCATCACGAATATCGATATCACACAAAGAAGAAATAAGACAAGGCTAATTAAAAAAAGTATAAATGACATTTATGTATACATACCTATATGTATACATAACTATTTGCGAGAGAGGGAGAGAGAGAGAGGAGGGGGGAGAGTTTTAATATGCATAGGATAGAAAATAAGAATGATTAGAATAAATTTAATTGTATTTTAAAATTTTTGTTTCTTATTTATCGGGTATGCGCTAATTTGAAAATTTCGTTACTGAAAATGGATACTTTATATGTGAACAATTCAATGCTTTTGTCAAAATGTGTGCATGAAAGGTCAAATTATTGGCATATTTTAATAGGTGGTCCCACTTCAAGTATTAAAAATGAGATGGTCTTACTTTGTTGTCTTTTGTCCTATAACCAACTACTATTTCTCATTTTTATTTTTTAGCCAATAAATTATCTTTAAGTTTAATTTCTATATCTTCTTTTACACAAGTATTTATTCATCTTGAATTCCACCACACTAGTTGATGGATATCACTATGTTAATCCTACTATATATCACTATGTTGTCATTCTTTGGCCCATATTTATTTATTCTATAGATTGATAAGTGGTTTTTTTCTTGACCAATGGATTCATATGGGTGAAACTATATCAAATATTCGTCAATATTTAAATGTTGAGATTATATAATATTTTTTAAATTTGATATACAATTAAAAAGTGAACTTTTACATCAAAATATTGTTTTTATTCTATTTGAATGTATGACATGAAAATAGTTACAATTCTTTTATCTTGTTTTCATTTGATAAAGAAAGAAATTTCAGCTAAAGATGGCGATAAACATACTTCATATTAAAAAGGTAAAATAAGCCAACAAATCACATGTGTCGGATTTTAATAGTATTAATTGAAACAAATAATGTGCAACATTTTCTTCTTCATTTAGCAACAGGCGATTGAGGATAATGGATCCATATTAAACTGAGAAGCTGAATTATAGGTAAAACTCATGATGCCGTAAGCAGGGATAATTGGTTGAACATAAATATTCTCTGCGTCATAAGTGATTAGTGAAGGGTCTGGTTTGAACCGCGGCTTAAAACCGGGGCATGATAGAATTATATTTTTTTGACTACACCCGTATTGATTTGTAATCTTAACAACCCATTGTTCTGATCCCGGTCGATTTTCATATTGATGAACTGAAAAACCACAGCTTGCAAGCGTAAAACATGAAAAACAATTACTGCTACCTGAATTCACATAATAGAAGACCAAGTACACGCAAGATGCTTGTTAGATCCCAAAAAAATATACATGTGTTAAACACGACATTATATTACGTATATATGCAAAAATTGAAATCATTTTTATGCATAAATAATTTGTATAAGGCGTGTGATTTACGTACCTTCTTTAGGGAGGATAAAGAAAAGAAGAATGAAAAAGATGAACTTGACTACTTTTGCCATTAACTTTGTTGGTTATTGAATATGTACTATATCAATTTTATTGATTTGAGAAGATGAATAGTCATTTATAGGTGAATCAACACAACACTTTTCTTTCATGTGTGGACATAAAGTCAAATGATTTTTTTTTTCAAAGTTGGTCCCACTTTAAAATATATCAACAAGATAATTCCACTTTGTAAATAAAAATATAATTAATGGTGAAGGTGTATTAAATCTGGATTTTCAAGGATTTTTTTTATTTGAGAAATGTAGATTTTTCCAATTTGAATTTTATAAAAATTATTAAAATTTGGTGATATTCAATTAAGATTCTAAAAAGTATTCAAAATCTTAGGATATCCGATTAGATTTTAAAAGTATCCTAAAAAATCTAGTGGTATTCAATTTGGATTCATGAAATCCTTTAAAATCTCATGATATTCAAAAACTTATGGATTTTTTTGAATTTTGAAATTGGTGAATTTTAATAGATATTTTTTTTGTGCTTGTTGAAATTTAGCTAAAATCCACGAAAATTTGAAGGATTCACGAAAAATTCTAGCCAAATCTATTGGATTCTACATCAACCCTGCAAAATTCAAACATGACTATCTGACTATCAATATAGAATTATAATCAATTACAATCTAGTAAAATTCATAGATTTTACTTAATCTATAAAAATCTTTTAAAATTTGAATTTAATACAGCTCCTTTTATAGTAATTTAAATTTGAACATATCTGTCTTTCACCCTGATAAGTCACTGAATATCCTTGGATACTTTTCCTTCTGGACTTGGGCCGAATATGAAATTGTGATGTCTGGGTTGAGCAAAACTTAGGCTTGAATTTACCTGAAACGTAATGCTCAATAGAAATTGGAATTGAATAACTATGGAGAGAAATTTAGAGATAATGAAGAGTTAACTATACGTGTAAAATTGTGAATATCGTTTCCTTTGACATTGAAGAGTATTTATATAGGAGCGAGTATTTGACTTGCACACGCTCAATGGGATTCATGCACTAGTACAGAATTGGCTTTTAGCGTCGGTCAAAAATGGTCTAAGGCGTCGGTTATTAGGCGTAGTATATGTAGGGGACGCTATAGGTATAGGTCTTTTGCGTCGGTTAATTAGGCGACGCTAATAGCTATTTTGTGTCGGTTATATAACCGACGCAAAAAGTCATTAACTGACGCCTATAGTTCTGACAAAAGCGTTGGTTGTCTAAAATGCCGACGCCTATAGTCCTAACAAAAGCGTCGGTTGTCTAAAATGCCGACGCCTATAGTCCTGACAAAGGCGTCGGCTATCTAAAATGCCGACACATATAGTCTATGTTATTGCGTAACACTACTGGTAACCGACGCCTAAACTATTTTTTAAAAGAATACATTTTTTTTTTGGTTTTACTGGTTTTCTTGTTAACCTGTTTCACATATATACCAATATCCAGCCATCAAATTGTTATTAACATCAACTAATACACCCAGAATAATTAACACAAACATGATCAAAAAATTGATTAACATAAATTAACAAAAGTATCATGTTATCTTGTTTACACTTACAAAAACAATAACATTAAATTAAAAATACTATCAAAAATTCTTTCTAGTGTTTGGGTTCCCTTACAAAATCAAATAAATTATGTCAAAAAGATCGTCATGGAAATGACGCCAGGCCTTCTCAATCTTCCTACAATCAGAATATCACATCTCTCGTTTTCTATCTGCATGCTGCAGAGCAGCTTTGACAAGCCTCTTTGCACTTCTCTGTATCAGAAGAAAGATATTGTGAGCATAAGAATAATGATGAGAAGCATGACCAGATATATCAATTAATAAAGATAGAAAACAATATAACTAAGAAGTAACCGCCAGTAATTACCAAAACAAAATAACAACCAACAGAGCTTTAATTATAACCTTTGAGGTACTGTTCACTACTTTTACAAAGTATGGGTATTAAAAAATCATATATCAATACTTCATAACACTGAATTTTTGGAATTTTAATATAGTTGCCATTCCCATAACAAAGTTCCTAGACTATAAGAAGGGAGGAGTGCTGACCTGAATAGGCCAGCATTGTTTCAGTAGTAACCAGAGACAGAAGGCTACTCTGTGAGGAACCAGGAACCACAATGACAGGACACTGAATAACATACATCCATACAAATTAAAATGCAGACATAAATATATACATACATATAGACGAAGTGAGAGCATATGAATCAGGAGCTCAAACGAAAGTTCAGTAAAGATTAGTGGAGACAATATATCCAAATACCTAGTTAAACACGAAACAAACAAAAATACTGATAACTTACAGTTCGGATAAAAAGGGCAGCAAGTAGAAGAAGGTTTCACGACAGTTCGGATAAAAAGGGCACTAAGACAAAAAGATAAACTTATGCCGAAAATGCTAGTAGCAAAGAACGAACACTCATCAAAGTCGAGTTATTTTACCTGAATGGAGAAGAAACATAGTCCACCATGTTCTCCACATATTCCGATCTGTTTATCATTGTCATATCATCCTTTTAATTAGATCATAACAAACAATAAACTTGAAATTGCAAACTACAATCATATAGATACAAACTACTGCTTCCTTGATGATACTTCTACTTTTTTCTTTCAAGGTAATGTGAATAATTATTATTACTCCAGTTCTGTAATTGTTTACAGGTAAGAGGAGTCGGGAATGATACATATCTACACTGTGCTATGAATTCTGTTGGGAAATACCAAGGACTGACTATATAAGTGCATGATTCCAACCCATCGTTGTTGAGGTATGCATAATCAAGACTTCTGATACATGTACCATTTGATTTTGAAGGTGAGTTTTTATATATTGATCTTAATTACATTTTTGGAACCTCGGATAGTTAGGTATTTTAAGGGAACTCAATCCAATTTACATATACATCAAGAGGTGATGCTTGTCAAGCATGATCATAATATATTAAATGATTAAAAATAAAAAATAAAAACTAGAAAAAGAAAAAAGAGGCCTCAAATTTTTGGTTGCCCAAGGTCACCAAAAGCCTTGAGCCAACCCTGTTTATATTCAAACTATGCAGCACAGAGGTACTGCTCTCTGGCAAGTTATACTATTGGCAAATTCATAGTCATTAGATGCAGTTTCCTGCTCCCAGACCTTCCAACCTCGAATCTGTACAGAAAAAAAGTCAGAGATAATCAAATAAACAGTTGGTGTTTGATCAAGCTCCATTTGCTTATCACTTGTATCTCTCGCCATTTTTTACACACACAAACTTGATCACAGTTTTAAAACAAATAAATAGAACAAAAACAAAAAGAACAGATTTCAGAAATTTAATGAGAGCTGCAAAAATTGAAAAATCTTGGTTGCTGGCTTGCTGGTGATTTTTTGTTCAGAAAGCATATAAATACGTATTTATATATGGATTAAATGTGGGATGGCCCAATGCTTGATGGATCTATGGAATACCGTCCTAGAGGAAGAACATGAAGCAAATTCAAGAACCTAACTATTTGTCTTAGTAAAAAAGCAACCTACCTTTAAGAGTATTAATGTCGTAAAACTAAAAATAATAACAAGAGTTTAACTACATGCATACATATCAGATGTTTTTTATATCGGGATAGATAAAGATCATACTTTTTCATACCACCAGTTACAGTTCCTCTAGTTGGGTCCTGCCAGGTCTTGTACAGATCCTGGATGAGCTCTTGTTGGTGGGATTGGGCACAAACTAAGCCAGCCTACTTTGTAATCTCTGGCCAATTTTCAGTGTCATGTTGGCAAGATATTGCTTGCTCATAAATAATATAATAATGAAGTGTGATCCGAAATATATTTTATCATAAATAATTAATGAAGATATTAAGTAAGAATCAACTTATTTGTGTAATGAAATAAAAGATTTTGCTACAAAATATTATTTTGTAAATATTTTTCAATTATTAGATTTAAAAAAATGAAATTAAACAAAAACAGAAAAACAATTTTTTTTTAAAAGAATAGGGGTGTATTTTCTCTAAAAACAATTTTGTTGGCCAAAAACGATTTTTAGAAAAAGATGCTTATAGAGTTTATCAAACAATTTTTTGGGTCCTTTTCGGCAAAAAGCTGTAATTGTGTCTGAAGTTACAATGTCAAAAGAACCCTTAAAAAAATCAATACATATTATTTATTATTGTGGAATAAAAATATTAAAATATTATTTATAAAAATATTATATTGTTTATAAAAATATTATATTATTTATTTACAATTTTTATTTGTAAAATAATATTTAATTTAGAATTTTTAAATTAATAAAAAGATTTTTTAACCCAGCATCCATGGCATAGTTGTTTAACCTCAGGCTAATCTTTAGTAGATAAAATATTCAGTTTACATATATGAAAAACACAATCCTAGCATAGTTGGTTAAGAGTGGAGAATAAAGATATACTTTCAATTAAATGGTATGGGTTCGAAAACCTAAAGATACAATTTTTTTTATGTTGAGTTTGTAAAATTTTACATTCAAATCCCGCTACTGAACTACAAGATACCGTATGAGAAAAAGCACATTACTCTGCTATTAGAAAAACTACTCGATTTAAGATTATTTCAAAAAAACACACAATCTACAGCGTCGGTTCCAGAAGGCCGACACATAAAATTGCACTCTATAGCATCAGTTCAATAATACTGACGCATAAAATTGGGCTCTCTAGCGTCGGTTCTACAAGGCCGACGCATTTAAATGTACTCTACAGCATCGGTTCTGCAATGACCGACGCTCTAAGTCCTCAAAGGCGTCAGCATTTACATGACCGACGCATATAAGCAGCAAAAGCGACGGTTAAGCAGAAAACCGACGCATTAGATCCAGCAAAATTGTCAATATGCGTCGGTTAAGCTGAAAACCGACGCATATAACATGTATAGGCGACGGTTGACTAAAAAACCGACGCTAAAAGTACGACGCTATAGGTTATTTTTGTACTAGTGATGGTAGACTTGAAATCGTTGGTGTCAAGTGGCCGGTGTCAAGCGTGGTAGATGTCAAGCATGTGGACTTATTTGCACTTGTTGTCTATCAGTAGCTAGTCATATTGAAAGGTCATATGTGACTTATCTGTATATCCAAACAAACTGTAATCAACGAAAACAATACTAATGTCGAAATCAAAACTCAATCCAAAACCATAAATTATATCATAATCCAATATCAAACCCAATAACCAAATATGACCAACAATCCAAATCCAATAGCCTATCCAAATTAACCAAATCTAACAATCCCACGAAGGGCTAATGTGCCTAGAGCACCAGACCATAATCTAACAATCCCACGAAGGGCTAATGAGCCTAGAGTACCAGACCATAATCTAACAATCCCACGAAGGGCTAATGTTCTTATAGCACCAGACCATAATCAAATCCCACGAAGGGGCCAATGTGCCTAGGGCTACTTGTTAGATATTATTGATTTAATGGATGCATCAGGATTTAGTGCATTAGTAGCTGACGACTTGATGACATCATCATCAGGAGTTAGAGATATCAGTAGTTATACTGATTGATATTGATCCATGATTTCAGGAAGAGATTGATATGCTCAGATGTGTTGGGTCCACTAAGTCAGGGATGACAGCTATCTGCGAAAGATAAACGATGAATAGAATCAATCTTTTTTAGGGATTATCTTTTGTAACAAATAGTGCAGCTATGTGTATATATAAACACATAATAGGTTTTACGAGAGTAAGAACTTATACGAGTATTTGGTAAACCTAGAAGCTCTTAAGAACATTGTTTTCTTGAGAGAGTTTGTATCAGTTTTTATAAAGATATAATAAAAGTTGATATTGTTTGTTCATTACTTGCTTCATTTCGATTAATCTGTACGATTATATTCAACCCCACCCCCTTCTATAATCATTATTTACTAGGAAATAGTTGGTATCAGAGCAAACTGATAAAATGAACAAATCAGATACGATCAAGATGTCTGGAAGCAGGTATGAAACAATGAAGATCCCAATTCTGAAGAAGTCAGAATTCTCCACATAGAAGGTTATGATGATGATGTATTTGGAAGCTACATGTAACACCTCGCTACAATATTCTTATATAAATCAGATTAGACACCTTAATAAGATAGTACATTAATAGATTCAAAATGAACTAAGCCATCCCAAGATTAATACCATAATATACATTACAGTTCTCCTATAATATTACAACAAGTTGGATATCACATAACATCTGTTAACCAAAACAAATATCTACAAACTTCAGGAAGCGATTACACAACTATTTTTTGAATTTATAAGCAAAAGATATCACGACTATATCATGATTCCTTGGAAACTTTTGACTCGGCTTCAAACTTCTCCTTTTCTTTGTTAACACTGGAAGATTCTCCTCCCTCTTGTTTAAATGCTTATAACACGTGAACAATGCAAATATGAGCCAAAAATAATGCTCAAAAAGTATCTCACAAAAATTAAATATAGACAGCCTTTAATCAAGGAACATGAACTCGAAGAATTCAGAATTTACTTGGCAACAACGGTTCTGGATTCAATTGATTATTCAATTTAGAAGAACAATAGAAATCAACAACACCCGACATACGTGTTTAAGTTAACGTACACATCTTTGTTAGAGCACTTTAAAAGCAACAAAACTACAAGAGGAAAACCAATACAACATGTTCAACTGAGTAGAACTGCTCCACTATTAACTACAGGTGATCGGCCTGTATCAACCCCTCATTGCATGCAATGTAAAAAAATTAGGTCCCCCAATGCAATGTATCAACCACCTCAATTGTGGCTTATGAACCCCTATTCTACTCAGTCGAATTACCAACAAGACAAGAGATCTGGCTTCAAATAATTGATTAATCAGATGACGATGCAAGAAGTCAAAGAATCAACCAACCAAAAACAATAAGGAATCAAAGAATCTTAATGACAATGCAAGGTAGAGGAAGTCATCAAATCAATTATTTGAGATTTATCTTCAACCAAAAGCTATATAAATAACAAGAATCACCGACCGAAAATTTTATAGGGACGGAAGAGAACAAACTGGCAAAATTATAAAAATATAAAGTGCTCCCAAATTTAAAGAACATAAGATAGTAAACTTGCCTTGTCCCTCTAGTTAATGCGAACTACGAACTCCAACTCAGATTTCTATTTTGGTTTCAAACGTACACCTTTCCCTTCCATATTTACAAAATAATGATAATAATATTGTTAGTATTAGTGCCCTAGAGACAATACAATTATACTTCCGGGAAACACTATTTTGTTATTTAATAATAATTATGTTCTATTGATTATTGAACAACAATTATTATGTCTTTATTTACTGCGATATTAATGTTAGAGTAATAAATGTCCTTGGAATAACGAACACGTATTCTATATCTTTAAGTATGTGACTTAAAAATGAGATTATAAGAATAGTGTTTATATTCCTAAAATATCCCTAATTAAGCATTATGAATTGGGACAATTATGATGCATAAATATTAGTATGATCGTTGACTAAATGACCACATCTCATTGGTCATAGGTATAGTGATACTAAAGTCAAGAACATAGGTGCATGTAATATTCTACATGGCACCGGATTGACCCACAGTGATATTCTACATGGTAATAAAGTCATTAGAATAGCTCACAGTGATAATGGTGTAATGATCCTTAGACTTGAGATCATTATATTTCTATACGAGGATTAATATACTTTGATTACATTAAAAGTTACCTTTGACCGGGTGATGATAAAAGTGGACATCGGGTATATTATGAGTCGTATGAGAAATATGAATGATAGATATAGGATTTAACCCTCCTATTATTAGGAGAGATATTATTGGCCTCTTGATTGAGTGAGACTATGAAAATGCATGGCCATGCTCAAATATTGATTTGTTTTAATAGTTTACTCATTGATCAAGGAAACCTGGATTAAATGTTGAAGAGGATGACTAATAACATGCCTCGAGTTTAATCTATAATATTTGGTTAAAGGGATTATATTACACGGAAACATTAGTCACGAAAGGTTTAATTGGATCACCAATTATTATTATTATTTGGGTAGCAATGATGTATTACTAGATGCCGCTCATTGTTTATAATTTTATTATGAGATATTAAAATTATTGTCAACGTAATAATAACCTAAAGGGTTACACATAAAGAACGTTTTAAACAGAGCATTAATTAAATTTCGAATTTAATTGAATTATTATTATTATTGAATTATTGGATTAATTAAGTAGGACTTGATTAATTATATAATAATTCGAATATAATAATTAATAATACTAATAATCAGATTGGGTTTTGGAAGCCCAATCAGATTAAGCAAGGCCCAAAATTCTCTTTTCAGATAAATACATTATGATGTATTGTTTTAGGTGAAGTTGAAAATTCATTTTTCAGAAAAACCCTAGCAGCTCTGCATATTAGAGAGGCTAGAAACAGAGAGAGAGAAGGTTTTGAGGGCGGTTTTATTTGGCTAGTACCAACTCCGTGATCGTTGGACGATCAAGCGTTCGTGTGGACTACTTTGGCGACGCAGATCTTGAACAAGGGCTGCGTGGTGGTTACAACAAGGACCTCCAAGTTTCTGAATATTATAAGCTCGATTAAGGTATGATTTCGTTTCTCCATAATCAACCATGTCTTGTACACGGATCCTAGGGTTAGGGTTTCAGATTATTATTGTTTTTACGACTGTTTTCGCTGCGTTTGTTGCCCTGAAACCCAACAATGGTATCAGAGCTACGTGTATAAGGGGCTGATTTGGTTATGTGTTTACTGTATTCGATGCATGTATGCATGTTTTATGAATCTGCCTTGATACAGTTATGAGATATATCGATTATAATATGTTATATCGCTTATATATGATACTGTTATGCTTAATATAGTGATATGATTGATTAATATGCGATAATTGTATGTTATGCATGTTATCTGGTTTATATAGGGATATAAACTGTGAGACAGATCATGTTTGGACACGATTTGCAAACTGGGATATGTCTATATGTATATGATACATGCTTCCGGAACTGTATATGATACAGTGGCGGCAGAGACTATAAGATATGATCTGAGATTCCGAAATCGATGATTTTTGAATAGCTCGACCCCAGCCAGGGGCTGCCGCCCCTTGGACCCTGCCAGGGGGCTGTCGCCCCCTGACCCCCGCCCGGGGGCTGCCGCCCCCGGACCCCTGCTGTATTATTTTTGTGTTCGTAATTGTGTATATGAGCATGGTGCTGGTTATGGCCTTAAGACCCGTAGTTTAATGGTTTATGGTTTTGGTTTTATAAATACGACTTGCATGTCGTTTTCTTCATTCTTGTAATTGTTTAACCTCGAATGTAAATCGAGTTTTATTATGTAAGTACATTAGTATAGGTTGGATTCAATTGTTCAATGTATTGTACTTGAAGATTGAAGGACGATCCAAGATGAGGTGCATTCAAGGGAACAAGGAGAATGAAGACATGTAATTGTATTTATGTTTTTCCACCATAGATTGACCTTGATCCTTTCATTAGCTTGAAAGGATCATATAGGATAAAGGCCATAACCAAGCACGTTTACATACTGCACTTTACATATTGATGTATGATTGCATGTGTAGGATACAATGAGATGCATGCTTTAATTAGATTAATCATGTATTAATGTATGTATTAGATACATCACCCATGCCATGCCTGCTAAACAAGATAAAATCTGTAACGATTCAAGATTTTTAAAATTAAACAAAACGAACATGAGATTCCTGTGTTTATGAAACACGGAAATAAGTGTGAATTTTCAATTTTTTGATATGGGGCGATTTTGACAAAAATACAAGCAGCGCTTGTAAGAAAGGTGGATTTTAAGTGAGACCACTGTGACTCCTCCGCTGGACTGGAAATCAAACCATTGATGAATTTTGAATTGAAGTACTTAGTTCAAGGAAAAATTGGGAATCTCTTGATGATGGGATCATGGTCGTTTTAATAATAAAATCCCTAAATTTAAAATATTAAGTCACTTAGATGCCTTCCAATGGGCAACACTCTTCAAGACCTAGATCGATAATAGTGGGTTCGCCAAAGCGAAGCACTCCAATCTATCGTGGTAAGACGTGATGAAGTAAATGTGATACTTATTTGTTAGACCATTGGGTTAGACTTAACTAAGTTACCACAATAGGATTGTGAACTTAGAGGCATGGAGTTTGGTAAGATTTATTGGATAAATACGTACAATTGTTGTTCTACCAAACTATCCAAGAGTTATATAAGATATAATTGACAAAAGTTGTCTACCTAAATAATTGTGTTTTTGGAGTAAAGCCAAAGCTGACCTTAAGCATGATGAAATATGGATCTTGGCTCGCTAGAAAGGTTTAAAGAAACTTTTCCGAATTGATAGATAGGGCTATTAATTTGATAAAATAGTGGGTGATATATATTATGAATATATATATGAATAATCACTTGAACATTATCTATATAATCCGTAGACTAACTTATTTTATGCATTTTTTTAACATTGTAGATTTTTTAATGGCACATAACTCAAATAACTTCTCTGTACGATCAGTCCTTGAGAAGGACAAGCTGACAGGAACAAACTTCCTAGACTGGCAAAGGAATTTGAGGATTGTCCTCAGGCAAGAGCGAAAGCTCCATGTCATTGATATTCCTCGCCCTGAACCTCTGCCAGAAGGTGCATCGGTTGATCAACAGAATGTTTATCAGAAACATATCGATGATGACACAGATGTTACCTGTCTTATGCTTGCGACTATGAGTCCCGAGCTTCAGAAACAACATGAGCATATGGATGCTTATGTGATGATTGAACACCTTAAACGTATGTTTGAAGGACAGGCTCGTCAGGAGAGGTTTGATACAAGCAAAGCCTTGTATGCATGCAAACAGGGTGATCGTGATCCAGTTGCACCGCATGTTCTAAAGATGATTGGATATATGGAGTACCTTGCTACTCTGGGTTCCACCATCGGTACGGAAACCCAGATAGATCTAATCTTGCAATCTTTGAACGGCAGCTATGCTCAGTTTGTAATGAATTACATCATGAATGAGATAGACAAGACACCTACCGAATTGTTGGCAATGTTGAAAACTGCTGAGACCAATATTCAGAAGGCATCCTCTAACGCCATTATGATGGTCAATAAAGGGAATGCCAAAGAACAGGGTAAAAGGAAAGGCAAGAAGAAGATTGGATCTAAATCTGCTAATCCAAAACCTGCTTTTAAAAAGGCTTTAAAGCCTACAGGAGGTGTTACAAAGGGTGCTACAAAAGGTGCTGCAAAAGGTGATTGTCACTATTGCAATAAACCAGGTCATTGGAAGAGAAACTGTCATGCTTACTTGGAGGATTTGAAGAAAATGAATTCTGTGAAGATTTCAGATTCAGGTATTTATGTTATAGAAGTCAATTTGTCTACTTCTACATCATGGGTATTAGATATTGGATGTGGTTCTCACATTTGTATAAATGTGCAGGAACTTCGAAGGAGTAGGACTTTGGCAAAAGGAGAAGTCGACCTACGCGTTGGCAATGGAGCAAAGGTTGCTGCTTTGGCTGTAGGGACTTATAATTTATCATTGCCCACAGGGCTTATTTTAGAACTTGAGAACTGTTTTTACGTGCCTGCGATTTGCAGAAACATTATTTTTGTTTCTTGTTTGGACAAGAAAGGTTTTTCCTTTACAATTCAGAACAATAGTTGTTCCTTTGGTTTGAATAATGTTACCTATGGGGTTGCACGTTTATTTAATGGTTTATATGTTCTAGATCTAGATACTCCTGTCTATAATATAAATAATAAACGTATTAAGGCTAATGACTCAAATCAAACATACCTTTGGCATTGTCGTTTAGGCCATATAAATGAGAAACGCATTTCCAAGTTACATAAGGATGGATACTTGGATAAGTTTGATTTTGAATCATACGAAGAATGCGAACCTTGTCTCATTGGAAAAATGACTAAAGCTCCTTTTACCGGAATTGGTGAAAGGGCCACCGAACGATTAGAGCTTATACATAGTGATGTATGTGGTCCAATGCGTACGATGGCAAGAGGTGGTTTTTACTACTTCATAACCTTTACTGATGATTTTAGTAGATACGGATATGTGTATCTTTTGAAGAACAAGTCCGAATCATTTGAAAAATTCAAAGAGTATAAGGCAGAAGTGGAAAAGCAAATAGGCGGAAGTATTAAAACCCTACGATCTGATCGTGGAGGTGAGTACCTAAGCTTAGAATTTAAGAATTTCTTAAAGGAGTGTGGTATTGTATCACAACTCACACCTCCTGGTACACCACAGTGGAACGGTGTATCTGAAAGGAGAAATCGTACCTTATTGGACATGGTGCGATCGATGATGAGTCTAACGGATCTTCCAATTAGTTTCTGGGGCTATGCCCTAGAGACGGCTGCACAAACACTAAACCGAGTTCCTTCAAAAACGGTTCAAAAGACAGCCATATGAGATATGGACTGAAAAACGTCATAGCGTGTCATTTATGAAAATTTGGGGATGCGAAGCGTTTGTGAAACGTTTAACCTCAGACAAGCTAGGACCAAAATCAGATAAATGTAATTTTGTGGGATATCCAAATGAAACCAAAGGGTATTACTTCTATAATCCTTCAGAGAACAAAGTGTTTGTTGCTCGAACAGCTGTGTTTCTTGAAAGAGAATTACTTTCTAAGAAAAATAGTGGGAGGACAATAGATCTCGATGAGGATCGAGAACCACAGATTAATGTTGAACCAGAGTTGGAACATGAGCAGAATGTGACTGAAAATGTTGAGGACAACATTGCTCAAGAAACACAGGTCGTTCGTAGATCTAGTAGGATTCGTCATGAGCCAGAGAGATATTATGGATTTCTGCTGACTCAAAATGGCGATGTAATGCTTGTAGATAATGATGAGCCTCTTACCTACAAAGATGCTATGAATAGTCCAGATTCTGAGAGATGGCTGGAGGCCATGAAATCTGAGATGGATTCCATGTATGAAAACAAAGTATGGACTTTGGTTGAACCACCTGAAGGGGTAAAACCCATCAAGTGCAAGTGGGTTTTCAAGAAGAAAACTGACATGGATGGTAATTTACAGACCTACAAAGCTAGACTAGTGGCGAAAGGTTTCAAGCAAATTCATGGTATTGACTATGATGAAACTTTCTCACCGGTGGCTATGGTCAAATCCATCAGGATTTTGCTTGCAATAGCAGCTTATTATGACTATGAAATCTGGCAAATGGATGTCAAGACTGCTTTCTTAAATGGGAGCTTAGAAGAGGATGTGTACATGACACAACTTGAGGGTTTTGTCGATCCAAAATTTGCTAGGATGGTCTGTAAGTTACTACGATCCATTTATGGGTTGAAGCAGGCCTCGAGGAGATGGAACATTCGTTTTGATGAAACAGTCAAAGAGTTTGGTTTCATACAAAATGAGGATGAACCGTGTGTTTACAAGAAGGTTAGTGGGAGCCATGTGGCATTCCTAGTATTATATGTAGATGACATATTGCTAATAGGGAATGACATTACTTCTCTACAGACTGTGAAGACTTGGTTGGGAAATAATTTCTCGATGAAAGACTTAGGCGATGTATCCTACATATTAGGGATCAGGATCTATAGAGATAGACCCAGAAGAATGATCGGCTTAAGTCAGAGTACATACATTGACAAGATATTGCATCGTTTCGGGATGCAAGAGGCTAAAAGGGGCTATGTCCCAATGTCTCATGGGATAACGATCTCAAAAGAAAACTGTCCTAAATCATCAGATGAGAAGGACCGTATGAATAAAGTACCATATGCTTCGGCAATTGGTTCTATAATGTATGCAATGATATATACTCGTCCCGATGTCTCGTATGCTTTGAGCATGACGAGTAGATACCAGTCTAATTCAGGTGAAAGTCACTGGACAGCTGTCAAGAACATTCTTAAGTACCTTAAGAGGACTAAAGATTCTTTCTTGATATATGGAGGAGATGAGAAACTAGTTGTAAGAGGTTACACTGATGCTAGTTTCCAGACAGATAAGGACGACACTGTGTCTCAGTCTGGATTTGTGTTTTGCCTAAATGGAGGTGCTGTAAACAGTAGCTGATTCTACAATGGAAGCTGAGTATATTGCGGCCAGTGAAGCAGCCAAAGAGGCTGTTTGGATTCGGAATTTTATTACGGGACTTGGAGTGGTTCCATTGATCGCAGACCCAATTGATCTATATTGCGATAATAATGGAGCCATTGCGCAGGCTAAGGAACCAAGATCCCATTCCAAGGCAAAGCATATACTTAGGAGATATCACCTCATTAGAGAAATAAATAATAGAGGGGATATACATATATGTAAAGTGCATACTAATGATAACGTTGCGGACCCACTGACTAAGGCTTTGTCGTAGCAGAAGCACGATTGTCACACTAGTTCCATGGGTATTAGATACATGGGCGATTGGCTCTAGTGCAAGTGGGAGATTGTTAGTATTAGTGCCCTAGAGACAATACAATTGTACTTCCGGGAAACACTATTTTGTTATTTAATAATAATTATGTTCTATTGATTATTGAACAACAATTATTATGTCTTTATTTACTGCGATATTAATGTTAGAGTAATAAATGTCCTTGGAATAACGAACACGTATTCTATATCTTTAAGTATGTGACTTAAAAATGAGATTATAAGAATAGTGTTTATATTCCTAAAATATCCCTAATTAAGCATTATGAATTGGGACAATTATGATGCATAAAGATTAGTATGATCGTTGACTAAATGACCACATCTCATTGGTCATAGGTATAGTGATACTAAAGTCAAGAACATAGGTGCATGTAATATTCTACATGGCACCGGATTGACCCACAGTGATATTCTACATGGTAATAAAGTCATTAGAATAGCTCACAGTGATAATGGTGTAATGATCCTTAGACTTGAGATCATTATATTTCTATACGAGGATTAATATACTTTGATTACATTAAAAGTTACCTTTGACCGGGTGATGATAAAAGTGGACATCAGGTATATTATGAGTCGTATGAGAAATATGAATGATAGATATAGGATTTAACCCTCCTATTATTAGGAGAGATATTATTGACCTCTTGATTGAGTGAGACTATGAAAATGCATGGTCATGCTCAAATATTGATTTGTTTTAATAGTCTACTCATTGATCAAGGAAACCTGGATTAAATGTTGAAGAGGATGACTAATAACATGCCTCGAGTTTAATCTATAATATTTGGTTAAAGGGATTATATTACACGGAAACATTAGTCACGAAAGGTTTAATTGGATCACCAATTATTATTATTATTTGGGTAGCAATGATGTATTACTAGATGCCGCTCATTGTTTATAATTTTATTATGAGATATTAAAATTATTGCCAACGTAATAATAACCTAAAGGGTTACACATAAAGAACGTTTTAAACGGAGCATTAATTAAATTTCGAATTTAATTGAATTATTATTATTATTATTGAATTATTGGATTAATTAAGTAGGACTTGATTAATTATATAATAATTCGAATATAATAATTAATAATACTAATAATCAGATTGGGTTTTGGAAGCCCAATCAGATTAAGCAAGGCCCAAAATTCTCTTTTCAGATAAATACATTATGATGTATTGTTTTAGGTGAAGTTGAAAATTCGTTTTTCAGAAAAACCCTAGCAGCTCTGCATATTAGAGAGGCTAGAAACAGAGAGAGAGAAGGTTTTGAGGGCGGTTTTATTTGGCTAGTACCAACTCCGTGATCGTTGGACGATCAAGCGTTCGTGTGGACTACTTTGGCGACGCAGATCTTGAACAAGGGCTGCGTGGTGGTTACAACAAGGACCTCCAAGTTTCTGAATATTATAAGCTCGATTAAGGTATGATTTCGTTTCTCCATAATCAGCCATGTCTTGTACACGGATCCTAGGGTTAGGGTTTCAGATTATTATTGTTTTTACGACTGTTTTCGCTGCGTTTGTTGCCCCGAAACCCAACAAATATTTAGTTATAGCTAGTAGTAATTGTATAGGCATAAATACAAACAAAATCACTCTTAAGACGCGAATAAATAAATTTCTAACCATTACAAATTAATCAAGCAACTAATTTACATACACTGTGAATTTTCTTGATTGACCTATATGTCCCCAGATCAAGCTAATGGTTTGTTGGCAAGATTCTTTACTAATCTAAGACTTCAACCAGTATCAAGATTGAGACAGAAACCACTAATTTCCATATTTTTTTATAAAGATTACCACGGTTTGGAACTTGACATATAATTGGTGTAATATCTGGTTGTCCTTGTGTACATAAATATTCACCACACTTAGCAAACTAAACTACACTACCACATACGTTCTTTACATTTTAAGCCTCAATGATCATCCGTAATGTCTTGTTGTTGCGGCCATCCGTTGTAGGACATCACTTACCATTCTAAATATCACAGTTAGTTAGAAACTTTATTGATTCACTATCATACCAGGTTACTAACTTAACCTTACTAGCATTTTATTAGTGAGAAGTAGTGGTTTGACATGTACAAAATTTAAGCCATAAAGTTTAAATACACATATAACCTCGTCCCCTCTTCTATCCGTTACCTATTACAATCAAACTTGATTTATTAAAACTTACCTGATCTCTTCCTTCAGTTTAACTAAGATCCCTAACACATATAAGGAAATCAAAAGTAGAGTTTAGATCTCTATCATAAAGAAAAACCCCGAAATATTAAGGATGGTCAACCTAATGATAAGTTGTTAAAGATTCGGTGGAATACATATTTATACTGACTATGCATTACTCAGCGGACTAAGCTCTACACTTATGCCAACTCTTGTTAATTCCTACTCGTTACATATCTATTAAAATCTGAAATCCATTTGGTAGCTTAAATAACAACCATACCTAACACACATACACTCATACAAATACCAATACTTAGAATTCAAAATTCATACCTGCTTTCAGTTTTTGACTTCTCGAATCTGCTTTTCTTGACTTCTCTAATAATCCTTCTCGACTTCTCGAACTTGGACTTCTCTATTCAATCAATTCTAAACTTCTCTTATCTTGCCTCCGAACAATTTAACTTCAACTCTTGTGGTCTTCTTATTTAAGGTCTTCTTTCTGAATGCATGGGGCATGATCAAGGATGATCTTCTTCCGGATACATTCTTATTATTTTGACCTATATACAATCTACTACAAGCGTTGCAGCTACAAAGTATAGGCACATCCTAAGCATAAATATCAAGACTAAAGACATTCCCAGATATGAGCATTGCATTCTAGTACTATAGGCTTGTTATGTAAAATGTTCAGACATGCCTCTGAAACTAACACAATATTACCCCAAAAAAAACAACCAATTTGAAGGAGATGAGGAGAAAAAAAATATACCAAAACACATGTTTTAACCTAACATGTGGCATCCATCATGTTAACCTCTTAAACAACCTATCCTAAATCGAACAAACCTCGCCCTTGATACCATGATAAAGTATTGAAAGAAGAGAGAAAAGTAATATTTTATTATAATGAACTTGTTATCGATTACAATAGAAGAGGGATTATACAGCCAATAACCAAACAATAATAAAGGAAATTGTCCTAACAAATGAAACTATTAAAATAACGAAACTATCCAATAATATTATTATTATTATTATTATTATTATTATTATTATTATATATATTAACACAAGTTAGTTGAGAATGAAGAGGAAGAAATCAAGAATTTATTAAGTGTCTCTAAGGTCGAATTCAAAAAAATTGATAGAATCCTGAACTGTGAGGCAGATAAATTAGCTAAGCAGGGACAACTTCGTAAGAAAATTATGTTTGCTTGGTGTTAATGGTCTAGTAGAGTGCATACATTTAGTGTCAGGAGGCCTGTACGTGAAGAAGCAAACTCGCTTGCGAGTGTAACAGCCCGAATTTTCGGACTATTAATTCTACCATCGAAACTAAAATAAAATACATTTTATTGATCCAAAAGTCTCTTACAAAGAAACTATTACAAAAGCGCGGCTAACGATGACAATCCAAGCCAATCTAGTCCAAACCTAAGATCCATGAACTCGGAAGCACATCCACTCGTTCTAACAAGAATCCAAATCATCCTAGATCACACACCCAATTCTGATCAGACCTGTAATTAGCCTTTTTGACCCTCTAAACAATGTTTTATTGAAAAACCTAACCCACGAAAGTTGTAGAGAACGAAAAGACCTTTCCAAAAAGTCCAAAATCAACGAATTCTGACTTACGATGAATTTACTATAAATTTTACAAGACTGCTGATTTTTACGGATAAAACCCTACGAATTTTGATTAAAAAAAAGACGAGAAAGGAGAATATGATGTATATATAACATTACGAAACTCTAACTCCAAACCTACAAGTTTAACGTATCCGAATCTGATCCGTATTTTAGGCTCATTAGTCTAATTTAATTTTAAATCCTTTTCTTTTTCAAATTTTAATTTTTTTTCCTAATATTCTTTTGTTTTTGCTAACTAATATTCTTTTATTATTAATAATCTAAAAATTACGGAATATTACATACTACCCTCTTTAAAAAGAATTTGGTCCCCAAATTCACCAAAATCCTATAACATGACACGTTTACCCATTAATCTCTCACAAGCCAAACTTAATCTATGGTCCACAGAAACGCATCCTAGGAAGTGTACTAGTCACATACCTAACATAGTGCGTGTTTTGGGTATCACAAAAAAGTTGACTTTTAACTTAAAATGAGTAAGTGTCATATAAGTGATAAGTTGATGAATTCTTATAAGTTATACGGGTGTTTGGATAAATTTACTTATAAGTTAGTTAAGAGTTTGCTAAATTAAATTTGAAAAAATGATTATTAAATACAATGATTTCAACACTTGCATTTTAAATTAAAAAATATTTAAAAACACAAAGGTAAAAATATAAAGTATTAAAAAATAAAGAAATCAAGTAATAAGTCAATAAGTTCAGGAAAATGTACTCCATTATTAACATTCAACTTATCAACATATAAGTTATAAGTTGAGGTCATAAGTTAGGTTGACAAACACCCCTCGTAAGCTCTTATTAACTTATAATGTATAAGTTAGGATGACCAAACAGGCCCATACTCCGAAAGACACCTTGGCTCTGATACCAACTATAACAACTATAACAGCCCGAATTTTCGGACTATTAATTCTAACATCGAAACTAAAATAAAATACATTTTATTGATCCAAAAGTCTATTACAATGAAACTATTACAAAAGCGCAGCTAACGATGACAATCCAAGCCAATCTAGTCCAAACCCAAGATCCTCGAACTCGAAAGCACATCCACTCGTTCTAACGCCAAACCTAAAAATTGTAAGTAATGAGCTATATAGCCCATCAAGAAACCAATCGATCCAACTAGTTGGAAAAATAACATGTATACATAAAACAATACAAATATTCGATACGATAGAATAACATTATACGATACATAACTTCGATACACATATTCTTATTCTTATTCGATACTAAACGACACCACATATCAACAATAACTTGAAACTCATAATTCATGTCACGACCACTATAACCCGTTGATAACGGTCCTAAATTTTCAGAAAATGTCACTACAACCCGGTGACTCGGTCCTTATTATTATTTCTATATTTTCACAAACAATGGCACAAATCAGAATATCAAGACTATTGCTTACACATAAAATATATCAAGTCATATATATCACTTCAAAATATATTCACTTAGCCCGTGTTTATATAATCAAATACACACACACATAATTTTAAAAACACTAGGAAAGTCGATTGAAATCTTACTCACGTACCCAATTCTGACCAGACCTGTATTTAGCCTTTTTGACCTTCTAAATAATGTTTTATTGAAAAACTTAACCCACGGAAGTTGTAGAGAACGAAAAAACCTTTCCGAAAATTCCAAAATCAACGAATTCTGACTTACGATGAATTACTCTTAATTTTACAAGACTACTGATTTTTATGGATAAAACCCTAAGAATTTTGATAAAAACGAGAAAGGAAAATATGATGTATATATAACATTAAGAAACCCTAACTCCAAAATTACAAGTTAAACGTATCTGAATCTGATCCATATTTTAGGCTCATTAGTCTAATTTAATTTTAAATTCTATTTTTTTCTAATATTCTTTTATTATTAATAATTTAAAATTTACGGAATATTACGGTTAGATACTTTGGCTGAACAAGGGGCTCACATGTGAACCCTGCTAGTGGCTGGTTATTGAATATCTTTATGGCGACATTCAAGAAATATGGAACAACGATATAGGCTTAGGCCCGGTTGGTGAGTGATATGGGTTAAAAATAACTCTAAAGACATAATTAATATTGCATTAATTAAACCTAGATGGTCCATAAATAAGGTCCATTAATAAGGCCCGAAACTCTAATTAAATATTAATTTCGTAATTAATATTTGGGCTAGAAGTACAACCTGTATTAAGAGACGTCCAATACAGGCTTGTTCTAATACAAGTGGGCTTGTTTCAATACAAGTCCGTTATGATATGGAAACAACTCCTACAAGGAAGGACCTAGAATTTATCCTTATCCACTGTCAAAGATAAGACTTATCCTTCAAGAAAGTCAAAATTTATCCACCGTTAAGGATAAAACTTATCCTTTAAGAAAGTCAATACTTATCCACCGTCAAGGATAAGACTTATCCTTCAAAGAAATCAATACTTATCCACTAGGCTTCTAAACGCCTATATAAAGGGTCTGACCCCTCATCTCAGAACTACGTTTTGGACACAGCTCCATACGTCATCTATTACGTTTTGGACACAGCTCCATACGTCATCTACTACGTTTTGGACACAGCTCCATACGTCATCTACTACGTTTTGGACACAACTCCATACGTCATCTACAACGTTTTAGACTTCATCCTCGAATAAGGACATACAAGTCACTACGTCCTTGGTGTGCCCCTGCCACCATAGCCCCGAGGGCAACACCAAGAACTACGTTTTATTGGCTTGATTCTCTAAACACTAGAGATACGTAGGCATCTTGTTAGGACCGAGTTAGTCCCCGACAACAAGAGCAGCCATAAAAGCTCGAAAGCTCTTAAACCCTAGCAGTAAATTTACAAGTACGTTTTTTATTCCACAACATTTGGCGCCGTCTGTGGGAAGACAACATCAACCATAGCAAACACACGAAGAACAACTCGAGATACTCAAACTTCTGAGGAGCTTCCTATCACCTCTGAGGCTGATATACTCACGGAAATCAACCACCGCCAACTACTGGCACTCAAGGGACGAATATCCCCACCAACACTCAAGGACCGGAAATCCCGATTTCGGTTGAAGGGACGAATCCCCTACAAATGGTCGTTCATGGATCTAATCCACAAGAGACCACTCTCCAGCAACCAATCTCCCTACTGCTCATGAATGCACCAAGTGGTCTTCAACTTCACACTACGGATATTCCCCAATACGCAACTCAAACTCTGGGGATGCCAAGCTATGGCATGCCCCCTCGACCCATGGCGGGCGGTAGTGGTCTCATTTCCACTTACCATGAGGCATACGTTCCTCCTTATATACAAGGTCTGGGACCCCAAAATCAACAAACTCAAACTCGACGGATCCCTTTGATTCAAGACTACTCGGGTCCCTATACTGAGGATGAGAATTATACATCTGCATAAGAGAGGGATGTTACCCCAAGGAGGAGGCGTTCTTCCCAAAAAAATCGGGAACAACCCCAAACCACCAAGAAAAAGATTGTGGCCCATGAGGTAGAGGCTGTAAGGCTCAAGAAAGTACTGGCGGAAGAGGAGGCTGCAAAAGCACAAAGCCAAACAATTGGAAGAGTCCCGATGATCAATTTAGATCCAACACTGAGAAGAACCAAGAGGGCTGAAGCCCCAAAGGGTGATCCTACTGTGTTGTTACCCCTAGGAGATCCTGATGATCCTACACCACCTTTCACTCAGGATATCATGAAAGCTAATATATCCAGAAAATTCAAGATGCCAACCATTAAAGCTTATGATGGAACGGGAGATCCAGCGAATCACATGAGAACTTTCTCTAATGCACTGTTGTTGCAGCCTACCAATGATGCAGTCAAGTGCCGAGCGTTTCCACAAACCCTAGCGGGCATGGCTCAGCGTTGGTACAGCCGTCTACCTCCCAATTCTATTGGATCTTTTAAGGAACTGAGCAAGGCGTTTATCAATCAGCCTCTAAGAAACATCTTGCATAGCCCTCAAGTTAGTGGAAGGTTGATCAAATAGGCTATTGAATTGGGAGAATTTGACATCAAGTATAAGCCTCGAACGGCCATAAAAGCTCAAGTACTCGTTGACTTCATGGTTGAATGCACAATTGACAACCAAGAAGTCGGGGGGCAGGAAGTAGTAGTGGAAGACAAGAAAGATGAAGAGATGGTGTTCAAATAATGGTGGGTGCTCTATTTTGATGGAGCATCAAAAACAAAATCAAGTGGAGCAGGTTTGGTGCTACAAAGTCCTGATGGATTTCTCATAGAGTACGCACTAAAACTGGACTTCCCAACGACCAACAACGAAGCTGAGTACGAAGCCCTGATAGCTGGCTTAGGGCTGGCTGGAGCCTTGAGAGTTAAAAATCTGAAAGTGTGTGGAGACTCGAGGCTAGTGGTTTCCCAAGTAAATGGGGAGTTTGAGGCCAGAGATGAAGTCATGGCCAAGTACCTAAAACTTGTCAAGGCCATCATGACTCAGTTCGATGAATGCTATGTGGAACACATTCCAAGGGAAGAGAACATGAAGGCCGATGCCTTGTCTAAGTTTGCCTCTTCTGAAATTGAAAACTACGTAGGAAGTGTATACTTCCAAGTCTTGAAGACCCCAAGCATCAATGGAAAGTTGGTAGCACCCATTGATATTGCCAGCTATTGGATGGATCCCATCAAATCCCATCTGGAAACTAGGTGGTTACCCAACGACACTTCAGAAGCACGAAAGTTATATGTGAGAGCACTAAGGATACGACTTATCCTTCAAAGAAATCAATACTTATCCACTAGGTTTCTAAACGCCTATATAAAGGGTCTGACCCCTCATCTCAGAACTACGTTTTGGACACATCTCCATATGTCATCTACTACGTTTTGGAAACAGCTCCATACGTCATCTACTACGTTTTGGACACAGCTCCATACGTCATCTATTACGTTTTGGACACAACTCCATACGTCATCTACAATGTTTTAGACTTCATCCTCGAATAAGGACATACAAGTCAATACGTCCTTGGTGTGCCCCTGCCGCCATAGCCCCGAGGGCAACACCAAGAACTACGTTTTATTGGCTTGATTCTCTAAACACCAGAGATACGTAGGCATCTTGTTAGGACCGAGTTAGTCTCCGACAACAAGAGCAGCCATAAAAGCTCGAAAGCTCTTAAACCCTAGCAGTAAATTTACAAGTACGTTTTTTATTCCACAACGGTGAGCAATTTCAAGTAGTTTGGGAAGGTGATCTCAATGAAGTGGAGGTGGAGGCGGAGGAGGTGATTCTGCAGGAAAATGTTCAGTAAGCTAGAAAAGTTTATGCAAGTCGAAAAATGAAGTGGAGTTGGCAGTCCTTATAGAGTATTTGGTGTCTTTGCCTTTATGGTCTTTTGTCATTTAAAAGTACCAATTCTAATCTTGATGATAGTCGTGGGTCTCTAGGAGGAAAACACATTCGAGAATAATTTTGCTCTAAAGTATTCCTTTAAAACAAAATACTTACATATAATTGAAGAAATTTAAGGTAATTTAAAAAAAAATTATTTTTATAATTAATGTAATTTTATAAAGAATGGAAATTTTTTGTGTTATTAACCAATTCCGAAAATAAGATTATTATTCTGAATTTAACATTTTTCCTTTATTGGAATCTTCATCTATATTAATTAAGATACATGGTTATAAAAAAGTTAGAAATTCGATGTAATTGATCAATCTCATGATTAAGATTCAATTATTTAATAGAAAATTGATAAGAAAGAATAATAAAAAATTAATAGGAATAATTAATCGAAATAATAATTAATTTTTTAGGGAAAATAATAAGTAATTATATTTTAATATAATAATAATTTTTAATATATAAGACTTATTTATAACAAAAAGGTATGATTTAAAAATAATTTATAACAATTAATACAATTTTGAAATTTAAATTAGAAGTATAATTTTTAAAGTTCGGTCAACAATAATCATGAATTCTTAATGAAACAGGTATTAAAAAGTGATAACCAATTCGAGCTGTATGTTTCTATGGGGACTGCAATAAAAAAATAAACATGGAAGCCTGTGTGACTGCGTCTGCCGGTGGTGGCGTTCCATGTAACATGTGGAGAGTTGTTGCCTCTGTCTGAAGATAATATATAACGTATATATAAAATATTGGACACGCGGAATAAAATAATTGACTTGAAATAAGCTCAAGCCCCTAAACCACTCCAATAAAATTGATTATATCTCTGATTTAGGCATGGCGGTAGATTTTGGAATGGGAATAAATCGGTAGATTCATATTGATTAATGATTTATTGATAAATTAAAATTTTATTAGATTGATAAATTGAATTAATTTTATTATTTTAATGATATTTAATATATTAATTTTATTTATAATAAATTGATATATTAATTTTACTTATATAAAGGAGAAGACGGGGGAGTTGGCGTCTCTCAAATTGCTTCGATTTATTTTTCTAATTTTTTCAAAATTTTGAAATATTAATATTAAAAATTCGAAAATATATCGTTTGTCTTTAAATCCTTACTAATGGAGAAAACTAATTATTCAATTTCAATATTCTTGCCTTTAAAATCTTGACTAATGGAGTAAACTGATATACAATTTTAATATTCTCCTAAATTTTATATTCGAAAATATCTCAATTATATTTTAAATCTTTACTAATGGAGAAAACTAAATATATAATTTTAATATTCTTGCCTTTAAAATTTTTGCTAATGGAGAAACTAAATACAATTTTAAAATTCTCCTAAATTTTTTATTAATGAATATACTTACAATAGGAAACTAAATATTATATCGTTGTATATAACTAGCTTATATATTAATTCAAGAGTTTTTCTTAATATTTATAATTTCTTTTATACTATTGTTTTTTTTAATTAACATTATAAACGTGCATTTTTAACATGTCGTTGATAAAATTTTGAAGAAGTAATTTATCTATTAAAATACATAACATTTCTATATATTAAGAAAATCAAATTAGAGCGAAAATAAATAAAAAATATTATTTATTAGATTCTAGACACTTAACTCTTCGAATTTTATCTTGAATTATAAAAAATGGACTTGAATGATTTAAAACCAACACGAAAATTATAAAATAATCTTTAATTTAGTGATAAATGTAACAATTGTTATTCAATCGAAACTATTTACAAACTGAAAAGAAAAGAAAGTTACGAATTTTTACATTAGATTTTTATTCAATTTAGAAAATTTACTTATATTTGATTTAAAATATTAAAACGTACTTTTTTAATATTTAAATATAATTTTACTCGCAATGAAATACACTTTTTAATATTAAATCCGACAATTCTCATCTGTCTATCTTAAAATTTAACGATCTTATTGCTCTAACTATACAAAAGATTTATTGCGAATACAAATCCTTATCCTATAGTAAGATTAAGAAATTAGAAAACAATAAATTTTTCCCGTGAATATCATGTGTGTGAAAATTCATACATTATGTGTTTGTTTGGTTACTTGCAGTAAGTACTCCTCCGTCCCGTTCACTTGTTTACATTTGGGTTGGGTACGGAGATCAAAGAATATAAGTAAAGTAGAGAAAAAAGAGGGAAGAATGAGTAAAATGGCGGGACCCGTCAATATTTAAGGTATAAAGTAAGTAAAGTTGAGTAAAGTAGTGGAAGTAGTTGATTTTTATATTATAAAACTTTACTATTTTTGGAAAGTTTTGAAATGTTAAGAAATGGATGAGACATCCCAAAAAGGAAAGTGTAAAGAAATGGATGGGATGGAGGGAGTAAGTTATTATAGATATTTGAATTTCTCTCATCGGGTCTTAATATACATATTCTTGACATTAAAATAAAATAAAATTTTAAAAATAAAATTTTTGATTACAAATACTCAGAATAATCATAACTAAAATTTTAAACACCTAACATTTTATTTTGTAACTTAAAATATGGAATGTTAAAAATTGGAATATTGTCAAATAAAAGAGGGGTGCGGGCTTATAAATAACAAAAAAAAAAAATTATTGAATAATGTTATCTTCATGTATCTTATACTTTACTACAAAACAACAAAATAAAATTTTCTTCTAAAATGGTTAAAAATATATTTTAAAAAACGTTAGAAACTAGAAGAAAAAAAAGCGTATATTTAAATAATAAATTTTAATAAGAATATAAATGAACTAAAAATAAAGCTAAACACTAATAACCTCACAACTATTTAAAATATCATTTTCTAGTATTTCAAATACCCACATAAATGACTGTCAACCAAACGACCTCTAAATTATACATGCACAAAGTATACTCGGCGTCTATGTTAACAATTAATTAAATATTTTATTGAAGTTAATCTTTAATGTAATAATAATTTACAATTGTTATTCAATTAAAACAATTTAGAAACTGAAAATTAAAATAAAGTTAGAAATATTTATATTAGAATTCTAGTTAATCTTGAAAACCTATTTACATTAGGTTTAAATTGCTAAAATACATTTTTAGTATTTGAATCCTACTAAAAATTAAATGTAATTTTTAATATTAGATCTAACGATATTAGAATTCTAATCAATGTAGAAAACCTATTTACATCATATTTAAATTGTTAAAATACATTTATAAATTTTTCACGTGAATAGCATTAGCCGAAAAATGATTAGCTATTGTTAAACTGATTGTCATTTTCCCTGACTGATGTTAACTTTTTTCTTCTAATTAATTAAAATAATTAGGGCTGTAAACGAACCGAACTGTTCGTTAAGCTCGCTCGTGTTCGCTCGAGTTCGTGTTCGATAAGCTCGGTTCGAAGTATTATCGAACTCGAGTTCGAACCATATTTCTTGTCCGATAACCTTAACGAACTGAACCGAACTTTTTACGTGTTCGACTCGGGTTCGTTCGAGTTCGACTCGAGTTCGACTCGAGTTCGGTTCGAGTTCGTTAAGCTCGAGTTCGTTAAGCTCGACAACAAACAAGTAATTTACTAATTTATGATCAATAGTTCAATACCAGCAATCTTATCCAGCATACTACATACTGACATACATGAACAATTTAAAAGCTAAAATATAGACATAGTAATTACTAATTAGTAATCACTAATCGAAATTAACATAATCAATCCATCAACACAACAGTCAACACTCAACACATTAGACATTAGTGATTAGATTACTGATTTGTCATTACAAAATTAAAACTCAAAATGGAAACTAAAAGTCTTCAACAAGTAGAGCCAAAATTGCTAGAAATTGAAGTCATGAACATCCCACACACATCCAGGGACCAGGAAAATGGAAACAAACAGGCACATGAGACCTTGACAACCTGCAAAAATAAAAGTACAATCAAATGGTTTGATTTTGACATCTGACATCTGGCATCTGCTATGTCCACAAGGCATTTCTGACATCCATAAGCGTCTATGACGACCGCCTTAGCAGACGCCATATGGATACCACATGGACGTCATGACAACCTTGGTAATGATGACAAACAGAGTTCATGTAAATCCTTTCTATCCTCATAGGATATACTTCAGAATGCAAAAAATAAGCAAAGTACAATATCATTCATAATTTCATATCATGATCATAACAATCAGAAGTATAACTCTTAAAGTTCACTAAATCATTATCATGTGCACAGGAAATCAAGAAAAATCAACAATGTTTCCCATCTACCTCAAGGCTAATGCTGATATTTATCACTGTTTTAGTTACATGCTGTATATATGGCACAAATGACAACTGCTACATCAACTATGAAGGAAGATTAAATATTTAATTATCTTCACAGAAAGCCCCATGATTTGACAGTTCTGTAATAGCTGGATAGATCTTGAAGTGAAAATGTTCTTTCCCAACATAGTATGGTATCTATATTCTTGAAGCTAAGAGGGTCAACTCCATGATTTTGCAAGTTATATGCTATATATATACACACACATTCGAAAAATTTAAGTGACATACACTAGTTTGCTTCAAATGTCCAGAAAAAGTTGACAGAGACTGGGACAAGGATTGTTCATCACCAATATCCGCAAATACAAAATCAAACCATGGGATCTTTACTTCTGCTATTTTCAAGATTGTGTGGATCAAATGTACGCTAGCTGGAGTTTGTGTAATCGTTGTTAAATTCATTTTACAATAGCATGTTTACCATTACGAGTTATGGGTCATGCTCAGGAACTTGCAGTTCAATGCCTATATCATAAATGAAGCTACTGTACTGTACATGTATTACACATATAAACTAGAAGTTTTAATTTTAAGAGCTTACGCATGATGAGATATTTATAGAAAATTAGAAATATACATATAACAGAATCATGAAAACCAAGCATTAATCGGAAGACAAACCTGATTGGGTTGATTTATCCTTTTCATGTCTTTGAGGTAACACTTGAAGGAAATAAATCAATCTCGATATCCTTGACAGCCTCCTGAAAAAACAAATTAATTATTAACAGCAAAATCAAAGTAGAATCACAGTGAAATAAAAATAATAATTATAATTTAGTGATTACTAAAACAAACCTGATTGGGCTGAGGTTGATTTATCTTTTTCAGACCATAAAGCTCACGCGCCCAATCGGCTCCACACAACAACATTTCAACAGTTTGAGGTTTTAAACAAGAGCGATGTGGCTCTATAACTCTACCACGGGCACTAAAAGTTGATTCAGAGGCAACCGTGTTCATTGGAATACTCAAAATATCATGTGCCATGTTAGATAAAATAGGATATTTCACACTATTTCCCTTCCACCACGACAACACATCAAAATGCTTTGAACTAGAAGAAATAATCGTTTCACATAAATAATCATCTAATTCAGACTTCAATGGCTCTTGAATGGCATCACTATCACGAATAAAACTTTCATAATCATTTAAACCTTGTGGAGTCTCACTCGAATCCTTAATAAAATCAAAATCAGAAGATGATAATTGACTTGATTCACCGACTTCTTTTTTCTTGTTCGCTTTATCTGCATTAACATACTCTTGGTAGAGCTCATTCAAGATATTTGATAAATAAGTCAGATTTTTAGCAGATTCACCCTCTTTTGGATAAAGAGTCGGAAAACAAAAAGTAGGAAGAATCTTTTTAAAACTCGGATCCAACACTGCACCAATCGATATAACCAAATTACTTTCTCCCCAGTATTTATCAAATTTCTCTTTCATTGCTTCAGTCATCATCCTAATATCCAAGTTAGGGTCCACTGCCCTTTTATCTAAAATGTGTTTAATCATTTTTAATTCCGAAGGAGTTTCATCTCCAAGACTTCGTATATTCTCCTCGTATTCAGCATTTTCTGGAATGATTTCTACACGACTCATTTTCTTTCCCTTTTTCCCTTTTCCAGTAGGACCAGATGACATTTTTAAGCGTTACTGCACTACGAACAAAATATAGTAAGATTAAGATGGATAAATAAAATATAAACAATTACGATTTACGTCCATGATCATAAACAATTAAGATTAAGATTACCATTCCTAACTCAACTTACTAACAAAGTAACAAGTCTATATATAATCAAGCATAGGTTCGGTATCAATCGAATCAATTGAAAATACCATTCCTAATGAGTGTTGTGCTCTTGCAGCATATAATTGAAATGCATAACTATCTGACTAGTGTAGTAGTGTATATGAAGAAGGCGATGCACGATCTGCACTCATAACCATGGTTCATACTTTGGAACGCGCTAGAGAGGGTGTTGATGTTGTTTCAAACAGTAAAGTATTATCTTAATTCATATTGATCTGTTCGCTTTATATTTATATGGACTTTTCTCAACTTGTTTCTAATAATATAGAAGCACAACAGTTAACAACTCGTTTTGAATTCCACAAGGAGAACTTCTGAAGTAATAGGGCAACACATGTGTATACGTAAACATTAATTTTGAACCTTGAAGTAATAGTTTAGCTTAATTTTACAGAGTTAAAATGATTTGTTTTATGCTTTAATTATTTCATTAACCCTGGTTTTTCTCTAATCACCGTTGTTGTCCAGAGATTGTATGATAGAGCAGGAGCACTGGAGCAGTTTCACCTAATGACTAGCTTTGATATCTTGAAGCAATTTTTTTCATTGATTACCATTCCTAAAAAGTAACAAGTTACAAGTCTATATATAGTTAGGATTGGCTGATCATAAATTTGAGAACTAAAATAATGACAATTGACAAGTTGCTGAACTGCAAAAGCGAATGATAATTAAAAACCCAACTTCATAAAAAGAAATACAAATCGAATATGAAATTCAAAGAAGAAGAACAAAGAAATTAAAAACACTAAAATTAAAGAAAAGAGGATTAAAGAAAAGAGGATTCGAATATGTACCTAATTAAGAGGATTAACTCTAAGAGAGTGAGAGGAACCCTAATTCAATCTCGGATTCTCGGTAGTCAGTAGTCGGTAGCCAGCGAGAGGAACCCTAATTGGCAATTGCGGTAGTCGAACTCGAGAGGATATGTCTGTAAAGTGTAAAGTGTAATCTGTTTATGATTTCATTTTTTTTTGGGGTTTAATTGTTTTACTTTAATTGATATAAATTAATTGGGCCAAGGTCCAGAGAGAATGAGAGATTGTTTAGTGTTTACTTTACTTGTTTGCATTGGGCTTACAACTTAACAGAAGTCCAAAAGGACCAAAACCCAAAAACCAAATGGCAAATTGTATTATATATTTATATATCACTTTTCTTAACGAACGGTTCGAACCGAGTTCGAGTTCGTTTCGGTTCGGTTTGTGTTAGAAAATTGATAGTTTAAGGATATAATTAACTATATTCTTGATGTTAATTCAAATTTCTAATGATTGGAAGTTGTTCCTTGCTATGGGAACTTAAACTTTCATGTATGGGTTTAATAATTTTCTTGTTTAAATCCATAAGAGAAATTGAGATGAAGGTAGTAGCTTGAAAAAGCTTGTGATAATGATGTTTCATTTGTCCCACATAGAAAAGAATAAAGGGACTTGGTGGTTTTATATAGCATTACACACATGAGTAGTATACAACTACTAAGGTGTGTGCGCCGCCCGCCTCGCCACGCACCGCACCGCACCGCACCGGGTCGGGTCGAAGGGCGATTTGGGCGAATGTCTCGGCGTCTCGCGTACGCGAGGCGACCTGGGCGAGAGTTTTTATCTATGTGATTTAATATTTTATTAGAATTAATTTATCAAATTGGGCTAGGTTATCAGTTGTCAAATTGGGTTGGGTTTGGGTTATCAGTATTTAACTAGTAAACTCTGATGGAGTTGGTTTATCAGTATTTAACTAGTAAACTCTGATGGAGTTGGTTTGTCAGTAAACTCTGATGGACAACTAGTTAAATTCTGATGAACAACAAGTTAAACTCTGATGGTCAACAGAAACTAAACTCTGATGAACAACAAGTTAAACTCTGATGGTCAACAGAAACTAAACTCTGATGGGCAACAGAAACTGATATGAACCTGGAAATGATTTGATGGATATGTTTAAAATAAATATTAAATCTGTATATGTGGATAAACATGAAAAAGATGTAACAGCTCAGGTTATTAAATTTAAATCAAAAACGTTTATTCATTAAATGGTCAGTTTTGATTTTTTTTTATTTAATATGATCAGCTGTTACGGAAAAATTAATGTGTGTGCTGCAGTTACGAAATTGAATTGTGCTTCAGTTACAGAAAGGAACCACTATAAATAGTGGCCCTTGTAGCTCAGTTGAGGGAACACACAGAAGTTTGCAAAACACACTTCTCTCAAAAACTCTCTCTGCCCTCCCTCTCCATATAGTATTCTCTGTAGTTTTCTGGTTCTCCGGCGACTGAGGTGCTGGTCGTAGTTGAGCGCTGCTGTTGCTGTGAACACCTTGCTCAGAGCTGTTTTATCCTGGAAGTAGTATCTCACCGACAACCTGACACAGTAAGTGGGGGCGAATAACTCTTCAAGAACAGTCAGGGTTTCTCGAATTCCTGACGACTCAGCTATTGCTTCGTTATTTCTGTTCTTATATACACTGTTAAGCTATGGCTACAGGTACTGTTTCTATCTCCCTGGTTATTTATCAGTTTCTGATCTGCATGCTTTCGACCTTCATGCTTTGTTTTGTTAACTTTGGTCTTGGCCTGTCATTGCTATATCTATTATATAACTGCCTCCATGTTGCTGTAGTACTTGATATTTCCAACATTCTTGAAGAGTTATTCTGTTATATAATATTTAGCATTATGGTTAATGAAACTGAAGTTACTGTAGATGGTAGTACGTCTAATGTGTCTGCTGGGGTCATTGATTGGACCACTTACCGTTTCCCACAACCCGTTGAATTAACGGGCTTACCTGAGAAATTCAACGGTGGTGTCGGCTTTTCACGCTGGCAGAAAAGGATGAAATTGTGGTTAACTGTAAAGGGTTTGTGGCCTGTTGTGGAGTATGAGAAACCGGTGGTGGTTCAAGAAAAAGCTGAAACAGTTAAGGCTTATGCAATGTGGGCTGAGAAGGATGGGGTGGCTAGGGCAGCCATTCTGGCAGCCTTAACGAACACTCTGTTTGATGTTTATTCATCTGATGCCTATAGTGCTAAGCTCTTATGGGAGAAGCTGGACCTCACTCACAATACTGACTCTCAAGGTCTGGAAAAGTATTCTGTAGCGAGGTTCCTTGAATTTAAGCTGGTAGACAACAAATCCATGACTGAGCAGGTGCATGAGTTCGAGATGATAGTGCATGCTTTGAAGGAATCCGGCATGGATCTCCCTGATAATTTCAAGGTTATGAGCGTGATTGAAAAGCTTCCGAAGTCTTGGGAAGAGTTCGCTCTCTCCCTGAAAAGACAGAAAGGAGAGATCACCTGGACCAACCTTATGCTGGACATCTCGGTGCAAGAACAACACAAGTCCAAACAGGGACATGTGATGCCATCTGAACACGGTAGCTCGAAGGTGAATGTAGTAACCGTAGGACAGAAAAGGAAGGCTGTTGCTAGGAAGGGTAATGTTAATAAACCTAAGATAGACAAGGATAAGGCCAAGAAACCAAAGGCAAACAAACCATGTTGGTCTTGTGGGCAGGTTGGGCACTGGAGTAAGGACTGTCCTACAAAGAAAGCGAAGAAAACCGAGGTGGTAGCGCAAGCGAATGCTGTACTTGGAACCACAAGTGGGCCTGTAGTGAACATGGTTGTTGGTGAGGCTTCGGCTTCTGAAACCAACGAAAACCGGTATGTGACCTACAACCCTGTACTATTTTCCACTTATCTGTCAAATGAATGGTTGATTGATACTGGAGCTAATGTGCATATTTGTGTTGATATTAGTTTGTTTGTATCTTATCAACAGAGTCATAGCATGACAGTGACGATGGGGAATGTGAGTGCCGCTCAAGTTCATGGAGTGGGAGACGTGGACCTGAAGTTTCCTTCGGGGCGTATTCTATCCCTGACAAGAGTGCATCATGTTCCCGACATGCGTAGAAATATAATAAGTGGAAGCCGTTTAGTTACGAATGGTTTTGAAATTTCCTTAAGATGTAATAAAGTAGTTCTTATTCACACTGGTACTTTCTTTGGCAAGGGTTACTTGTCAAATGGTTTATTTGTTATAAATGCTGAGCCTGTTTTGGGCACTTCCTTTAATGAAATTACTCCTTCTGTTAACTGTGTAGAATCATCCAACTTATGGCATGCTAGACTTGGTCACTTAAATTTTGGTGCTCTTAAAAATATGATGAACTTAGAGTTGATTCCAAAACATACTATAGAAAAGAATTCTAAATGTCAAGTATGTGTGTCTGCTAAACAAATAAGGAAACCTTTTCATAATGTTGTTAGGGATTCAGACTTGTTAGATTTAGTACACACTGATATTTGTGAATTTGGTGGTATGTTAACTAAGGACCATTTTAGATACTTCATTACTTTTATAGATGATAGTAGTAGATACTGTTATGTTTATTTACTTAAACATAAGGATGAAGCACTTAGCAAATTCATGATTTATAAAACTGAAGTTGAAAAGCAAACTGGTAAGGTACTTAAAAGGTTGAGATCAGATAGAGGTGGTGAGTATACGAGTAACTCCTTTAATGAATTTTGCGCAAGCAATGGAATAGTTCATGAAGTTACTCCACCATACACACCTGAGTCTAATGGGGTCGCTGAGCGAAAGAACAGAACGTTCAAAGATATGATTAACAGTATGCTTATTAACTCTGGGTTGCCTAAATACATGTGGGGAGAGGCTCTGAATACGGCTTGCCATATTCTGAACAGAGTCCCTCTGAAACACATGGATAAGACACCTTATGAGTTATTGAAAGGCAAGAGGACTAGTCTCAAGTATCTTCGAGTGTGGGGGTGCCTTGCAAAGGTACTTGTCCCTGAACACAAGAGGAAGAAACTAGGTCCGAAGACGGTTGATTGTATCTTTCTGGGCTATCTTGAAACCACTACAGCTATGAGATTTTTGGTAATAAAATCTGACATAGATGGTATAGTGGCTAACACGATAGTTGAATTTCGTGATGCTACATTCTTTGAGGATGTCTATCATATGAAGACTGGTATACCTCAAGGTAATTCTGAGAAAGATCTCACTCACACATCAAGTTCTATTCCTGATCATGTGGAAAAGATGACAAATGTGGGGGCGGAACCTGGTGGTAGCTCTACTCCTATGGAGGAAGAGGAACCTAAGAGGAGTAAGCGTGCAAAGGTAGTCAAGGACTTTGGAAGTGATTTCATCACTTACAATGTCGAGGACGAACCTTTAACTTTCCGACAGGCTATGGACTCCTCGGAGTCTAGGCACTGGAAGGGCGCTGTAAAGAGTGAAATTGACTCTATTGTTTCTAACGGAACATGGGAGTTAGTTGATCTCCCTCCTGGGTGTTCTACTATTGGGTGCAAGTGGATCTTTAAAAGGAAGTTGAACCCTGATGGCTCAATAGAGAAGTACAAGGCTAGACTGGTGGCTAAGGGTTTTAAGCAAATGGAAGGAATTGATTTCTTTGATACATACTCTCCTGTTGCAAAAATGATAACAATCCGAATGCTTGTAGCATTGGCTTCCGTACATGGTCTAATCATCCATCAAATGGATGTAAAGACAGCTTTTCTTCATGGTGAACTTGAAGAAGAGATTTATATGGATCAGCCTGAGGGGTTTGTTGCATCTGGCAACGAAAGGAAAGTATGTAAGTTAATCAAATCTATTTATGGCTTAAGACAAGGTCCCAGGGACTGGCACAAGAAGTTCGATGAAACGATTGTGACATTCAGTTTTGTTAGTAATGATAGCGATAAGTGTGTCTACTCAAAAGTTAAAGGTAGTGAATGTGTCTTATTATGCTTATATGTTGATGACATACTACTGTTTGGAACCAATATTGAGATTATTAACGAGACAAAGGATTTCTTGAAAAGGCACTTTGAGATGAAGGATATGGGTGAAGCTAGCGTGATTCTTGGTATCAAGATGACTCAGTCAGCTGATGGAATAACCCTATCGCAATCTCATTATATAGAGAAATCTATACTTGAGAAATATGGTTATTCAAAATGTAGAATCGCTAGTACACCCTATGATCCTAAAGTTGCCCTTGTCAAGAATAGTTCGGGAGTCCCTGTGTCTCAGTTAAGGTATTCTCAGATTATTGGAAGCTTGCAGTATCTTGCTAACTGTACTAGACCTGATATATCATATTCTGTGTCTAAGCTAGCTAGATATACAAGCTGTCCGAACAGAACTCATTGGGATGCTCTTGATAGAGTGCTTAGCTTTCTGAAAGGCACAATGTACCTTGGATTACACTATAGGAGATTTCCTGGTGTACTTGAAGGGTACAGTGATGCAAGTTGGATAGCTAAGAAGTCTGGTTCCAATGGAGTGACTGGATACGTGTTCACCCTAGGGGGTGGAGCAATATCCTGGAAGTCGACAAAACAGACTATAGTACCTCGTTCTACTTTTGAGGCTGAGTTGTGTGCACTTGATGCCACTGGGATGGAGGCTGAATGGTTACACGGACTGATGTTCGTGATACCTGTAGTAAGCAGACCGCTTCCTGCTATTGCTATTCATTGTGATAGTCGAACAACTATCGACAAGATTAGCAGTAAAAAGTACAATGCTAAAACAAAGAGACATATCCAAGTTAGACTTAAGTCTATAAGGGGATTAGTGTCTGATAGGATTATAGCTGTAGAGTTCATTGGAACTCAGGAAAATATAGCTGATCCTTTGACTAAAGGACTGGAACCTGCAGTGGTCCTTAAGTCGAGGTTGGGGATGGGACTGACAACCCATCACGACTCATCAACAGTGGGAACCCAATACACATGAGAGGAGATCCCTCGAAGTGTATTCAATGTGGTAATAACAAGCTGTAAGGATGAGTTGGGAGTACCTTGATACAGAGATGATACTTAGTATCTGAGTCTATCCCCTGTAAACCTAAAAGGTACTGAAACTGCTGAATAGTAAGAGTTTAAGAACTCTGAATGGGGTCAAGTCATTTGACGAGATGGTTGCAGTACATCTCTGGAGATGCCCAGCTAAGCGAATGTGATTGTGGGGTCGCAATTAGAGGAAAGGGTTATTCCTTGAAGCATTCGACGAACAGGATCGAGACAAGACCATTAATGTCTCAAAGCCGTAGATTGGCACCATAGCCTTTGACTTGTCGTCGTCTATGGAGAATGGTTACACTTAACGGATTAAGATTCAAGGTGAAATAATTCCATCTGAATCCGGTAGCCATCGAAGTAGGGGACTTAGGAGGGTTCAAACCCGGAAGGGTACCGACTCTGAAAAACCAAGTCATGTTAAAGAACCTGTCTACATTTCTATATGGATTTGTGGGGGATTGTTAGAAAATTGATAGTTTAAGGATATAATTAACTATATTCTTGATGTTAATTCAAATTTCTAATGATTGGAAGTTGTTCCTTGCTATGGGAACTTAAACTTTCATGTATGGGTTTAATAATTTTCTTGTTTAAATCCATAAGAGAAATTGAGATGAAGGTAGTAGCTTGAAAAAGCTTGTGATAATGATGTTTCATTTGTCCCACATAGAAAAGAATAAAGGGACTTGGTGGCTTTATATAGCATTACACACATGAGTAGTATATAACTACTAAGGTGTGTGATGGTGCATGGTGTTAGTGTGTGCTTCACGCGCACACACACACACACGCGCGCCGCCGCCCGCGTCGCCACGCACCGCACCGCACCGGGTCGAAGGGTGATTTGGGCGAATGTCTCGGCGTCTCGCGTACGCGAGGCGACCTGGGCGAGAGTTTTTATCTATGTGATTTAATATTTTATTAGAATTAATTTATCAAATTGGGCTAGGTTATCAGTTGTCAAATTGGGTTGGGTTTGGGTTATCAGTATTTAACTAGTAAACTCTGATGGAGTTGTCAGTAAACTCTGATGGACAACTAGTTAAATTCTGATGAACAACAAGTTAAACTCTGATGTTTAAAATAAATATTAAATCTGTATATGTGGATAAACATGAAAAAGATGTAACAGCTCGGGTTATTAAATTTAAATCAAAAACGTTTATTCATTAAATGGTCAGTTTTGATTTTTTTTTAGAGTAAAGTGCAAAATGATGGCTGAATTTTACCCGCTTTAGCATTTTAGTGGCCAGACTTTCAAATTTGCAATTTGGTGGCCAAATATTGCTTTTAGTTTTCAAAAAGGTGGCTAAGAGGCATTTTTTTAAAAACTTTTTTTTCAAAAAAGTGGCCCTTAGCCACCTTTTTGAAAAATAAAAGTAATGTCCGGCCACTATATTGCAAAATTGAAACTTCGGCCACCAAAATGCAAAATGAGGTTAAATATGGCCACAAATTTGCAATTTACTCTTTTTTTATTTAATATGATCAGCTGTTACGGAAAAATTAATGTGTGTGCTGCAGTTACGAAATTGAATTGTGCTTCAGTTACAGAAAGGAACCACTATAAATAGTGGCCCTTGTAGCTCAGTTGAGGGAACACACAGAAGTTTGCAAAACACACTTCTCTAAAAAACTCTCTCTGCCCTCCCTCTCCATATAGTATTCTCTGTAGTTTTCTGGTTCTCCGGCGACTGAGGTGCTGGTCGTAGTTGAGCGCTGCTGTTGCTGTGAACACCTTGCTCGGAGCTGTTTTATCCTGGAAGTAGTATCTCGCCGACAACCTGACACAGTAAGTGGGGGCGAATAACTCTTCAAGAACAGTCAGGGTTTCTCGAATTCCTGACGACTCAGCTGTTGCTTCGTTATTTCTGTTCTTATATACACTGTTAAGCTATGGCTACAGGTACTGTTTCTGTCTCCCTGGTTATTTATCAGTTTCTGATATGCATGCTTTCGACCTTCATGCTTTGTTTTGTTAACTTTGGTCTTGGCCTGTCATTGCTATATCTATTATATAACTGCCTCCATGTTGCTGTAGTACTTGATATTTCCAACAGTTTGTTCGTGAACAACTCGTGTTCGGTTCGATAAGTACCGAACTCGAGTTCGGACAGGAAAAAGTGTTCGATAATGTTAACGAACATTGTATGGTTCGTTAAGTTTTTGTTCGTGTTCGTTAATTGTTCGTCCGAGTTCGTCCGAGTTCGGTTCGTTTACAGCCCTAAAAATAATTAATAATATTTTATTTATTATTTTGATGTCAAGTCCTATTTGATATCATATGACGTGTGTGGAAATACATACACTATATTCTACATGCACAAAGTATACTCAATCTATGTTAATAATTAATTAAATATTTTATTGAAGTTAATCTTTAATGTAATGATAATTTACCATTATTATTCAATTACAAATATTTAGAAACGGAAAATTAAAATAAAGTTAGAAATATTTATATTAGAATTCTAGTTGATCTAGAAAATCTATTTACATTAGGTTTAAATTGCTGAAATCCATTTTTAATATTTGAATCCTACCAACAATTAAATATAATTTTTAATATTATATTTAACGGTATTAGAATTATAGTCAATGCAGAAAACCTATTTACATCATATTTAAATTCTTAAAATACATTTTTAATATTTGAATGTAATCCTACTAAAATCAAATAGAATTTTAATATTAGATACATTTTTAACATTTGAATATAATTCAACTAACAATTAACTATAATTTTTAATTTTAAATCTAACTATTCTTATTCATATATTTTAAAATCAAACAATTTTTATGATTTAGGCCTCTATGGTGCAGGCTTACGGGTATACTACAATCAAAAAGAAAACTTTAAGGACAATAGTGCTGATAAATACCGATCATTTGTAGGTACAAATTAATGTAGAATAAGTAACGCTCACCATTCAATATTTAGAGCATCTCCAATACTCAAGACCCTTAGCTAAAAAGTTTATGTGGCATTCCAAAATTAAGAATTATACATAATCTCTAAAATATGAGCCACTCCAATGGGGCATTCCCCTTAGCTAAAATTATAGCCAACCTCCTGATGTTGGCTATATATGTTGAACCTCTAGGGATCTGTAGCAAATTCCACGTCATCCTATTGCCATATTCGAATAATATTATCCATTTATAACAAGATCAAATAATTATAAAATATTATTTTTAAAATATAGTCAACCGTTATAGCTATTATCATTGGAGTCCAATACGTTACAGGTTCAACAAATTTTACATAATCAGTATTTTATACTATTTTAGCTAATCAATATAATCAACTCCATTGGAGATGCTCTTAAGGTAATTATTATGGAACGTACGATTAATCTTTGATTGAGTGTGAATTTGTCGAGTAGTAGTCTCTCTAAATGTTCGAATGTTTTTTTTTTTTCAAAAAAAAATGAAATTAATTGAATAATAAAAATTCATACGGTATCTATAAAGATGATCGAGTCGAATAAACATAAAAAAGATCAAATCGCTTGTCTTCATGAAAAGACAGTTAAACGATAGTTTGAAGATGATATATTTACATGTACCCGTTTCGCCATAATCCCTATCGACCATAAATGCAATTTTATACAAATTTTCATCACTAAATCAAAGTCAACCCTCACAACAAAGGAGAGAAACAAACACACTCTCGCCAAGGAGAGAAAACAAACTAAACTTGCAAACTGGAATTCCAAATAAAAAATCTTAGATCTGAAAAACAAAATCATAATAAGAAATACTCGATCCACTCTCAAATCCAATAAGTTTCGTTTTGAATCAAAGAAGAAAGAAAACCGAAAGTTCCGATAATTTAGATTAAAAAATAAACCAAACAAATCAAATGGATAAAAAATTTCACCTAAAGAAAAGATTAGTGAAAGAAAGAAAACAAAAATGTTTTTTTTTTAAATTTAGGTGTTATGTCTATTTAGTTTGACCATTGAGTATTTATTTACATCAACCGCTTGATTTAATAACATGTACATGTACAATTTTATTTAATTTAGTAAACTTACTCATATTTGATTTATATTATTAAAATTATTTTTTATTATTCAAATATTATATTAGATCTAACGGTTCTCATTCATCTCTCTTTAGATCAACGTCGCTTATTAATTTGGCGGTACAAGGACCATGCCAAAGTTTTGGATAAGATCTCCCTTAGCTTATAACTCGTGCAATGCATGGTTATTTAAAAAAAATTATAATTATATTAATTAAGGAAATTATTTTTAATTTAATGATGATCCAGTCATTATTATTGAACTAAATTTACTTAGAAACCTGAATTGAAGATAAAGTTATGAATTATTACATTGACGATTCTATTCAACTTTCAAAACCTACTCATTTTTCATTTATATTATTAAAATTCACTTTTTAGTATCTGAATATAATTTTAATAACAATCAAACACACTTTTTATTGTTTTTTAGTATTAGATCTAGCCGTTCTTATTTATCTGATTCAAAATCAACGGTCCTTATTAGTTTGACGGTACATGTACCAAAGTTTTGGATAAGATCCCGTGCAACGCAAGACTCTTTTTTTAATATCTATAATTGTATTAATTTGTGTTTTTTTAATATTTTTATGTTATTAATTTTTTAATATTATTTGTTATATTTTAGACGATAAATTAACTATTTGTGTTGTATTTGTATTTTTAGTTCTAAAAATCGGATTTGAACATTTTACGACACAAATAAAACTTACAAAATAATATTTAATTTAGTGAAAGTTTAACAATTCATTTTCAATCGAAAATATCCTGAAACTAAAGAGAACGAAAAAGTGACAAATTTTTACATTAAGAATTTTTATTGAACTTAGGAAAATTAATTTATATTTGGTTTAAATTATCAAAATACTTTTTTTAGTAGTTGAATATAGTTCTACTAACAACCAAATACACTTTTTAATATTACATCCAACAGTTTTCATCTATCTATTTTAAGATCTAACAAAATATTTTCTTAATTTAGTGATGGTTTAAACTAAAGATAGAAGAAAGTGACAAAATTTTACTTCGACAATTCTATTCGATTTAAGAAATTTTCATGTGTCTGGTTTAATTATCAAGATATATTTTTTAGTAATCTTAATAATTCAACTAAAAACCAAATACAAATTTTCATATTCAAACCAACTATTCTCATTAATCTATTTTAAAATCTAACGATCCTTATTATTTCTATATGTAATATTTATAATTACTTAAAATCCAATTCTAATACTAATACTTCCACTTTTGACTTATATCCTTTTTAGATAATAATTTTAAAATCTAACAATTCTTATTATTTTGATATGTAATAGTTATAATTTCTTAAAATCCAATTTTAATACCAATACTTCCACTGTTGACTTATATCCTTTTTAGATAATAATTTTAAAATCTAATGATCCTTATTATTTTGATATGTAATTACTTCAAATCCAACTCTAATACTAATATTTTCACCTTTGACTTATATCATTTTTAGATAATAATTTCTAGTTTTATATGATATAATCTTGATCGTCTATTTTTAAAAATATTATATCCTATAGTTGAAATTGTTTTGGCGGTACTGAGAACCGGCCAAAATTTTGGATAAGATCTTCTTTATGCTTATTATATATAGGGATTTAATAAGGATATATTAAGTGTAATGGAAATTTTATCCAAACTCTGGTTCGGGTAGTCTGGTCTCCTCAGTACCGCCAAAACAATCTCAACCGTAAGATCTAACATTTTTAAAAATAGACGATCAAGATTATATCATATAAAAATAGAAATTATAATCTAAAAAAAATATAAGTCAAAAGTGAAAGTATTAGTATTGGATTTGGATTTGAAGTAATTATAACTATTACATATCAAAATAATAAGGAACGTTAGATTTTAAAATAGATAGATGAGAATCGTTGGATCGAATATGAGTACGGTTGTTAGTTAAAGTATACTAAAATTACTAAAAAATATATATTGATAATTTAAATCAAATATATGGAAATTTCCTAAATCGAATAGAAATCTCACAATAAAAATTTGCTACTTTCTTCTATCTTTAGTTTTGGTGTAGTTGTAAACTTGTAATTGTAAAAAAATTGTTAATATTAATATGCGTGTTTGATTGCTATTAGAATTATATTCAAATACTAAAAAGTGAATTTCAATAATATAAACAAAAAATGAGTAGGTTTTTTAAATTGAATATAATTGTCAACGTAAAAATTCATAACTTTCTATTATAGAGTAATTACATTTGAATAATAAATTTAAAAATAATTTCGTAAATTAATATATTTATAAAATTTGAAAATAAATGTGCATTGCACGGGTTATAACTTATAAGCTAGTATTATCTTAATATTCTCCTGAATTTTCTATTTAAGTCAAAACTAAATTTTACTATCTTTTAATCGAGAAAATAATGAGACGATATGGGTAGTAGCCAATAATTCAAGCTAATGGTGGTTAAAATTTAAAGAAGAATAAATAGTAACATAAATAATTTTATGAGGTGAAAAAGCTAATTTTAATACATATTTTTATTTAAAAAATGATATAATAAAAACCTATAAATAATTCTGAGTTTAACTCACTCACTTAAGTTAAACCTCACTCACTATGTGCATGTTTGGGGCTTAAAAAAGTTGATTTATACTTTAAAATGAATAAGTGTTATATAAGTGATAAGTGGATGAATTCTTAAGTGTTTGAATAAATTTACTTATAAGTTAGTTACAAAATTGCTAATTTACATTTTAAAAATAATTATTAAATACAATGAGCTAAATACATATATTTTAAATTAAAAAAACATTTAAAACACAAATGTAAAAATATAAAATATTAAAAGACAAAGAAAACAAGCAATAAGTCAATAAGTTAAGAAAAATGTATGTTGTTACTAACATTCAACTTATGAACATATTAACTCCTTATATATAATAAGCGTAAGGGAGATCTTATCCAAAACTTTGGTCGGTCACTGTACTACCAAAAGTATACGATCCGTTGGATTAAAAAACTATAAATATTCAAATCGACGAGGACCGTTAGATATAATATTAAAAAATTTATTTGATTAATAATAGGATAGTATTTAAATACTAAAAAGTGTATTTTGATAATTTAAACCTATTATAAATGGGTTTTCTATATTGAATAGAAATCTTTATGTAAAAATTCGTAATTATCTTTTCTCTTTATTTTATGGATAGTTACAGTTAGATAATAATTATTAAACCATCATTAAATTAAAGATAATTTTGTAAGCTTCGCGTGGGCTGTAAAATCGTTAAAATCTGTTGTCTAAAACTCAAGATAGAGCCCAAGAGCCCAAAAAGTAAAGTTATTATCTAAATTTTAATAAATAATTTATTATTATTGCTGCACCAATTTAATTTTTTTTCCTAATTCTTTTAAATTTATAAATTCTATGTTTATTTCAATAAAATATTAAAATCAATTTAAGAAAAAATTAAAATCGATGTGGTCCGTGTACGATCAACCAAATTAATAATTATAGTTAGATATTAAATAGATCGATGAGAATTGTTAGATCTAATATTAAAAAGTGTATCTGATTAATAATAGAATTATATTTAAATACTAAAAAGTGTATTTTGATAATTTAAAATTTTTCTATGTAAAAATTCTTAAATATCTTTTCTCTTGAATTTATGTATAGTTCCCGTTAGATAATAATTGTTAAACCAAATATCAAAATAACAATTCATATCGATTACAATGATACCCTACGTTATAAGAGACTTAGGAGAACTCATGTACATGAATAAATTTAAACACTTTTTTTTCCTCATAACAATTCGATTAATCCAAATTATAATTATATTATTTTACATATAACAAACATAAAAGGATAATATCAAAATATTATTAAAATGTTGAGGGTTTCATATTCATAAACGATAATTTTGAATATAATACTTATATTAAAATGTGTATTTGATTAAAGGTAGGATTATATTTAAATACTAAGAAGTGTGCTTTGATCATTTAAACCAATTATAAATTGGTTTTCTATATTGAATTGAATTCTTTGTGTAAAACTTATTAACCATCTTTTCTTTTCAGTTTATTTTATGGGTAGGTCAACTGGTCAAGTTAGATATTAAAGATAATTTCGTTAGTTTCGCATGAGTTGTAAAATCGTCAAAATTCAATTTCTAAAACTCAGGATAGAACCCAAATATTAAAGTGAGTATCTAAATTTTAATAAATATTTTTTTTTATTATTGTAGCACCAATTTATTTATTTTTCCACTAATTCTTTTAAATATAGAAATTTTATGTTTCTTTCAATAAACTATCAAAATTAATTAAGAACAAATTCAAATCGATAAAGAATATAATAATATGAGAATAAAATTTTATATAATCATCACATAATTTTTATTCTATTTAATAATTTTTAAGTAATAATTTATTTTAAAATTTTATTTACACCGTAAATAAAACCGAAATATTAAAAGTAAAAGCAGTTAGTAAGATACTTATATCAGTATATACTTGATATCTTTATTATATTAAATCTTTATATATAATAATCATAATAGGGATCTTATCCCAAATTTTGGTCGTAGACAACCAAATTAATAAGGACCATTAGATCTTAACTAGATAAATAAAAATCGTTAGATCAAATATTAAAAAAGTTTTTTTTATTAATAATAGGATTATATTTAAATTCTAAAAGGTGTATTTTGATAATTTAAACCAAATATAAATAAGTTTTCTATATTGAATAGAATTCTCCATGTAAAAAATTAGTGACTTTCTTTTCTCTGACAATTCCACCTAGATAAAAATTGTTAAATCATCTTTTAATTAAAGATAATTTAGTTATCTTCATGTGGGGTGTAAAATCATCAAAATCTGATTTTTAAAATACAAGATAAAGCCCAAATTAATAAATTGAATATTTAAATTCTAATAATAATTACTATGCCGTCATTATTTTAACAACAATTTAATTACTTTTTTCTAACTATTTTAAATTTAGAAATCTATGTTCAAAAATTAAAATCAATCTAAGAAAAATTCAAATCAACAAAGAATATAATAATACGAGGATAAATTTTTATAAAATTGTGCATATTTTTAATCCTATTTTATTAAGTTTTATATCATAACTAATTAAATATTATTTATTATTAAATAATAAATTATACGTAAATGGTGGTTTTGTTTTATAAGAACTCATAGAGACCTAATTTCATTGTTAGCAGACTATATTCATATTAAAAAAAAACCTTATTTTGAAATTTTAGACTCAGACCAAACTTTTTAAACCTATATACATTGTAAATTATTAAATTCGAAACTTTAATAGTTTGTTAATCAATTAGTATAGTACTTTTCTGAAAAATCGTACTTTACAAAAAATATTATCAAATAACATATGTTTGCAAGAAAAAAATGAAAAAATTCTTATTTTTCAAAAAAACCTATAAATTTTAATATGTTGTTGGTAGATTCAAACCTTAGATCATTCTAAATGATAATTTTACTGTTATATCTAACGTTTTTCAACAATTTAATTTGAAAGATTCAACGATTATGGATTGAGTGATCAAACAAAGCGACCAAACTTAACAAGCTTTCATTATTTAGTCTTTAATATAATAACATAGATATTTACAGGATATACTATAAAAAAATAAAATTTATACAGAATTTTGATCATGGTGTACTACTTTAAAAGAAGAACTATTACACAAAAAATTATATTTTAATTGATAATTTATTTTCTCAAAAGTTCAAAGTTCCGGCATCTTTAACATATTACAAAAAAGAGTATATTATATTTTAGCAATAAATATTTAAAAAAATTATAAATATTAAGAAAAATTAATGATGTTATCATGGTAGTTTGGTCATAAATACGGCCAAAACATTCTCAACCGTTAGATCCAATACTTTTAAAAATACATGATCAAGATTATATCATATAAAAATAAGTTATTATCTAAAAATGATATAAGTTAAAAGATATTATATTAGGATTGGATTTTCTAAAAAGTCAAAACATAAAAATAGTTGTAATTAAATAAGGAAACTCATTTAATACCAAAATAATAAAAATCGTTTAATGTTAAATAGATAGGTGAAAACCGTTAGATTTAACATTAAAAACTGTATTTGGTTAATAAATAGTATTCTAATAATCTAAACTACATACAAGTAGATTTCCTAAATCGAATAGAATTCTCAACATTGAATTTCGTCACTTTATTCTCTTTTTAGTTTTAGAATAGTTTTTAATTGAAAAAGAACTATTAAACCACAACTAAATTAAAGATTATTTTGTGAATTTCATGTGGACTATAAAATTGGCAAAATCTAATTTTTATAACTCAATATAAACAAATATTAAATTAAGCGTGTAAAATCTAATAAATATCAAATTTTTAACTATAATTTTTTTGGTTAAATTTTTTTTAACAATAATTTAATCATGTAAACTAATAACTTTTAAATATTAAAATATTCATAAATAAATATAATTATAAATATTAAAAAACAATCGTGTGTTGCATGAGTAATAAAAATATAATTATAAACAAAATAATTATAAATAAGCTAGTAAGTTATAAGTTGAGTTGACAAATAGCCCATAAATTATTATGAGTTTATAAACCATAAGTTAACTTATAAATCGTTTGCAAAAACACGCCCATATATGTCGGCTAGGCCCCTGCTTCCCAGCAAGGTCAACTAACCGAAAGTGTTGAGGAGTCTCGAGTGTTCAACAAAACACCGCCTATTTCAATAGAACAGACTAGGCTGCATCCTCCTCTAAGCGATGACAAGAGTTTACCTGTGATCTCTCCTAACGGATATATTTACAATTTTATATATTTACAAGAGTTTACCTGTGATTTCCAGCATTTTTCTTTTATATACTCTAAATAATAAAATGTCGACTTTTATGTAGTAAAAATATTCATGTCTTTAATTCTAATAAATAGAATTAAATTTGTGGACCTCAAAAAAGCTTAAAAACTAATTTATTATTTGTTCACCTTTTAATTTAGGACGTATATGAATGTATACGTGACCCTGTTTTATTATTAAAAAAGTTACCAAGTTAACTCGAGACAGATCAGTATTTGGTAAAGATCTTGGGACAAAATTTGGGGTACATACATAGAATAATTCATAGGTATATATATGTTATGGATTAAAAAGTGTACTTGTAAATTAATTGCTAGGGTTTAGAGAGTTTCGAGCTTTAATGACTGCTCTTGTGTTTCGTGACTAAATCGGTTCTCACAAGATGCCTATGTATCTCAATCAGTGCTGAGAATCAAGCCAAAGACGTAGTTCTTGGTGTTGCCCTCGGGGCTATGGCGGCAGGGGCACACCAAGGACGTAGTGACTTGTATGTCCTTATTCGAGGATGAAGTCTAAAACGTTGTAGATGACGTATGGAGTTGTGTCCAAAACGTAGTTCTGAGATGAGGGGTCAGACCCTTTATATAGACGTTTAGAAGCCTAGTGGATAAGTATTGATTTCCTTAAAGGATAAATCTTATCCTTGATGATGGATAAGTATTATCACTTCCTTAAAGGATAAGTCTTATCCTTGACAGTGGATAAGGATTAATTATAGATCCTTCCTTATAGGAGTTGTTTGCATATCATAACGGACTTGTATTGAAAAAAGCCCGCTTGTATAAGAACAAGCCTGTATTGGACGTCTCCTAATACATGTTGTACTTTTAGCCCAAATATTAATTACGAAATTAATATTTAATTAGACTTTCAGGCCTTATTTATGGACCATCTATGTTTAATTAATGCAATATTAATTTTGTCTTTAGGGTTATTTTTAACCCATATCATTTGCCCCCCAACTTCTATGATAATGCACTAGGATTTCATAGAAGTTATAACGGTTTTTTTCGAGACTTGGGGTCTTTTTATCCCTTACATGAGACTTACTACCCTTTTTTGGGGATTTTAATATACACTAGTGTTTCATGAGTATCATCTTGGTGTAAAGTGTGGAGCGACCTACACATTTACGACGATTTTGCCTTATTCGAGGCTAACTTGACATTTGCATAAGCCTTTTCTAACCTATACCGTCTTGTTTTGGCTTCAAGCCTTTCATTGAGCATATCGAATGATGGGGTTTGGACTGAATGTCTTAGGTTTCCGGGGTTCCAACCCTTCACCCTTACGAGTTCTTATTGATGGCTCCACTCATAGTGATTCTTTCTCAAGCCTATCATATTAAACTTCTCTTGAGCTTGAAATTTTTGATAATTAACAATAGGCATCTTTGGCTTTCTTTTTTATGGTTATTAGCAACATTCACCCTTCGGGGTTCGTTGTATTCAACTCTATTTGTGCAGTTGACATGCATATTTGTATGCTTTCCTTTGCATTCATTTGTAGTTTGTCTTGGCAAAGCTTTGAGGATGTTTCTACCAATCAAAACGAGTTCAACCCTTCATCTGCTTTCTAGGAAGCTCATGATTTTATTGAACTTTATTTCTACTTGTCCCACTAGAGGATCCTTTTAGGATGCACTAAACATAATAAACTTTTAATTTTGAGGCATTCCAAGTCATTGGCACCTCATGCCCTTCGAGGGTTTCTAGTTTGTAGGAGCCTCGACCAAATACGTTCTTAACGCGATATGGTCCTTCCCAATTTGGGGCCAACTTGCCTTTTTGTCCAACTCCGGATGCCTCAATCTTTCGGAGGACTAAGTCTCATTGACAGAAGAATCTCTCTTTAACCCTTAGGTTATAGTAGAAAGATGCCCTTTTTTGATGTTCAACTGCTTTAGCATTTGCCTCATCTCTAACTTCATCAATTAGATCTAAGGTCAGCCTCATTCCTTCTTCATTTGTCTCTGGCTCATAAGCTTCGATTCTTGGAGATGTGTGAGTAATCTCCACTGGAACCACTGCCTCTGCCCCATATGCCAGCAAGAAAGGGGGTTGCTCCAGTGGTGACTTTACAAGTAGTACGATATGCCCATAATATGGGGAGAAATTCGTCTACCCAAGTATTTCTAGAGCGTTCAACTCTTTTCTTTAGTCCATCCTGGATAATTCGATTGGCAACCTCAGCTTGCCCATTTGCTTGAGGATGGGCAACAGAAGTGAAGCGTAACTTGATATCATTCTCGTCATAATACTTCTTGAATTCATCATTGTTAAACTGAGTTCCATTATCCGTGACCAAGATTCGTGGAATTCCATATCTGCATATTACATTTTCCCAGAAGAAATGCATTACTTGCTTGGTGGTTATCTTGGCTAAAGGTTTAGCCTCAATCCACTTGGTGAAGTAGTCGATTGCTACTATCAAGAACTTTCTTTGCGCACTTGCCATTGGAAATGGTCCAAGTATATCCATCCCCCACATGGCAAATGGGATAAGTGAGTTTATGGATGTCATCATCTCTGGTGGTTGTCTAACCACCGGTGCATGCTTTTGGCACCGTTCATATTTATTCACATAGCTTTTAGCATCTGCAAGTATGCTTGGCTAATAGAAACCTAGACGAGTGATTTTATGAGCAAGGGCTCTGCCCCCCAAGTTCTGCCCACAAATTCCTTCATGTACTTTCCTTAGGGCCAATTCTGCCTCTTGGGTTCTCAAGCATTTCAAATATGGAACAATGAAACACTTTTTATATAGGATTCCCTCAATCAGGGTATACCTTAGTGCTCTCACATATAGCTTTCGTGCTTCTGAAGTGTCGTTGGGTAACCACCCAGTTTCCAGATGAGATTTGATGGGATCCATCCAACAGCTGGCAACATCAATGGCTGCTACCAACTTTCCATTGATGCTTGGGGTCTTAAAGACTTGGAAGTATACACTTCCTGCGTAGTTTTCAATTTCAGAAGAGGCAAAGTTAGACAAGGCATCGGCCTTCATGTTCTCTTCCCTTGGAATGTGCTCCACATAGCATTCATCAAACTGAGTCATGATGGCCTTAACAAGTTTTAGGTACTTGGCCATGACTTCATCTCTGGCCTCAAACTCCCCATTTACTTGGGAAACCACTAGCCTCGAGTCTCCACACACTTTCAGAGTTTTAACTCTCAAGGCTCCAGGCAGCCCTAAGCCGGCTATCAGGGCTTCGTACTCAGCTTCGTTGTTTGTTGTTGGGAAGTCCAGTTTTAGTGCGTACTCTATGAGAAATCCATCAGGACTTTGTAGCACCAAACCTGCTCCACTTGATTTTGTTTTTGATGCTCCATCAAATTAGAGCACCCAACATTCTTTGGACACCATGTCTTCATCTTTCTTGTCTTCATTTATTACTTCCTTCCCCCGACTTCCTAGTTGTCAATAGTACATTCAACCATGAAGTCAGCGAGTGCTTGAGCTTTTATGGCCGTTCGAGGCTTATACTTGATGTCAAATTCCCCCAATTCAATAGCCCATTTGATCAACCTTCCACTAACTTGAGGGCTATGCAAGATGTTTCTTAGAGGCTAATTGGTCAAGACCTCTATCTTGTGTGCCTGGAAGTATGGGCGCAGCTTTCTTGAGGCCATTATCAAGGCTAAGGCAAACTTCTCTATCGTAGAGTAGTTTATTTCTGCCCCATGTAGAATCTTAGTCATGTAGTAGATGGGTTTCTGAACCTTCAATTCTTCTTTTACCAAAACGGCTCCAAGGGCTGTGTTAGAAACCACCAAGTACAAATAGAGAATTTCTCCTGGCTTTGGCTTTGCCAACAGTGGTGCCTCAGCCATGTATTTCTTCAGGGCCTCAAAGGCCTCTTGGCTTTCAGTTGTCCACTCAAAAAATTTCGCGTTCTTGAGTGCTTTGAAGAAAGGTAAGCACTTCTCTCCTGACTTGGAGATGAATCTTCCCAATGCTGCCACTCTTCCCGTTAGTTTCTGGACATCCTTGACAGTCCGTGGCGGTTCCATGCTAGAATTGCTTTGATTTTGTCGGGATTAGCCTCGATTCCTCTCCTGGAAACCATCAGGCCTAAAAACTTTCCCGAGCCTACACCAAAGGCACACTTAGCTGGATTCAACATCATCTTGTGGTGCCTCAGCACTTCAAACGCTTCCCGTAGATGGTCTATATGATCAGCCTTATCGAGGCTTTTAACCAACATGTCATCCACATAGACCTCCATGGTTTTTCTAATCAGGTGTTCAAAAATTTTGTTCACCAACCTTTGGTATGTTGCCCCTGCATTCTTAAGTCCAAACGCCATGACTAGATAACAGAAAACACCAAAGTCAGTGATGAATGATACCTTGGAGATGTCATCCTTGTGCATTTTGATTTGATTGTATCCACTGAAGCCATCCATAAAACTCAGCATCTCGTGCCCAGCTGTGGCATCTATTAGAGCATCAATCCTTGGTAAGGGAAAACAATCATTAGGACATGCATCATTCAAATCGGTGAAGTCCACACACATCCTCCATTTGCCATTGGCCTTTTTGACCATCACTGGGTTAGCCAACCATTCTGGGAATTGAATTTCTTCAATGAACCCGACTTCCAGAAGCTTTTCTACTTCCTGCTTGATGGCCTCTTGCCTCTCTGGAGCAAAATTTCTCTTCTTCTGTTTCACTGTCTTCCTTTCAGGATCCACATTCAGTTTGTGGGTTATCAATTGGGGATCAATCCCTGGCATGTCGGCCGCTGTCCAAGCAAAAACGTCATTGTTTTCTTGAAGAAAAGACGTGAGTTTGCTCTTCAATGGTTCGGGCAGTAGTGCCCCAATATAAGTCACCTTCTCTGGTTCTCCTGGGACTAGGGGAATTGGGACCAAGTCCTCAGCTGGTTTCCCCCTTCTGTCCTCCACTACGCCATAAGTGCTCATATGCAATGCTTTTTTAATGTGACTGTAGACCAAAAAAGCGTTGCATTCGACTTCATTTTCAAAAATGCAACACGAAATGGGCGTTGCATCCGCGGGCGTGGCCTTTGATATGTAATGCAACACTTTTGGTCATCTACTGCAACAGAGAGAAAGTATTGCATTATAAGTGTATTGCAACACCAAAATCAAGGAAATGCAACACCAATGAGTGTTGCCTTAAACACAGGGCCACTTGCATGCCACGTCAGCAGTGGGGCCCACTAAAATGCCACGTCAACAGATGGTCTCACTTGCATGCCACATTAGTAGTGGGTCCCACATGCCACGTCAGCGATGGGGTCCACATGCCTTAAGTAATGCAACGCTTTGCACTAGATTCTTAAACATTAATTTTCATGTAACGCAACAGTATATTTACTAATGCAACACCATTTTTTTGAAAATTCAACATTAAAAAAGATAAATGCAACGCTTTAATTAAAATTTTGGCCATAACAATTTCGTACATAAAAGAATCCATCCAAAACATTCATCATCCCATCGAAACCATCCTAAAAAACATCCCAAATATTCTACAAACCAACCAAACCATGCAACCATGGCACATCCAAACAACATAACAAAATACCTAAAAGATTATTACAAATTCTTCAAATTCTTTACTGCTGCAGCCTCTCTCATACTACTAACTAATGAGGGAACCCCAAGTGATTTATAAACTGCATCATTTTCTTGCATACGCGCAATTCTGTGTAGTTCATACTTCGTGAGCACTGGTGGTGGTGGCAACTGCAAGCAGATTAAACAATGCAATAAAGCAATTACAAAGTAGCACTTATTAAAATTTTTAATAATATAAAAGCTTGCATATCCAGTACGTAGTGACAATAAAGGGTTCAAACAATTGTAATGTTAAATCAAGTAATTTTAAAATAGACAATCTAGCAAAGCATGGCTAAAATCTATATTGCTCAGACTATCTGTTAGCTTTGAACAGGTTTTGGAACGATTTATAGTGATTGTTAAAAAAAAGGGTCAACAGAAACAAATGTACACTGGAACATAATGAACATGTATCTACTAATTTAAATGTGTTCATCACCCAAATTTAAATGAACTTGTATCTACTAATTTGTTGAACATAACTTACATTTGGAAATTACCATGCCATAATAAAGAATTTCTTAGCTTATCAGTACATTTGGGAGGCTCAAGAAGGACCAGAGTTACTCATGGCAGCCATCACAAAATGTAGGAAATCAGTATGTGTCTGTGTATATATATATATACATATATATAAGATATGTGTGGTGTACCTGTGCATCTTCTCTAATTCTTAAATTCTGTCATGCAGGATTCAACAAGTCATTAACAACCTGAAATTAACAAAGTGCATGGGATATTAATTATACAAAAGATCGACCTAGTTAATCATGAACAGGAGAACTAGAGTTCTGAAAAGTTGATGGTTGTGCCTTTTGAGTAAATTACATTTATTACAGAACTTAAAAAAAACACGATAGTAACACGTGATAGGAAGAAATGGCATTATTATCTCTGTCATAAACCACCTTTGCATCCACAACCTTCCTTTGCTCAGTGAACAAGGTTTCAAGTGCCACATTATCCACATCCCAAGATAGGTTTCCAACATAAAGCCTGTTAGTGTTACAAATCACAACTCAGTTTCACTCATGGCAAATTACAAAACCAAATAGAAAATATACACAGTTTGTGGTGTAACAATATAACTTACATAACCGCTGAACTGCTGAGCAGCTGCCTCTACTTCTTGAACTGTTGACATAGTCACAAATGCAAATCCACGACTTCATCCGCAACAACCACTTCAGCAATATGGGCAGCAAGCCTTTTCGTTGTAGGCATCCGATCTGGTTCGAGGTCCAGTGCATCAGCCATCTTTTGGTCATCAGCCATCCGGTGTGGGACTGGCTAGTTATTAGGTACAAACATTTACCAAACAAAATTAAAATCTAACCGAAATCCATGTGGTGTCGCTATTGACATAGGAAAGCGAAAAACATGTGTTTAATCAACTAGGTTGGAACAAAAAGATGCATCTTAAACCAGCAAGCAAACTGCACCTCCTCTTCCAACTAATGTCATTAAATGAAGATCATCCCAACCATCAACCCATTTTTCTGTCACAGGGCATTTTAACTGCAACAGAGGACGCATGGTTGAGTTACCGATGAGAAAAAATAACTTAATAACAGTGTAACTGTAAATATATTAATATTCCAGCTTACCTTATGCTTAGACATTACTGCATTTGTTACATTTAAGCGAGAATACTCTTATACAAACGGCTGGTAAAGGCCAAGAGCATCTAACAACCAATAATAAGAAGCACGGCCAGTCTTAGACTCAAGTGAACAGAGAGGAATCAAATATTTAAAAAGAAAAGGAAACATAATAATTCAGAGAAATATTCATAAAAAGATGCAAAAATGTGATAATAGATAGCAGAGAATAAAGTATACTGAATGTGTAGTATTTTCTAGAGAATCAACAATGCAGTGAGCATAGTCATAACTTTAGTAGATGCACCACATATCTCCTGTGCGCGGATGCGGAGTAAACTGGTAATCAAAAGAACCAGTAAATTATAAGCAAATATTCATTTATGAACTTTAAAAAACGAAAATAGGGTCAACATTTGCCTTGATGCGATATGCAATAAGGTCATGCATTTTGAAGTTGTCGCTCTCCATGTCCTGTTTCAGTCTTAAAGTTGTTTCGCCTTCTCCAATCATACTTTGTTTCATTTCATCGAACTTTATCAAGGATTCAGTAACTGGTCTATCTCTAAAGGGATTGTTCTACCTTTTTTCCCTATACTTTTTGATCTCTTCTAGTTTCTGAATCAAGTGAGAAATGGAATGTTATAGTACCAAATAGTATTCAATAAACTGAACCAAACCATAAGTCTAATATCGTGAAACATTGCAAGTGGTGTAGAAGAAACCTTATAATAGTATTTAATTAGTTAGTACTTTTCTGGAAATCCATGGGTAAGCACCTCACAAAACCTTATAATTTGGGTTAAAGCTGTATGTGATTCTGGGCTATTGATTGAAAAAAAAAAACTAAAGAATCCTTAAACTCCTCTTACAGAGCAGGTCAGAATTATACCCCTGTTTATAGTCCAAAACCAAATCCATTACTAAACCTTGTGCTAGCATTGCAAAGTACACAAATATAGTAAGTTTAAATAATTATCCAAATTAAATATTATGTGAATTAGAACAATGCACAAAGTTGGGTCAAACACATATACAATAAAACCTGAAACTCACTCCTAAAGGCTAAAAGCAAGTTCTTGCACCCAATGGCAATCTGTACCATGACAGATGTTCATTTTTTTTGAAGGCAAACTCTGGATGTTAGGTTTGCGATTTTCAACTGCAGACACTTTATTGTTATGAAAAATAACATTTATAGTTCAATTATGTCACATCACACATGATATATTCCACTAATCGATACTTCAATGATGTAAATAGTAATCTTGTTTGTACTGAGAATGAACGCTAGCTAGTAACATTTAAACTAAAAATTTATAATCAAAGGATATGAGATGCAAGTGTAACAACTGAATATATAAGCCCATAAACATATATAAGTACAAAACTTCAAATATAAAAAACCCCAAACATTCAAATGCAAAACCTTGAATTCCCCAAATACAAATCCCTAAATCGAGTTCAAATAATATAAAGTAAAACCTTAAATGTAAACCCAAATAAGTTAGAGATTACCAAAGTTGAAGGCCAAATCGAACCCCAAAATGAAAGCCCCAAAATTGAAAGCCAAATCAAACCCAGAATGAAAGCCCTAATTACCTGCAAATTCAAAAAAAAAACATAGAAAGGAGTTGAAATACCAATCAGTCGGAAAGGAAAAATGAGCCCTAATTATAAATTGAGTTTGCAGAGTCCCCAGATAGTGAGAAAGAGAGAGAGAGAGTGAACAGAGACAAGAGAGGAGCTGTGTTTTTGGGGAAAGTTAGAGGGTCTTTGTGTCTGAATTATTTCGCCAAGGGGGGGAAATTATTGCCCAAAATTTTCATCGGGACCTGTGAAAAACTATGGATGTTTACATGCGCCCGGGCTTTTATTATAACTTTTTCGGTTGTTGTCAATTTATTTTGGAAAATATAATTTTTATTTTAAATTCATAAACTTTAGAAAAATTAAGAACATGATACTTGTTAAAAAAAGAACATGATATATATATATTTAAATTTATAATATATTATTTATCAAATTTTAAAGTAAAAACACATCAAAATTTAAATGTAATTTATATATTTTGATAGTAAATCTAATTATTATAATTTTAAAAATAATTTAGTGTGATGCAACGCTTTTAAAATGGTGTTGCACGTTGCAACACTAGCATTACCACCGTAACTGTACAATCACGTCAAATGCAATACAGTTTTAGTAGTGTTGCAGAAGATCAAAAAGAAGCATAGATATTGCAATGCTTTGCTTGCAACGCTCACAAAAAGCGTTGCATATGAGCACTTATGGCGTAGTGCTCGTTGTCGCTGATATTCATGTCTTCAATTGGGAGAACTTGCCCCCCGGTTCCATCAGGCCTTAACGCGGCTACATAACAACTTCTAGCCATCTTTTGGTCTCCTCGTTCTTCACCAATCCCATTCCTCGTTGGGAACTTGATTTTTAGATGATAAGATGAGGCAACAGCCTTGAACGCATGAAGACCAGTCCTTTCCAGGATTGCATTGTAGGTTGAAGTCGCTTTTATAACTATGAAGTTCAACATCTGAGTAGATGTATTCATCCCTTGCCCCATGGTCATTGGGAGTTGGATAGTGCCTTCCACTTTTGATTCCACCCCGTTGAATCCGTATATAGGCATATTGGAGGGTGTTAGCTGAGAATCAGTGTAACCCATCTTGATAAAAGCATCGTGGAACAAGATATCCACTGAAGCTCCATTGTCAACCAGGACTCTCTTTGTTTCGGAGTTGCCTATCACAGGTACTATGACAAGAGGATCATCATGGGGGAACTTCACCCCTTCCAAGTCTGAATCGTCAAAACCTATTGACACTTCTGTTCTGGCACGCTTCGGTGCTTCTCCAACCACAGTCATTACCTCTCGGGCATAAGCCTTTCTTGAGTTTCGGGAGGACCCAGCAGCAGTTGGTCCTCCGAATATCATGTTGATAACTGGCCCTCGGGGCTTAGGGTTACGATCTTGGTCGTTGTCCCTTCTGTCGTAATCCTTCCTTTCATAGTTTCCTCTTTGACTCCCTTGATTTCCATCCTTGGTGAATTTGCTGAGTTTTCCTCTTCGTATCAGGAACTCAATCTCATCTTTCAACTGCCTACAATCGTCGGTGTCATGACCGACTTCTTTGTGGAACCGACAAAACTGATTTTGGTTCCGTTTGGACAAATCAGCCCTCATTGGCTTTGGCCATTTGATATCTTCTTCCTTGGCTATCTCCATCAGAATTTGACTCCTGGGAGTATTCAATCTTGCATATTCTGTGAATTTTGGCCCAAAATTGTTTCTCTTGGGGGGAGAATCGGAGTTCTTTGACGTTCTGGGGAACTTTTCCTTGACGTCGTATTCCTGAGTTTCTTTTCTTTTCTTTGAGTTTCCACTACCGCCAGCAGTGGGTTCATACTTTCTCATGCTTTCTTCAGCCTTGATATACTTTCCGGCTCTATCTTGGAGCTTCAGCATGCTCTCGGGTGGATGTTTAGCTAACGACCTTTTGAAGTGATCATCAGCAGTTCCTTGTTGCAGGGCTATCATAGCCACTCTGTCCTCTAAGTTCGGGACTTTCAAAGCCTCCCGAGTGAATCGATTGATATAATCCCTTAGGGCTTCATTCTTTCCCTGCTGGATTGTCATGAGTGATGCAGAGCTTTTCTCATGCACCCTTCCACTAATGAACTGATTGATAAAAGCTTTGCTTAGTTCCTTAAAAGACCCAATTGAGTTGGGAGGAAGACGGCTATACCAGCGTTGGGCCATGCCTGCCAAGGTTTGTGGAAACGCCCTACACTTGACCGCATCGTTGGTTGGCTGCAACAACAGTGCATTTGAGAAGGTCCTTACATGATTTGCGGGATCTCCCGTTCCATCATAGGCTTTGATCGAAGGCATCTTAAATTTTCTGGATATAGCCGTTTTCATGATGTCTTGAGTAAACGGTGGTGTAGGATCATCAGGATCTCCTAGGGGCAAAAGAATACTAGGATCACCCCTTGGGGCTTCGGCCCTCCTGGTTCTTCTTGCCGGTGGATCCAAGTTGATTATTGGGATCCCTTCAGTTGTTCGGCCTCGAGATTGAGCGGCCTCCTCCTCAGCAAGGAGTTTCTTGAGCCTTGCAGTCTCTGCCTCATGGGCTGCAAGTTTCTCCCTAGTAGTTTGGGGTTGTTCCCAATTGGTCTGGGAAGAACGTCTCCTTCTTGGGGCGACATCCTCCCCAGTTGTATAACCCTCATCCTCGGTGTATGGGCCCGAGTAATCTTGAACGAAAGGGGTCTGACGAGTTTGGGGTCCCAGACCTTGAATATAAGGGGGCACGTATGCCTCATGGTAGATTGGATTAGTTCCAGTACCGCCCGCCATGGGTCGAGGGGCATGCCATAGCTTGGCATCCCCAAAGTCTGATTTGCGTATTGAGGGAGATCAGTAGTATGGAGCTGAAGGCTCCTTGGTGCGCTTATGAGCAGCGGGGAGGTCGTGATCGGTTGCTGGTGAATGGTCTCTTGTGGATTAGATCCATGAATGACCATCTGCAGGGGATTCGTCCCTTCAACCAAAATCGGGATTTCCGGTCCTTGAGTGTTGGTGGGGATATTCGCCCCTTGTGTGCCAGTAGTCGGCGGTGGCTGATCAGCCTCAGAGGTGATAGGACGATCCTCAGGAGTTTGATTATCCCGAGCTGTTCTTCGTGTGTTTGCCATGGTTGATGTTGTCTTCCCACAGACGGCGCCAAATGTTGTGGAATAAAATCTGAGCTTACGAATTTAATGCGAGGGTTTAATGAGCTTCGAGTTTTTATGGCTGCACTTGTGTTTCGACACTAAATCGGTCCTCACAAGATGCCTACGTATCTCAAATCGTTATTGAGAATCAAGCCAAAGACGTAGTTTTGATTGTAGGATCAGGGACCTTATATAGGCGTCTGGAGCCTAGTATTTATGGTATGTTTAGGAGACTTAGCGAATAAGTCTTCTTTTTGATATTGGATAAACATCGTATTTCTTACTGGAGAAGTCTTTTCCTTGTTGATAAAGGCTATGACTCATTAATTGCCTTTAATTGGGATTCCGGATCCTTCTTTGATAAGATTTCCACAATTTGGGCTCTTTTAATGAGCTGTATATTTTCCCTATTCATTAATTACGAAATTAATGAATAATTAGGGATGTGGACATTAAATATCGAGCCTTTTCATTAGACCGTCAATTATATTTCTATAATTACTTTTATGACCATATCAAATAGGTTTTAAAATAAATAATTAAGGATTGCACCTCATATTTTTGGAAAACATAGATTTTAGTAATAACAAATATAAAAGGTAATATGTTTTAATTTAAAGATAATTGTAATGATATTTTTGGAAAAGGAGTAGATTTTGTTAGAAACAATATATTTTAATTATAAAAGCCAATCATCTAGTTACTATTTTGGTAACTTGACAATAATACAATTTCATTAAAGATTTGATTTGTAGTAGCTTTCGTTATCCTAAAAAGAAAGAAGTATATTTGTAGGAGTGTATCCTAAATTTAAACAAATTAGATCCCATATTTCCATTTTTTTTTATTAGATTTCAATATTATTTGATTTTTATGTAGTAAAATATAGTGAAATATTAATGTAGAATAAAACTTTCCCGAATTTTGATTATATTATTAATTTGAAAAAGTACCGAAAACCAAAAACCGACCGTTAACCGAAAACCAAAACTTTCAATGTTTCGGCTTTAATAATATACTAGCCTATAACCCGTGCAAGGCACGGGGCCTTAAAAAATAATAAACTAAAAAATTTAATGTGAACGGAAAATATTAAAATAAAAGTAAAAATTAATATGATAAATTATAAAATGAGAAACTTAAATATTAATTAGAACATAAAAAAAAATACATATGGGGCTGAAAAAGATAAATGAGGCATTATTAATATTATTTTATAATAAAATAATATTAATAATAATGATAGATAGAAAAGCTAACATGTTTTAATTAAAAAAAAGTAATTGCCCATGATATTTGTAAAAGTATTTTAATTATTTTAATTGTATTTATTAAAAAAATACGTTGACATGTTAAAATAAGTAAGTTTTTTTGATAAAGACAAATAGAAAAGCTAATATGTTTTAATTAAAAAAAAAAGTAACTGTCCGTAATATTTTTAGATGTGTTTTAATTATATTAATTGTATCTGTTAAAAAAATGCATTGACTTGTTAAAATAGGTAAGTTTTTTTAAATAATTAAAAGTATTAAAAATATGTTTTAAAATATATAATTAAGGGTTGTAATTGATATTTTTGTAAAAGAGAAATTTTAATGGTAAATAAAAAAGGTAATATATTTTAATTTAAAGGTACTTTCCCGTGATATTTTTTCGGAAAAAAAGTAGATTTTGTTAGAAAAAAATGTTGTAGCAATCAGCTAGTTACTATTTTATATTATTTTATTATTTATTAAATAGAGTATTAAAATATATTTTAAAATAAATAAGTAAGGATTGCACCTCATATTTTTAGAAAATAGAGATTTTAGTGATAACAAATATAAAAGATAATATGTTTTAATTTAAAGGTAATTGACATGATATTTTTGAAAAAGGAGTAGATTTTGTTAGAATTTTTTTTAATAATAAAAGGCAATCAACTTGTTACTATTTTTATATTATTTTATTATTTATTAAATAGAGTATTAAAATAGGTTTTAAAATAAATAAATAAGGATTGCACCTCATATTTTTGGAAAACGGAGATTTTAGTGATAACAAATATAAAAGGTAATATGTTTTAATTTAAAGATAATTACCGTGATATTTTTGAAAAAGGAGTAGATTTTGTTAGGAAAAAATATTTTAATTATAAAAGGCAATCATGTAGTTACTATTTTTATATTATTTATTAAATAGAATAAAGTACCGAAAACCAAAAACTGACTGAAAACCGAAAACTGACTGAAAACCGAAAATCAAAACTTTTAATGTTTCGAATTTAATAATATAGTATAGATATAGTATAGAGGGAGTTAATTAATAAAGTTATCAAATATACACTTAACACGTCTTGGAATTTTTTTTGAGAACCCATACATTTTTCAAATGAAAAACGTAATCCGATGCGAACATTTTGTGGTACACGATTGAAGAAAGAAAGGAAAAGACTGGACCACAAGAAAAATAGTATCTGTTGAGAAACGCGGCAAACAAGAACGCCGACATGATTAAGACTTTTCTTATAAACTACAAATAATTCACCATAATTAATTATTTCTTTTTTTACCATAAAACAGGAATATTAAATAATTGGAAAAAAAAAAAGTAATCCCATATTTTTGCGCCCTATTTAAGAAACATGAGCTTTCTATTTTCAGTTTCCTTTTGCTTTTCTCCCCATCTCTCTTGTGGTTAACATATTTTCTGCCATCAATCTCCCCTCCCCTAGATCTGGTATGTTTTCTTATGCATATTTATATATATGTATGTATATACACAAGCCTCATGCATTTGTCTGTTTAATATTCACGTTTGTGTTGCTTTTGTTGTTGTTTGATCTCTCATTCGTTTCCTTAAGGTTGTTTTTTTATATATTACATTCGATTTTATTGATTTATGTATGTATGTCTGAATATATATTGTATATGTATTGTTGTTTCTGCTATGAAAATTGTTGGTGTGTACATACATTTCAGGATTATGGTTCGGATGCTTATATTACGGGGTGTATTTAATTCAGATTTTGAAAGATTTTAACGGACTAAGCAAATAATGTGTAAATTGCATTTTTTTTTCTGTGTCGGTTTGTTTCTTAGGATCGTTCTAATGGAGATCCGGAGAACCATTGTGTAAAATAGCAAATATTATACCGCACTTTTTTAAAATTTCATATAACAACGATGGTTCTTCGATTTTCATTTGAACCCAAGTCGAAAAGGATAAAGTTGGTTTTTGTTCTATGAAGGGAAATTGTTACATATTTATATATTTGCTGTTGGAATTTCTGAATTAATGGAATTATAATGTTATTGTAGTTTCAGTTGAAGATTTGTAGATCACAATGGAATATGAAAATGATTACCAGCAGTATTCCAATTCGAAATATGAATGCCTTCTCTTTGGTGAGCCTTGTTGTTAAATTTAAATTTGTTACGCTTGTGTCGCTAAATTGGCTTATACCGAATACTTATATGATCATATTTCGTATTTAGATGTTGATGATACGTTGTATCCGTACAGTTCTGGATTGTCGCTCCAATGCACCAAAAATATTACAGGTTTGCTTGACTTTATAAAATTATTCTGTTTTCTTGATTCTTGTGATTATATTTTGAAATGACCTTTTTATTAATTTCTTATTTAGAATATATGATCGAGAAGCTAAAGATAGAGGAGAGTAAAGTTCCTGAAATGTGTGTTCAACTATACAAGGACTACGGAACAACAATGTCTGGTCTCCGGGTATGATCTTACATTATGAATGAATACGAATATGAGAATATCTGTTTATATACTTCTGGAAAGGAAATGAAACAAACTTGTAAAGTTTTTGATGAATCCTTTGTTTTTTTTACCATCAGGCTATCGGTTATGATTTTGATTATGACGACTACCACAGGTACATTTCCTGCTTTATCAATCACTAAATGGATAATATCTTTTCATGTAAAAAAAAAGGATAATGTCTTTATTGTAAGTGGACAAAAAACTGATTTTTAGTTTGTTTACAGTTATGTTCATGGAAGACTGCCGTATGAGGAGAAGTTAAGGCCTGATCCAGTTCTTAGAAATCTTTTACATAGCCTGCCTATTCGGAAAGTTGTAAGTTTTCTTCCTTGATAAGAAATGTGTTCATGACTAAGTTATGACTTGTGACTCTTTTCATCTGACAATATTTCGATGTCTATGACAGATATTCTCAAATGCAAATGATGCCCATGTTGCCACTGTACTTAGGATACTTGGAATAGAAGACTGTTTTGAAAGGATTGTCACCTTTGAGTCTTTAAATCCTACCCACGAAAGTAACGTCTCTGATGGCAGAGAGAACCAAGAATCGAATGTTGGTAGTGGTATGGACTCTGATGCTGGTGCTGATCCACCACTTCCCAAGTCTCCAGTCATCTGCAAACCATTTGAAAATGCATTTGAACAAGCTTTCAAGATAGCTGATATTAACCCCAAAAAAACGGTAAGACAATTTAAAAAATCCTTAACTCCATATGTGGCATTGTTGTGTCGATAAATACTTAACTTTGCTGTGAGATTGATTTCTATGTTAGATTTTCTCCTCTTCTGTTCATAATTACCTATGTCTTTAGTTGTACACATCCTCTTATTTCTTTGCATAGTCATCTAATCTATGTTGTTTTGTCAATTTCAGTTGTTCTTTGATGACAGTCTACGTAATTTGCAAACTGCAAAATGCATGAACCTCCACACTGTGTTGGTAAGTTGTAGCATGCCCTTTAATTGAAGCAGCACCTTTATGTACATTACATTAACCTATGCATATTCCTCATTATTCTCTTTTTTGGGTATAGATTGGCTCTTCTCACCGCACTACGGGTGTGGATTATGCCTTGGAGAGTATCCATAATATTAGAGAAGCATTGCCAGAGCTTTGGGAAGAGCTTGCGAAGGCAGAAAGTCCTTACTCTGGACAAGCTGCAATCGAGACTACTGTTAGAGCTTAGATATGTTATCGTTGCAAGCAAAAGGCAAAGCACATCTGCTGGGGATCTTTTAAACCCCAAATTGTATTTCTTTTGTTATATTTGGATCCTTATTTTATAGAACTCGTAATTTAATCTTGTGGTAAGATGCACCTGTGCAGATCATCTTGAGGTTAATTATCTGTATCTGATGTTAAACTATTGCAATATTGTAACTTAACAAATTATCTGTTGATTTTGTGATTTGTACACCATGTATCTTATTGTTAGTTATGGCATCTTGGATATATAGATTACCATTGTATATTTTCTGTGTTTGCTAATGACCTCAGCTTTCCATCCTTGTGTATATGATGAATATACAGAGTACATTTGACGAGCTTGTTTTTCCAGTTTCGGGAAGTGGCAAAACACAGTTTTAGGGGACACAGAAGAGTCATTACGAATGTTTTCACCCAACCTCACTGGCATGACCAAAACTTGTTCATCCTTCAACCATTGCATCCCTCAAGTACAATAGAAGGTAAGTGTAGACAGGTCCATAAAGATGAGCAATGTGAGGGTTAGAATAAAGGAATTGTTTAATAAGTTACTATTAGTATTAGATACCTATTAATTGTTGTTTCCACACAACATAAACAAACCAACCTGACTCTGAAAATAAAAAGGCTTTGCGGTGTCTGTACATGTTAACCCCTATAAGTCTTAGCCATTGATAACTTTTGGCGTTCCATGTGAAGCTTGGTCCCCATTTGAGTCGAAGACAAGCTTCTTTGGTTGCTTCCTTGAAGTAGAACTTGATGGCGTAGTAGAACCGTTACTACTGTAATTTTCTGGTTTGTATGTTTGAGCAAGGACTAGAAAACTTATACAACTGATTCGGTGGAAGGTTTCCTGTCCAATCATCTTGGTGAACAAGCCAAGCAATCAACTTCGGAATTTTGTTGGCTGGCTTTTACTGAGCTGAAGAGTGTATCACGAGGGACAGATGAACGTTTTAAATATGCTAATTCATTTTGCTGAAATCGGCAAAAGGCATCTTTTAGCATATGAACTTTACTCATTTTTCCTATATAGTCTATCAACTTTTAACTTCTAATAAACAACCCTGAACTCGGTTGCCATTACATTAAAATGTCCTTCGTTTACAGAAGTGTAAGACCATCTCCGATTGAGGTGCCAAGAGTGATGTCAACGTCACATAACATGATATGATATGACATTGTTAGCACTTCATTAGAGTTGTTGGGATGTCATTGGAGTGCCAAGTGATGTGATAAAAGTGCCAACTTGGGTATCAAAAGTTGGCATCCTGTAAAGTAGGGTGCCAACTTCATTTATGGCCCCATTTATAAATAAACATTTATTTCTCTTACTTATTTATACTATATTATTAAAGTCTACACATTAAAAATTTTGGTTTTTGGTCCTTTATTGTATTTAATAAATAATAAAATAATATAAAAATAATAACTAATTGATTGTCTTTTTTTTTTTTGAAAGCAAAGCAAATTTTCATTAATACGTAGAATCTCTTACAATAGTCTCCACCAACCACATAGGGGGGGAGACGTAAAAACATTCTGGCAATTAACTAAACAGGGCAATCTAGCAACCTCATGTGCTACCCTATTAGCTAGATTCCTAATAAAATGAATGGAAGTATCACTAAGCTCAGCAAGTAATATCCGACATTGTTCCAGTACTTCCCCCACTTCGAATAAATTCCTTCATCCCTTTTCTACTCCTTTAGCTACCAGCAAGGAATCCGTTTCCAGGATTATTGTTTGATCATGCAGCTGTAATTCCTTCACCCATGACAAAGCTTCACGGACCCCTATAGCTTCTGCCTCAAAAACTGAATCAGGAGAGTTGAAACACATAGTCTTCCCAGCCAACACCATACTCAAGTGATCCCTTAACACCATACCCACAGAAAAAGTCGTGGCTCCTGGAGAAAATGAAGCATCCACGTTCACCTTTAACACTCCATGTTCAGGTGGTTTCCATCTAGTGACCATACCCTGTTTCCTCTGTCCATTTGACAGATTTATACTTTCATTTTTCCGTCTCACTTCTCTCCATTCAGCAATCGTTTTAAAGCTACTATCCATGGCAATTCCAGCTGTGACCTCCTTATCTTCCCAGACCTTTTTATTCCTCCAATACCATACCCCCCAGAGAACTGTACAAATCTAAACAATAACCTCCATGTTTTCCTCACTTAGCCTCTCCAATAACCAAGTCGGGGCAAACTCCACAGTCCTCATATCATAAACAAGATCAACATGATGCTAGCAAGGTGCAGCAAAACGGCATTCGAAAAATACATGTACCATATGTTCTATATCCTCACTACACATGGGACAAGTAATTTGCAATGTCACACCATTTGCATTCAGTCTTCTACGCACCGGCACCGTATTACGACAAAACCTCCAAGCAAAAATTTTTACTTTATGTGGCACAGGCATACGCTATATCTTCCCCCACCCTTTTCCTTGCTGAACATCTGAAGTACCCAGGTTTACACTATGCCAGAAACGATAACCATCTTTTGCTGAATACAGGCCCGTAGTCGAATCAGTCCACACCAGTCTGTCTTTAACATCACGTTGAGGTATGGGAATCTGTAAAATCGCACGTGCATCATCAGCCAAAAAACACTCATTTACCAGTTGAACATTCCAGCTCTTAGAATTTGGGATAAAATAAGAAGATATTGATTCATGTCTTCCTTCATAAACGTGGCTATACTCAACATGAAAACCCTTTTTCGACCGTATCCATTGATCTGTCGTAGCCTGAATGTCTTTACCATCACCAACAACCCATCGATAACCATACTTCAGAGATTCCATGGCTGTCAGAATTCCTTGCCAAATAAAGCTCGGATTCTGACCCTTCTTTGCTCTTAGAACATGTGTTCCAGAAAAGTATCTTGCTTTATAAACACGAGAAACCAGAACCTGAGGATTATTAATAAAATTCCATACATATTTACCTAAGAGAGCGATATTAAAACCATATAGACTCCTGAATCCAAGGCCACCCTTCGTTTTTGCCATGCTCATATTCGACCAAGATAACCGGTTGAGACCTTTCCTTTCCTCAGAATTACTTTGCCACCAGTACTTGTTGAACATAACCTCCAGCTCTTGACACAAAGACTTAGGAATCAGAAAGCACGACATAGCGTAGGCCGGAATTGCTTGAGCCACATTCTTCACCAGGATTGTTTTACCCGCACGAGAAATTGATTGCCTTTTATAATTAAAACACTTTTTTCTAACAAAATTTACTAATTTTCCAAAAATATCACGGACAATTACTTTTAAATTAAAACATATTACTTTATATATTTTTTATCACTAAAATTTCTCTTTTCCAAAAAAATATCAGTGCAACCCTTACTTTTTTTATTTTAAAACCTATTTTAATACTTTTAATTATTAAAAAAAGCTAACCTTCTTTAACATGCCAACATATTTTTTTAACAAATACAATTAATATAATTTTAACACTTCCAAAAATATCACGGACAATTACTTTTTTTAATTAAAACATGTTAACTTTTCTTTTTGTCCTTATTAAAGCCGAAACATTGAAAGTTTAGATTTTCGGTTTTCGGTCATTTATATCATTTAATATAAAAATAGTAACTAACTGATTGCCTTTTATAATTAAAACACCTTTTTCTAACAAAATTTACTCATTTTCCAAAAATATCACGGACAATTACCTTTAAATTAAAACATATTACCTTTTATATTTGTTCTCACTAAAATATCTCTTTTCCAAAAATATCAGGTGCAACCCTTACTTATTTAATTTAAAACTTATTTTAATACTTTTAATTATTTTAAAAAGCTAACCTATTTTAACATGCCAACATATTTTTTTAACAAATACAATTAATATAATTAAAACACTTCCAAAAATATCACGGACAATTAATTTTTTTAATTAAAACATGTTAGCTTTTTTATTTTTTTATTATTTAAAAAAGCTAACATTCTTTAACATGCCAACATATTTTTTTAACAAATGTAATTAATATAATTTTAACACTTCCAAAAATATCACGGGTAATTATTTTTTTAATTAAAACATGTTAACTTTTCTCTGTGTCCTTATTAAAGCCGAAACATTGAAAGTTTTGATTTTCGGTTTTCGGTCATTTATATTATTTAAATAAAATAATATAAAAATAGTAACTAACGTATTGCCTTTTATAATTAAAACACTTTTTTCTAACAAAATCTACTCATTTTCCAAAAAATATCACGGATAATTACCTTTAAATTAAAACATATTACCTTTTATATTTGTTCTTGCTAAAATCTCTCCTTTTTCAAAAAATATCGGGCAACCCTTACTTATTTATTTTAAAACTTATTTTAATGCGTTTAATTATTTAAAAGTTTACATATTTCAACATGCCTACTTATTTTAACATTACCTTTTAATGAAAATATAGTAGATTTTAGAAACACGCCTAAAAATAAAAATTAGTATAGTATATCTTTTTACTATTAATATTGCCTTTTTCTAATTATATATGAAAGGCATATGTCTAGTCCTATTTGTAAACACCGAGGATTCTACTCAACTTAAATTAAGATGTAATAAGTAAATAATAAAAATCATATGTCACAGGAATCTCAGAAGGTTATATCTGTCAAAGAATGAAGATTAAAGTCATCTACAGACTTGAAGTGATTCTACATTGAAAGAAGCTCAATTTATTGATCAAGCCTCAATGAAGTATTCAAGCTCAGTGGATTTATTAAAGTGACAGAGATTTCAAGTGGTGACAGAAAAAGATACTGATTACGGAGTTCTTGAATGAGAAGGAAGTGAATCACTGCTTAAAGTTAAATAGATAAAGGACAGACATTGTCGTTAGTCACTCATGAACCAGACAGTACATCGAGTGTCAACGTACTATTTTGTTTTGTTATTTATCTAAGTTTTAAGTGATTCTGGAATTTATTGAGAAGTCAACTAATTCTATTTATTCTCTTATAAATAATTAATACTATTGAGTAAATTATTTATTAAATTAATTCTGTAAAGAATTAATTTAATACATAATTTATTTAGTTAATTATTTAAATTAGAATATATTTGAACTAGGAAGACTTATAATTGAACTAGGAAGACTTAGTTCTTTGAACTAGGAAGACTACCAAGGCTGTCTTCCCGATTGTCTTCCTAAGCCAAACCACTGTCTTCCCGGTTGTCTTCCCTTCACAAAGATTGTCTTCCTGAAAGTCTTCTAAGGCAAAATTGTTTGTTTTCCTCTAAGTCTTCCAAAGGCAAATTGCATTCTGTTGAAGTGGCTTGCACGTGGGATGATTTAAAAGAAAAGCAATGATATATATACAAGGCAACAGAAGACTTTATTACATTACATAACAACAACAGAAAGAAAAAAAGACACAGCACCTGATATTCAATCTTCTGTCTTTATTTCTTCAACTGTCGAAGCTATTCATTTCCTGCCAGAGAATTAATTATAGTTTGGTTCTTAATATTAAATTCATAAGAAGTGATTCTCTTGCACTGCTTTAGCTTTCTAGCGGATCATAATCCCTAGATCTTATATCGAACTACTTTTTAGTATTCGATCCTTTTTATTACAAAAATAGATAAATTCATGTCGAATTTATTCTAGATTTGTTTTATTAAGTTCTTTGTAATCAGTGATCAAAATTGTAACACCCCTCAAGTTTAATAGAGTTTCTATTTAACTTGAATATTGTTTCAGTTTTTATTCCGCATTAATTTGTTCTAAATTGTTTAATCTTAAACGAACAAATTTCGATTAAACGGTATAGTTTGTATTCAACCCCCTTCTACAAACTTATCAGGACCTAACAATTGGTATCAGAGCCTTTTGATTGATATACAAATCAAAGATCCAATTGTTTTGAGATTTTTCTTTTAAACTCTGATTTTTTATCTTATTCCTAAAAATCTCAAAAGATGTCTACTACACAGAAAGTTGGTACTGTCAAAATCCCTATGTTCAGCAAGGAGCATTATCCAATGTGGAAGAAGAAAATGCTTCTATTTCTTAAGGTTGCAAATCCTAAATACATTGATGTGCTGAAGAACGGTCCCAAAGTCCCTATGATTATTGAGGGAGAACTCATTGAGAATAATGTTGTGACTAGGGCTGCCAGAATGTACCCTAAAGATGCCAAGGATTACACTCCTGATGAGAAAGAGGATGTTACCTTGGATTCCTGTCTTCAGTTGATCCTTATTGATTGTCTTGATCCAATCATGCATAATCATGTTCTCAACTGTGATACTGCTAAACACATTTGGGCAACTATAGAGATAATCAATGAGGGGACAGAGGAAGTTAGGGAGAATATGCTGGAGATTCTCACCTCACAATATGAGCATTTCAGATCAAACCCTGGTGAAGGTATCTCTCAGGTTTTTGAGAGATATAACAAATTAATAAATGATCTGAACCTCAATGGGAAGCACTACACCAACAAGGAGATTAACAAGAAGTTCCTTCTTACATTTCCACCTCATTTGGAGCACAAAATTTCTGCCATTAGAGAAGCAAGAGATATGAATGAAATTGCTTTGGAGAGATTGTATGGTGTTCTGAAGACCTATGAGCTGGAGCAGATTCAACAAAGGGAGCTGTATGGAACTGGGAAGATTGTTGGTACCTCTACTGCATTGGCTGCTGAAGTCCCACAGAAACTGGAAGTGAAGCATGTTCAACCTTCCAGTTCTAACATGAATGTTATTGATGCTGAATATGGATTAACATCCATTGATCAATCTGGTGGTGACTTCTATTCCTTAGAAGAACTTGATCAGCTGGAGGATAGTGATTTGGCTTTGATAGTCAGAAAGTTTGGGAAGTTCAGATTCAAGAGGAATCCCAATCTTAAGTTCAGACCCAGATTTCAGAGAGGTGGATCTTCCTCTTCAAGTGGCTCAAGGGGTGGCTACAAAACTGGAACTGTGGAAAGGAGCGCAATCAGATGCTACAATTGCAATGAGTTGGGTCACTTTGCTACTGAATGCAGAAAGCCAAAGCAAGTGACTAGAAACACATTTGATTCTAGCAAGAAGAACAAGATTGGGAAAGCTTATGTTGCTGAAGGAAAGAGTTGGGATGACACTGACAGTGATGAAGAAGCAGGTGAGATTGGGAACCTTGCTTTAGTGGCTAAAGAGGCAAGCACTTCATCTGCACACATGTCAGAGGTAATGTTTACTGATACTGAAATGATTCGTCATCTTGGTGGCACCTTAGAATGTGCTCGCACTGAAAATGATAGAATAATTCTTTTGAACACAAATCTTGAAGATGAGATAAAAGAATTAAAACTAGTGCATGTTAATCAGGATGAACTTGTTGAGAAAATAGCTTTTCTTGAGAATAGGGTTAAATGTTATATTCAACTGGAAACCATTCTTAAGAAAGAGATTAGTGAGCTCAAGACTAAAGCTAATGCCTATTTTAGCTCTTGTAAGACGGCTAAAGAGATTCTCAATAAACAAGCTATTGGTAATCATGTCAGTATAGGTTATGGTTATAATGAGGCCATTGGATTGCTTGGAATTAATTCCCCTTGTAGATTCAAATCTGAAGGAAAGGTTGTTCCATATGTGCTTAAAGGTATTGAAACACCCTTCTATAGGGAGTCCGAAGCAGAACCTCTGAATGAAGACTCTATCATCATTGCAGAGGAGATTCGTGAAGAAGATATTGCTTTGGAAGTTGAACAATCCAAAAAGTGTATATCTGATAATCCAGTCAAAGTTGCCACAACTAAAAAGACTAGATCAGATATCCATAAGTTGGATCAAAACAACTGTAGAACTAACATGCCTGCTGTTAATTCTTCTCATAAAGCATGTGGTGTGAGTAATTGCATGTCTTGTGCTTTTAATGTTATGTATGCTTTCTTTAATAAAAAGCATGTATCTAGTGATAAGACTGCTCCACGTCAACATGTTAATAATAAGAAGCATGTTAAAGCAAAGACTACTAGTCCTCCTCAGACTAGAGTGGATTCATTTATCCCTAAGCCTACTCAGAAATGTGTTAAGGCTGGCTATAAATGGAAACGCTCTTATGTGAAAGAGGTTGAAGTAGTTTTAGTTAAAAATGTTGTTTTGCCTGACAAAGGCCAATTCTTTAAGTATGCCGGACCCAATCAAGTGTGGGTTCCGAGGAAGGACTAATCAATCTGGTATTGCAGGGAGTTAAACAGGTAAGTCGTGTTATATGGGTTCTTGACAGTGGCTGTTCAAGGCATATGACCGGAGATAGAGCCCTGCTATCAGATATGGTTGAAAAAGCTGGCCCAGTAGTAACCTTTGGAGATAACAACAAGGGTATTACGAAAGGATATGGCTGTTTGAAGTACGGAAATGTTATCATTGAAGATGTTTCATTTGTGGAAGGTCTGACGTTCAATCCTCTCAGCATCAGTCAGTTCTGTGACAGAGGATATTCTGTTTCCTTTGAAAGAGAGAAGTGCCAGATCCTTCACAAGAAGAATGGAAAGCCTGCTCTTCAAGGAGTGAGGAAAGGTGACTTGTTCATAGCTGATCTGAACTCGGGATTCAAAGATGAAGTTAATTGTTTTTATGCTAAAGCTTCATCAGATGATAGTTGGCTATGGCACAAGAAGATGTCTCACCTTAACTTCAAAACTATGAACTCTTTAGTCAAGAGGGAATTAGTTAGAGGTTTGCCTCAGATGGAATTTACACAGGAAGGACTGTGTGAGGCATGCCAGAAAGGAAAGTCAAAGAAAGCTTCTCACAAGGGCACTGATACATCATCAATAACTGAACCTCTTCAGCTACTGCACATGGATTTGTTTGGTCCAGTTAATGTGATGTCCATGTCAAAGAAACAATATGCACTTGTGATTGTTGATGACTATTCAAAATATACATGGGTTTTATTCCTACATTCCAAGGATGAGACCCCATTCCTGGTGATTGGCCACATAAAGTTGATTGAGCTGGATTCTAGATTCCCTGTTAGAGCCATAAGGTCAGATAATGGTACTGAATTCAAGAATGCCATTCTAACTGATTTTTGTGCTGATAAAGGAATAACAAGACAGTATTCTGCCCCTAGAACTCCTCAACAAAATGGAGTAGTGGAAAGAAAGAATCGTACATTGATTGAAGCAGCTAGGACTATGCTAAGTGAGTCCAAACTTCCAACGTACTTTTGGGCTGAAGCAGCGAATATAGCTTGTTATACTCAGAATCGAACTTTAATCAACAAGGACTTAATGAAGACTCCGTATGAGATCATGAACAACAAGAAACCAACTGTCAAGTACTTTCATGTATTTGGAGCAAAATGCTTTGTGCTTATAGATGACAATGTTAAACGTGGCAAGTTTGATGCAAAGGCACAAGAAGCTATTTTTGTTGGATATTCCAGAAGATCTTACAGGGTCTATGTGGTTGGCAGTCACACAGTAAAGGAAAGTGTCAATGTTACTTTTGATGACACTAAGTTCCCCAGTATCCAAAAAGAAGACTCATCTGAAAAGCTGAAGTTTGATAACTTGCCAGACTCAGAATCAGATGATGAAGCCCCACCTGAAGTTATTGCTAGTGATGATAATAATAATGATGATAATGATCATGGTGATGGTGGTGGAAACACTGGTAACAATGGAGATACTACCAACACTGGAGAAGAATCATCAAGGCAATCAAGCAACAACTCAGGGGGAGCAAATGAAGGATCAGCTAGTCACTCACAACATCAAAGTGAATTTCAAGGTGAATCATCAAGATCAAATCTTCCAAGACAGACTGTTTGGAATAGAGCTCATCCTTTTGAGCTGATCATTGGTGATCCAGATGTTGGAGTTAAAACTAGAAGAGCTTCTCAGAATGAATGTCTTTTCTCAGCATTTCTATCTAAAATGGAGCCAAAGAAAACTGAGGAAGCACTGACTGATCCATATTGGGTGATTGCTATGCAAGATGAACTCAATCAATTTGAACAACAACAAGTCTGGAAGCTGGTACCCAGGCCAAAGAACAAGAAAGTAGTTGGTACAAGATGGGTATACAGGAACAAGCTAGATGAGGAAGGCATTGTGACAAGGAACAAGGCAAGACTGGTTGCACAAGGGTATTCTCAAGCTGAAGGCATTGACTATGATGAAACCTATGCACCAGTGGCTAGACTTGAGGCCATCAGGATGTTCTTAGCATTTGCTGCTTATTCCAATTTTAAAGTCTATCAAATGGATGTTAAGAGTGCATTCCTGAATGGTGAACTTGATGAAGAAGTGTATGTGGAACAGCCCCCTGGCTTTGAAAATCAGGAGCTGCTGGACTTTGTGTACTTTCTCTTCAAGGCTATCTATGGTCTCAAACAAGCCCCAAGAAAATGGTATGACACTCTCTCTGGTTTTCTTTTAGAAAATGGTTTTGTTAGAGGTATCATAGACAAAACTCTTTTTTCAAAGAAACACAAAAGTGATATGATATTAGTCCAAGTCTATGTGGATGACATCATATTTGGGTCTACTAATGATAATCTCTGTAAGAGATTTGCTGAGCTTATGCAGCGTAAGTTTGAAATGAGTATGATGGGTGAGCTGAAGTTCTTTCTTGGATTACAAGTAAGTCAAAGGTCAAATGGTATATTTATTTGTCAATCCAAGTATCTCAAAGAACTCCTCAAGAAGTATCATATGGAGGATTCAGCATCAGCAAGGACTCCATCTTCAACAGCAATCAAACTTGGAGCTTCTGACAAATCTATCAAGGTAGATGTTACAAGCTACAGAGGTATGATTGGCTCCTTACTCTATCTTACTGCTAGTAGACCAGATATTATGTATGCTACATGCTTGTGTGCAAGGTTCCAAGCGGACCCTAGAGATGTTCATCTCGTTGCTGTGAAAAGAATCTTGAGATATCTTAAGGGTACACCTAATCTAGGTATCTGGTACCCTAAAGATTCTGGTTTTAATCTTGTCGGATATACAGATTCTGATTATGCAGGTAGTGTTGTGGATAGAAAAAGCACCTCTGGGAGTTGTCAATTCCTAGGAGGTAGGTTGATTTCCTGGTATAGCAAGAAACAGCAAACAATTTCCAATTCAACAGCAGAAGCTGAATATATTGCTGCTGGAAGCTGTTGTGCTCAGATCTTATGGATACGGAATCAATTAAAGGACTATGGCTTTGCCTTAGACAAAATTCCCATATTTTGTGATAATACAAGTGCCATAGCAATCTCCAACAACCCTGTGCAGCACTCGAGAACGAAGCACATTGATATCGGGTATCATTTTATCAGAGAGCATGTCATGAATGGAACTGTGGAGTTACACTTTGTACCCACAGAAGAACAGACTGCAGATATATTCACTAAATCTGTTGACGAATCCATATTTATCAAGTTAGTTGCTAAATTGGGTATGTTAAACAGTCTTAGTGATTAATAATATCTCTGTCATGTTTGTTCTCTCAATAAATTCATTTTCTCTTGTCATTTAACTGATATTTTCTGCCATTTCTCATTTAATAATTGCATGCTTGTTAATTTAAATGGTTCTGGATAATTTATTTTCTTTAAAAATATTTTTCTCATATTTTTTAAGTGGAGAAATGTATTTTTATTGAAAATATATTTATTTAGAATTATTTAGATATTTTTCTGATTGTAAATATTGTTGTTTGAATTTTTTCTGCAAGTTTATATTAATTTTATGCATTTCTATAATATTCTGCATATTTTTCTAGGATTTATGGAATTTTCTGTGAATTTTTCTAGAATTTTATATATTTTTCATGCATTTTTATAAGTTTTTCAGTATTTTTCTGTAAATATTCGAATTAATTCTGAGTTTTCCTAAGTCTTCCCAGTTTTGTACTAGGAAGACTACCGGGAAGACAAGAATTATTTCATTTTTATTTTTCGTTTTTTCCTTTTTAATTTTAAGTCTTTTCCTAAGTCTTCCCAGTTTTTGAACTAGGAAGACTATCGGGAAGACTTAGTATTAATAGATTTATTTTCTATTTTTTTCTTTTTATTTTATTCCGGAAGACTTTCTAGTTTGTACTAGGAAGACTACCGGGAAGACTATCCTAAGTCTTCCCGATTGTCTTCCCAGTACAAACGGTAAGAATTCCTTTCTTTACAGTTTATTTATTTTATTTATATATATATAGATACACATATACACGCACAGCAGTTCTCTTCATTGCCTTAGCAGTTTTCTTTGGTTTTTCAGAAATCCCCTTTTCGAATTCTTATTTTCTGCAGAATCATTGATCATTAACTCAATCTTGCTCAAGTTTTTACTTAGCAAATCATTATTGTTCTTTTAAAATCAAAACTATTAAGTCGAAGTGCTGCTCATTTTTTTTCTTCTTTCTCATTTCGACTAAGAGTGTTCTTGATTTGCTTAAGTAATTCGTTTGTTTTTTTTTTTTCATCAAAGAAGGTTCTGTGAGTGTGAGTACTGTGTGTGTTCTTGAAATCACTTACCCATTTCATTTCAAGTTTTCAAAGTTTTAAGTTCGGAATTTTAGGATTACCTTTAAAATTAATTAATTTGGGTGAAATTGTAATTTTGTGGATTTTAGTAATTTTAATTAATTCTAAAAATCCCTAAATTTTAATTTTATTTTAAATTGATTAAAATTTTCTTGTTTTATAAAAATGGATCCTAATTTTGAACTAGTCTTAAATAATTTTGTTGGGTATTTTGATCCGGCTAGGTGTAAAGTGGAACGTTTTAGGCCGTGGATTCAATTTTTAAATAGCAATACATGTGTTAGTTATGCTATTTGTGCCAATGCACTTCTGAAAATTGATCCATTAAGGATGTTGTGTTCAAGTGCTGTTATTGCTGAAGATTCAAAATCTTTCTCTTTCAATATTTTAAACTAGCAATATACAGTTACTTTTGATTTATTTTGTGATGTGTTGCATTTTCCAAAGGACAGGTTTGATCCATTACCCACTGATGATGAGTTAACACAGTTCTTTGTGAATATTCATTATCAGGGTCCCTTTCAAATGGTGAAATTGTCAAAAACTTTTGTTGTAAGGGAATGGGATCTGTTCTTTGATACTATAGCTAGGGTATTTGGTAACTGCACAAAAACAAACTTTCATTGCATTACCAGTCTTAATCAATATATTGCCTATGCTATAGTATTTGGTCGTAGATTGAACTTTGCTGAGATTCTGTGGAACCTATTGCTCAACAGGCTTGCTCACTCTAGGAGAGATTCTGATAATGGTGTGAAAGTAAGGTGTTGGTACCCTCGCTTTCTAACTCTTATCATTAATCATCTTCTCACTGCTGAGCAGGTAGAACTGTTTCGAGAAGCTAGATTTGAAACCTCTCCAACCACAGACACCAAATTCTACACCAGACTTGACGTCTCATCCAAATTCCTCAATATACCTGTTCTTGTTTCACCATTGATGAGACAATTCATTAATCTTCCTATCTTTGGTGAACAAGTTCCCGAACCACATCCAGTACCACTACAGGTAGTTATTCCTAACTCTGGTTCTTCTTCTGGTACTTCAATGGAAACCCAAGTGGTTGTTAGGGCTGACCCAGAGATTGTAGAACCACAGTCTCTGACCCAGGTCATAGAGCCATACAGAGAGTCAAACACTTCTGATACACAACCTGAGCCTACTATTCAAACCAGTTCAAGAAGAGTTAGTGATATACCTGAAATGAGTGTTCCCACAGCTCTGTCTCCACCCTTAAAGAAAAGAAAAACCTATAGGGAGACAACTGTAAGCCCATCTGTATCCTCTCAAAAGGATATGGACATTGATATGGCCACTACACAGTCTCTGGAGACATCCTCTCAACAGGATGAATCTATTGAAATTCGCCATAGGGCCATGGCATCTTGTACTGAGTCAAGCACACTCCCATTACTCACAATGGGAGAAGATATCCATATAGATGACACTCAGGACACCATGTCAGGAGAGCACTTTACTTTTGACTTTGAAACAGTGCCTACCATAGTTACGGTAGAAGTGCCTTCACAGGCATCAGAGGGAATATCTGATTCTTCGCCACCAATAATAGAATCATTTTCTCCCCTCCCAGAGGGAACATCTCTGGCTCCCCTAAGGGATTTTTCACTCGCAGTTTATACTGGAGAAAGTGAAAGGCAACTTGATGAGTCTGTCCCTGAAGAAATTCAGTATACAATGTCAAATATTTTGACAGACTCATTCAGGGATCGGGAATTGCGAACTCCCATTGCACCACCACTGACCTCTCTTGAAGGGGCTAGGGTGATTTTTCCTGCAGGTACATCTACTGAGAATCTTGACAGACAGTTAGTGGTGAGAGATATGAATCAAACACCGAGTGAAACACAAGCACGTGAGTTGAGTGAAACACCACTGAGAGCAATTGAGGTGAGTGCACACACTGACACAAACACTGCTTTGTTGAACCAGCTAGCTGATCTACAAAGGAAGTTACAAGAAACCCAGGCTGAGAACAATCTTCTTAAAGCACAAGTGGTTGCTCAATCTACCACCTCTGTATCAAATCAGCTGGGTACTGTCAAAGATGACCTGGAAGGATTGAAGAATAATTTACTCCCAAGGCTGAACTCAATCCAACAATCTCAAGTACTGGTGGCTTCAGACATCTCTGATCTTACAACGTCAAATGCTCAGATATCAGAGAGTGTCAAGGAGATTGCTGCTATTTCTACCAAGGTGGACTTTATTCTGCAAACAACTGATGAAAACCAGAGGTTTAATGAAGAAAGGATGTCTAAGTTAGAAGGAGGAATGGAGCATCTCAATGAAGGGATGAAGCACCTATACAATATGATCAAGAATTCACATCAACCTACTGAAGAGCAAAGAACATTCTTTGAGGGAGATGATGATGAGGATGATGATGCTGATGAAGGAGGAGATGGGAGAGAAAGAGGAGAGATAAGGAGAACATTTGAGGTGAATCCTAGGGCTTCCACAGCTCAAACTGTAGAGGATTCCTCAACTAAGGGGGAGAAGGAGAAAGAAGGAGGAAACAGAGAAGCTGGAGGAGCTTCTGGAAAGGATAAGGGAAAAGGTAAACAATCATTGGAGGATATTGTCTTTGATGATGCCTACTACTACCATGGTGAACAGGATGACTTCCATTATGACACATCTGGTGATCTTGAGAAGACCATACCTGAAGAAGCTTTTGGTGAGGAGGAGGTTGAGGAGGCAGCAAACTTTGAGGATTGGGAGGATGAAGTTGATCTATATACACCTGACTGAGAATGCCAAGGTCTCTGACATCATATCTCAGAAGCTGAAAATTCAAAAGGCTGAACATGAAGACAAACAACGTCTTCATAGTATTCATGTCAAAGAAAGGAGATTGGATGTGAGGATGAAGCAAGGAATCAAATGGGATAAGGCAAGGGAGATGTTTGATATCCCTCAGAGAGGCACAAACAATGATGCTAATTTTCTGAAGCTGCTTGAGAAGATCAGAACGGTTAATCCAGACAACTCATTATATATGAAGGCATTGAAGGAAGATATCCTAAGGATTACGTCTGCATTTGATCAAGTGAGGCAAGAACTGTTCATTTATGTCTCAAGTGCTCTTGAAGGGTCATTCACCATTTCTCTTGACCTCCTACAAAGAAGATCTCTATCTGAATTGTGGATTCTGATGAGTAAAGTAAAGAGATCTTCTTGCTTGAATGAGCTTCTATATGACCGGCTTAGAGATTCTGCTATGAAGGCCAGTCCTCAAGTTGTACATTTTCCTTATGAAGTCAAAATCTATAGAGGTACAACTTTAGAAACCGTGAGGCTGGATCCTGATTCCATGAAGCTACAGACTGCTATGCAACTGGTGAAGTTGGAGAATCTTCTTAGAACTTCTGGGTTTGCTTCTGTAGAGAAGTCTGAAGTTGCTGATATGATTTCAGACTACTGCACGGAGAAAATTCCAAGATATGCTCAGATGAAGAATAGATTGAAGAAGATCACCAATCAACCAGTAATGCCAAGTGGTGTGGTTTCTGAAAGTGATCGTGTCCTTGACAAAGATCTTCTAGTCACCTTACAAGAAGCGGAAGAAGGTGAAATTAGAGACTAAAGGCATGATGTAGTTAGCTCATTTGTAAATGTTATATCTTTAGAGCTAGGTAAATCAAGATAGGGAAATGTATTCATATGTTCAGTCTAGAGGAACATCTATCTTGTATTTATCTTTACTGTTTGAATCTGGAAATTGTTATATTTAATCCAGAACTTTTTATTATTTGCTTGGCTCTTAAAAGTCTTATCTTTTCTTGTTTTAGTTGAGTTATCCTCTAGAAGTATTTGGTTGTTATTGTCTAACAAACAAATAGGGGGAGATTGAAAGGCATATGTCTAGTCCTATTTGTAAACACCGAGGATTCTACTCAACTTAAATTAAGATGTAATAAGTAAATAATAAAAATCATATGTCACAGGAATCTCAGAAGGTTATATCTGTCAAAGAATGAAGATTAAAGTCATCTACAGACTTGAAGTGATTCTACATTGAAAGAAGCTCAATTTATTGATCAAGCCTCAATGAAGTATTCAAGCTCAGTGGATTTATTAAAGTGACAGAGATTTCAAGTGGTGACAGAAAAAGATACTGATTACGGAGTTCTTGAATGAGAAGGAAGTGAATCACTGCTTAAAGTTAAATAGATAAAGGACAGACATTGTCGTTAGTCACTCATGAACCAGACAGTACATCGAGTGTCAACGTACTATTTTGTTTTGTTATTTATCTAAGTTTTAAGTGATTCTGGAATTTATTGAGAAGTCAACTAATTCTATTTATTCTCTTATAAATAATTAATACTATTGAGTAAATTATTTATTAAATTAATTCTGTAAAGAATTAATTTAATACATAATTTATTTAGTTAATTATTTAAATTAGAATATATTTGAACTAGGAAGACTTATAATTGAACTAGGAAGACTTAGTTCTTTGAACTAGGAAGACTACCAAGGCTGTCTTCCCGATTGTCTTCCTAAGCCAAACCACTGTCTTCCCGGTTGTCTTCCCTTCACAAAGATTGTCTTCCCGAAAGTCTTCTAAGGCAAAATTGTTTGTTTTCCTCTAAGTCTTCCAAAGGCAAATTGCATTCTGTTGAAGTGGCTTGCACGTGGGATGATTTAAAAGAAAAGCAATGATATATATACAAGGCAACATAAGACTTTATTACATTACATAACAACAACAGAAAGAAAAAAAGACACAGCACCTGATATTCAATCTTCTGTCTTTATTTCTTCAACTGTCGAAGCTATTCATTTCCTGCCAGAGAATTAATTATAGTTTGGTTCTTAACATTAAATTCATAAGAAGTGATTCTCTTGCACTGCTTTACCTTTCTAGCGGATCATAATCCCTAGATTTTATATCGAACTACTTTTTAGTATTCGATCCTTTTTATTACAAAAATAGATAAATTCATGTCGAATTTATTCTAGATTTGTTTTATTAAGTTCTTTGTAATCAGTGATCAAAATTGTAACACCCCTCAAGTTTAATAGAGTTTCTATTTAACTTGAATATTGTTTCAGTTTTTATTCCGCATTAATTTGTTCTAAATTGTTTAATCTTAAACGAACAAATTTCGATAAAACGGTATAGTTTGTATTCAACCCCCCTTCTACAAACTTATAAGGACCTAACAATATATCTTTCAATTATACATCAAAAAAATATCAAACACTGTGTCTTCTCTTAATAAAAATGGCAATTATACTATATTCTATATATTTCTATTATTAATACAAAAAATAATATAAAAAATTATTTTTACTATAAAAAAATATTATAATATATTAAAAGAAGCCCGTGCTTAGCACGGGTTATATAAGCAAGTTTATATTATACATGTTTTTATGAAACTTATTTATATTAAATCTTATTTTTTATTTTAATCATTTTCTTTTTATATATTTAATTTAAAAAATAATTTATATTTTATTTTTGTAATTTGATTGCATAAGATTTGCATGCACCAACTAATTATTTATCTAATAACTAATTAATTCAATGTTATCGGTTAAAGTAATAAAATTATAATAATATGTAGGTCCAACACTTTTTAAAAGTTGACATTTTTTGTGGAGTGCCAGCCATTGAAGTGTTTTTTAAAAAAAGGATGTCAAAAATAATACGAAAGAAAAAAAATATAATTTATACTCCCTCCGTCCCCGTCAATTCTTTACATTGAGGGGACTTAAGAAAAAGTGCAAATTAATAGAAAAAAGTAAGAAAAATTAGTAAAGTAATGGGACCAATCAATATTTAATGTATAAAGTGGGTATAAAGTAGGTATAGTGGAGGAAAGTAGTGAATGTGATTGGATTTTATATTATAAAATGTTACTATTTTTGGTATGTAAAGAAATGAGAGGGACGTACCAAAAAAAGGTAAAAAAAAATGAGAGGGACAGAGGAAGTAATATTTTTTAGGGATATTCCATTTGGTACCATTGTACAATTGGCTTTTCCATTTGGTACCACATAAAGTTTTTGATTTCCAAGTGGCTCCATCATACTTTTGGTTTCATCCACATGATACCACTCCGTTAACCAAACGTTAGTCGGCCGTTACAAAATTATGAGATTGTACATTTGGTACCACTCAAAGTTTTCGACTTCCAAGTGGCACCATTCTACTTTCGGCTTCAATTCCAAAATACCACTTCATCGAATTTATTAACATAGTGGTATTTTGGAGTTGAAACGCAAAGTAGAAGGGTACTACTCGGAAGTCGAAAACTTTGAGTGGTACCAAATGGACAATCTCATAATTTTGTAACGGCCGACTAATGTTTGGTTAACGGAGTGGTATCATGTGGATGAAGCCAAAAGTATGATGGTTCCACTTGGAAGCCAAAAACTTCGAGTGGTACCAAATGAAAAAGCCAATTGTACAATGGTACCAAATGGAATATCCCTATTTTTTATTAGATGACAAAGTTGACATCCCTTAGACTCCATATAGCATCCAACATAGAGTGACACCTAGACAAAGACATCTGACATGGCAAGTGTGCCTCTGTGTGTATACATATACATACAATGATACACCTAAACAACTTTTACTCAAATTTATCACTAAAATACCTCCATATTATAAACTTTTTTCTTCCCTCCGTACTGGGTTTAAATGTCTCCCTTTCTTCCCTTATATGCATGTGACATATTTGTTTAACTCTAGAGAGAGAGGATTCAACCGCGGTTGTGAAGATAGGAATAACTTTACATATGTGTTTTCCAAGTCTGAAATATATACCGAGTTGGAATTAAAAAGTGTGTTGGAAGTAGCCACAATGTGTGTTGTAGTGCATCCATGCATTCTCATTAGTTTCAATTTTGCTTAATTTTTATATGCCAAATGTATTATATCAGTGTATATCCATATTTGCCAGTCACTACATATGTATACAATCTGGGCATGTATCTAGGGTTCATGCAAATGTTACAAACTTGGGTTTGAATAGGTCAATAGTTAGTTAGTTGAATAAAGTCTCCACTGGTTGTGTCACTAGTGTTCCTACAAATTAGCCATTTAGCTATTATTTAGGGGTTAGTACTCCACTTTCATGTAACTGCATTAGTTTTTCTACTTTTGTACCTAGTTATATATAGGATAGTATCCTATGAATAAGATATCAGTTAATTTGCATAAGGAGTTTAGTCTCTTCCGGAGGTATTTGGGTTCCTCAAACTACGCTAAATATTCACTTTTGTCATATTACCATATCTAAAGGGTCTGTACCAACTTGGTATCTGAGCTTGGGCATAGATGACCGAGTTCAAACTTGGTATCTGAGCTTGGGCATAGATGACCGAGTTCAGCGGATTGAACAATCCATGGAGTCTCTTTCTTCTGGCCAAAATGAGATCATGTTTCAGGTGAAAGAAATGTTCAATCAATTATCCACTCGTGTGGAAACCATCGCTTCAAAATCTGCAGCAAATTTCGAAGGTGAAGGTTCGGGATTGAGACGTGTTACAGACTCAGGTGGCTCTCACAGAGTAAATTCATCGAGCTATCTTAGTTATGCCGAGCATAACAGTTCTTTGAAATTCATGTCACTCCCAGTGAAGAACGAGTTGCATTGGCATCTTTTCATCTCGAAGGAGAGGCACAATTATGGTATTAATTGTTGAAGCAGGAGAAACCTGTTATTTCATGGCATGAGTTCAAGGATGGACTTAATTCTCGTTATGGACCAGATCAGTTTTTTGATTTTTTTTGTGAACTCACCAAGCTGCAACAAACCGGGACTGTGCAAGAGTATCAGACGAGATTTGAAAAGCTTCTTGCTAAGGCCGGCTTACTACCCCAAGGTCGTCAAGTTAGTTGTTTTATTAGTGGGTTACGCGACTCTATTCGTGCTGATGTGCAAGCTAACAAACCTGTAACGTTGACATCAGCAATTGGCCTAGCACGTCTATATGAAGCTCGAAATATGTCCCTAAGGCCAGCAAATTCACCAACACTGGAACCTGATCCTAATTCTAGTGAAATGGTTACTGGTAACAAAATGGCAGCCTCTATATCAATGCGGAAGATGTCAGTCGCTGAACTACAAGAGCGAAGAATGCAGGGATTATGTTACAACTGCGATGAGAAGTTCAATCCAGGCCATCGCTGTAAAAAACTTTTCTTTATTGAAGCTTGTTTGGACGAAGAAGATGGTGATTTAATCATGGATGAAGATGGGAACAATTAGTTCTGCATTTGAGGACAAATGTTTCTCTAAGGGGAAGGGAATGTTACAAACTTGGGTTTGAATAGGTCAATAGTTAGTTAGTTGAATAAAGTCTCTACTGGTTGTGTCACTAGTGTTCCTACAAATTAGCCATTTAGCTATTATTTAGGGGTTAGTACTCCACTTTCATGTAACTGCATTAGTTTTTCTACTTATGTACCTAGTTATATATAGGATAGTATCCTATGAATAAGATATCAGTTAATTTGCATAAGGAGTTTAGTCTCTTCCGGAGGTATTTGGGTTCCTCAAACTACCCTAAATATTCACTTCTAATCTGTCATATTACCATGTCTAAAGGGTCTATACCAGCAAATATGCCTTTATATGACACAACAAAAGGGTAGTAATTATATGTCAGCTTTTGTAAAATTCAAAAAAGCATGAAACCTTCATCAGTGTTATGCACTTATAGCTTGTCTGTGGAGTACCTTAGTCTACAATATATATGTGCATTTGCACATTATCCTCGCTACAATATATATGTGTTATGCTAAGATCTGAAAAGAAAAATCAAAAGGCCAACAATTCATCTAAATGTGATCATTAAGTAGCGACTATCTGTTCAAATGAAAATTTAAAAAAAAATCCAAAATGATGAGACTTCTATTGAAACATAATTTTATCAGAGTTGCAAAATATTGAAATGAAAGTATTTAACCAAATTAATCCGACCACTGGATGATGTCAAAACAAAAAAAGTTGAAGTTTCACAATGTATAAAAATCTCCACAAATCAAAATGATCAACACTTAATCAGGTCTTCTTAAATTTATCACTTCTTTTCTGCTGGGCAATACGTTGAAGGTAATTGCTTGTCATTGATTTGTTTCCCTTTCATTGCAAACCTTGTTAGAAAATGGAAAGTTTGAGGCATATTTTATATATTTTCGTGATGGAATTTCCGGAAACTAACAATTAGAGGTTGTTCCTTGTTATGAGGACTTAAACTTTCATGTTTGGATCTAAGACATTTTCTTAGTGTAATCCATAAATAAATTGAGTTGAAATCGGTTTCTTGAAATGGGTTATGTGGGTTGTTTAAGTTGAAATAACTTGTATCCCACATAGAAATGGTAACGAGAGATTGGTGGATTTATATAGAATCATGTGCAAGTGTAGTGTACAACTACTAAGGCATGTGAGTGTGCATGGTGTTATTGTGTGCCTCACACACACGCGCCGCCGCCCGCCTCGCCATGCAACGACTTGGGTCGGGTCGAACGACGAATGTCTCGGCGTCTCGCGCATGCGAGGCGACCTGGGCGAGGAATTTTATTACCTGTTTTATTAATTAATTATTGATTTATTTATTTTTATTTTATTTTGTATATCATATATACAGAATATAACGTAAAATAATAGTGTAACATATACACATTCTTAACCCTAACAGCTCTCTCTCCTTCCTCTCTGCTCTCTCTCTCTCTCTCTCTCAATACATACATACAGATAAGTATAGTTCTCAGGCGAACTGAGGCGCTGGTCGTCGTTGATCTCTACGTTTCTGTGAATGAATTGATCTGTGCTGTTTTATCCTGGAAGTGATATTGTTACAACCCATAGCGTAAGTGGGTCAATAATCTCTTCAAGAACAGTCGCGTCTTCTCTAAGGCTTGGTACCACGTTTAACACCTTTCAAGACCACATCAGAACCCTTGCAGACATGTAGAACTCCACCTTCACCTTGAAAACTGAAACCCTTGTTGTCTAACATACTCAGAGATATCAGATTCTTCGTCATAAGTGGAACATGCCTAACATCATTCAATGTGCAGAATTTACCATCATGTGTCCGAATTTTAATCGAGTCTATTCCAACCGTCTCACAAACAAAACTGTTAGCCATAGAAATTTTGCCACTGTCTACTTGCTCGTAGGTTGTAAACCACTCCATGTGCAGACATACATGGTAAGACGCTCCAGAGTCAAGGATCCACACATCAGAGTGATGCGTGTGCTCATCAGCAACTAGAGCAATATCTTCTTCAGAATTGGTACCAGCCACAGCAGCAGTACCTGTAGCAGCAGTACCTGTGGCAGCAATACCTGTCAATTTATCCTGTTGCTTCTTTTTCTTGGGACAGTCAGATTTCCAGCGTACCTTCTCTTTATAGTAATTACAGACATCATTAGATTTCGGACCCTTAGGAGCTGGTTTCTTGAATTTATTCTTTCCCGACATTCCATGTCCATTACTCCCGCTGGCTACTAACCCAACAACCTGATTATCTGCACATGTACCAGCCGCCTTATGGCGCGGCTCTCTAGAATGAAGAGCGAATCTAACCTCCTCTAGAGAAATAGTATTTTTACCAACAATAAACGATTGCACACAATTCTCATACGATAATGGTAAATAAACTAACAGAATTAAAGCAGCATCCTCATCTTCAACTTTAACATCAATATTACGCAATTCTAATAAGATTGTGTTTAACTGATCTAAATGATCTCGAAGAGGCATACCTTCCTGCATTCGCAGACTAAACAGACGTTGCTTTATAAGCAACTTATTTGTTAAAGACATTGTCATGTAGAGACCTTCAAGCTTCAACCACAAACCAGACGCGATATCCTCCTCCGCGATTTCAGTAATAATATCATCTGCAAGGCACAAAAAAATTGTTGAGTGTGCCTTTTCTTCTAGACTGGCCATCTCAACATTTTGAGGATCCGTCAATTTCTTTTTCAACGGCGCCCAGAGCCCCTGTTGCTTTAACAAGGCACGCATCTTGATTTGCCATAGACTGAAACTATTCCTCCCAGTAAATTTGTTGACCTTCACGTTAATACCACCAGACATCTTTCTCGTCGAAACCGCTCTGATACCAGTTTGTTATAACGGAAGCAAGAAAGATTATAATAGACGTAAATAAAGAACACAGATAGGCAGAAGAGAAAATTTTTATTGATCTTGAGGATACAGATTACAGTATACGTTTAGGTTATTATTTAGAGAGTTTATATAGTACTCTCTAGGCGGTTACAGAAAAGCCCAGAAAATAGGCCCAAAACAGATAACCCTAGCGTATAACAGAAGATACCGTAAAGTTCGGGGGCGCAAGCATTTGGGGCTTTACTGATTCAAGGCATATTCTAACATGGGGTAATAATCTCTTCAAGAACAGTCATGTCTTCTCTAAGGCTTGGCGACTCAGCTGTTCTTATTCCTATTATCGATTTTGTTAAAGCGACGGTGATAGCTAAGTGTTTCTTCTTTTCTCGTTAATTACAGTCTCTAATTATATTGTTGTTTCGACTTTCATGTTTGTTTTGTTAATTGGTTTTATCTGCTTGTTCTTGTTAATATAAATATATATAATTGCCCTATTGTTGCTGTGGAGTATAGTATTATACCCAACAAACATTTGGTTTCATGACCCAAAATAGTTCTCTTATGAGAAGGAACAATATGCGATGCTTGACTTTGCTCAAACGTCTTTCTTTTTATTGGCTGCTTTGTTGTCATGCTTGTAGCAGCATTTGAACCTACTGGAGCACCTGAGGTACCTGTAGTCAAAATAATATTCTTTAATTAATTTTTTTTGTATCATCAAACAAATTACCATGCCAATATTAGATACTTGGGATGTTTTTGCAACCCTTTTTATTATGACCCTGTTGCTTGTAGGGGGAACACATCATTTTTCTTCCATGTCTGCTGAGTTTTCCAATTTTTTTGATTTCATCTTTGTCTCTCCTCCTATTTCTTTTTGGCCGACTTGGTTTAGGTTTCAATTCTGGTGGTAACATCGACTCCTTCTCAGTTTTAGACCACTGATTTTGTCCTCTCAGCGGGTATAAAGGACAAGAGTACGCTTGCAAGTAGACATCCTTTTTATACCACTCTGACACATAAGTTGCAGGGTCCTCCTTTTTACTATGAATCGCACATATAGCATGCTGGCACAGAAGTCCGCTAATATCCCATTCTCTGCAACTGCAACTTCTACTCTTAAAATTTACTACACGAGTTTCCTTATAATCATATATGTTTGTAATATCATATCCATCATCTCCATTAAAGGTCACCAACCAATTAAAGGAATATTTTTTGTTCTTTTCTATTTTATCCATTGCTCTAGGAGATACATCACATATCTATGAGTGTTCTGCGGATTCTTTCTTCTCCCTTAACTTATTCATTACTTTCTTTCTAATTTCATCCAACATGGTAATGCTTGGTTTCCACCTAGCTTGTAAAATCCAGCCATTGAATGTTTCACTAATATTGTTGTCAACAATATCACACTTACTGTGAGTTGGAAAAAAATACTTCACCCATGCTTGCACTGGATATTCTAACATGTCTTGAACACAACCCTTACCAAGTTTATCTAACATATCCATGTTTGCTTGTAGCTGGTTCTTATAAGTAGATTTTGCACAAGCCCAGAACGTTTTCTTTCTTTCAATGCCTCTCTGTGAGAAAGAATGGCAGAGAAGAAAAGCTTGATAAATTGTGTTAATTTATTATTCTTGCTTATTATTATGCAATAGAAGTCTCAGAATATATAGGCTTATTTTGGACATACAAGAATCCCAACAAACTAGCAATCAGATCAGCACTAAATCTGGGATTAATAAACAAATCCTTACATTATTCCCAGAATAAAGGATTGCCTAAATCAATTCCTAACTGCCTCACATATCTCCAGGTCAACTGATCTTCAACACTCCCCCTCAAGCTAGATTGTACACATCAAACAATCCTAGCTTGTTAATCATTTTCCCAAATAAGGGTCTAGGCAGTCCTTTAGTTAAAATGTCTGTTGTTTGCTTTGATGAAGGTACATAAGGAATGCAAATACTCCCGTCTTCAATCTTCTCTTTAATGAAATGTCGATCAACCTCTACGTGTTTGGTACGATCATGATGCACGGGATTATGAGCTATGTTGATGGCAGTCTGACTCTCCTTTCTTAAAGAACAATCCTTTTCCAGGACTTCCCTTCAAATACCTTAGTTTTCGGATGACAGCATCTAGGTGTTCTTTATTCGGCTTGTGCATAAACTGACTTACCATGCTAACGGAAAAAGCTATATCAAGTCTTGTGTGGGCTAAATATATGAGTTTCCCATCAAGTCGTTGATATCTACCTTTGTCTACAGGTGCACTAGAATATTGATCTCCAAGTTTTATGTTTGGATCAGCCGGAGTATCAACAGGCTTGCATCCAAGTAGGCCCGTCTCCTTCAATAGATCGAGGACATACTTTCTTTGCGAAACGAAGATGCCTGATCTATTTCGAGCAATCTCCATACCAAGAAAATACCTTAGCATTCCCATATCTTTGATCTCAAATTCATTTGCCAGCTTTCTTTTCAAACTGTTTATTTCAGGAATATTATAACATGTTATGATAATATCATCAATGTATACTATAAGTATAGTTGACTTGCCGCCTTCGTGTTTGTAGAATAAAGTGTGATCAACATGAGCTTGTTTATACCCTTGTTGGCGGACAACTTTTGTGAACCTTTCAAACCACCCTCTTGGTTATTGTTTTAGTCCATAAATAGTTTTTTTCAGCTTACAAACTTGTCTTGTTTGTCCAATACTCTTAAAACCAGGAGGTAGTTTCATATAAATTTCTTCATTCAAGTCTCCGTTAAGAAATGCATTCTTGATGTCAAGTTGATGGAGCTGCCAGTCTAGATTTGCTGCTAGAGAGAGAAGTACACGAATTGTGTTTAGCTTGGCAACCGGAGCAAAAGTCTCTTGATATAATCGATCCAGTATGTTTGAGTAAACCCATTGGTAACCAGCCGTGCTTTGTGCCTTTCAATGGACCCATCAGATTTATATTTCACGGTGAATACCCATTTACAACCTACAGGAACAACATTTTTGGGTCTTTTTACCACTTCCCAAGTGTCGTTCTTTTCCAAAGCTTTCATTTCCTCTTCAACTGCCCTCTTCCACTCAGGTCGTTGAAAAGCTTCCTGAATAGTCTTGGGCCTTTCCAGGATCATATTATTTCTTCAACATCCCCCCTCACTCGAAGGCCTATTATTTGGGTCAAAGAGTGGATCGCTAGGTGTTTCGTGCCTTTTTGGCCCTAGCGTCTGGTCCAATTTTCAATTACTAGGTGGGAATCTCGTCCCTTTTTGGGCCCACCATAGCACACATTTTTTTCAGTTACCCGGTGGGGATCTTGTCCCTTTTTGGGCCCACCAAAGTACAATTCAAAATTTTTCAATAAATGAGAATATTGGGGGGTCGCAGGGAGTCGAACATGAATCCTTCCTCCCGCATGAGCTCTGATACCATGTGAGAAAGAATGGAAGAGAAGAAAAGCTTGATAAATTGTGTTAATGTATTATTCTTTCTTATTATTATGCAATAGAAGTCTCAGAATATATAGGCTTATTCTGGACAGACAAGAATCCCAACAAACTAACAATCAGATCAGCACTAAATCTGGGATTAATAAACAAATCCCTACATTATTCCCAGAATAAAGGATTGCCTAAATCAATTCTTAACTGCCTCGCATATCTCCAGGTCAACTGATCTTCAACAATCTCCACTTCTTGGTCCAAGCAGCAAATACATGCCTTGCACATAATCTGTGATGAACTTGTGGCAACTCTTCATGCATTGCACTTACCAATCCCTGTGTATAAAAAACAAATTTAAGGTAACATAATAACAATAATATATATATATATATATATAAGTACCTTTTGCATATCGCTTATAATGGTATAGCCTTCACCATCTTCTAACTGCAAATCATGTTTTAAGCACCTGAGAAACCATTGTCAATTGACCTTATTCTCTACGGAAACCACGGCCCATGCAACTGGAAATATTTGATTATTTCCATCCCTGCCTACAGCAAAAAAGTAGTTGTCCCTAGCATAGACCTTTTAGAAAGCACCCATCCAATCCAAGAATGGGCCTACAACCTTTCTTCCATCCCTCTTTGCAGCCACTAAAACAGATATAAAACCTCAAAAACACTTTTTTTTCCCATTCTCAGTAGAACTTTGAACCATACATGTCGATCCCGGATTGGTTGCCAACACCTCCTCAACATAATCATGTAATAGTCCATATTTCAGTTTGTAATCTCCTAGAAGTTTTTCATTTACCTTTTGTTTCACTCTCATGCAAGTAGAAATACCTACATGGACTTTATATTCTGACCTACATATGGACTGTATATCTTTTAACTTCATATAGGGTTGTATTGTAAGCCTTTCATGTAAAAGAGATGCTAGAAATTTTGAATTTGCCATTGAGTTTCTACTAACTCTATAACACTTATGATTAGGCATGTATGTTTTAATCATAAAAGTGTTATCATTCCTCTCTATACTAGAATATATACTCCAAGGACAAGGTGACATGCAAACTGCTTTAACCTAGACACCCTTATTCTTCATAAATTTCACAGCAACTCCTTTCATTCAACATATTTATATATCGCCATCTTGAATTGTTCTACATTGTCAAATACCATGCCTAATGCGAATTGTGGAATTTTTGATGAGTCGTCAAAATATATTCTTCCATCCATTCTAGTTAGTTGACTATCTACCTCATCATCCACATCACTATTATATTCTCCAATTTCATCACTATCATAATACTCTGAATGCACTTCTTCACCCTCACTTTCTCTTCCTTCTTGATCCTCACCCATGATCGAATCAGCATCATCTACTTGTTCAAACTCTATTTCAGTCTCACCACTTGCGCCTCTTTTTTCTGGTAATTCTAGCATCCTCTAACTGAGCTTTTTCTGCCTCTCTCACTTTTTTTCTTACTTCTACTAGCTTCCTCTTCCTCATCATCTGTCAATATTGGACCATCATCATCATCATCATCATCGTCATCATTTATAATCTCTAAACCTGAGATAGTCCCTGATATGTTATTCATATCTATAACTTTTCCTTGCTCCCTTCCTCCTTCAATATATATATCCAGAGTTTCTCCATTACTCAAGCTGTTAACAATTTGTCAAACTTTGGAGTCATCTCCTAATTCAATAAAATCTCCTAAAACACTATTATTTGTCCATACCCTGTCCACGTTTAAATAACTCAAATCTTTGACATAAGCTTTTATATTTACCAATGAAAATTGATCCAAGTCAAAATTACTATCTACGACATCTAACGCACCACCCCATTACCAGGACTTTTCTTTGTTGCCATTCGATCTAATCAACGTCCCTCCATGATGAATAAATAATTTCACAAATTTGTAATCCATCCTACATAATAAATCCCAAAATAAAATAACTAACTATAACATAAATTAAAGCACATAATTCCAAATCTTGAATATAGAACATTACAGTAATTCAGGACAAGATAAATAAATATATAAAGTTCCACCATAATTATTGAAACAAACATACAATAATAAAAAAAATATAAATAAACTTATACAGGGACCACAACAACATAAACAAGGGGAAAGTACAATCGAAGCATTTAATATATAATATGAATCATCATATATTAAACAAAATTTCTAACCTTGACAGAGATTGTACGTAATTCTGTATTTTATAATTGAAACATTATTTGGAAATTAGGGTTTAGTTGTATTGATGAAAGAGGGTGTGAAAGGCATATGCTATAGCCTATTTGTAATTCGAGGATTCTACTCAACTTAAACAAGAATGTAATAAGTAAATATTAGATTAAAGGTCACAGGAATCTCAGAGAGTTTTATCTGTCAAGAGATTGAAGATTAAAGTCATCTACAGACTTGAAGTTATTCTACATTGAAAGAAGTTCAATTTATTGTTCAAGCCTCAGTGAAGTATTCAAGGAAGTGGATTTACTACAGTGACAGAGATTTCCAGTTTATGACAGAAGAAGTACAGGATACAAAGTTCAGTCAAAGCTAAAGAAAAGAAGCCACAGCTTTAAATGTTTTAAGGATGAAGAATTATCATTGAAGTCAGTTATTCATGAAACCAGACAGTGCATCGAATGACGACATCAATCAGTGGAATTAAATCATCTATATTCAGTGGTTTTCAGAAGATAGAGGAATGCAAGGAATTTAAGTTATCTTCTTTAATTTGTTAATTCAATTTAATTTATAAATTAATTCTATCAGAATTAATTTATTAATTAAATTAATTAAGTTAGTTGTTTAAATTATTTATTAAATTAATTCTATAAAAGAATTAATTTAATCTAGAATTTAATCTAACTAAATTAATTAAAGGATTTTCTGTGCTAGGTCATACCGAGTTACTGTTCACTGTGCTAGGTCATACCGAGTTACTGTTCACTGTGCTAGGTCATACCGAGTTACTGTTCACTGTGCTAGGTCATACCGAGTTACTGTTCACTGTGCTAGGTCATACCGAGTTACTGTTCAGGTCATACAGACACTTTTGCAGGTCATACAAGGCAAATGTATTTGTATATTACCCGAGACCACAAAGACAGAAGATAAGATCAGCAATATCAAAAGAACAGACATTTCTCTCAGCAAAAGAACGAAGAAAAGCATTTGATTTCATTTCTTCTCAAGCAATTAATTCTAGTTTGTATTGTTAAATCCAAACCACTAGAAGTTGATTACTTGTATTGCTTTGATCATCTAGCGGATTTTTATCCCTAGAATTTATCTCGAACTTGCTTTTAGCATTCGATCTTTTTATTACAAATATTAGAAAAGTTCATGTCGAATTTATTCTAAATTTGTATTAATTAGTTTGAGATAAATACTTTGTAATCCTTATTGTATTTGCAACACCCTTCAAGTTTAATATAATTTATATTTAACTTGAATCTTGTTTCATTTATATTCCGCATTAATTTGTTCTTAATTGTTAAATTATTCAAAGGACAAATTCCGATAAAACGGTATAGTTTGTATTCAACCCCCCTTCTACAAACTTATCAGGACCTAACAATTGGTATCAGAGCCTTTTGATTGATATACAAATCAAAGATCCAATTGTTTTGAGATTTTTTCAACTCTGAAATTTTTATTATTCTAAAAATCTCAAAAGATGTCTACTACACAGAAAGTGGGTACAGTGAAAATCCCAATGTTCAGCAAGGAGCATTATCCAATGTGGAAGAAGAAAATGCTCCTATTTCTTAAGGTTGCAAATCCTAAATACATTGATGTGATGAAGAATGGACCAAAACTTCCTATGATTATTGAGGAAGAATTAAAAGAGGGTAACATTGTTACTAGGGCTGCTAGGATGTACCCTAAAGATCCCAAGGATTTCACTCCTGGTGAAAAAGAGGATGTTACCTTGGATTCCTGTCTACAGCTGATCCTTATTGATTGTCTTGATCCTATCATGCATAATCATGTCCTAAACTGTGATACTGCCAAACACATTTGGGAAACCATAGAGATAATCAATGAGGGGACAGAGGAAGTTAGAGAGAATATGCTGGAAATTCTCACTTCACAATATGAGCATTTCAGATCAAACCCTGGTGAGGGTATCTCTCAGGTTTTTGAGAGATACAACAAATTAATCAATGATCTGAATCTCAATGGGAAGCACTACACCAACAATGAGATTAACAAGAAGTTCCTTCTTACACTTCCACCTCATTTGGAGCACAAAATATCTGCAATTAGAGAAGCAAGAGATATGAATGAGATTGCTTTGGAGAGATTGTATGGTGTTCTGAAGACCTATGAGCTGGAGCAGATTCAACAGAGGGAGCTGTATGGAACTGGGAAGATTGTTGGTACCTCTACTGAATTGACTGCTGAAGTCCCACAGAAACTGGAAGTGAAAGCTGTTCAACCCTCCAGTTCTAACATGAATGTTATTGATGCTGAATATGGATTAACATCCATTGATCAATCTGGTGGTGACTTCTATTCTTTAGAAGAACTTGATCAGCTGGAGGATGGTGATTTGGCTTTGATAGTCAGGAAGTTTGGGAAGTTTAGATTCAAGAGGAATCCCAATCTTAAGTTCAGGCCCAGGTTTCAGAGAGGTGATTCCTCATCTTCAAGTGGCACAAGGGGTGGCTACAAAACTGGAACTGTGGAGAGGAGCTCAATCAAATGCTACAATTGCAATGAGTTGGGTCACTTTGCTACTGAATGTAAAAAGCCAAGGCAAGTGACAAGGAACTCATTTGATTCTAGCAAGAAGAATAAGATTGAGAAGGCTTATGTTGCTGAAGGGAAGAGCTGGGATGATACAGACAGTGAAGATGAAGAAGTTGGAAATCTTGCACTTGTGGCAAAAGGAGGCAAACTCTTTGATTCCATGTTATCTTCACCAGACATGTCTGAGGTAAAACTTACTGACGCTGAAATGATTTATCATCTTGGTGGCACCATAAGTTGTGCACGCACTGAAAATGATAGAATAAATCTTTTAAACACAAATCTTGAAAAGGAATTAAAAGAATTGAAACTTGTGCATGTTAATCAGGATGAACTTACTAATAAGGTAGCTTTTCTTGAGAATAGGGTTAAATGTTATATTCAACTGGAAACCATTCTCAAAGATCAGATTAGTGAGCTTAAAACCAAAGCTAATGCCTATTACAACTCTTGTAAAATGGCTAAAGAAATTTTCAATAAACAAGCTATTGGTAATCATGTCAGTATAGGTTATGATTATAATGAGGCTATTGGATTGCTTGGTATTAATACACCTTGTAGAGTCAGAGAAGAAGGAAAGGTTGTTCCTTATATACTTAAGGGTATTGAAACACCCTTCTGTAAAGAATCCATAGCAGATCCTATGAATGAATACTCTATAATCATTGCTGAAGAGATTCGTGAAGAAGATATGGCTTTGGAAGTTGAACAGTCCAAAAAGTGTATATCTGATATTCCAGTCAAAGTTGCTACAACTAAAAAGACTAAATCAGATATCCATAAGTTGGATCAAAACAACTGTAGAACTAACATGCCTGCTATTAATTCTTCTCATAAAGCATGTGGTGTGAGTAATTGCATGTCTTGTGCTTTTAATGTTATGTATGCTTTCTTTAATAAAAAGCATGTATCTAGTGATAAGACTGCTCCACGTTAACATGTTAATAATAAGAAGCATGTTAAAACAAAGACTACTAGTCCTCCTCAGACTAGAGTGGATTCATTTATCCCTAAGCCTACTCAGAAATGTGTTAAGGCTGGTTATAAATGGAAACGCTCTTATGTGAAAGAGGTTGAAGTAGTTTTAGCTAAAAATGTTGTTTTGCCTGACAAAGGCCAGTTCTTTAAGTATGCCGGACCCAATCAATTTTGGGCTCCGAAGAAGGTCTAATCAATCTGGTAGTGCAGGGAGTTAAACAGGTAAACCGTGTTATGTGGATTCTTGACAGTGGCTGTTCAAGGCATATGACCGGAGATAGAGCCCTGCTATCAGATGTGGTTGAGAAAGTTGGCCCAGTGCTTACCTTTGGAGATAACAGCAAGGGTATAACTGAGGATATGGCATGTTTGAAATCAAGAAATGTTATCAGTCAATAAGGACATCAATGTTACATTTGATGTCTCCAACCTCCCTAATATCCAAAAAGAAGATTCATCTGAAAAGCTGAAGTTTGATAACTTGCCAGACTCAGACTCAGATGATGAAGCCCCACCTGAAGTTATTGCTGGTAATGATAATAACAATGATGATAATGATCATGGTGATGGTGGTGGAAACACTGGTAACAATGGAGATACCACCAACACTGGAGAAGAATCATCAAGGCAATCAAGCAACAACTCAGGGGGAGCAGATGAAGGATCAACTATTCACTCACAACATCAAAGTGAAATTCAAGGCGAATCATCAAGATCAAATCTTCCAAGACAAACTGTATGGAATAGAGCTCATCCCTTTGAGCTGATTATTGGTGATCCAGGTGTTGGAGTAAGAACTAGAAGTGCTACTCAAAACGAATGTTATTATTCAGGGTTTCTTTCTGAAATGGAACCAAAGAAAATTGAGGGAGCACTGACTGATCCAGATTGGGTGATTGCTATGCAAGATGAACTCAATCAATTTGAACAACAGCAAGTCTGGAAGCTGGTACCCAAGCCAAAGTACAAGAAAGTAGTTGGTACAAAATGGGTATTCAGAAACAAGCTAGATGAAGATGGCATAATCACAAGAGACCAAGCATATTGACATCAGGTATCATTTTATCCGAGAGCATGTCATGAATGGTACTGTGGAGTTACACTTTGTACCCACAGAGGAACAAACAACAGATATATTCACTAAATCTGTTGACAAAACCACATTTATCAAGTTAGTTGGTAAATTGGGTATGTTAAACAGTCTTAGTGATTAACAATATCTCTGTCATGTTTGTTCTTTCAAAATCATTTTCTTTTGCTGATATTGAATGATAGAATTTGCCAATTCTTGTTCTAAAAGTATAAAGCTTGTTAATTTAAATATTCTGAATAATTTATTTTCTTTAAAAATATCTTTCTCATATTTTTTAAGTGGAGAAACTTATTTTTATTGAAAATATAGTTATTTAGAATCATTTAAGTTATTTTCAGATTGTAAATACTGTTGTTTAAATTTTTCTGCAGGTTTATATTAGTTTAATGCTATTTTATAATTTTCTGCATTTGTTTTAGGATTTATAAAATATTCTGTGGAGTTTTTGTTTAGTTGTATAAACAGGTTTTAGTTTTTTTTATTTTGCTGTTACTATTTTGTTTCAAATAGAATTCGGTATGACCTATCCTTAGGTCATACTGGATTTTATTTTTCATTATTATTCAGTTTGTAAATTAGTTTTTCTCGATATGACCTCTCTTAAGGTCATACTGGTGTGTAATTTTGTTTTTACTATTCAGTTTTTCTAATTCCTGTAAATAGCTTCATGTAAATCTCTTCTGCATTTTATTTTAATTCAGCTTATTTCTTTAGTTGCCTGTAAATAGTTTCTTGTAAATATTTTTTCTTATGTATATATATATTATTGTATTTTATTTTTATTGCTTATTATTTATTATCTTTTATTTTCTATTTGTCTTAGATGTTTGTGTAAATATATTGTATATATTATTTCTGATCTAGCTCTTGCTTAGCTGGAAATTCAGTGCCAAATCCAATTCAGGTATTACTTTCTATCTCTCAATCCACTTCCTTTACTGTTGCTGAACCCAAGTGGTTGTTAGGGCTGACCAAGGGATTGTAGATCCACAATCTCTATCCCAGGTCTTAGAGCCAAACAATGAGTCTACAACTTAATTACTTGACCTCTCAGCCTAAACAGAAATCAACTGTTAAACAAAGAAGTATTTTGATTGAAACAGTGAGTGATCCCACAGCTCTGCCTCCTCTAAAGAAATTCAACATATACTGAGGCATCTGTCAGCCCATCTGTATCCTCTCAATAGGATATGGACTTTGAAATGGCCAATGAACTGTATCTAGAGACATTCTCTCAACAGGATGAATCTATTGAAATTCGCCATAGGGCCATGACACTTTGTACTGAGTCAAGCACACTCTCATTACTCACAATGGGAGAAAACAATTTCATTAGATGAAACTCAGGACACAGTGAAAGCAGAGCACCTGCAACTGGTTACAGTGCCTACCATTGTCACGGTAGAAGTGCCTTCATAGGCATCTGAGGGAAAATTTGATTCTTTGCCAAATTAAATAGAATCATTTTCTCCCCTCCCAGAGTGAACACCTCTGGCTCCCTAAGGGATTTTCCACTCGCAGATTTATCTGGAGAAAGTGGAAGGCAACTTGATCAGTCTATCACTGAAGCAATTCAGATTTCAAATCCAAGTGATTTGATAGACATGATTGAGGATCGGGATTTGCGAACTCCCATTGCACCACCACTGACCTCTCTTGAAGAGGCTAGGGTGAGTTTCAATGCAGGTACTGATCAAAAAGGAGCAAACAGACAGCTAATGTTGAGTGATAAGAGTCAAACACTGAGTGAAACACATGCACGTGAGATGAGTGATACACTTACAAGAGAAATTCAAGTGAGTGCACACACAGGCACATACACTGCAATGTAGTTAGCTCACATAGCTGATCTACAGGAACATCTATTCTAAACCCAGGCTGATAAAGAAATTTTGCAAGCACAAGTGGTTGAACGTTCTTCTTCTTCCACCTCTGTCAACAATCAGCTGGGACTGCTCAAGGAAATCTTGAAGACAAAGTTACTACCCAAGAACAACTCCATCAACTATCTCAACTCCTACTGGCTTCAGATACTCATAAAGTTAAATCTGTAGAGAATTCCTCAACTAAGGGGGAGAAGTTTGAAGTTTCTAGACAAGTTTCTACAGAAGTTTGGGTAGAAGTTTCTATTTCTAAGGGGAAGAAGTTGAAGCTAGTAAAAGGGGAGCTGAAAAAGATATAAAAGGAAAAGGAGGAGTTTCTGGGGAGTAAAGGTAATTAGCTCTGTTTTGTAAATGTTATATGTATAGAGCTGAGGTAAATCAAGACAGGTTCAATGTTATCATATGTTCAGTCTAGAGGAACATCTGTCTTGTATTTATCTTTACTGGTGAAATCTGGAAATGTTATATTTGATCCAGAACTTTCTAGTATTTACTTAGGTTTAAGAGTCTTATCTTTTTCTTGGTTTTAGTTGAGTGATCCTCTAGGTATTTGGTTGTTATTCTCTAACAAACAAATAGGGGGAGATTGAAAGGCATATGCTATAGCCTATTTGTAATTCGAGGATTCTACTCAACTTAAACAAGAATGTAATAAGTAAATATTAGATTAAAGGTCACAGGAATCTCAGAGAGTTTTATCTGTCAAGAGATTGAAGATTAAAGTTGAGACGCCCTCCCAATCTGGGGTCATGATCGGGGAGTCACTACAACCTCTATACATATTACACCCATAAACAATAATATAAACATGCAGACTCGACCCCAACTCTAACCTGGATCTTTAACAGTTGATGGTGTGAAACAAGCATCCACTATCTAATTCATTAATACATAACATAAGTCCCAAAAGTTATTACATCCATGTCTTAAAAGTTCTACGTTCTCTATTACAAAACACCTTCTAGATATGGCCATCACCTACCTGAGCTGGCATCCCAAAAACAACCCTATAGGAAGACTTCCTAGCTGTCTGAAATGTACGTACCATCTTCTCGTTTCACTGTGGGTTAGAATAGGGAAAAAGAATGAGCCAAATGCTCAGCAAGTAATAATATAACCAAATAGTTAACCACTGTGAAACAGTTTCCAATATCAATCTGTATGTCATGGGTATAGCAGAATCCATATCAAGGGATTATCAGAACAATGAAATGAATATACAATTTCAAAGGGTAAACAAATTTCCTTATATAGATATATGATTTCAAGAAAAGCAATAAGTAATTTGGAGATTTTTCACAACGCACCGGACAATACGGGTGATCAGCCACGTAAAGTCCCCATACCGGACACACAGTCCCTCTGGTCCTTGTATTGGGTCCCAATAGGCACACATTGGCCTTTAGACTAGTCCATCCCTAGTCCATTTATTATAATTAAAAAGTGCTGGGCCGGCGTCACTCGGCCTCTTACGCCTCCAATCTTAGGAATCCGTGGAAACCATAAATCAGAATTTAAATGAATCCAAACTTTGAAACTTCCTTTCTTTTAAAATCTTTCTTATGAAAGAAATCCTTTGTAAATCATTGGATGTGTGTTTGTATAGTACCCAAGTGAAGGTTCATGTATTCTCAATTTCAAGTAAGTATGTGATTCATAGGTACAAGTTCAAATCTGATGCAATAGCATCTCAGGTTAAAATGTAAGTATAATCAAAGGATAAGGATAAGGTCTGAAGAAGAGTTTAAGCAAGATATGGTTCACAAGACATTGTGTTGTGTCTATAATGTTTGTATATAAAAGAGTCCTTTGGGAATTGGATAAGCTCAATCTGATCAATCTGGATTTCTATCAATGGGAAATCAAGAAGTAAATGTCGTAGGTATGTTTTGGATATGTACTAAAATGTGAATTCTGGTATATTCACTTTTGGGTGTAAAGGTTCAAAGAAGAACTAAACATAGTATGGTGTATGAACCAACAAAGTATATGAACAGAATTAAGGATTACCAAATGAACATGATATGTTTTCAGGATTAAAAGGGGTATATAAACAATATAGCAATTCATATATGTCAAAATGAAAGAATGGAATTTAGAAGCGAAAGCAAGTCAGAATTACTTGCCTTAAGTAGCTAAAAGGGTAATGAGAAATCACTGGTTCTCCACCTTTGTCTTGCCTTTATTTCTAGGCTCTACTTCTTTGGATTCTTAAGTAGCTTTTAGAACAAACCGTACTCACTGAATTTCTGCCTTCGCCTTTCCTTTATCTCTATGTTCCACGTCTCGTGACTCTACAAAAGAGTATATACTATCTCAGAATGGTCCTCTAAAAATTCTAATCCTTATTCTAAACTACCCAACGTTCCCTAAACGCGTAAACACATAATATTTATATCACTTATAACTCTTAACCATATAATAAGCACAAAACTCACATAAGTGCACATTGCCATTTAGGTTTACATAACATACTCCTTTAATATATATGTATATATCCTAACTTTCCGTTTATACCACACTTGGTTATCCCTTTAAATCAACTTGATCAATGCTAACCATATCCTTAACACCTTTACAAACAATGTTTTTATGTCAAAAGCTGAAAAATCTGCTGCGCATGCCTTACCAAAACATTTATCATAAATCCAAAAATAATCAAACAAATACCACATTTGACAGGCTACTTCCTGATTACTAATCCAACTTAGCATAAAGATTTCAAATTCAGAACAGTTCATTTAGACTAAAAACAAACAGGTTGAAAGTGTATACTGAAGCACAGAAAATCCTGCTGCGCAGCCTTTAGTAAAACATGCATAACTCTTTACTCGCTAACTCTATCGATACAAGGTTTGCGCGTGAGCAAACTAGACTCCGAGTAGAACATTTACATTCTATACCCACTGTCCAAAACAGGGAACAAGAAGTCACGAATTACAAGAGCAGAACAGACAGTTTTTTGGCAATTCAACATAAATCATTCTCCAACATAAACTTTTAAACACCACAAATTCTTATTACATAACACTTGATACAACTAATCAACAATTATTTATACTCAAAACCACATGCAAGTCTCAATACTAACTTCCAATTATCCTACAACCTTAATACACATAATCACATATATTCATGTCAAGTTTATCTCAACAATCAAACCCGGACTCTAAAATTCTTGGATAAATCCGAAAATCACTCAAAGCTCGGCATGCAACTTAGATTAATTACTTACGAGCATTTAAACATATAAACATGAATCAAATCAAGTCATTTTCCGATTCAAAACTCAAAACCCGAATCTAAAATTTAAGAAAATTTGAAGTTAAAATAAAACCAATGACATGCAACACGAATTAACTACTTATAAATGCTCTACAACACTATACATACCTTAAAATACATAGACCATGGCCACCGGTTCACCGGAGTTCATCACCGGTGGTCGACGAATTACATGCATCCCAAAAAACAAAGGGGTTTTGTATGAATTCGTCCCCAATTGATCCTTAACCACAATTAAACTCTTAAACATCAAAAACACTTGATTTTAAATCAAAATTCCGAAACCCCAATTTACAAAACCCATTTTCTAATCTTCACCAAACTCAACACTATTGATATTAAAGTGTAGAGCTCGGCAAGAGCTTCGATTTGACTATCTAATCAACGAATTTGGTTAATAAAATCAAAAGATAAAGAAGAGAGAAGAAGAGAAATTTGAGAGAGAAACAAGAGAGAGAGAAGAGGTGAAGGTTTTTTTCTGAAAAGAATTATGGCCGAGAGAGAACAGCAAGAGAGAGAGCAGAGGTGTCGACCAAAAATAAGAAAAGGGAGAATGCTGGGCTTGGGGGTTTTATAAGCCCCAAGGGCAAAATAGTAAGTTCACAATTCTAAATTCTGATTTTTAATAGAAGGAAACCAATATAATGCCTTTCTAAAATCCGAAATAAAATGAAAATAATATCTAAAAATCAAAATTTTATTTTTAAAACAAAGAATACGAATTTACAAGCTCATCCATATTTTTAAAATATTTTAGGATCAAAATTGAATTAAATATGAATTTTCAAAGTTTTGATCACTTAAATGACATTTAACTCATAAAATCAAATTTAAATCCTTAAAGCCAAGAATAAATTCCTCCATTAATTTTAGAAAATACTAGAATATAAACTAAAGGTTGTGAAAAAGATTTCACAATAAAAAGAGTCTCCGATGAATTTATAAAATTCCCGGAAGGTCAAAAAGAATTGATTTTTAATAAGAAATTCATATAAAATGCATTTAAAAGCATACACATATATTTTAATCCATATCATTCACCAAGTAAACATCTAATTATCACATTGTCAAATATCCACCTTTCACACAATATTCACATATCATAGATCTCAAATATTATCTAAATATTAATACTGTACAAGCGTTTTTCCGAGTCGTTATAACCTTCCCCCCTTAAAAAGATTCTGTCCCCAGAATCTAACCTTATGAAAATAGTTGTGGATACTTTTCAAGCATCTCGCTCTCGAGTTCCCAAGTCGATTCTTCAACTTTGGGATTCCTCCACAAAACCTTAACTAACTTAAAAGTCTTATTCCTTAGTTTCCTATCCATATGATCCTGAATTTCTACAGGTTGTTCTACATAAGATACATCTGGCTCAATCTCAATAGGCTCATACTTGATCACGTGATTTGTATCAGGATTAAATCTCTTAAACATTGACACATGAAAAACGTTATGAATGTGCTCCATGTGTGGTGGTAACGCTAACTCATATGCAACTTTTCCAATACGTCTCAGCATTTGAAACGGTCCTACATATCTCGGGCTAAGTTTCCCTTTCTTGCCCAATCTCGTAACTCCTTTCCATGGCGACACTTTTAGCAACACTTGGTCTCCTTCTTCAAAGCTTAGATCCTTCATGTCTTGGTCAGCGTACTTCCGTTGTCTGTCTTGCGCCGTAACTAGTCTTTTCTAAATGATTTCAATCTATTCCTTCGTTTGTTGTACTAGCTCGGGTCCTAAAACTTTTCGTTCTCCCATTTTTTTCCAATACACAGGTGACCTATATTTCCTTCCATACAATGCTTCATACGGGGGCGTTCCAGTACTTGCGTGATAGCTGTTGCGGCAAAAGAATTCCACTAATGGTAAATGATCACCTCAATTGCTTTCAAAATCCATCGCACAAATTCTAAGTATATCTTCGATTGTCTGGATAGTCTATTCACTATGACTATATGCTTAAGGACGATAAGCGGTACACATATTTAACTTGGTTTCTGAGCATGTCAAAAACTTTCTTCCAAATCTTGAATTAAATTGAGGGCCTTGGTAAGATTCGATTGATACTTGGACCTCATGCTTTACTACTATCTCTTACAGATAAAACGAATTCATCCAATGAATGTTTCTCGTTGATGGAAAAAGGAAATGTACCGACTTGTTTAATCTGTCGATCATGACTCAATTGGCATCATGAGATGTTCCCATTTCAACTCAGGAATTTCTACTGGTTGTAATTATCCGCTAGGTCTTTGATGTTCAGTTTTAAATCTCTGACAGGTAAAACACTTAATCACTCATCTAGTAATATCTCTTTCGTATATGTCCACCAAGATTTTCTTTTAAGCCTTGCTACATCTTCGTACTTCTGGGATGGATCGAATACTTCGAATTCACGTGCATCATTCAGTATCTCATTCTTTAACCATGTCACATTGGGTATCCAATTTCTAGAGAAAAATCTAAAAATTCCTTTATCATCCTTTTGACTCCTTCTACTTTCTCCTGTAAAGTTACTCATGTTATCGCTCATCACTTCCGCTTAACATTTTTCTACTTTTCTCTAGCAGCTTAAGTTGAAAAGTCATTGTATATATGTTTATCATCTCCGTAGCTTGATCTGAAATACGAACCTCTATTCCTACTTTCTCAAATTCCTTGATCAGTCCTAACCATTTTCTCTACCTTATGTATACAGCTCCTTTTCGGTGAAAATATATTTCAAATGCTTATGATCCGAATAGATTTCATACTTTTCTTCGTACAAGTAGGCCTCCAAATCAATGCGAAGACTATTGTGGCTAGTTCTCAGTCATGTGTCGGGTGTTTCCACTCGTGGTTCTTCAGCTGTCTAGAAACATATACAGTCATCTTAACATGTTAAATCAGTCTTGATTCTTAACACAAGGCTGTCATCTCAATTTTTAGTTATTGATATTGTCCTAAGGTATATGAGTCATCATTTCCAGTAACAATGAATCTATTTTACCATTATGGCTCGACTAAAGAGTTCCGTTCCTCTAACAATTTAAATACTTCCTTTTCCATTTATCTTTTTCTTTAACTCTTGGATGCTTTCCAGTAAGATTGGTTAATGGTGTGGCTATCTTGATACAATCCTTGACAAACCTTCGATAAACTCCATCCAATCTCATAAAACTTCTAACTTCTGTAGGTGCATTAGGCCTTACTCAATTCATTACTGTTTCAACCTTAGCTGGATCGACTTTGATTCATTCTCTACTAATTACTTGTCCTAGTAATTGTAATTCTTTCAACCAAAACTCGCACTTAGAAAACCTTGCGCACAATATCTCTTTTCTTAAAATTCTAGGGTTATTCTCAAATGATCTGTATGTTCTTCTTCCATCTTTGAATACCTTAAGATGTCATTTATGAAAACATTCTCAAACTTATCCAAATATTTCTTAAAATTTCTATTCATCATGTTCATAAAAGTGGCAGTTGAATTCATCAAACCGAACTCCATCACTACGAACTCATAGTGTCCATATACATCAGGTTCAGACCGTCGTCTAAGGAATATCTTCGGGTTTCATAAATAAATTTTGAAAAGCACACTGTGTTCTTTAACTGGTCTGATCATCAATCCTTGACAATGAGTATTTTTTTAATGGTCAACTTGGCGCACCCCATGGGAATACACTAGACCTTATAACTCCATTTTTCCTAAGATCTTGCAATTGAATTGCTAACTCTTTCATTTCTACTTATGCCATTCTATACGGAGCCGTCGAAACTGGTTTTGTCCCGGGTGCTAAGTCTTCAACAAATCTACTTCCCTGGCGGGAGGTAAACCTAAAAGATTGTCAGGTAATACAATTTGAAATTCGTTAGCTACTAGAATCTTCTCTATCCAAGGTGTTTCTTTCCTAACCTTTACCTCGTATGACGATAAGCTTTACAACCTTGACACAATAATCTTTTACCTTTGATAGTTAGATACCTCTTCGTCTGCTTTCGGCCTCGGATAACAACTTTTAAATTATCTAGGGCTCGAAATTTCCATTTTCTTCCTACTCTGTTAACCAATCCATTCTTAGAATTTACATCAGATTTCTATTATATCAATCTCACAGTGAGGACAAGCTAGGTTAATCGATATATGCTCCCGAGTAGTTATTCATGTAGTCAAAACTCTACTTAACAGTTGTGTTTTACAGTCCGACTTATGAGCAAATTCTCTGAAAATAAAATACTTTGTGGCTTTGAATCAGTTAACACTTTGGCACTTATGTAGTTAATATTAAACGTATCTGCAACCACATCCTTGTTCTTTACTGTATCACTCATGGTTATATTGAGGATTCTTGTCCTTGGTTACTTAGTGTGTAATGGTCATGTTACCCTTAACATATTGCTTACTAGGTCTAGTGCTTGTAATCTCTTAAGGAATGTCATACCTTCCTACACTTGTTGCTCTTGACTCTTGCCTTCGGATTCAGACTCTCATTGGCGTAGTGTCCTCTCTGAGTACACTTGTAACACACCACATTGATCTTATTATGAAATCTCGGTTGCTTCTTTCCATAAGTTTTATATTCTGGTATCGGAGGTTTCGGAGGTCTTGGTTAATCCATATTTTGTGGACGGTTCCCTTGCTTATCATTTCCAGTTTCTGGTCTTCAAAATCCAACATTCCTATTTGACTGAAACTCATGCCTTATATTGAAATGGTTCTAAAAGTTCCCTATTTGTTGGTTTCCTTCCGGTGTCTCTGGCTTCTCTTTTTCTAGCTTCTTCTGTTTGTGATCAATCACTTTCACTTTTGATTCTCATAGCCTTCCATACTACAGCTGTATAATTAGTCAAGTCAATTACAATCACTTTACTCCTAATCCACGACCTCATTCCCCCTGTTGGAGTCTCTTAACTCTCTTCTCATCAATATTCACATATTCGGACATAAACCTGGCCAGATATATAAATTTTGGTTCAAACCATGTTACGCTCAAGTTATCATGATTCGGTTCTAAAATTTATGTACAACATTTGGTCTCAAGACGTTCAAAACCTTGTAATGTTTTAACTACTATATCCAAAGTGAAATATAGGATAAACAGGTGCCTATATATACTTTTCTGACAAGTAGAATAACAGTCTTTCATCAACAATAATCAACTCCTTTTTAGTATATCCAATATCACTTTACTTCATACTTCAACATGATTAGTATTCGTATATCCTTGTTACCTTCTCTTTGTCCATACCAAACTCTTAGTAATAATAAACCTTGACATCGTGTTGTAAGTCTAATGAGCAATTTACTCGACATCCAATCCCTCCTTTTAAAGCAATTTCCCATTTTTGATCAAAATAGTTTCCCGTCAATATAAGTACAGCTTGACACTCAGAATACCGTCATTCGCCTTTGCAATTTCAAATCGCTGATACCTCTAAGAGTTTCCGACAGAATGAATCAATAGATAGGAAGGTGTCAATAGATATGGATATATGACAAGTATGTTTAGTAAGAATTTATGGTAAAAAGAATCAAACTAAGAAATCAAAATGATCATCGAACTTTATCAGGTTGCATTTGTCAATTTAAACAACAAGGTACAGAAGGTGGCCAACCTTTAGTACTTCCATGACAAACACACCACTGGTGGCGTCCCACCGGACTTCTATCACACAGATAGAAAGTACCTGAATCCCCTATATATATAGGGTTGTTCATCTCAGTTACAACAAGGAGGATCAAAAATTTAAGAGGAACATATGAAAGGTTTAAGAGTTCCAAAGGTTTGTATGTATATAATTTTGGATCAAGTAGCCCCTGAACAATAGAGGTATTTTGTAAAGAATAAAATAATAGAATTGAAAAATTGAATCTTTTAAAAAGGTAAATTGAACAAAATCAATGGCTAGTTATGAACCGACTTATCCTTACATCGAGTGTATGGATATAATCATGCATTGTCTCATGTAGATGGTCCTTAAGGGAGTTAATTTCTAGTTTGAGGTTATAGGTATGTCCCGATAGTAAATCAACTGTATGTAATCTTGAATAAAGAAAGAATCTACACTTAGGCCACTTCTCTGGGCAAATGTCTCTATCGCGGGGGAAAATCGTTATTATATCAAGAATCTATCTAAGTGTTTCTAGACGTTATCTTGGGGATTCTACTCTCGCTCAATTCTAACCACACTTGATACGACACCTGGCGTGGTGTTTCCTATAGCTTCCGCGGTGCAGCCGAAGTTGTAGATGAAATTCGGGAAGGTACATAAAGATTTACAGGTGATGTCTTCTGAACTGGTAGCTCTGACGCTCCGATTGACTCTTCCAGCTTCGAATTAGTTTTCTCGTCCGTAACCCGATCTTCAGATGGTTCCATCGTATACTCGCTCGATATGTCAGAATATGATATAACATGGAAGTGCGTAACTTAAGCTAATATTTCTGTAGAAAATTCGGCATGACCTATTCGTAAAATGGACTATGCTCTGTTTAAAAATATCTCAAATACTAACTCAATCATCCACACATAATCCATAATCCATTCAATATTCCATCCATCTCCAATCCCTTTCATTTTATACGAAAAAAAAATAAATCTGCCTTGACTTGCAGCTATACTATCAGAAAAGAAATTTACCCAAAGGGTAATGGAAATCTCCGCTTGGCCGGGTGCATGCACTGATACTGATATTGACGACTCTGGCTTGGGAAAAAGAATCTCAAATGAAGGTTAATCTCTCGAAACAGCCATTATCTGCAACGACACAATAATAAACCAAGAAGATACTAAAACGGTAAAGGGTTATCTTAATTCTACTAATACTCATCCTAAAGGTAACCTACATCTACAAATCCTATCTTACCTATGAAGCTTAAGTCCTACTTCTCACCTTATATTCCCTTATTATTGTTACACCTAATCCTGGCTTGTTTCAGTGACCAAAAACTGACCGCTCTGATACCAACCTGAGACGCCCTCCCAATCTGGGGTCATGATCGGGGAGTCACTACAACCTCTATACATATTACACCCATAAACAATAATATAAACATGCAGACTCGACCCCAACTCTAACCTGGATCTTTAACAGTTGATGGTGTGAAACAAGCATCCACTATCTAATTCATTAATACATAACATAAGTCCCAAAAGTTATTACATCCATGTCTTAAAAGTTCTACGTTCTCTATTACAAAACACCTTCTAGATATGGCCATCACCTACCTGAGCTGGCATCCCAAAAACAACCCTATAGGAAGACTTCCTAGCTGTCTGAAATGTACGTACCATCTTCTCGTTTCACTGTGGGTTAGAATAGGGAAAAAGAATGAGCCAAATGCTCAGCAAGTAATAATATAACCAAATAGTTAACCACTGTGAAACAGTTTCCAATATCAATCTGTATGTCATGGGTATAGCAGAATCCATATCAAGGGATTATCAGAACAATGAAATGAATATACAATTTCAAAGGGTAAACAAATTTCCTTATATAGATATATGATTTCAAGAAAAGCAATAAGTAATTTGGAGATTTTTCACAACGCACCGGACAATACGGGTGATCAGCCACGTAAAGTCCCCATACCGGACACACAGTCCCTCTGGTCCTTGTATTGGGTCCCAATAGGCACACATTGGCCTTTAGACTAGTCCATCCCTAGTCCATTTATTATAATTAAAAAGTGCTGGGCCGGCGTCACTCGGCCTCTTACGCCTCCAATCTTAGGAATCCGTGGAAACCATAAATCAGAATTTAAATGAATCCAAACTTTGAAACTTCCTTTCTTTTAAAATCTTTCTTATGAAAGAAATCCTTTGTAAATCATTGGATGTGTGTTTGTATAGTACCCAAGTGAAGGTTCATGTATTCTCAATTTCAAGTAAGTATGTGATTCATAGGTACAAGTTCAAATCTGATGCAATAGCATCTCAGGTTAAAATGTAAGTATAATCAAAGGATAAGGATAAGGTCTGAAGAAGAGTTTAAGCAAGATATGGTTCACAAGACATTGTGTTGTGTCTATAATGTTTGTATATAAAAGAGTCCTTTGGGAATTGGATAAGCTCAATCTGATCAATCTGGATTTCTATCAATGGGAAATCAAGAAGTAAATGTCGTAGGTATGTTTTGGATATGTACTAAAATGTGAATTCTGGTATATTCACTTTTGGGTGTAAAGGTTCAAAGAAGAACTAAACATAGTATGGTGTATGAACCAACAAAGTATATGAACAGAATTAAGGATTACCAAATGAACATGATATGTTTTCAGGATTAAAAGGGGTATATAAACAATATAGCAATTCATATATGTCAAAATGAAAGAATGGAATTTAGAAGCGAAAGCAAGTCAGAATTACTTGCCTTAAGTAGCTAAAAGGGTAATGAGAAATCACTGGTTCTCCACCTTTGTCTTGCCTTTATTTCTAGGCTCTACTTCTTTGGATTCTTAAGTAGCTTTTAGAACAAACCGTACTCACTGAATTTCTGCCTTCGCCTTTCCTTTATCTCTATGTTCCACGTCTCGTGACTCTACAAAAGAGTATATACTATCTCAGAATGGTCCTCTAAAAATTCTAATCCTTATTCTAAACTACCCAACGTTCCCTAAACGCGTAAACACATAATATTTATATCACTTATAACTCTTAACCATATAATAAGCACAAAACTCACATAAGTGCACATTGCCATTTAGGTTTACATAACATACTCCTTTAATATATATGTATATATCCTAACTTTCCGTTTATACCACACTTGGTTATCCCTTTAAATCAACTTGATCAATGCTAACCATATCCTTAACACCTTTACAAACAATGTTTTTATGTCAAAAGCTGAAAAATCTGCTGCGCATGCCTTACCAAAACATTTATCATAAATCCAAAAATAATCAAACAAATACCACATTTGACAGGCTACTTCCTGATTACTAATCCAACTTAGCATAAAGATTTCAAATTCAGAACAGTTCATTTAGACTAAAAACAAACAGGTTGAAAGTGTATACTGAAGCACAGAAAATCCTGCTGCGCAGCCTTTAGTAAAACATGCATAACTCTTTACTCGCTAACTCTATCGATACAAGGTTTGCGCGTGAGCAAACTAGACTCCGAGTAGAACATTTACATTCTATACCCACTGTCCAAAACAGGGAACAAGAAGTCACGAATTACAAGAGCAGAACAGACAGTTTTTTGGCAATTCAACATAAATCATTCTCCAACATAAACTTTTAAACACCACAAATTCTTATTACATAACACTTGATACAACTAATCAACAATTATTTATACTCAAAACCACATGCAAGTCTCAATACTAACTTCCAATTATCCTACAACCTTAATACACATAATCACATATATTCATGTCAAGTTTATCTCAACAATCAAACCCGGACTCTAAAATTCTTGGATAAATCCGAAAATCACTCAAAGCTCGGCATGCAACTTAGATTAATTACTTACGAGCATTTAAACATATAAACATGAATCAAATCAAGTCATTTTCCGATTCAAAACTCAAAACCCGAATCTAAAATTTAAGAAAATTTGAAGTTAAAATAAAACCAATGACATGCAACACGAATTAACTACTTATAAATGCTCTACAACACTATACATACCTTAAAATACATAGACCATGGCCACCGGTTCACCGGAGTTCATCACCGGTGGTCGACGAATTACATGCATCCCAAAAAACAAAGGGGTTTTGTATGAATTCGTCCCCAATTGATCCTTAACCACAATTAAACTCTTAAACATCAAAAACACTTGATTTTAAATCAAAATTCCGAAACCCCAATTTACAAAACCCATTTTCTAATCTTCACCAAACTCAACACTATTGATATTAAAGTGTAGAGCTCGGCAAGAGCTTCGATTTGACTATCTAATCAACGAATTTGGTTAATAAAATCAAAAGATAAAGAAGGGAGAAGAAGAGAAATTTGAGAGAGAAACAAGAGAGAGAGAAGAGGTGAAGGTTTTTTTCTGAAAAGAATTATGGCCGAGAGAGAACAGCAAGAGAGAGAGCAGAGGTGTCGACCAAAAATAAGAAAAGGGAGAATGCTGGGCTTGGGGGTTTTATAAGCCCCAAGGGCAAAATAGTAAGTTCACAATTCTAAATTCTGATTTTTAATAGAAGGAAACCAATATAATGCCTTTCTAAAATCCGAAATAAAATGAAAATAATATCTAAAAATCAAAATTTTATTTTTAAAACAAAGAATACGAATTTACAAGCTCATCCATATTTTTAAAATATTTTAGGATCAAAATTGAATTAAATATGAATTTTCAAAGTTTTGATCACTTAAATGACATTTAACTCATAAAATCAAATTTAAATCCTTAAAGCCAAGAATAAATTCCTCCATTAATTTTAGAAAATACTAGAATATAAACTAAAGGTTGTGAAAAAGATTTCACAATAAAAAGAGTCTCCGATGAATTTATAAAATTCCCGGAAGGTCAAAAAGAATTGATTTTTAATAAGAAATTCATATAAAATGCATTTAAAAGCATACACATATATTTTAATCCATATCATTCACCAAGTAAACATCTAATTATCACATTGTCAAATATCCACCTTTCACACAATATTCACATATCATAGATCTCAAATATTATTTAAATATTAATACTGTACAAGCGTTTTTCCGAGTCGTTATAAAAGTCATCTACAGACTTGAAGTTATTCTACATTGAAAGAAGTTCAATTTATTGTTCAAGCCTCAGTGAAGTATTCAAGGAAGTGGATTTACTACAGTGACAGAGATTTCCAGTTTGTGACAGAAGAAGTACATGTTAGATCAGAATTCAATGATCGTCAGAAGCTAGACTCAACTGATCAGGATTGCTGACGTCATCAGTATTGCATGGTCATCAGTATTTGATCAAGCGTCAGTATCTTATTGATCATCAGGATTCCTACTCAGACTATGATCAGGTTTGATCATCAGGACTTGAAGCTGATCAGGATTCCTACTTCGAGTTATATTTGGAGTCTAGATAAACATGGAAGTTTGTTCCTGGTTTGTAGAATGCAGCTATCGATTAAAGATATGTTTCTATCTTTGTTATGATTAGGACTTATCTTGTTATTGATAGAGAAGCTGTGTGCACTATATAAACACAGTTTTGGTTTCGATTTATGTACTCATCAGAGAGAGAGAATTATTCATTCGAGAGAGAACATAATCGGAGAGAAGCTCTTAAGAACAGAATTTCTTGAGAGAGTTTTTGTAAGCTAGCAGCTCTTAAGAACATCAGAATTTCTTAAGAGAGTTTGTAACAGTTTTATATCAAAGTTAATAAAGCTGTTATTGTTATTGTTATTGATCTTTCATATTTGTGTTATATAAAGTCGAGAATCTTATACAATTGTATTCAACCCCCTTCTACAATTGTTATTTACTGGGCAACAATTGGTATCAGAGCAAACTGATTTAATTCTGAATCAGATACGATCTAAAGATGTCGACAACCAAGTATGAAAGCATGAAGATTCCCATCTTGAAGATATCAGAATATCCCACATGGAGGGTAAAGATGCTGATGTACCTGGAGGCTATGGATCCCGACTACTTGGACAGGATTCGTGATGGACCATATATACCAACAAAGTTCGTAGAACGAACAGATACAGTACCAGAACATTATGTGGTCAAAGCTAAAGCTGAATGGACTCCAGAAGAAAAAGCTCATGTACTCAGGGAACCAAAGATAAAGAATATCTTGCATAATAGCCTTGATGCTGTTATGTCAAACAGAGTGATTGCATGCAAGTCTTCAAAAGAAATCTGGGATACTTTGGAAACTCAGTGCCAGGGATCTGCATCTGTCAAGAAAAACAGAAGGGCTCTATTGATTCAAGAATATGAGCAATTCGATGCAAGACCTGAAGAGAGCCTGACTGATCTATATGATAGATTCCTGACACTATTGAACAGCTTATCCTTAGTTGACAAAGTATATGAAACTGAAGATTCAAACACCAAATTTCTTAGAGCTTTACCTGAAGAATGGGATACTCAGACCTCAATCATTAGACACCAGTATGATCTGAACATTGTGTCTCTTGATGAGATCTATGGGATGCTAAGAACTCATGATCTTGAAGTTCAACAGAGAAAGAACAAGAAAAGCAGCAAGGCAAAGTCAATTGCTTTGAATGTAGAAGCAAAATCAAAAGGGAAAGCTATGGAGGTCTCTAGAAGGAAAACAAGAGTAGCTGAGTCAGATCCTGACGACTCTTCATCAGATACTGATGGCAATCCTGATGCCAATACTGGTGATGAATCTTCTGATTCAGACATAGAAGAGATGGTTGCTATGATTGTCAGAAACTTCAGAAGGATGAAGTTCAGGAAGAATAGAAGACAAGGCAACTTTCAGAAAAAGACCTTCAAAGCAGACAAAGACAAGTATATCAAAAAGGACAGCAAGGGTAGCAAATTTGACAAGTCAAAGGTTAGATGCTACAAGTGTAATGGTATGGGTCACTTTGCTTCTGAATGCAACAAGACAAAGGCACTCATCACATCAAGCAAGGATTGGATGGACTCTTCCTCAGAATCTGATACTGAGGTAGTCAACTATGCGTTAATGGCCAATGCTGATGTAACTGCTGCTCCTGATGATAAGGTACTAAATACTATCTTTGATTTTGATACTGATAATGCTTCTGAGTTAAGACGTTTTCTAAAGTCATTACATATTAGCTTTAGAAGTCAAACTGCTGAGAATACTAGAATCTTATCTGAGATGTCTGACCTTAGAAAAAGGAATGAGATATTAGAAGCTGAATTTTCTCGTATGCAAGAAGTACAAAAAGAATGTGATAATGCTAAACACATGCACTTAGAGATGACATCTAAATGTACTTCCCTTGAAAAAGAACTTGAATATGCTAATGAGAAAATCAGAACCTGGACAGACTCTGGTAGGAAATTTCATGAGATTAATACCTCTAAGAATTGGAAAGAGTGTCTAGGATATAAGTCAGATGAGGATAAGAAATTGAAAGAGAAAATTGTCATTGATGAGACAGTTAGTCCAAAGACCTATAGACATGTTATAGACTCAACCAAATCTAAGATTACTCCTGTTAATTTTGTTTTTGGTAAGGATTCCAATTCTACTTTTGAAAAGGGATCTTCTTCTACTCAAAGAATTAAAATTATAAAGTCTAAACCTGTCATGAACAAAGTCACTAAGAATGTAGGTCTATTGTCTCAGAAACAGCTTAAGGAGAAAATCTGTAAGGTTACAGATAAGAAAAAGGAAGCTACTGTTAAGAGAAACAGGAATGGTAAAGTTGGGATCAATAAAGAGAATGGTTATAAATATATCCCAAATGCACCTAGAAAGTGTTGTTTTAACTGTGGTAACTCTAATCATCTTGCTATTGATTGTAAGAAGAGTAAGAAGAAGATTACTGATATTCCTAAGTCTGATGTTAGGAATAGATCAGTACTCTATAAACCGCAGAAGTCCTGTTTTCATTGTGGTAGTCTATGGCATTCTATTTATACATGTAAAGAGTATCATGATTTGTACTATAACTTTTATGATCCATTGCCTAAGTTTGAAAGTAGTACAAAGTCTGATAAAACTGAAAATGTCATAGTGAAGCATGCTTTTGTTAATACTGATACTGACAAAGCAAATCCTGATGGAGTAAATCCTGTCAGGACTGCTAAAGTCAAAAAGTCTTCTGCTGTTAAAATTAATAAATTGCATGAGAAAGGAACCCAACATGTATGGGTTCCTAAGTGTTCTAACTAGTGTGTTTCTATTCTGATGCACGGTAAAAAGAAAAATGTGTTAGTCATGGATAGTGGATGTTCTGTGCACATGACTGGAAACAAAGCCCTGTTATCAGAATATGAAGAAAAAGCTGGCCCAACTGTGTCTTATGGAGATGGCAACATTGGACAAACCTTGGGATATGGCAATATAATCATTGGAAATGTCATCATTGAAAAAGTAGCTCTAGTGAAGGGACTAAAACACAACTTGTTGAGTATTAGTCAAATCACTGACAGAGGTTATCATGTCAATTTCTATTCCACACATTGTGAAGTAGTCAGTAAAGCAACAGGGAAGATAGCACTAACTGGCTACAGGCATGGTAACATATATGAAGCCAACATTCTCTCAGATACTGATGGCTCCCCTACATGTTTCATCAGTAAAGCTTCAGTAGATGAAAGTTGGAATTGGCACAAGAAGCTTTCTCATCTCAACTTCAGCAACATCAATGAGTTGGTTAAGAAAGAGTTAGTAAGAGGATTACCTAATGTCATATATACACCTGATGGACTCTGTGATGCATGCCAAAAAGCAAAACAAAGAAGGACATCATTCCAGAGTAAATCAGAATCCTCTATTGAAGAACCATATCACATGCTACATCTTGATCTGTTTGGTCCAGTCAACATCATGTCCATCAGTAAGAAAAGGTACACTCTTGTAATTGTTGATGAATATTCTAGATTCACCTGGGTGTATTTTCTGCATAGAAAAGATGAAACTCCTGAAGTTCTGTTGGATCATGTGAGGATGATTGAGACAACCACAAAGTACAAAGTCAAGATTCTGAGAAGTGATAATGGTACTGAATTTAAGAATTCAAAGATGGAAGAGTTCTGCAAATACAAAGGAATCATTCAACAATTCTCTGCTCCTGGCACACCTCAGCAAAATGGAGTAGTAGAAAGGAAGAATAGAACTCTTATTGAAGCTGGCAGAACTATGTTGGAAGAAGCTAAATTACCTACATATTTCTGGGCAGAAGCAGTCAACACAGCATGCTATACACAAAATCTCACATTGATAAACAGGCATGGTGTCACTCCTTATCAGTCACTCAAGGAGAAGAAACCAAGTCTGAAGCATTTGCATGTGTTTGACTGTAAATGTTTTGTTCTCAGAACTCATCCTGAACAGCTAGGGAAATTTGAAACAAAGGCTGATGAAGGAATATTCATAGGTTATCCTACATCAAGAGCCTTCAGAGTTTTTAATTTGAGAACAAGAACTGTCATGGAGTCAATTCATGTATCTTTTGATGATAAGAAGATAACTGGAATCATTGAAGACTCGCATGATAGATTGTTATTTGAAAATGAAGCTTCCAAGGAACCTGAAGAAATTGAATCAGATCCTGTCAATTCATCAGATACTGACGGGTCATCAAATCCTGATGACTCACCAGGTACTGATGGTGCTAATACTGATGATGCAAATAACAGTGATACAACTAGTAGTGCTAATGTTGAGGGGGAGCAACGGCATTCAACTACAAGTTCAGAGTCAACTCAATCATCAGGACAAAATTCTTCAGATACTGATTCAAGTGAAGATCCTGATAACACATCAGGAGGGCATAGCAATAATTCAGGGAGAGCTTCAAATCAATCAAATTCTTTCAATCAAGATAACACCAATCCAGGGGGAGCATCTACTTCAAGAAACAATTTGACACCAGCAAGGAAATGGACAAAAGATCATACTCCTGATTTGATAATTGGAGATCCTGATGCAGGTGTTCAAACAAGAAGTGCAACTCAGAATGAATGTTTATACAATAACTTTCTATCCAAGGAGGAGCCTAAGAAAGTTGAAGATGCACTTAAAGATGCTGACTGGGTTACTGCAATGCAAGAAGAACTGAATGAATTTGAAAGGAATGAAGTCTGGAAACTGGTACCAAGACCAAAGAATAGATCAATTGTTGGTACAAAGTGGATTTTCAAGAACAAGACTGATTCTGATGGTGTCATAATCAGAAACAAAGCAAGACTAGTTGCAAAGGGGTATTCCCAACAAGAGGGAATTGACTATGATGAAACTTTTGCTCCTGTTGCAAGACTAGAAGCCATCAGGATATTTCTTGCTTATGCAGCACATAAGAAATTCAAGGTTTTCCAGATGGATGTTAAAAGTGCTTTCTTAAATGGTGAACTGGAGGAAGAAGTTTATGTTGAACAACCTCCTGGTTTCATTGATCCTAAATATCCAGATCATGTCTACAGACTGGATAAGGCACTTTATGGACTAAAGCAAGCTCCAAGAGCATGGTATGAAACCTTAGCTCAATTCTTACTGGAAAGTGGATTCAAAAGAGGTGCAATTGATAAAACTCTATTTTATTTGAATCATGGTAAGGAGTTGTTGTTAGTTCAGATTTATGTTGATGATATCATTTTTGGGTCAACAAACAATAAGCTGTGTGAAAAGTTTTCCAAGCTTATGCAGTCAAGATATCAAATGAGCATGATGGGAGAAATGAGTTACTTTCTGGGTCTTCAAGTTAAACAGACTGATGAAGGGATTTTTATTAATCAGTCTAAATACACAAGGAATTTACTGACAAGGTTTAACATGCAAGACAGTACTCCTGCTTCAACTCCCATAGCTACAGCTACCAAACTTGATCCTGATCAAGGTGAAGAGGTAGATGTAACTCTCTACAGAGGAATGATTGGCTCTTTATTGTATCTCACTGCCAGTAGACCAGATATCATGTTTGCAACCTGTCTATGTGCAAGATTTCAAGCAAAACCTAGAGAACCACATCTGATTGCAGTCAAAAGAATTTTCAGATATCTCAAAGGCACTCCTTCACTTGGCCTTTGGTATGCAAGGGAATCAGATTTTGGGTTGTGTGGTTATTCAGATGCTGATTTTGCAGGATGCAAAATAGACAGGAAAAGTACTTCAGGAAGTTGTCAGTTTTTGGGTGGAAGACTAGTTTCATGGTTCAGTAAAAAGCAGAAATCTATTTCCACTTCAACTGCAGAAGCTGAGTACATTGCTGCAGGAAGTTGTTGTGCTCAGATAATGTGGATGAGAAATCAGTTGTTAGATTATGGCCTGTCATACTCAAAAATCCCTATTTATTGTGATAACCAAAGTGCTATTGCAATGACAGGAAATCCAGTTCAGCATTCTCTTACTAAACACATAAGTATCAGATATCACTTTATAAGAGAACAGGTTCTGGAAGGAACAATTGAACTTCACTTTGTTCCTACTGATCAACAACTAGCTGATATATTCACCAAGCCACTACCTGAAGCTACTTTCAATAAGTTGGTGAATGAACTTGGAATGATGAATTTTGAGAATTTCTGAGGAAAAGCTACAGAGAGGAAATCCTGATAACTGTCAAATCCTGATGGTTATTCAGAAAGGTATGTTTTCTTTGATCAAATCCTGATAGGACTCAATCCTGACAGGAAGTCAACTGGTCAATTCTGATGTACAGGTCAGTATTTTCATCGCTAAATTTGTGCCTAATTTTTCGTCCGTATCTGCTAATAGACGATTGAGTTTTAGTAGGACAACTGTATACGCGCGTGTGTTGCTCTCTTATAGTTATATCTATACATACACATAAAAAGCGGTGCAGTTTTATTTAATGACACACGTAATCTGTCCACTAATTAGTTATGCACAAATCATATTTTGCCACCTGTCATTGAGAGTAATATTTTGTTTTAACAAAATATTTTTCATTGTTTTACATCTTTCATTACTCTCTCATCATCAGTTTTTCGTTTTTATCTCTCTCTGTGCTTTCATACCCTAATTGCTTCAAATCTTAATTCTCGAGTTCTCAAAAGCATTATAATGGCGTCTTCATCATTCATGAACAAACAAACAGTAATTCGTGATATTACTTTTGCCACTAATAACTTTGTAGCCATTCTAGACCATCAAGAATTGCCTCCTGAGTTCCATATAATTCAAGATTTTCTTACTTCAAGTCCATTGAAGTATGCTTTAACAGAGCCTGCAAGTGTTTCTTTTAAGTCTGTAATGCAGGTTTGGAACACAGTTGTTTTTGGTCAAAGTTCTACAGGAACCATTCTGATGCAGTTCGAATCAAATGGGGTCACTCATCATGTCACCCCTGCTGTTATAGAAGAGGCACTGCATTTGCCTATTCTGGGTGAAAAAGTCCCTAGGGTGATTTCAGACTCTGCTCTATTTGAGTTTGTCAAGAAACTGGGCTACAATGGAGAAGTAAAGAGATATGGAAATCTCTTTAGGACAAAGCTTAAGAAGGAATGGAATTTCTTCTTTGATACAATCAGCCGCTGTTTCCTGAACAAGACATCAAATTTTGATGCTCTTCCATCAGGATCTCTTAAAATTGGGTACTCTCTCATCCATTCTACAGTGTTTGATTATGGCTCTTTTATCTTAAAAGCTTTAAGTGATAGGAAATCAGATAAGTTGGGTTCTGTCTGTTTTCTTAGATTTTTACAGTTGATATTTAATCACTTATGTCCTAATGTTGTTTTTGAGGATGATGTAGTTCTACCAATCTGTAGAATTACTGAGAATAATATTAAGTCCTTAGTCAACAGTGATAAGGCAAATGGTTTTATAGGAAATGCTTTTATTCCTGATGAGGTTAGGTTTTTCTTACATCAGAAAATGCCTACTCGTTATGGACTACTTTCTAATGCTATGGTACAAGGACCAACCCACCTTGTTCCTGACACAAGCATGCAACCTAAACAGTCTAAACAGTTAACAACCACCTCTACTGTCTCTCAAAAGACTTTAGTTGTAAAATCAAATAAATCAGCTAGAACTGATGTGTCTGGAAGGCAATCAGGTTCAAAGGATTTTTCCTCTACACCACTCACTAAAAAGAAGATACAAGGGGGTGTACAAGGGGTCCTGGTGAAGAAAGCTGATAAGGTTGTTAAGGATGTTCCTGTGAAAAGGAAGTTAAGGTTGATTGATGAAAGTGATTCAGAGGATGCCTTACCTATATCCTCTGTGATGAATGTGAACAAGGAAGTTGCTGATACTGCTACTAAAGCTGTGGTACCTTCATCAAAACCACAAAAGAAAAGGAAATTATCAAAGAGCAGGTATCATATTCCTTTGACAGTGCAAATGAAGGATACTGATATTCAGACATCAAATCCTGATGTTAGTATTCCTGATGCAACAACAAAAGTTGTCTCTATATCAGACTCTCCGGCCTCTCCATCTCAGATTCGAGGACATTCTTGGGAGAAGGTTTCTACAACTGCTTCCTTGGTTGGTCTTACACCTACATCAAAGAAAAAGAGGAATGCAGAAGAGTTAGTCTATCAGAGACAGAAGAAGCTGAAAGGATCAAGCCCACAAGAACCTGAATTTCAGAGTAATTCAGCAGCTACTGTTGATCCTGCCACACAAGAACCACTCAATCAAAGTTTGGGTGAAGGCTTAGCTAGTGGAATGGTCACACAAGAACCATTTTCTCAAAGGGAGAATGAAGTCATCAACATTCCAGCTACACAAGAACCATCTTCTCAAAGTGAAGATGCAGGCAAAGCTACAGCTTCTGTTGAAAGATTGGTCGCGAACATTGTCAATGAGGGAAGCACACAAGAACCTTTAGCTCAAAGTGTTGAAGCAGCTTCTGAACCTCAAGCTCCACAAGAACCATTGGTAGCAAATACTGATGCAAGCATATCAAATCCTGACGATGTTCATCCTGACGCTAGTGGTGCTCCTGATAATGAACCTATTTTGATACAGCCACTTCGTTCAAGACCAATAGATCATCCTATCTCAGAATCTCAGGATAAACTGAAAGGTATTGCAATTCCTGATCCTGATATATCTCATGGTTCTGATGATGATAATTCTGATGATGATAGTGATGATGATAATGAGAATAGAAAAGAGAAGGAACAGCTTGCTACAGCACTCAAGATTAGTCTTGGAACTAATTTTGGTTCATCGAGTACATTTATGGCTGGCAATGCTTTTACTGGGAAAGATCAGAGACAAGATTTTTCTACTCCTTCCTTTGATCCTGCAGAGGCATTTAGACAGAATGAATGGAACAATTCATGGCACCAATCTGATGAATCTATCAGTTTTTCTTCTGCTATTGAACATGCCTATAATGCAGTGAAGTCTATAGAGAATCAAGACTTGAAGAATCATCTGAAGGCTACTACTCTGTTATCCAAAAGCCTGAAAAGTGAGATTGATTCTATCAAGGGCTCAACTGAAAAAGTGAGGACTGATATCTTTAATAATTTTACAAAGGTGCCTACTACTTTTCAACTAAGGGTAGTGGAATCCCAAGTGAAATCTGTTGTTTCAGAACAAACCTCAATCCATCAAAGAATTGATTCTCTGGATACTAAGGTAACTGAAATTCAAGCCTCTCTTTCCTTAATTTTGCAATTATTGTCAAATCCTGATGTCAAAAAGGGGGAGAAGGTTATTCAGACAAAATGTACACCTGATCTAGTATTAAGAAATAATGATGATGATACTGGAGATGATGGTGGTGACAAAGCGATACAAGGAGAAAAAGAAACCTCTGATGCTGTTGTTATGAAGACAATCCAAACTTCTCAAAGTCAAACAACGCAGTCAACTCATGTTTCTGATTCTGGAGTTAAGACAGTAAGAACATTGGTGCAATCTCAGATCCTGACGGAAGATCAAATCCCGACACCTGGTCATGGACACATTCTTGCTACAATTCCTGAAGGTGATGAAGATGTGATTATTGATAATCCTGAAGATGCATCAAATTTATTCCAGAAGTTTTCTACAAAAGACGGCAGAATTGTTACTCTATATCACACTGATAAAAGAGTTCAACAATTATATGCAAGAAAAGCACTCTCTACAGCAAGTGAAGAATATCCAGATCTCTCACATGAAGAATTTTTGAGACTACAAAGAGAGACAATGGAAAGCTATACTGCTCCTGCTAGAGGTAGAGGAAGCAGAGGTAGAAGAGGTGCTAGAAGAAGTAAAAGAGGTTCTTCAACTCAAACAGTACCTAGACAGACAAGGTCTAGAGGGTTAAGAATTGAAGAAATTCCTGAACCTATTCAAACTCTAGTAGTTCCTGACAGATCTACTTTTGGTGATGATGGAATTGTTGAAGAAGAACCTGAATTAAGAAGAAAATCAAGTAAATCAACTCTCAGCAATACAAATCAAATTGAAGATTCTAATCCTGACAATATTCAAGATCCTGACGAATCTGAAATTCTGCAAGAGGTTGATTTGATAATCTTATCTACTGTTGTTGATTGTCACAACAAAGAAGTAGATGAAGAAGAAGAAGCCAGAAGAAGAGATATTACAAGAAGAACAAATAAAGATTTCAATCTCTATCTACAAAGGCTTAAAGTTTCAAATAAAAGACAATGGAGAAATTCAAGCAGACAAGAATCTTTACTTGAAAGAAGCTACACTTTTGAAAAGGAAAAAGACAAGAAGTGGAAACATATTAGCACATTAAGTTGTGATACACCTATCAATTTTCAGTCTGGTGGAATTATTACAAGCGCTTCAAGTGTTATTGATTTATCTGAGATGGTTAGATCAAAAGCACTCTGGTTAAAGATGTTTTCAAATCTGAAGCAATTGTCAAGTAATTCAAGAGGAGGTATTGGACACAGAGATGGTGAATATCTGATTATGTCATATGTTGATCCTTACTCCTTGACAGAAATTGGAGGTACTTTAACTTCTGAAAACCTGAACAATTTATTAGCTGTTGATATAGTTATAGATTGTCATGATGGTTTTGAAAAGAAAGAAAAGCTTCTGTACTTCATGAAAGATGGTAGTGTGAAGATTCTATCTATTCAAGATCTGCTGATGAAAACTACACAGGAACTGAAATATGTTCACTATCTGTTAAGATGGAAGAACCAAGTGTACAAAGAATGGAGTGACATGATTTTGTCAACTATAAGAAGAAGACTGGATGGAAACAGTAATTTCGATGGTAATTATACTCCCATGTACTTAAATCAAAGAGGTCAGGATGTGGAAATGCAAAGGGGTACTGCTGTTAAAGAAGTAAACTTTGGCATGACTCATCTTTCTCTCAATCCTGATGGGAAGGAAATTGCTTAATTGTTAGATATAATTGCTAATGTTTGTTTATCAGTGTTTAAGCAACAGGTACTGACAAGAGTTTATCAGAAGCCGGTCAGAGTTTAAATAAACTCTGACAGGGTGAAGAGTTTAAAGGAAGCCGGTCAGAGTTTATTTAAAGTCTGACAAGGTGATAGTTGAGTTAGCTGTCGGTGCTGAATTGAAGATTCTAGAAGCAATATATTCTGAAGATGGAAAGAAGCAGAATATATTGATACAGCTAAGGAAACAGAATGGAAGATAAGAAGCAATCCTTAATTGATAAGTTTTGTATAGCTAACTTGTAGGAATATCAATTAGATAAGGATTGTATGTAGCTGTGTACTATATAAACACAGATAGGTTATCCCTAGAAGGGACGCGATTATTGATATATTATTCTTGTAACCTAGAAGCTCTTTGTGATTCATTAACATCATAAAGAGAGAAGCTGTTAATATAAATACAGTTTATTGATTCATAAACAGTGTTCTTAATTGTCGTTATTCTCATACATACTTGATTATATTGTGTATTCGGCCTAACAATTGGTATCAGAGCCAAGGCTGTTTAATATATACAGTTTTACGATTCAAACACAGTATTAATCATGTCTGAAGAAAATCAAACTGCTTCTAAGGCTGAACAGGTTAAGCCCAATTCTGTGAGTCGATATGAAACAATCAGGGTTCCAATTCTCAGGCCAGTAGAGTATCCGATTTGGAAGGTGAAGATGACCATGTTTCTGGAGGCTACAGATCCAGAATACCTTGACAGAATTAATGATGGTCCTCATATGCCAACTAAATTGTCTCCTGTTGTTGATGGTCAAGCACAAAAGACTGTTCCAAAGGAAAAGAAAGATATGACTCCTGAGGACATCTCATCAATTGCAAAAGATGCAAAGGTTAGACATCTTCTCCACAGTGTTTTAGATAATGTAATGTCTAACAGAGTAATTGGCTGCAAAACTGCCAAAGAAATATGGGATGCTTTGGAAGTCAGATGCCAGGGAACAGGTGCTATTAAAAAGAACAGAAAAACAATACTCACACAGGAGTATGAGCACTTTGATTCAAGATCTAATGAAACCTTGACTGAGACTTATGACAGATTTTGCAAACTGTTGAATGATCTGTCTTTGGTTGATAAAGAATATGAACTTGAAGAGTCAAATCTCAAGTTTCTGTTATCTCTACCTGAAAAGTGGGATTTAAAGGCAACAACAATCAGAGATAATTATGATCTTGCTGATACAGATCTTGATGAGATCTATGGATTGTTAAAGACTCATGAACTGGAGATAGAACAAAGAAACAGGAGATCCAGCAAGAAGACAAAATCTGTTGCTCTCAAAGTCGAGGAGAAGCTCATCAAGAAGGAATCATCAAGGAAGAAAGCCAAGGGAAAGGCTTTAGTTATTAAATCTGAAAGTGAGTCATCAAAATCTGATGATGACTCAAACTCTGATGAAGCTTCTGACTCTGAGGATGATGAAGAGGAGTTGTTGCAAATGGCTGCATTGATGGTGAAGACCTTTAAGAAGATGGGATTCAAGAACTTCAAGAAAGGAAAGAGATTCTCAAGGAAAGATTCAAACTCTGAAAGGAGAAGTTTCAGAAAGTCTGATGGAAAGGAGACCAAGTCTGGCAAGAAGGATAAGTCTCAAATCCAGTGCTATAAGTGTAAGGAGATGGGTCATTATGCTCCAGAGTGCAAGAAAGGCAAATCTGAGAAAGCACTCATCTCTAAAGGCAAAGACTGGGCAGATACTTCAGACTCTGATGATGGAGAAAACTATGCTCTTATGGCTACTGTCAGAGATGAGACTGAATCATCTGAAAATAAGGTACCCCTAACTACTTATGCTTATGATACTGATAATATATCTGAGTTAAGAGTATATCTGAAAAGCGTACATGTTAGCTATAGGGATCAGACTTTAGAGAATGAGAGAATTAAAGCTGAGAATCTTAGTCTTAAAGAAAGAAACAAGTTTCTTGAAAGAGAACTTGAGAATATGAAGCAGATTCAAAAAGAAAGAGATGATGCTGTTTATATTGAACAGGAAGTGCTTAAGTTAAATAAGCAGCTAGAATCTGAACTTGAAAAAGAAAGAAAAGTAATTATGACTTGGACAAACTCTGGAAGAGACACTCATCAAGTGTTTCAAACAGATTCTGTAGGTTTAGGCTATTGTGAAAACGATGAACTTAGGTTTAAAGACAAAGTTAAGGTTAAACCACAACTTAAACCTGTGATATTTGTTCCAGAATCCACCAAGCTAAAATCTGTAGTTGTGAAAGAAGCTGTTAAGGAGCCAGTTGAAGCTTGTGTTGAACAAGTAGATATTGAATCTAAAACAGAGAAGCTTGTTGAGCTAGAAGCTGTTAAAGAATCAATTAAAATCTGTGAGAAGCAGGTTAATGTTGGTTTAATGACAGGAAAACAGTTTAAACTTAAGCTCAAAGAGGTTAAGTCTGCCATGAAACCTAAAGGGTCCAAGAGAAATAGGAATGGAAAAGTAGGCATAAATAATAGAAATAATCATATGCCTAATGCTAGTGCCTCAAGAAAAACATGTTATAATTGTGGTAGTTCTAATCATCTTGCTAGATTTTGCACTAAGAACAAACATATTAATTCTTTACCTTCTACTTCAGAAGTAAAGAATGATTATGTTAGAGTAAAACCACAGACTTTATGTAAACATTGTGGGAGCACTTGGCATTCTATTTACACATGTAAGAGTTATCATGCAATCTATCATAACTATTATGAGCTAAAACCCAATTTAAAATGGGTTAGAGCAAACTCTGCTAGTGTAAAATCTGACAATGTTAGTCTAAACTCTGATAATGCTGATTCCGCTGCAAAAGCTAACACTGTTAAGAAGGACAAAGGATCCAAGCAAGTCTGGATCCTTAAAACTAACACTTAGTGTTTGTTTGTGATTGCAGGGTATAATAGAGAGCACACTTATCTTAGACAGTGGATGCTCAGGACATATGACTGGAAACAAAGCCCTGCTATCAGACTTTAAGGAGAAGGCTGGCCCAAAAGTTTCCTATGGAGATGGCAACATAGGACACACTCTGGGATATGGCAATATCAATCTTGGAAGTGTCATCATCACAAATGTAGCTCTAGTCTCAGGACTCAAGCATAATCTGCTATCTGTGAGTCAAATCTGTGACAGAGGAAACCATGTAGATTTTCATAGTGAATACTGTGAAATTATCAGTAAATCTACTGGAAAAGTTGTTCTAGTTGGACAAAGGCGCAACAACATTTATGAAGCAAGTTTGGTAACAAACTCTGATGGAAGGACAGTGTGTCTGACAGCCAGAATGTCAAATGAAGAGAGTTGGAATTGGCACAAGAAGCTCTCTCATCTAAACTTGAACAATATAAATGAGCTTATTAGAAAGGATCTTGTGAGAGGACTTCCAAAATCAATACTCAATCTAGATGGTCTATGTGATTCTTGTCAAAAGGCCAAGCAAAGGAAGTCATCTTTCAAGAGCAAATCTGAATCTTCAGTAGTGGAACCTTATCATCTTTTACATGTTGATCTCTTTGGACCAGTAAATGTGATGTCTATGGGCAGAAAGAAATATGCTCTAGTAATTGTTGATGAATATACTAGATATACATGGGTATATTTCTTGTCAAAGAAGGATGAAACTGCTCAAATACTGATGGATCATGTAAATCTACTGGACAAAGGATCACAGCACAAAGTCAAAATTATAAGGAGTGATAATGGAACTGAATTCAGAAACTCAATCATGGAAGCTTTCTGCAAGGAAAGAGGAGTGAAACAAGAATTTTCTGCACCTGGAACTCCACAGCAAAATGGTGTAGTTGAAAGAAAGAACAGAACTTTAATCGAAGCTGCCAGAACAATGCTTGATGAAGCAAAGTTACCAACCTATTTCTGGGCAGAAGCTGTTCAAACTGCTTGTTTTACTCAAAATGCAACTTTGATCAACAAGCATGGGAAAACACCATATGAAATGGTGAAAAACAAGAAGCCAAATTTGAAATATTTTCACATATTTGGATGCAAATGCTTTGTGTTGAAGACTCATCCTGAACAGTTGACAAAGTTCGAATTAAAAGCTGATGAAGGAATCTTTGTTGGCTATCCATTGTCAACAAAAGCATTCAGAGTTTATAATCTAAGAACTAAGGTGATCATGGAATCTATACATGTGTCGTTTGATGACAAGAAAATAATTGGACTCGAAGACAAGGATGGATATGATCAACTGCGTTTTGAAAATGAAGATATATTCTCTGATGATATAAACTCTGATGAAGCAGGGTTGACAAACTCTGACGAAGCATACTCTGAACCTCTACTGGTAAATACTGGAGAAACTGGAAATTCTCAAATTGAACAAAATAAAGAACCAGTTGAGGGGGAGCGTGAAGAAGCTCAACATGACACAGCAAGTGAGTCAATTGAAGAAACTGATTCAAACTCTGACAGTTCAAACACTGAGCCATCCAACTCAGGGGGAGCCTCAGATGCTGCAGAAAGTCAACATATGAATCAGGAGAGCATGGATCAAGGGGGAGGATTCAATAATGCTGCAAGAAACCACTTACCAACAGCAAGAAAGTGGACACAGGCACACACACCTGATCTCATAATTGGAGATCCTGATGCTAGTGTAAGAACTAGAAGTGCAACAAATAACGAGTGTCTGTATCATGCTTTCTTGTCTCAAACAGAACCAAAGAAAGTGGAGGAAGCTCTTCAAGATGCACACTGGATAACAGCAATGCAAGAAGAGTTAAATGAATTTGAAAGAAATGAAGTCTGGACACTTGTACCTAGACCAAAGAATAGATCAATTGTAGGTACAAAGTGGGTTTTCAGAAACAAGACTGACAGTGAAGGTGTGATTACAAGAAACAAGGCTAGACTTGTGGCAAAAGGTTATTCACAACAGGAAGGAATTGACTATGATGAAACCTTTGCTCCAGTTGCAAGATTGGAGGCCATAAGGATTTTTCTGGCCTATGCTGCACACAAGAAGTTTAAAGTCTTTCAAATGGATGTAAAGAGTGCTTTTCTCAATGGGAAGCTTGAAGAAGAAGTGTTTGTTGAACAACCACCAGGATTTGTAGATTCCAAGCATCCAGATTATGTCTACAGGCTTGACAAGGCATTATATGGACTAAAGCAAGCACCAAGAGCATGGTATGAAACTCTTGCTCAATTTCTTTTAGAAAGTGGGTTCACAAGAGGAACAATTGATAAAACCTTGTTTTATTTCAATTCTGGTGATGATTTGCTTTTAGTTCAAATTTATGTAGATGATATTATTTTTGGATCTACTAATGACAAACTTTGTAAGAAGTTTGCAAAGCTTATGCAATCCAGGTACCAAATGAGCATGATGGGAGAGCTTAGTTACTTTCTAGGCTTACAGGTCAAACAAACAGATGATGGGATTTTTATCAATCAAGCAAAGTATACCAGAAATCTTCTAAAGAAATTTGGTATGCTTGATAGTTCATCTGCTACAACTCCCATGGCTACAGCAACGAAGCTTGACAAAGACACAGGAGCCTCAGTAGATATGACTAACTACAGAGGAATGATAGGGTCTCTACTGTATCTTACTGCAAGTAGACCTGATATCATGTATGCAACATGTCTTTGTGCAAGATTTCAAGCAGACCCCAGAGAGCCTCATCTAACAGCTGTAAAAAGGATCTTCAAATATCTCAAAGGAACCATAACCCTGGGTTTGTGGTATCCTAGAGAATCAGAGTGTAAGTTAATTGGTTACTCTGATGCAGATTTTGCAGGCTGTAAGATAGACAGAAAAAGTACAAGTGGAAGCTGTCAATTTTTAGGTGACAGATTGGTTTCTTGGTACAGTAAGAAACAGAAATCAATTTCTACATCCACTGCAGAAGCAGAGTATATAGCAGCTGGTAGCTGTTGTGCACAGATTTTATGGATGAAGAATCAACTGCTGGATTATGGGTTAAGGTACTCTAAAATACCTATTTTCTGTGATAACCAAAGTGCTATTGCTATGACAGGTAATCCAGTACAGCATTCCATGACCAAGCACATCAGTATAAGGTATCATTTTATCAGAGAACATGTGGAAGAAGGAAACATTGAGCTTCATTTTGTGTCTACAGATCAACAACTTGCAGATATCTTCACCAAACCTTTGAGTGAAGCTACTTTTACAAGATTGGTAAATGAACTCGGAATGGTCTCTGGTTCTGACTAGAGATACGGGTTAGACTCATTTTTACTGTTCATGATTTCTTACATGTGTTAATTGTTATGTGAACCAGCATGTTACACTCTGATGCTAAACTCTGTTGGTCATACTCTGATAGTTACAGTTTAATGTCATACTCTGATTATAACTTTGTCTGGAACATATGGACCAATGAAGAAATTTGTATGAAGCATAATTCTCAGTAAGTAATTGTGACTCCTTAAGAGTTGATAGATTCTGATCTCAAATATGTGCAGTAAGCTAACACAGCATGATACTGTCTCTATATTTAAACCATCTCTTAGTTTATTGATCCTATACACTGAGTCTGTACTAGCTGTTTGCATTTTCTCTCATAAGTTAATTATAATTACTGATGAAAAGTCTAAACTCTGATTACTTACTACAAATAATTCACCCTCAAATCAAAAGATGCCAAACAGAGCACAAATTCCTTTGAGATCATGTTGTGCCTAGGACGATCCAGGAACTTATTGTATGAAATAAGGGCTAAAATCTTTGATTTTTGGTGACTAGTGCCAACCACTGATTACTGGAAAAATAATAAATAAAAAAAAATAAAAAAATAAAAAAATAATACAGGGGGTGACAAATAAAAGACATATCCAAATGAAAGGATATCAGTAATACAGAGTTTAGATAGAAAAATCAGTGTCTATGTGAGAGTTTAGGCAACCAGTTTTTACTACTTTAGTTTGTGGATTTTATGCACTTTGAGATGATCTAAATACTGATTTCGGTAAACTCTGCTACTACACACACATTTTTCACAACTGTACAGATTGAGAAAAGAGTTTATTGACAAAGAAGGATAAATGGTAAACACTGATGTATTGTGTGAAATACGCCGAGGTTACTTTGTTTTAATCTCTGATGGTTAAAATAATTTCTTTGTTTCAGACATTTTATACTCTTGAGATTAGTCATTTGTTTTTCGGAAAAAGTATGATTGAACGGAGAAAAGAAAGAGTGTGTTTGATAAGTCCTGATAGTGATTCGTAGTGAGGCTGAGTATGTTAGTTTATTGTTTAAAGTGATATCATTTTTTTTACTTTACAATTACTCTGCAATATTGATAATACTGATATGTAAAGAAACAAATTTGTTTTCATTAATTGATTCAAATTTACATTCAGACAATTTCATGTTCATGTTTAGCTAATCTTTCTGGTACATACTAATCACTATGGTTACAATCTTTTACGCACCTCATCTTTTCATAAGCTATTACTCACACGCAAACACTCAAACACTTTCTGAGCCCAGTTCTTCTTGTTTTCAAATCTTACTAATGGCAACTACAGCGTTTATTGCTTCTGACTTAGAATTTGTTCCCAACAATTATTCTGCTCCTGTAGCAAATGAGAACGCACCGGAGGCGTTTCATTTGATTCAGAGGTTCTTGTTACACTCTGATATTGGTACTGCTTTAACAGCACCATCGAAGCTGTCTGCGACTCAAATTCGAACTTTTTGGCAGACAGGTACTTATGATAATGGAGGAGAGTCTGGATCTCCATCTATCATTTTTGAGTTTCAAGAAGATGAATTTGTTGTTACTCCTACTACTGTTCGTGATGCTTTGGGTCTTGAAGATTTTAATGCTTTCACGATATCTGTTGGTGATTCTGAGTTGGTTAGGATGATGAGAGAAATCGGCTACTCTGGCCCTTTGACAAAGATAGGTCAACTCAAAAGGCCATTTTTGCGCAAGGAATGGAGCTTCTTTTTCGATTGCATTACTCGGGCTTTTGGAAAGAAGTGCACCAATTGGGATGCGATTCCCACGGATAGTCTACAGATCGGGTATTCTCTTCTCTATGGCAGTCGATTTGATGTTGCTAGATTAGTTTTAACTAATATTGGTGAGAAAATGCTAGAGAATAGAAATGTTGTTTATTTCTCTAGGTTTTGTCAATTGATATTCAATTTTTGCTGTCCAAATGTTGAGATAGTAGAGGATGATGTTATACTTTCGTTTAAACTGCACAAACGTATATTGTCTGACCTTATCAACAAGGACAACAAGAAAGGAGAAGTTGGTCCTTTACTGTTGCCTGCATCAGTGCAACAATTTCTTGACACTTTACAGCAACAACAAGTCTCAACTGCTGAAGCTGGACCTTCTGAGTCTCAACCACAGAGGTCAAAGAGATCTAAAGTTCGAGCAGTTAAGTCTGGTTTGCAACCTGCTGAAGCTGAGGTATCAAATGTTGATGCTGTGCCTCAGAGACAAAGAATGAAGAAAAGGCGAGCCCACAGGGCAAAGTCTGTTGCTGCTGCTTCTACTGCAGACTCAGAAACTGAAGCTGATGAAGAAACTCTTCATCAGAGAAAGAGACGGCTAGTTGCTGATCAACTTTTTGGTGATATCATTGCCAATCTGGACAAAGAACCTGAGGACACTGAAGCTCCTACATCAGAGAATGAGGAGATTGTGATTACAACTGTTCCTTCAAGTACTCCTGCAGTTGTTGTTGAGGAGACTGTTCTAACTGCTGAGGATGCTGCAAATCCTGAAACTCTTCTGATGGATTTTGAAACAGAAGCTCCTACATCAAAAGCTGATGATGTAGTGGAGGAAGCTGCTGCATACTCTGACAGCAGGATTCTTGATCATGACGATACTGTACTGGAAGCTGATCAAGCATCTACTGAGTTAGTAGAACCTATTGCTTCTCACACAGAAATCATTTCTATTGATTTTGAGAAAGGTGAGGAAGTTGATCAGATTAGAGTTGATCCAGTTCCAGAAGCTGTTGCTGTACAAGCTGATGCGACAGATAATGATCATGAGGATATTGTTTTCCTTGAAGCTTTGCAACAATCAGTTGTTGAGATTGTTCAGAGAGAAGCAGAGGTTACTGCTCCAGCAAACTCTGATGTTCCTCAAACTGTAGCAGATCAAGTACCTGATGCCACTGCCCCGTTACTTGATGAAGCCACTGCTAAAAATGTGCTTGAAGATATTCACAGAGAGGATGACAATGCTGAAGCTAGTCCTTCTCATTCAAACTCTGATATTCAAGTGGAAATTTCTGATCTTCACGCAAATTCTACTGAAGAGAGGGAAGTTCAAAGGGCTGCTTCTGAGCATTTTCAGAATATGTACTACAATGCATGGGCTAATGCAGATTGTGTCTTTCCAGCACAAAGGGCTGCAGATTTTTTATCTGATTCTGTCAAGAAGATTACAAATCCTGATATCCTTACGAGCTTACAGGCAACTGTTATTCAAGTCAAATCTCTCAATAATAGATTTGATGAGAATCAACAAATGCTTACAAAACTGAGGAATGAAGTAAGTCTGAGGGATCTTACTTTAAAGGCTGACAGAACTTCTTACTATGCCATGTTCAAGCAGCAAGCCAGGGATTCTGAAGAAATCAAGAAGAGGCTTGGGACAGTTGAGGACAATCAGAATGCTATGTCTGCTCAACTGACTTCCATTTCTACTGCGCTTGAATTGCTGACATCAGTACTACTTTCTGATGATGTCAAAAAGGGGGAGAGTATACCTAAAGACAAATGCAAAGATACTCAACCTCTGAGACGGAAGGATGATTCTACTGATGGGGGAAGCAGAGGAAATGAAAGAAGGATTTCTGCTCAAAAGCACAGAAGTGTAATAAACTCTGGTGGTCAATCTACTTCAAACCTAAACAAAAGTTTAGTTGTTCCAACTAACCCATCTACTGATGAAGAGATTGCTGCTAGGATCTTTATTAAAGAGCATGGAAAAGATGTTACAATTGAAGATATCCAAGCTGAAGAACAGATGCTTGCTGAAGAACACAAGAAAAATCTTAAAGCTGGAATCTACAAAAAGAAGGAAATCAAGGCTCCTAGAAAGAAAGAAAAAGGAATTGTTATAAAGAGAATGTAAACTCTGATCAGAGTTTACAGTACTCAAGGAGGCCTGTGATTAAAAATGCTGACAAAGGAAAAGGTAAACTGGTAGAAGAAGAACAGTTACCTAAGAAGATTTTTTCAACCTCTGACATTGCTCAAGTTGAAACAAGATTAGCAAAATCAACCTCTGACGCTGCTCAAGTTGATGATACTATTGAAGTTAAGCCAGCCTCTGACAAGGCTCAAGCTGTGCAAATTCAGCTACCTCCTCAACTCAAAGGTTTCTTAAGACCTGTACTCTCTGAAACTCTGACACTTCAACCTGTGGATTTTTCTCAAACCAGGACTGTACTTGGAAAAGAATCTTATGATAAGTCTGGTTTAGGTTCACATAGGGAAAAGAGAATAAATAACAGATCTCAAGACAATATTTCACTGGCAGGATCTGGTATTAGGGATACACAAGAAAATCTTGATAAGTTAGAATCTGTTCAGTTGATTTTTCACAGAGTCTTGAAGAAGCAGTTTCTGTTATACTTCATGAGTGATGGAAGTGTTTATAGAGTTGGAGAATCTGATGTAAATCTCAAATCATGGGAAGAACTTGAATATGTACTTTATCTGTTGAAAGTTAAGAACAGACACACCCATAATGTTGCTCAAATCTTAAAAGAAAAGATGCTGAGATCAAAAGTGATGCTTGGAGGAGGAGAAGTCTCAAATACTTATATTCCAAAGTATAGAGATCATGCTGGAAAGTTGGTGGAGATGAAGAGAAACAGTGCTAGATTTAAAACTGCACTGGGATTAAAAGTCTTAGAATTCAACTTAGAGTCAAATAAAGCTCAGTACATTCGGCTAGGGAATGATATGAAGAAGAACAGTATCTATTCTCTGAGGGCTGCCATATATCAAACTGGTGAAGGAGATCCAGAGTATAAGGAGCTGAAAGAGATTATGATAGCTGAACTTGAGAATGCTGAGAGAAGACTGCTGATTGATTATCTCAGGACTGTACCTGATATTGAAGAAGTCAAGTAAAGTCTGACTGTAAGTTTTTAATATTTTCTATTCTAAGTCAAATTTAAACTCTGTTTTAAATTAAACTCTGTTATATGTTAAACACTGCATTTGTTAAATGGTTTTGACATCATCAATTATATGTTTAACTTGTACATTTTATTATGAACAAGTTGGGGGAGATTGTTAGATATAATTGCTAATGTTTGTTTATCAGTGTTTAAGCAACAGGTACTGACAAGAGTTTATCAGAAGCCGGTCAGAGTTTAAATAAACTCTGACAGGGTGAAGAGTTTAAAGGAAGCCGGTCAGAGTTTATTTAAAGTCTGACAAGGTGATAGTTGAGTTAGCTGTCGGTGCTGAATTGAAGATTCTAGAAGCAATATATTCTGAAGATGGAAAGAAGCAGAATATATTGATACAGCTAAGGAAACAGAATGGAAGATAAGAAGCAATCCTTAATTGATAAGTTTTGTATAGCTAACTTGTAGGAATATCAATTAGATAAGGATTGTATGTAGCTGTGTACTATATAAACACAGATAGGTTATCCCTAGAAGGGACGCGATTATTGATATATTATTCTTGTAACCTAGAAGCTCTTTGTGATTCATTAACATCATAAAGAGAGAAGCTGTTAATATAAATACAGTTTATTGATTCATAAACAGTGTTCTTAATTGTCGTTATTCTCATACATACTTGATTATATTGTGTATTCGGCCTAACACTTATCTTTTGCTTGAAGAGCACAGTCTACAGAGAAACTCCATACAGAATCTCAGAGCAGCTATCTACCAGATTAATGAGGAAGATGAAGAACTCAGAAATCTTAAGGAAAGACTGATTCAAATTCTTGAAGAAAAAGAAGAAAGTTTATTATCCAACTTCTTGAAGATGAATCTGTTCTATCACAAAGCTTAAACAGATAAGTTGTTTCTGAAGATACTCGTACATTTTGATACATGTTTTTGACATCATTGAATATTTGGAATCTATACTTTATTTCACAAAGTATGAGATTGGGGGAGATTGTTAGATCAGAATTCAATGATCGTCAGAAGCTAGACTCAACTGATCAGGATTGCTGACGTCATCAGTATTGCATGGTCATCAGTATTTGATCAAGCGTCAGTATCTTATTGATCATCAGGATTCCTACTCAGACTATGATCAGGTTTGATCATCAGGACTTGAAGCTGATCAGGATTCCTACTTCGAGTTATATTTGGAGTCTAGATAAACATGGAAGTTTGTTCCTGGTTTGTAGAATGCAGCTATCGATTAAAGATATGTTTCTATCTTTGTTATGATTAGGACTTATCTTGTTATTGATAGAGAAGCTGTGTGCACTATATAAACACAGTTTTGGTTTCGATTTATGTACTCATCAGAGAGAGAGAATTATTCATTCGAGAGAGAACATAATCGGAGAGAAGCTCTTAAGAACAGAATTTCTTGAAAGAGTTTTTGTAAGCTAGCAGCTCTTAAGAACATCAGAATTTCTTAAGAGAGTTTGTAACAGTTTTATATCAAAGTTAATAAAGCTGTTATTGTTATTGTTATTGATCTTTCATATTTGTGTTATATAAAGTCGAGAATCTTATACAATTGTATTCAACCCCCTTCTACAATTGTTATTTACTGGGCAACAGTACAGGATACAAAGTTCAGTCAAAGCTAAAGAAAAGAAGCCACAGCTTTAAATGTTTTAAGGATGAAGAATTATCATTGAAGTCAGTTATTCATGAAACCAGACAGTGCATCGAATGACGACATCAATCAGTGGAATTAAATCATCTATATTCAGTGGTTTTCAGAAGATAGAGGAATGCAAGGAATTTAAGTTATCTTCTTTAATTTGTTAATTCAATTTAATTTATAAATTAATTCTATCAGAATTAATTTATTAATTAAATTAATTAAGTTAGTTGTTTAAATTATTTATTAAATTAATTCTATAAAAGAATTAATTTAATCTAGAATTTAATCTAACTAAATTAATTAAAGGATTTTCTGTGCTAGGTCATACCGAGTTACTGTTCACTGTGCTAGGTCATACCGAGTTACTGTTCACTGTGCTAGGTCATACCGAGTTACTGTTCACTGTGCTAGGTCATACCGAGTTACTGTTCAGGTCATACAGACACTTTTGCAGGTCATACAAGGCAAATGTATTTGTATATTACCCGAGACCACAAAGACAGAAGATAAGATCAGCAATATCAAAAGAACAGACATTTCTCTCAGCAAAAGAACGAAGAAAAGCATTTGATTTCATTTCTTCTCAAGCAATTAATTCTAGTTTGTATTGTTAAATCCAAACCACTAGAAGTTGATTACTTGTATTGCTTTGATCATCTAGCGGATTTTTATCCCTAGAATTTATCTCGAACTTGCTTTTAGCATTCGATCTTTTTATTACAAATATTAGAAAAGTTCATGTCGAATTTATTCTAAATTTGTATTAATTAGTTTGAGATAAATACTTTGTAATCCTTATTGTATTTGCAACACCCTTCAAGTTTAATATAATTTATATTTAACTTGAATCTTGTTTCATTTATATTCCGCATTAATTTGTTCTTAATTGTTAAATTATTCAAAGGACAAATTCCGATAAAACGGTATAGTTTGTATTCAACCCCCCTTCTACAAACTTATCAGGACCTAACAGGGTGCATGGTATATACATCTTATTATATTTGGAAAGAGTTGCCACATCAGATATCATTTTGTCCATGTATCAGTATACGTCAAAGGTTACATGTAATTTTGTTTGATCAACATTACACTTCCGTTAAATGGGACATTTTAATATAATGACAATCAAGTTTAGGGTTGTTATCTTGAAATTAGAAGTTCATGGGTTATATCGAAAAAATAAGTAAAGTTCATATGTCAAAAGATGCTTTTTGCCACTGAAATCCATGAAAATTCTAGTACATAATCATTAATCAATCACTCAATATCTGATTTTAAGTCAAGCTTTTTATATAGAACTAGTAACGGTAGTACTTAAATGAACATAATCTAACCGCCGTAATGTTGTTCAAATGTTGATGCGAGACTCTGCAACCAAGTTAACAGAGAGAAGAACGCTAAAATCAAATCATAGTATTGTAGTTAAATCTAGCTTCAAGTGGAACAAAAATCTATAAGAAACCTATTAAGTACGTAAATGATAATGTTCTAGGGATTGAATGAAAGCAGTATTGCATGCATATATCATCCTAGATCAAATAGTGGTAAATGTGATTACGCATAAATATTTCCTAGCGTCATATTTGGTGATCATACTGCCCATCTATCTATCTATTATATATATATAATAGAGCAACTACGGGGTTTGTGAGACAAATTAATCAAGGTGAAATAACAATTACACCCTCCAAATCATAAAATTACATTATTACCCCCTTCCTTAATTATTTCATATTAATTATCTACTATTATTATATTTTAACATATTTGAATATTAAATACTAATATTCATTAAAGTATATTAATTATTTTGTAATTAATATTTATTGTTTATATACATGATATTTTAAATGATATATATTATTTTAAAAACTAATAAAATATAATTCAAAAATATTAATGGTATTGGAATAGATATATACATAACATGAATTTATGACATCGAATGGTTAGTAATGTGACATGATTTCATGTTATCTTCATTGTGGCCGAAGTGATTTTCGAGATAGTTATTCATTATTAACTAGTTAAGAATATGTATGTAAAACCATATCAAGTTTTTTAAAAACAAATTATGCAGTAAACAAACATCAAATACTTACTTACTCGAAAATCAACACCAATTTATCATATTCAAATCATAGACATGTATCACACGAACTTCCAATTAAACGAATACAATACAATAAAAAGAGAAATATTTACTTTATAACAACTATTGTCAACTCAAATTTTCAAATATCCCAGTCATCGAATCATCAACATGAATATACCACAAACAAATATATCGGAATTAATGATAATTTATAAAATATTCTAGAATAAACTCGTGTCTCGCACAGGTTATAAAGCTAGTTCACATTAAACTTCCTACAAACTTCTTCTAGAAAAACAAGTTGGGTTGAAATTTTAAGAAGAAACATGGCATATTGATTGTACTGAAAGTCTACCTCAACTGAGGTTTAGTAAATTTCCCATATAAATGAGTCATGGAATTGATTAAATAATGGAAACTATGTAAAATCAGTCGGTAAAACTGTGCACCCCCTTGTTCAAGTCTCATATCGTTTTATATTATAGTGTCCAGATTTGGGTTCAGTATCATTTTGATATAAACTAATCTCGAATACTGAGATCCGTATCCAAAATAATTATGAGATAGTATCGTATTTTAATTTTTTCAAACCAAGTATTTTGTGATCCATCTAATACGAATCAAATTTGACCCACTAACATTAATCTCTTTTATTTGAACTATATCAATGATCACTTATTCTAAAATAAATATAATATTAATAAAAATATAATAACACGAATTATAAAATCTTCTATTACTATATATAATAGGCCAACACAAGGGCAAAAGTTGCCAATTAAATGGCCGCGAAATTACCGTTTTACCCTTTTCTTTTGAAAAATAACAAAAATGCCACTTGTATATTATTATACAAAAAAATTTTAATAGATGTGTTACTACAGAGATTCAAACCTCCAACCTCCTTTCAAGATATCCATGGGCTTAACCACTATGCTACATGTCTTTTTGAGTTTATTTCAAAAAACTTATTAGATAACCCACGTCTTTTATCTCTTATAATATTTTTTTACTTTGATGATTGAATAAAATGTTGGTTTGAATTATTTATATAAATTTGTTTTTCTTTTTTCCTTTTCAGCAAATTTACCGTTTTACCTTTTTTTTTTGAAAAATAACAAAAATGACACTCGTATATTATTATACAAAATTTTTTTAATAGATGTGTTACTACAGAGATTCAAACCTCCAACCTCCTTCCAAGATATCCATGGGCTTAACCACTATGTTACATGCCTTTTTGAGTTTATTTCAAAAAACTTATTAGATAACCCACGTCTTTTATCTCTTATATTATTTTTTTTTACTTTGATATTTGAATAAATAAAATGTTGGTTTGAATTGTTTATATAAATTTGTTTTTTTTTCCTTTTCATGCCACTCGTATATTTTTATACAATTTTTTTTTAATAGATGTGTTACTACAAAGATTCGAACCTCCAACCTCCTTCCAGGATATCCATGGGCTTAACCACTATGCTACATGCCTTTTTGAGTTTATTTCAAAAAACTTATTAGATAACCCACGTCTTTTATCTCTTATATTATTATTTTTTGCTTTGATGTTTGAATAAATAAAATGTTAGTTTGAATTATTTATATAAATTTGTTTTTCTTTTTTCCTTTTCGTAATTTTATATATCTATATATTCAATCACTATATATTATTGTAGTTGTATGTTTTCAATTTAATATATATTAATTATGTTTATTATAATTCATAATTTATATTATACTTTATTTGAATTAAATTAATTATTCATGCATAAAATATACTATTAAAATTCGATCTAATATAAGAAATATTATACACATTATATCTCTCATTATTAGTTATTTCTATAATTTTTAAACTAAGAACATTAGCATTCAAATTATACAAAAAAATTTGTCTACCTACTCTGTTCGTCGCATCCATTTCTTAACAATTTTCTTTTCCAGAATGTATTGTTCATTTGTTAACATTTTCTAAAGTAACATGTCATTCTTTATTAACTTATTTATATTTTTTTTCACCTTTCTAACCCCCTCCCCTTCAACCCCAGTGACGGTCGTATCAAAAATCGGGGTGAGTTTTTAAAATATAGGATATTACATAGTATATAATTACATAATGATCAGTCACACTGTTAGTAGACGATAAAGTTTGGGAAAATTGAAAATTACAAGATTTGAAAATAGAATTTCAAATTGTATTCCAAAAATTATTGTACGATGTTAAAAAAAGTATAATCTTTCATAATAATAATAGAACTTTATAGAATACATTAAATTGATTCGTAATGTCATATAATCATTTTGATAAAATGAAATTATAAATAGGGTTTGTGGGTCCTTGACGACATCCTCTATAACATATACAATATTTCTTATATTAGGCCGAATTTCAATAGTATATTTTATGTATGAATAATTAGTTTAATTCAAATAAAGTATAATAAAGATATATAATATAAAAGTATGAATTTTAAACAACATAATTAATATATATTTAATCGAAAACATACAACTGTAATAAAATTCAGTGATTGAATATATAGGTATATAAAATTACAAAAAGAAGCCTCCGGACCTATAGATGAGTTGGTGAGAGCACTGGTTATTGACCAAAGCATTCAAGGTTTGATTCATGGGAGCGTGGGGAATTCTTCCTGCACTCTAGGGTCTGGCGTGATACCGGTTGGGGTGTCCGGAAAATAAAAATTTTGACCAAAATTACGAAAAGATGAAAAGAAAAACTGATTTATATAAATAATACAAACCAATATTTTATTTATTTAAACATCAAAGTAAAAATAATAGAAGATAATAGAAGAAAGACGTGGATTATCTAATAAATGTTTTGAAGTAAACTCAAACAGGCATGTAGAATAGTGGTTAAACCCATGAACATCTTAGAAGGAGGTTGAAGGTTTGTTTCTTTGTACTAACAACTATTAATATATTTTTGCATAATAATATATGAGTGACATTTTTGTGACGACCATTAATTGGAAATTTTTGCCCTTGTGTTGAGGTTTAATATATAGTAATAAATTGAATTAAAATGTGTAACTGTAAAATGATATTCCAAACGCATTCTTAATGCATTTACTAAGTGTGTTAATATAATTTAATATAAAGATGAACACATGAGAGGAGTGCAGAATCAATTCCCAAATAAAAAACCAAAAACAAATAGGTGACATGAATACTCCAAACTGTAATAGGTGTTCATCTCCCAAGGTGTTTATCACAAACTTGGGTGATGTAAGGGTGTGCAAAGATGCGTCGGCCTTCAGCTTCTTTTTAAAATCCTCTATCTCGGAACGATTATATTACAATAACATTGCATGCATATAACCTATTCATAACCTAGATTGCAAAAAAAAAAAACCCCAATCAATTCCCGAAAAACATATAACAACCGCTCTCTAACGCAAATTACCAATCTACAAACTATCATTTCTCTGACACACAAAACACAGGTAAACCTGCTTATAATTACAAGAAGAACAATAGTACATTCGTGCTTCAAATTCTACATTATTTCAATCTGGTCTCAAAATCAATAATAGTCACTATAAACAAGTCTTAGAGCCTTGGCATAGTTACGTTTGTGATTCAAAGTAATTACACTATTCGTCAAAAAAATTCTTTACTCCTCACTATGCATGAACCATACTTCTCATTTTACGTTCTCAAACTTAGACTACACAATCCTTAATCTAATAAATCGATCACAACCAACTTTTTCACGATAAAAATTATTGACATCTCTATGCAGGCCCGTGCCTTGCACGAGCTGTTACGCTAGTTTAATATATAATGTATTAAATATATATGATAATAATTGTTCCATACTTAAGGTGAATAAATCGTATTTTGTGAAAATTCCTTATAAAGATGTTAAAGAAATTATGAGATGACTATTTACTTACCAATGTAATGTGTTAAAATTACAATTTATATTCAATTTTGAATTGAATACGGATTATGGATCATATTCGAGTAGGAACGTTTTATAAAAATAATATTTGATCAAATTTAAGCGGGTATATAAATGCTCGTATCCAGGATTATATTTTTTTTGAATTTGATTCTTCTATGAATATGAGACATGTATCATATTTTCGAACTAAATATAAACGAACATACGGAGAAGACAAATCAATATACAGGAGCCCTACTACACATATAAACCGCTTAATTAACATTCAGGTAAAAGGTTTGAATTCTTATATCACTTGCTACAAAATGAGACTAAGATTTAAAACAAAATCACTATTTTTTTAATGACATTCACACTCCTGAGACCGTCCTTACATAATTAACTAAGGTTACGATTACGAAGATATGAAAATATCAATCATTATATTAAAGTTTATTGATTTACAGAATTGTCATATTTTTTTTACAGTAAAAAACATCATAATCTTAAGTAAGTTCGCTAGACCTTTTTTCTAAATACCAATTCAACTAAACCCGAGATAAAGAAAAATTCACCAATTTATGGAATATTTGGAATATTTGATCATAGTATGGACAATCAACTAGGCCATGTAAAAGGAAAAAAGCTAAAAATGTTCAAAAATACTTAAGATAGAATAATAATTTTTTTTTTTTTTTGAAAATTATGATCATTTTTTAAGTATTTTGCAAAAATACATTTAAAAATAAACTGGTCTATGTAAGGGATTTTTTAGGCAATTAAGTACAAATTTCATATAGGAGTTTGATTTTTCATTAAATATATAATATTTTAAATAAATACTATTTATTTATATATTTATCACACTAGATTAAACAAAAAAACTGAGCGCGGTGATATTTATTTATATATGTAAGTGGTTAAGGGCTTATCTGTTATTGTCTCACTAGTTTGATTCTCACTCATTCTGAGATTACTCGTAAATAGAATTATTAAAAATATTCGAAAAATATGATATTCGTTCGAAATATATATATATATATTTGTATTTGAAATTAATCGAATATTATCTGTATTTGTATTCGACAATTTCGGATATGGATATGGATATAGGTCCATGCGTATCCGATAATATTCGAATCCAAAAATAAATAAATAATACATAATTTAGAATTTATTTTATTAGGTTTATAGAATATATATATACATATATCTATACTATTATATTAAAGACGAAATATTGAAAGTTTTGTAGTCTGGTCATGAAAGTTTTTGTAGTCTGTTCACTTCATTCATAGCCGTTAGATATTTTTGATCAAATCATTGAGAACCGTTAGATAAAATATTAAAATTAGTATATAGAATATCTTTTATATTTTTCCTAACTAAAACATCTCATTTTCCAAAAATATCACAGACAGTTTCATTTAATAAAATAACATAATAAGGTTATAATTGCTACTAAATAACTCATTACCATTTTTAGCCAAAGTGTATATTCTTTTTTATATTTTCTAACTAAAATTTCTACTTTTCTATTTTTTCTAAATAAAACCTCTAATTTTTCAAAAATATCACGAATAGTTCTATTTAATAAAATAAAATAATAATATTATAATTATTAATGACTAACCGATTAGCTTTTTTTTCCAAAACATATATTTTTTTTATATACTATTATATTGAAAACGAAACATTGAAAGTTTTTTAGTGTGGTCATGAAAGTTTTTGTAGTCTGGTCACTACATTCATAGCTGTTACATATTTTTGATCAAATCATTGAGAACCGTTAGATAAAATATTAAAATTAGTATCGAGAATATCTTTTATATTTTTCCTAACTAAAACATCTCATTTTCCAAAAATATCACAGACAGTTTCATTTAATAAAATAACATAATAATGTTATAATTGCTAATAAATAACTCATTACCATTTTTAGCCAAAGTGTATATTCTTTTTTATATATTCTAACTAAAATTTCTACTTTTCTATTTTTTCTAAATAAAACCTCTAATTTTCCAAAAATATCACGAATAGTTCTATTTAATAAAATAAAATAATAATATTATAATTATTAATGACTAACCGATTAGCTTTTTTTCCCACAACATATTTGTTTTTTATATTTTCTAACTAATATTTCTCTTAACTAAAATCTCAAAAATATCACGGGTTATTTTATTTAGTAGCATAAAATACTAATATTATGAATATATCGCTCTATCTATATACTATATTATCAAATATGAAACATTGAAAGTTTTTTGTACCTATTTTTTGATACGATATTTGCCTTATTTAATTGTTTATTTAATTATTATAATCAATTACTCTTTCAATTAAATTATATTACCATTTTTTTCTTAAAAAATCAGGGGCAATTTCCTTTTCAGCTAAAACATGTTATTTTTTCTATTTCATTTGCTAAAATCCTTCATTTTTCAAATATATCACGAGAAAACCCTTAAATATTTACTTTAAAATCTATTTTAATACTTTTATTTGACAATTACATTTTTCAACTAAAACATGTCACATTTTCTATTTTTCTTACTAAACCCCCTCTTTTTTCAAAAATATCACAGACAAATCATTACTTTTATATTTTAAAATTCAACGAAAACACGTTACTTTCTATTTTTATTACTAAAACCTCTCTTTTTCCAAAATATCATGGACAACCCGTTACTTATTTATTTTAAAATTCATTTTAATACTTTTAATTATTTTGAAATGTTTAACACGCCTACTAATTTTTTTTTACTAAATGCAATTAATAAAATATAAAATATAAATAATAAAATTAATAATTATTAAAAATAACCCGTGCATCGTACGAGTTTTAAGCTATATTATTAAAGACGAAATATTAAAAGTTTGGTAGTCGGATAGACGAACGGTCAGTACTTAATGATTTTACTTAATTACCCTTACTTATTTTTTGTTTTAAAACTATCAATAAATAATAACATTATTTATAACCAATTACCTTTTCAGCTAAAATACAATACATTTTACTATTATTTTTTCTTACAAAATCCTCTCTTTATCTAAAAAAAACACTAGTGGTTATCTTTTTTAACAAAAACATGCTACTCTTTCTATTTTTTCTTACTAAAATCCCTCATTTTTCAAAAATATCACGGACAAATCCTTACTTATTTATTTTAAAATCTATTTTAATACTTTTAATTATGTTACTTTTTCTATTTTTTCATTTTCTAAAAAACTTATTATTAAATAATAACATTTTTATAACCTACTGCCTTTTTAGCTAAAATTATATCTTTTCTAACAAAATCTTCACTTTTTCCTTTTTCAACTAAAACATGTTACTCTTTCTGATTTTTCTTTACTAAACCCCTCATTTTCCAAAAATATTCCGGACAAATCCTTACTTATTTATTTGTGAAGCTTATTTAAATAATTTTAATTACGGACACTTAGATTTTCAGCTAAAACATGTTACTTTTTCTATTTTTCCTTACTAAGACCCCTCCTTTTCCAAAAATATCACGGGTAAACATTTATTAATTTATTTTAAAATCTATTTTAATACTTTTAATTATTTAAAAAAGTTTAACACGCCTGCTTATTTTTTTTAGCAAATGTAGATTAATAGAATATTAAAACATAAATAATAAAAATAATAATTATTAATAATAATCCGTGCATCGCACGGGTTTTAAGCTAGTTTATTATATAATCACTAAATAATATATTTATATAAATTGGAGGTAATGGTTAACATATTATAGACATGTATATGAAAATATTATATAAAATTTTAATATTTTAAAAAAACAAAAGTAAAATAAAGAGGTAATTTTTTGAAAAAATAAAATAGACTTAAGTTAATTTATCTTTTAGTTAAGTATAATTTTTTTTTAAAAAAAATTAAGTTTTCTAATTTAAAATTTAAAATTAAAACTAAAAAATTATGACTGAAAATCGAATTCGAATATTATCCGAATATTCGTCGAATTCAAATTCAAATATTTTTATTTAAATATTTTCAAATACAAATTCGAATACGAATTAAGATTTTCGGATTAAGATAAAAATATATCCATATCCGAATTAGGCATGGTTTGTTAATTTTCCTTTTTTTTTTAATGCGTTTCACTTTTTGATTTAATTTTGCTTTATGTTTCAACTGAGCTTTGTCTTGGCCTCTCCGGAAACCCTCGCCACTTAATCCCGCCGAACAAAACCTGCTTATATATATATACACACAAATATTCACATCGTAATTTTAACAAGGGAGAAGCTTTTTCAAAGCTACCTCAAATTGCAATGGCTAAGCGCGAGATGTCAAGCACTTTAAAGAACTTGAAGGTAATTAAAAAACCCATCTTGCATATTCTTGATTTTTATTTTTCCAACATGATTTTTGTGTGAAATTCGAAGTGGGTTTGGAGATTTTTGGGTAAAGATTGAATCTTTTTGGCTCAATTTGTGAACTTTCTTGATTTTAATTGCAGTTTATGCAAAGGGCTACTCAGAGAGAGGAGATATCTAAGAAAGTAGAAGAGGAAGTAGTGGTGGTTCCTGATGGAAACTTTCCAGCTTCGAGCATTCCCCGAAAATGGTATTCGATAATTTTTTCTCTTTTTTTGGTTGTTTGGATTTGAATGTTTGTTGTACTGCAATTATTGTGTTGCCTGTTATTAGCATTGTCGATATTTCGTTAAAGAAACTGTACAAAAAAATTAAAGAAAGGGAAATTGAACTCGGTGTGTTGTTAAAGGAGTGCCTATTTGAGAGGTGCATTAACCTTGCCTTGGTTGCCTGAGGTTAGGCAACTTGAAATTGGTGTGAGCCTGTGAGGTGCAGGCGAGGCGCGAAGATTAGTTTGAACTAATTTTTTAAAACTATGTTGTGGGCTGGCGCTGGCCCAATTCTCAAACTCATCTCAGTACTTTCTCTTTGTCCTGTCTTACTCTTGTATTTTCGTAAGGTAATTAAGGGGTAAACAACTTGATTTGCTTTATTAGTTGTGACCAGGCATTTCCTTACAACTAGATTGCTTTATTAGTAAATAGTTAATTAACTAGCTAATTTCTGTAATTTCTGGTCAGAATTATCGAAATACTGCCATATAAGATGCCTGTAATTTATTTTATTTTTGCTCTGTGTGTTCCGATTTCCTTCTTCTTGTGGCTGCTTCAGTCTCCACTCTCCATCGTCCATCACATGCCTAGGTTCTCTCAAGCTCTTATCAATCCTGATGAGTCCACATCTGATTGAACCGTGCCTTGTAACTTAGGATTAAAATGTGGAGAGAATGAGATCCACCTTCCCACCGATTCAATACCGTAGTTGTGTGTTAGCTAAAAAACGGACATAGTTGTAGGTCTGCTTTTCCCTGTCCAATTAACCTCTTGCGTAAACAGAAATGGTGGGCCAGTTGGCCCAGTAGGCCAGTACCACTGTACCACCATCTTCTGTAAACCAGGTAACGTATTTTGTAGAACTTTGTGTTCTCCTACCTTATTAGTTGTAATGCATTAAGGAATTACAAAGCAGTAAGTAATTTCAATCCATAAGCTACCCTACGTCCTTACCTGTTTACCCTGTATGGACCATAAAATTATTAAAAGGCTTATGGTTTTTGTGATGGCCGACTGCAGTGAAGAGTTTCATTATTAATTAAGTGATGTAGCACAGATTTTAAAAAAAAAATGCATAAATGAATCAAAACAAAAACAAAAAAATTGGGTAATACAACTGCGGAAAGAATCACTACACCAAGGGTTTCCCAACGAAGGGGGAATAACTATGGATCGCAACTTATGAATGAGAGACTGAATTAGTCAATTCAGTAATCAAGTCCAAAATATGTGGGGGTTAATATTTGTATGATAAGATTTTATTAAGAAAAAGTAGAAAACTCATGTGCCGTCCTTCCTATATTTCAAAATTTATCCGTGTATGTCTGTTACATTGTGATATTGTCCAGATGCTATTGTATGCATCATTAAAGTTATTTTAGCCATCCAAATAACCCATTAAATTACTGTATTAATACTAGATCCATCCAAATAATCCATTTAATCACTATATTAATACTAGATAAGAAGGTGCAACTTTCTCATGTAGATTTGTTTCTATGTTCCAAATTCTTTCTCATGGCTTTGGTTATTCCTGTCTGAGCATGTGACGTCATTTCTCATGTTCTTTCTTTCCCTACTATGTTACTACATAAGCATTTGTAGGGTGTATCACTGTAGTACTGGTTCTTTATGTGGAGACTATAAAATGTACAAATAGATCTAATCATGTTTAAATCTTGGGTTATGGACTGTATCTTAAATTCTCTACTTTGTTGTCAGTTTTTTGATATATGTAAATAAGTTTTCACTTTCCAGTTTAGTTTAACAAAGACGGAATAACTATTATTTTCACCTCTTGATTGCAATCCCTTTGTTAGTTCATCTTATGTCTGGCATCCGGTACTTATTATGTAACTTCTCTACTTGCAGCATGGTCATTATGGAAGGGGATCCTCATCCAGGTGCGACAAGGGGACGGATGTCATTTTTAAGTTTCAATCCTTCTGTTGATGTGAGTATAATGGTTGTTCGAAAAATAATTAGTTAGCTTGTAGTCTTGTATCTTCTCTGCTAATGTCATATTCTTGGTAGAAATTAAATGGAGAAGCTGCTAATACTCAACAACCAGAGGGATCAAGTACAACTTCTAGTAACCAAGGCGGGGGAATCTTCAATAGGTTGGTGTTTTGTCGCTTTTAGATGCCAATAATGTGATGCATTATGCCATTAAAAAAAGACCATGCCAAACACCAGCCATATTGCATACTAGCTCAGTGAACTGATTACTTTGAATAACCTATGTTTTATATTCCTCATGTTATATTTGCAGAGAGAATGGGTCTGATCGGGGTGGATCAGAAACCTTAAAGAAAGAGGGAAATGATAGTAATGCCAATGAGGACCTTAAAAGGAAATATGCTGAAGTAACTCCTGAAGTATCAAATCCTAATAAATCACCTCAAAATAATCAAGGAGATCAAGCACCAACGCCCCATGGTAGAAATTTTCACAAGCAACAGAAGCGTGGAAAGCTGGATTGGAACGTGCTTAGGCCTCCCAAACCCAAAAACAGATGAGGGTAATTGAAGCAGGTGAGGAAATCCATAGAATATCAGTTTGTTGTTACATGCTTTGACATGTGAAAATTCATTTCCAATAGCGTCATATTAAGTGTATGCGAGCTTGTGTAATGTTTTTTCTTTTCAACTCTGTTTGAAGTAGTAGGTTTCTGGGCAAGCTCCTACAGTTTTTTATTTGTACTTTTTTTTCTGAAGGTTTGTTTTGTATTTATTTCGTGTATTATGGGGTTCATTTATTCAACATTCCCCTATAGTATGACAAAGATAGAGTTTTTTGATAACCAAGTTTGAATGAACAGTAAAACTCAATTTGCTAATGGTTCTTTTATTTAAGACGTTGAATTTGGAGGCAGCATGCTTTCCTACTGTAGTAACAGCCCTAATCATAACAGTATCTGGGGAGTCGGTGTATATCCGTTATGGTCTTGTTTGAAGTTTACCCAGCTTGTTGTAATCCTTCTGATGATTAATATTAAGTGCTTGCCTTGACGTTATGCTCGGAGTTATTTTCATGGAGAAATCAGAACTTAAACTGGTTACTACATATAAGAGACCCTTCCCTTCCCTTTTGACCCCACTTTTCCTTTATACTCCAATATAGTTTCTCTTGTTGGGAACCAGATGCAACATTCTGTTGACCATATCATACAAAATGGTCAGAAACTTATTACTGGTGCAAGGTCTCTTGGGATGCGATCCTGGCACCTAGGGGCGAGCACAAAAATTCGAAAACCGGATTATCCTAATTTTCGATTCGGTATCCGATTTTAAAAATTCGGAAATTTGGATATTCGATCCGAAAAAACCGGACCGAATATCCGATCCGGATTTTTTTATAAATTCGGATTCGGATCCGGATCACAATTTTATATAAAATCGGATATCCGGATCCTATCCGGTTTTTAATATATCTTAAAAAATAATATATTTATATATGTATAATAAATAATATTAAAGACAAATAATTCAACATATGATATATTAGATTAAGTAATAAATTATTACTAATAAATTACTAAGTTTGTGTGCATTGATCGAGTTTATAAACATTTTAGGTGTAAAATCGAAATGATACACATGAAATTATATATTTGAGTGCGTATTTATAAACACAATATCATATATTTGTACGTGAAAACTCGTAATCTTAGTTAATAAAATTTTAGAACGAAGTTAATGAAAGAGTGTTCTCGTTTAATATTATTATTTTATTTAATAAAATAAATTTGAAAGTGAACGTGCTATTAATATCTCTAAAAAAATACTATGTAAAAGTACATATTAAACAAATGAATGATAATTTGATGGGTTAAAATAAAAATTAGGAAAAAATAAATTTATTAATGTTAATATATGAGATTTTGATGTCTAAAATGTTATTAAGCAATTTAAAATTTATAAAGTTAACGATAATCTATCAAAATATAATAATATTTATTACTCCCTCCGTCCCACCTATTTCTTTACACTTTCCTTTTTGGGATTTCCCCTCCCATCCAATTATTTACATTCCAAAATTTTCCTAAAATAGTAAGTTTTATAATATAAAAAGCAACTACTTCCACTACTTTCCTCCACTTTACTTACTTTATACTTTAAATATTGGCGGGTCCCATCATGTTCAACGTCTGTGCATCTCACATTCTTGCATCCCATAATTTGAATGCCTATCTGTGGGGGTGCTAAATGATTATTGATTAATGTGTTATGTCATTCAATTTAAATGTTTTATTCATGAATTATATACGAGTATAAAGTGCTGTCACTTGCATGTACAACAGCTTTGAAACAACAGAAGCTGTAAGCTACGAGTTATGTCCAACTCCAGTGTCAAATTACCGACTGCATATATATATATATATCAGTATGGACGGTGCATCACAATGCAATCTCTCCAAACTCAACAAAAGTAGTTGCAAGATGAATTTAGTACTTCACATTTTTCTTCAGTATATTGGGCAGTCATTCATGATCAATAATTATTCAGTAAATAATATATACCAGTACGGGCCGAAAGTCTGAAAGAACGTTCACCTGTTCTCCTCAGTAAAGGACTGGAAGTGCGGGAGGCACTCAGTGATATAGATGCAGAAACCAATCAAGAATAATGCCTGAATCCGCTAATACATTGATGGATGTTATGACAAATTTATCGCGTACCTCGGGTACAAAGTCTACAAGCAACTGGCATAAATTACAGACACTTCAGTGATGATATAAACCATACTAGAAACATACAATGGCCACAAAAAATAACATGATTCGACCCATATTTCTTAACCCAGACTTGTTGCTGGCTAGTGAATCTTTAAGTTCCAACAGTATTTTACATGTGATTATTATCTCTCTATATCTTACAAGATGTGAAGATGCACAAACAATGTTCTATGAGAACAAACCTTCAGTTTTAAAAACTTTTTTGACCAGCCTATAAGAAACTACCTATGCCTCTGATATTCTATTTTAAAACCAGTCACAACCTCTATGCAGGTACCCAACAGGAAACAGCATTAAGAATTCGACCTTTCCACCCTTGCAGCATCCAGTTACCATCTTCATCAAACACGAAATCCTTGTGGTATCTTGACTTGACCTTACACCTCAAACTTTCTATGAGTTCCCGGTCCAATGGAAGTTGTCTGAATCCAGCCCTCAGGTTGCGAACCTGCCATTGCTTGTACGTCTCGGGCCTCTCGACCCTTTCCAAGCCTTCACATGCAATCACATTTATACATTCACGCCCATAGAATTCTCTCTCGAAATCCAATCTCTGCTTGTTGTCACGTGGTATAGTATTCTCAAACATATCAAATAACGCAGAATAGTGGAAGAGGGCTTCCCGGAAACGTGTAACAAAGAAGGGAGCATTATAGCTTCCATTAATTACACCAAGAACAAAAATATCAGGATTCAACTTCCTAATCAATTTCAGAACGGCATCCCTTGGGCTGTCCAGCACAACTGTCTCATCAGCCAGATTTTTAAACTGGTGAAGACAATTCACAGCAACAAACTCATCGCTCCGAATGTTGAGGTCTTGTTTTTTAACAGTATCCCATTTTTGTGTTGTTATAGCATTGTATTCAAAAGGGACTCCAAAACGCTCACAATAATTAGCCAATCGACGCCCTGTGTCGTCCACTCTTTCTGCCGGTCTGAAGCCTGGTTGTGGATACTCTATTCCAGTAATACGAAGGTTAGGTGGCCCACCAGATCGATTTGAGAGAAGCTTGATGAGCATGGGCCACTGAAAACCATACTGGATACCAAAATCTATGATGTGGAGTGTCGTAGCATTTGAAGATTTGTCTAAAATCATTTTATTTATGAAGTACATTGATATATACTTAAATGGACTAGCTGAGAGATAAACCTCATATGCTTTCAATTTCTGAGCAACTGAGATCTTCTTGTTAGCTAGGCCTCCATAGATCTGGGTTCCTGTGCCAGCCATGCGGGCTTCCAGGCCATTAGCGAAGAGATCAGCCAACCTTTGAGTCGCATCACCAGTAGCACATGAGTGCTGCCTGATTTGCTTTAGTTGTTCATATGCAGTCCTTCGATCACCAGCAGCAACAGATTGTGCACAGCTGATCAGAAGAGTCCTCAAATCCACTTCTTTAGTTGTATTGCCTTTTTTCTTGGAACGACTCTTTCCAACCTTGGGTCCAGGTTGCTCATTTTCATGCAAGGCTGGCACAATTTCAATTGCTTCTTTTTTGACTGGAGGCCCGGAAAGCAGAACTCGATCAAACATTTCCAATAGTTCAGTCTCCTCTTCCACATAAACTTCTGAATGCTTCTTATTCCTCTCATAAACAACACTATCCTGTCGCTGATAATGTTTCCTCCCCTTTGAACTAGGGGTGACGTTCTCGTCCTTCTCTGCCTTGACGTCAACCTCTTGTTGACTTTCTTTCTTATCTGAAGGTAATGCATAGTTATCCAAGTCAATAACGAAGTTCGTGCTGTTAGGAAGGAATTTACTAGCTTCTTCCATTCCTCTATTGAATTGTAATATTGACTCGCTGTCATTAAATATATTTTGAATCATCTCGGTGCTTGCAGAAAGATTTGTTGGACCATTGACACTGTTATTGAAACTTTCTACCGAACTTGATGACCATTGCAAATTGCTCTCTTGAGGGTACCTCTGTGAACTTGATGATGTACTGTGATATGTGGAGTCACCAACCCACTGGGGATCAAGGTAGTTTCCACCACTACTGCCGTTTGTGCATCCAATAAAGTTTCCATTTGGGCTTTCAAGACAGCCGTTTATGTCAACCAGGGGCTGATGGGAAGAAGCAGGGTATTCCTTGCCAAGGACGTCATAGAAAGATTTCTCAGCTGCTTGCAAGGCCAATGGATCATGGAACATGCAAGGCTTCTCCTCAATTTTATCTTCCATAAGTATCTGGTTAAGAAACTTTAGCACACCGTCAGAAAACAAACTATCATCAGAAGAGTTTGTCTCTGAACAGCCAGTAGATGGTGTAGCATTCCTAGGGTCGAGATCTGGTGGATTAGTAGGAATATCCAATAAACTAATACCAGAAGGCAGCTTAGAATTCCTAGGGTCAGGACCTGGTGAATCAGTAGGAATATCCGACAAACTAAGACCCAAAGATTCATCTTTCAACTTGTACCCGTTCTCAACGTTTCGAGACTGATCAGAATCCAGTGAAACTAACTCATCATCGAAACCAAAACCAACTAAAACATCAGACAAATCACTGAAACCTGAATCCATAACCATGTAGCAAATGATCCCAAAACTGAACCTGAAACCTAAAAGGAAACAACTGCTAATATGTTATACAGTCATGATTTGCATCACAAGAACAAATAACTAAGAGACAAAATCGTTAAATCGCAATTATAAAAGCTCAAGCACATTCAACAAGCCACTAAATCCAACTACCACAAAAGGAAATTAAATATTTATTAGTACAGCTGCAACAATAATCAGGTACATACTCAAGATTACTAGAATTAAACAAACATCAGAATAGCAAAACCACAAAAATGAAGAAACTAGCTAAATAGCAAAACAAACCAACATCATAAGTACATACCTAAAAACAACATAACTTATAACTGAAAACAAAAGCAACCAACTTTACACATGAATAGTACACAAGAAATTAAACAAACACAAACATAGTCCAGGAAAACAAAAACCCGCCAAGAATTAAGCAAAAAAATACAAGATTAACAAGGTAAAGATAAATCTTGATATGCATACACATCCATAAAATATTACATATACATAGTCTAGCTACACAAGGTCCATAAATAAGCAGATGGGCTATGATGATATCAAAAACAAGAAGTCTAGAAACTGTAAAATCATTAAAAATTCTAGAAACTGTAAAATCATAATAAAGAAAGCCATGCTTACCAGAGTGAATATAGAGAGATACAGGGAGTTGAGAGAAACTGAGAAGTCTGATATTTTGATCTTTGACTTGGCAAATGACTGATAAAACTAGAGACAGGGAGAGCCTTGTATTTATACCATTATATTTATTAATAAGACTTTGTCTATCAATATTGTGAGGATATTAAAATATCATAAAATTCTGTGACTAAACTAAAGGTAGACACCGTGCCTTTTTCTACGAAATTTCTTCAGGAGTTAAACAACTTTGATAAAGATACAGATTTAGATAAATGTGTATAATATTTTTTTTCAGACAGAGAGTGCTGGATTCATTTCATGTCCATAGAATCTTTTCGAGTTTTTTATGTTGCGGGTGGTGAGCGTTGAATTTTAATATCAATCACCTTTTGTATGAATCAATTATTAGTGGTACTCTGGTTTCTCCTTTTTGTTCTGATTGACGGCAGGCTGTAATTCGAGTTGGGTGAGTTTGAGTTAATTATTAATTTGAGTTGAGATTTTTTTTATGAGTCGAATTGAGCCGTCTAATTTAGTTAAACGAGCTCGGTTTTGTGTTCGAGCTCGACTCGTTAACGAATTCGAATCGGGCGAGCTCGCGAGCTATCCGACTCAAATTACAGGACAATATTCTAAAATTTGGAGTTACTTGAAAAATCTGACTAAATTTCAAAAAATAATTCAATTTTTTTTAATTTGATTATCATAATAAATTATTCTTGAATGATATTTAATACTCCCTCCGTCCCGATTTATTTGACCAGTTTTCTTTTTGCATGTATTTTAAGGTGAATATAAAACATAGTTCCATATACTATTTTTTAAATTTTCTTTTTCTGGATAAAAGTTTACTATTAAAATATTTATTTAAAAAAAGAAAATTTTAAAAATAAATTAAACAAGTAAATTGGATTGGAGAGAGTATAAAAATAAAAATAATATAAATCGGTATACCTTTGATTCTTTTTTTTACCACTATAATTAGGGTAATGTTTCAAGATAATAGTGCATTAGTATTTAGTGCAACATTTCACAGTACACTATTTTCCAACGTTCGGACTTTAGGATACCAAGTACGAACCGACTACTGTACCATTCTTTAATGTTGGTCAAACAATGAGAAAGTGTGAACATGAAAAGCGTTGCAAAATACCAGAACTTTTTTTTTTTACTAAATAAAAATAACAGAACTTGGTGGACAGTGCTACACAGATTTTACTTGTAAGGGTACCTTGATCTGTTTAGTTCATTGTAACCCAATTAAGTAATTTTAAGTATCCGGGAAGATAGATGAGTTTTTGGTTATACAATTTTTTTTAATAAGCAAAGTAACCCAGTGTTCCGAGTTACCTGAACACACGATACCTAGGTCACTCCAAGTTAAGCGGTTGTTATTCACTTTTTATTATTTTCTATTTGCATGAAATTCATTTCCCCTTTTATTCAATAATTGTTTTTCTCAGATCTATATTTTCTAATAGCACATTCAAATTTATTTATTTTAATTTTGAAATATATCTATAAAATAGTTTATTTTAAATTTTAAATTTTTTTTGCTAAGAAATTTTTAATTCTTTTTAGCATCAATATAATTAGTATTGTCAATAAAATGAGTAAAATGTAAAACTTTTTTTCCTATAAAACAAATTTGTAATTATATACAAATAATTATTTTTAGTAATCTTTAAAACAAAATTTTTATTTTTTTAATCTATATTTTCATTAATTTAAGATACACTTTTCAATTTTCTATATAATAATTTAATTTTTCATCTATCTTTATAATGGTCAATTTTTTTATTTATCTTTTCAATATACTTCTATACGATATTCATAATTTTTAATTTTTATACATAATTATGATAGTTTATAAGTTACTTTTTATTTATTTTTGTAAATATTTTAGTAAAAGTTATTATTTTCAAAAATTAATTAAATTTTATTATTTTTATATGTTTACTGGAAGTTACAGAATGAGAACCAAACATGTGCATTTGATAAACACATGAACTTTGAATGGTAATTTAGTTCCGGGGAACTTAAAGTTCCCTATATAATCATAAAAATTGAGGAACAAACGAGGCCTTTGTTTATTATTATATTATAAATAAATGTTTAAATAAGTTAATTATAGAAATAATGATTGAAAGTTGTTTAATAGCTACTTCTCAAATTTTCAAAAAATTCACTATGTTAGATGATCATTCCTTTTTTAATCTTATTCGGAATGATTTTGAAATAGCGTGGTGCTGTGCAGATCCAACACTAAGGAGGTGTTTGTTTCGTGATTAATGAGTCCAGTTAATGAAAATTGAAATTTTAAATCTAAGTAATAGTGTTTGGATTAGTATTTTAATTGTGTGGAATGGGAATCTCTAGGTAAATCAAACCCACCATACTGGTTCAGTTTTCATTTCATTCACATTTTCACTACCCCATCCTCGTACTCTCCGTTCACATTCTCGATTCCGATATCCTTCATGCATCTAACCACCTAAAATTTTGGATAAAATTAATACGTGACATATTCTCTCCATTCCAAAATAAGTATCACTGTGACTTTCTACACGTATTCTAAAGTTTTTTTTTTTTAAAAAGAGGGACTTCTACGTATTATTTTTAATTTTTTTTTTGAATAAAAATATAATAAAAATATAGCATTTAAAATTTTCACAGTACACTGTATTTTCCAACGTTCGGACTTTAGGATACCAAGCACGAACTGACTACTGTACCATCAATACTATTATATAAAGGAGAAGACGGGGAGGTGAGGTTAGGGCTGTCAATGGATCGGAAATCCGATCCGATCCGATCCGAAGGCTAATGGAGCGGATATGGATCACTACAAAATAAATCCGATCCGTTAAAAATCCGATCCGGTAACGATCCGATCCGATTAGTATCGGATATGGATTTAACATGATCCGGTCCGTTAACGATCCGATCCGATTATTTTATATATTATATATATATATATATAATTTATATATTATATATAATATGTTATATATTAAATATATCATATATTTTTACCAATTAAGTCAAAATAGTTCTCTTTTACTTGTATAAACTGGATCTCTCTTTTATTTATAAAATTGACACAAAAGACAATGAAATGTAAGGCACATAAACTAGTTTCAGATTTGTTGATGAACGGTTACAAACTTACAATGGTTGTATGACAAGCAAGCGTATTTAGGATAGTTGGACATTCAAATTCTGTGTTTTAGTTTTCGGATTGTAATTAGGTTTTAATTTATTGTGTAATTTGTAAATTAATGTTGATGTTAAATTTGCATTTCAACTTTGTGAAATGTTTAGTGATGTTTGAATTTGAGTAAAATATGTTTTTAAAATATTAACGGATCGGAGCTCCGATCCGTTAACCGTGATCCTAACGGATCCGGATATGGATCGGACTATAAAAAATCCGGTTGTGATCCGATCCGAATCCGAATCCGGTAAAATTAAATGGATCAGGATATGGATCAAGGCCGATCCGATCCAGATCCGATCCATTGACAGCCCTAGGTGAGGTGGCGCTCTCAGAATTAATAATATTAAAAATTCGAAAAAATCTCAATTACATTTTAAATGCTTAATAATAGAGGAAACATATAATATAAATTAAGTAATTAGTACCAAAAACTACAAAAAATCTCAATTGTCTTTTAAATATTTACTAATGGAGGAAATTAAATATACAATTTCAATATTCTTGCATTTAAAATCTCTACTAATGAAGAAAGTAAATATACAATAGATCTTTACTAATGAAGGAAACTAAATATCACTAATGGAAGAAACTAAATATTTGATTATAATATTCTTGTCTTCAAAATATCTAAATTATGAAAAAAGTGTATTACTTTACATTATTTTAAACTTTCCTCTATTATTATCTAAATATTCTCATTATATTTCTTTTCAAATGAAATTAAAATTTTAACATTCTTTTCTCCTAAACTTTCTTTTTTTATGTGATATAATAGAAAATACAGGAACGTTTTGGTAAATAGGAAGTTTAGAAATTAAATTGATCTTTCATAAGAAATTAATTAATTAATACCAAAGATTAGAAAAAAATCTCAATTGCCTTTTAAATATTTACTAATGGAGTAATGGTTTACCCGTGATATTTTTGAAAAAAGAGGGGTTTTAGTAATAAAAAATAGAAAAAGTGTCATGTTTTAGTTGAAAGAGATAATTGTCCATTAAAAGTATTAAGATAGGTTTTTAAAATAAGTAAGGATTTTCCCGTGATGTATTTGAAAAATGATGGATTTTAGTAAGGAAAATAGAAAAATTAACATGTTTTAGTTGAAAAAGGTAATTGTTTGTGACTTTTTTAGAAAAAGAGGGGATTTTGTTAGAAAAAATAGGAAAACTAATGTATTTTAACTGAAAGAGTAACTAATTGTAATAATTTTTATAATAATTAAATAATTAATTAAATAAGGCAAGTACCATACCGAAAAACAGGTACAAAAAATATAATTAAATAAATAATTAAGGGTTTTACATGTGATTTTTTTGAAAAAAAAGAGGGGGTTTAGTAAGTAGAAATAAAATAAAAAATAAGTTTTAAAATAAATAATAAGGAGTTTACCAGTGATATTTTTGGAAAAGGGGAGGTTTTAATAAGTAAATATAGAAAATGTAGCATGTTTTAGTTAAAAAAGATAATTGTCCGCGATATTTTCGGGAAAGAATGAGATTTTAATTGTTGTTTTTTGATTATTTATATCATAATATTTAATTAATTGCATTTGCTAAAAAATAAGTATGCATGTTAAAATATGTAAACTTTAAAAAAAATTAAAATCATTAGAATATGTTTTCAAATAAATAATTAAGTATTTACCCGTGATATTTTTGGTATTTGTAAAATGATGGATTTTAGTAAGGAAAATAAAAAAAGTAACATGTTTTAGCTGAAAAAGGTAATTGCCCGTGATTGTTTTAGAAAAAGAGGGGATTTTGTTAGAAAAAATAGGAAAACTAATGTATTTTAACTGAAAGAGTAACTGATTGTAATAATTTTTATAATAATTAAATAAATAAATAAGACAAGTACTTTACCGAAAAATAGGTACAAAAAAATATAATTAAATAAATAATTAAGGGTTTTACATTTGATATTTTTGAAAAAGGAGGGGACAGTAAGTAGAAAGAAAATAAAAATATGTTTTAAAATAAATAATTAAGAGTTTACCCGTGATGTTTAAAAGTCATACAAATATAAAGTTATTGAATATTTGTGAGAAACATTGAGGAGGTCATTAATTTTTATTTTTTTGTAAAGTAAGAGGTTGTTGTTGTTTTTGTTGTTATTTGTTTTGACAAAAATAGATCATTATTAAAAAAAAAATCTCCCAGCAACAAATTTTGATAGCTCTGAAGGTATAACTATAGTTTTTGATTGAACGATCTAAAACATTATATTAATATATATATATATATATAATTAAAAAAAATTATATAGAATTCAAAACAAACTTAATTTTATATTAAGAACATATTTTGTAGAATATTTTTTGAAATTTTTTAGAGATTTTATTATAAAACCGCTGCAAAGCGCGACTTAGTAAACTATACTTGTATAAAGGAGAAGACGGGGGTGGTGAGGTGGCGGCTCTCAAATCATTTCGTTCTATTTTTCTAATTTTCTCAAATTTTCACAATTTTTAATATTAAAAATTACAACTTCGTTTATTATTTTAGATTTTGTAGGAAGGGAATTGGAAAATTGCAACTTATCAGATTTGTAAGATCTAATGTCGATTTCTTTATTCCTTTCGAACTTTTAGGATCTAATGCATTATTATTTAGAATTTTCTTTTATCATTTTCAAACTAGATAGAACTTTCTTTTATTATTTTCAAACTTGATAGAACTTTCTTTTATTATTTTCAAATTTGTGAGAATGAAGGAATTAGAAAATTACAACTTACTTATTATTTTCGAATTTGTAGGATCTTATGTTAATAATTGCAATTTTCTCTTTTATTATTTTCAAACTTGATAGAACTTTTTTTTTTATTTTCAAATTTGATAGAACTTTCTTTGAATTAGAAAATTAGAGAACGGGTTAATAATCAAGTGAGTCACTAAAGTGGGCTCAATGTATCAAGTTGGTCACCGAACTGAAAACGGTATCAATAAGGTCATTAAAGTGGGTTACAGGTACATTTGATTCATTCTGCTAAATTTTTGTTAACGGTAAATGATGACGTGTTTAGTATAATCTGATGCAGGAATTCAGAACAATTTATCAGATGCTTGCCACATCAGATTATACTAAACACATCATCATTTATCGTTAACAAAAATTTAGCAAAATTAATCAAATGTACCCGTAACCCACTTTAATGACCTTATTGATACCGTTTTAAGTTGAGTGACCAACTTGATACATTGAGCCCACTTTAGTGACTCACTTGATCATTAACCCAAATTAGAACTTACTTATTATTTTCGAATTTGGTGGATCTTATGTTAATAATTACAATTTTCTCTTTTATTATTTTTAAACTTGATAGAACTTTTTTTATTATTTTCAATTGTAGAACTTTCTTTTATTATTTTCAAATGTGTAAGATTTGAGGAATTAGAAAATTACAATTTTCTTATTATTTTCAAATTTTTAGGATCTTATGTTAAAACTTCCATATTATTTTCAAAATTGAGAGAATTTTTTTTTAATTATATTATTATTTTTTGTTGTTTCAAGTACATGGAAATATAGACTACTATCACATGGGTCTAAATTGTTCTTCATACACATAACTAAGAAGGCATCGTCAACATATCACTGCACGGATTTCAGTTCATATGTCCGGATATGATTGATGCACGTATTAATGACACTAACATACTCTCAGGTATTTTCATACAGTAATATATTAGAGTAATATATAAGTAATATTATTATATAAGTTAAAATTCAAACTATCATGTTCTAATATTATCTTTTCTAATAATACTATAAATATAAGTAATATTATATGTTTATATTGATTTTTATCAATATAATTTTTTTAATATATATATATATATATATATATGACAATGGTATCGGTCCAAAAAAATAAAAAATCAAACTCTATAAACAAAAGGAATATGTAAATAATTTATAATATTACTTACCCAGATGCAAATTTTACAGAATATATTTTATTTGATAATTTATATAATTTTGTAAATATTTATTTCACAATTTTTATTTTAATATTCTTTTTTTTTTAACAAATATATTCTAATGCCGCTGCGAAGCGCGGCTCAGTAACCTAGTTCTTTAATATTGGTCAAATAATGAGAAAGTGTGAACATGAAAAGCGTTGAGAATTGAGATGTCTAAATAAGTTAAGGGTGTTGCTAAATGTCATAATATTATGAAATTATCATTAAATCCTTATATGTATTAAATGTTATTGAAAACAATTAGTTTACCCTATGGATTAGTGTGTACGACATTATTATTATTCATGGATTAAATCTACATCCCTCCAAATTACAAGTTCAGTTCTCATAATTTCATATCATTAATTTGTAAAACAAACTTTAAATGAAGTGAAAATTAAAATTGAAAAGTTAATAATATAACTTTTTATTAAATATTTAATATTTAATAATATAACATAAGGGTGCGTATAAATGAAAGTTGTTGAATTTATGTGAATTAGTTTTAAACTCGTGCATTGCACAAATACATTATTAATATTATTTATGAGTTTGTTTATATTATATTAACTTACTTTAATTTTATTTTTTTAAAAAATCACAAAATAATGTTTGCAACTACACATTACAAAAGTATTTATAAGTCTTTTAATTAGAATAAATGATTTTTTGGAAAATTTGCAAAATAATATTTGCAAATTCCCTTACGTTGATGATAATTATTTTATTAACACTAATTTTTAATATTTTGGTTATTATTGTATATTTTTTCATAAAATTACATATTTTTTTCTAATTTTAAAATTATTGAACTTTATGTTGTTCATATTTTCACAGTAACTTAATGGTATTAAATATAATCAGTTTCTATTTTTCAGGAAACTTGCAAGATAATATCCAGAAATTCTATTCATAATTTTTGCAATTAGGAGTATAATTTAACAATATTGTTAGTTTTTACTTAATATTATTTTATATAGAATTATTAAAAATAATTATGAAATTACAGATGTGACCCTGATGATCAAACTATCTTAACCCACTTATACTAATTATATATAGGATATAATTAGAATAAATTGTAAATAATAAAATATTTGTGTTACAATTTTTAAACTTAATTTTAAAATTTTGATAATTAAATAAATATTTTAATAAGGCAAAACTGAATGATTATGTAAATATGACAAAATTTTAAATAATCGTGTTCAATTTACTTACAATAAATTAGAGATATAAATGTGCTTTATATTACATAATATAATTTAACTATGTATTAATTTTCACTTGTCTATTCTAACTTTTAGAGGAACCTCCGTGTACAAGAAACTTCACTTGAACTAAAATCCACAAATCTTTAGAATAGGGCAATTATCTACGGTAACGACATGTAATAACAATTGTAATATTAATAGAGTATAATATGAATAAATAATTCAAATATTAAGTCAGAAATAAGAAATTATTAAGTTAAACAAACAATAAAAAATTATTAAATTAAACAAACAATAAAAATTTATTAAGTTAAACAAATAATAAAAAAATGGTATTAATGCTAATGTCATTAATTTTTGATTTTTTAATAGTATTATGATTAAATTATTAGATCTTTGTGCTAATTTCATGGATAAGTCATTTGCTCGGTACATTTAGAAAAATAAGATCATGTACGTATTTAATGAACCGAGCCTTTTGTCAATCATGCACTAAAAACAAGTCAGGATCATATGGTAATTTCTGATTATTACATTAAGAAAAATATTAGGACATTTAGCAATCATGTAAGTTAATTATAGAAATAATGATTGAAAGTTGTTTCATAGCTACTTCTCAAATTTTCAAAAAAATCACTATGTTGGATGATCATTCCTTTTTTTAATCTTCTTTTTTTGAAGAAAAATGGAGTCAATTCAATAATTAAAAGTCATACGGCTTCTACAAAAATGATCGAGTCGAACAAACATAAAAAAGATCAAATCGCTTGTCTTCAAGAAAAGACAATTAAGCGATATTTTGAAGATCATATATTTACATGTACCCGTTTCGCCACAATCCACTTCGCCATAATCCATTTGAGTTATCGACCATAAATGCAATTCCATACAAACTTCCATCACTAAATCAAAACAAACACTCATAATAAAGGAGAGAAACAAACACCCTCTCACCAATGAGAGAAACAAACTGAAATTTGAAACAAAAAATTTTAAATCTAAAAAACGAAACCACAATAGAAGATCATCGGTATACTCTCAAATCCAATAAGCTCCGCTTGAATCGAAGAAGAAAGAAAACCAAAAGCTTTGATAATTAACATCTAAATAACAAACCAAACAAATCAAATAGGTAGAAGTCCTTACCCAAAAAGATGATTATTGAATAAAACAAAAACAAAACAAAACAAAATAAAGGGTTTGGGGCTTTCCACCGGAAAAAACCGGTGGAAGCCCCGTCGGCTAGAGAAGAAACGAGGAGGAGGATAGAGTAGGCTAGGGTTTTCTCATTCCTTTTTTAATCTTATTCGGAGTGATTTTGAAATAGCCTGGCTCTGTGCAGATCCAGCGCTAAGGAGGTGTTTGTTTCGTGATTAATGAGTCCAGTTAATGAAAATTGAAATTTTAAATCTAAGTAATAGTGTTTGGATTAGCATTTTAGTTGTGTGAAATGGGAATCTCAGTCTCTCAGTAAATCAAACTCACCATACTCATTTGATTTTCATTTCATTCACATTTCCACTACCCCATTCTCATACCCTTCATTCACATTCTCGATTCCGATATCCTTCATGCATTTAACTGTCTAAAATTTTGGATAAAATTAATACGTGACATACTTCCTTCATCCCAAAATAAGTGTCACTTTGACTTTTACACGTATTCTAAAGTTTTTTTTTTTTAAAAAAAGAGGGATTTCTACGTATTATTTTTAAAATTTTCTTTTTTTGAATAAAAATATAGCATTTAAAATTTTATTCAAAAAAAAATTAAAAAAATAATATATCAAAGTCACTTTTTGGCACCTTAAAATATATGCGAAAAGTCAAAACGATACTTATTTTGAAACGGATAGAATATTAAATTAGAGAAATATATTAAAAATGATATTTCCAAATTTATTATCAGTAATATCAAAATCAAATGCATGCTTAAGGAAGGTAAATTTCTGACCGTCGAGGGATTCTAAGGGGGCATTTGATAAATTTGAATGATTTATATCTGAACAATTAATAATTCTGAATGATATGATAGGAATGAATCATAATTCTGATTCCTGAATGAATAATATTATTTGACGTGACGTATATGTTTTCAACATCTGAATGACATTATTTTAAATTTTATTAAATTATTTAATTTGAACCATTCTTAACATCTAATCATTTTAAAATCTGTTTTAACATATTTTATTATTAAAAATTCTAATATGAAAAATAACAATTATTAAAAGTAACTTATAATGAAAATCTAAATTGAGGTAAATCCCTCGTAAAGTAGGGCTATATTTGTATTTATATAGCAGCAAGTCAGCAACCCCACAATTTAGCAAACAAATTGGAGGAAGCATGAAAGTAATTTTCTTTTTAAAGTATAATAAATTTTTTATTTGATCTAATGTACTCACGAAGCAACAGAAAGAAATAAAATATTAAATTAAATCATTATTAAATACTTAGAATAAAATTGAAACAACAGGAGACATGCATCACAATTCACAGATAGCGCGTACACCGAGAAAAAAGTTGCATGTTTGTAGTCCTGAATGATTCAGGCGCAAATTTAAGGAGGAACGATTCAGGCGATTTTGAATCATTCAGACATACAAAAATCAATTCCAAACAGTCTGAATGACTGAAGAGGTCAGATGTTAAACTATTTAGCGACGTTCAGCTGAAAACAAATGAGCCCTAAGTACGTCGATTAAAATAAAAGTGCAAATAAACTTATTTTATTTACTGATATGCTTTCTCTAATCTCATAATTGCCCATCCAAAAAACTGAACACATATCATATAATGTTGGCGTGGCCGTTCCAAGAAATTTGAGTAACCTAAATAAAATTTTGAAGAGAAAAATGCCCCTAAGTACGTACGTAGGAGACTTACATGAGTACGTAATATATTTTTAATGGCATAATTGTAATTATATGGTCAAATCTTGCAATTACAAAAATACCCTGCGTATATTTATATGAGAAAACATGTTGTACTCACCTAAGTTACGTGAGTGCGTACTTAGGAGCATTAAGCTCAATTTTGAAATGATACCCTATTTCTTAAGATCACAAGGAAAAAATTTATATATATATATATTTAAATTAATAATTGTTATATAAAATAACAGAATTGAAAAATGTGTTTGTAACATTTAAATGCACATTCTAATGAATGCAAATATCTAAATGCACAAATTCATTAAATCCTTATATATAATAAATAAATGTAACAGAGATTTTTGTTGGGTTTAACCCAATACGACGGTATGTATGAGTCATGGGTGATTAAGACTGTTTTGGTAATAATTGTATGCGTAGACAATTATTATATACGGTATGTCTTGGTCATGATTAAGTTAGGGAATTAGGTGTCAAGAATAAAAAGTCTTGTAAAACAAGTATGGTAAGTCTTGTAAAACAAGTATGGCAAGTCTTGGTGACTATGTTTTGGGTGGATATATAAACATAGTCATATTATGTTTGATGTATGCTTGAGCATTGTTTGGCTTGAGTATCGTGTGAGTGATACACTGTTGGTGAGATTGATTGTATTATTGATAATTGTTTTGATTAATAATACAAGTTGTGACGTGATTGTTTCCGCGTCATATATATTGTGTGTGTGCTTTGCTTTGCTTTGTTTGTTTGAATCTCGTATTGGTGTGTAGCCCCTAAACCTAACAAGTGGTATCAGAGCCAAGGTTCGTGGATCGAGATGGGTGAGGTTGAGGGAAAGATCGAGATTCAATTGATATGGCGGAGTACAATGAAGGATTCGCTGACAAGAAGCCTACTAACGTGGGAGAAGACAAAGTTACGTGTGGTATGACAGTTGACTTGCACCGTGGATCAATTTGTTCGGGTTCGATATGGAAGAGATCATCACAATAGTTTCAATGGCTTGATCAACCAGGTGAAAATTTTGGATGATTCTAATGTTGTTCTTCTAGAGGCCGAAAGATTGAGAAAGTAAGGATCAGGTGACTCAATTGATAGAAGGGCACTCGTGGTTGATGCACATAATTTTGTAGATAGATACACCTTATGTTGAAGAACGACGGTTTGGAGGTCACTATACGGCTCTTAGTGATTCTCAAGATTGGAAGAGCAAGAGAAATAGTTTCTTGTTCGAGGGGAGGCATGGCGGACGAACATTGATGTCTCTGATGGTTACCGTTCAACCTGATATGTGTATTGGGTTGATGGGGATGATTGATGGGTTTAAACCCAATATGGCGGTATGGATTAGTCATGGGCGATTAAGATTATTTTGGCAATAATTGTATGTGTAGACAATTATTATATATGGTATGTATTGGTCATGATTAAGTTAGAGAATTAGGTGCAAAGAATAAAAAGTCTTCTAAAACAAATATGGTAAGTCTTGTAAAACAAGTATGACAAGTTTTGGTGGCTAAGTTTTGGGTGGCTATATAAACATAGTCATATTATGTTTGATGTATGCTTGAGCATTTTTTTGCTTGAGTATCGTGTGAGTGATACACCGTTGGTGAGATTGATTGTATTATTGATAACTGTTTTGATTAATAATACAAGTTGGGACGTGATTGTTTCCGCGTCATATATATTGTGTGTGTGCGCGCTTTGCTTTGTTTGTTTGTTTGAATCTCGTATTGGTGTGTAGCCCCTAAACCTAACAATTGTATCCAAAACTTTTGTCCAATACCGCAAAATCAATAAGGACCGTTGATTTTAAAGTAGATGAATGAGAACCGTTAGATCTAATATTAAAAAGATTTAGTTTAATAATATAAACAAATATGAGTAGGCTTTTTAAGTTCTACTGGAATTCTTAATATAAAAATTCGTAACTTCAAATTCTAAGTTGAGTAAGTCTATTTGATTCTTGATCTATACTTTAATTCTAGGTTGAGTTGGTTTTCTTTATTTTAATTCTATTTCTAAGTTGAATAGAACTAATGTAAAAATTCGTTATTTTATTTATCTTCAGTTTCAGGATAGTTTTAATTGGAATTTTTTTTGTTAAACTATCATTAAATTAAAGATTATTTTGTAAGTTTTATGTGGTCCGTAAATTTGTTTTTAAATTTAATTTTTAGAACTCAAGATACAACATAAACAATGTATTGAACGTATAAAACATAATAAATAAAATTTAAAAATTAATAACATAAAATTAATATAATTATAAATATTAAAAAAAATGACATGTATTGCATCGGTCCTAAACTTATACGATAGTGGAGAACTTCTAACTAGAATATAATTCAGTGATACATGATAGGCTATGTATAGCCCAGGCTTATCTCTGAGCCAGGTGTTACCTGGAACCCGGATTACCATTTGAGCCATGGCTCACTTCCTAGTCCAGACTCGTCTTGGAGTCATGACCTATATACCAGTCCGGACTCATAGCCAGGCTATGTCTCAGCTATAAGTCTAACTCTCCTGGCGACAAAGGCAATATCTCGCGTGAGAAGAACTATCCCTCATTACGTGACGTGCCTAGGTCATCATTGACGGGCACACCTAATCACGACACGTAAGAATACCTAATGATTGGGACAATTATGTCCTATTCAAGCCACACGCCAGCAGGAGCCTGGCACACGACATCACAATCCAGGACCTGGACACGTGCAATCCATCAACATCACCCAGGTGTCCTACCTACCTAGGATTCAACGCTCATGATTGCAGGTACAACCCCTGAACCCTAATTACGGGCCTATAAATAACCCAAGAAGGAAAGGTTCAGGGGTTACATTCTCTTTGATACACCTAGCCTATGATATACACGCACTATACTTACACCCTCCATATTTAGATTTCTCTATAATCCTATCTCCCTTTCCAAAACCGTCACTTACTCTCACGCCGGAGGCGCCGCCAGGGTCCAAACCCCCCTCCGGTGTTGTTTTGCAGAGTCCCCACCGCAGCAACACCGCTTCCAAGCGTGGGATCGGCCGGAAAGAGCTAGATCGGGATTTGGAGTTATCATTTGGCGCTAGAAGGAGGGGCCGAACCCTGTCTTGTGGTCACGGTGCCATAAGACTCACCAGCATCAACAAGCTCCTTCATTTTTGAAGGAGTCCTGATCAAATCCAGTAAGATCTAAGCAAACCTTCTCATTTTAACCGTGAAAATGAGCCCCTTAGCCGAATGCTTCAATTTGTGCAAGCTACTTAGCCTTGTTTAGCCCAGATCTGTTGGTATTTTTGATTAATTTGCAATCTACTAGTTTAAATACTCTATTTTGTTTCTAGATCTATATTGCTCTTTGCTAGATCTACTCTAAAAGACCAGTTTTCTTGCTTCGAAAAACACCAAACCCAGAAAGTGCATGCATACATTGTCTCGTTCTCATTGATAAACTCAGATCTAGCTGAAATTTACTTTGATTTTGAAAAATTGTATTACCCCAAAAAGTTGTGTACATTGGTTGTTCTTGAATCATGGCTCGAGGAAGTAAACCTGTGTTAAGACCCACAACCAGTACCCCAAGACAAGAACCACCCACAAACCTGAACCTGAATGTTGGTGAAGTACCCCCAGTCCTGACTCTGGCATCTCAGATAATCCGGCCTGATGATGCCCGGGTTGAAATTGAAGTTAACAAATTCAAGTATACGGATGTCAACATGGAACCCGGTCTCATGGAAAACCTGACCGGGGACCAGCTTGCTGACGCAATCCGGATGTATAAAGAAGCTCGGCTAAATGAAGTTGATCAGGTTGAGAACTCACATGACTCCGGAGACTCCCACCGATCCCGTGCCTCAGTTTTCGACAGAATCGGAGGCAAGGACAAGGAAACCCGAAAAAAAACCCACCACAGGACCAACAGTCAAAACCAAGATGCCGAAGCTGAAAAGCTCAGAAAGCTAGCTGACTTGAGGGAAAGGATCCGGAATGAAGAGCAAGCTAAACTTGACCTCAAAATCCAAAGAAGAATTCAAGAGGAGGAGGCCCGGATTATTGGCAGAACTCATGAAAAGAGGAGAACCCGGGCCCCTAGCCTCGACATAGTCTCAGATGATGAAGAACCCCAAGAAGACTTGATGGACATGATCCATGAACTCCAGAAAAAGGTTGGCCAGGACTCGGGGATTGACATTGGGGATACATTGACACCCTTCAGCTACTCGCTCGAGGCGACACCCAGGCAGAGAAATCTCAAACACTACAACTTTGATTCTTTTAATGGTTTGGGTGACCCTGAGGAACATATAAACTATTTTGAACAAATTGCAATGATATATTATTACAATGATCTAACCAAGTGCAGGTTCTTTGCCTCAACCCTCAAGTCCGGAGCCCAAAGATGGTTCAGCCGAATCCCTTCTCGAAGCATCCACAATTGGAAGCAGTTTCGGGAATCCTTCTTGAGACGCTTTCGAGCCAATAAGACCCATGAAATGCACATGTGCCACCTAGAGACAGTCCGGCAAGATCGGGGAGAGGCATTGGCCACTTATATGAAACGCTTCCAGGAAGCCATCAACAATGTGAGCAACCTGGACGAGCGTGAAGCCCTTACAATCTTCCAAAGAAACCTGGATCTTGACAACAATGAAAGATATGTCCTTGACCTCATCCATAAAGAACCACAGAGCCTAGCGGCGGCCTATTCTATGGCAGCCCGGTTCATCAAAGAAACAGATGTCCTTCAAGCTATGAGGATGACCAGGCAAGGACTCTCCCCACCCCGGACTGAAGACCGCCAAACGAGCAATTTCCATCAAGACAAAAAGTTCAAACCCAACAGACAGAGCAACTACATCCAAAGCTCTCAGCTTGCATTGACAGCACCATCCTCGGGCTCCACTCAGAGAAGCGAACCCGGACAGCCTAAACCCAAGCGTGAGCCCAGACCTGAGCCTAACTGGACTCCTCTTAACCGGGCTCGTGAAGATATTCTCAAAGAGGTACGAGATAAACCATTCTATTACCCTCCCAAACCAATGCTCACAGCCCCAGAAAACCGGTCAGTCCACAAACATTGTGATTACCATGAAACCCATGGGCATACAACCGAAAATTGCCTCTCTCTGAAATTTTTTGTGGAAGACCAAATCAAAAAAGGCAACATGGGGCAGTATATAGCTCGGCGAGTTGCTGACCGAGGAGAGGGATCCGGAAAAGACAAGAATGTTGTGAATGTGGTTATGGGCGGATCCAACTCACCTCCAAGAAGCCCGGACTCAGGAGACGAAGTAATGATGGTACAGGCTTGTCCGGAACAAGTAATAACCTTCAGCAAGGATGACTTTGAAGGAATCAACCCCAACCACAACGAAGCCTTGGTCGTCAGTCTTGATATAGCAGACAATGAGGTCAGAAGAGTCCTAGTTGATAATGGATCTTCTGTCAACATCCTGTTCAAACATACTATGGACCGGATGCAGCTGGGCAGCATAAGAATGACCGATTGTAGGGAAGATCCCCTCTATGGATTCGGGAACAATTTGGTCCCCATTCAAGGAACCCTTTATCTCCCAGTCATGTTCGGGACCTTCCCGAAGCAGGTAACCAACATGGTAAAATTCTATATCATCAACACTCCATCATCTTATAATGTCATTCTGGGAAGACCAGCCCTTACCAAACTCCAAGCTATAACCTCAACACCCCACCTCAAATTCAAGTTTCCCACTCCCGGAGGTATTGGAGAAGTCCGGGGCGACTATGAAATGGCCAGCCGTTGCTATGGGCAGGCTTTGGTAATGGCAGAGACCGACCCCGAGAATAAAAGGAAAGCAAACTCCTACCACAAAAATTTGAGCAGGAAGAAACACAGATACAACAAAAAGACAGAGCCCGGAAAGGAGGTCCATAACATTGAAAACTCATCAGCCCAGACCTACCTTGACCAGATTGTACAAGCCCGGGTCCAGCAGTATGTCTCTAAGGCAGAAATGGCAAAGGTGGAGGCTGCTGTTGAACTCGAATCCATCGAACTAATAGAAGGGAACCCAGATAGACAAGTTAAAATTGGAACCGGGTTAGACACAGTGTTCAAGAAGGAGTTAACTGAGTTACTCCGAGAATATGCTGATGTATTTGCTTGGAGCCCGGATGACATGCCTGGGCTCCAGGAGTCTGTTGCTATGCATAGCCTGGATGTTGATCCTAGAAAGAAGCCAGTAAAGCAGAAACGAAGGAACTTTGCCCCGGAGAGACAGAAAGCAATCGATGAGGAGGTTGAAAAGCTACTCAAGGCTGACATCATCTGTGAAATAAAGTATCCGGAGTGGCTGGCCAATGTTGTCTTAGTCAAGAAACCAAACGGAAAGTGGCGAATGTGTGTGGACTACACTGACTTAAATGCTGCATGTCCCAAAGACCCTTACCCGCTTCCCAGCATTGACCAGCTCATCGATGCGACAACCGGGCATGTCATGCTGAGTTTCATGGATGCCTTCTCCGGTTATAATCAAATAAAGATGAACCCAGTTGATATAGCCAAGACAACATTTATAATACACCGGGCGGTCTACGCCTATAAACTTATGCCTTTTGGATTAAGGAATGCTGGATCTACTTACCAAAGGGCAATGGTGGATATCTTCAAAAGTCAACTGGGGAGAAATCTGGAATCATATGTCGATGACATGATAGCAAAGTCAACAACTGTCCAGGCCCACATTTCTGATCTGAAAGAATGTTTTGAAAACTTAAGGAAGCAAGAGATGAAACTGAATCCGGACAAATGCACTTTCGGGGTGGGAACTGGAAAATTCTTAGGTTTCATGATTAGCCAGAGGGGAATTGAAGCCAACCCAGAAAAAATCAAAGCGATTACTGAGATGCAAGCACCCCGGACTCAGAGAGATATACAGAAACTTGCAAGATCGTTAGCAGCATTGCGAAGGTTTATTCCTAAGCTCGCAGATCGTTGCTTACCTTTCTTTAACTTGCTGAAGGGAGCTCAGAAGAAGAAAGATATTGTCTGGGGCCCGGATTGCCAACAAGCTTTCGACTCACTCAAAGAATACCTAGCCGCACCGCCAATCTTAACCAAACCCGAGCCCGGGGAGCCTTTAAGCATTTACTTGTCTGCAGGAACCCTGGCTGTGGGAGCAGCACTAATCCGGGATCATGACGGCGAGCAGAAACCGGTTTATTATGTGAGCCAAGTGCTCAAAGATGCTGAAACCCGTTACCCAAACCTCGAAAAGTTTGTTTTCGCTCTCGTCACTGCATCCCGGAAGCTGAGGTATTATTTCCAAGGGAGGGAAATCAAATTCATAACTGATCAACCACTCAGGAAAATTATTCACAAACCTGATATCTCGGGGAGATTGGTTAATTGGGCTGTTGAGCTAAGCCAATTCTCCCTCACTTTTATCCCAAGAACATCTATCAAATCCCAAGCTCTAGCCGATTTCATTGTGGAATGTTCTTTCCCCGAACCTGTTCACATTTCAATGGAGACAGAACCCGGGGAGGAGTCCACACTTGATCATGAAACCTGGATTTTGCATGTAGATGGCTCATCAACCAATGAGAGATCTGGAGCCGGGCTCATACTCAAGAGTCCGGATGGATTCAAGATAAAGCAAGCGATTGGATTTCAGTTCCAAGCAACGAACAATCAAGCAGAATATGAAGCTCTTCTAGCCGGACTCCGTCTAGCCCGAAGTTTAAGGGTGAAAAAGCTAAGGATTTTCAGCGATTCTCAGATAGTGGTCAAGCAAACGACCGGAGAGTATGTTGCAAAGGACCCAACACTGGGAAGGTATCAAGCCCTGGTTCAAGGTTTCCTAGCTATGATACCCAAATTTGAAAATTTTCAAGTAAATCGAGAAGATAACACAGAAGCTGACATCCTATCTAAACTAGTCCAGAACTCGGCTGATTTGGATAGCTCAGTTTACTTTGAGGAACTGAATAAACCAACAATGGATCAAGAGGAAGTCATGAAAATTGATGATCAACCCAGCTGGATGACACCCATAATTTTGTACTTGGAGAAGGGAGTACTGCCTTCTGAGAAGAGTCAAGCTCAAAGACTCAAGAATAAAGCAGCAAAGTTCTTTCTGGAAGAAGGCATACTCTATCGCCGGACTTACTCGGCACCAATTTTAAAGTGCGTGGGACCGGTTGAGGCTACCTATTGTCTGCAAGAAGTTCATGAAGGGATTTGTGGCGATCACCTATCTGCAAAAGCCCTCGCTCACAAGATTATACGACAGGGTTACTACTGGCCTACAATTCACAATGACGCCGTTGAGTTTGTCAAAAAGTGCAAGAATTGTCAACTTTTCAGCAATGTGCCTAAACAAAGCCCGGTCTTGCCTTCCTCAGTCCTGTCTCCTATCTCGTTTGCAGTTTGGGGTATTGATATAATGGGACCCTTTCCTAGAGCCAAGGGAGATTTGAGGTACCTGCTGGTTGCAATCGACTATATGACAAAGTGGGTAGAGGCCAAGGCAATGAGGACAATCAACCAACATGATTGTATCCGGTTTATGGACAACATACTGATGAGGTTCGGACTACCAATGGTTCTGGTTTCAGACAACGGCCCACAGTTTGTGGGATCCGACTTTGAAAGTTATTTGAAAGAAAGAGGAATAAAGCACAAAAAGTCATCAGTGGCATACCCTAGAGGGAACGGACAAGTAGAAGTGACAAACCGGATTTTGCTTAGAGGAATTGAGAAGAGGTTGCAGGAAAGTAAGAATAAGTGGCCGGAGGAGCTGCACAACGTGTTATGGGCATACAGGACTAGTCCCTGGACTAGCACTGGTGAAACCCCATTCAAACTCGCCTACGGCACTGAAGCTTTACTACCCATTGAAGTGGGAAACCCTTCCCACCGGGCGATAAATTTTGAAGAAGTGGCTAATGAAGAAGGGTTGCAGACCAACTTGGTCTTGATTGACGAGGTCCGGGATAAAGCTATTGAAAGGATGGAAAAATATAAGGAAAAAACTAGAGAGTGCTTTGGGAAGAAGGCCCGGGTCAAAAACTTTCAAGTTGGAGACCTGGTCCTTCGAGATACTGAGGCTTCCGATCCTACCAACACTGGCAAGCTCATGCCGAAATGGGAGGGACCTTACAAAGTAATGGAAGTGCTCCGACCTGGAACGTACAAGTTAGCATATATGGATGGTTCCGAGGTCCCCAATACCTGGCATGGCCTTCGGCTCCGAAAATTTTACCATTAAGCAGATGATGACAACCGGGTAAGGAATAAGGAGCTCCATAAAGCCCAGATACTTCAACATACCATATCAGCATTCCCTATTTGAAGTTAAAATAAAAACTTTGTATTCCTGATCTTTTCTATAAATATAAAATCGGTCTTGTTGTTCTTTCATATTAAGTTGTACTTTATAGTTTTACTTTTCAATTTGTGTAATAGCCCGGGTTCATAGCAATATGCCTAACAAACGTCCCGGGCCCCCAGCAATACGCAACAAAATAACCCTGGCTCGGAGTCATAGGCAAATATTGCAACCAGGGTCCCCAGCAATACGCATCAAAACAAAGAGTCCGGTTCCAAACTAAGCTATGAGACCGGACTCACGAGCAATACACATCAAAACCAAAATCTCAGATGTTATTCTAAATACAAAACAAAGAGTCCGGCTCAGAACTAAGCCATGAGACCGGACTCACGAGCAATACGCATCAAAACCAAAATCTTAGATTTTATTCTAAGTACAAAACAAAGAGTCCGGCTCAGAACTAAGCCATGAGACCAGACTCACGAGCAATACGCATCAAAACCAAAATCTTAGATTTTATTCTAAGTACAAAACAAAGAGTCCGGTTCCAAACTAAGCTATGAGACCGGACTCACGAGCAATACGCATCAAAACCAAAATCTTAGATTTTATTCTAAGTACAAAACAAAGAGTCCGGTTCCAAACTAAGCTATGAGACCAGACTCACGAGCAATACGAATCAAAACCAAAATCTCAGATTTTATTATAAGTACAAAACAAAGAGTCCGGCTCAGAACTAAGCTATGAGACCGGACTCACGAGCAATACGCATCAAAACCAAAATCTTAGATTTTATTCTAAGTACAAAACAAAGAGTCCGGCTCAGAACTAAGCTAGGAAACCGGACTCACGAGCAATACGCATCAAAACCAAAATCTTAGATTTTATTCTAAGTACAAAACAAAGAGTCCGGTTCAGAACTAAGCTATGAGACCGGACTCACGAGCAATACGCATCAAAACCAAAATCTTAGATTTTATTCTAAATACAAAACGAAGAGTCCGGCTCAGAACTAAGCTATGAGACCGGACCCATGAGCAATATAAATTTAGCAGAGAAGAATGCAAAATATGAAAAACATCATAAGCAGGATTGCAAACGATAGTATAAAGCAATTAGAGAAAATAAAAAGACCCGGGTTGGCCGTACAACCCAGAAACATCCCCAAAAGTTTGGACCGATAAACAGCAAAACAAAAGTTACGTTACAGAGATCCCAAATATAAAATGCTCAAAAGACATGATAAGTTAATCTTCCACAGGTTTAGTCGGAGAGGGCACAATCGGATTGGAAGGATGGGGAAGGAAGCTCGGAACTGGACCATCATAGGGCTTCGGTTCCCCTTTCCCATGCTCGATAGAAAGCTTCGCAACAAGGAACTCACCAATAAAAGAGTCCCAATCAGCAGTAGGATCGGTTTTGATATGTCGTTCAGCAACAAGCCAAGCCCGGAGAATCTCAGGGGCAGCAGCATCCGCAATGGATTGGTCATATTCCGGACCTTCTTTGAATTCGGCTATAGCAGCTTCACGGGACTTGGCGTTTTCCAGAAGGAGTTGTTTGTTGACTGCATCCAAGTCATCGGCTTTCTTCTCAACCTTCGACATCTCAGCTTGAAGCCCGGATAATTTGGAAATGAACTCAGATTCCTTCTCGGCATTTTTGGCTTTCAAAGCAGCAACTTCAATTTCTAAATCTCGGATCCGAGCATCCTTCTGATTGCCAAACTCCTGTGCAGATTTCCGTTCGGCAACAGTAACACTTGCTAGTGCGCTGATTAAACTTCCGGTCTACAAAATACAAATCAAAAATCAAACGAAACGACAAGAGTAAACGACATAAAGATAGTTTTCAGCAAGAATCAACATACATGTCCCCAATAGCCAACAAGACGCTTCAAGCAAGCGTTGCTACCGGACTTTTCCATCTCTTCGAAATCGGTATCAGTAGGAATGTCAGCGCACATAGTAGCTAGTTGCTCCAGACTAAAGTTCCCAATTCGGATAGGTTCTTTATCCGGCCCCTTCCCTGATCCATCAACAACGATCTTTTCGACATGTACCTTAGCCTTCGCTGGCGGTTTCCTTGCCATGTGAATTTTTCTTTTCTTTGGAGAAGGCTGCTCCAAGTCATCTATTACCTCAAAATTAGCAGCATCAACCACGGGTTCGGGTTGATGGACATTTGGGGCAACAGATTCTGCACCACCTTCTTTCAACGCACTCGATCCGGACCCCCCAACATCCCCCGGACTTTTGGTGCTGTGGACACCACCAAGTTTCTTAAAAGACGCAGCAAGAGCATTGGAAGACATGATGCCGTACAGCTCGGGTTGGAAATAAGGCAAACCTGCAAAAATAAAACCAAAGGTTAGCAAACAAAGAAACTTATTCAGATTACAAAAGAGAATTTAGTAAACTTACATCCAAGCTCAAACAACATGTCATGTTTCATGAAACTATCCCGGGTCATTTGAAAACCAAGGCATTCACAAAACCTGTGAATCTGAGCCAGGGCTTCTCCCTCTAGGGCATAGGTTTCAAAAATTTCTGCTTCTACTCCAGAAACTATGTAAGCATGAATTCCAAATCCAACCCTTTCAAGAAAATCACTTCCCCATGCCAATACTTCAAAGTAGATTGCTGGATCACGGGTTTAGCAGTTCCAGAAGGGTATCCGCATTCTTCGACCCGGAACCAGATCTCATATAAGAGCTCCTTGTTTGACTGAACTAATTTAAAAAGCTGATGGAAGAGTCGAAACGTGGGTTGATACCCCATCTTATTGCAAGCGGCAAGAAACCAGGTCATCCATTTCACACCGTTCGGAGTAATTTGCATTATAGATATTTTATACACATATTTACACAAGTGTTTTATAAACATATGTCACCGGGGATTCCATCCGGACCGAAGAGTCTCCAACCAAACACCAACGTAACCATCTCCAGGTCTGTGGTAAATCCTCTCCCCGGGCCGAGGCCATCTCCAGCTGATCTCAGGCCCTAAGTGAAAGGCAACCCAGACTAGTTTATCCATCTGGGCACTGGGAAGACTTAAATATTTCTCCTTCAAAGGATAAGGAGCCTCACCAATTCCCATCTTGGAAAAAGTAGCATTAACCCCGGACTCATTGTATGGCCCTGGATGTCCGAACTCTTGTCTACTTCTGTAGCAGATGCTAAGATCCCTATAATAAAAATCCTCTCCTATATCCGGATCTTTCTTCACAAAGAAATATTTTGTATCCGACCAATACCCGTCCGGAGTGTTGAGAACACCGCCAGATGGAGGTTCGTGAACAAAAAGTTGGGTTATAAGAGGTCCGGACTGTTTCTTCTTCTTATCCATTCTACACCAAAATAGTTCTACTATGTCTGGATTATTAGAAGGTGAAGTCTCACTACAGTTAGAAGGGTCAGAAAGGGGTCTAAGAACGCGGCGGCCGCGGTTTGCACGAGCCTTAATACGAACCATAAACCTAGAAAGATCAATTTGAAGTAAGTTTTATTGTCTCAGTCCGGGTTATGCATTCTCAATTATATACATTTTACCTAGCAGTTATTCAATCCCTACATTCTACAATAACCGAATCAAACACTAGCCAAGTCATAAACCAGATATACTATAACTAGCCAAGTCCGGACCACTTACAATCAAAAACACTTTAACCCAAACGCATTCCACTAAAACAAGATCAAACCAACATACTTACACATATGCACAAGCCTACACAGTTCAAAAACATCAAGAAAATAAAAACGAAACCCAGAAATCTAAAATCGCACAATCAAAGTCTTCTCAGCACATGCAACCAAAATCGTGACCAAACTAACACAAACAAGCCACCATAGAACAAATACAAACAACAACATCACACAAAAACAAAAACTCTTCGAAACCCCCAAATCAAAATATGAACAGTTTACACAAAGGGGAGAAGGCAAAAACGAAATGAAAAACAAGGAGTAAAAGCGAAGGGAATCGAAAACTTACAACTGTCAGGAGAGATTGGTGGCCTTGCGAGATGAAAAACGAGTTCGTCGGAAAGAGAAATCAAGAAAAGAGGAGAAGTGTTCAGGCAAGGTAAAAGTGAAAAAGAAGGGGGAGTGAGGGTTTTTATATAGGGTTAAAAAATAACTCCCCAGTGGACAGGTGGCACGATTCTATTGGTTCGAAATATCAAAAAAGAAAAACGAAAAATCGAAACAGGCAGTGTAATTATTACTGACAGGAGGCGAACACAACTTCCAAGAAAAAATTGGGGTAACGTCTTTTCAAAAGAAAAGGGGGGAAAACTGGAATTGTTTCATATTTCAGAACGAAAAATATGCAACTCAGTCCGGATTAGGTCCCAAAAAGAACCATGACTTACTCTCAAGAATTTTTTCTCACAGCTTCGGACTTGAGGAAAAACCAAAAGTTACCCTCAACATCCGATTGCCATCTTTAATAACAATCCGGGTTGGGGGCAACAATCAAGCCAAAAAAATTTCTAAGTTACCCAAGACCTACAGCTTTGGACTTGAGGAAAAACCAAAAGTTACCCTCAACATCGGATTGCCATCTTTAATAACAATCCGGGTTGGGGGCAACAATCAAGCCAGAAATGTTTCTAAGTTACCCAAGGCCTACAGCTTTGGACTTGAGGAAAAACCAAAGGTTACCCTCAACATCGGATTGCCATCTTTCATAACAATCCGGGTTGGGGGGCAACAATCAAGCCAGAAAATCTTCTAAGTTACCCAAGGCCTACAGCTTTGGACTTGAGGAAAAACCAAAAGTTACCCTCAACATTGGATTGCCATCTTTAATAACAATCTGGGTTGGGGGGCAACAATCAAGCCAGAAATTTTTCTAAGTTACCCCAAGCGTCACAGCTTTGGACTTGAGAAAGAACCATGACTTACTCTTAACCCTGGATTGACATTCTTGATAACAATCCGGGTTGGGGGGCAACAATCAAGCCAAGAATGTTTTCTAAGTTACCCAAAGCGTCACAACTTTGGACTTGAGAAAGAACCATGACTTACTCTTAACCCCGGATTGCCATTCTTGATAACAATCCGGGTTGGGGGCAACAATCAAGCCAGAAATTTCTCTAAGTTACCCAAAGCGTCACAGCTTTGGACTTGAGAAAGAACCATGACTTACTCTTAACCCCGGATTGACATTCTCGATAACAATCCGGGTTGGGGGGCAACAATCAAGCCAAGAATTTTTTCTAAGTTAACCAAAGCGTCACAGATTTGGACTTGAGAAAGAACTATGACTTACTCTTAACACCGGATTGCCATTCTTGATAACAATCTGGGTTGGGGGGCAACAATCAAGCCAAGAATTTTTTCAAGTTACCCAAAGCGTCACAGATTTGGACTCAAGAAAGAACCATGACTTATTCTTAACACCGGATTGCCATTCTTGATAACAATCCGGGTTGGGGGGCAACAATCAAGCCAAGAATTTTTTCAAAGTTACCTATTCAGAGGTTTCTACTCCCCCATCCAGAAAATCTGAATAAGGGAGTGGGGGGCAAAAATGATAGGCTATGTATAGCCCAGGCTTATCTCTGAGCCAGGTGTTACCTGGAACCCGGATTACCATTTGAGCCATGGCTCACTTCCTAGTCCAGACTCGTCTTGGAGTCATGACCTATATACCAGTCCGGACTCATAGCCAGGCTATGTCTCAGCTATAAGTCTAACTCTCCTGGCGACAAAGGCAATATCTCGCGTGAGAAGAACTATCCCTCATTACGTGACGTGCCTAGGTCATCATTGACGGCCACACCTAATCACGACACGTAAGAATACCTAATGATTGGGACAATTATGTCCTATTCAAGCCACACGCCAACAGGAGCCTGGCACACGACACCACAATCTAGGACCTGGACACGTGCAATCCATCAACATCACCCAGGTGTCCTACCTACCTAGGATTCAACGCTCATGATTGCAGGTACAACCCCTGAACCCTAATTCTGGGTCTATAAATAACCCAAGAAGGAAAGGTTCAGGGGTTACATTCTCTTTGATACACCTAGCCTATGATATACACACACACACTATACTTACACCCTCCATATTTAGATTTCTCTATAATCCTATCTCCCTTTCCAAAACCGTCACTTACTCTCACACCGGAGGCGCCGCCAGGGTCCAAACCCCCCTCCGGTGTTGTTTTTCAGAGTCCCCACCGCAGCAACACCGCTTCCAAGCGTGGGATCGGCCGGAAACAGCTAGATCGGGATTTGGAGTTATCAATACACATGATGCAAAAGGATATCGACCTGCAGAATTCATCAGCCAACTTTGAACATGTTCAAAATAATGAAGCACAGTGAATCTAGAAAATTTTAAACAAGTTAATTACTTTTTAACATGTTCTAAAGTAATTACACCATGTACGTATAACAAGTGATGACAAATCTAAAAATATCAAATTTAGCCGACTACTTTGTAATTTTTAATAAATTATAAGTTATAGTTAATTCATTTACTATACTTTACATCGATTTAGAGCATCTCCAACAGGGTAAAATAGTTTACTATCTTGGTTAGCTATAATGATTATGAATTTTTATTACTAAGAGTGAGGATATGTACTTCATTGGTGTTATATATCTTTGTTGTTAGATACAATTATATACAAGCGTTTTATTTCAACAAATATAGTCGACAAAAAATGGTTGTCGATATTTTTTTGCTAAGAATTACTCCTCTGTCCCTCTCATTTCTTTACATTTTCCTTTTTGGTATGTCCCTCTCATTTATTTACATATAAAAAATAGTAACATTTTATAATATAAAATCCAATAACATTCATTAATTTCCTCAACTATACCTACTTTATACCCACTTTATACATTAAATATTGATTGGTCTCACCACTTTACTCATTTTTCTTACTTTTCCCTATTAATTTACATTTTTTCTTAACCTCCGTGTCGTCCCCTCAATGTAAAGAATTGAGGGGGACGGAGGGAGTATATGGTTGGAGTGCTCCACTTTTTACATATTATCTAAAAGGTGACACATAAATATCACATAAATTATTTAGTTAAGAGTTTTATATGCTTGGGAATGCTCTTATAGTCGTATGACTTTTATATATTGGTTCAGTATAAACAAAAGAAGATGGATACAAATTATTGTATGATCATGATTGATAATCAGGTTTTTATGATGACTTAAATTATCTCCAAACCATTTAAAAGCATTACCTAAAAGTGTGAGTGGTGCCGAGTGCCACTTTTCCCCGTCCGGGAATCTCCATGTTATATATAAATATTTTAGAGAATACGTAAATAAAATTCATATAAACATGACATCATGTTAGCTAAAATTATAGTGAACGACTTCATATCATCTATATTTGTCAAACCTCCAGGGATCTATAATGAAATGAAACACCACATCATCTGTTACCGGTAACTGAAATAATATATTCTATTTTTAACAACTTAAAATAATAATAACATACAATTTTCAAAATATAACCAATTATTATAGCCAACTCCATTAGAGTAAAACACCATACAACTTCAGCAAATTTTGCATAATCATCATTTTATATTATTTTAAAGTTACTGGACTTGCCATAACTTGATGTTTATGGGATAAGAGCTTCTCCAATTAAAGAGACCTCTTAGCTAAAATTTCAAGTCACATACCACCAATAAGAATTATAAAGAATGCGTGATATGTTTTGCACTTCAATGATACATTATCTTTAGCTAAAATTTCAGTCAAACTCATTATATTGACTATATTTGTTGAAGCTGTATGTAAAGACATGTGGGCTGTGATGAAACTCCACATCTGTTGTCTTATTAAAATAATATATTTTATTTATAATAAGTTGAAATAATAATAAGATATCATTTTTAAAATATAGTCAATCATTATAGCTAACTCCAATGGAGCACACCATCTTACAGATTTAACAAATTTTATATAATCAGTATTTTATATCATTTTAACCAACCATTTTGGATAACACTGTTGGGATGTTTTAATATTGGTTTTATTTATATTTGAGGAAAGTTATCTGAGATGTTTTTCAAATTTCGCTCATATATAATTATTGTCGAATCATATTTTTTAGAATTTAAAGGTTACAAAATTCATGTTTTAATATTTTTTTAATTTGAATTAGATAAAAAATCAAATTTTATTAAAAAGAATTGTGCATCGCACGGGTTATAAGCTAGTCTTATATAATACTATTTTATAATCCGTGTAATGCACGACTCTTTTTTTAATTATTTTAACTTATAGTTTTTAAAATTATTTATGTTATTTTTAAATTTTATTTATTACGTTTTATACGCTAAATACATTATTTATGTCGTATTTTGAGTTCTAAAAATTAGGTTTAAACAATTTTACAGCTCACACAAAACTCACAAAATAATCTTTAATTTAGTGATGATTTGACATTTTTTTTCTCCAATTAAAACTACCCTGAAACTGAAGAAAAAAAATAACGAATTTTTACATTAGTTCTATGCAACTTAGAAATATAATTAAAATAAAGAAAATATACTCAACTTAGAATTAAAGTATAGACCAACAATCAAATAAAGCTACATAACTTACAATTTGAAGTTACGAATTTTTATATAGAAAATTCTAGTCAACTTAGAAACCTACTCATACTTGATTTATATTATTGAAATAAATTGTTTTAATATTAGATCTAGCGGTTCTCATTCATCTATTTTAAGATCAACAGTACTTATTGATTTGATAGTACATGAACCAAAATTTTGGATAAAATCCCTCTTACACTTATTATATATACTAGTGATATGGATAGAAAAGTAATTATAGAAATATAATTGACTATTCAATGGAAAGGCCGATATTTAAGGCCTGATACCCTAATTATTCATTAATTTCGTAATTAATGAATAGGGAAAATATACAGCTCATAAAAAGAGTCCAAAATATGGTAAATTGGTCAAAGAAGGATCCAGAATCCCGATTAATGAGTCATAGCCTTTATCAACAAGGAAAAGACTTATCCTGCAAGCAATACAATGCTTATCCAATATCAAAAAGGAGGAGACTTATTCGCTAAGACTCCTAAACATACCATAAATACTAGGCTCCAGACGCCTATATAAGGTCCCTGATCCTACAATCAGAATTACGTCTTTGGCTTGATTCTCAATAACGAATTGAGATACGTAGGCATCTTGTGAGGACCGATTTAGTCTCGAAACACAAGTGCAACCATAAAAGCTCGAAACTCATTAAACCCTCGCATTAAATTCGTAAGCTCAGATTTTATTCCACAACATTTGGCGCCGTCTGTGGGAAGACAACATCAACCATGGCAAACACACGAAGAACAACTCGAGGTCCTCAAACTTCTGATGGACTTCCTCTTACTTCTGCAACAGAAACTCAGGGGAGCCAACCACCGCCAATCACTGGTACTGAAGGGGCAGATGCCCCCATCACCACCACTCAAGGACTGGAAGTCCCGATTACTGCTGAAGGGACGAATCCCCTACAAATGGTTGTTCATGGACGAGATCCACCAGAGACCACTCTCCAGCAACCAATCATAACCACTCCATTGCTTGCAAACGCATCACGTGGTCTCCAACTTCACACCATGGATCTCCCCCAATATACTACCCAAACTCTCGGTATGCCAACTTATGGTATGCCACCTCGACCCCCGATGGGCGGTAGTGGAACTAATCCAATCTACCATGAGGCATATGTGCCCCCTTATATTCAAGGTCTGGGACCCCAAAATCAACAAACTCGCTAGACCCCTTTCTTTCAAGATTACTCGGGCCCATACACCGAGGATGAGGGTTATACAACTGGGGAGGATGTCGCCCCAAGAAGGAGACGTTCTTCCCAGACAAATCGGGATCAACCCCAAACTACTAAGGAGAAAATTGCTGCCCATGAGGCAGAGACTGCAAGACTCAAGAAACTCCTTGCTGAGGAGGAGGCCGCTCAATCTCAAGGACGAACGACTGAAGGGATCCCGATAATCAACTTGGATCCATCGGCAAGAAGAACCAAGAGGGCCGAAGCCCCAAGGGGTGATCCTAGTATTCTGTTGCCCCTAGGAGATCCTGATGATCCTACACCACCGTTTACTCAAGACATCATGAAAACGGCTATATCCAGAAAATTCAAGATGCCTTCGATCAAAGCCTATGATGGAACGGTAGATCCCGCAAATCATGTAAGGACCTTCTCCAATGCACTGCTGTTGCAGCCAACCAACAATGCGGTCAAGTGTAGGGCGTTTCCACAAACTTTGGCAGGCATGGCCCAACGTTGGTATAGCCGTCTTCCTCCCAACTCAATTGGGTCTTTCAAGGAACTAAGCAAAGCTTTTATCAATCAGTTCATTAGTGGAAGGGTGCATGAGAAAAGCTCTGCATCACTCATGGCAATCCAGCAAGGAAAGAATGAAGCCCTAAGGGACTACATCAATCGATTCACCCGGGAGGCTCTGAAAGTCCCGGACTTAGAGGACAGAGTTGCTATGATAGCCCGGCAACAAGGAACTACTGATGACCACTTCAAAAGGTCGTTAGCTAAACATTCACCCGAGAGCATGCTGAAGCTCCAAGATAGAGTCAGAAAGTATATCAAGGCTGAAGAAAGCATGAGAAAGTATGAACCCACTGCTAGCGGTAGTGGAAACTCAAAGAAAAGAAAAGAAACTCAGGAGTACGACGTCAAGGAAAAGTTTCCCAGAACGTCAAAGGACTCTGATTCTCCACCCAAGAGAAACAATTTTGGGCCAAAGTTTACGGAATATGCAAGATTGAACACTCCCAGGAGTCAAATTCTGATGGAGATAGCTAAGGAAGGAGATCTCAAATGGCCGAAGCCAATGAGGGATGACATGTCCAAACGGAACCAAAATCAGTTCTGTCGGTTCCACAAAGAAGTCGGTAACGACACTAACGATTGTAGGCAATTGAAAGATGAGATCGAATTTCTGATACGAAGAGGAAAACTCAGCAAATTCACCAAGGATGGAAATCAAGGGAGTCAAAGAGGAAACTATGAAAGGAAGGATTACGACAGAAGGGACAACGACCAAGATCGTAACCCTAAGCCCCGAGGGCCAGTCATCAACATGATATTCGGAGGGCCAACTGTTGCTGGGTCCTTCCGAAACTCAAGAAAGGCTTATGCTCGAGAGGTAATGACTGTGGTTGGAGAAGCACCGAAGCGTGCCAGAACAGAAGTGTCAATAGGTTTTGATGATTCAGACTTGGAAGGGGTGAAGTTCCCCCACGATGACCCTCTAGTCATCATACCTGTGATTGGAAATTCCGAAACAAAGAGAGTTCTAGTCGACAATGGAGCCTCAGTGGACATCTTGTTCCATGATGCTTTCATCAAAATGGGCTACACTGACTCTCAGTTGACACCCTCGAATATGCCCATATATGGATTCAATGGAGTGGAATCAAAGGTGGAAGGCACTATCCAACTCCCAATGACCATGGGGCAAGGGATGAATACGTCCACTCAAATGCTGAACTTCATAGTTATAAAGGCAACTTCGACCTACAATGCAATCCTGGGAAGGACTGGTCTTCATGCGTTCAAGGCTGTTGCCTCTTCTTATCATCTGAAAATCAAGTTCCCAACGAGGAATGGGATTGGTGAAGAACGAGGAGACCAAAAAATGGCTAGAAGTTGTTATGTAGCCGTGTTAAGGCCTGATGGAATCGGGGGGCAAGTTCTCCCAATTGAAGACATGGATACTAGTGACAATGAGGACCGAAGAGGGAAACCAGCTGAGGATTTAATCCCCATTCCCTTAGTCACTGGTGAACCGGAGAAGGTGACATATGTTGGAGCACTACTACCTGAGCCATTGAAAAGCAAGCTCATATATTTTCTTCAAGAGAATAATGACGTTTTTGCTTGGACAGCGGCTGACATGCCAGGGATTGATCCCCAATTGATAACTCACAAACTGAATGTGGATCTTGAAAGGAAGACGGTGAAACAAAAGAAGAGAAGTTTTGCTCCGGAAAGGCTTGAAGCTATAAAACAAGAAGTTGAAAAGCTTTTGGAAGCCGGTTTCATTGAGGAAATTCAATTCCCAGAATGGTTGGCTAACCCAGTGATGGTCAAAAAGGCCAATGGAAAATGGAGGATGTGTGTGGACTTCACTGACTTGAATGATGCATGTCCTAAGGATTGTTTTCCCTTACCAAGGATTGATGCATTAATAGATGCTACGGCTGGACACGAGATGCTCAGCTTCATGGATGGCTTCAGTGGATACAACCAAATCAAAATGCACAAGGATGACATCTCCAAGGTATCATTCATCACTGACTTTGGTGTTTTCTGTTATCTAGTCATGGCATTTGGACTTAAGAATGCAGGGGCAACCTACCAAAGGTTGGTGAACAAAATTTTTGGACACCTAATTGGAAAAACCATGGAGGTCTACGTAGATGACATGTTAGTCAAGAGCCTCGATAAGGCCGATGAAAGGCATATGTCAAGGCCTATTTGTAAACACCGAGGATTCTACTCAACTTTAATTAAGATGTAATAAGTAAATAATAAATACAGATGTCACAGGAATCTTAGAAGATTATATCTGTCAAAGAATGAAGATTAAAGTCATCTACAGACTTGAAGTTATTCTACACTGGAAGAAGTTCATTTATTTGATCAAGCCTCAGTGAAGTATTCAAGAAAGTGGATCTATTTAAAGTGGCAGAGATTTCAGAAGTGTGACGGAGAAAAGTACAGGTTACAGTCCTTGTTTAACTAGAAGGAGAAAAGAATCACAGCTTAAAGTCAAGTATGAAGAACAACCATTAAAGTTAGTCGCTCATGAACCAGACAGTACATGGAGTGTCAACGTTAGCCAGTGGAAGTTCGCCATCAATTTTAGTGGTTCTAAGAATTAGTTTAATTCTATTTTAATGTTATTCTATAAGATAATTTATTTAATCTATGAATTAATTCTTTCAGAATTAAGTCATATATTAAATTAATCAATCTAGATCTTAAGTAATTTAATATATAAATTAATTCTCCAGAATTAATTTATTTATGAAATTATTTGAGTCATTTATTTAATTTATTTAATCAGTGAATTAATTCTAAAAGAATTAATTCATTTATTAAATCAATTAAAAGTAGAATGCATTAAATCAGTTTTATATCTAATTCTATTTATACTAGTAGTACTATATGTGATAGTACTACCGATAGTCCTACCAGTTCAAACTGATAGTCCTACCAATAGTACTACCAGGTTTAAATGGATAGTACTATTAGTGTAAATCAAAATGCAGTTTGTTTTGGCGCGTGCAATTCATTCTATTGACTTGTTATAAATACAAGTACATGATCAAAAGAGTCAGTTGATCAGAATTGAAAAAACACAGAAGCAAAAACAAAGTCTCATTTACTCTCTTCTGCATATTCAAGCGAACCAACTGCAAAGCTCAATTTAATTCTTGTAATAAATTCTAGCCATCAAATTTATATCCAATCCACTAGAATTCAATTACTTGTATTGCTTTGACAATCTAGCGGATCATAATCCCTAGAATTACTATCGAACTACTTTTTAGTATTCGATCTTTTTATTACAAATATAGATAAATTCATGTCGAATTTATTCTAGATTTGTTTTAACAAGAACCTTGTAATCTGTGCACTGAATTGTAACACCCCTCAAGTTTAATAGAGTTTCTATTTAACTTGAATATTGTTTCAGTTTTTATTCCGAACTAATTTGTTCTAAATAGTTAAATCTTTTAAAGGACAAATTCGATAAAACGGTATAGTTTGTATTCAACCCCCCTTCTACAAACTTATCAGGACCTAACAATTGGCATCAGAGCCTTTTGATTGATATACAAATCAAAGATCCAATTGTTTTGAGATTTTTCTTAAACTCTGATTTTTTATCTTTCTTAAAAAATCTCAAAAGATGTCTACTACACAGAAAGTGGGTACAGTCAAAATCCCAATGTTCAGCAAGGAGCATTATCCAATGTGGAAGAAGAAAATGCTCCTATTCCTTAAGGTTGCAAATCCTAAATACATTGATGTGCTGAAGAACGGTCCCAAAGTCCCTATGATTATTGAGGGAGAACTCATTGAGAATAATGTTGTGACTAGGGCTGCTAGAATGTACCCTAAAGATGCCAAGGATTACACTCCTGATGAGAAAGAGGATGTTACCTTGGATTCCTGTCTTCAGTTGATCCTTATTGATTGTCTTGATCCAATCATGCATAATCATGTCCTCAACTGTGATACTGCCAAACACATTTGGGCAAATATAGAGATAATCAATGAGGGGACAGAGGAAGTTAGGGAGAATATGCTGAAAATTCTCACCTCTCAATATGAGCATTTCAGATCAAACCCTGGTGAAGGTATCTCACAGGTTTTTGAGAGATATAACAAATTAATCAATGATCTGAATCTCAATGGGAAGCACTACACCAACAAGGAGATTAACAAGAAGTTCCTTCTTACACTTCCACCTCATTTGGAGCACAAAATTTCTGCCATTAGAGAAACAAGAGATATGAATGAGATTACTTTGGAGAGATTGTATGGTGTTCTGAAGACCTATGAGCTGGAGCAGATTCAACAAAGGGAGTTGTATGGAACTGGGAAGATTGTTAGTACTTCTACTGCACTGGCTGCTGAAGTCCCACAGAAACTGGAAGTGAAGGCTGTTCAACCTTCCAGTTCTAACATGAATGTTATTGATGCTGAATATGGATTAACATCCATTGATCAATCTGGTGGTGACTTCTATTCTTTAGAAGAACTTGATCAGCTGGAGGATGGTGATTTGGCTTTGATAGTCAGGAAGTTTGGGAAGTTCAGATTCAAGAGGAATCCCAATCTTAAGTTCAGGCCCAGATTTCAGAGAGGTGGATCTTCCTCTTCAAGTGGCTCAAGGGGTGGCTACAAAACTGGAACTGTGGAAAGGAGCACAATCAGATGCTACAATTGCAATGAGTTGGGTCACTTTGCTACTGAATGCAGAAAGCCAAAGCAAGTGACTAGAAACACATTTGATTCTAGCAAGAAGAACAAGATTGGGAAAGCTTATGTTGCTGAAGGAAAGAGTTGGGATGACACTGACAGTGATGAAGAAGCAGGTGAGATTGGGAACCTTGCTTTAGTGGCTAAAGAGGCAAGCACTTCATCCGCACACATGTCAGAGGTAAAGTTTACTGATACTGAAATGATTCATCATCTTGGTGGCACCTTAGAATGTGCACGCACTGAAAATGATAGAATAATTCTTTTAAACACAAATCTTGAAAATGAGATAAAAGAATTAAAACTAGTGCATATTAATCAAGATGAACTCACTAATAATGTAGCAGTTCTTGAGAATAGGGTTAAATTGTATCAACAACTGGAAACCATTCTCAAAGATCAGATTAGTGCGCTTAAGACCAAAGCTAATGCTTATTTCAACTCTTGTAAGACGGCTAAAGAGATTCTGAATAAACAAGCTGTTGGTAATCATGTCAGTATAGGTTATGATTATAATGAGGCCATTGGATTGCTTGGAATAAATTCCCCTTGTAAAGTCAAATCTGAAGGAAGGGGTGTTCCATATGTGCTTAAGGGTATTGAAACACCCTTCTGTAAGGAGTCCGAGGCAGATCCTCTGAATGAATACTCTATCATTATTACTGAAGAGATTCGTGAAGAAGATATTGCTTTGGAAGTTGCACAATCCAAAAAGTGTATATCTGATATTCCAGTCAAAGTTGCTACAACTAAAAAGACTAAATCAGATATCCATAAGTTGGATCAAAACAACTGTAGAACTAACATGCCTGCTGTTAATTCTTCTCATAAAGCATGTGGTGTGAGTAATTGCATGTCTTGTGCTTTTAATGTTATGTATGCTTTCTTTAATAAAAAGCATGTATCTAGTGATAAGACTGCTCCACGTCAACATGTTAATAATAATAAGCATGTTAAAGCAAAGACTACTAGTCCTCCTCAGACTAGAGTGGATTCATTTATCCCTAAGCCTACTCAGAAATGTGTTAAGGCTGGCTATAAATGGAAACGCTCTTATGTGAAAGAGGTTGAAGTAGTTTTAGTTAAAAATGTTGTTTTGCCTGACAAAGGCCAATTCTTTAAGTATGCCGGACCCAATCAAGTGTGGGTTCCGAGGAAGGACTAATCAATCTGGTATTGCAGGGAGTTAAACAAGTAAGCCGTGTTATATGGATTCTTGACAGTGGCTGTTCAAGGCATATGACCGGAGATAGAGCCCTGCAATCAGATTTGGTTGAGAAAGCTGGCCCAGTAGTAACCTTTGGAGATAACAGCAAGGGTATTACGAAAGGACATGGCTGTTTGAAGTACGGAAATGTTATCATTGAAGATGTTTCATTTGTGGAAGGTCTGACGTTCAATCTTCTCAGCATCAGTCAGTTCTGTGATAGAGGATATGATGTTTCCTTTGAAAGAGAGAACTGTCAGATCCTTCACAAGAAGAATGGAAAGCCTGCTCTTCAAGGAGTAAGGAAAGGTGACTTGTTCATAGTTGATCTGAACTCGGGATTCAAAGATGAAGTTAATTGTTTTTATGCTAAAGCTTCATCAGATGATAGTTGGCTATGGCACAAGAAGATGTCTCACCTTAACTTCAAAACCATGAACTCTTTAGTCAAGAGGGAATTGGTTAGAGGTTTGCCTCAGATGGAATTTACACAGGAAGGACTGTGTGAGGCATGTCAGAAAGGAAAGTCAAAGAAAGCTTCTCACAAGGGCACTGACACATCATCAATAACTGAACCACTTCAGCTATTGCACATGGATTTGTTTGGTCCAGTTAATGTGATGTCCATGTCAAAGAAACAATATGCACTTGTGATTGTTGATGACTTTTCAAAATATACATGGGTTTTATTCCTGCATTCCAAGGATGAGACCCCATACCTGGTGATTGGCCACATAAAGTTGATTGAGCTGGATTCTAGATTCCTTGTTAGAGCCATAAGGTCAGATAATGGTACTGAATTCAAGAATGCCATTCTAAATGACTTTTGTGCTGATAAAGGAATAACAAGACAGTATTCTGCCCCAGAACTCCTCAACAAAATGGAGTAGTGGAAAGAAAGAATCATACATTGATTGAAGCAGCTAGGACTATGCTAAGTGAGTCCAAACTTCCAACGTACTTTTGGGCTGAAGCAGCGAATACAGCTTGTTATACTCAGAATCGAACTTTAATCAACAAGGACTTAATGAAGACTCCTTATGAGATCTTGAACAACAAGAAACCAACTGTCAAGTACTTTCATGTATTTGGAGCAAAATGCTTTGTGCTTATAGATGACAATGTGAAACGTGGCAAGTTTGATGCAAAGGCACAAGAAGCTATTTTTGTTGGTTACTCCAGAAGATCTTACAGGGTCTACTTGGTTGGCAGTCACATAGTAAAGGAAAGTGTCAATGTTACGTTTGATGACACTAAGTTCCCCAATATCCAAAAAGAAGACTCATCTGAAAAGCTGAAGTTTGATAACTTGCCAGACTCAGAATCAGATGATGGAGCCCCACCTGAAGTTATTGCTGGTGATGATAATAACAATGATGATAATGATCATGGTGATGGTGGTGGAAACACTGGTAACAATGGAGATACCACCAACACTGGAGAAGAATCATCAAGGCAATCAAGCAACAACTCAGGGGGAGCAAATGAAGGATCATCTAGTCACTCACAACATCAAAGTGAATTTCAAGGCGAATCATCAAGATCAAATCTTCCAAGACAGATTGTATGGAATAGAGCTCATCCTTTTGAGCTGATCATTGGTGATCCAGGTGTTGGAGTTAAAACTAGAAGTGCAACTCAGAATGAATGTCATTATTCATCATTTCTATCTGAAATGGAGCCAAAGAAAACTGAAGAAGCACTGACTGATCCAGATTGGGTGATTGCTATGCAAGATGAACTCAATCAATTTGAACAACAGCAAGTCTGGAAACTGGTACCCAGGCCAAAGAACAAGAAAGTAGTTGGTACAAGATGGGTATACAGGAACAAGCTAGATGAGGATGGCATTGTTACAAGGAACAAGGCAAGACTGGTTGCACAAGGGTATTCTCAAGCTGAAGGCATTGATAATGATGAAACCTATGCACCAGTGGCTAGACTTGAGGCCATCAGGATGTTCTTAGCATTTGCAGCTTATTCCAATTTTAAAGTCTATCAAATGGATGTTAAGAGTGCATTCCTGAATGGTGAGCTTGATGAAGAAGTGTATGTGGAACAGCCCCCTGGCTTTGAAAATCAGGAGCTGCTGGACTTTGTGTACTTTCTCTTCAAGGCTATCTATGGTCTCAAACAAGCCCCAAGAAAATGGTATGACACTCTCTCTGGTTTTCTTTTAGAAAATGGTTTTGTTAGAGGTATCATAGACAAAACTCTTTTTTCAAAGAAACACAAAGGTGATATGATATTAGTCCAAGTCTATGTGGATGACATCATATTTGGGTCTACTAATGATGATCTCTGTAAGAGATTTGCTAAGCTAATGCAGAGTAAGTTTGAAATGAGTATGATGGGTGAGCTGAAGTTCTTTCTTGGATTACAAGTAAGTCAAAGGTCAAATGGTATATTTATTTGTCAATCCAAGTATCTCAAAGAACTCCTCAAGAAATATCACATGGAGGATTCAGCATCAGCAAGGACTCCATCTTCAACAGCAATCAAACTTGGAGCTTCTGACAAGTCTATCAAGGTAGATGTTACAAGCTACAGAGGTATGATTGGCTCCTTACTCTATCTTACTGCAAGTAGACCAGATATTATGTATGCTACATGCTTGTGTGCAAGGTTCCAAGCGGACCCTAGAGATGTTCATCTCGTTGTTGTTAAAAGAATCTTGAGATATCTTAAGGGTACACCTAACTTAGGTATCTGGTACCCTAAAGATTCTGGTTTTAATCTTGTTGGATATACAGATTCTGATTATGCAGGTAGTGTTGTGGATAGAAAGAGTACCTCTGGGAGTTGTCAATTCCTAGGAGGTAGGTTGATTTCCTGGTATAGCAAGAAACAGCAAACAGTTTCCAATTCAACCGCAGAAGCTGAATATATTGCTGCTGGAAGCTGTTGTGCTCAGATCTTATGGATACGGAATCAATTAAAGGACTATGGTTTTGCATTAGACAAAATTCCCATATTTTGTGATAATACAAGTGCCATAGCAATCTCCAACAACCCTGTGCAGCACTCGAGAACAAAGCACATTGATATCAGGTATCATTTTATCAGAGAGGATGTCATGAATGGAACTGTGGAGTTACATTTTGTACCCACAAAAGAACAGACTGCAGATATATTCACTAAATCTGTTGACGAATCCACATTTATCAAGTTAGTTGGTAAATTGGGTATGTTAAACAGTCTTAGTGATTGACAATATCTCTGTCAGGGTTGTTCTTCCAAAATTCATTTTCTCTTGTCATTTAAATGATATTCACTGCCAATTCTCATTTAATATTACATGCTTGTGTAGTTAAATAGCTCTGAATAATTTATTTTCTTTAAAAATATTTTTCTCATATTTTTTAAGTGGAGAAATGTATTTTTATTGAAAATATATTTATTTAGAATTATTTAGATATTTTTCAGATTGTAAATATTGATGTTTAAATATTTCTGCAAGTTTATATTAATTTTATGCATTTCTATAATTTTCTGCATTTTTTTTTTCTAGGATTTATGGAATTTTCTGTGAATTTTTCTAGAATTTTATAAATTTTTCATGCATTTTTATTCATATTCTGTAAAGTTTCTTATTCTCAGCATTTTTCCTTTTATTTAAATCTGATTTTCGTTAGTATTACTAGTTTTATACTAGTAGTACTATCGGTAGTACTATCCCTTGATAGTACTACCAGTTCTTTTAATAGTACTGCTAGCATTTTCATTTGTATTTTTTGTTTTTTGTTTTTCCTTTTATTTCATAATACTTCTAGTTCTTTTGGATAGTACTACCGCATTTTGGATAGTACTACTAAGCATTTTCTTTAGTTTTTACCTTTTTGATTTTCTTTTTATTATTTGATAGTACTACCGTGTTTTGTTAGTACTACTAGTCATTTCCTTTATTTTTTTCTTTTTGCTTTTCTTTTTAATAACTGATAGTACTACCGTGTTTTTACCTTAGTACTATCAGGTCAAATATATATATATTTTCTTCTTTTTACTTTTTACCATAGTCTTTCCAGTTCAAGTTTTAACTTAACTGTTTTGTGCATTTTCTCTCTTTATTTCAAAAAGAAACGAATTGTTGTCCATTTCTTTTTCACTTTCCGGATTCGATTCTTGTTAGTTTTAAATTCTAAGACCATCACTGAACAGATCTTCTCAAGCCCATTAATTCGAGTACTTAAAATCCAAGTTTCATTGAGTTTTAATTTTTCGAGTTTTTGAATTTCAAAGGGTTTTGTGATTCGTTTTTAGGGTTTTAATAAGTGTTTTTGAATTCTAAAAATAGTACAGTGTGTGGTTTGTGTCAAGGATTAACATACTAAAATTTGGTAATTTTTGGAGAACTTTGAAAATTTGGTTTTTTAATTAAGTTTTCATTAATTTTAAAATCCTTAAATTCGAATTATTCATAATTATTTGAGTTTTTGATTTTCTGTGTTAATTTTTACTTAGTAAATTATGGCTCAGGATTTTGAGGTTGTTAAAAACAATTATATTGGATATTTTGATCCTTTGAAATGCCCAGTTGATCGTTTTCGACCTTGGATTCAGTTTTTAAATTCGCAGTGTTGTGTTAGTCGTGCTATATGTTTATCTGCTGATTTAAAGATTGAACCACTTAGATTATTGTGTTCTACTGCTGTGATTTCTGAGAATTTAAATTCTATATCTTTCACTATTGAGCACACATAGTACACTATTACTGAGGATTTGTTTTGTGAAGTTTTTCAACTTCCTAGGGATAACTTTGATAGGACTCCTTCTGATATTGAATTAATTCAGTTTTTCAACAGAATTCATTATCAAGGTCCTTTGGAGTTGCCCAAACTCAGTAAAGCTAATTTAGTCTGTGAATAATATATCTTATTTGATACTTTAGCTAAGGTTTTCAGCAATTGTACTAAGAGTAATTTTCCTCATATTCCATCTTTGTTGCAGTACATTGCTTATGCTATTGTGTTTAATGTTAGACTTAACATTGGTCATCTAATCTGGAGTCTTATAGTCAGAAGAGTATCAAATGCCAGGATTGATCATGATAGTGGTAGGAAAGTCAGGTGTTTCTATCCTCGATTTCTCACTATTTTAATCAATCATGTGCTATCTGATGCTCACAAGGAGTTGTTTTCAAATGCTTTATCTGTTAATTCTCCTTCTACTAATAGTAAGTTCTATCAAAGACTCCATACTTCTCTTAAATGGAATATGACACCAGTGGTTGTAAGTCCATTCATGGCTCATGTCATTAACCTTCCTACTTTTGAACCTTTTGTTCCTGATCAACAACTAGTCATTGCAGCTGGAACTTCATAGGAACTGCCAATACAGGTAATACATCCTATCTCTGGATCATCTGGCACCTTTGCTGAAGCCCAAGTGGTTGATAAGACAGACCAAGAGGTTGTAGAACCACAATCTCTAACCCAGGTCAGAGAGCCAAACACTGTGTCTAATCCTTTAACCTCTCAACCTAAAACTGCTTCTTTAATAAGACAAAGGTCAAGTAGTGAACAAACACTGAGTGCACCCACAGCTCTGTCTCCATCACTAAAGAAAAGGAAAACCTATAGAGAGACATCTGTAAGCCCATCCATGTCCTCCCAACAGGATATGGACTTTGAAATGGCCATTGAACAGTCTCTGGAGACATCCTCTCAACAGGATGAATCTATTGAAATTCGCCATCGGGCCCTGGCAACTTGTAATGAGTCAAGCACTCTCCCATTACTCACAATGGGAGAAGACATCCAAATAGAAGAAACTCAGGACACGTTGTTAGGAGAACACTTAGGATCTGAAACAGTGCCTACCATTGTCACGGTAGAAGTGCCTTCACAGGCATCAGAGGGAAAATCTGATTCGTTGCCACCTATAATAGAATCATTTTCTCCCCTCCCAGAGGGAACATCTCTGGCTCCCTTAAGGGATTTTTCACTCGCAGTTTTTACTGGAGAAAGTGAAAGGCAACCTGATGAGTCTGTCCCTGAAGAAATTCAGTATATAATGTCAAATATTTTGACAGACTCATTCAGGGAAAGGGATTTGCGAACTCCCATTGCACCACCACTGACCTCTCTTGAAGGGGCTAGGGTGATTTCTATTGCAGGTACTCAATCTGATAACTTGGAAAGACAGCTAGTGATTAGAGATCAAAATCAAACAGAGAGTGATACACAAGCACGTGAGTTGAGTGAAATACCACTAAGAGAAATTGAAGTGAGTGCACACACTGACACAAACACTGCTTCTTTGTTAGCTCAGATAGCTGCTCTACAGAAACAACTGCAAGAAACCCAGGCTGAGAAGGAAATTCTAAAAGCACAAGTGGTCTCTCAATCTACCACCTCTGTATCAAATCAGCTGGGTACTGTGAAAGATGACCTCGAAGGATTGAAGAATACTCTGGTCCCGAAGCTGAATTCCATCCAACAATCTCAAGTACTAGTGGCTTCGGACATTTCTGAATTAACCATGTCAAATGCTCAGATTTCAGAAAGTGTCAAGGAGATTGCTGCCATTTCTACCAAGGTGGACTTTATTCTGCAAACAGCTGATGAAAATCAAAAGTTTAATGAAGAAAGGATTTTCAGGATAGAAGGAGGAATGGAGCATCTGAATGAAGGTATGAAGCACTTGTATAATATGATCAAGGAATCACATCAACCTACTGAAGAGCAAAGAACATTCTTTGAGGGAGATGATAATGAGGATGATGATGATGATGAAGGAGGAGATGGAAGAGAAAGAGGAGAGATAAGGAGAACATCTGAGGTGAATCCTAGGGCTTCCACAGCTCAAACTGTAGAGGATTCCTCAACTAAGGGGGAGAAGGAGAAGAAAGGAGAAGACAAAGAAGCTGGAGGAGCTTCTGGAAAGGATAAGGGGAAAGGTAAACAATCAATGGAGGAGTCTGCTTTTGATGATGCCTACTACTACCACGGTGAACAGGATGACTTCCAATTTGACACATCTGGTGATCTGAGGAAGACCATACCTGAAGAAGCTTTTGGTGAGGAGGAGGTTGAGGAGGCAGCCAACTTTGATGATTGGGAAGATGAAGCTGATCTATACACACCTGACCCTTTGTTTGAGAAGGAGTTGAAGAAACAACAGGCAGAGTTGAGAAGAAAGGAGGATGAAAATGCCAAGGTCTCTGACATCATTTCTCAGAAGCTGAAAATTCAAAAGGCTGAACATGAAGACAAACAACGTCTTCATAGTATTCATGTCAAAGAAAGGAGATTGGATGTTAGGATGAAGCAAGGAGTCAAATGGGATAAGGCAAGAGAGATGTTTGATATCCCTCAGAGAGGCACAAACAATGATGCTACTTTTCTGAAGCTGCTTGAGAAGATCAGAACTGTTAATCCAGACAACTCATTATATATGAAGGCATTGAAGGAAGATATCCTAAGGATTACGTCTGCATTTGATCAAGTGAGGCAGGAACTGTTCATCTATGTCCCAAGTGCTCTTGAAGGGTCATTCACTGTTTCTCTTGAACTACTTCAAAGAAGATCTCTCTCTGAATTGTGGATTCTGATGAGTAAAGTAAAGAGATCTTCTTGCTTGAACGAGCTTCTTTATGACCGGCTGAGAGATTCTGCTATGAAGGCCAGCCCTCAAGTTGTACATTTTCCTTATGAAGTCAAAATCTACAGAGGTACAACTTTGGAGACTGTAAGGCTGGATCCTGATTCCATGAAGCTACAGACTGCTATGCAACTGGTGAAGTTGGAGAATCTTCTTAGAACTTCTGGGTTTGATTCTGTAGAGAAGTCTGAAGTTGCTGATATGATTTCAGACTACTGCACGGAGAAAATTCCAAGGTATGCTCAGATGAAGAATAGATTGAAGAAGATCACCACTCAACCAGTAATGCCAAGTGGTGTGGTTTCTGAAAGTGATCGTGTCCTTGACAAAGATCTTCTAGTCACCTTGCAAGAAGGTGAAGAAGGTGAAATTAGAGACTAAAGGCATGATGTAGTTAGCTCAATTTGTAAATGTTATATGTTTAGAGCTAGGTAAATCAAGATAGGGAAATTTATCATTTGTTCAGGCTAGAGGAACATCTATCTTGTATTTATCTTTATTATTTGAATCTGGAAATTGTTATATTTAATCCAGAACTTTTTATTATTTGCTTGGCTCTTAAAAGTCTTATCTTTTCTTGTTTTAGTTGAGTTATCCTCTAGAGTATTTGGTTGTTATTGTCTAACAAACAAATAGGGGGAGATTGAAAGGCATATGTCAAGGCCTATTTGTAAACACCGAGGATTCTACTCAACTTTAATTAAGATGTAATAAGTAAATAATAAATACAGATGTCTCAGGAATCTCAGAAGATTATATCTGTCAAAGAATGAAGATTAAAGTCATCTACAGACTTGAAGTTATTCTACACTGGAAGAAGTTCATTTATTTGATCAAGCCTCAGTGAAGTATTCAAGAAAGTGGATCTATTTAAACTGGCAGAGATTTCAGAAGTGTGACGGAGAAAAGTACAGGTTACAGTCCTTGTTTAACTAGAAGGAGAAAAGAATCACAGCTTAAAGTCAAGTATGAAGAACAACCATTAAAGTTAGTCGCTCATGAACCAGACAGTACATGGAGTGTCAACGTTAGCCAGTGGAAGTTCGTCATCAATTTTAGTGGTTCTAAGAATTAGTTTAATTCTATTTTAATGTTATTCTATAAGATAATTTATTTAATCTATGAATTAATTCTTTCAGAATTAAGTCATATATTAAATTAATCAATCTAGATCTTAAGTAATTTAATATATAAATTAATTCTCCAGAATTAATTTATTTATGAAATTATTTGAGTCATTTATTTAATTTATTTAATCAGTGAATTAATTCTAAAAGAATTAATTCATTTATTAAATCAATTAAAAGTAGAATGCATTAAATCAGTTTTATATCTAATTCTATTTATACTAGTAGTACTATCTGTGATAGTACTACCGATAGTCCTACCAGTTCAAACTGATAGTCCTACCGATAGTACTACCAGGTTTAAATGGATAGTACTATTAGTGTAAATCAAAATGCAGTTTGTTTTGGCGCGTGCAATTCATTCTATTGACTTGTTATAAATACAAGTACATGATCAAAAGAGTCAGTTGATCAGAATTGAAAAAACACAGAAGCAAAAACAAAGTCTCATTTACTCTCTTCTGCATATTCAAGCGAACCAACTGCAAAGCTCAATTTAATTCTTGTAATAAATTCTAGCCATCAAAGTTATATCCAATCCACTAGAATTCAATTACTTGTATTGCTTTGACAATCTAGCGGATCATAATCCCTAGAATTACTATCGAACTACTTTTTAGTATTCGATCTTTTTATTACAAATATAGATAAATTCATGTCGAATTTATTCTAAATTTGTTTTAACAAGAACCTTGTAATCTGTGCACTGAATTGTAACACCCCTCAAGTTTAATAGAGTTTCTCTTTAACTTGAATATTGTTTCAGTTTTTATTCCGCACTAATTTGTTCTAAACAGTTAAATCTTTTAAAGGACAAATTCGATAAAACGGTATAGTTTGTATTCAACCCCCCTTTTACAAGCTTATCAGGACCTAACAGGCGATCACATTGAGCACCTCCGAGAGGCATTTGAAGTGCTAAGGCACCACAAGATGATGTTGAATCCAGCTAAGTGTGCCTTTGGTGTGGGCTCGGGAAAGTTTTTAGGCCTAATGGTTTCCAAGAGAGGAATCGAGGCCAATCCCGACAAAATCAAAGCAATTCTAGACATGGAACCACCAAAGACTGTCAAGGATGTCCAAAGACTAACGGGAAGAGTGGCAACATTGGGAAGATTTATCTCCAAGTCAGGAGAGAAGTGCTTATCTTTCTTCAAAGCACTCAAGAACGTGAAAATTTTGAATGGACAACGGAGAGCCAAGAGGCCTTTGAGGCCCTGAAGAAATACATGGCTGAGGCACCACTGTTGGCAAAGCCCAAGCCAGGGGAAATTCTCTATTTGTACTTGGCGGTTTCTAGCACAGCCCTTGGAGCCGTTTTGGTAAAAGAAGAATTGAAGGTTCAGAAACCCATCTACTATGTGAGTAAGATTCTACATGGGGCAGAAATAAACTACTCAACGATTGAGAAGTTTGCCTTAGCCTTGGTAATGGCCTCAAGAAAGCTACGCCCGTACTTCCAGGCTCACAAAATAAAGGTCTTGACTGATCAACCTCTAAGAAACATCTTGCATAGCCCTCAAGTTAGTGGAAGGTTGATCAAATGGGTCATTGAATTGGGCGAATTTGACATCAAGTATAAGCCTCGAACGACCATAAAAGCTCAAGCACTTGCTGACTTCATGGTTGAATGTACCATTGACAACCAAGAAGTCGGGGGGCAGGAAGTAATAGTGGAGGATGAGAAAGATCAAGAGATGGATTTCAAAGAATATTGGGTGCTCTATTTTGATGGAGCATCAAAAACAAAATCAAGTGGAGCCGGTTTAGTGCTACAAAGTCCTGATGGATTCCTCATAGAGTATGCACTAAAACTTGACTTCCCAACGACAAACAATGAGGCCGAGTATGAAGCTCTGATAGCTGGCTTAGGGCTGGCTGGAGCATTGAGAGTTAAAACTCTGAAAGTATGTGGAGATTCGAGGCTAGTGGTTTCCCAAGTAAATGGGGAATTTGAGGCCAGAGATGAAGTCATGGCCAAGTATTTGAAACTTGTCAAGGCCATCATGACTCAGTTCGACGAATGCTATGTAGAGCACATTCCAAGGGAAGAAAACATGAAGGCTGATGCCTTGTCTAAATTTTCTTCTTCCGAAATTGAAAACTATGCAGGGAGTGTATACTTCCAAGTCCTGAGGACCCCAAGCATCAACGGAAAGTCGGTAGCACCCATTGATGTTGCTAGTTGTTGGATAGATCCCATCAAGGCTCATCTGGAAATTGGGTGGTTACCCAACGACACTTCAGAAGCACGAAAGCTGTATGTGAGAGCACTAAGGTATACCCTGATTGAGGGAATCCTATACAAGAAGTCTTTCATCGTTCCATATCTTAAATGTTTGAGACCTCAAGAGGCAGAATTGGCCCTGAAGGAAGTACATGAAGGAATTTGTGGGCAGCACTTGGGGGGCAGAGCCCTTGCCCATAAGATCACTCGTCTAGGTTTCTACTGGCCAAGCATGCTAGCAGATGCTAAAAGCTACATGAAGAAATGTGAAAGGTGCCAGAAGAATGCACCAGTGGTTAGGCAACCACCAGAGATGTTGACATCCATAAACTCACCAATTCCATTTGCCATGTGGGGAATGGATATACTTGGACCTTTCCCAATGGCAAGTGCACAACGAAAGTTCTTGATAGTAGCAATCGACTACTTCACCAAGTGGATTGAGGCTAAGCCATTAGCCAAGATAACCACCAAGCAAGTGATGCATTTCTTCTGGTAAAATGTGATATGCAGATACGGGATTCCATGTATCTTGGTCACAGACAATGGAACTCAGTTTAACAATGACGAGTTTAAGAAATATTGTGATGAGAACGATATCAAGTTGCGCTTCACTTCTGTCGCCCATCCTCAAGCAAATGGGCAAGCTGAGGTTGCAAATCGAATTATCCTAGATGGACTGAAGAAAAGAGTTGAACGCTCCAGAAACACTTGGGTAGACGAATTGCTCCCCATACTTTGGGCATATCGTACTACCTGCAAAGTCACCACCGGAGCAACTCCATTTCTATTGGCTTATGGAGCAGAGGTAGTGGTTCCGGTGGAAATTACTCACACGTCTCCAAGAGTTGAGGCTTATGAACCAGAAACAAATGAAGAAGGCTTGAGGCTAGCTTTAGATCTAATTGACGAAGTTAGAGATGAGGCAAACGCCAAGATAGTTGAACATCAAAAGAAGGCATCTTTCTACTATAACCTAAGGGTTAAAGAAAGGTTCTTTCGGCAAGGAGACTTGGTTCTACAAAAGATTGAGGCATCCGGAATTGGACAAAAAGGCAAGCTGGCCCCAAATTGGGAAGGACCATATCACGTTAAGAACGTATTTGGTCGAGGCTCCTACAAATTGGAAACCCTCGAAGGGCATGAGGTGCCAAGGACTTGGCATGCCTCAAATTTGAAAGTCTATTATGTTTAGTGCATCCTAAAAGGATCCGCTAGTAGGACAAGTAGAAATATGGTTCGATGAAATCATGAGCTTCCTGGAAAGAAGATGAACGGTTGAACCCGTTTTGATTGGTAGAAACATCCTCAAAGCATTGTCAAGACAAACTACAAATGAATGTAAAGGAAAGCATACAAAATATGCATGTCAACTGCACAAATAGAGCTGAATACAACGAACCCCGAAGGGTGAATGTTGCTAATAAACATACAAAAGAAAGCCTAAGATGCTTATTGTTAATTAGCGAAAATTTCAAGCTCAAGAGAAGTTTGATATGATAGACTTGAGAATGAATCACTACGAGTGGAGCCATCAGTAAGAACTTGTAAGGGTGAAGGGTTGAAACCCCAGAAACCTAAGACATTCAGTCCAAACCCCATCATTCGATATGCTCAATGAAAGGCTTGAGGCCAAAACAAGACGGTATAAGACATAAAAGGCTTATGCAAATGTCAAGTTAGCCTCGAATAAGGCAAAATCGTCGTAAATGTGTAGGTCGCTCCACACTTTACACCAAGACGATACTCGTGAAACACTAGTGTATATTAAAATCCCCAAAAAGGGGTAGTAAGTCCCAGGTAAGGGATAAAAAGACCCCAAGTCTCGAAAAAGACCGGTATAATTTCTATGAAATCCTAGTGCATTATCATAGACGTTGGGAAGCGCGATCAGCCATTTTAAACCCAGAATCTTCAAGAAATCTTTAAATCTTCAAAAGAACGCAGAAACCGGTGAGTTTAAACAGAAAACTTCGCCGGGAATCGCCTTGCCACAGAACCCTAGCAAAGCTTTGCAGAGAGAATTTTGGATAAAATCTAGCAGAATATTTCTGAGAAATGAAAAGTGAGAAGTGAGTTGAAACAAGTGAGATTTCACCCTTTTATAGGGGCAACAGCCGGTCAATGGGCCGGTTGAAAGAAGAGCAACCGTCTATAGCCAGTTAAGGCCCACGAATCCATTTATGGATTATAGAAATTGAAGCCCAAACAATTTGGGTCTCAGGCGAATTCGAAGCCCAAAATAATGAGGCCCAATAAGGCCCAAGGCTGGAATAATTTAAGTCCAATTAAAAATTGGGCTAGTTAAGGCCCAAGAAAGAATGAAATTTGGAATGAAACCAAGGCAAAAACAAGGATAAAAGATTTGAGGTCGAAAAGACCCTAAAACAAAATCGTACGACCAAGGTCGAAAATACATGAGGAATCGAGGTCGTATCCATCGACCTCGCTCCCAAATAAAAACGAAAAATTGAAGATTTGAGGTCGAAAAAACCTTAGAACGAAGTCGTACGACCGAGGTCGAAAATGACTGGTAAATCGAGGTCGAAACCTTCGACCTCACTCCAGTCGAGGTCGAAATCCAAGTCGAATTTCAGGTCGAAAATGACCTGTTTCCTGGTCGAATTTGAGGTCGAAAATGACTTGTTTCCTGGTCGAAAAGGAGGTCGAAAATGCCCTTAAAAATGGAAAATTTTGAGGAAAAACACGTTATAACTTCTACGAAAACCCAAAGGAGATTTTCCCAGAAGTTGGGGGGCAAATGATATGGATAGAAAAGTAATTATAGAAATATAATTGACTATTCAATGGAAAGGCCGATATTTAAGGCCTGATACCCTAATTATTCATTAATTTCGTAATTAATGAATAGGGAAAATATACAGCTCATAAAAAGAATCCAAAATATGGTAAATTGGTCAAAGAAGGATCCAGAATCCCAATTAATGAGTCATAGCCTTTATCAACAAGGAAAAGACTTATCCTGCAAGCAATACAATGCTTATCCAATATCAAAAAGGAGGAGACTTATTCGCTAAGACTCCTAAACATACCATAAATACTAGGCTCCAAACGCCTATATAAGGTCCCTGATCCTACAATCAGAACTACGTCTTTGGCTTGATTCTCAATAACGAATTGAGATACGTAGGCATCTTGTGAGGACCGATTTAGTCTCGAAACACAAGTGCAACCATAAAAGCTCGAAGCTCATTAAACCCTCGCATTAAATTCGTAAGCTCAGATTTTATTCCACAACAACTAGCTTAAAACCCGTGCGATGCACGGATTGTTAATTGTTATTTTATTATTATATTTTTAATATTTTATTAATTGTATTTGTTAAAAAAATAAGTAGGCATGTTAAAATAGCTAAATACTTTTAATTAATTAAAAACATTAAAACAAATTTTAAAATAAATAAGTAAGGGGTTGCCCGTTATATTTTTGGAAAATGAGTGGTTTTAGTAAGAAAAAATAAAAAATGTAACATATATTTAGTTTAAAAGGTAAATGCCCGTGATATTTTTGGAAAATGAGGTTTTAAATTTTAATAATTAAAAGTATTTAAATTTGTTTTAAAATAAATAAGTAAAGGGTTTTTTATGATATTTTTGGGGAAAAAATGAATTTTATTGAGAAAAATAAAAAATTATATTGAAAAAGACAATTTCCCGTGATATATTTAGAAAAAAAGAGACTTTGTTAGAAAAAAATCTATAATGTGTTTTAGAGTAATTAGTTATAAATAGGTATTTGATTATTTATATTTTAATATTCTTAGTGATTGCATTTGTTAAGAAAAATAAGTAGACATGTTAAAATAGGTAAACTTTTAAAAAATAATTATAATATTATAGATTTAAAAATAAATAACTAAAGGTTTGTCCGTGATATTTTTGGAAAATGAGGGGTTTTAGTAAGAAAAAATAGAAAAACTAAAATGTTTTAGTTAAAAAAGGTAATTGCCATGTTTGAAGGGGAATTTGTTAGAAAAAATAATGTATTTTAGGGAAAAAATGTAATTGATTATAAATAGGTAATATTATTATTTAATAATATATTTCTATAAATAAGTAAGGTTAATTAAGTAAAAACTTGAAATACATTTAAGGACAATTAAGTAAAATCACAACGTACCATACTGACCAACCAAACTTTTAATGTTTCGTCTATTATATAATAATATTGATAAATATAAATATAAAATTTAACTTTTTGACGTCCGTGGTGCCCTAAATATTCGTATCGGCCATCTTACCTAAAGGCCGGCCCCGAATGTTAGGCAGTTGGGTTTTTACACGAACAAAGAGTAGGAACCGGACATCAGCAACTAGTCAGTAGGTAGTTAGCAACGAGCCATCCATTGAACAGTAATTAGAACGAGGACTCAGTTTTGAGATTTACAATTACATCAACCCAAAATTTGACATATTGACGATATCTCGAATTAATAATCTAATCACATTTTTCTTCGGAAAAAAATGATAATCCAAATACCTTGCGTACATAGAATGTTAAAGAAGAAAAATTTGTTTTTAAGTATTGTTTCATGTAATTTAGTTAAGATTTACATATACGGCTAAATTAACATCTTATGTATAAAAATTCCAAAAAGTATTTAATATTTACTACAATGAATTTTCTACTTTTTATTTGTTTGCAAAAACTTTTATAACGCAAATATCGGTAGGATCTAGTAAATGGGAGAGGGATACCGTTGTCTCCCCAAAAAAACTTATGCTCCTATATATTTAGATTTATAAATTTTTAATCACTTAAACTATCTCGTTGCGTTCTATTTTACACTATCTGAAATATACAAAATGATTATTTCTTTGACTAGAAGATTACTAGATATCCTCGAACTGTTCGTGAACAAATTCGAGCTCGGCTCGTTAAGGGTGTTAGATAATCTGTGATATTAGTACATAAAACAACGTGGGCGTGTGTGAATAACAGATAAGATGTATGTAAACAGTAAACAAATAAAGAAATAAAAATAAGGAGACAAGGAAAAAAACTGAGTCCAGTGCGTGACTATCTCTTTAAAGCGTATTAGCCCTCACCGTATGTGCGAGCGAATTGCTTCCCAGGATAAAACGGTTTGCAGTGAGGCTGTCGAATAGCGTCACTCTCAGCGAGCTTGATACGAACAAGAGAACTATCACCGGAGGAAGAGAAAAGAGATGTGTGTAAGAGAGGATGTATTTTTCGAATGAATAATCCTAAGGCTAGACACGAGTTTATATAGGCTAGGAAAACTTGTGCGCTACACAATTGTCATAATTAATTAACCGCGTTAATCAATTATATCGGTTGACAATTTCCTTAATTAATTAGTCAAGCTAGCTAATTAATTGCATCAGTGACAATTATGTTGGTGGCAATTTCCTTAATTAATTAGTCAAGCTAATTAATTACGTCAATGACAAAAAATCTGAATTTAAAAACAGAATTTATTTTATCAGATAACTCAAAATCAATGATTTTATCAGATAACTCAAAATCAATGATTTTATCAGATAACTCAAAATCAAAGTAATATCTGCAAAAATATATTCGGTATATTTTTATAATATTTTTTGTATTTTTTTAACATTTTAAATTAAAATTATAATTTATAGTGCGTGTATTTTAGGTTTAATGAGAATTGATTGGGGAATTGGGTTGGACTTGAACAAAAAATGTTTTAGTTCGTTAGATCAAGAAAAATTGGACTTTTTTATCTATAAAAATTGTAAGTTTTAATGAGCTCGGCTCAGCTCATTTTTGTTCGATAAAAACTCGTGTTCGACTCGTTAGTTAACGAGTTCGAGCTCGAACACAAATTTTGTGTGATAAGAAAGCTCGGCTCGGCAGAAAAAAAACGTAAAACTCAGCTCGTTTATATCAAAACTCGGCTCGACTCGGTTCTTGAACAACCTTCATATATCTAACGGTTCGTCAAAAAAAACACATAAAACTCAGTTCGTTTATATCAAAACTCGGCTCGACTCGGTTCTTGAACCCCTTCGTATATCTAACGGGATATAAGACGACAAAAATGATCTGTATTCTGTAGTACCATTGTTGGACTGCCAAGTATCGACAGACTATTTTACTCTTTTTGTTTGTCAAATAAAAAATAATCGTGTGAACATGGAAATTGGCAAAGAAGTCCTGTAAGAAAAATGTAGTAAAACCTCGAACTAACTTGGGTAGCAAGTTGGGGAGGGGGTATATCGTGTAGCTTGTTTTAACGTATTTGGAGTAAAATACATGTGAGATTAGTAGCAACGAAAATATTACTCTTCTGATTATCGTAATTAACTAGAATTTTAAATATTTATATCAAATTTTAAATTTAATCAAACTGTCAGTTATTTAAAATTTTGAATCCGATTATATTAAATTCTCGATAAATAACATTATCCTATCAATATATTTTTGAACTTTAATAACTTAATTAAATGATTTTCAACTATAATTCCTCCTTAGTTCGTGTATATTATATATGCACACAGCACACACATGGATTCAGTTGCAAAATAGAATCTTACAACACCGTTTTATATAATTTTGGTCAAATGTGTTAAGTTAGTGACTTGTATTATACACCATTTAACCGTTCAATGAATCATGCAAAGTATGGACATCGAATTTTATAAATTACCATTCTTTATCCTGACTTTAATCATTATTGGCATGTAACCCGTGCAAGACACTGGTCTTAGAAAATAATAAACTAAAACATTTAATGTGGACGGAAAATATTAAAATAAAAGTAAAAATTAATATGATAAATTATAAAATGAGAAACTTAAATATTAATTGTAACGTAAAAAAAATATTAAAAAATATAGATGGGCTGATGAAGATAAATGAGCTATTATTAATATTATTTTATTATAAAATAATATTAATAATAAGGAAATATAAAAAATCTAACATGTGTTAATTAAAAAAATTAATTGCCCGTAATATTTTTAGAAGTGTTTTAATTATATTACTTGTATTTATTAAAAAAAATACGTTGACATGTTAAAATAAGTAAGTTTTTTTAATTAGAACAAATAGGAAAGCTAACATGTTTTAATTAAAATAAAGTAACTACCTATAATATTTTTAGATGTGTTTTAATTATATTAATTGTATTTGTTAAAAAAATACGTTCATTTGTTAAAATAGGTAAGTTTTTTTTTAAATAATTAAAAGTATTAAAATAAGTTTTAAAATATATAAGTAAGGGTTGCACTTGATATTTTTGGAAAATAGAGATTTTAGTGATAACAAATATAAAAAGTAATATATTTTAATTTAATTAATTGTCCATGATATTTTTAGAAAAGAAGAAGATTTTATTAGAAAAAAATATTTTAATTATAAAATGCAATCAACTAGTTAATATTTTTATATTATTTTATTATTTATTAAATAGAATATTAAAATAGATTTTAAAATAAATAAGTAAGGATTGCACCTCATATTTTTGGAAAATAGAGATTTTAGTGATAACAAATATAAAAGATATTATGTTTTAATTTAAAGGTAATTGTCGTGATATTTTTGGAAAATGAGTAGATTTTGTTAGATTTTTTTTAATTATAAAAGGCAATCAGTTAGTTATTATTTTTATATTATTTTATTATTTATTAAATAGAGTATTAAAATAGGTTTTAAAATAAATAAGTAAAGATTGCACCTCATATTTTTGAAAAACATAGATTTTAGTAATAACAAATATAAAAGGTAATATGTTTTAATTTAAAGATAATTGTAATGATATTTTTGGAAAAAGAGTATATTTTGTTAGAAAATAAATATTTTAATTATAAAAGCCAATCATCTAGTTACTATTTTGGTAACTTGACAATAATACAATTCCATAAAAGATTTGATTTGTAGTAGCTTTCGTTATCCTAAAAATAAAAATAAAGAAGTATATTTGTAGTAGTGTATCTAAATTTAAACAAATTAGATCCCATATTTCCATTTTTTTTATTAGATTTTAATATTATTTGATTTTTATGTAGTAAAATATAATGAAATATTAATGTAGAATAAAATTTTCCCGAATTTTGATTATATTATTAATTTATTAATTAGAAAAAGTACCGAAAATCAAAAACTAACCGAAAACCAAAACTTTTAATGTTTCGGCTTTAATAATATAGTATAGATAATAATGCAATTATTTACCGTTTTTCTTTCGTAGGGACCGTTTGAATTAACTTAAAATTATTGTTTATAACTTAAAGTTGCTTCAACTGATAATTGAAAATGATCTATTTGGCTAATTTTATATTATGACTAACTTATAAGTTATTAAAAATATTAAAATAAAAATAAATTTAATAAATAGTTTATTTGAATGACAATGTTAACTTTAATTAAATAAAATTACAAAAACAAAGTAAGTTGTTCAAAAAAATAACATATACTAACTTCTGACTTTAAACTATTTTTTTAATTTTAAATTATTTCCTAACTTATCACACAAACATACAATTTTCAATTTAAAATCAAAAATTACTAAACCCCAGCTTTATGTGATTGACAAACTCGTAGTCGTAGTCAAAGTTCTGATTGCTTCTTTTCTCCTGTCAATTCAAGATGACACTAGTGTGCTCTATTATTTTTATGTTTTTTAATTTGGATAAATGAGTAATTTGCTTTAGAATGACACTTTATGATAATCATTAATCAACAATAATTAGATATAATCAGATATTTTAAACCAAGTTGTGACTAAGCTGGCATATGTTGTCCCTCTCTGCAAGTTCGAAAGAGCTGCCGAATACACTTAGCTAAACTTACCACCATTTTTATACTCTTTATTCATATTCCCCGTTTCGATTCTTACGATGCATTTAGATATTCTAAGTTCATGAGATTATCCTTGAGAACATTTTTCTCATATTAATAAGTATATCTTCAATAGTTATCTGTCTGCTCCTCATTCAATCCACTGTAGTTGATAGCTTACCTGTTCTGGGTTTTGGTCGACTAACCAATTTCTGTAAAAGTTGTTTTTATTTACCATTCATCTTTTTCCAACCTGCCTCTCATTAAAACTGTATACTACAGTAAAAATGAAAATACAGAAACAAAACCAAAAATTAAAATTTTACATTCACAATGTATGCTTTGATTACAGCTGCAACAGAACTACACTACATCCAAGAAAATTATCATCTTGGGTTGGAGTAAAACATCCCAATTCCTAGCACAAACAAGAGATCACCATTAAAGACAGGTACAACAAAATAACCTACAGTTTCTCGAGTTCACCCAGAAAAAAATATCCAGATTTAGAGAAACCGACAGTTAGGAAAAACACCACCACCTTATTAACAAAAAGAATTCATTAGCACTGCCTCTTATTCTATGATAGCCAGTCATGAGGCACCAAAATCTCCACCAGCCAAAAACAACTGCCAGGAGAGCCGCATAATATACCTATACCTTGTCATTAATCTTTACATAATAGTTGTAATAATTATATCAAAATAGTTAGACCATTATAAAGTCGACCGGAATATTGGTCAGCTTGCTAAGTATGCCAATGATGTCAAAAGAGGAGGAAAGCCTCCGAATGTTGCTTCAGTTGTTGCTTGGCTTGCTGCTGAGACCAAAAAGCATGAGCAGCTAGGACCCTATCGAGGAGTTCTTGAGGCACAGGCTCTCCTCTTCTCTGCTGAGGAGATATTCTTGCTGTGTGTACCAACGTTTTCCATTTGTCCTGCATTTGCCCGACAGTAAACTCATCATGACATCCATTGTATATATAACAGAGACCAAGGTTTTAACAGACTTAAATTGTAATAAATATCATTTTTTTCCTCTTCCATGATCAAAGTAGTTGAGGCTCCTCAGAGAACTGATTCGCCAAAAGTAATTCTCTTTAAGTAGAGATAGATCAGGTAAATGAAAGTTAGATGATAACAAGACATTTGACATGTTTTGTTATGATGTTGGCATGATAATTTAGGTGTATATAGACACATGAGTTTGCGCAAGACTAATAAAGAAATTACCAGCAACATATGTCATTTAAAATATAAAGCAATGAAGACAACTTAACAATTTACCCCAATACAAGCAACAAATTGTAGGTTAATTCCATTTTTTATAAAGAACAGTAGGCCCTTCGAAAGGACTTCGCCAATATCAGAAAAACAGTAGGTCAAGGGCCTGCATAGAGGCAGGAGAGTTGTGGCGAATAATTAAAATAACCTAACTTGGAATCAACAAGTATTCTGTACCAAAGAAGGATGCAGAAGAAATAACAGGGGTAGGCTTGAGCAATAGAAGACCAGATAACATTAAGAGAGAATTATATGCTGGAAAGCAAAAATGATTCCTTACCTTCAAATCCACATATGTTCTGTGTTTAGCATTGTCAAAAGCTCGCATTTTAACATCGCGCCATCTAAATGAAAATATTAGCATCATAAGCAAAATCATTATTGATATTTTTATTAAAGTACACGAATTAAAACCACAGTGCAAACTAAGCAACCTCATTTATAAGATTCTTTGTTATATAAAACTGATGTCAATAAGCTACATTTCTTAGAAATTGTTCAGCTAACTTTCCCCAAGCGCACAAGTACATCACGGAAACATTAATTACTCACTACCGTTTTTTATTTGAAAAGGAAATATAATTCAGATGATAAATTCAAAATTTGATCAGTCTAAGCTCTGCTTAAAGCCTTATATAGGCTGGGGAAACTAAACCATAAAAAAATCAGTACCATTTGTGTTGTATTTCTTGTTATACTAAAAAAAATTTACATTCAAACATGAATAATTGATGTCATCGCCATACCTTCCAGTTCCTAGCTTCTCAACAGCTTGCACCAATGCTTCCACTTCAGAAACAGAGAATGGCCTGCGGATTCTGCGTTGACCAACATCTAATCTCTTGGATTTTCGCATGGAAATGGCAGATAGAGGCTCAACATTCATTTCTGGAGCAGCAACCAAGGCTTTTGAATCAGACAGGCATTTGTCTATTGACATTTCCGGAGGAGAGGGTGCTGAATCATGATCACTATCAATAATGTTGCTAATATTTGTTGAAGGAAGCTCAGGTGAAACATCAGAATTCCCCTGATTAACCGAAGTATGTGGGCACCTAATCATAGGTGTATTACAGTATTAGGTATTATTAGCAAGATTGCAGATAATGAAAGTCTAGCTTCTTTAAGATCACGCAAAAATATAATACAAAGCAGATTGCAACAAAATTACAACACATTAAACAATGAAAAGTTGAAAAGTTGACAAAGTTCTGAATACATGCAACGACATACATGTCATGAAAGATGAAAGATCAACTAGGCCACACCAATCTCACCTTGTTAACTGTCGAGGTGGTATAAACGAGTGATCTTCAGGACATTGAGTTGGGGGTGCTTGTGAACACAGAGGCTCCAGCGTGAAACCCAGGGCATCGTTTTTGTTATTATCGTAAATTCCAGTCTGCACCAGGGTTTTGTTATCATCCCTAATTTTCTTTCCTTGAAAAAGTACACCAACCCGAAGTCCACCACCAAGTACAGCTGTAACTGCTTCCATAACTGTTCTCTGCAGAATTTTCTAACCGCTTGAGCACACTAATTGCTGTTGAAAATAATAATAGACCAAAAACAGCAAAAGCTGAATAAAATTAATTTACAAAATTGGTGGGCAGATTAAAGATCCGGGAATCCGACACTAAAACCTACAATTTTAAATAAACAAATACCTATTATACTACTTCCCAAACATTGTTTTGCAATCACAAAAAAACATGGTCTTACTAAGTTGATGAGCATCATGTGTTGCTCTCACATACATAGAGAATTGGAGTCATTAACTTTTTGAAACCTAAACTGCTAGAAAATTAAAATAATGGTAGTTTCCAAAAATTAAAGCCAAATATATTTACTTGCCTTCAGAGAGCCAACAGTTGCGGTCTCTGGAATCTCAAAAAAAAGCTCCGGAACCCTAAAAGACTTGATCTTTAGCTTCACTGAATGAAAGAATAAACATAATTAGAATCGCGCTGAAAGTCATTCACCAGTCAAAAACAGAGAAGTGCAGATGAAAACTTGAGTAAAGGTTGTCATACCATGAGAATCACGTGACTGAAAGCATTTCTGCTGACTTGCTGCAAAAGTTGACACTCCATTTGCTGTAAAAAGTTTTCAACTTTCAGTCTAAAAGGCGAGGAAAGGAGAAGAAAAAAAGTTGCATGTGAACGTCTTAGGAGTTCAGACCATAAAAAATAGAAATAAACCTTCATGTATAATAGGGACAGAACCAGAAGCATTTTCACTGTAGATCTTCCCAGGTGAAAAAGATGCTTCATTGTTTCTCACCCTTTCATAAGCATTTGTTTCAAAACTATGGTCGTAGAGTCTCCTCTTTTTAATAGGATAGTCCCTCAAAGACCTTTGGCGTTTATAACAATTTGCCTTGTTGTGGTGAACTGATTTTGTTTCTAAGCCTGGATCATTATCATTAAAGAAGAGCTGTCAAATAACCCATGTCATCACAAACCAAATGAATGATGGATTAAGATTTAAAAAGAAATCAATGACTTACCAATGTTGAAGCAATCTTCATTGCTCATTTTCGGAGGTGCTTTCCAATATCTGGATGCCAGCAATCTTTTGATTCTTTTGTCACCCATTCGGGCCGGTGGCCTAAAGGCCTTGTTGAATTTTCTAGGAGCAGTGCACCCAAAAGAGTTTTCGTCACCATCTCTAACAACTAACTTTACATTATCCCTACAGGTCGGGAAAGAACCACGTGGACCTTGATCCCTGAAGACACCCTTTTTTGAGCCTTCACTCAGAACAGAAGGCTTGAGTGGAAATTTGAAACTATTGTCAGCATTACCTAGTGCATGAGGTTTTACGTCCTGCACAATCAGATCTTCTATACAACAAGTATCAGCCCTAGTACTACGGGGCTCTTTTCCAGTCATTGCTGGTTCAGTTTTGATACAATTCTTATTTTCAACATCTAATCTAGAAAAGGAGATAGTACTGCCATAGTGCTCTGCGTCTACCTTGGAAAAGTTTCGACGTTCATTATTGTTTGGATCATTAACTAACTTCGCAGAAGAGCCAAAGATATCTGAGCCATCAGAAGTAGTTATAACAGATGCAAATGCTGAACAAGCATCGTTCTGAGCATGTGACACTTCCTTCATATTATGATTTGCAGCAGGTGCTTGTGAAATAATCTCGGAGACGAAAAAATTCCTGCTACATTTTTCTTCAATGTAAGGGATCAATTTCTCAGGATTATCTTTCACCACTTTTTCCTTCTTGACAGAATTGTCCCCCACTGCACCTTTATCTACTCCACTTAACAACTCAGTAGCACCAGGATTATCTTCTCCCTCTAGCAACTTGCCAGCAACAGTAGCCAACAAGTCGAACGCACACATTTGATCGTCATCAGCTTTCTTTCTATATGGTACCCTCCTCTAAAAAACGAGAAAAATATTTTAGTCTGGAAATCAGTGCTTAAGACTAAAATGTGGAACTGGAAAAAGATGACTATCCAGAAAAAGTTAGGGATGCTTACCCTGGGGGATCTGGCGGCTCGGGGAATTGGAGGTACCTCATAGCCATAAAGTCCATGGTTTAACCTCTTGTGCAACATATCTTAGTTTTCATATCAATACTTATCGAACAAAATTATCAACAATCTTTCACCCTAGTAAAAGTAATATAGATTCCTAAATCCTTATACACCTCGAAACCACACCATCAGTTGAACATTGCCCGCAATCCTGTTAGCAACAAAGAAGCAGTAGTGAGGCACTGCTAAGAATCAAAGTGCTCTATTTCTGGCAGGATGTAGCAAAATCATAGAAAAGTAAACAAAAGTCCATGTACATACATTAGACAACAACCAGAATCACTTCTGTTGACATAATAAATAGATCTTATTCGTAACAACAAACAAGATAACCACTACAAGCTTTGATAGTTCAGTGGGGAACAGAAACCAGTAAATAAAAAAATAATTTGCTTATTATGATTCAGTAAATGGGAATGAGACCATGAAAGCACATTCTCTTTTCATCCGAAATGTTAGAAAAATAAAAGCATAGTGGCTATCAGAAGTACAATTGCAGTAAACACAAACTAATTTAAATCAAGAAAGTGATAAACAGTTTAACAAACAGAGTTCACCTTGAAAGTATTGTTTGAATAAATTATGTAATACTATATCGTAGTCCCCCTATGAAATTCCAAAAATTGGTAGCAAAATGTGGAACCTTGTGACGGCCAACCCAACTGCATTATCGAACTCTAGTGGACATAAAACCAAATACAGGAGCTTAGAACTTTCCGTTTATGAAACTATATCTAATTCCAATTGAAGAAATAACAATGAAATAAAAGAGAGCAAAATCCTCAAAAGATCCAAATAAAATATGACTGCACCAAAACAACCATAACAAGCATATCAGATCCACAGTGTTCAACTTAATTCAAATTTTCCTTTCATTCAACTAAATTTGTATAATTCTTACTATCACTATCATAATTTACTCGAAAAGCGGGGATCCATTTGTTTAAGATTTGTATGATCTGAAGAGTAAATATTACCCAGAATTTTTTTTCCCCCACACAGGCATAGAACCTCATAACAAAATATGATACTGTTTATTTAAGAAACAGGAGAAAACATAACCTTTATTGCAATAAATAATAAAACAGATTTGAAAGTGCCAATTAAATAAATGATAGTAAATAAAGAACAAAATAGAACCTTGCAAAACCCTTGTCATAAAGAATCAAGGCTAAGATTTAAGTGTTTCATACAACACTGAAACTAAATTTAATTATCTTGCATGCATAAAAAAATCATAAAAAACCCAGAAACCAACCAAATCAAGAATTAAAAACAACTGGAATTTAAGATGATTTTCACCAAAAAAAAACATAAAACTTTATAAGAATCATGGATCTAACAACTTACAAAAAAATATTAAAAGAAAAATCAAATTTACACCCAAACACTCAGATTCAACCAATCTAAACCAAAATCTAAAAGAATTACCAAAAATCAAAATAATTTTTTTTCATCTACTTTTTTTATAAAAAAAACAAGATTCACTGCAAAATTTTAAAACCTTGACAATCCACCATGCAATTTCAACTTTTTCTTCATTCCCACAAACACAATTTCATAAAGAACAACAAATCAAATCCATCTTACCACAAAAAGCACCAACTTTGCACCAAATGAGCCTCCAAAGTTTCAATCTTTATCAAAATCCCAACTAAATTATGCAAAATTCACCACCAAAATCCATAACAAAACATAAATAAATCACCCCATGATGTCCCTTTTCTTGATCTTCAAAAAGATTCCAAATTTATTTCAGAAGCAACCCTTTTAAACATATACACACACAATTCTGTATCTATAATTCAGAAATGGGAGAGGAGAGAAAAACCCTGTGAAAACCACCCAAGACAATAAAATGCTTAAACCCCAGTTATATATAAATAAATCAGTTAACCGGTCAAATCGGTAAAAGCAATTGAGGTGACTGGCTATAGCCGGTAACATAAACTGCCTAAAGACCGGTTCCACGCCACATAGTAACCCAACACTTCTTACCAGGTAGATCCCGATGTCGCCACGTGGCGAGTTTTTAGATCTTAGTGGACACGAATTTTTTGCACGATCGATATTTAAGGTGGGTCATCAAGAAATAAAATGAAATGAAATTATTTATTTATTTTAAAGTGTTATTTTTTTTCGGATAATATTTTGCGGGGGTGGTTTATTTTGAATTTATTTGGTTTTCTATTTTTGGGTTTTGATGTGTACTAGAATATGTATTTAATAATGTTTGGTTTGAAATAGTTGTACAAATTAAGACTTGGTTTTATAAAATTTGGGTTAAACTTACCAAATCTATTATTATAATATTAATAATCCAACATAGGTCAATAATCAGTGAGATATTTTATTCCGTCTAATTGTTGAGACATTTTAATGTATTTGAAATGTCTAAATTACCCTAAAAATGTTGTTGATAGTAATTGAACTTAGGTTGTTATAAATCATACACATATTGTGTATGCGCAAGAGAATAAAATAAACATTTGGTATTTTGATAACTGAGACATACTAACAAAATTTAATCATCGCTTTATTTTCTACTTTTACTGATTTATGTTATATTATTTTATAGTATAAATTAGTGATGTGTGATATGTAATCAAATCATACATTTTTAAATCGTTCAATTTAGTAAATTAACATTATTTATAAGTATCAGCTTATAACCCGTGCGAAGCACGAGCTTCTTATAATATAATATAATAATTAATAATTGAAATGTATACGGTGTATGATATTTTTTGGAATGTATTAATAATTGAAAGATATATAATTAAAAAAGACAATATTAATGATTGAAATATATATTATTCTAAATTTTATTTTTAGACGTGTTTCAAAAAGATAATATATTTTCATTAAAATGTAATATTTTTTATATTTATACTTTATATTATTTTATTAAATAGAATAACTGAAAGATATATAATTAAAAAAGGTAATATTAATGACTGAAAAATATATTATACTAACTTTTATTTTAGGCATGTTTATGAAAGGTAATATATTTTCATTAAAAGGTAATGTGTTTTATATTTATACTTTATATAATTTTATTAAATAGAATAAGTGACCGAAAACCGAAAACCAAAATTTTTAATATTTCGGTTCTTATGTAATAGTAAACTTTTAATGTTATTAATAATTGTTATTTTTATTATTTATGTTTTAATCTATACTATATTATTAAAGACGAAACATTGAAAGTTTTGATATCTGTTTTTTGGTATGGTACTTGCCTTATTTAATTATTATAAAAATTATTATAATCAGTTACCCTTTCAGTTAAAATACATTACCATTTTTTTCTAAAAAAATCACGGACAATTTCCTTTTCACCTAAAACATGTTACTTTTTCTATTTCCATTACAAAAATCTCTCATTTTCCAAATATATCACAAACAAACCCTTACTTATTTATTTTAAAACCTATTTTAATACTTTTAATTGGCAATTACCTTTCCCCTCTTTTTCTAGAAAAAATCACGGGCAGTTATCTTTTTCAGCTAAAACATGTTATATTTTCTATTTTCCTTACTAAAATCCCTCATTTTCCAAATATATCACGGGTAAACCCTTACTTATTTACTTTAAAATCTATTTTAATACTTTTAATTGACAATTACCTTTTTCAACTAAAACATGTAACCTTTTCTCTTTTTCTTACTAAAACCCCTCTTTTTTCAAAAATATCACGGACAAATCCTTACTTTTATATTTTAAATTTTAACAAAAACATGTTACTTTATATTTTTCTTACTAAAACCCCTATTTTTCCAAAATATCACGGGCAAACATTTACTTATTTATTTTAAAATCTATTTTAATACTTTTAATTATTTAAAAATGTTTAACTCGCCTACTTATTTTTTTAAATAAATACAATTAATAAAATATAAAATATAAAATATAAATAATAAAATTAGCAATTATTAAAAACAATTTGTGCATTGCACGGGTTTTAAGCTATATTATTTGTTAGGCCGAATACACAATATATAATCAATATATGTATGAGAAGAACAATTAAGAACACGAGTTTGTAAATCAACAAACTGAATTATATTAAATAATTCTCTCTTAGTGATGTTAATGAATCACAAAGAGCTACTAGGTTACAAGAATAATATTTTCAATAATCGCATCCCTTCTAGGGATAACCTATCTGTGTTTATATAATACACAGTTACAATCAATCTCTAATTGATACTCCTACAAATTAGCTATACAATTGTAATCAATTAGAATTGCTTCAGTCCTCTGTCCAGTCTCCTTAGCTGTATCAATATATTCTGTTTCTTTCCATCTTCAGAATATATTGCTTCTAGAATCTTCATTATATGCACCGACAGCTAAATCGACTTTCACCCTGTCAGACTTTAACAAACTCTGACCGGCTTCCATGTAAACTCTGATAAGTACTTCAGACTAAACTCTGAACAGTACCTGTTACTTAAACACTGATTAAACAAACATCAGTAATTATATCTAACAATCTCCCCCAACTTGTGCAAAAGAAAATGTACAAGTTAAACAGATAATTGATGATGTCAAAACATATAACAAATGCAGTGTTTAATCATAACAGAGTTTAATTTTAACTTAGAACAGAAAACTTTAAAAACTTACAGTCAGACTTTATTTGATTTCTTGAATATCAGGCACTGTCCTGATATAGTCTGTAAGCAATCTTCTTTCAGCTCTCTCTAGCTCAGCAATCATAATCTCTTTCAGCTCCTTCAATTCTGGATCACTTTCATCAGTTTGATATATGGCAGCCCTCAGAGAATATATGCTGTTTCTTCTCATATCATTGCCCAGCCTTATTATAAAGGCTTTGTCAGATTCCAAATTGAATTCCAACACCTTTATTCCAAGAGCTATAGAGAGCTTTGCACTATTTCTTCTCATCTCAACAAGATTTCCATGAGCATCTTTGTACTTAGGAATGTAAGCACTTGTAATTTTAGCACCACTGAGAACCTTTGCTCTCATCATCCTTCCTCTCAAAACTTCAGCAGCATTTTGAGTCCTTTGATTTCTGACTTTGAGTAGATATAAGACATATTCTAACTCTTCAGCCATTTTCAAATGTATGTCATTTTCACCTATTCTGTATACTCTGCCATCAGCCATGAAGTATAACAGAAAGTCCTTCCTAAGTCCCTTATGATAAATTAACTGAACAGACTCTAGCTTGTCAAGGCTCTCTTGAGTAACCCCAACACCAGGTTCTGCCAGTGATGTTTGATCCATTGGACTGTTATTTATCCTCTTCTCTCTGTGTGAACCTAAACCAGACTTGTCATAAGATTGTTTTCCATGTACTGTCCTGGTTTGAGAAAAATCCACAGGTTCTAATGTCAGAGTTTCAGAAAGTACAGGTCTTAAGAAACCTTTGAGTTGAGTTTGTACAACTTGAGCCTTGTCAGAGGTTGTCACAATTTTAGTAGCAATATCAACATGAGCAACGTCAGAGGTTGATTTGTTTATCCTTGATTCAACTTGAGCAATGTCAGAGGTTGAATAAATCTTCTTTGGTAACTGTTCTTCTTCTACCAGTTTACCTTTTCCTTTGTCATTTCTTGAAATAGTAGGTCTCCTTGAGTATTGCAAACTTTGATCAGAGTTTACATTATCTTTAATAGATATTCCTATCTCTTTTCTCCTTGGAGCTTTACCTTTCTTTGTATAAGTACTAGCTTCCATTTTCTTTTGATGCTCTTCATTTAACACCATGCTCTTCTAAAAACATTTTAGTAGCAATTTCCTCATCTGTGGTAGGCTTATCAGAGATTATCAAACTTTTGAGTTTTGAACCACTGGCAGAGTTTGCATTTCCCTTACCAGAGTTTGATCTTCTATCAGAGTTTGATCTTCTTGGTAGTCTTCTATCAGAATTTAATCTTAAACTCTTTCCATCTCCCTTGTTTCCACCATCATTACCATCATCCCTCCGTCTCAGAGTTTGAATGTCTTTGCATTTGTCACTTGGTACACTCTCCCCCTTTTTGACATCATCAGAAAGTAGTACTGATGTCAGCAACTCAATTGCAGTAAAAATTGAAGTCAGTTGGGCAGACATAGCAGTCTGGTTGTCCTCAATTTTCCCAAGCCTCTTCTGAATTTCATCAGAGTCCTTAGCTTGCTTCTTGAACATAGAATTGTAGTAAGATCTATCATTCTTCAGAGTAAGATCTCTCATACCAACTTCATTCCTCAAAGCAGTGACCTCCTTATGAGACTCATCAAATCTGTTGTGAAGAGATTTAATTTGAATCACAGTGGCCTTTAGATTTGTAATAACATCAGAAGATGAAATGGTTTTGATAGACTGATTAACAAAATCAGCAGCCCTCTGAGCAGAGAAAACACAATCAGCATCTGCCCAGTTCTTGAAGTACATATCTTGAAAGTACTCAACATTAGCAGGATTTGCTTCTCTTATAGTATCAGAGTCTACATCTTCTGATAATTCAACCTGTATATCAGGATTAGAATTGTTTACCGAAAGAACCTCTGTGTGAGAACCCACAGAGTCTTCAATCACTAAGGTGGCTTGATCAACTGCCACATCCTCAGTATCACAAATACTGATACTAGGATGTGCATCTTGAATATCTTCATCAACAAAGAAATCCATTGGCCCAGCTTCATTATCAAAAACTCTGCTGTCAGAATGATCAGCAGCTTCCTCAACTACATCATCAGCCTTTGATGTAGGAGCTTCGATATCAGCATTTACCATTTCAGGCATAGATGTTGCTTCAGCATTTACATTAGATGCACCAAAGAGATGTGCAGCCACCAGTCTTCTTTTCCTCTGATGAAGAGTTTCATCATCAGTTGCACTCTCCTCATCAACAGTACCAGACTTTGCCCTGTTGGCCCTTCTTTTCTTTAACTTTTTCTTCTGAGGCATATCAGCAGTGTTTGATACCCCAGCTTCAGCAGTTGATGGATTCACCCTAGCAGATTTAACAGCCCTCAATTTAGACTTCTTTGACCTCTGTGATTGAGACACAGAAGGTCCAGCTTCAGAGTTTGCAAGTGGTTGTTGTTGTTGTGAATTGATCAGGAATTGTTGCACAGACTCAGGCAACAGCAAAACACCAACATCTCCTTTCTTGTTATCTTTATTGATTAGATCAGAGAATATGCGTTTATGTAATTTAAAACAGGGAATCACATCATTCTCAGCTATCTCTACTTCAGAAACACATTCAGAGAATATCAATTGACAAAATCTTGCAAAATAGACTACACCTCTGTTTCCAGTCATTTTTTCACCTATATTATTTAGAACTAGCCTAGCAACATCAAAATTACCTCCATAAAGAAGAGAATACCCGATTTGCAGACTATCAGTGGGAATTGCATCCCAATTCGTGCACTTCTTCCCGAACGCCCTTGTTATGCAGTCGAAAAAGAAACTCCATTCCTTTCTCAAGAGCGGTCGCTTCAACTGACCAAGCTTTGTCAGTGATCCAGAGTATCCAATTTCTCTCATCATTCTAATCAACTCAGAATCGCCAACAGAGATTGTGAAAGCATTGAAATCCTCAAGACCCAAAGCATCACGAATAGTAGTTGGAGTAACTATAAACTCTTCTCCTTGAAATTCAAAAATTATGGACGGAGACCCAGACTCTCCTCCATTATCATAAGTACCTGTCTGCCAAAGAGTCCTTATTTGAGATGCAGGCAGCTTCAACGGTGCGGTGAGAGCAGTACCAACATCAGAGTTTGACAAGAAATCCTGAATCAAATGAAACGCCTCCGGTGCGTTCTCATTTGCCAAAGGAGCAGCATAGTTGTTTGGTACAAATTCTAACCCAGAAGCAGTAAACATTGTTGTAGCCATTAGAGATGTTTAGAAGAAAGCAAGAAATAAGACAGAGAAAAGTGTAGAATGTATGCAGTGAAAGTGTTTGAGACAGTGTTTGTGAGTAAAGAAAATGAAGTGTGTAAAAGAATGAACCGTTTATGTGTAGTAAGTTTAAATAATAACAGTGAAAATTAAAACCCAATCGTTTTAATCATTACTACATACAGCAGGCGTCTTTGAAAAATGTGTGAGTGGGACAGATGTCAAACATGTATACGCTGACAGCTGTATGTAACAACTTCCAATACACACGCGCAGTAAAAATAGCCATAATTACCGCTTATCACACTGTTCAAAACACTCAACCTCTCTCTCCTCTGTTTAATACAAATATGAACCGTTTGTACTCATACTCTTTCGAATTTCTAAACAAATGTCTAATCTCAAAATTATAAAATGTCTGAAACAAAGGAATCATTTTAACCATCAGAGATTAAAACAAAATTACCTCGGCGTATTTCTCACAATACATCAGTGTTTACCATTTGTCCTTCTTTGTCAATAAACTCTTTTCTCAAACTGTACAGGTGTGAATAATTGTGTGTGCTATAGCAGAGTTTACCGAAATCAATATTTAGATCATCTCAAAGTGCATAAAATCCACAAACTTAAGCAGTAAAAACTGGTTGCCTAAACTCTCATGTAAAACATAAAATCTGATTTTTATATCTAAACTCTGTATTTTGATATCCTTTCATTTGGATATATCTTTTATTCTTCACCCCCTTTCTTTATATATATATATATATATTTTTTTTTTAATTTTTCCAGTAATCAGTGGTTTGCACTAGTCACCAAAAATCAAAGATTTTAGCCCTTATTTCATACAATAAGTTCCTGGATCTTCCTAGGCACACCATGATCTCAAATGAATTTGTGCTCTTTTTGGCATCTTTTAATTTGAGGGTGAATTATTTATAATTAATAATCAGAGTTTAGACTTTTCATCAGTTAATGCAATTAATTTATGAGAGAAAATGCAAACAGCTAATACAGACTCAGTGTATAGGATCAATAAACTAAGAGATGCTATAAATACAGAGACAGTATCATGCTGTGTTAACTTACTGCACATATTTGAGATCAGAATCTATACAACTCTTAAGGATTCATAATTACTTATTGATAATTATGTTTCATACAAATTTCATCATTGGTCAATATGTTTCAGACAAAATTACAATCAGAGTTTAGCATTAGACTGTAACTATTAGAGTATGACCAACACTTTATGACTAACAGAGTTTAGCATCAGAGTTTACTTTCAGAGTTTATGACACTGGTACTCATAACAGTTAATACATGCAAGGAATCATGAGCATAAAAATCAAACATGTATAGTTTTTGAGTCTAACCCGTATCTCTAGTCAAAACCAGAGATCATTCCAAGTTCATTTACTAATCTTGTAAAAGTAGCTTCACTCAAAGGTTTGGTGAAGATATCTGCAAGTTGTTGGTCTGTAGACACAAAATGAAGCTCAATATTTCCTTCCTCCACATGTTCCCTGATAAAATGATACCTTATGCTGATGTGCTTGGTCATGGAATGCTGTACTGGGTAACCTGTCATAGCAATAGCACTTTGGTTATCACAGTAAATAGGTATTTTAAAGTACCTTAACCCATAATCCAGCAACTGATTCTTCATCCACAGAATCTGTGCACAACAGCTACCAGCAGCTATATACTCTGCTTCTGCAGTGGATGTGGAAATTGATTTCTGTTTCTTGCTATACCAAGAAACCAATCTGTCACCTAAGAATTGACAGCTTCCACTTGTACTTTTCTTGTCTATCTTACAGCCTGCAAAATCTGCATCAGAGTAACCAATTAGCTTAAACTCTGATTCTCTAGGATACCACAAACCCAAGGTTATGGTTCCTTTGAGATATTTGAAAATCCTTTTTACAGCTGTTAGATGAGGCTCTCTGGGATCTGCTTGAAATCTTGCACAAAGACATGTGGCATACATGATATCAGGTCTACTTGCTGTGAGATACAGAAGAGACCCTATCATGCCTCTATAGGTTGTCATATCCACTGTAGCACCTGTGTCTTTGTCTAGCTTTGTTGCTGTAGCCATGGGAGTTGTAGCAGATGAACTATCAAGCATACCAAATTTCTTTAGAAGATTTCTGGTATACTTTGCTTGATTGATAAAAATCCCATCATCTGTTTGCTTGACCTGTAAGCCTAGAAAATAACTAAGCTCTCCCATCATGCTCATTTGGTACCTGGACTGCATAAGCTTTGCAAACTTCTTACAAAGTTTGTCATTAGTAGATCCAAAAATAATATCATCTACATAAATTTGAACTAAAAGCAAATCATCACCAGAATTGAAATAAAACAAAGTTTTATCAATTGTACCTCTTGTGAACCCACTTTCTAAAAGAAATTGAGCAAGAGTTTCATACCATGCTCTTGGTGCTTGCTTTAGTCCATATAATGCCTTGTCAAGCCTGTAGACATAATCTGGATGCTTGGAATCTACAAATCCTGGTGGTTGTTCAACAAACACTTCTTCTTCAAGCTTCCCATTGAGAAAAGCACTTTTCACATCCATCTGAAAGACTTTAAATTTCTTGTGTGCAGCATAGGCCAGAAAAATTCTTATGGCCTCCAATCTTGCAACTGGAGCAAAGGTTTCATCATAGTCAATTCCTTCCTGTTGTGAATAACCTTTAGCCACAAGTCTAGCCTTGTTTCTTGTAATCACACCTTCACTGTCAGTCTTGTTTCTGAAAACCCACTTTGTACCTACAATTGATCTATTCTTTGGTCTAGGTACAAGTGTCCAGACTTCATTTCTTTCAAATTCATTTAACTCTTCTTGCATTGCTGTTATCCAGTTTGCATCTTGAAGAGCTTCTTCCACTTTCTTTGGTTCTGTTTGAGACAAGAAAGCATGATACAGGCATTCATTTGTAGTAGCACTTCTAGTTCTTACACTAGCATCAGGATCTCCAATTATAAGATCAGGTGTATGTGCCTGTGTCCACTTTCTTGCTGTTGGTAAGTGGTTTCTTGCATCATTATTGGATCCTCCTCCTTGATCCATGCTCTCCTGATTCATATGTTGACTTTCTGCAGCATTTAAGGCTCCCCCTGAATTGGATGACTCAGAGTTTAAACTGTCAGAGTTTGAATCAGTTTCCTCAACTGACTCATTTTCAGTGTCTTGTTGAGCTTCTTCACGCTCCCCCTCAACTGGTTCTCTATTTTGTTCAATTTGAGAATTTCCAGTTTCTCCAGTATTTACCAGTAGAGGTTCAGAGTATGCTTCGTCAGAGTTTGTCAGAACCACTTCATCAGAGTTTGTCGGTACTGCTTCATCAGAGTTTACATCATCAGAGAATAAACCTTCATTTTCAAAACGCAGTTGATCATATTCATCTAAGTCATCAAGTCCAGTTATTTTCTTGTCATCAAATGACACATGTATGGATTCCATGATCACTTTAGTTCTTAGATTGTAAACTCTGAATGCTTTTGTTGACACCGGATAGCCAACAAAGATTCCTTCATCAGCTTTTAACTCGAACTTAGTCAACTGTTCAGGATGAGTCATCAACACAAAGCATTTGCATCCAAATATATGAAAATATTTCAAATTTGGCTTCTTATTTTTCACCATCTCATATGGTGTTTTCCCATGCTTGTTGATCAATGTAGCATTTTGAGTAAAACAAGCAGTTTGAACAGCTTCTGCCCAGAAATAAGTTGGCAATTTTGCTTCGTCAAGCATAGTTCTGGCTGCTTCAATTAAAGTTCTGTTCTTTCTTTCAACTACACCATTTTGCTGTGGAGTTCCAGGTGCAGAAAATTCTTGTTTCACTCCTCTTTCCTTGCAGAAAGCTTCCACGATTGAGTTTCTGAATTCAGTTCCATTATCACTCCTTATTATTTTGACTTTGTACTGTGATCCTTTGTCCAGTTGATTTACATGATCCAACAGAGTTTGAGCAGTTTCATCCTTCTTTGATAAGAAATACACCCATGTATATCTAGTATATTCATCAACAATTACTAGAGCATATTTCTTTCTGCCCATGGACATCACATTCACTGGTCCAAAGAGACCAACATGTAGAAGATGATAAGGTTCCACTACTGAAGATTCAGATTTGCTCTTGAAAGATGACTTCCTTTGCTTAGCCTTTTGACAAGAATCACATAGGCCATCTAGACTGAGTATTGATTTTGGAAGTCCCCTTACAAGATCCTTTCTTATTAGCTCATTGATGTTGTTCAAATTGAGATGAGAGAGCTTCTTATGCCAATTCCAACTCTCTTCATTTGACATTCTTGCAGTCAGGCACACTGTTTTTCCATCAGAGTTTGTTACCAAACTTGCTTCATAAATGTTGTTGCGCCTGTGTCCAACTAGAACAACTTTTCCAGTAGATTTACTGATTACTTCACAGTGTTCAGTATGAAAATCTACATGGTTTCCTCTGTCACAGATTTGACTCACAGATAGCAGATTATGCTTGAGTCCTGAGACTAGAGCTACATTTGTGATGATGACACTTCCAAGATTGATATTGCCATATCCCATAGTACGTCCTATGTTGCCATCTCCATAGGAACCCTTTGGGCCAGCCTTCTCCTCAAAATCTGATAGCAGGGCTTTATTTCCAGTCATGTGTCCTGAGCATCCACTGTCCAAGATAAGGGTGCTCTCTCTTATGCCCTGCAATCACAACCAATTATACAGAGTTAGTTTTAAGGATCCAGACTTGCTTGGATCCTTTGGCTTTCTTAACATTGTTAGCTTTTGCAGCGGAATCATTATCAACAGAGTTTAAACTAACATTGTCAGGCTTTACACTTGCAGAGTTTGCCCTAACCCACTTCAAGTTGGGTTTTGGCTCATAATAGTTGTGATAAATAGCATGATAACTCTTACAAGTATAAATAGAATGCCAAGTGCTCCCACAGTGTGTGCATAAAGTCTGTGGTTTAACCCTTACATAATCACTCTTTACTCCTGATGTAGAAGGTAAAGAATTAATATCTTTGTTCTTATTGCAAAATCTAGCAAGATGGTTAGAACTACCACAATTATAACATGTTTTCCTTGGAGCAGCAGCAGTAGGCAAATGATTATTTCTTTTATTTATGCCTATCTTTCCATTCCTATTTTTCTTGGACCCTTTTGGTTTCATGGCAGACTTTACCTCTTTGAGCTTATGATTGAACTGTTTTCCTGTCATCAAGCCAACATTAACCTGTTTTTCACAAGTTTTTACTGGCTTTCTAACAGCTTCTATTTCCATTAGATTTTCTGTTATAATATTTTCCTGTCTTTCACAGGTTTCATCTGATTCCACAGCTTCTCTTACTACAACAGATTTTAGCTTAGTGGACTCTGGAACAAATTTCACAGGTTTAAGTTGTGGTTTAACCTTAACCTTGTCTTTAAACCTAAGTTCATCATTTTCATAATAGCCTAAACCTACAGAATCTGTCTGAAACACTTGATGAGTGTCTCTTTCAGAGTTTGTCCAAGTCTTGATTATTTTTCTTTCTTTTTCTAGATCAGATTCTAGTTGCCTATATCTTTTGAGCAACTCCTGTTCAACATAAACAGCATCATCTCTTTCTTTTTGAATCTGCTTCATATTTTCAAGTTCTCCTTCAAGAAACTTGTTTCTATCTTTAAGGCTAAGATTCTCAGATTTAATTCTCTCATTCTCTAAAGTCTGATCCCTATAACTAACATGTACGCTTTTCAGATATACTCTTAATTCAGATATATTATCAGTATCATAAGCATAAGTAGTTAGGGGTACCTTATTTTCATATGATTCAGTCTCATCTTTGACAGTTGCCATAAGAGCATAATTTACTCCATCATCAGAGTCTGAAGTATCTGCCCAGTCTTTGCCTTTAGAGATGAGTGTTTTCTCAGATTTGCCTTTCTTGCACTCTGGGGCATAGTGACCCATCTCCTTACACTTGTAGCACTGGATTTCAGATTTATCCTTCTTGCCAGACTTGGTCTCCCTTCCATCAGACTTTCTAAAACTTTTCCTTTCAGAGTTTGAATCTTTCCTTGAGAATCTCTTTCCTTTCTTGAAGTTCTTGAATCCCATCTTCTTGAAGGTCTTCACCATCAATGCAGCCATTTGCATCATCTGTTCTTCATCATCCTCAGAGTCAGAAGCTTCATCAGAGTTTGAGTCATCATCAGAGTTTGATGACTCACTTTCAGATTTAATGACTAAAGCCTTTCCCCTTGGCTCTCTTCCTTGATGATTCCTTCTTGATGGGCTTCTCCTCAACTTTGAGAGCAACAGATTTTGTCTTCTTGCTTGATCTTCTGTTTCTTTGTTCTATTTCCAATTCATGAGTTTTCAGTAACCCATAAATCTCATCAAGTTCAGTTTCAGCAAGTTCGTAATTATCTCTTATAGTTGTTGACTTTAAATCCCATCTTTCAGGTAAAGATAAGAGAAATTTGAGATTTGATTCTTCAAGATCATATTCTTTATCAACTAGAGATAAATCATTCAGCAGTTTACAGAATCTGTCATATGTCTCAGTCAAGGTTTCATTGGCTCTTGAATCAAAGTGCTCATACTCCTGAGTGAGTATCGTTTTCCTGTTCTTCTTTATAGCAGTGGTTCCTTGACACCTGACTTCCAAAGCATCCCAGATTTCTTTTGCAGTTTTGCAACCAATTACTCTGTTAGACATAACATTATCTAAAGCACTGTGGAGAAGATGTCTAACCTTTGCATCTTTTGCAATTGATGAGATGTCCTCAGGAGTCATATCTTTCTTTTCCTTTGGAACAGTCTTTTGTTCTTGACCATCAACAACAGGAGACAATTTAGTCGGCATATGAGGACCATCATAGATTCTGTCAAGATATTCTGGATCTGTAGCCTCCAGAAACATGGTCATCTTCACCTTCCAAATTGGATACTCCACTGGCCTGAGAATTGGAACCCTGATTGTTTCATACCGACTCACAGAATTAGGTTTAACCTGTTCAACCTTGGGAGGAGCTTGATTTTCTTCAGACATGATTATTACTGTGTTTGAATCGAAAAACTGTATATATTAAACAACCTTGGCTCTGATACCAATTGTTAGGCCGAATACACAATATATAATCAATATATGTATGAGAAGAACAATTAAGAACACAAGTTTGTAAATCAACAAACTGAATTATATTAAATAATTCTCTCTTAGTGATGTTAATGAATCACAAAGAGCTACTAGGTTACAAGAATAATATTTTCAATAATCGCATCCCTTCTAGGGATAACCTATCTGTGTTTATATAATACACAGTTACAATCAATCTCTAATTGATACTCCTACAAATTAGCTATACAATTGTAATCAATTAGAATTGCTTCAGTCCTCTGTCCAGTCTCCTTAGCTGTATCAATATATTCTGTTTCTTTCCATCTTCAGAATATATTGCTTCTAGAATCTTCATTATATGCACCGACAACTAAATCGACTTTCACCCTGTCAGACTTTAACAAACTCTGACCGGCTTCCATGTAAACTCTGATAAGTACTTCAGACTAAACTCTGAACAGTACCTGTTACTTAAACACTGATTAAACAAACATCAGTAATTATATCTAACAATCTCCCCCAACTTGTGCAAAAGAAAATGTACAAGTTAAACAGATAATTGATGATGTCAAAACATATAACAAATGCAGTGTTTAATCATAACAGAGTTTAATTTTAACTTAGAACAGAAAACTTTAAAAACTTACAGTCAGACTTTATTTGATTTCTTGAATATCAGGCACTGTCCTGATATAGTCTGTAAGCAATCTTCTTTCAGCTCTCTCTAGCTCAGCAATCATAATCTCTTTCAGCTCCTTCAATTCTGGATCACTTTCATCAGTTTGATATATGGCAGCCCTCAGAGAATATATGATGTTTCTTCTCATATCATTGCCCAGCCTTATTATAAAGGCTTTGTCAGATTCCAAATTGAATTCCAACACCTTTATTCCAAGAGCTGTAGAGAGCTTTGCACTATTTCTTCTCATCTCAACAAGATTTCCATGAGCATCTTTGTACTTAGGAATGTAAGCACTTGTAATTTTAGCACCACTGAGAACCTTTGCTCTCATCATCCTTCCTCTCAAAACTTCAGCAGCATTTTGAGTCCTTTGATTTCTGACTTTGAGTAGATATAAGACATATTCTAACTCTTCAGCCATTTTCAAATGTATGTCATTTTCACCTATTCTGTATACTCTGCCATCAGCCATGAAGTATAACAGAAAGTCCTTCCTAAGTCCCTTATGATAAATTAACTGAACAGACTCTAGCTTGTCAAGGCTCTCTTGAGTAACCCCAACACCAGGTTCTGCCAGTGATGTTTGATCCATTGGACTGTTATTTATCCTCTTCTCTCTGTGTGAACCTAAACCAGACTTGTCATAAGATTGTTTTCCATGTACTGTCCTGGTTTGAGAAAAATCCACAGGTTCTAATGTCAGAGTTTCAGAAAGTACAGGTCTTAAGAAACCTTTGAGTTGAGTTTGTACAACTTGAGCCTTGTCAGAGGTTGTCACAATTTTAGTAGCAATATCAACATGAGCAACGTCAGCTAAATAATAACATTATTTATAACCAATTACCTTTTCAGCTAAAATACATTACCTTTTTTATTTTTTTCCTAACAAAATCCTCTCTTTTTCTAAAAAAAACACGGGCGATTATCTTTTTTAACAAAAACATGTTACTCTTTCTATTTTTTGTTATTAAACCCTTCATTTTCCAAAAATATCACAGGCAAACCCTTACTTATTTATTTTAAAATCTATTTTAATACTTTTAATTATGAACACTTTTTCAGCTGAAATGTGTTACTTTTTCTAAAGAAATTATTATTAAATAATAACATTTTTATAACCAACTACTTTTTCAGCTAAAATACATTACCTTTTCTATTTTTTCTAACAAAATCCTCTATTTTTCTAAAAAAATCATGGGCTATTACCTTTTTCAACTAAAACATGTTACTCTTTCTATTTTTCCTTACTAAAATCCCTCATTTTCCAAAAATATCTCGGACAAATCCTTACTTATTTATTTTGAAACCTATTTAAATATTTTTAATTACGGGCACTTATCTTTTCAGCTAAAACATGTTATTTTTTCTATTTTTCCTTACTAAGACCCCTCCTTTTTCAAAAATATCACGGGCAAACAGTTATTAATTTATTTTAAAATCTATTTTAATACTTTTAAATATTTTAAAAAGTTTAACACGCCTATTATTATTTTTAGCAAATGCAAATTAATAGAATATTAAAACATAAATAATAAAAATAATAATTATTAATAACAATCTGTGCATCACACGGGTTTTAAGCTAGTATTTTATTAATTACATTTGCTAAAAAAATAAGTAGGCGTGTTAAACTTTTTTAAATAATTAAAAGTATTAAAATAGGTTTATAAAAAAATAAGTAACTGTTTTTGGAAAAGGTAAGTGCCCGTAATTAAAAGGTGAAAATAATTATTACCTTTAGCAAATAAAACATGTTTATTTGCCCATAATTAAAAGTATTAAAATAGGTTTCAAAATAAATAAGTAAGGGTTTGCCCGAGATATTTTTGGAAAATGAGGGGTTTTAGTAACGAAAACTAGAAAGAGTAACATGTTTTAGTTGAAAAAGGTAATTGTCCGTGTTTTTAGAAAAAAAGAGGATTTTGTTATAAGAAATAGAAAATGTAATGTATTTTAGCTGAAAAGGTAATTGGTTATAAATAATGTTATTATTTAATAATAGTTTCTTTAGAAATTGAAAAGAAAATATAAAAAGTAACATGTTTTAGCTGAAAAGTTAAGTTAATTAAAAGTATTAAGATAGGGTTTGCCCGTGATATTTTTGGAAAATGAGGGGTTTATTGAGAAATAATAGAAAGAGTAACATGTTTTAGTTGAAAAGGGTAATGTATTTTAGCTGAAAAATTAATTGGTTATAAATAATATTATTATTTAGTAATAGTTTTTTTAAACAATAAGAAAGGGTAATTAAGTAAAATCACTAAGTATCGATCGTCCGACTACCAAACTTTTAATGTTTCATCTTTAATAATATAGTATAGATGTTCAATACAATATATTGATAATTATAATATACTAATTAGATATTTATAAAATTTTAATATATCTAAATTCATATTATGTTGTAAAATAACTAATGGATGTTTAATAATGAGGTATAAATTTGTACTGAAAAGATAAGCCAAGTGCACGTTGATATGATATATTTGTTAGGTACTTATGATATAAAAAATTAAACAGATTGAAATGTAACGAAATATATCTATAATCAAATCTTGATAAATTAGTAATATATGATAAATAATATTTTCAATAAATATATTTTTTCCCAACATTATAGTGACAATATAAATTTCACCTAAATTAATTAGTATTGTTTTCAAATTAAGATCACAATTAATATATTTGTATACCAAATTTTTAGATATGTTGGTTCAATTTAACATGTCTAATATCCCAATCCCGCATCAAGAATAATGAAATAATTTAATTAGTTTATGAGCATTGATACCAACCATTCAATTGCAATAATTTCAGCGCTACATATGCAACACACAACCTGCAATTGATAGTGCAAAGTTATATCAAAATCTTTGGCATGTATGAACAATCCATTTAAGTTGTCGGAGATATTAAAAAACCGAAGGTAATAATCATAGTCATGGGGCTACCTATGTCAACTTTCATTAAGCTTTTACAAAAAATCTACTAAATATTTTTATATTATTTTTGTGTTTACACAAGTTAGAAATGGGTTGTTTTTAGTAAGATTTAAATTTACTTTTGTATTACACGGTGGCATCACATTGTCATCCCGTGATAGTTAATTTACAACAACTATTTCGGAATAGAATGACAATTCTGATTGTATATAAGGTAGAGTACCAAGCTACAACATGCTTGCGTTAATATCTCTCATTTATAAACTATAATTTGAATCTTTAATATCTCTAACTAGCTCTTAGACAACATCAGAGTAATCTTTTAGACAGTTATGGATTCAGAGATTTTATTCCGATTCGGGATGGACAACAACGGAGTTTTATAAAAAAAATCAAGGAGTGGGGCGGAGGTCAGTGTCTTCCCACCCTAACCCACCCCGAAATTCCTCGTTCCTCATTCCCCACCCCGCTCCCCGTTAGCCGATCCCCGAATGTAATAAAATTATTATATTTTACATAATAATATATTTATAAAAAAAATTGAAAATAGATTTAACTTACATTTTTTAATAAGTTCAAAATATTTTAACCTTTTATTAATTAGATATTTATATTAGAATACACGTATTCTTAGCTTTATCTTTTATTTAAACTCTAAATAAATTTTATTTCAAAAGAATGTTTACAATGTGACATAAAACTAAAAAATATATAATACACAATGTGATTTATTAACTCTTTTAAAAAAAAAATTGCAGAACATTTATTCATTTATTTTTAAAAAAGAAACAATTTTCGCGGAGGGATCCCTTACCCCGTTCGGGGCGGCGATGTGGGAGAAAAAAAGTCCCCGTTCGGGGATCGGGGCATGTTCCAGGAGCAATTTTGGGTTCGAAGATCGATAAAGGGAATATTACTTCCTAATAGGGGTGTACATGGGTTGGCCAACCCGTTTAAACCGACCCAAACCGGCCTTAATTTCGGCCGACCCAAATCGACAAATCATAAACCGGTGTTATTTGGGTTAAATTGATTTTGACCCGGTATTCATGGGTTGGGTATGGGTTTTGATTTATTTCACCCTAACCCAACCCGACCCGAGGGCATTTCAATAAAAATACATGTATTACTTTTATACAATCAGTAGACATCAATTGAAGTAGCCGCTCTCAACTCTCAACCCTAATTGCTCATTTTGGCGCTCCTCTCTCAATAAGCTATTCATCAACAAGCAGGACATCAGGTACTATTACTCTATCTCTTTCTTTGTTACTACTTATTACTGATTACTGAGCACATATACATACACTAACGGTGATATACATACACTAATTGTTCTTATACATACAGTGATATACATACACTAATTGTTTTTTTGTTCATTTGTTGGATTGTATATTGTTAATTGAGTCTAATTGAATTTATTGAGTCTTATGGATCATCTTTTTCTTTGAAGGATGTTAATTTATTAGGTTTAGATTAGGCTGTATGAGGATTTGGAACTGCCAATTTCATTTCTGATTATTTCTAGTTTTAAAGCTGAACTGATTAGTAAACTGAATGTAACATTAGTAATGAATACTGAATCATTGAGTGTTCTTTACTAATAAAATGAATACTGAAAAGATGAAAATTAAAATAATCAGAGTAATGAATCATTGAGTGTTCTTTTCCCCTTTTTATTGAGTGTTCTTTTCATTAGTAATGAATACTGATTAGTAATGAATACTGAGTATACTGATTATTTCTATATACAAATGTCTTGTGTTAGTAATGTGTTGGTTTTTTGTTACATAGGTAATGGATCAGTTCTTTACTGATGCGACTGAAATGGAAGATGTTATATTCAGTCCTCCAAACCCCACCCCAAACGCAACCCCAAATCCAAATCCAACCCCAAACACAATCCCAAATCCAACCCCAAACACTGCTCCTAATCCCACCCTAGACACTACTACTCCTAATCCCTCCCCAAACACTACTCCGACTGAGCTTAAATCGCCTAAAAAAGAAGGCGATGAACAACTCACAAATAAAAACAAACCAACCAGGACATCCGACGTTTGGGCTCACTTCAAGAAAGTGACAAGTGGTGATCCAAACAATCCTAGATGCAAATGTAACTACTGTGGCTCTGATTATGCGTGTCATAGCACAAGAGTTGGAACTAGTAGCTTGTGGGTTCATTTGAGAAAATGCAAAAAATATCCAGGAAGGGCCTCAGATAAGAAGCAAAAAGTACTTAGTTTTAAAAAAGAAATTGGTGGAGGTTCAAATCTATTGGCTGTTACCTTTAACAAGGTGAAATGTCGAAACACATTGGCCAAAATTGTGGTGAAGGACGAGTAAGCGTTTAAAGTTGTGGAGGATGACGGTTTTAAGGATCTTGTACAAGAATTGCAGCCCATGTTTGTTATTCCAAGTAGAGTAACTATTGCTCGGGATGTCCATCACTTGTTTTGTAGAGAGAGGGGAAAACTGATGGAGCAGCTCACTACCACTGGCCAAAGAGTATGCTTGACAACAGATTGTTGGACTTCTATGACGCAAATGGCATATATGTGTCTAACAGCGCACTATATTGATTCTGACTGGAAATTGCAGAAACAAATCATTAATTTTTGTCAAATTTCGAATCACAAAGGTGATACAATTGGTAAGGCAATCGAAACGTGTTTGCTTAGTTGGGCAATTGAAAAGGTGTTTACTGTGACGCTTGATGATGCTTCTGCAAACAAAGAGGTTGTTGCTTTTGTGAGAAGAAGAGTGAACGCTTGGAAGGGGGATGTTCTTGGTGGCGAGAATATGCATATGAGATGCGGTGCTCATATTGTCAATTTAATTGTAAACGATGGCCTCAAAGAAATGCACGATTCAATAGCTGCCATCAGAAATAGTGTGAAATACATACAGTCATCACCAGCAAGACTGCAGAAGTTCAAAATTTGTGCAGAAAAAGAAAAAATTGAGTACAAATGAGGGCTGATTTTAGACGTGCAAACCAGGTGGAACTCCACCTATATGATGTTAGATGTGGCTATGAAATTCGAGAAGGCATTTACTAGGTACGAGGAGGAGGATGATAAATTTGTTAGTTACTTCATGGAAAAAGAGAATGGTAAGAAAAGGATGGGGCCTCCTACTGCTACTGATTGGCACGCTGCATCTATCTTTGTCAAATTCTTGGCTACTTTTTATGAAGTGACCCTTAAATTTAGCAGCACTTTACATGTAACTTCAAACAACTTTTATCATGAGATATGCGAGGTTCACACTCTATTAACTGATATGGCTGCTAGTAGGGACCCTTTGATATCTTCTATGGCTAGGAGCATGAAAGAAAAAAAATGATAAATATTGGGGAGATGCAGAGAATATCAATCCTTTATTGTTTCTGGCAGTTGTACTTGATCCACGATACAAGATGGGGTATCTGAAGTACTGTTTTGAGAGTGTTTATGATGCAGAATCAGTTGCTAGAATTGTTACAAAGGTGGAGTCACTACTTCAACGAATGTACGCTGCCTATGATGGTCAAGGGTCTGATGGCGATGGCTCTAACTCCAAGGTAACCTATCTTAGCTTTTATTATGTAGCAGTAGATCAGTTGGAAGTTGGGCTGCCAAGATAAAAACTGTTCTTGAAAGTTCATTACCATGCACTTGTTTTTAGATTATTATTAGGTTAAATGGTTGTTTTTCTACAGAGTATGCTTTTAAATTACTAAGTTTGATTGCATGCAGTTTATGTTGATGAAGATAGTTTATGCCTCTGAATAAACTATCAACACCAACGAATGAACTGAGATTTCAGCAGGCTGAGTGTTATATGCATGATTATAGTAGGTATCAGTAGAGAGTAATGGATTCCAATATTTGTCGGTAGATAATATAGAGAAGTCTTTAATTTTGAAACTTCTCATCATGCTTGTTTAATTTCTTTACATAGTACATGAGTGTTCAGCCAGGTTATGAAGAACACAATGAAAATATAAATAAAATTTCAAATTTTAGTGTTCAAATGTTTGATTTTACCGAGTTTAATGTATTTATTTACTTAAATGTGGAGTCCAAGTGTTTAACCTTATAGATATACTATTACACATTCACTTGGATTTCATTAATAAGCTGAAATGTTCATGGAATTCATTCCATTATGACCTGTAAGTTATAAGTGATGTGATTCCCACAGTCATTAGTATCTGATTATTTCTTAACTGTTTAGTTGAGTTGTCTTCAGTGCCTTGATCTGTACTGATGGACTGGTGATTCTGCATCCATTTCTTGTGTATAAAAACTCAGAAGGCTATAGTTCTCTTACTTTCTCTCTACACTTATTACTATATCAGTCATTGTATTAAGTATATATTACAAACTTCAATCTTTATTTCTCAGTTTACCACATTTTTCTTGTATTTACCACATTAGTTTACACTTATACAGACTATAGGATTGGGCCACTCCGTCGAGTTGTTTCCTGTAAATTGTTGTACTGGAGTCCGAGTAGACCGAATCTCTGAATAGTTTATGTTGATAGTTTATGTCCATTTTATTTCCTTGACAGGTCTATCAAAGCAACATGTCGCTGAATGTAGGAGATGGAATAAATAAGAGGAAATTACTGGAAAGCTACTTGCATCAGCAGAAAATGGAGAATACTGAAAAGAAGAATGACCTTGATAGGTACTTGAGTGATGAGCCTCTCAATCCGATGACCCCTGCGTTCGATATTCTACTTTGATGGAAAGGTATAAGATTCTATCAAACATTGCTAGAGATGTACTTGCTATACAGGTTTCTACGGTTGCTTCCAAATCTGCGTTCAGTACTAGTAGGCGTATTTTGGATCCATTTAAGAGTTCTTTGAGTCCAAAAATGGTGGAGGCTTTGGTTTGCACTCAAAGTTGGTTAAGAGGTCAGCAAAGGGGGCTGAAATTAGAGAACTATGTGGATGAAACACATTCTTACCAGTTTCTTGAAGAAGGTATCTAATATAGATCAGGTTATTTTCATAAATGTATTTTTCTTACCAGCTTTGTTTACTTCTAATGAATAATAATAATTTTATTTATGTATTTGTAGAGAATGCAGACAATATCAATGATCATGAAACTGAGAAGAGTAAGATGATGACCAAGAACATCCATATCATTGACGAGTGATGAAGTGTGATTCCACTGTTTATAAGTCTGTTTAGACTTCAAGACTATGTAATTTGTTGTTTAATGACCAGTTTATTTTGGTGTCTTAAAACTTTGTTATTTAAGCCCTGCATGAGGTTAAGACTGTTTAAGCTTCAGGTGGATAATTTGTAATATTTGGTCATGGTGGACCACTGGACTATGTTGAATTTGGTTTGGACTTCCATTTTTCGTGCTTACTTTAGGATTAAGTTTTTTTTATGTTTTATATTTATTAACCCGTCCAACCCGGTCCAAACCGACCCAAACCGAAGTATAATAAGTAGGGTTTGGTTACGAGTTCATATTTTACGGGTTGGGTTGAAATTTTTCAAACCGATTTAAATGGGCTGGGTCGTCAAAATACCTCCAACCCGGCCAACCCGACCCGTGTACACACCTACTTCCTAATACCATCCTTACCGACCTTCGGTTGACTCTTTTTTTTCCCACACGTTCTCATACTTACAATCTAATAGAATAGGGTGTGTGAAAATACCAGATATCTTGTATAAAAAATGAGACACATTTTTCATATCGTATTGATAAAAAAAACTACGTACAACCCAATTTGTAGAACCAATCGCCCAATCGAGTGAAGTTGCACAACTGCCTGACATCTCACCGTTGAAACTCGTGGTAGGACATCCGTATCATCAGGTTTCAGTTCTTCATCCCCGAGCCTAGATCCACTAATTTCGTATACGATACAAAAACACGACATGAAAATGACACGATAATATTGTGTTTGTGTTTACCTTTGCTATACACGAACATGTAAGTACACGAATGCGAAAGTAAACAGATAAATTTAGTGCAAGTTTTGGATTTACCTATGGGTACACGAAATGAAAGTCACAAAACAAATAAATAATTAAATAAATATTTTAAAATATTTAAATACATATTATCAATAAATATTGTACACATGATTTTTATAATAATAAAATAGAAAATAGTTTCAAATTTAGGTTTAACAAGATTTGACCACACTTGAGTCATTATGGCTTATTAAGGCTCAACTACCAAAAAATTAACGGAAGAATTTAATATTTAATTATTATATTTTTATTTAAAATTACACGAAATACGACACAAAAAGTACCCAACACGAAGGTACACAAACACGTAATTACACAAATCCTCAATGGACCGTGTTTGGATTTAGCATTCATGTACACGAAATACGAAAGTACACAGAACGAACGAATTGCTAGGCCTCCGAGCCTTTACTACCAGAAAAAAAATTAATATTTACAAATACACATTCATGTCACTTTCTTAATATTGTATCAATTACTTTAGGATCTTGGATGAGAAACTAAAATAACAACCAAACCCACAACAATTATCAATAATATTGGCTACAAGTTGAACTACTGTCATGTACAAGCAACATCTACATGGTCAAAGTTCGTTGTAAAGCACATCGTGCAAGCAATAATATAGGTATAGAAAGAGAAAACCATATGAATACAACCAATGGTTGTATAATTTGGCAATCCACTAATATGTATTCCCTAACATGTACCAATGCACATTTCGCAGTAGAACCACTATGCAAGAATGAAACTATATTAGCTGAAAAATAAAACACTGCTTGTTATTCCCAGACAGGGAGTCAAGATTATAGGGGGGGGGGGGTTGAATACAATTTTTAAAAATTTCTTCAGTTCTTTAACCAAAAACAAGGGCTACAATAAAATCAAGAACAGAAAACAAACTATGAAACAATAACACAAGAATTAAAAATTCAGGTGGATTGATTGTTCCACCTAAGAGATTTTATTGAAGAAATCTTTGTGATGTTTATGAATAAACACACAGCTGCATACACTATTTTAGCTTCAGCAAATTACAGAGAATATTGCTTTGGCTCTAAAATAACCTAACTGATTTCTTGACTTCTAAAACAATGCTACACTTGGTTATATAACCCAAGTTTATAAGACAATTTGCACAGCTCATAGTACAAAATTGGTAGAGTCCAAAAGGCTTGTTTCTCCATTCTGAGTAGTGGTCCTTTTGTTGGTGGCTGGCTTCTTTTGGCTGAATACCCTTTGTTTTAATGCCACTCCCGACCAAAGAAAACATAATACTTCTTGTTCTTCTGAGTTTACCAGAAATATTGGTTTTCACGCTCTTGTGAATTCTATCAACCCATGTGCTCTGTCTGAACTATCATTTTCACAGTGTCAGGTACAAATAATAGAGGTGGCATCCGTTGAGGTTGTTTGAGTAGCATCCGTTGAAATATTGTGACTCCATCCGTTGAAACTCAATTTCACTTATGTAAAATTACAAGGCATAGACTATTTACAATTAGCCTCTCTATTCTACATATCCGTTGATAGTCAACATGACTTAGAAAACTAATACTTCATCTGCTAACACAGAATTATACAAGCATGTTACATAGAGTCGTATCCGTAGATAAGTCACCCTTCAACGGATACTGTATACACATGCTATCCGTTGAAAGCTACATTTTAACTTATACAATTTTCATTAAGTTAGTTTAGTTATCACCAAGAATCAACATAATTCCTAACACTGCTACTTATAAGTAGTTAAATAAGAATTTTTTAGCGTTCGATTTTGTGATTTATGTCATCTTATCATAGGGTTTAACTCTTTTATCTAATTATCTGTAACTGGCAATTCACAAACAGTGACTGCAAATCATGGAGAAGTCGATTTTCATTTTTTATAAACATTATACACAATCTCATACACTGATATGCAACAACAACAAAGTTAAACACAAAACTGTTTCAGCATAATCTTGCACACACAAAATATCTTTAGTGTCAAAGTTACTGTTGCCCAGTAATTAACAATTGTAGAAGGGGGCTGAATACAATTGTGTAAGATTTTTGACTTAACAGTAATATAAAACACAAATATGAAATAATAACAACTTTATTAATTCTTATATAAAACTGTTACAAAACTCGCTCAAGAAATTCTGATGTTGTTGAAAGCTGCTAGGTTACAATGATTCTCGTGTAAGCGATTGCAATATGCAAAACCTAAACTGTGTTTATATAGTACACACAACTTCTCTATCAAATACAAGATAAGTTAAAATCAATTACAAACTATATCTTATTTGACAGCTACATCCCTACAAACTAGGAACCAACAAATCAATCTTCCTTATTTTTCTGGACTCAATAGTTATCTTGAAGTAATACTGATCAGCTTCCAATCCTGATCTCAGTCCTGATAGGAATCCTGATACTGACGATGTAAAATCATGATGACGTCAGCATCACAATCCTGACCAGTAGTCTAGATACTGATGATCATTGAATCCTGATCTAACAATCTCCCCCAATTTTATACTTTGTAAAATAAAGTATAGGTTCCTAGATTCAATGTTGCCAAAAATATATTTACAAAATGTGCAAGAAACTTCAGCAGCAAACTTATATTTGGATTTTCTGGTAGAACAAATTCATCTTCAAGAAGTTTGATAATAAACCTTCTTCTTTGTCTTCAAGAATCTGAATCAGTCTCCCCTTTAGATTTCTGAGTTCTCCATCTTCCTCATTTATCTGGTAGATAGCTGCTCTGAGATTTTGGATAGAACTTCTCTATAAATCAAGTTCTTCAACCAATAGATAAGCAAATTCCTTCCCATCAGGATTAAGAGACAATTGTTTCATGCCTAGAGACGCCTCTCTGCATTTCCACTTCTTGACATCTAATATTTAAGTATGTGGGAGTATATTTACCATCATAATTCTTTCCTTCATCAAATCTCTGTCTAATGGTTGATAGAATTATATCAGACCATTCCTTGTATACTTTGTTCTTGTCTTTGAGCAGATAATGAACATATTTCAGTTCCTTTGTAGATTTAACTAGCAGCTCCTGGATAGACATTCTCTTCACACTTCCATCTCTCATGAAGTAAAGAAGCTTCTCCTTCTTTTTAGTACCATCATGACAATCTAAAACTATATCTACAGCTTGTAAATTGTTCAGGTGTTCAGAAGTTAGATTACCTCCAATTTCAACCAATGCATGAGGATCAACATATGGCATGTTTAAGAATTCAACATCTCTATGACTTATGCCTTCTCTTGTGTTGTGTGGCATCTGCTTCATATTTGAAAACATTTCTGTCCATAGTTCTCTGGATCTTTGAGAACCAATAGTTTCTGCAACACCAGGAAGATTTGTCATAATACCACCAGGTTAAAAATTGATAGGTCTATCGCGCTCAACAATGTCAATATGCTTCCATTTCTTATATTTCTCCTTTTCAAGAACATAGCTCAATCCTAGCTTGTGTTGTTGTCTTCTCTCATTCTTCCACAACAACTTGTTTGATTTAATCAGCCTTTGCACATAGAGATTAAAATCTCCGTCTGTTGTTCTTCTTATTCCTCTTCTTCTTCTTCATCAACTTCTTTATTGTGAGAATCAACCACAATAGAAAGAATTAAAAAATTAATCTTTTGTAGAGTCTCAGATTCATCAGGATCTTGAACAGTGTTAGGATTAGAATTTGGAACTTGAGTTGTATTACTGATTAAAGATAATTGTCTTGGTCTTCTTCTCAAAACAACCTGAGGTTCATATTCTTCACCTACTTCTTCTTCATGAAAAGTAGTCCTGACAACTTGAGTATCAAGAACCTTTGGCATAGGTGTGTACTCGGTGATTTCTTCGATTCTTATACCTCTAGACCTTGTCTATCTAGGCATTGATTGTGTTGATCTCCTTCCTCTTCTAGCTCCTCTCCTACCTCTGCCTCTTCCTCTATCAGCAGCAGGATTATTGAAACTCTCCATGATTTCTTTCCGTTGTCTTAGAAATTCTTCTTGAGATAGATCAGGATATTCTTCAGTAGAAATAAAGAGAGCCTTTCTTGCAAACAACTGTTGAACTCTCTTATCAGTGTGATAAAGAGTAACAACATTACCACCTTTTGTTTTGAACTTCTGGAAAAGATTAGCAGCATCCTCAGCTTTTTCAATGAAAACATCTTCATCACCTTCAGGAATTGTAGATAAAGTTTGTCCATGACCAGGCGTTAGGATTTGGTCACCTGTCAGGATTTGCTCTTCCGTCAGGATTTGAGAGTTCACCAATGTTCTTACTGTTCTTACTCCAGAATCAGAAACATGAGTTGACTGCATGGATTAACTTTGAGTAGTTTGTCTTGAAGACTTCACCATAGCAGCATCAGAGGTTTCTCCTTTTCTTACCATGTCATCACCATCATTTCCAGTATTATCATCATCTTTTCTTCTCAATACTAGATCAGGTGTACATTTTATTTGACTTATTTTCTCCCCCTTTTGGCATCAGGATTAGATAATAAATTCAAAATCAAAGAGAGAGAGAGGCTTCAATATTTGTTACCTTTGAATCCAAAGAATCAATCCTGTCATTGATAGTAGACTATGCAGTGACAAGGGACTTGACATGGGAGTCTAAAACTCTGAGTTGAAAAGCAGTAGGTGCCTTTGCTAAACTTTAAGAGATATCAGCCCTTACCAAAGCATTGTCAGCTTTAACAAAATCCATTTCAGTCTTGAGGCTTTTGCTCAGGATTGTTGTAGCTTTCAAGTGATTCTTTAGTTCATCATTCTTCAATAAAGAGGCAACATAATAAGCATGACCAAGAGCATTAGGAAAACTCACAGCATCAGAAGATCTGTACCATTCATTATCCCATTCATGCCTCCTTATTTGTTCAACATAGTCAGTTGTAGAAGGACCAGAAAAATCTTGTGCAGTAGCTTTGCCAGTCATAAAAGTACTTGAAGAACCATGAGTAGTTCCAAGACTAGATTTAATTGCAGTGGCAAGCTCATCCTTCTCAACATCATCATCATCATCACTATCATCAGAATCATCATTAGGAGCAGGATCAGGAATAACAATACCTTTGAGTTTATCCTGATGATCTGAGGTAGAGTCCATCATTGGTCGTGAGTCAAGTGGTTGTATCAGGATTGGCTCTTCATCAGGAGCACCACTTGCGTCAGGAGCAACACTGTCAGAAATAGATTGGCTTGCATCAGTATTTGCTACCAATGGTTCTTGTGTAGCCTGAGGTTCAGAAGCTGCTTCAACACTTTGAGCTGAAGGTTCTTGTGTACTTCCCTAATTGACAGTGTGCTCAACCAATATCTCCATGTCATTTGCACCAGAAACCCCTTGAGCAGTGTCAGGAAGTTCCTTAGAAACTGAAGTTGTTTTGCCTGCATCTTCACTTTGAGAAGATGATTCTTGTGGGGCAGGAATGTAGATGTCTTCATTCTCCCTTTGAGAAAATGGTTCTTGTGGGACCATTCCATCAACTTTGCCTTCACTCACACTTTGAGCGAGTGGTTCTTGTGTGGCTGGATCATCAATAGCTGCTGAACTACTTTGAAGTTCAGGTTCTTGTGGGCTTGATCCTTTCAGTTTCTTCTGTCTTTGAAAAACAATCTCAACTGCCTTCTTTTTCTTCAAAAATGGAGGTGTAAGTCCAACCTTGGAAGCAGTCTCAGCAACCTTCTCCCATGAAATTTCAACAATCCTTGGAGATGGAGAAACATTGGCTGGAGAATCTGAGATGAAGACAGTCTTGACAGGTGATGCATCATGAGTACTGATGTCAGGATTTACATGAGCATCAGGAATTGATGGCTCATCAGGATTTGAAGTTGCCTGAACATCAGTATTATGCATCTTTAAAGGAATATGATACCTGCTTTTGATTAATTTTCTTTTCTTTTGTGGCTTAGCAATTGGTGCCACAACTTCAGTAGCAGTATCAACAACTCCCGTATGTATCTTAAACTTGGAGGAAAGTGGCATATCATCCTCAGAATCAGAATCTGCACCCAAAATCGGCTTTCTCTTCACACCAACATCCTCAACCCTATCAGCCTTTTGAACCAGGACCCCTTGTACACCCCCTTGTTTCTTCTTTTTGGTGAGTGGTGTAGAGGAGAAATCCTTTGATCCTGATTGCCTTCCAGACACATCAGATCTAGCTGATTTCTTTGCTTTTACAACTAAAGTCTTTTGAGAGACAGTAGAGGTGGTTGTGGAGTGTTTAACAGAGTGTTTGGGTTGGATATTTGGGCCAGGAACAGGGTGTGTTTGGCCCTATCCCATAGCATTAGTATTTGATCCATATTCCATACTGAGTAGGCATTTTCTCTTGCAAGAAAAGCCTGACCTCATCAGGAATATAGGCATTGCCTTGGAAACCATTTGCCTTATCACTATTGACTAAGTACTTCACATTATTCTCAGTAATTCTACAAATAGGTAGAATTACATCATCTTCAAACACAACATCAGGACATAAGTGACAAAATATCAATTGGAAAAATCTAAGAAAACAAACATAACCACATTTATTTGCTTTCCTATCACTTAAAGCTTTTAAAACAAACGACCCATAATCAAAAATTGTAGAGTGAATAAGAGAATACCCAATCTTAAGAGATCCTGACGGTAGAGCATCAAATTTAGATGTCTTGTTCAGGAAACAACGACTTATGATGTCGAAGAAGAAATTCCATTCCTTCTTAAGCTTGGTCCGGAAGAGATTGTCATATCTCTTTACTTCTCCATTATAGCCCAACTTAGTAAAAAAACTCGAACAAAGTCAAATCAGAAATAACAACAGCAGCTTGATCATTCAAGGCCGACAAGTGAAGTGCCTCCTCAACAACAGCAGGAGACACTTGATATGTGTCCCCATTGTACTCGAAACTCATCATGATTGATCCTGATAGTCCTTTACCAAAAACTGTTGTGTTCCATACCTGCATCACAGACTTAAAAGATACTTCACAGGTTCGGTTAGAGCATACTTTAATGGACTTGAAGCTAAGAAATCTTGAATAATATGAAACTCTTGTGGCAATTCCTGATGGTCTAAAACCGCAACAAAATTGTTAGTGGCAAAAGTAATACCACTAATCACAGTCTGTTTGTTCATGAATGATGAAGATGCCATTGTAAAAGTGTTTAGAAAATTGAGATTTCAGATTTGGGAATTAGGGTTTGTAAGCACGGAGAGAAGAAGAAGGTAGAAAACTGATGAATTTTGAGAGTAATTTGCAAAATAGAAAATTGATTGTATTTTGTTAAAACAAAATATTACTCTCAGTGACAGGTGGCAAATTGTGATTTGTGCACAAATAATTAGTGGACCAATTTACATGTGAAATTAAACATAACTGCACCATTTTTTATGTGTATCTATATGTATATATGTATCAGTGTGACATACGCGCGCATACAGTTGTCCAACTAAAACTCAAACGTTTCCTAACAAATACTGACAGAAAATTAGGCACAAATTAAGCAAATTAAAAATGCTGACCTGTCCATCAGGATTGACCAGTTGACTTCCTGTCAGGATTTTGTCCTATCAGTATTTGGTCAAAAGTACATACCTTACTGAATGACCATCAGGATTTGATAGTCATCAAGACTTGCTCTCTGATGCTTTTCTCAGAAATTCTCAAAGTTCATCATTCCAAGTTCATTCACCAATTTGTTTAAAGTAGCTTCAGGCAGTGGCTTGGTGAATATGTCAGCTAGTTGTTGATCAGTAGGAACAAAATCCAGTTCAATTGTTCCTTCCAGTACTTGTTCTCTTATGAAGTGGTATCTGATACTGATGTGTTTAGTAAGAGAATGTTGAACTGGATTTCCTGTCATTGCAATTGCACTTTGGTTATCACAATAAATAAGGATTTTGGAGTATGACATGCCATAATCTAACAACTGATTTCTCATCCACATTATCTGAGCACAGCAACTTTCTGCAGCAATGTACTCAACTTCTGCAGTTGATGTAGAGATAGACTTTTGCTTTTTACTAAACCAAGAAACTAGTCTACCACCCAAAAACTGACAGCTTCCTGAAGTGTTTTTCCTGTCTATTTTGCACCCTGCAAAATCAACATATGAGTAACCACACAAACCAAAATCCGATTCTATAGCATACCAAAGGCCAAGTGAAGGAGTGCGTTTAAGATATCTGAAAATTCTTTTAACTGTAATCAAATGTGGTTCCCTAAGATTTGCTTGAAATCTTGCACAAAGACAGGTTGCATACATGATATCTGGTCTACTAGCAGTTAGATATAAAAGAGAGCCAATCATTCCGCTGTAGTGAGTTACATCTACCTCAGTACCTTGATCAGGATCAAGTTTGGTAGCTGTAGCTATGGGAGTACTTGCAGTTGCACTATCTTGCATGTTAAACCTTTTCAATAAATTCCTGGTATACTTTGACTGATTGATAAAGATGCCATCATCAGTCTGGTATACTTTGACTGGTTGACAATTGTAGAAGGGGGGTTGAATACAATTGTGTAAGATTTTTGACTTAACAATAATATAAAACACAAATATGAAATAATAACAGCTTTATTAATTCTGATATAAAACTGTTACAAAACTCTCTCAAGAAATTATGATGTTCTTGAAAGTTGCTAGGTTACAATGATTCTCGTGTAAGCGATTGCAATATGCAAAACCTAAACTGTGTTTATATAGTACACATAGCTTCTCTATCAAATACAAGATAAGTTAAAATCAATTACAAACTATATCTTATTTGACATCTACATCCCTACAAACTAGGAACCGACAAATCAATCTTCCTTATTTTTCTGGACTCAATAGTTATCTTGAAGTAATACTGATCAGCTTCCAGTCCTGATGATAATCCTGATCTCAGTCCTGATAGCAATCTTGATATTGACGATGTGAAATCCTGATGACGTCAGCATCACAATCCTGACAAGTAGTCCAGATACTGATGATCATTGAATCCTGATCTAACAGTTACTCATATCCTAACTCAAAAAAAATCTCAATTTTGAATAGTTTCTATCGGTAACCATCTAATTTTATTGCTTAAGTGCAGTTTATGTATCCACACCAAGACGTATGTTATATGATTCATGAGCCATTATAAACACGACAATATCTCGGAACTTTAAAAAATAAGCTAGAGAGTGACCCGTGCCTCACACGGGTTTTCATGCTAATTTGTGATTAAAGGTGATACATACATAGGTCTGATACATGAGGATGTTACATTTAATTTGGTGTGTGTATATATATTGAAATAGCCTAACTTTGCATCTTCTAATGGAAAGTTAAATATGTTTATCATATTATTCGTACTAGCTCATGGCCCGTACAATGTACGGGTTTTTTTAATTATATTTTTTTAATAATCAAGAAATATAATGTATGGCATTTCGAGGTGTGTATTGATGAGTAATGATTGAAAAATATATAGTCTATGAGATTTTTGGGTTGTATTAATGATAACAGATATAATATAATTGATATTTTTAGGTGTGTTTATAAAAGAAAAAATGATTTAATTAAACGATAATGTGTTTTAATTTAGAAAAGGCAATAAGTCAATATAAAAGATTGAAAAATATAATATAATTGATATTTTTAGATGTGTTTATAAAATGTAATATATATATTACTTAAAAAATAATATGTTTTAATCAAGAAAGGCAATCGGTTAATTACAATTATTTTATTATTTATTAATTAGAATTAAGGATCGAAAATCGAAAAGCAAAACTTTCAAAATTTCGGCTGTTATGTAATAGTATAGATAGATATTACATATATAATTGGTTCGAGTAACACTTCTATTTATTTTAAAACCTATTTTAATGACCTTATTATTTTTAAAAGTTATTATAATTAAAAATAAATTTAAAAAGAATCCGTGCATCGCAAGAGTTTTAAGCTAGCACTTTATTATTAAAGACGAAATAATAAAAGTTTTGGTACCTATTTTTTGGTAAGGTACTTACCTTATTTAATCGTTTACTCAATTACCATTTGTTAAGTTTCAGTTCTCCTAAAACCTCAAGGTGTTAGGGAAGCGGACTTACCAGGATCCCCCCCCCCCCAACTTGAAGGTCCATTATTTGGATCAAGAGTGGATCACTAGGTTGTTCGTGCCTTTTATGCCCTAGCGTCCGGTCCGATTTTCAACATTAGGTGGGGATCTTTGTCCCTTTTTGGGCCCACTATAGCACACAAATTAAATATTTCAATAAATGAAAATATTGGGGGTAAGAGGGACTCGAACTTAAGACCTCCCACATCCAGATCACTGATACCATGTTAAGTTAACAGTTCTCCTAAAACCTCAAGGTGTTAGGGAAGCGAGCTTACCATGATCATATTATATATTCAACACTCTTACTTAATTATTTTTATTTATAGATACGCTTTATTTGATTGTTTTACTTAATTATTCTTACTTAAATTTTAGTACGATCCAATACTCTAATTTAAATATTAAAAATGGGTTTTATTACTTAGTATTCGTTACTTGGACTCAAAATAGAATAAAAATTATTTTTAATTACCCCTACTTAATTATTTTTATTTGTAGATATGCATAATAAGATCCAATACTAAAATTTAAGTATTGAAATCGAATTTAATTACTTAGTTTTCGTTATTTGAGCCCAAAATAGAATAAAAACTATTTTAATGAATTTAATTTTTTTTAAGAATATATAATAATTAAAAAAGTTACTAAAAAATTAAATATAAAAGTAGTAAAAGTAACATGTGCATTGCACGAGATATTAAAATTACTGAAATGATGAAAATATTTAAAAGTAACCATGTTTCGCACGGGTTATATGCTACTATTTACTAATTTACATAATTATAAATATATCAATATTATTATATATAATAGACGAAACATTAAAAGTTTGGTTGGTCGGTATGGTACGTTGTGATTTTACTTGATTGCCCTTAACTGTATTTCGTGTTATACTTAATTAACCTTACTCATTTATAGAAATATATTATTAAATAATAATATTACCTATTTATAATCAATTACATTTTTTCCTAAAATACATTATTTTTTCTAACAAATTCCACTACTTTTTCAAACATGGCAATTACCTTTTTAACTAAAACATGTTAGTTTTTTCTGTTTTTTCTTGTTAAAACCCCTCATTTTCCAAAAATATCATCGACAAACCTTTAGTTATTTATTTTTAAACATATAATATTATAATTATTTTTTAAAAGTTTACATATTTTAACATGTCTACTTATTTTTTTTAACAAATGCAATCAGTAAGAATATTAAAATATAAATAATCAAATACTTATTTATAACCAATTACTATAAAACACATTATAGATTTTTTCTAACAAAGTCCATTCTTTTCTAAATATATAATGGGAAATTGCCTTTTTCAATTTACTTTTTCTATTTTTCTCACTAAAATTCATTTTTTCCCCAAAAATATCATAGGAAACCCTTTACTTATTTATTTTAAAACAAATTTAAATACTTTTAATTATTAAATTTTAAAACCTCATTTTCCAAAAATATCACGGGCATTTACTTTTTTAAACTAAATATATGTTACATTTTTTATTTTTTCTTACTAAAACCCCACATTTTCCAAAAATATATTGGGCAAACACTTACTTATTTATTTTAAAATCTGTTTTAATGTTTTTAATTAATTAAAAGTATTTAGCTATTTTAACATGGCTACTTATTTTTTAACAAATACAATTAATAAAATATTAAAAATATAATAATAAAATAACAATTAACAATCTGTGCATCGCACGGGTTTTAAGCTAGTAAAACATAATTCACGTACTTACTTTAATATTTATATAAAATAAAATATATTATGAATATTATTGCGGATCAGTTCGGTTTGTTTTCGGTTCGAAACTTCTAGAAACCAAAACCGTAACCTTATCGTTGTTATAACCATATATTATGAATATTTTGTGATAACAATATAAATATAAATAATAGCATTTTTAAAAAGAAGTCTGGCTTTTGAATTCTAATTAAAGTATAACTGAAAGAGCTTGTAGTTATGTAATATATGTGATTTAATTTAATTTTTTTAAATAAAATTATGTAAATTTATTTTATTTTTCGATTTTTACTTTTTTGGAAGGTGTTAACAAACGTTTTAGGAAGGTGTAACCAACCATCCAAATTATCCTATGTCTCTCTTATAATAGTATAGTATAGATAGATTTGTGATAATAATATAAATATAAATAAAAGCATTGATAATGCACACCTAAGAGGGGGTGAATAGGTGTAAATGGCTAACTATGATCAATTTTAATGTTAGATATAATTACTGATGTTTGTTTAATCAGTGTTTAAGTAACAGGTACTGTTCAGAGTTTAGTCTGAAGTACTTATCAGAGTTTACATGGAAGCCGGTCAGAGTTTGTTAAAGTCTGACAGGGTGAAAGTCGATTTAGCTGTCGGTGCATGTCATGAAGATTCTAGAAGCAATATATTCTGAAGATGGAAAGAAGCAGAATATATTGATACAGCTAAGGAGACGGAATAGAAGACTGAAGCAATCCTTAATTGATATGAATTGTATAGCTAACTTATAGGAATATCAATTAGAGATGGATTGTATGTAGCTGTGTATTATATAAACACAGATAGGTTATCCCTAGAAGGGATGCGATTATTGAAAATATTATTCTTGTAACCTAGTAGCTCTTTGTGATTCATTAACATCATAAAGAGAGAAACTGTTAATATAATTACAGTTTTGTTGATTTATAAACAGTGTTCTTGATTGTTATTCTCATACATACTTGATTATATTGTGTATTCGGCCTAACAATTGGTATCAGAGCCTAGGCTGTTTAATATATACAGTTTTACGATTCAAACACAGTAATAATCATGTCTGAAGAAAATCAAGCTCCTCCCAAGGTTGAACAGGTTAAACCTAATTCTGTGAGTCGATATGAAACAATTAGGGTTCCAATTCTCAGGTCAGTGGAGTATCCAATTTGGAAGGTGAAGATGACCATGTTTCTGGAGGCTACAGATCCAGAATACCTTGACTGAGAAGAACCACTGCTATAAAGAAGAACAGGAAAACAATACTCACTCAGGAGTATGAGCACTTTGATTCAAGAGCCAATGAAACCTTGACTGAGACATATGACAGATTCTGCAAACTGCTGAATGATTTATCTCTAGTTGATAAAGAATATGATCTTGAAGAATCAAATCTCAAATTTCTCTTATCTTTACCTGAAAGATGGGATTTGAAGACAACAACTATAAGAGATAATTACGAACTTGCTGAAACTGAACTTGATGAGATTTATGGGTTACTGAAAACTCATGAATTGGAAATAGAACAAAGAAACAGAAGATCAAGCAAGAAGACAAAATCTGTTGCTCTCAAAGTTGAGGAGAAGCCCATCAAGAAAGAATCATCAAGGAAGAGAGCCAAGGGAAAGGCTTTAGTCATTAAATCTGAAAGTGAGTCATCAAACTCTGATGATGACTCAAACTCTGATGAAGCTTCTGACTCTGAGGATGATGAAGAACAGATGATGCAAATGGCTGCATTGATGGTGAAGACCTTCAAGAAGATGGGATTCAAGAACTTCAAGAAAGGAAAGAGATTCTCAAGGAAAGATTCAAACTCTGAAAGGAAAAGTTTTAGAAAGTCTGATGGAAGGGAGACCAAGTCTGGCAAGAAGGATAAATCTGAAATCCAGTGCTACAAGTGTAAGGAGATGGGTCACTATGCCCCGGAGTGCAAGAAAGGCAAATCTGAGAAAGCACTCATCTCTAAAGGCAAAGACTGGGCAGATACTTCAGACTCTGATGATGGAGTAAATTATGCTCTTATGGCAACTGTTAAAGATGAGACTGAATCATCTGAAAATAAGGTACCCCTAACTACTTATGCCTATGATACTGAAAATATATCTGAATTAAGAGTATATCTGAAAAGCGTACATGTTAGTTATAGGGATCAGACTTTAGAGAATGAGAGAATTAAATCTGAGAATCTTAGTCTTAAAGATAGAAACAAGTTTCTTGAAGGAGAACTTGAAAATATGAAGCAGATTCAAAAAGAAAGAGATGATGCTGTTTATGTGGAACAGGAGTTGCTCAAAAGATATAGGCAACTAGAATCTGATCTAGAAAAAGAAAGAAAAATAATCAAGACTTGGACAAATTCTGGAAGAGACACTCATCAAGTGTTTCAGACAGATTCTGTAGGTTTAGGCTATTGTGAAAATGATGAACTTAGGTTTAAAGACAAGGTTAAGGTTAAACCACAACTTAAACCTGTGAAATTTGTTCCAGAGACCAATAAGTTAAAATCTGTTGTAATAAGAGAAGCTGATATGGAATCAGATGAAACCTGTGAAAGACAGGAAAATATTATAACAGAAAATCTTATGGAAATAGAAGCTGTTAGAAAACCAATAAAAGTCTGTGAAAAACAGGTTAATGTTGGATTAATGACAGGAAAATAGTTCAATCATAAGCTAAAAGAGGTAAAGTCTGCCATGAAACCAAAAGGGTCCAAGAAGAATAGGAATGGAAAGATAGGCATAAATAAAAGAAATAATCATTTGCCTACTGCTGCTGCTCCAAGGAAAACATGTTATAATTGTGGTAGTTCTAACCATCTTGCTAGATTTTGCAATAAGAACAAAGATATTAATTCTTTACCTTCTACATCAGGAGTAAAGAATGATTATGTAAGGGTTAAACCACAGACTTTATGCACACATTGTGGGAGCACTTGGCATTCTATTTATACTTGTAAGAGTTATCATGCTATTTATCATAACTATTATGAGCTAAAACCCAACTTGAAATGGGTTAGGGCAAACTCTGCAAGTGTAAAGTCTGACAATGTTAGTTTAAACCCTGTTGATAGTAATTCCGCTGCAAAAGCTAACACTGTTAAGAAAGACAAAGGATCCAAGCAAGTCTGGGTCCTTAAAACTAACACTTAGTGTTTGTTTGTGATTGCAGGGCATAAAAGAGAGCACACTTATCTTGGACAGTGGATGCTCAGGACACATGACTGGAAATAAAGCCCTGCTATCAGATTTTGAGGAGAAAGATGGCCCAAAAGTATCCTATGGAGATGGCAACATAGGACGTACTATGGGATATGGCAATATAAATCTTGGAAGTGTCATCATAACGAATGTAGCTCTAGTCTCAGGACTCAAGCATAATCTGCTATCTGTGAGTCAAATCTGTGATAGAGGAAACCATGTAGATTTTCATACTGAATACTGTGAAGTTATCAGTAAATCTACTGGAAAAGTTGTTCTAGTTGGACGCAGGCACAACAACATTTATGAAGCAAGTTTGGTAACAAACTCTGATGGAAAAACAGTGTGTCTGACTGCAAGAATGTCAAATGAAGAGAGTTGGAACTGGCATAAGAAGCTCTCTCATCTCAATTTGAACAACATTAATGAGCTAATAAGAAAGGATCTTGTAAGGGGACTTCCCAAGTCAATACTTAGCTTAGATGGCCTATGTGATTCTTGTCAAAAGGCCAAGCAAAGGAAGTCATCTTTCAAGAGCAAATCTGAATCTTCAGTAGTAGAACCTTATCATCTTCTACATGTTGATCTCTTTGGACCAGTGAATGTGATGTCTATGGGCAGAAAGAAATATGCTCTAGTAATTGTTGATGAATATACTAGATATACATGGGTGTATTTCTTATCAAAGAAGGATGAAACTGCTCAAACTCTGATGGATCATGTAAATCTACTGGACAAAAGATCACAGCACAAAGTCAAAATTATAAGGAGTGATAATGGAACTGAATTCAGAAACTCAATTCTGGAAGCTTTCTGCAAGGAAAGAGGAGTGAAACAAGAATTTTCTGCACATGGAACTCCATAGGAAAATGGTGTAGTTGAAAGAAAGAACAGAACTTTAATTGAAGCAGCCAGAACTATGCTTGACGAAGCAAAATTGCCAACTTATTTCTGGGCAGAAGCTGTTCAAACTGCTTGTTTTACTCAAAATGCTACACTGATCAACAAGCATGGGAAAACACCATATGAGATGGTGAAAAATAAGAAGCCAAATTTGAAGTATTTTCATATATTTGGATGCAAATGCTTTGTGTTGAAGACTCATCCTGAACAGTTGACTAAGTTCGAGTTAAAAGCTGATGAAGGAATCTTTGTTGGCTATCCAGTGTCAACAAAAGCATTCAGAGTTTACAATCTGAGAACTAAAGTGATCATGTAATCCATACATGTGTCATTTGATGACAAAAAAATAGCTGGACTTGATGACTTAGATGAATATGATCAACTGCGTTTTGAAAATGAAGGTTTATTCTCTGATAATGTAAACTCTGATGAAGCAGTACCGACAAACTCTGATGAAGCGGTTCTGACAAACTCTGACGAAGCATACTCTGAACCTCTACTGGTAAATACTGGAGAAACTGAAAATTCTCAAATTGAACAAAATAGAGAACCAGTTGAAGGGGAGCATGAAGAAGCTCAACAAGACACAGCAAGTGAGTCAGTTGAGGAAACTGATTCAAACTCTGACAGTTTAAACTCTGAGTTATTCAATTCAGGGGGAGCCTCAAATGCTGCAGAAAGTCAACACTTGAATCAGGAGAGCATGGATCAAGGGGGAGGATCCAATCATAATGCAAGAAACCACTTACCAACATCAAGAAAGTGGACACAGGCACATACACCTGATCTCATAATTGGAGATCCTGATGCTAGTGTGAGAACTAGAAGTGCAACAAATAATGAGTGTCTGTATCATGCTTTCTTGTCTCAAACAGAACCAAAGAAAGTGGAAGAAGCTCTTCAAGATGCAAACTGGATAACAGCAATGCAAGAAGAGTTAAATGAATTTGAAAGAAATGAAGTCTGGACACTTGTACCTAGACCAAAGAATAGATCAATTGTAGGTACAAAGTGGGTTTTCAGAAACAAGACTGACAGTGAAGGTGTGATTACAAGAAACAAGGCTAGACTTGTGGCTAAAGGTTATTCACAACATGAAGGAATTGACTATGATGAAACCTTTGCTCCAGTTGCAAGATTGGAGGCCATAAGAATTTTTCTGGCCTATGCTGCACACAAGAAATTTAAAGTCTTTCAGATGGATGTGAAAAGTGCTTTTCTCAATGGAAAGCTTGAAGAAGAAGTGTTTGTTGAACAACCACCAGGATTTGTAGATTCCAAACATCCAGATTATGTCTACAGGCTTGACAAGGCATTGTATGGACTAAAGCAAGCAGCAAGAGCATGGTATGAAACTCTTGCTCAATTTCTTTTAGAAAGTGGGTTCACAAGAGGTACAATTGATAAAACTTTGTTTTATTTTAATACTGGTGATGATTTGCTTTTAGTTCAAATTTATGTAGATGATATTATTTTTGGATCTACTAATGACAAACTTTGTAAGAAGTTTGCAAAGCTTATGCAATCCAGGTATCAAATGAGCATGATGGGAGAGCTTAGTTATTTTCTAGGCTTACAGGTCAAGCAAACAGATGATGGGATTTTTATCAATCAAGCAAAGTATACCAGAAATCTTCTAAAGAAATTTGGTATGCTTGATAGTTCATCTGCTACAACTCCCATGGCTACAACAACAAAGCTAGACAAAGACACAGGTGCTATAGTGGATATGACAACCTATAGAGGCATGATAGGGTCTCTTCTGTATCTCACAACAAGTAGACCTGATATCATGTATGCCACATGTCTTTGTGCAAGATTTCAAGCAGATCCCAGAGAGCCTCATCTAACAGCTGTAAAAAGGATCTTCAAATATCTCAAAGGAACCATAACCTTGGGTTTGTGGTATCCTAGAGAATCAGAGTTTAAGCTAATTGGTTACTCTGATGCAGATTTTGCAGGCTGTAAGATAGACAGAAAAAGTACAAGTGGAAGCTGTCAATTCTTAGGTGACAGATTGGTTTCTTGGTATAGCAAGAAACAGAAATCAATTTCCACATCCACTGCAGAAGCAGAGTATATAGCTGCTGGTAGCTGTTGTGCACAGATTCTGTGGATGAAGAATCAGTTGCTGGATTATGGGTTAAGGTACTCTAAAATACCTATTTACTGTGATAACCAAAGTGCTATTGCTATGATAGGTAACCCAGTACAGCATTCCATGACCAAGCACATCAGCATAAGGTATCATTTTATCAGGGAACATGTGGAAGAAGGAGATATTGAGCTTCATTTTGTGTCTACAGACCAACAACTTGCAGATATCTTCACCAAACCTTTGAGTGAAGCTACTTTTACAAGATTGGTAAATGAACTTGGAATGATCTCTGGTTTTGACTAGAGATACGGGTTAGACTCAAAAACTATACATGTTTGATTTTTATGCTCATGATTCCTTGCATGTATTAACTGTTATGAGTACCAGTGCCATAAACTCTGAAAGTAAACTCTGATGCTAAACTCTGTTAGTCATAAAAGTGTTGGTCATACTCTGATAGTTATAGTCTAATGCTATATGTTAGAAATGAATACTACTAGAAACTAGACAGAGGGGGGGGGGGGGTGAATGGATAGTTTGATATATTTTTCGATTCTTGAAAACTAAGTAACAGACTGTATATGATTATGATATGTAATATGCAGAAAGTAAATAACACACACAATCACTTTAATATACTTTGTATAAGCAAATTAAATACTACAGCTTTCCAAGAAATTCACAATAGAATTTCTGGCTTCTAAACAAGAACAGTTTGAACTTGCTTGCTTACAGAGAAAAGAGCTTAGCAAATAACTATGTGTCTCTCTCTTACAGCTAACAATAGGACGTGCATGATATATGCCCTATACAAACTAGTGCACACACCTATTTTTACACAGTTACCCCTTGCTGAAAGTCCAACTTGTCCTGCCATAAGACGTTAACTGTGTCAGGAAGGACCACCTGCTTTTCGGAGTCTTTCCCGTTTCTGTAGCTGCTTGTCTCTTATCTTTCTCTCCAAGTTTAGCTGTAGATTTGCCATCTGTTCTTTGGACCACCTTGCCAGAATAAATGCTTCAGTATTTGTCTCTTTTGATTCTTGATTATGTACCTTGATTTGTCTTGTTGTAAACGGCTAAGTGTTGATATCGTGAACTCCACTTCATTCCTGACTTCGCGATCTCACTTGTGAGGACTTCGCGATATAGCCTTTGACGACTTTGCGACATAGGTCATTTGAAGACTATGCGACATAGGTCATTTGAAGACTATGCGACATAGGTCATTTGAAGACTATGCGACATAGGTCATTTGAAGACTATGCGACATAGGTCATTTGAAGACTATGCGACATAGGTCATTTGAGGACTTCACGATCTAGGCTTCTTTGACTTTGCTGACTTCAACACTTCACGACATGTGTCTTGAGGACTTCTCGACATAGTACAAAATGGACTATGCGATATAGTACTTCACGACATGGATATTGGTGACTTCACGACATAGCTTTCTTCTGACTTTGCTATATAATGCCTTAGACAAATTTCTGCAACTTATTTCTTCATAGCCTTATTTATCTCTATCCTGCTGCATGAACACTTCTGAACTTCTACCAGGACAATTATTCAATGGCCTATATACAATCTAGATGCGAGAAACTTTACTAAGCTCATTATAACTTTGAGCATACATGATCAAGCTAATGTTCATGAGAACAAGACAAGTACATTTAGAGACCTATACTATATCCCAGTGATAGAACTCACTAGGTCATGTAATGTGACATAGTCACATAGTGTAGGCTTGTTAATAGTGGTATTCAGACATGTCTTGAGCCTAACAATCTCCCCCAAATTGTGAGTAAGATCCTTAGGCACAATTTCATGTCTGATAACAAGCCTAACTTACATAAAAGGAAATTTAGTAACAGAGAGAACAATTCATGAACATTGAGATCAGAAATTTGATTTCATAGAAAAATTGAAAGCTTACAGATTACTTTTGTTGCTCAGCAGCTTCAGCTTCCAATTGCTTCTCTAGCAAATCATCATATATCTTCTTTTTCCTTATCTCTTCTTTTCTCTTCATGTCTATGATGGCTTCTTGAAGTTCTTCTCTTGCAATCAGTTCTTCAATGAGAGGTGAGCCTTTCAAGTCATCAATTGCAGCCTTGAGTGCACTCTCTACATAGGAATCAAGAAACTCCATCCTTATTTTGCTTTGACCTCCATGTGAGTTTTTGTACTCCACAATGTAAGGATTTTGCTTGACCCTGCACATCCCTTTCTGCCTTAGCTCCTTAGCCCTCTTCTCCATCTCAGCCATTTCTTTCTCTCTCTGTATGTTTTTCTCTTCATTCTCTTTCATCATGTTTTCTTCATAATCAGCATGCATCTTTAAGTACCTGGCAATATCTATCTTCCATGTTCTTTCTTCTTTTTCTTCAAAATTCAGTAAGGCATTTATCCTTTCAAGCTCATACTTATAGAAATATTGCCAGCTTCCTTGCTTCATTATCCTTTCTCTTCCATCAGTGTACTTGATCTCTAGATGATCCAACTTCACTTTGACTTCAAAGATCCTTTGAGCCCTCAAAAATGCTAGGGCATCTTCATCATAGTCCTCATCTAGTGGAAGCACATTGATGCCAATAACATTAGTGAGTTTTCCAGTCTTCTTTGTTATCCTTATCCTTCTGGGTACACTCTTGATCTTCAAATGCTTCACAAGAGATACCTTTCTGGAACAGGGAGATTTAGTCTTCAGTGCCACATCACTTGGAAGTAGCTTCATTCCTTTCCCCTTCATCCACTGTAACACTCCACTAGCTGTAACTTTGTGGAAGTGTTTTCTTGAAATTACTTTAGTGGCTTCATCTTTCTTCTGTGGCAATTCAGGTTCAGAAGTCATGGATAATGATTTTGGAGGATCATTGCTAACAGTACCCACCCTAGACTTAGAGTCTTGTGTTGTGGTTAAAGTGTTGCTAGCAATGTCCTTGACTTGCTGAATTCCACTTCTTGTTTTCCTGGTTGTTTCCTTTGTCCCTTTGGAGTCCCTCTTGTCATCACCAGCATCTTTTGATTTCTTAGGATATTTGCTCCTGCTGCTCTCACTAGATCCATCCTTATTTCTCCTTGTCTGAGATCTCCTTTCATAGGTTTTCTCCTCATCATCATCCTCCCCATCCTTCTTTTTGCTCTTTTCTTTGACAGATTCAGGAATGGCTCCATGAATCAGAAAAGATTGTAGAGTTCGAATCATCTCTAGTTCCTCAGCTGTCCTAGCTCCTCTCTTAGCTCTCAGCATTTGCAGCACCTGGTTGATCTTTGCATTGTTCTTCATTAAAAGGTCTAAGGGAATTACTAGTTGGTCAATACTACTGTCTTGAGATAGGCTTTGGTAAATTATTGTCCTTGGCTTGGATATAACCTCAGGCAATCTTTTATTTTGGTCCATCTTCAAGTCATTGTAAAGACTTTCATTGTTCATCCCATGCTTTTCAATCAAATCCAGAATGATTGACAGCTCAGTAAATCTCAGTTTCTCTAGAGTTTGAAAAGCTAGGTGCCACATGCAGTTATCCTTGCACACCATGATTATCTCTCTTAGATGGACATCCTTGATTTTCCTTACTGCCACTGTGAAATACTTGATGCTTTCCTTGATCTTTTGTCTGTACATTCTTGCATCTCCTTGAGCACTACTGTAGATGGCTTTCAGAAACTCCAGGAAGGCCTCATCATGATAGATGTTTGAATTGGCAACTTCCTGTAGCTTGGCCTCTGTGATAATTGCAGCTTTGACAGGTTTAGCATTGGGAGTAGGTTGAGGTTGAGGAGTTGAGATATCTTTAGGCATGGTTGATGGATAGTAGGTGGTTGAGATTGTACTCTTCTGACCTTCTGCACTTATGACCTCTACAGGGGGAAGAATGATTGGCTTTAAGGTTTCTTCAATGAGTTTGCCCTTGCCCTTATGCTTTGGCTGCTTGGCAGGTACTCCCCCTTTCTGTTTTAGAATGACCTCCTTTTGTTTCTCCCCCTTAGGCTTGGGATCAGACAAGAAGTCTTGAGCTTCCCCAGGGATAGGCAGGTTCATTTGTTTCATCATTGAAGTCAGCATCTGTTGTTGCACCAACAGGATATTGGAGGTGTTGTTGCCTTGGTCATCCAGTTTGTCATTGAGCTGTTTTAGAGAGTTGGCAAGCTCCTTGTTTTCATCTTTCAGAGAGGCCACTTCTCTTTCAAGACCATCCACCTTGGAGAAGAGCTGTTGAGACTTGAAGGAATTGAGAGATTGCTCCTTGAGCTTGGCAAAGTCAAATTTGGAGATGTTTGACAGAGGGACCTCATCCACCAATTTGTCACCATACTGATTCTTCCAAATTACATTCAGCATGGCATTTGAGTTGATATTGGCCTTGACTTGATTTTCCAGGGTTGTAGCCAGCTTCCTGATGTTGTCTGTGACCATGGCCAGAGAGAGGTCCATCATGTTGACAGTAGAGTTTGTCTTCTGGATTTCTTTAAGGATGTCATCCACCTTGGGAAAATCAGAGAGATATGAGTTTCTGAGCTGAGTGAGGGATCTGTCTGTCACCTCCTGGATTGAAGAAATCTCTGATTGAAGCCCTTTCCCAAGATAGTGCAGAGCCTTTAATTGATTCCTGTAGACATCATTAACAACATCATAGATGGCAGCAGGAGAGAGATCCTTTGCATTGGAGCCCAGAGAAGTTAGGTATTCTTCTCTTAGAAAAGCTAGGGCATCCTTGAGCTTGAGAGTCCTCTTAGCATCCAACCAGGCATCCACATTTCCCTCTGGTTCAGCTGCATCCACTATCTTCTCCTGCTGAGCTTCAACATCCTCCTTGTGGCAGAGTAAAATGGCTTCATAATCAGCATTTGGGAGATTTGAGGTGAGGAGATGTTGAGCTATCTTTGAGAACTCATCAATCTGTGCCACATGGAGATCTTGTATGGCTTCTTCTGTCATTTTGGAAGGCACATATGATGATCCTGAAGGCCTGTCATGGTGCACAGGCTTCAGCCATTCTGACATAGTGGCCTGAGCCAAGTGAGAGCTAGTGCTAGGCACTTCATGAGATGTAGGATTTTGAGTCTCCTCCAGCCTTGGAATGGCTGTAGGGTCTGATGTTGTCTCCATTGAAATGGGATGTGTTACAGCATCAGCCCTATTTGTCTGTGAAGACAGTTCCACATCCCTAAGGATGGGAGAATTTGGCATAGAGTCTCCAGTGAAAACTGGTGAATCCTCCATGTTTTTGTTGGTGTCATTAGGATATGCCCCAGCATGCATTCCCTGACCAACTAGATGTGGTTCCTGGGTGGTGAGCATAGTGTCATGCACCATGTCACTTGAAATTGGCTCAATCACAGGAGAGAATTATGATTGATCAAAGGCAAGATTGTCATTTGAATGACTCTCTTGTTCAGAAGAAATTTTTATGGAAGAATCTGAGAGAGAAGTGGGGTTTAGATTAGATTGTGGCAACTCCCCCTGAGAAATAGAAGGAGTTTCAACAATGATGTGCTCTCCACTCTGTGTATTATCAGCCTTATCACTCCTAGGGTCAAGAGTGAGGTCTTGACCCTGTGCAGACTCTGTACAAGGTGCAGTGGGGAGGCTGCTCTTTTCAATGCCAATGACCTGTTGAGAGGCCATGGACAGTAACAGGTGTACCCCTTTTTCCACATCTGAATCCTGTTGGGAGGATCCAGTGGTAGGTTTGGATTTGGATTTCTTCTTTTGTCTGGTGAGAGGTGACTCAGGATTCTCACTAGCTATCTCTACAGATTCATTTATCACTTCCAGGGCTCTCTTCTTTGACTTCTTTTTAGTAACACCAATCTTTTGAGAGATTGATGCACTTGGCTGCCTAACTTCTATGGTACTGTTTGCAGTGGGGTTGCTGGATGGGATGGGAAGGCTGGGGTTAGACTGTGTAGCTCCTTCAGTCTCAGCCTCCCCTGTCCAGGAAAGTGCATGGTATATTGGCTTATCAAGTGGATAAGACTCAAATGTGTCCTGCATATGCTTGGTCACACTTAGAATCACATCCACTTGATTCCTTGTGTCCAATGAGCCAAATAGAACTTTGGACATGGACTTGGAATAAGCCATTTTAGTTTTATCTATACCCTCTAATTCATGGACATTTGCATCAAGAAAATTTAAAATTACTTGAAGGAAACGAGGGTAAAAGATGTCATTACCTCTACCACGAACGGTCCTGCCTAGCCTCTGAGCCAATTCTTTGAGAATTATGGCTCCCACATTGATCTCCTGGTTGTTGGCCAAGGAGTAGGCTAGCTTCACAGCAATGTGACTGATATGGTCCCATCCTGTCTTCCTGCAGAGAAACACCTTCTGGAGTGCGTCAAACAGAAATGACCACTCCCTTCTCACAAACTTCTTATTCAGCTTTCCAGTATCTATCTCATCAGCATACCGAATGAAGGTCATGAAATCTACGATTTGAGCATCTGTAGCTTCTTGGTCATGACCCTCCACCTTGAACCCCAAAGCTTCATTGATTTCCCTTTCACCAAATTGAAAGTGTTTGCCTCCAATTGAACAACTAACCTCCTGGAATGAGGTTCCATCTTCCCTAGCCATTGTTGATACCAACGCCGTTCTCCAGAATCCTTCCAACACATCGACATACAAGGTAGGGTTCAGGGTTAGGGCTTGGCGTAGGTAGGAAGTGTTCAAGAACCGTACAAAACACTTGTACCTTGGGTTAGCCTCAGCCTCAGAGGGAATGGTGAGAAGATTGGTTTCTTTGGGAATGGTTAAAGGGATTGAGGATGATACTGTTTGAGATTTGGGTGCCATTTCGAGAGTGAGAGTGAAAAAGAGAGTAGAGAATTTGTGCTTAGGTTTGAGAGTTTGAGAGCAATAGACAAGATGAAAAGTTGTGAACGGTTAGAAAAGGTATTTATATGATAGAGACACTGCGATATGGAGTTATGAATGTGTACAGTCTATTTGTATGTCGCGAAGTCAAAAATGGCCTGTACCGCAAAGTCTTGCACAGTATATCGCATAGTCTCAGAAATGAACTATGTCGCAAAGTCCTCAAGATGAAAGGATCGGGGAGACTTTGCGATATAGTAGAAATACCCTGTCTAAAGCTCTCTTTTAGGAATTTTAAGCAAATTGTCAGACTTTTATCAAATTTTGAAATAAAATAAATTTAAATCAAAATTATGTCAAATGTGGAGACTTGTCGATATAGTTATTCTAAGTCGCGAAGTCATAAAATGAACTATGTCGCAAACTCATGAAATGAACTATGTCGCGAAGTCTCACAATCTCAACAGTTTGCGATATAAGTCTGTTTGATTTGAACTGTGTCGTGAACTCTGAAAATCATCTATATAGAGATGTCTTAAAAGCTCACAACTTTACCAACAAATGTGATTTTGAAAAATATGCAGTAAAATACTGAAATATTTATAAATCATATCTCAGCTAATTTTCACTCCAAACAAATAGAGCATTTAAATACAGTGAAAATTTACTGCTGCAACAATTTACTGGCATAGTTACTTAGAGCAACTAAATGAAGGATTGAGCATTCCAATTTCACTCACAAGTCTGTTGAAGACTGCTTCATTCAGAGGTTTAGTAAATATGTCAGCTAATTGTTTCTCAGTGGGAACATAAGAGACTTCTATGGTACCATTTGCAGCATGTTCCCTAATGAAATGGTACCTGATCTCAATGTGCTTTGTAGTAGAGTGATTAACCGGATTGGCAACTATGGATATTGCACTAGTATTATCACACATTAGAGGAATGTGTTCTAGCACTAGCCCATAATCCATGAGTTGATTTCTAATCCAAAGCAATTGAGCACAACAACTTCCAGCAGCAATGTATTCAGCCTCAGCTGTGGATGTTGCTGTGGACTGTTGTTTCTTACTAAACCAGGACACTAACCTTTGACCTAGGAATTGACAGCTTCCAGAGGTGCTCTTCCTGTCAATTCTGCATCCAGCATAATCAGAATCTGTGTAACCAACAAGGTTGAACCCAGTGCCCTTTGGATACCATAGTCCAAGATTAGGAGTCCCCTTCAGATACTTGAAGATTCTTTTGATCGCCATCATGTGAGATTCCTTGGGATCAGACTAGAACCTTGCACAAAGGCATGTGGCAAACATGATGTCTGGCCTGCTAGCTGTGAGATAGAGTAAGGATCCAACCATTCCTCTATAGACCTTGATATCAACTCTCTTGCCTTTCTTGTCTTCATCCAGCTTGATTGCAGTAGACATAGGAGTTTTAGCTGGGGATGACTCTTCTAAACCATATTTCTTTAAAAGATCCTTGACATACTTAGATTGGTTTATAAAGATGCCATCCTCCCTTTGATGTACTTGCAGGCCTAGGAAGTAGGTTAACTCTCCCATCATACTCATCTCATATTTGCTTTGCATCAACTTAGAGAACCTTTCACAGAGTTTTTCATTTGAAGAGCCAAAGATGATATCATCCACATAGATTTGAACAAGAATGATATCATTTCCATGCTTCTTGAAGAATAGGGTTTTGTCAATTGTACCCCTGGTACATTGATGCTCAAGAAGGAATTGAGATAGAGTTTCATACCAGGCTCTTGGTGCCTGTTTGAGTCCATAGAGTGCCTTGAGCAGTCTATACACAAAGTTTGGGAAGTCTTCACTCTCAAAGCCAGGTGGTTGAGACACATAAACTTCTTCAGCAAGATCACCATTGAGAAATGCACTTTTCACATCCATTTGATACACCTTAAAATCTGAGTGAGCTGCAAAAGCCAGGAAGATTCTGATGGCTTCCAGTCTAGCTACAGGTGCAAATGTCTCATCATAGTCAATGCCTTCTTGCTGACAATATCCTTTGGCAACCAGCCTTGCTTTGTTTCTTATTACCACTCCTTCTTCATCCATCTTGTTTCTGAACACCCATTTGGTGTCAATAACATTCTTTCCTTTTGGAGGAGGTACTAGTTCCCATACTTTGTTTTTCTCAAATTGATTCAACTCTTCTTGCATGGCAACAATCCAATCAGAATTCTTCAAATCTTCTTCAATTAATTTAGGTTCCTCTTGTGACAGAAAGCAGCTATACAGACATGTATTTAATGTTGCCCTCCTTGTTCTAACTCCCTCACTAGGATCTCCAATGATTTGATCCCTAGTGTGGGCTCTGTCCCATTTCCTTGTGTGCCCCTGTTCATTTCCTTGATCTGTTCCAAACTCATTTTGGTTGATAGGTGCATTCTCTTCTTCTCCCCCTGTGTTTGTGAACCCTTGCACAGGTGTTTGAAGAAGATTGACAACTTCGAGGATTTCATTCTCTAGAACAGTTTGAACAGGGGGTTCATCTTCACTTTCAGAATCCTCAAGATAGCCTTGATTCTCAAATCTCAATGGCACACTGTCTTGATCACTTGTTTTTAGTCCAGGAGTTTTCTTGTCATCAAAGGTAACATCCATGCTTTCCATGACTTTGTGTTGCTCAGGTACAAATACTCTGTATGCTGTCCTTTCCAGAGAGTATCCAATGAAGATACCTTCAAATGCTTTAGCATCAAATTTTCCAACATGCTCAGAGGTATCTTTCATCACAAAACACTTGCTTCCAAACACATGCAGGTGCTTGAAGGATGCTCTTTTTCCAGTCATTAATGAGTAAGGAGTTTTGCCAGACTTCTTATTGATTAATGTTCTATTTTGCACATAGCATGCTGTGTTAACAGCATCAGCCCAAAAGCTAGTGGGTAGCTTTGCATCCAGCAGCATTGTCCTTGCAGCTTCAATGAGAGTTCTGTTCTTTCTCTCAACTACTCCATTTTTTTTGAGGTGTTCTAGGAGCTGAGAATTGTTGAGAAATTCCTTTATCTTTGCAAAACTCATACAATGTTGAATTTCTGAACTCAGTCCCATTATCACTTCTCAAAGCAACTACAGAGGAACCAGTGCTTTGTGCTTCTTTATCAACTCTCTTGATATGCTCTATTATGACTTGGGGTGCTTCATCCTTGGAGAATAGGAATTCCACCCAAGTATATCTTGAATAGTCATCTACCATCACTAGAGCATATTTCTTTTTGGAGAGGGACATTACATTCACAGGGCCAAATAAGTCCATGTGAATTAGCTGCAGAGGTTTTGAATTTGTATTGAGCAATTTGTTCTTGTGACTGGATCTTTTAATTTTTCCTTTCTGACAAGCTTCACATGCTCCATCTTGCACAAACTCCAAGGCAGGCAAATCCCTGATAAGTTCTCTCTTGGTTAGAGAGTTCATTGCCTGAACATTCAAGTGAGACAGCTTCTTGTGCCATAGCCAGAATTCCTCATTTGTGGCTTTAGTGTAGAAACAACAGACTTCTCCCTTATCTGCAGCCTTGAGATTGGCTACAAACAAGCTTCCTTTCTTCACACCAGTTAGAACAACTTCACCACTTTCCCTTTTTGAGATTGAACAAAGGTCTTCATCAAATTCCACTTTGAAACCTCTGTTGGTGAATTGTCCAATACTCAAGAGATTATGCTTCAGTCCTTCAACAAATGCTACATCTTCAATAATGACATTTCCAGATTTCACACTGCCATATCCCATTGTATAACCAATTTTGTCATTTCCAAAGGTTACTGATGGGCCAGCCTTTTCCTCAAAATGTGATAGCAGGGCTATATCACCAGTCATGTGACTTGAGCATCCACTGTCCAAAATCCATATGACTCTTTTATTCCTGTTGCCCTGCATTCACAAAATGACTAAGTTATTTTTGGTACCCACACTTGGTAGGGTCCAGTTGATTTAGAAACATTTTGATTAATAATTCTTCTGTCATAAATTGTATTTCTCATAGTAGGAGACTTCACTTTTTCTGTGGCTTTGGAGTTTACACTCTTAGGCTCACATGAAGTTTTCACCCTCTCAACCCTGATTGGGGACCCTGTCCTATGAGAATGCATATGTGTGTGTGATTCACCTGATTGTGCAGAGTCAAGTTTATTTTTAAGAGATAAACAGTTAGCAATCACAGTCACATAGCATGTCATGCAGTTTGGCTTACCACAGAAAGAATCATGACTAGAATTTATGCTAGCAGAATGGTTACTCAGGTTGTCAACTTCAACAATATCAAGCTTACTACACTTATGAGTCAAATGATTAACAGATAGGCATTTTTGACATTGTTTCCTGGGAGCATTTGGCACATAAGCATAGTTGTTTCCCTTGTTAACACCCACTTTACCATTTCTGTTTTGTTTCCTTTTCTTAACAACTTCTTTCTTTGCTTTAGGACTTTTGACAAGATTGTCTTTGGTCTCTTTCTGATTGACAAGTTCAGGAAAGGAAGAAGTGTTCTTAGCAGCCTCATCTTCTTCAAGTAGTTGTTGCTTGATGATCAGTAGTTCCTCATCAAACTCAACAGCACTCTTTCTGAAGATGGGCTGTTCAACACTTGACAGTATGGTTGGGGCATTTTTGTTTGTAAAAGTTTCCTTTCCTTTGACATTGACCTTCTTCCTTCCCTTGTCATTATCATAGTCAAAACCAACTCCAACCTTGCAGTCTTCAGTGTGTTCCTTGTGATAGGTTTGAATAAGTTCAGAGGAGTTTTTGAAGCTTCTTAGTTTCAGTTCAGTTTCAGCAATTTGTTCCCTAAGGGCTTTCTCTATCTGCTCAGCACAAATCACTTTGTTTTTAAGATACTCAACCTCCTTTTTCAAACCATCCAGGTTCACAGCCATTAACTCAAGTTTCTCATTCTTTTCTGTAAGCTCAACATTCTTAGCAGTTAGTCTATCAATTTCTTCATTAGCTACTAACATGCTAGTATGAATATTAAACATCTCAGTGCTCATATCTTCAACAGTTTGCTTATATTGAAGGGGAGTCATATCAAGAGAAGTAAGAATGGGTACCTGACTTGAATCACCATCATCAGAAAATGCCATCAAGGCATAGTTTGAGTACTCTTGTTCTTCTTCTTCATCAGAGTCATCCCAGCATTTTCCCTCAGCAATAAAAGCTTTGCCCTGTTGTTTCTTGAGTAGAGCCTCATACTTAGCTTCAAGCTCTAAGTATGCTTTGTCCTTCTTGACTTGTTTAGGCTTTTTGCACTCAGTGGCAAAATGCCCAAGTTCATTGCAGTTATAACATCTTATTTTGGTCCTATCCACACTTCCTGTCTTGTATCCACCCTTAGCAGCACCAGCAATCCCTTTTCCTTTATTGAAGGTGTTTGAGCCACTAGATCCACCAGTGTTTCCATTATTGAACTTGGATCTAAATGGCTGCTTTCTTTTAAACCTTATGTTAGGATACCTCCTAGCCATATAAGCAAAAGATTTGTTTTCCATTTTGTCCAGCTCATCTATACTGTAGAACTCATCCTCTTCAGGTAAATCATACACAACCTGAGTTTCATCACCAGTGTCTTCAACTTCCAGTTCCTTAATCTTGACCTGACTGATTTTAAGATAGTCCATTCTTTGACTTAGGTTGTCAGCAATAAGTGCACATGAGGTATTTGCCACTAATCCTTGCTTTGCTTGAATAGATCTCTTTTGAAACAGCTCTAACTCATATGTCTTTAAAACACCATACAACACATCAAAACCAATCTTTGTTAGATCTCTTTCTTTAAGGGAAGAGATTCTTGGTTCCAAGTGATCTGGAAGAGTTAGTAAAAACTTCATATTGAGCTCTTCTGTTTCATAGTGTTTGTCATAGAGTTTGAGCTTGTTTATCAGCTTGTTGAATCTCTCAAACACTTCTGTGATTCCCTCTTTTGGCTGAGCCATGAAGGCTTCATATTGTGAAACAAGAATCTGCTTCTTGTTCTTTCTTACTTCAGTAGTGTTAGATCAGAATTCAATGATCGTCAGAAGCTAGACTCAACTGATCAGGATTGCTGACGTCATCAGTATTGCATGGTCATCAGTATTTGATCAAGCGTCAGTATCTTATTGATCATCAGGATTCCTACTCAGACTATGATCAGGTTTGATCATCAGGACTTGAAGCTGATCAGGATTCCTACTTCGAGTTATATTTGGAGTCTAGATAAACATGGAAGTTTGTTCCTGGTTTGTAGAATGCAGCTATCGATTAAAGATATGTTTCTATCTTTGTTATGATTAGGACTTATCTTGTTATTGATAGAGAAGCTGTGTGCACTATATAAACACAGTCTTGGTTTCGATTTATGTACAATTCATTCGAGAGAGATTCGAGAGAGAACATAATCGGAGAGAAGCTCTTAAGAACAGAATTTCTTGAGAGAGTTTTTGTAAGCTAGCAGCTCTTAAGAACATCAGAATTTCTTAAGAGAGTTTGTAACAGTTTTATATCAAAGTTAATAAAGCTGTTATTGTTATTGTTAATGATCTTTCATATTTGTGTTATATAAAGTCGAGAATCTTATACAATTGTATTCAACCCCCTTCTACAATTGTTATTTACTGGGCAACAATTGGTATCAGAGCAAACTGATTTAATTCTGAATCAGATACGATCTAAAGATGTCGACAACCAAGTATGAAAGCATGAAGATTCCCATCTTAAAGATATCAGAATATCCCACATGGAGGGTAAAGATGCTGATGTACCTGGAGGCTATGGATCCTGACAATCTGGACAGGATTCGTGATGGACCATATATACCAACAAAGTTCGTAGAACGAACAGATACTGTACCAGAACATTATGTGGTCAAAGCTAAATCTGAATGGACTCCAGAAGAAAAAGCTCATGTACTCAGGGAACCAAAGATAAAGAATATCTTGCACAATGGTCTTGATGCTGTTATGTCAAACAGAGTGATTGCATGCAAGTCTTCAAAAGAAATCTGGGATACTTTGGAAACTCAGTGCCAGGGATCTGCATCTGTCAAGAAAAACAGAAGGGCGCTATTGATTCAAGAATATGAACAATTCGATGCAAGACCTGAAGAGAGCCTGACTGAGCTATATGATAGATTCCTGACACTATTGAACAGCTTATCCTTAGTTGACAAAGTATATGAAACTGAAGATTCAAACACCAAATTTCTTAGAGCTTTACCTGAAGAATGGGATACTCAGACCTCAATCATTAGACATCAGTATGATCTAAACATTGTGTCTCTTGATGAGATCTATGGGATGCTAAGAACTCATGATCTTGAAGTTCAACAGAGAAAGAACAAGAAAAGCAGCAAGGCAAAGTCAATTGCTTTGAATGTAGAAGCAAAATCAAAAGAGAAAGCTATGGAGGTCTCTAGAAGGAAAGCAAGAGTAGCTGAGTCAGATCCTGACGACTCTTCATCAGATACTGATGGCAATCCTGATGCCAATACTGGTGATGAATCTTCTGATTCAGACATGGAAGAGATGGTTGCTATGATTGTCAGAAACTTCAGAAGGATGAAGTTCAGGAAGAATAGAAGACAGAGCAACTTTCAGAAAAAGACCTTCAAAGCAGACAAAGACAAGTATATCAAGAAGGACAGCAAGGGTAGCAAATTTGACAAGTCAAAGGTTAGATGCTACAAGTGTAATGGTATGGGTCACTTTGCTTCTGAATGCAACAAGACAAAGGCACTCATCACATCAAGCAAGGATTGGATGGACTCTTCCTCAGAATCTGATACTGAGGTAGTCAACTATGCGTTAATGGCCAATGCTGATGTAACTGCTGCTCCTGATGATAAGGTACTAAATACTATCTTTGATTTTGATACTGATAATGCTTCTGAGTTAAGACGTTTTCTAAAGTCATTACATATTAGCTTTAGAAGTCAAACTGCTGAGAATACTAGAATCTTATCTGAGATGTCTGACCTTAGAAAGAGGAATGAGATATTAGAAGCTGAATTTTCTCGTATGCAAGAAGTACAAAAAGAATGTGATAATGTTAAGCACATGCACTTAGAGATAACATCGAAATGTACTTCCCTTGAAAAAGAACTTGAATATGCTAATGAGAAAATCAGAACCTGGACAGACTCTGGTAGGAAATTTCATGAGATTAATACCTCTAAGAATTGGAAAGAGTGTCTAGGATATAAGTCAGATGAGGATAAGAAATTAGCAGAGAAAATTGTCATTGATGAGACAGTCAGTCCAAAGACCTATAGACATGTTATAGACTCAACCAAATCTAAGATTACTCCTGTTAATTTTGTTTTTGGTAAGGATTCCAATTCTACTTTTGAAAAGGGATCTTCTTATACTCAAGGAATTAAAATTATAAAGTCTAAACCTGTCATGAACAAAGTCACTAAGAATGTAGGTCTATTGTCTCAGAAACAGCTTAAAGATAAAATCTGTGAGGTTACAGATAAGAAAAAGGAAGCTACTGTTAAGAGAAACAGGAATGGTAAAGTTGGGATCAATAAAGAAAATGGTTATAAGTATATCCCAAATGCACCTAGAAAGAGTTGTTTTAACTGTGGAAACTCTAATCATCTTGCTATTGATTGTAAAAAGAGTAAGAAGAAAATTGCTGAAATTCCTAAGTCTGATGTTAGGAATAGATCAGTATTTTACAAACCACAGAATTCCTGTTTTCATTGTGGTAGTCTATGGCATTCTATTTATACATGTAAAGAGTATCATGATTTGTACTATAACTTTTATGATCCATTGCCTAAGTTTGAAAGTAGTACAAAGTCTGATAAAACTGAAAATGTCATAGTGAAGCATGCTTTTGTTAATACTGATACTGACAAAGCAAATCCTGATGGAGTAAATCTTGTCAGGACTGCTAAAGTCAAAAAGTCTTCTGCTGTTAAATTTAATAAAATGCATGAACAAGGAATCCAACAAGTGTGGGTTCCTAAACATTCTGACTAGTGTTTTACTATTCTGATGCAGGGTAAAAGGAAAAATGTGTTAGTCATGGATAGTGGATGTTCTGTACACATGACTGGAAACAAAGCCCTGTTATCAGAATATGAGGAAAAAGCTGGCCCAACTGTGTCTTATGGAGATGGCAACATTGGACAAACCTTGGGATATGGCAATATAATCATTGGAAATGTCATCATTGAAAAAGTAGCTCTAGTGAAGGGACTAAAACACAACTTGTTGAGTATTAGTCAAATCACTGACAGAGGTTATCATGTCAATTTCTATTCCACACATTGTGAAGTAGTCAGTAAAGCAACAGGGAAGATAGCACTAACTGGCTACAGACATGGTAACATATATGAAGCCAACATTCTCTCAGATACTGATGGCTCCCCTACATGTTTCATCAGTAAAGCTTCAGTAGATGAAAGTTGGAATTGGCACAAGAAGCTTTCTCATCTCAACTTCAGCAACATCAATGAGTTGGTTAAGAAAGAGTTAGTAAGAGGATTACCTAATGTCTTATATACACCTGATGGACTCTGTGATGCATGCCAAAAAGCAAAACAAAGAAGGACATCATTCCAGAGTAAATCAGAATCCTCTATTGAAGAACCATATCACATGCTACATCTTGATCTGTTTGGTTCAGTCAACATCATGTCCATCAGTAAGAAAAGGTACACTCTTGTAATTGTTGATGAATATTCTAGATTCACCTGGGTGTATTTTCTGCATAGAAAAGATGAAACTCCTGAAGTTCTGTTGGATCATGTGAGGATGATTGAGACAACCACAAAGTACAAAGTCAAGATTCTGAGAAGTGATAATGGTACTGAATTTAAGAATTCAAAGATGGAAGAGTTCTGCAAATACAAAGGAATCATTCAACAATTCTCTGCTCCTGGCACACCTCAGCAAAATGGAGTAGTAGAAAGGAAGAATAGAACTCTTATTGAAGCTGGCAGAACTATGTTGGAAGAAGCTAAATTACCTACATATTTCTGGGCAGAAGCAGTCAACACAGCATGCTATACACAAAATCTTACATTGATAAACAGGCATGGTGTCACTCCTTATCAGTCTCTCAAAGAGAAGAAGCCAAGTCTGAAGCATTTGCATGTGTTTGGCTGTAAATGTTTTGTTCTCAGAACTCATCCTGAACAGCTAGGGAAATTTGAAACAAAGGCTGATGAAGGAATATTCATAGGTTATCCTACATCAAGAGCCTTCAGAGTTTTTAATTTGAGGACAAGAACTGTCATGGAGTCAATACATGTATCTTTTGATGACAAGAAGATAACTGGAATCATTGAAGACTCACATGATAGATTACTATTTGAAAATGAAGCTTCCAAGGAACCTGAAGAAAGTGAATCAGAAGCTGTCCATTCATCCAGTACTGACGGGTCACCAAATCCTGATGACACACCAGATACTGATGGTGCTAATACTGATGATACAAACAACAGTGATACAACTAGTAGTGCTAATGTTGAGGGGGAGCAACGACATTCAACTACAAGTTCAGAGTCAACTCAATCATCAGGACAGAATTCTTCAGATACTGATTTAAGTGAAGATCCTGATAACACATCAGGAGGGCATAGCAATAATTCAGGGAGAGCTTCAAATCAATCAAATTCTTTCAATCAAGATAACACCAATCCAGGGGAAGCATCTACTTCAAGAAACAATTTGACACCAGCAAGGAAATGGACAAAAGATCATACTCCTGATTTGATAATTGGAGATCCTGATGCAGGTGTTCAAACAAGAAGTGCAACTCAGAATGAATGTTTATATAATAACTTTCTATCCAAGGAGGAGCCTAAGAAAGTTGAAGATGCACTTAAAGATGCTGATTGGGTTACTGCAATGCAAGAAGAACTGAATGAATTTGAAAGGAATGAAGTCTGGAAACTGGTACCAAGACCAAAGAATAGATCAATAGTTGGTACAAAGTGGATTTTCAAGAACAAGACTGATTCTGATGGAGTCATTATCAGAAATAAAGCTAGACTAGTTGCAAAGGGGTATTCCCAAAAAGAGGGAATTGACTATGATGAAACTTTTGCTCCAGTTGCAAGACTAGAAGCCATCAGGATATTTCTTGCTTATGCAGCACATAAGAAATTCAAGGTTTTCCAGATGGATGTTAAAAGTGCTTTCTTAAATGGTGAACTGGAGGAAGAAGTTTATGTTGAACAACCTCCTGGTTTCATTGATCCTAAATATCCAGATCATGTCTACAGACTGGATAAGGCACTTTATGGACTAAAGCAAGCTCCAAGAGCATGGTATGAAACCTTAGCTCAATTCTTACTGGAAAGTGGATTCAAAAGAGGTGCAATTGATAAAACTCTATTTTATTTGAATCATGGTTAGGAGTTGCTGTTAGTTCAGATTTATGTTGATGATATCATTTTTGGGTCAACAAACAATAAGCTGTGTGAAAAGTTTTCCAAGCTTATGCAGTCAAGATATCAAATGAGCATGATGGGAGAAATGAGTTACTTTCTGGGTCTTCAAGTTAAACAGACTGATGAAGGGATTTTTATTAATCAGTCTAAATACACAAGGAATTTACTGACAAGGTTTAACATGCAAGACAGTACTCCTGCTTCAACTCCCATAGCTACAGCTACCAAACTTGATCCTGATCAAGGTGAAGAGGTAGATGTAACTCACTACAGAGGAATGATTGGCTCTTTATTGTATCTCACTGCCAGTAGACCAGATATCATGTTTGCAACCTGTCTATGTGCAAGATTTCAAGCAAAACCTAGAGAACCACATCTGATTGCAGTCAAAAGAATTTTCAGATATCTCAAAGGCACTCCTTTACTTGGCCTTTGGTATGCAAGGGAATCAGATTTTGGGTTGTGTGGTTATTCAGATGCTGATTTTGCAGGATGCAAAATAGACAGGAAAAGTACTTCAGGAAGTTGTCAGTTTTTGGGTGGAAGACTAGTTTCATGGTTCAGTAAAAAGCAGAAATCTATTTCCACTTCAACTGCAGAAGCTGAGTACATTGCTGCAGGAAGTTGTTGTGCTCAGATAATGTGGATGAGAAATCAGTTGTTAGATTATGGCCTGTCATACTCAAAAATCCCTATTTATTGTGATAACCAAAGTGCTATTGCAATGACAGGAAATCCAGTTCAGCATTCTCTTACTAAACACATAAGTATCAGATATCACTTTATAAGAGAACAGGTTCTGGAAGGAACAATTGAACTTCACTTTGTTCCTACTGATCAACAACTAGCTGATATATTCACCAAGCCATTGCCTGAAGCTACTTTCAATAAGTTGGTGAATGAACTTGGAATGATGAATTTTGAGAATTTCTGAGGAAAAGCTACAGAGAGGAAATCCTGATAACTGTCAAATCCTGATGGTTATTCAGAAAGGTATGTATCTTTGATCAAATCCTGATAGGACTCCATCCTGACAGGAAGTCAACTGGTCAATCCTGATGTACAGGTCAGTATTTTCATTGCTAAATTTGTGCCTAATTTTTCGTCCGTATCTGCTAATAGACGATTGAGTTTTAGTAGGACAACTGTATACGCGCGTGTGTTGCTCTCTTATAGATATATCTATACATACACATAAAAAGCGGTGCAGTTTTATTTAATGACACACGTAATCTGTCCACTAATTAGTTATGCACAAATCATATTTTGCCACCTGTCATTGAGAGTAATATTTTGTTTTAACAAAATAATTTTCATTGTTTTACATCTTTCATTACTCTCTCATCATCAGTTTTTCGTTTTTATCTCTCTCTGTGCTTTCATACCCTAATTGCTTCAAATCTTAATCCTCGAGTTCTCAAAAGCATTACAATGGCGTCTTCATCATTCATGAACAAACAAACAGTAATTCGTGATATTACTTTTGCCACTAATAACTTTGTAGCCATACTAGACCATCAAGAATTGCCTACTGAGTTCCATATAATTCAAGATTTTCTTACTTCAAGCCCATTGAAGTATGCTTTAACAGAGCCTGCAAGTGTTTCTTTTAAGTCTGTAATGCAGGTTTGGAACACAGTTGTTTTTGGTCAAAGTTCTACAGGAACCATTCTGATGCAGTTCAAATCAAATGGGGTAACTCATCATGTCACCCCTGCTGTTATTGAAGAGGCATTGCATTTGCCTATTCTGGGTGAAAAAGTTCCTAGGGTGATTTCAGACTCTACTCTATTTGAGTTTGTCAAGAAACTGGGCTACAATGGAGAAGTAAAGAGATATGGAAATCTCTTTAGGACAAAGCTTAAGAAGGAATGGAATTTCTTCTTTGATACAATCAGTCGCTGTTTCCTGAATAAGACATCAAATTTTGATGCTCTTCCATCAGGATCTCTTAAAATTGGGTACTCTCTTATCCATTCTACAGTGTTTGATTATGGGTCTTTTATCTTAAAAGCTTTAAGTGATAGGAAATCAGATAAGTTGGGTTCTGTCTGTTTTCTTAGATTTTTACAGTTGATATTTAATCACTTATGTCCTAATGTTGTTTTTGAGGATGATGTAGTTCTACCAATCTGTAGAATTACTGAGAATAATATTAAGTCCTTAGTCAACAATGATAAGGCAAATGGTTTTATAGGAAATGCTTTTATTCCTGATGAGGTTAGGTTTTTCTTACATCAGAAAATGCCTACTCGTTATGGACTACTTTCTAATGCTATGGTACAAGGTCCAACCCACCTTGTTCCTGACACAAGCATGCAACCTAAATAGTCTAAACAGTTAACAACCACCTCTACTGTCTCTCAAAAGACTTTAGTTGTAAAATCAAAGAAATCAGCTAGAACTGATGTGTCTGGAAGGCAATCAGGTTCGAAGGATTTTTCCTCTACACCACTCACTAAAAAGAAGATACAAGGGGGTGTACAAGGGGTCCTGGTGAAGAAAGCTGATAAGGTGGTTAGAGATGTTCCTGTGAAAAGGAAGTTAAGGTTGATTGATGAAAGTGATTCAGAGGATGATTTACCTATATCCTCTGTGATGAAAGTGAACAAGGAAGTTGCTGATACTGCTACTAAAATTGTGGTACCTTCATCAAAACCACAAAAGACAAGGAAATTATCAAAGAGCAGGTATCATATTCCTTTGACAGTGCAAATGAAGGATACTGATAATCAGACATCAAATCCTGAAGAGTCATCTACTCCTGATGCTCTAGCAAATCCTGATGTTAGTATTCCTGATGCAACAACAAAAGTTGTCTCTATATCAGACTCTCCAGCCTCTCCATCTCAGATTAGAGAAATTTCTTGGGAGAAGGTTTCTACAACTGCTTCCTTGGTTGGTCTTACACCTACATCAAAGAAAAAGAGGAATGCAGAAGAGTTAGTCTATCAGAGACAGAAGAAGCTGAAAGGATCAAGCCCACAAGAACCTGAATTTCAGAGTAATTCAGCAGCTACTGTTGATCCTGCCACACAAGAACCACTCAATCAAAGTTTGGGTGAAGGCTTAGCTAGTGGAATGGTCACACAAGAACCATTTTCTCAAAGGGAGAATGAAGACATCAACATTCCAGCTACACAAGAACCATCTTCTCAAAGTGAAGATGCAGGCAAAGCTACAGCTTCTGTTGAAAGATTGGTCGAGAACATTGTCAATGAGGGAAGCACACAAGAACCTTTAGCTCAAAGTGTTGAAGCAGCTTCTGAACCTCAAGCTCCACAAGAACCATTGGTAGCAAATACTGATGCAAGCATATCAAATCCTGACGATGTTCATCCTGACGCTAGTGGTGCTCCTGATAATGAACCTATTTTGATACAGCCACTTCGTTCAAGACCAATGGATCATCCTATCTCAGAATCACAGAATAAACTGAAAGGTATTGCAATTCCTGATCCTGATAAATCTCATGGTTCTGATGATGATAATTCTGATGATGATAGTGATGATGATAATGAGAATCGAAAAGAGAAGGAACAGCTTGCTACAACACTCAAGATTAGTCTAGGAACTAATTTTGGTTCATCAAGTACATATATGACTAGCAATGCTTCCACTGGGAAAGATCAGAGACAAGATTTTTCTATTCCTTCCTTTGATCCTGCAGAGGCATTTAGACAGAATGAATGGAATAATTCATGGCACAATTCTGATGAATCTATCAGTTTTTCTTCTGCTATTGGACATGCCTATAATGCAGTGAAATCTATAGAGAATCAAGACTTGAAGAATCATCTAAAGGCTACAACTCTGTTAGCCAAGAGCCTGAAAAGTGAGATTGATTCTATCAAGGGTTCAACTGACAAAGTGAGGACTGATATCTTTAATAATTTTACAAAGGTGCCTACTACTTTACAACTGAGGGTAGTGGAATCCCAAGTGAAATCTGTTGTTTCAGAACAAACCTCAATCAAACAAAGAATTGATTCTCTGGATACTAAGGTAACTAAAATTCAAGCCTCTCTTTCCTTAATTTTGCAATTATTGTCAAATCCTGATGTCAAAAAGGGGGAGAAGGTTATTCAGACAAAATGTACACCTGATCTAGTATTAAGGAATAATGATGATGATACTGGAAATGATGGTGGTGACAATGTGAAACAAGGAGAAACCTCTGATGCTGCGGTTTTGAAGACTACAATTCAAACTTCTCAAAGTCAGACTACGCAGTCAACTCATGTTTCTGATTCTGGAGTTAAGACAGTAAGAACATTGGTGCAATCTCAGATCCTGACGGAAGATCAAATCCTGACACCTGGTCATGGACATATTCTTGCTACAATTCCTGAAGGTGATGAAGATGTAATTATTGATAATCCTGAAGATGCATCAAATTTATTCCAGAAGTTTTCTACAAAAGACGGTAGAATTGTTACTCTTTATCACACTGATAAAAGAGTTCAACAATTATTTGCCAGAAAAGCACTCTCTACAGCAAGTGAAGAATATCCAGATCTCTCACATGAAGAATTCTTGAGACTACAAAGAGAGACAATGGAAAGCTATACTGCTTCTGCTAGAGGTAGAGGAAGCAGAGGTAGAAGAGGTGTTAGAAGAAGTAGAAGAGGTTCTTCAACTCAAACAGTACCTAGACAGACAAGGTCTAGAGGGTTAAGAATTGAAGAAATTCCTGAACCTATTCAAACTCTAGTAGTTCCTGACAGATCTACTTTTGGTGATGATGGAATTGTTGAAGAAGAACCTGAATTGAGAAGAAAATCAAGTAAATCAACTCTCAGCAATACAAATCAAATTGAAGATTCTAATCCTGACAATATTCAAGATCCTGATGAATCTGAAATTCTGCAAGAGGTTGATTTGATAATCTTATCTACTGTTGTTGATTGTCACAACAAAGAAGTAGATGAAGAAGAAGAAGCCAGAAGAAGAGAAATTACAAGATCAACAAATAGAGATTTCAATCTCTATGTACAAAGGCTTAAACTCTCAAACAGAAGAGTGTGGAGGAACTCAAGCAGACAAGAATCTTCGCTGGAAAGAAGCTATGCCTTTGAAAAGGAAAAGGACAAGAAGTGGAAACATATTAGCACATTAAGTTGTGATACACCTATCAATTTTCAGTCTGGTGGAATTATTACAAGCGCTTCAAGTGTTGTTGATTTGTCTGATATGGCTAGATCAAAAACACTCTGGTTAAAGATGTTTTCAAATCTGAAGCAATTGTCAAGTAATTCAAGAGGAGGTATTGGACACAGAGATGGTGAATATCTGAATATGTCATATGTTGATCCTTACTCCTTGACAGAAATTGGAGGTACTCTAACTTCTGAAAACCTGAACAATTTATTAGCTGTTGATATAGTTATAGATTGTCATGATGGTTTTGAAAAGAAAGAAAAGCTTCTGTACTTCATGAAAGATGGTAGTGTGAAGATTCTATCTATTCAAGATCTGCTGATGAAAACTACACAGGAACTGAAATATGTTCACTATCTGTTAAGATGGAAGAACCAAGTGTACAAAGAATGGAGTGACATGATTTTGTCAACTATAAGAAGAAGACTGGATGGAAACAGTAATTTCGATGGTAATTATACTCCCATGTACTTAAATCAAAGAGGTCAGGATGTGGAAATGCAAAGGGGTACTGCTGTTAAAGAAGTAAATTTTAGCATGACTCATCTTTCTCTCAATCCTGATGGGAAGAAAATTGCTTATCTTTTGCTTGAAGAGCACAGTCTACAGAGAAACTCCATACAGAATCTCAGAGCAGCTATCTACCAGATTAATGAGGAAGATGAAGAACTCAGAAATCTTAAGGAAAGACTGATTCAAATTCTTGAAGAAAAAGAAGAAAGTTTATTATCCAACTTCTTGAAGATGAATCTGTTCTATCAAAAAGCTTAAACAGATAAGTTGTTTCTGAAGATACTCGTACATTTTGATACATGTTTTTGACATCATTGAATATTTGGAATCTATACTTTATTTCACAAAGTATGAGATTGAGGGAGATTGTTAGATCAGAATTCAATGATCGTCAGAAGCTAGACTCAACTGATCAGGATTGCTGACGTCATCAGTATTGCATGGTCATCAGTATTTGATCAAGCGTCAGTATCTTATTGATCATCAGGATTCCTACTCAGACTATGATCAGGTTTGATCATCAGGACTTGAAGCTGATCAGGATTCCTACTTCGAGTTATATTTGGAGTCTAGATAAACATGGAAGTTTGTTCCTGGTTTGTAGAATGCAGCTATCGATTAAAGATATGTTTCTATCTTTGTTATGATTAGGACTTATCTTGTTATTGATAGAGAAGCTGTGTGCACTATATAAACACAGTCTTGGTTTCGATTTATGTACAATTCATTCGAGAGAGATTCGAGAGAGAACATAATCGGAGAGAAGCTCTTAAGAACAGAATTTCTTGAGAGAGTTTTTGTAAGCTAGCAGCTCTTAAGAACATCAGAATTTCTTAAGAGAGTTTGTAACAGTTTTATATCAAAGTTAATAAAGCTGTTATTGTTATTGTTAATGATCTTTCATATTTGTGTTATATAAAGTCGAGAATCTTATACAATTGTATTCAACCCCCTTCTACAATTGTTATTTACTGGGCAACAAGTAGTTCCTTCACAGAGCACTTCTATAAGATCCCACATCTTCTTGGCACTAGTACAATGAGCAACAGTGCCATACATGTTGAAGTCCATAGATTCACAAATGATAAGTTGAAGATGTCCATCCAGTGCAACTTTTTCCTTTTCAGGATCAGTGTATTTTGAGGGATCTTTGGGCACATGTTTTGCTGGTACAATCTCAGTGCCAATGGTTGTTTCACCAATCTCGATCATTGGAATGAAGGGACCATGCTTTAGAATATCTAAATACATGGGGTTAGAAGCTTTGATGAAAAGCAACATCTTCTTCTTCCATAAACTGTAGTGCTCCTTGTTAAAGGGAGGAATCTTGATACTGCTTAGTTTCTGTGAACTCATTCTTGATCTTTTCCTGTTTGTACGTTAACAGCCTAGGCTCTGATACCACTTGTTAGAAATGAATACTACTAGAAACTAGACAGAGGGGGGGGGGGGTGAATGGATAGTTTGATATATTTTTCGATTCTTGAAAACTAAGTAACAGACTGTATATGATTATGATATGTAATATGCAGAAAGTAAATAACACACACAATCACTTTAATCTACTTTGTATAAGCAAATTAAATACTACAGCTTTCCAAGAAATTCACAATAGAATTTTTGGCTTCTAAACAAGAACAGTTTGAACTTGCTTGCTTACAGAGAAAAGAGCTTAGCAAATAACTATGTGTATCTCTCTTACAGCTAACAATAGGATGTGCATGATATATATAAGCCCTATACAAACTAGTGCACACACCTATTTTTACACAGTTACCCCTTGCTGAAAGTCCAACTTGTCCTGCCATAAGACGTTAACTGTGTCAGGAAGGACCACCTGCTTTTCGGAGTCTTTCCCGTTTCTGTAGCTGCTTGTCTCTTATCTTTCTCTCCAAGTTTAGCTGTAGATTTGCCATCTGTTCTTTGGACCACCTTGCCAGAACAAATGCTTCAGTATTTGTCTCTTTTGATTCTTGATTCTGTACCTTGATTTGTCTTGTTGTAAACGGCTAAGTGTTGATATCGTGAACTCCACTTCATTCCTGACTTCGCGATCTCACTTGTGAGGACTTCGCGATATAGCCTTTGACGACTTTGCGACATAGGTCATTTGAAGACTATGCGACATAGGTCATTTGAAGACTATGCGACATAGGTCATTTGAAGACTATGCGACATAGGTCATTTGAAGACTATGCGACATAGGTCATTTGAAGACTATGCGACATAGGTCATTTGAGGACTTCACGATCTAGGCTTCTTTGACTTTGCTGACTTCAACACTTCACGACATGTGTCTTGAGGACTTCTCGACATAGTACAAAATGGACTATGCGATATAGTACTTCACGACATGGATATTGGTGACTTCACGACATAGCTTTCTTCTGACTTTGCTATATAATGCCTTAGACAAATTTCTGCAACTTATTTCTTCATAGCCTTATTTATCTCTATCCTGCTGCATGAACACTTCTGAACTTCTACCAGGACAATTATTCAATGGCCTATATACAATCTAGATGCGAGAAACTTTACTAAGCTCATTATAACTTTGAGCATACATGATCAAGCTAATGTTCATGAGAACAAGACAAGTACATTTAGAGACCTATACTATATCCCAGTGATAGAACTCACTAGGTCATGTAATGTGACATAGTCACATAGTGTAGGCTTGTTAATAGTGGTATTCAGACATGTCTTGAGCCTAACACTATACTCTGATTGTAATTTTGTCTGAAACATATGGACCAATGAAGAAATTTGTATGAAGCATAATTCTCAGTAAGTAATTATGAATCCTTAAGAGTTGTATAGATTCTGATCTCAAATGTGCAGGAAGTTAACACAGCATGATACTGTCTCTGTATTTATAGCATCTCTTAGTTCATTCATCCTATACACTGAGTCTGTATTAGCTGTTTGCATTTTCTCTCATAAATTAATTGCATTAACTGATGAAAAGTCTAAACTCTGATTATTAATTGTAAATAATTCACCCTCAAATCAAAAGATGCCAAAAAGAGCACAAATTCCTTTGAGATCATGTTGTTCCTAGGAAGATCCAGGAACTTATTGTATGAAATAAGGGCTAAAATCTTTGATTTTTGGTGACTAGTGCCAACCACTGATTACTGGAAAAATTAAAAAAAATATATATATATATATATATATATATATATATATATATACATATATATATAAAGGGGTGAAGAATAAAAGATATATCCAAATGAAAGGATATCAAAATACAGAGTTTAGGTATAAAAATCAGATTTTATGTTTTACATGAGAGTTTAGGCAACCAGTTTTTACTGCTTAAGTTTGTGGATTTTATGCACTTTGAGATGATCTAAATATTGATTTCGGTAAACTCTGCTATAGCACACACATTTATTCACACCTGTACAGTTTGAGAAAAGAGTTTATTGACAAAGAAGGATAAATGGTAAACACTGATGTATTGTGTGAAATACGCCGAGGTAATTTAATTTTAATCTCTGATGATTAAAATAAATTTTGTTGGTTTCAGACATTTTATAATTTTGAGATTAGACATTTGTTTAGAAATTCGAAAGAGTATGAGTACAAACGGTTCATATTTGTATTAAACAGAGGAGAGAGAGGTTGAGTGTTTTGAACAGTGTGGAAAGCGGTAATTATGGCTATTTTTACTGCGCGTGTGTATTGGAAGTTGTTACATACAGCTGTCAGCGTATATATATTTGACATCTGTCCCACTCACACATTTTTCAAAGACGCCTGCTGTGTGTAGTAATGATTAAAACGATTCAGTTTTAATTTTCACTGTTATTATTTAAACTTACTACACATAAACGGTTCATTCTTTTACACACTTCATCTTTTCATAAGTTTTTACTCACAAACCCTGTATCAAACACTTTCACTGCATCCATTCTACATTTTTCTCTGTCTTATTTCTTGCTTTCTTCAAGACTTTTCTAATGGCTACTACAATGTTTACTACTTCTGGGTTAGAATTTGTCCCAAACAACTATGCTGCTCCTTTGGCAAATGAGAACGCACCGGAGGCGTTTCATTTGATTCAGGATTTCTTGTCAAACTCTGATGTTGGAACTGCTCTCACCGCACCATTGAAGCTGTCTGCATCTCAAATAAGGACTTTCTGGCAGACAGGTACTTATGATAATGGAGGAGAGTCTGGGTCTCCATCCATAATCTTTGAATTTCAAGAAGAAGAGTTTATAGTCACTCCAACAACTGTTCGTGATGCTCTGGGCCTTGAGGACTTTAATGCTTTCACAATCTCTGTTGGAGATTCTGAGTTAGTTCGTATGATGAGAGAAATAGGCTACTCTGGACCATTGACAAAGATAGGTCAACTAAAAAGGCCGTTTTTGCGCAAGGAATGGAGTTTCTTCTTCGATTGCATCACCAGGGCTTTTGGCAAGAAGTGCACGAATTGGGATGCAATTCCCACTGATAGTCTGCAAATCGGGTATTCTCTTCTTTATGGAGGTAATTTTGATGTTGCTAGGCTAGTTTTAACTAATATTGGTGAGAAAATGCTAGAGAATAGGAATGTTGTTTATTTCTCTAGATTTTGTCAATTGTTATTCAACTTTTGCTGTCCTGATGTTGAGATCTTAGAGGATGATGTCATTCTCTCATTTAAATTGCATAAACGCATATTCTCTGATCTCACTAATAAAGATAACAAGAAAGGAGATGTTGGTGTTTTGTTGCTACCTGAGTCTGTGCAACAATTCCTGGTCAACTTACAACAACAACTTGCAAACGCTGAAGCTGGACCTTCTGTGTCTCCATCACAGAGGTCAAAGAAGTCAAAGGTAAGAGCTGTTAAGTCTGCTAGAATGCATCCATCAAATGCTGAAGTTGGGGTATCAAATACTGATGATATGCCTCAAAAGAAAAGGTTAAAGAAAAGAAGGGCCAACAGGGCAAAGTCTGATGCTGCTAATGAGGAGAGTGAAACTGATGATGAAACTCTTCATCAGAGAAAAAGAAGATTAGTAGCAGCACATCTCTTTGGTGCAGAGAATATTTTTTCAACAGTTGCTGAAAATCTTGAAGTTGAGTTACAGGAGGATGAAGCTGTCAATATGGACAGAGTTTCTATGGAGAATGTAGCTCCTGAAGTTGTTCTTTAAGAGGAGATTTTTGACACTCCTGTGCCTACTGAGGACAGAGTAAATGCTGATGCTGGCATGATGAATTTTGAGAGGGAAGCTCCTACATCAAAGACTGATGATGTAGTTGAGGAAGATGCTGATCATTCTGACAGTAGAGTTTTTGAGAAAATGAATTTCTTTGTAGATGAAGGTATTCCAGATGCACATCCTACTATCAGTACCTGTGATACTGAGGATGTAGAAGCTGATCAAGCCACCTTAGTCATTGAAGACTCTGTTGCTACTCACACAGAGGTTCTTTCTGTTAACAACTTAAATTCTGACACAGGTGAGGAGGTTGATCAAGTTGTTGAAGCTGTTGCAGAACAATTTGATGCAATTGCAGCAGAAGATGCTAATTTGCTTGAAGCTCTACAACAGTCTGTTGTTGAGGTTGTAACAAAAGAAACAGAGTTAATGCAAACTGCAAACTCTGAGATTCCAGAACCTGTTGCAGAGAAAGTTATTGTCGAAGCTGCACAGAGAAATTGTGAAACTACTGCTGAGAATGTTCCTGCAGAGAATACAGCAGAGGATGAAAATGTTGAAGATAGTTCTGCTAATTCACACCCTAGTATTCAAATTTCATTGTCTGATGGTGTAAATACTGATGAAGAAAGAGGGATAAATAGGGAGACTGAAGAGCATTTTCAGAATATGTACTATAACAGATGGGCTGATGCCGATTGTATCTTTTTAGCACAGAGGGCTGCTGATTTTCTTGGTGATTCTGTGAAGACAATTTCAAATCCTGATATTCTTACAAGTCTAAAGGCCACTGTGATTCAAATTAAATCTCTCCACAACAGATTTGATGAGTCTCATAAGGAGGTCACTGCTTTGAGAAATGAAGTTGGTATGAGAGATCTTACTCTGAAGAATGATAGATCCTACTACAATTCTATGTTCAAGAAGCAAGCTAAGGACTCTGATGAAATTCAGAAGAGGCTTGGGAAAGTTGAGGACAACCAGACTGCTATGTCTGCCCAACTGACTTCAATTTCTACTGCAATTGAGTTGTTGACATCAGTACTACTTTCTAATGATGTCAAAAAGGGGGAGAGTGTACCTAAGGACAAATGCAAGAGGACTCCAACCTTGAGACGGAGGGATGATTCTACTGATGGTGGAAGTAGAGAAGCAGAGAAGAGGTCTACATTTGCTCAAGAGATAGGGAGACAAAGGTCAAAACAGACAAACTCTGAGAGGATAAACTCTGGTGGTCAATCTTCTTCAAGACTCAAGAGTCTAGTGATATCATCTAATCCAACTACTGATGAAGAGATTGCTGCTAGGATATTTCTACAAGAGCATGGTAATGAAGCTACAGTTGAAGACATGGAAGCTGAAATGCTGAGTCTTGCTGAAGAGCATAAGAAGAGATTGAAAGATGGTACTTACAAAAGGAAAGCTGTCAAGGTTCCTAGAAAAATAGAAATGGGTATCTCTATCAAAGAGAATTCTCAACAGAGTATACAAGACTCAAGGAAGCCTGCGATAGCAAACTCTGATAAAGGTAAGGGTAAACTGGTAGATGAAGGACAGTTCCCAAAGAAGATTTATTCAACCTCTGACATTGCTCAAGTTGAATCAAGGATAAATAAATCAACCTCTGACGTTGCTCATGTTGATATTGCTACTAAAATTGTGACAACCTCTGACAAGGCTCAAGTTGTACAAACTCAACTCAAAGGTTTCTTAAGACCTGTACTTCCTGAAACTCTGACATTAGAACCTGTGGATTTTTCTCAAACCAGGACAGTACATGGAAAACAATCTTATGACAAGTCTGGTTTAGGTTCACACAGAGAGAAGAGGATAAATAACAGTCCAATGGATCAAACTTCACTGGCAGAACCTGGTGTTGGGGTTACTCAAGAGAGCCTTGACAAGCTAGAGTCTGTTCAGTTAATTCATCATAAGGGACTTGGGAAGGACTTTCTGTTATACTTCATGGCTGATGGCAGAGTATACAGAATAGGTGAAAATGATATACATTTGAAAATGGCTGAAGAGTTAGAATATGTCTTATATCTACTCAAAGTCAGAAATCAAAGGACTCAAAATGCTGCTGAAGTTTTGAGAGTAAGGATGATGAGAGCAAAGGTTCTCAGTGGTGCTAAAATTACAAGTGCTTACATCCCTAAGTATAAAGATGCTCATGGAAAGATTGTAGAGATGAAAAGAAACAGTGCAAGACTAAGGACTGATCTGGGAGTTAAAGTCTTAGAATTCAATCTAGACTCTGATAAACCATATTTTATTAGGCTAGGGAATGAGATGATGAAAAATTCCATCTATTCTTTGAGAGCTGCAATTTATCAGACTGGAGAATCTGATCCAGAGTTGAGAGAGTTAAAGAAAGTTATGGTTGAAGAGCTGGAAAGGGCTGAAAGAAGACTTCTCATGGATTATCTCAGAACTGTTCCTGATATTCAAGAAATCAAATAAAGTCTGACTGTAAGTTTTTAAAGTTTTCTGTTCTAAGTTAAAATTAAACTCTGTTATGATTAAACACTGCATTTGTTATATGTTTTGACATCATCAATTATCTGTTTAACTTGTACATTTTTATTATGCACAAGTTGGGGGAGATTGTTAGATATAATTACTGATGTTTGTTTAATCAGTGTTTAAGTAACAGGTACTGTTCAGAGTTTAGTCTGAAGTACTTATCAGAGTTTACATGGAAGCCGGTCAGAGTTTGTTAAAGTCTGACAGGGTGAAAGTCAATTTAGCTGTCGGTGCATGTCATGAAGATTCTAGAAGCAATATATTCTGAAGATGGAAAGAAGCAGAATATATTGATACAGCTAAGGAGACGGAATAGAAGACTGAAGCAATCCTTAATTGATATGAATTGTATAGCTAACTTATAGGAATATCAATTAGAGATGGATTGTATGTAGCTGTGTATTATATAAACACAGATAGGTTATCCCTAGAAGGGATGCGATTATTGAAAATATTATTCTTGTAACCTAGTAGCTCTTTGTGATTCATTAACATCATAAAGAGAGAAACTGTTAATATAATTACAGTTTTGTTGATTTATAAACAGTGTTCTTGATTGTTATTCTCATACATACTTGATTATATTGTGTATTCGGCCTAACATTTAATATTTACCGAAAATTGTAGTAGTAGAGGGAAGGGTGTCCTCCATCAGTCTCACATCTCATAACAGAACTTTCAAATGATCTACCATTGTAAAATCAGGAAGAGAAACATACCCTTGAGCAGTATAAACATCAATTTCACTATTTCAAAAACTAAAATCGAACTCAATAACAGAGCATTCATACTTATTTTCTTACCTCGATCAGACGACATCACATTACCAAATTTATTCGTTCGCAGATTATCATAATATTCATGAACTAAATCGGGATAATAAACACGTGGTTATTCCAAGAAAAACGATTCAAGTCCCAAATCTTGAAATAACTTAAGAACTCCGCATGCATGTAGAGAACTGACAAACTTACTTGCAATCGGTTGTCCAGAGATTATCTTTCGATTATCTAAATCAAGATCGTTAAAGCGTTGTTCATATTCAGAAGAGAGCTTGATTTTCTTTGAGTCTGGAGTATTCAAAACTTCTTCACCACTCTCAGGAACTTAATAATCAGGAACATCCCCAACTAAAGCAACGTTTTTGGCTGGAGTCTGATTAGCCTCAAGCCGTGATTTGTGAGAACGAGTACCACGAACCATTTTCGAATTGAACAAAGTGTGATGAGAAAAAAAACCTAAATCGCCGAGAGAGAGAGAGAGAGAGAGAGAGAGAGATCGAGAAAATGAACCGACTTGAGCGTGTGATTTGTTTTGATAGATTTTTAGGGGAGAGTTTTTAGGATAAAAAAAAAACTAAAAACAAGGAAACAAAGAAACAAAATCTATCTTAAAAAAAATCAAATCACTTAAAAATTAGTACTTAAACATAAATCAAATAAATCACATTTTTGCATTTTAATTAAATAAAAACACAAAATCAAATTAGTGCTCATAATTAGCACATAACAATATTCAGAATCAAATCAATTTCACACTTAATACATATAAATCATGTCAAAATACAACAAGTGATTAGTAAAATATACCTAATGAGTTTGCATGAATAAAACACGAATAATTGGCATACTGATCATATGAGAAATGTGATACAAAGAGTACGCTGACCTGATCGAAACTTAGCCCTTTCAGCTTGTTGTTTGCACAACAACACGTACCAATTTTTCTTCAAATAATAGACTAATTTTCCTCAGACTGATAGTGAAAGTAAAGTCTTTCATCTTCTTAGTAGATCTTGAACCTCTAGGATCTTCCAAAATCATTTAATCCATCTTGTCATTTGCATCAACTACTGGACTAACCATTTTAGCTTGCTGATTTGAAGTTCCAGCTTGCTATTGGCCTGCTGACATGATCCAGAAAAATCAAGGTTGCATATATTCATCTTCACCTGCAAATTCTTCATCGTCTCTTGACAGATCATTGTTAAATTCTTGACAAGTAATTTGATTAACTTCTCAAGCTCATTAAACACAGAACCTTAAGTACGAAGAAACAATACTCATGTAACTCTAGAATAATCATTTGTAACTATAAAACCATATTGTTTACCTCTCATACTCTTGTAAGATTTTGGACCAAATGTAGAAGTTTTAGGGGTTTAGCAGTAGATACCATTTTTTTGCTTTACTATTTGCAAATGGTTACTTTTCCACCCTTTTTCTTACCGAGACATTTGACTTCACACGTGTGCCTTGTGAATCTGCTATCCAAAGTCCATTGCTTTGATTTTAGCTTGACAATGAGGCACAACTACAAAAGAAACAACAATTTCAAAGTTTTGGTACCCAAATAAGTTTGGGTCCAGTTTGGCTAGTAGCAAGAATATATAGAACATTTAAATCAGATTTCTTGATCCACATTTGGACCACTTTTGGAGATTGATTCCTTGTTATTTGTCGTCTGCCAAACTTTTGGTAAGCTGTTTGTTGTCTTCCAGTATCATTCTGGTAAGCCATTTTCTTTTCTGTTAGACTTTAACATTACAATTTCTTTCTAGATGTCCCTTTTCCTCCACACTTGTTGCATTCCTTCCAAGGCATAGCATATTTGTACGACATACCATATTTGCCTTCATATTGGAACCTTTTATCCTTTGAGGTTGAAGCACTTCCAATTCCTTCTTTATCCAATGGCAATTTTGTTCGCTTCAGTATAGTTTTGAGTACTTCCTCTCCTTGGACAAACTTTCATATTTCCTTTCTTGAGATCCTTGACTTCCTTCTCTAAGGTAGTGATCAATTCATCTGATGGTTTTAGCTTGCTAAGTTTCCATTTCATCTGCTTCATAGGACTCTGCATGGAAGGATTCTTTTAGTTTGAATGTTTTCAAACATTCATCTCTAGCTTCAATGTTTGATTTCAGCTCCTTGATTTCCTCATTCAACGTTTTGCTTCTTTTTAGAAGTATTTTGTTGAATGCCTCCAAATGATTGACTTTAGCATTCAGCTCCTTGACCTCAATAGCTTTATCTGGAGATGTTAAATCACATGCCTTCATTTTCATCATTAATTATTGAATGATGTTTGCGAGATATGCATTCTTGTCAATCAGCTTGTTGTTTTCTACCTTTACAGCTAAATGTTCCTCTATAGTCACATTTTCTGATTCTTGCATTGTTAGTGACTCTAACATAATGTCATCTATAAATTCAAAATCTTTAAAAGAACTTACCTCGCTTTTGTCATCTTCGGAATCAGTTTCATCATAAATACCTTCAGAATTTCCTTGAACTAATTCACCTTCGATTCCAACAAATGCACAATTGAACATCTCTCCACTTGAGCCTTTATTTGACACGGATTCTTCATAACTCCAAGTGGATTGAGCTTTTGATTTTCTTTTGGTGCTTGAGAAAACTTGTTATTTTGATTTGAGACATTCTTCATCTGTATTTGTTGTAGCTTTATAGTGCATCTCTAAAGCATCCCATATATCCTTCACAGTCCTGCATGAAGATATTTTGTCCAAATCCGAATTTGATAGACTGCATATCAGTTTATACTTTGCTTCTCCATCAATGATAGCTTTAATTAATTTAGCCTCAATAAGATCATCAATGTCTTTTGGTTTGCCATTTCTGTTCAAATATATAAATGGACCTTCTTTAACAACCAACCATTCAAGTGCATTTCTGCTCAAGAACACTAATCTCCATAGATCATAATTTTCTGCCCCGATGAGAAACGATATGATTCTTTACTTCCATAGTGATGTGTCATAGGATTTGTACTTTCCTGTTACAGAAATGTTAGTACACCAACGCTCTGATACCAAATGATAATGCACACATAGAGGGGGGTGAATATGTGTAAATGGCTAACTATGGTCAATTTTAATATTTACAGGAAATAGCTTACTGAATTCAATTAATGCAGACACAAATGGTAAACTGAATGTAACTAAATGCAGTGCAGTAAGTAATGTGCATAAACATAAAGAACACAAAAATCTTTTAGCCAGGTTCGACCCCTAATCCTTTATGGTCTACATCCTGGTCCCTTACTAACCTGGTAAGTGAGTATATTATTGATCACAATAAAAAACGATTACAAGATACAATAATATATCACCCTTTACCTAGCTGCTGACAAATGGCTTGCTGAGCAACCTGTTTCTGAACCTGCCCTCTTAGCTATACTACCCCGAGTATACTTCTCTAGCACAATTCACCAAACCCTATGTTCCTTTGCCAATTTATCCAGCAACTAAAACTTACACCTTGAACAATACAATTTATGAAAGTTACAACTCAAACTATAGACTCTCTAAGATATAACACATATATAATATATTAGACTTTGAGAGAATTGAATAGAAAGATTTAGCAATGAAAAATCAGAGTTGTATTTGTTCTTGTTGAATATATCGATCAGTAGTAAAACAGAACAAGAAACATGTATTTATACTTATACAATTAAGCGTTGAAAACTAACCCAACAATTTGCAACGACTAAAATCCAATTCTAATGTTCAAATTAGTTAGGATGGTGTTCAACGTTAATGTATACGTCATACATAAGATTTAAGAAGAAGAGAGTGTTTAAAAACGTAAACCTTCAGTTTGAATAAATAAAGTGAGTATATAAGAGAGTTTGAATAAGGATAGAGATTTGATAGAAACAAACTCCTATATTTTGGAAAAGGAGTTTTATTAAAGTCAAAACAATTTATTTAAGAGCTCCAGCATATTTCATATACGTATTATATAGTAGATAAGTCCTTACAAACAATTAATAGAAATTCCTGAAATATCACCATGAAATCAGCTTTGGCTTTGGCTTGCTGTTTGTGTAACCTCGGAATGAAATCAGCTTGCCAGACTTACAAAGTCCAATACAGATAGAATGTTGTTATATATACTAAAAATCATATCAGTAAGCTTTGTTAGATATGAGTGTGAACGAAAGATAATACAGAGGGGGGTGAATGTATTATCACCGATTTCTTGAACCAACAACAAGTAACTCTGTGTGTGACAATGTTTGCGGAAATTTAAAGAACAAAAAAGATTACTTTTCAATCTAATGGTGTTTTATTAGATTGTGTGTTGCTACAACCTGTGAATACAAAAGTATTCTCATCTTCGTTTTCTCAAAGAGATAATTCGTGAATTACACTTGAAAACGTTAATAGCTAAAGTGTGTGATTTGTGCACTTATAGAGACATGCACAGTTCACTTTTACAAATTAGGAAGATGACAAACTGTCCTAACCGTCTATGTCTAACCAAAACTTGCATAAGAGATTCTTCGCTGACATCGATCCACTTCTTTAGCTGGACTACCTTTGACTTCTCTCTCTGAGCTGCTCTGTAGACTTCTCATGCGATTCTGCAAAGTGTTGGACCACTTATAGAAGTACAAGGCTTACTAACTCTTTGTCCTGATGTTCAGAATTTGTCTTCTTCAGGTAACTTAAATTCTTCATTCGATAACTCTGGTTATGGCTGACTCGACAACTGGACTTCTCGAATCAGTCATTTTCCTTACTTCTCGAATCACGCCAAGTTGGACTTCTCTAGTGTAGACTTCTCGAATCAGCATTCAGGCTTAACTAATCCCGGACAACTCGAATTAGTTCTCTTGACTTCTCGAAGTTGGTTGTCTGTGAAGGAATTTACGGATGAGCGGAAGCGTGATATAACATTTATTCCGTAAAAACCATGTATCGCACATATAGAAAAATTTATAAAATCTAGAGCGAAGGGAATCGTTACCATACCTTGAGAATCGAAGCTTTAAAATCGATGGTTGCAAGCAGTTGCTCCTCAGAGTGTGAAGCACTCTACCGGTATCCACCAAGAATTTTCCTTCGATGAATTCTTCAAAAAAAAAAACTCTAAGACTTTTTAGAGAGAAAGAGAGAGAGAGAGAGAGAGAGAGAGAGAGAGAGAGAGAGAGAGAGAGAGAGAGAGAGAGAGAGAGAGAGAGAGAGAGAGAGAGAGAGAGAGATGGAGGCTAGCTCCTTTTCTAGGTTTTTCAAAAAAACAAGATGTGCCTTAGAATGAACTATCTCATTCTATTTATAGGGCTTTTTTTAGGGTTTTAATAATATATCTTTATATATATATATTAACCCCACATTTCTAAAATGCTTTAATAATGATTAAAACTATTTTAATCATTATTTCTTTTTCTAAACTATTTAGAAAATAATTCTTCCTCTCTCATAATTTAAATCTTTTCATCAAAGAAAATATTCTTTTATGGTGGGACCCTGTAGGTTCAATATTAAGCCGGTAGTAGAAATAAATAATAATAAACTTTTATTTATTATTTATATGAATTCTAATAATTCATTAAATATAATTAACTGATTAATTATATTTATTCTACATCGTGAGTGATGCTTCTCAACATATCGCGACTATCCGGATAATATGAATTCACTGCTTAGAATACCAAGAACCTGTCAGTGACTAGTTTCAGTACAATCAATTCCTTCTACCCTACAATATCCCGATTAAATACAAGGCATGGATCTCGTGTCAGGCCTATCAAATTTAATCATATGATTTCTTATTCATAATGCTAAGTTCATATTAATGCAAATTAGAAACTCCTTTCTAATTTCATACACTCTGGCCAGAGATTCCAGAACTTGCATACTAAAAATAACATAGGATATTCTCTTCCTATACTGGAAGGGGTAGATCCTCTATTGACGTTAACTATCTCCATATACGAATCCCTATGCCCAGAATAGACCTAATGGATGTCCTTGAGACTAAGGACTAATCCAAAGCATAGTTCATTATATACAAGATAACTCTAACGATCTCAAGTCTAAGGACACTTGTACAACTATCACTCAGTGAATAACTATTGACACGTGAGTAAACTCCATTAGCTGTTCAACTTATCGAGTCATGTTCAGTAAACTTATTCTCTAACAAACACCTAAATACTAGCTATAGTGTCACCACACAAATGCCTATGAGAACAGACATCCTCCTGAAGGGAGCAAGCATAGTATGTACCAATCTTTGCGGATTCACCAACTTCCGATTAGTTATCCTATGATCAGGAACTGTTTAAGTCTAGAGTTATCATCTTCTAGATCTCACTATTATAATCTCATTATAATTCTAGAAGCTTTACTCTAAACTATGGAACATCTTATTTAAAACACTTTAAATAGATAAAGCCCGTAATAAAAACAAAACAAGCCTTTTATTAACATTAATGAAATCAAATAAGAATACAAGAAAGTTCTTCCTAACTCATCATACATGATTGGATTTAGGACAAACACTTTCAATCTCCCACTTGAACTAAAGCCAATCACACTGGTATCTAATACCCATCTTCTCTTTATGACGATCAAAGTGAATATGAGACAATGTCTTTGTGAGTGGGTCTGCTACGTTGTTATGTGTGTCAACTCTCTCAATTTTGACATCTCCTCTTTCAATGATCTCCCTAATCAAATGAAAGCGCCGCAAAACATGTTTGGTATTTTTATGAGACCTAGGTTCCTTGGCTTGTGCTATTGCTGCGTTGTTATCACAATACAACACAATAGGCTCCTCAATGCTAGGAACAACTCCCAAATCAGAAACAAATTTCCTCATCCAAACGGCTCTTTTGCAGCCTCACTTGCAGCTATATACTCTGCTTCCGTTGTCGAGTCAGCCGTTGTAGACTGTTTGGAACTCTTCCAACTAATCGCACCACCATTCAGAGTAAACACGTACCCTGACATGGATGTGCTATCATCACTTTCTGATTGAAAACTAGAGTCAATATAACCCTCTATTTTCAACTCAGATCCACCAAAAACAAGAAAAATATCCTTAGTCCTTCGCAAATACTTAAGGATGTTCTTCACTGCTTTCTAGTGGTCTTCACCTGGATTGGACTGATATCTGCTCGTCACACTAATTGAATGAGCAACATCAGGCCTAGTACATAACATCGCGTACATGATAGATCCTATTGCTGAAGCATAAGGAATCTTACTCATACGCTCCCTTTCTTCAGGTGTCTTAGGAGATACTCCATGGCTCATTGGTATGAGACCTCTCTTGGAGTTTTCCATGCTGAACCTTTTAAGCACTTTCTCGATGTATGTACCCTGGGTAAGACCTATCATTCTTCTAGATCTATCTCTATAGATCTTCATACCAAGAATGTAGGATGCTTCTCCCATGTCCTTCATAGTGAAGTTCTTTGATAGCCACACTTTGACTGATTGTAGCATCGATATATCATTTCCTATAAGAAGTATGTCATCCACATACAACACAAGAAATGTTACCATGCTCCCTCTAACCTTCTTGTAGACACATGGTTCATCTATGTTTTTGATAAAATCAAACTCTTTGATTGTCTCATCAAAACGGACGTTCCATCTACGAGAAGCTTGCCTTAATCCATATATGGTTCGTAGCAGCTTACACACTAGGTGTTCATTCCCTTTGGAAACAAAACCCTCTGGCTGTGTCATATACACTTCCTCTTCAAGTTTCCCATTGAGGAAGGCTGTTTTCACGTCCATTTGCCAGATCTCATAGTCGTAGTAAGCAGCAATCGCAAGCAAAATCCGAATCGATTTTAACAGGGCTACAGGCGAAAAAGTTTCATCAAAGTCAATCCCTTGCCTTTGTCTGAATCCTTTTGCCACGAGCCTGGCCTTATAGGTCTCCACCTGGCCATCTGCTCCAATCTTTCTCTTGTATACCCATTTGCACCCAATAGGCTTCACATCCTTGGGTGCTTCAACCAAAGTCCATACTTGGTTGGTATACATAGAATCCATTTCAGATTTCATGGCACTCTGCCATTTCTCTGAGTCAACACTACTCATAGCCTCATTATAGGTCATAGGGTCGTCATCATCAATGATTGACAACTCATTGTCATTCTCAATGACAAGGCCATAATACCTCTCAGGTTGGCGAGACACTCTCTCCGACCTACGAATGGGCTGTTCCACAGAAGGTTGTTCAGTCTGAACAGGTGTTTCCTCTTGAACCGTAGTAGTTTGTGCTTCTTGAACTTCATTAAGTTCTATTTTGCTCCCACTGTTCCCTTCAAGGATAAACTATTTTTCCAAGAAGGTAGCATGTCTGGAGACAAATACCCTATGATCGGTGTAAAAGTAATACCCTAAAGTCTCTTTAGGATATCCCACAAACTTACATTTTACGGATCGAGATTCCAGCTTATCAGGGTCAACTTTCTTGACATAAGCTGGACATCCCCAAATCTTAACGTGTTTAAGACTCGGTTTCCTTTCTTTCCATATCTCATATGGAGTTTGAGGAACAGATTTGGAAGGCACCTTATTCAGTAAATATGCTGAGGTTTCCAATGCATAACCCCAAAGGAATACTGGAAGATCTGCATAGCTCATCATGGATCGAACCATGTCTAACAAAGTTCGATTTCTCCTTTCAGATACCCCATTCAACTGTGGAGTATATGGAGGAGTCCACTGAGAGACTATACCATTTTCTTTGAGATAATCTAGAAACTCTCCATTCAAGTATTCACCACCTCGATCTGATCGAAGGGTTTTAATACTATATTTGGTTTGTTTCTCACAATCGAGGGAACAAAATAACAATTATTTAAAACAATAGTCTTGCCCGTAGGCATATGTAAATCAAATGATCCTACAGCTTCAGCAGCAACTCTTGCTCCATTTCCCATCCGTAGTATCACCTCATCTTCCTCAAGAGTCCTACTTCTCCTTAGTCCCTGCAACAAATTGCAAATGTGAGAACCACAGGCGGTATCTAATACCCAAGTAGCAATTTGATTTAATGACATATTCACTTCTATCATGAACATACCTGAATCAGAAGCGGCAGTCTCACTACCCTTCTTCTTCTTCAATTCTGCAAGGTAAACCTTGCAGTTCCTCTTCCAGTGCCCCACCTTGTTACAGTGGAAGCAAACAGCTTTGCTTTTGGGGTCTTCAGCTTTTGGTGGAACAGGCCTTTTTTCACCTACTTTCTTCTTCTTGGGAGGGTTCTTCTTCCTTTTCTTAGGATTGGAACATTCACCAATTAGAAGAACATAACTCTTCTTAGAGGGAAAATTCGATTCCGCAGTCTTCAACATGTTGTGGAGTTCAGCCAGGCTGGCGTCCAACTTATTCATGTGAAAGTTCACAACAAACTGCGAAAACGAACCCGGAAGTGATTGCAAGACCAAGTCTTGACTCAGCTCCCCATCCATGTTGAAACCAAGTTGTCCAAGACGTTCAATCAAATTGATCATCTTAAGTACATGGTCATTCACAGACGATCCCTCAAACATCCTACAACGGAACAGCTCCTTCGATATCTCATATCGAGCTGTCCTCCCTGCCACATCATACAACTCTTGTAGATGCGTTAGGATAGTGTGAGCATCCATATGCTCATGCTGCTTCTGTTGTTCAATGTTCATTGAAGCTAGCATGATACATTGAGCAACATTTGCATCATCTATCCACTTACGATACACAACATGTTCATCATCATGTGCATCGTCAGCAGGTTCAGCAGGCTTAGGTGGGTTAAGCACATATTCCAGCTTCTCAACCCTGAGAACAATTTTCAGGTTTCGAAGCCAGTCAGCAAAATTAGGACCAGTCAATTTGTGAGCATCCAGTATGCTCCGGAGTGATAGTGCAGAAGACATAATGTATATAGTAAATCTGTAAATGATAAACACATAACAACACTTAGCAAATATTCAATTTCATTTTAAAAACACTATATGAATCAGGTCTTTATTCATAAGTGACTCCCACTAGTTTATCTAATTTATACAACCCCTAAGTGAAAAATTAAGCATTCATAATGCTAGTGGGAATAGGGATCCTACATTCCATCACACAACCTCGGCTGTGGCACGAAACGCCATGTGATGTTCAGTAGGCAGAAAACTCTTGTCAATTACATCTCATGTTATTCCCTAATAAAACTTTAGCCTCTTGAATAATTGAGTCACGGTTGTAGCACGACAAACTCAATATTCTAAGTCAAGTCTAACCCAACATTTCATACAATTGAATCAGTCTCCAACAGCCCACGGCTGTAGCACGTAACGACCATTAGATTCTAATTCATTGTACACATCTCTATGTAATAGACAAGTATTTCTTATTTCGAAATCAAAGCCATCGGCTGTAGCACGAAACGACAATGATTCAAAAATAAGAACTACTTTCTACCATGTTGGAAGGCTATGACCGACATAAGCCCGTTGTGCCATTGGCCATTTACTACTTGATATAAATTTTAATTAAGAGGGATTATATTATGTTACAACCATAATCATATTACTAGGAGATTCTCTTTTTCTTGAACAAAATACAATTATGATATTTAAATGAAAAATTCCCAGTGTGTTGGAGGGATCACATCGGTCCCGCTTAAAACCCAACGGCCTAGACATAAATTTTCATTTTCAACATCAAAAGAGTATTTCACTCTATGTTTCATAAACATAAGAATCTCATGGTTGTACTCATAATATTATTGTTAAGGCAAGAAACGATTCCTATTCTAGATTTTCTAGAGCACACCTTATTTTGATTTAAGTTCACCTAAATCTATCATCGCATGGTAAATATAGGCATATATCTCATATATAAAAATAAATAAACAAGTAAGCATGCAAGTAATATCATGTCATACAATGATATAATGATGTATGGATTTATTATAGTATTTAAAAGCAATTAAAACAATTAGTACATGCTTTAAAACACTTCCGGGAATATAAACAGTTCCAAACTTTTATATAAAAAATATCTCGAATCAGTCATTTTCCTTACTTCTCGAATCACGCCAAGTTGGACTTCTCTAGTGCAGACTTCTCGAATCAGCATTCATGCTTAACTAATCCCGGACAACTCGAATTAGTTCTCTTGACTTCTCGAAGTTGCATGTCTGGACTTCTCTAATCTTCCTTCTTGACTTCTCGAATTTGGACTTCTCTAAATAGACAATTCTGAACTTCTATAATCTTTGCCTTAGAACATTTTCACTTCAATTCTTGTAACTTCTTTATTAAAGGCCTTCTTTTCTGAACATAAGGAACATGATCAAGGATGATCTTCTTCCTGGACATTCTTATTACTTCTGGCCTATGTACAACCTGCTACAGGAGTTGCAGCTACATAGTCTAGACATACACTTAAGCATAATGATCATGACTAAAGAGTTTCCCAGCTAGGAGCATGACATTCCAGTATTATAGGCTTGTTATGTAAACTGTGTTCAGACATGCCTCTGTAACTAACAATCTTTATCCTGCAAAACAGAGTTAGTACAATACAGAATATCATGTTGTTTATATCACTTAACAAGTAAACAACTTGTCAAATGTGATCATCAAAACCAAAGGAGTTTCAAGCATTTCTACAAAAAAGTCGTGTTTTTGAATTCTAATTAAAGTATAACTGAAGGAGTTTGTAGTTATGTAATATATGTGATTTAATTTAATTTTTTTAATTAAATTATATGAATTTTAATTTATTTTCAATTTCTATTTTTTTGGAAGGTGTTAATAAACGTTTTAGGAAGGTGTTAACCAACCAACCAAATTATCCTACGTCTCTCTTATAATAGTATAATATAGATTATTTTATGAGAAAAATACCCCTAAATACGTATTTAGTGAGATTATATGAGTACCTAGTATATTTTTAGTGGCATAATTGTAATTATATGATCAACTGTTGCAATTACAAAAATATCCCTTGTAAATTCATATGAAAAAAATACTTTGTACTCACATAAGTTATATGTCTACGTACTTAGGAACATTAAACTCTTATTTTATTTTCATTGACTATTGAGTAATTTTTAAAAAAAAATTATTGTCTATTGCATTTTTTTAATTATTTTTTTATTATTATTTACCAATTGTTGTATAACACTTATTGAGTTGAAATGTTGTATTTTAAAATAAAATATTCACGATGTTCGATCCATGCTGTTTGAATCGTTGAAATATATCACATTCAAAAAATTTTGGTTGAGGAATTTAAGTAATTAAAAATGAAAGAATTATCTCACGTAAAATAAAAATTCATCTATTTATGTCATGAACTTTTAGATCGTTTTTATTTTTTATACTTCAATTATATTTTATTTAAATTAGATCACTGATATATGAGAAAGGGTACCTTGTGCAAAAATTACCAACGGGAAGGACTGATTATATTTTTAATATAAGTATTAATTTTATTTAATTCACTTTATAATAAAATAAATATATAATATTAAATCTATACTATCAATATACTTATATAAAGTAGAAGGCGAGGGCGGTGAGGTGGCGCCTCTCAAATCGCTTCGATCTATTTTTCTAATTTTCTCAAAATATTGAATTATTAATATTAAAAATTCAAAAATATCTCAATTGTCTTTAAAATCTTTAGTAATGGAGGAAACTAAATATACAATTTTAATATTTTTGCCTTTAAAAACTTTACTAATGCAAGAACTAAATATATAATTTTAATATTCTCCTTGTTTGGAATATGTTGATTCTTGATGATAACTAAACTAACTCAGTGAAATTTGTATAAGTAAAGTGTAGCCTTCAATGGATAACATGTCATTACTGTATCGGTTGAAGGGTAGCTTATCTCTTGATAAGTCTTAATGTAACATACTCTTTCTTGTTCAAGTACTAGCAGTTGAAATGTAATAGTGTAGGCTGAACAAGTCATGTTGACTTAGAAATAGATATGTAGAATAGGGAGGCTAATTGTAAATACTCTGTGTCTTGTAATTTTACATAAGTGAAATTGTATTTCAACGGATAGTCATTCAACTTTCAACGGATGCACCTTGGAAAGCTTCAACGGATGCAACCACAACACTTTCAACGAATGCTACATGATTAATGTTAGGTCCTGATATGTTTGTAGAAGGGGGGGGGGGGGGGTTGAATACAAACTGTACCTTTTTATCGAATTTGTTCGGTTCGTGATTTAACAATTCAAGAACAAATAAGTGCGGAATTAAATGAAACAAGATTCAAGTTAAATATAATTAATATTAAACTTGAAGGGTGTTGCAAATACAGTACAGATTACAAGGTTTGAATCTCAAACTATTTATAACAAATCTAGAATAAATTCAACATGAATTTATCTATTTTTGTAATAAAAAGATCGAATACTAAAAAGTAGTTCGAGATAAATTCTAGGGATTATGATCTGCTAGATTGTCAAAGCAATACAAGTAAACAATTTCTAGTGGTTTGGATTTAACAATACAAGCTAGAAATTAATTCACGGTAACGATTTGAAGCTCCGGCAGTTGTTGGTGAAGACAGAGAGAGAGAATGAAATGTTAATGTTTTCGGCTTCTGTCTTGTATATTTGTGAAATGTACGCCTTTTGTTTCTTTTATATAACAAAAATCAACTCACATTTTTAATCACATGTACGCCACTTTCTTTTTCTAGAAAGACTATCCATTTTATGCTTGCAGGACTACCAGAAAGACTATCACATAATCAATTTGAAAATACTATCTTTCTTATAAAGACAATCGGCAAGACTAAAAATGAACTGGAAAAACTATCGGCAAGACTATTGTTAGATAGTGATATGGGTTAAAATAAAGCCCTAAGGACACATTTAATGATGCATTAAATGTACTTAAAATGGTCTAAATACGAGGCCCATTAATAAGGCCTGCAACCATGACTATGATGATAAATTCGTAGTTAACAATTGGGCCAAGGTCCAACCCTTGTTTCAAACCACTAAGACATGGGCTTGGCTCTTATACAGTCCAGTGGTTGGAAACCACTAGGAAGCTTCCAAATACAACGTCCAATATGGAAACCAACTCCAACATGGAAACTAATTCTGATAAGAGTTATCCACTATTCAAAGGCGGTTACTTGGCCACCAAGTAACCCAATTCTACCACGATTTTAGGGCTCCAGACGCCTATATAAAGGGCCTAACCCCTCAACATTAGAACTACGTTTTCTTGGCTTGATTCTCAGTGATAATTGAGATACGTAGGCATCTTGTGAGGACATGTGCAGTCACGAACCACGAGAGCAGCCATTAAGACACGCTTGTCCACTACCTTACATTAAATACCACCGTCAATATCTAAACCTACTTTTCGTTCCACAACATTTGGCGCCGTCTGTGGGAAACCTTACAACAACCATGGCTATAACATGGAGTACAGCAACCGCTACTGGATCAACTGTCACCACAACTGTTCCAATCACCACGGAACCAGGGTCTTTACCCCTCACCACAGAGGTGGTTTCTCAACCACAAGGGACAAATCCCAAAGCTTCCATGCCTCAGAACGAGACTACCTCGCCCCTCGATCACAACCTCCCCCGTGGAGCACAGATCTCCACAACCGTGCTCCCTATAAGCACCAATCCTGCTTACGGACTACCTAACTTTCCCCCTGAAACAGGAGGAAGTGGCCATGCCCCCATAATCCATGAACCATACGAACCACCCTACATTCGAGGATTGGGACCTGTCCTTGAACAAAGGTACTTGGATTATTCCGGGCCCTATTCTGACGATTACTCGTCTGATGAAGGTCGAGATCAAGCACCCAGGAGAAGAAGAGCCAGTAAGGAGCCCTTTGAAAGAAGGACTCGGGGGGCAATTGCAAGGGCACCCATGACTGCCATGGATAGAATAAGGGCCCATGAGGATGAGATTCAGAAACTAAAGAAAGACATGGAGATAGGACAGCAAAGAAGGCAAACTCAGCCTTTGAACCAAGGGGCAAGAGATGTTCCTATAATTGATTTAGAAGGACCTTCGAGGAGGCAAGAAAGAGCTAGGACTCCAAGAACGGAGATTCCCAGGTCAGATCCCCGTGTTTTAACACAACTGGGTGACCTAGACGATCCTATTCCACCCTTCACTGAAGAGGTAATGGACGCTCATGTATCAAGGAAATTCAAGATGCCTACTATCAAGGCATATGACTGAACGGGTGATCCCGCAACCCATGCGAGGACTTTTTCAAATGCACTGTTGCTGCAACCAGTCACCGATGCTCTTAAATGTAGGGCATTTCCTCAAACCCTGGCTGGTATGGCCCAAAGATGGTATAGTCGCTTGCCGCCCAACTCTATCAGTTGTTTTAGAGATCTGAGCACGGATTTCATCAACCAGTTCATCAGTGGACGAGTACATGAGAAAAGCTCTACTTCACTCATGAATCTAACCCAAGGAAAGAACGAGACGTTGAGAGATTATCTTAAGCATTTCACCAAGGAGACATTGAATATACCTGATCTAGATAACAAGGTAGCTATGATAGCCCTTCAACAAGGAACCACGGATGTCTTTTTCAAGATGTCATTGGCTAAACACCCCCCCTGAGAGCATGGCTGAGCTCCAACAAAGGGCTGGAAAATACATCAAAGCTGAAGAAAGCATGAAGAAGACTGACACACCCGCTACAGGTAGTGGAAATAATGGTGGCTCGAAGAAGCGAAAGACGGAGCAAGAGTATGATGTCAATGACAAATATCCTCGTACGACTAGAGACTCTGATTCAGCCCCAAGGAAAAACAATCCAGGCACGAAATTTACTGAATATGCAAGGTTGAATGCTCCAAGGAGTCAAATCCTTTATGATATTGAGAAAGATAGAGACTTCCGATGGCCGAAGCCACTAAGGGGAGATCCTGAGAAGCGAGATAAGAACAAGTATTGTAGGTACCATAAAGACTCGGGCCATGATACTGATGATTGTAGGCAACTCAAGGATGAGATTGAGTTTCTGATTCGAAAAGGAAAGTTGAACTAATTCACCAAGGATGGGGACAGGAACCCCCCTAGGAGAGACTATGATGGAAGGGATAGGAACCGAGATCAAGGTCGTAACCCGCAACCCCGAGGGCCGGTGATCAACATGATTTCAGGAGGGCCAACCGCAGCCGGAACCACTAGAAATTCTCGAAAGGCTTATGCTCGAGAAGTAATGCATATTGTTGGAGAAGCACCCAAGCGCGCAAAAACTGAGATGTCAATTGGATTCGATGATTCGGACCTTGAAGGGGTGAAGTTCCCCCATGACGATCCTTTAGTGATAGCCCCCGTGATTGGAAACAATGAGGTAAAACGAGTCCTGGTGGACAATGGAGCCTCTGTTGATGTCCTTTTCCATGACACGTTCTTGAAGATGGGGTATAATGATTCTCAATTGATCCCCTCGAACATGCCCATATACGGGTTTAACGGGGTGGAATCTAAAGTTGAAGGCACAATTCAGTTGCCTATGACTATTGGTAAGGAACCAAAAGAAGTAACTCAAATGTTGAATTTCGTGGTAATCAAAGCATCCTCGACCTACAATGCCATCCTCGGAAGAACTGGACTTCATGCTTTTAAGGCTGTGGCCTCAACCTACCATCTAAAAATCAAGTTCCCAACCAGGAATGGTGTTGGAGAAGAAAGGGGTGATCAAAAGACGGCTAGGAGCTGTTATGTAGCCGCGTTAAGGCCAGACGGAGTCGGGGGGCAGGTTCTCCCTATCGAAGACATGGATGTTAGAGAAGATGAGGACCATAAAGGGAAGCCAGCTGAGGATTTGTTTCCTATTCCATTGGATCCCCTCGAACCCGAAAAGGTGACTTACATTGGAGCACTACTAAAAGAACCTTTGAAGGGCGAGTTGATCATGTTCCTACAAGAGAACAGTGATGTATTTGCGTGGACGGCTGCTGACATGCCAGGGATTGATCCCCAACTGATAACTCACAAGCTCAATGTCGACCCAAAAAGAAAGGCGATACAGCAGAAGAAGAGGAACTTTGCACCAGAGAGGCAAGAGGCCATAAAACAAGAAGTTGAAAAGCTCCTAGAAGCTGGGTTCATTGAAGAAATCCAATTTCCAGAATGGTTGGCAAACTCGGTTATGGTTAAGAAAGCCAATGGGAAGTGGAGGATGTGCATAGACTTCACTGATTTGAATGATGCTTGTCCCAAGGATTGCTTCCCGCTACCAAGGATTGATACTTTGATAGATGCTACTGCAGGGCATGAAATGCTGAGCTTCATGGACGGTTTCAGTGGTTACAACCAAATCAAGATGCACAAGGATGACACAGCCAAGGTATCGTTCATTGCTGATTTTGGGGTTTTTTGCTACCTTGTCATGGCTTTTGGACTAAAGAACGCAGGGGCGACTTATCAACGCCTAGTTAACAAGATTTTTGCCCATTTGATTGGGAAAACCATGGAGGTCTACGTTGATGACATGCTCGTTAAGAGTTTGTTTAAAGACGACCACATCCAGCATCTTAAGGAGGCATTTGATGTGCTGAGGCACCATAAGATGATGCTAAATCCTGCCAAATGTGCTTTTGGAGTGGGGTCAGGAAAATTCTTGGGTCTCATGGTCTCCAAGAGAGGTATTGAAGCTAACCCCGACAAGATCAAAGCCATCCTCGACATGGAACCACCTCGTTCTGTTAAAGATGTTCAAAGGTTGACTGGAAGAGTTGCAGCCTTAGGGAGATTTATCTCAAAGTCTGGAGACAAATGTTTGTCATTTTTTAAAGCCCTGAAGAAGGTCAAGGATTTTGAATGGACATCAGAAAGTCAAGAGGCCTTTGAAAAGCTCAAGAAGTACATGGCTGAGGCCCCATTGCTGGCCAAACCAAGCCCGGAAGATACTCTTTCTCTCTACTTGGCAGCCTCCGATCAAGCTCTCGGTGCTGTCCTTGTAAGGGAGGAACGAAAGGTTCATAAACCAGTCTATTATGTAAGTAAAATTTTGCATCGGGCAGAATTGAATTATTCTATTATTGAGAAGTTCGCTTTGGCACTAATCACGGCCTCAAGGAAGCTACGCCCTTACTTTCAGGCACACAAAATTGAAGTCCTGACGGACCAACCCTTGAGAAGCATTCTACATAGTCCAAAGGCCAGTGGAAGGCTGATTAAATGGGCAGTTGAGCTAGGAGAGTTCGACATCAAATATAAGCCTCGAACAACCATTAAGGCTCAGGCATTGGCTGACTTCGTGGTTGAATGTACCATTGACAACCAAGAAGTCGGGGGGCAAGAGATAGTACCCCATGAGGCACTTGAAGTTGAAAATAAGGATGATGAGCTAGATCTGAAAGATCGCTGGATACTTTATTTTGATGGAGCATCAAAAACAAAGTCAAGTGGTGCAGGCTTAGTTTTTCAAAGCCCCGATGGATTTACAATCGAGTACGCTTTGAAGTTGGACTTCCCTACAACCAACAACGAAGCTGAGTATGAGGCCTTGATAGCTGGTTTAGGCTTGGCTAGAATTCTGAGGGTCAAGAACCTGAAGGTATGTGGAGATTCAAGGTTGGTTATCTCGCAAGTTAATGGTGAGTTTGAAACCAGGGATGAAACTATGGCTAAGTATCGGAGAGTTGTGAAAGCTGTTATGACTCAATTTGATGAGTACTATGTGGAACACATCCCCAGAGAGGAAAATATGAAGGCTGATGCCTTGTCTAAATTTGCTTCTTCTGAGATGAAAATTACTCGGGAAGTGTTTACTTTCAGGTCTTGAAGGCTTCTACTATTGATTCAAAACTTTTGGCTCCCATTGATATAGGAGGCTGTTGGATGGATCCAATCAAGGCTCATCTTGAAACTGGATGGCTCCCTGATAACGCCCAAGAGGCACGCAAGTTGTCTGTGAGAGCATTGAGGTACACTTTGATTGAAGGGATACTTTATAAGAGGTATTTTGTGATCCCCTACCTAAAATGTTTAAGGCCCCAAGAGGCACGAGAAGCACTTGAAGAAGTCCATGGAGGGATTTGTGGACAACACTTGGGGGGCAGAGCCCTTGCTCACAAGATAACCAGGCTAGGTTTTTACTGGCCCGAGATGCTGAATGACGCCAAGGATTTTGTTAAGAAGTGTGATCGTTGTCAGAAACATGCACCAGTGGTTAGGCAACCACCTGAGATGCTGACCTTAATCAACTCTCCAATTCCGTTTGCTATGTGGGGAATGGACATACTTGGTCCCTTTCCAATGGGTACGGCTCAAAAGAAGTTTCTGATGGTGGCAATTGATTACTTCACTAAGTGGATTGAGGCTAAACCCTTGGCCAAGATAACCACCAAGCAAGTTGCTCAGTTCCTGTGGGAAAGCATCATGTGTAGGTACGGGATACCACGCATCCTTGTTACAGATAATGGAACACAGTTCAACAATGAAGAATTCAGGAAGTATTGCGAAGAAAATGCAATTGAGCTCAGATTCACCTCGGTTGCCCACCCTCAAGCAAATGGGCAAGCAGAGGTTGCGAATCGAATCATACTGGATGGATTGAAGAAAAGGGTCGAACGTTCCAAGAACACTTGGGTGGACGAGATACTGCCTATACTTTGGGCTTATCGTACCACTTGCAAAGTCACCACTGGAACAACCCCGTTCATGCTCGCATATGGGGCGGAAGTTGTAGTACCATTAGAGATCTCACATGTATCTCCAAGGATTGAAGCCTTTGAACAAGAAACTAACGAAGAAGGAATGAGGTTGGCACTCGACTTGATTGATGAAGTCAGGAATGAAGCACACGCTCGAAATGTAGAATATCATAAACGAACTTCCTTCCATTACAACCGAAGGGTTAAGGAGAGGTTCTTTCGACAAGGAGACTTGGTTCTCAGAAAAATAGAAGCATCGGGAGTAGGAGAAAAAGGAAAGCTAGCACCCAACTGGGAAGGGCCGTATCGGGTTAAAAAGACCCTTGGACGAGGAGCTTACAAGCTCGAAACTTTGAATGAGACAAAGGTGCCTCGCACTTGGCACGCTTCGAATCTCAAGATCTATTATGTGTAACTATCCTTTCAGGATACAACTTAATGTTTGGTAGGAAGAATAGACCTAAGGTTCATTGAAACCATTTCGGGGCATGTAGCCCATATCTGCACCTTATTATTTATAAAAGGGTTGAACCCGTCCTTGTTTTGTTTCTAATGCATGTTTATTTTCTTATATCTTGCTTTATGTACCAACACTCGATATGTGCAACCATAAGTACCGAAAATAAGTAAACAGAATAAGAAGTAAACCATGAAAGCAAAACAAGGGGTAAAGATAATAGAGGTCTCAAAGGATCCTCAAGTCAAGGTTACATATGATTAAAAGCAAGTTTGAAAAGCCAACGAAGGGCCATGAACGGAAATGATAAAAAGCCACATACGGCTACAAGCCTTGCAAGGCCAGAAACACAAAGGAGAATTCTTCCTTTACTACCTTCCTCGTCTAGATGACGAGATACCACTTGAACCGGAGGAAGACTCTTTTTCTTCACGAATTACTCCTCTACGTTTCCCCTCAACAGGGTGAGCCATACCTTTCTCTTCCTATTCTGTCTCCCCCTCTTCTGAATCAGGAGTTGGACCATCTCCAGCCTCAATGGCAGGAACCCAAGGATTAGGGAACTTAGAGGATTTGACTAATCCCGGGTAAGACTGTTGGACAGCCGAAATTGCCTGGTTCCAGCCAACTGAAAGGAAAGTGGGTCGAACTTCATTGTCATGCTGGTCCATGAATTCAAAGAAACCGTCAGAATTCAGGTAGTTGTCAACCACCTGCTGGTTTCCCTGATGAGACTTACTCTCCAAAGCCTCATACTTTCCCTTGTAAGAGGAGGCATCCTCCTCGGCAGCATAAGCTCTTGTTTCCCATTCCTCCGCCTCTTTGAGGGCTCGACTTTTCTCTTTGTTAGAAGCCCTTAAATCATCCCTCAAAGTCCTCCCTTGATGAATGGAGGTCTGGAAATAGGAATTCAGCTATAACAAAAGATAAAAGCAAGTCAATAAACAAGGGATGGTGGAAGACAAGTAGCTAAAATGAAACAAGTAAATGTTAACCTGATACATAGCTTGACTCCCCAACTGTTCAGTTTCTTCCAACCCCGAACGTGCAAGTAAGTTCACCATGTCAGGGGGGGTAATGGAGAACCTAGACCAATCCATGGCCAACGTAGAACTCCCGGCAATGGAGTCTTGATCACATATCCCCAAAGAGGGCTGAAAGGTAGTCTTGACACTGCCCTCCGAATTCCTAAATCTCTTCCCAGCTTTCTGAGATTGAGTAAGGAAATCTGGAACCTTGGAAGGTGGAGGATTGGCAGCAAGCTCAGCTTTCTTAGCCATCCTCTTGGTAACTTGCTCACTATTTGCCGGCTCTTTGTCAATGTTATCAGCAGCTGAAAAATACAAGGCATAAACGTTGAAATAAGAATAAGTATGTTTCAAAACAAGGCATAACAATAAAAATTACCCTCCAAAGACAATCTACTCATTCCAACTTCGACCATGATTCTTTCGGTCAGGAAAGAGCGATAATGAGTGTCTTCGCAACCCGTTATAAGTTCATCTCTGTCAAGGAACTCATGGGACTTGAGCTCATTAATATGACTCCCAAAATCCACCACGTGGTTGAAACTAGACCTAAAATATTGGCCCCAATCTCCCTCCTTCCAATAGAGCACAACGAAGTGATGCCTCCATTCGTGGGTGGAATCGGGGAGAGAGGCGTTGTTACAAATGTGGTTGACATTCGAACGATGTTGAATAGAAACCCACCCTTTCCGGGTGGCTGGGCTATTTTTGAGTACAAAAATACTTCTGAAGATAGGAACACTCAACGGAATTCCTTCCTTCAAACACCTTGCCATGAAGATAAAAATGAACTTCCATGAGTTTGGATATAGTTGACAGAGGTTTATCTTCAACTTGGCTAACAAGCTCACCACGAAGGGGTGAAGCGGGAACCTAAGTCCGGCCGCTATAGCACTTCTATAAACAAACAGCCTTTCCGGATGCCAGTTGCAAGTTCTATCACCTGGCCCGGGAACCTCTATCTTAAGATCAAGGGGGAAGGAGTACCTCTTTCTGAGTTTCTTCACATCATCCCTTCCTAGGGTACTTGGAAACTTGAATGAATCTAACTCATCATTGTTTGGAAAGGCATCCCCCATTTGGTTTGCTAACTCAAACAAAGTAGGTAATGATTCATCTATAACAAGTGGAACACATGAAAGATGATTACCTTGTCTGGCTCTTGCAGCCAGCCTCTGAGCAACAGCGGATGATGGACCAGCTATTCGTTGATCAGCCATGGTTGAAAGATGGATACTTGACTCAAAGAAAATTTCTTGGTTGAAAACCACACTTAAACCAGAGGAAATGCTAGAGAGAAAAATGTAATGGAGAAGTTTACAAATGAAAGTGTGAGTAGAATGAGCTCACTAACCTCTCTTTTATAGAAAAAGGTCACCTGTGACAACAAGTCACATTTCAAGACGACCCGCACTTACAGGTTTAATTGTCACAATCAATGACAAAACGACTGAAGAAGTTCATATAATTGAACCAAAACTTCCATTCTTTAAAATAATAACGAAGAAAACGAATGAAAATGCAGCCTGGAGCTATATAAAGCTACTAGTTGAGGGATTAAGTCTAATTAAGCATGATTTGCTTAATAAAGCAAATATTAGTCCTAATTAAGGATTAGGTACAATAATTTGCCTAAACTGGTAGGGTAACTTGGTTTAAAACCCAGGTTGACTAGAGGTACTATCATGGTTGAAACCACTCTTTCATCAAAATAAGCCAAAGTGGCCAACATATTTTTAAACACCAACCAAAAACTATGTTAAAACCTTGGTTGTTTGAAATCACATACGATGGTTGAAATTGTGCCAAAAAAAATAGAATGATAACTTTGTTTCCAAACCAACAAGACACGGCCGACCAGCGCCCGAGCGCCCGAGCGCCAGCCGACCAGGCCCCCAGTCGACCAGGCCCCCGGCCGACCAGAGCCCCGGCCGACCAGCGCCCGAGCGCCAGCCGACCAGGCCCCCAGCCGACCAGGCCCCCAGCCGACCAGGCCCCTGGCCGACCAGAGCCCCGACCGACCAGTGCCCGAGCGCCAGCCGACCAGGCCCCCAGTCGACCAGGCCCCCGGCCGACCAGAGCCCCGGCCGACCAGCGCCCGAGCGCCAGCTGACCAGGCCCCCAGCCGACCAGGCCCCCGGCCGACTAGCGCTCGCCCGCGCCCGCGCGCCCGCACGCCCGCGCGCCCGCGCTCCCGCACGCCCGCACGCTCGCACGTCCGTGCCTGCTTTCCTGAACCCTAGGAGACCTCCGGCTAAACAGAAAATTTTCGCCGTTTTTCGTCGTTTTTTCGACATTTCCCGTTTGGCACCGAATAGCGCCACTTAGGGCTCGATGCCCATCAGACATAACCCGTTCAGGGCAATTTTCAGTGATTGTTTTTCGAAGTTAGCCAAATTTTGGCAAAACTCAAACTTTCACTAACAAAAGTTGGTTATACTTGATAACTTAGTTATCAGGTATTCTCAGCTAAATCGTAGTGAATGTGTAGGTCGCTCCACACTTCACGCTAAAAGATGATACTCGTGAAACACTAGTGTACTCTAAGCCGCAAAGGGCCATACCCAAGGGAGGCCATTGAAAATTGGTCAACTTAACTTCAAGAAAACCTGATCAGTTTTCTCAAAGTTAGGGGGGCAAATGATATGGGTTAAAATAAAGCCCTAAGGACACATTTAATGATGCATTAAATGTACTTAAAATGGTCTAAATATGAGGCCCATTAATAAGGCCTGCAACCATGACTATGATGATAAATTCGTAGTTAACAATTGGGCCAAGGTCCAACCCTTGTTTTAAACCACTAAGACATGGGCTTGGCTCTTATACAGTCCAGTGGTTGGAAACCACTAGGAAGCTTCCAAATACAACGTCTAATATGGAAACCAACTCCAACATGGAAACTAATTCTGATAAGAGTTATCCACTATTCAAAGGTGGTTATTTGGCCACCAAGTAACCCAATTCTACCACGATTTTAGGGCTCCAGACGTCTATATAAAGGGCCTAACCCCTCAACATTAGAACTACGTTTTCTTGGCTTGATTCTCAGTGATAATTGAGATACGTAGGCATCTTGTGAGGACCTGTGCAGTCACGAACCACGAGAGCAGCCATTAAGACACGCTTGTCCACTACCTTACATTAAATACCGCCGCCAATATCTAAACCTACTTTTCGTTCCACAACAGATAGTCTTTCTAGTTCATTTTGATAGTATTTCTAACTTAGAATTAATTCTAATTTAATTTATTGAATTAATTGATTTAACGAATAAATTAATTCTGAGTGAATTAATTTATAGATTAAATTAATTAATTTCTAGTTTAATTAATTTAAAGAATAAATTAATTCTGATGGAATTAATTTTTAGTTTAAATTAATTAACTTCTAGTTTAATTAATTTAAGGAATAAATTAATTCTGATGGAATTAATTTATAGTTTAAATTAATTAACTTCTAGAATAAATTAAAAGAGATTTAATACTAAATCTGAGAACCACTGAAACTGATGACGAACTTCCACTGACTGATGTTGACACTCGATGTACTGTCTGGTTCATGAGCGACTAACTTCAATGACGGTTCTTCATCTTTTGACTTTAAGTTGTGGTCCATCTTATTTTCCCTTTTAACAAACCCTGTAACCTATACGTTTCTTGTCACACTTCTGAAATCTCTGTCACTAGTTTAAATAGATCCACTTTCTTGAATACTTCACCGAGGCTTGATCAAATAAATGAACTTCTTCCAGTGTAGAATTACTCCAAGTTAGTACATGACTTTAAACTTTATTCTCTTGACTGATAAAACCCTCTGAGATTCTTGTGACATCTAGTCTAATATTTACTTATTACATTCTTGTTTAAGTTGAGTAGAAGCCTCGATGTTTACAAATAGGATAGTGTATATGCCTTTCAATCTCCCCCTATTTGTTTGTTAGAGAATAACAACCAAATACCTAGAGGATCACTCAACTAAAACCAAGAAAAAAATAGGACTCTTAAGCCTAAGTAAATACTAGAAAGTTCTGGATCAAATATGACATTTCCAGATTTCACCAGTAAAGATAAATACAAGACATATGTTCCTCTAGACTGAACATATGATAACATTGAACCTGTCTTGATTTACCCATTCCTTTACTACCCTGAAACTCCTCCTTTTCCTTTTATATCTTTTTTAGCTCCATCTTCCTAGCTTCTCCAAACTTCTTCCCCTTAGTTGAGGAATTCTCTACAGATTTAACCTTTTGAGTCTCTGAAGCCAGTAGGAGTTGAGATTGTTGATGGAGTTGATCTTGGGAAGTAAATTTGTCTTCAAGATTTCCTTGAGCAGTCCCAGCTGATTGTTGACAGAGGTGGAAGAAGAAGACCGTTCAACCACTTGTGCTTGCAAAAGTTCTTTATCAGCCCGGGTTTTGAATAGATTGTTCTTGTAGATCAGCTATGTGAGCTAACTACATTGCAGTGTATGTGTCTGTGTCTATGTGTGCACTCGCTTGAATTTCTCTTGTAAGTGTATCACTCAACTCACGTGCGTGTGTTTCACTCAGTATTTGACTCGCATCACTCAACATTAGCTGTCTGTTTGCTCCTTTTTGATCGGTACTTGCATTGAAAAACACCCTAGCCTCTTCAAGAGAGGTCAATGGTGGTGCAATGAGAGTTCGCAAATCCCGATCCTCAATCATGTTTATCAATTCACTTAGAATTGAAATCTGAATTGCTTCAGTGATAGACTGACCAAGTTGCCTTCCACTTTCTCTAGATAAATCTGCGAGTGGAAAATCCCTTAGGGAGCCAGAGATGTTCCCTCTAGGAGGGGAGAAAATGATTCTATTAAATGTGGCAAGAATCAGATTTTCCCTCTGATGCTTGTGAAGGCACTTCTACCGTAACAATGGTAGGCACTGTAACCAGTTGCAGGTGCTCTGCTTTCACTGTGTCCTGAGTTTCATCTAATGGAATTGTCTTCTCCTATTGTGAGTAATGAGAGTGTGCTTGACTCATTACAAAGTGCCATGGCCCTATGGCGAATTTCAATAGATTCATCCTGTTGAGATAATGTTTTTAGAAACAGTTCATTGGCCATTTCAAAGTCCATATCCTGTTGGGAGGATACAAATTGGCTGACAGATGCCTCAGTATATGTTGAATTTCTTTAGAGGAGGCAGAGCTGTGGGATCACTCACTGTTTTAATCAAAATACTTCTTTGTTTAACAGTTGATTTCTGTTCAGGCTGAGAGGTCAAGAAAGTTGTAGACTCATTGTTTGGCTCTAAGACCTGGGATAGAGATTGTGGATCTACAATCCCTTGGTCAGCCCTAACAACCACTTGGGTTCAGCAACAGTAAAAGAAGTGGATTGAGAGATAGAAAGTAATACCTCAATTGGATTTGGCACTGAAGTTCCAGCTAAGTAAGGCTAGAGCAGAAATAATATATACAATATATTTACAAAAACAACTAAGACAAATAGAAAATAAAAGATAATAAATAATAAAAATAAAATAATATATACATATAAAAACTATTAGTATAAAACTAAAGAAATAAAATAAGATAAAATAAAATAAAATGCAGAAAATATTTACATGAACTATACAAGAATATTCGAATATTTTAAAATAAAAGATTTTCAATAAAAATATATTTCTCTATAATTTTAACTTGTAAAATATGAGAAAAATATTTTTAGAGAAAATAATTCATCTTAAATTACTCAAACTAAGAAGCTTAACAATTAGACAAGACATGGCAATAATCTACAATCAACATGCATAAGAGAAAATGAGACGATAAAATAAATTTACAAGTGATTTAAAAATATATACAACAAATGAACACTTGTAAATATAATTAAGAACAAACATAAAAAATAAACAGAGTTAATCACTAAAACTATTTAACATACCCAATTTACCAACCAATCTGGTAAATGTGAATTCATCAAAAAATTTAGTGAAAATATCTGCTGTTTGTTCCTCTGTGGGTACAAAGAGTAACTCCACAGTACCATTCATGACATGCTCTTGGATAAAATGATACCTGATGTCAATGTGCTTTGTTTCTTGTGATTATGCCATCTTCATCTAATTTATTTATGAATACCCACCGAGTACCAACTACTCTCTTGTTCTTTGGTCTAGGTACCAGCTTCCAGACTTGTTGTTGTTCAAATTGATTGAGTTCATCTTGCATAGAAATCACCCAATCATGATCAGTCAGTGCTTCCTCAATTTTCTTTGGTTTCATTTCAGAAAGAAACCCTGAATAATGACATTCATTTTGAGTAGCACTTCTAGTTCTAACTCCAACACCTGGATCACCAATAATCATCTCAAAAGATTTGATCTTGATGATTCGCCTTGTTCTTCATTATGGTGTTGTGAATGACTAGTTGACCCTTCATTTCCTCCCCCTGAGTTGTTGGCAGATTGTCTTGGTGATTCTTCTCCAGTGTTAGTGGTATCTCCATTGTTACCAATGTTTCCACCACCATCACCATCACCACTATCATCATGGTCATTGTTATCACCAGCAACAAGCTCAGGTGGATTCTCATCATCTGAATCTGAATCTGACATGTCATCAAACTTCAATTTCTTAGATGGGTTTTCTGTTTGGATATTAGGGAGTTTTTAATGATAATGAAAGGCATATGTATAGGCCTATTTGTTAACATCGAGGATTCAACTCAACTTAAACAAGTTTGTAATAAGTAAGTAATAATTCAATTGTCACAGTATCACAGGAATCTCAGAAGATCACATCAGTCAAAAGAATACAGTTTAAAGTCATCCTACAGACTTGAAGAAATACTGCATTGAAAGAAGTTCAATTTATTGATCAAGCCTCGGTGAAGTATTCAAGGAAGTGGACTTATTAAAGTGACAGAGATTTCAGATGTGTGATAGCAAATGTACAGGTTACAAAGGTTGAACAACTGTCAAAAGCAGACAATGGACCACAACTTTAAGTCAAGATGAAGAACATACATTTCAGTTAGTCACTTATGAACCAGACAGTGCATCAAGTGCCAACTACATTCCAGTGGATATTCTTCATCAAGTTCAAGTGGTTCAAGGATTGGTTTACTATCTTATCAGAATTTAAGTTCTCTTTTAAATTAGTTATTAATTTAATTATTAAATTAATTCATTAGAATTAATTTAACAAATAAATTAATTAATTAATTTATTGAATAAATTAATTCATCAGAATTAATTCATCAGAATTAATTTATGAAATAAGTTAATTATTAGAATTAATTTAAAGTAGAATTAAAATTTAATTAGAATTACCTAATTTAAATGAACTGGAAAGACTATCCAAGATAGTCATCCCGGTAGTCATTCCAAGTCATTTTAATTAAAAAATGAACTGGAATGACTATCAATGGATAGTCATCCCGATAGTCATCCTAGTGCATTTCTATTATTCTAATTTAATTCTTACTAAATTCATATAGTCATTCTAGTATTAAAGATAGTCATTCCAGACTTTTTATTAGTCTTTGATGACTGTTTTGATAGTCATTCCAGAAGAAAGAAACGTGCAGAATTGTATTGATAAAGTGGATTAGTACAAAAGAAAAAAGGATCAAGACAATACAGTTGATCACTTAACATAATATCTATCAAAGAAACTTTCTGTCAAGACAACTCAAGAACACTGCCGTGACATTTTTTATCAGTGAATTAATTCTAAAATCATTGTGTTAAATCTAAACCAATAGAATTCATTCACTTGAATTGCTTTGACTATCTAGCAGATTTTTATCCCTAGAACGTATCTCAAATTATCATTTATTGTTATATCTTTTTATTATAAAAATAGATAAATTCATGTCGAATTTATTCTAGATTTGTTTTAATTAGTTTGAGATCCAATCTTGTAATCAGTACCATATTTGTAACACCCTTCAAGTTTAATAGAATTTTATTTAACTTGAATCTTGTTTCATTTTATTCCGCCATAATTTGTTCTTAAATTATTTCATTCTAAAACGGACAAATTCGATTCAACGGTATAGTTTGTATTCAACCCCCCTTCTACAAACTTATCAGGGCCTAACAATTGGCATCAGAGCCTTTTGATTAATATACAAATCAGAGATCCATTTTTTGTGATTTTTTCTTCAACTCTGAAATTTTTATTCTTCAAAAATCTCAAAAATGTCTACTACACAGAAGGTTGGTACAGTAAAGATTCCCATGTTCAGTAAGGAGCATTATCCTATGTGGAAGAAGAAGATGCTCATGTTTCTTCAAGTGGCTAATGTTAAATATCTTGGAGTGCTGAAAAATGGTCATAAACTTCCTATGATTGTTGAGGAAGAGCAGATAGAGAACGAGGTTGTTACTAGAGCTGCTAGGATGTACCCTAAGGATCCCAAGGACTACACAGCTGATGAGAAAGAGGATGCTTCCCTGGATGCCTGTTTATAGTTGATATTGGTTGATTGTCTTGATCCTATCATGCATAATCATGTTCTAAACTGTGTTACTGCCAAACACATTTGGGACACAATAGAGATAATCAATGAGGGGACAGAGGAAGTCAGAGAGAATAAGTTGGAAATTCTCACCTCTTCATATGAGCATTTCAGGTCAAACCCTGGTGAAGGTATCTCTGAGGTTTTTGAGAGATGCAACAAATTGATAAATGATCTGAATCTCAATGGAAAGTACTATACTATCAAGGAGATTAACAAGAAGTTCGTCCTGACACTTCCATCTCATTTGGAGCACAGAATATCTGCAATCAGAGAAGCAAGAGATCTTGGAGAGATTTCTTTGGAAAGACTTTATGGTGTTCTGAAGACCTATGAGCTGGAGCAGATTCAGCAAAAGGAGATATATGGAACTGGAAAGATAGTTAGTACTTCTAATGCATTGGCAACAGAAGTCACACAGCAACTGGAAGTGAAGGTTGTTCAACCTTCCAGTTCTGACATGGATGTTATTATAGCTGAATATGGCTTAACTTCCAATGATCAATCTGGTGGTGACTTCTATTCTTTGGAAGAACTTGATCAGCTGGAGGATGGTGATTTGGCAATGATAGTGATGAAGTTTGGCAAATTCAGATTCAGAAGGAATCCCAATCTTAAGTTCAAGCTCAGGTTTTAGAGAGGTGGTTCTTCCTCTTCAAATAGCACAAGGGGTGGCTATAAAACTGGAACCGTGGAAAGAAGCACAATCAGGTGTTACAATTGTAATGAGTTGGGTCACTTTGCTACAGAATGTAAAAAGCCAAAGCAAGTGAGAAGGAACTCATTTGATTCTAGCAAGAAGAATAAGATTGGGAAAGCTTATGTTGTCGAAGGAAAGAGTTGGGATGATACGGATAGTGATGAAGAAGCTGGTGAAATTGGAAACCTAGCTTTAATGGCTAATGAGGCAAGCACTTCATCATCATTCATGTCAGAGGTAAAGTTTACCGATACTGAAATGATCTATCATCTTAGTACTACTGTTTCTTGTGCACGTAGAGAAAATGATAGAATAATTCTTTTGAACACAACTCTTGAAAAGGAGGTAAAAGAATTAAAACTTGTGCATGTTAATCAGGATGATCTTACTAAGAAAATAGCATTTCTTGAGAATAGGGTTAATTGTTATATTCAACTAGAAACCATTCTTAAGGATCAGATCAGTGAACTTAAAGTCAAGACTAATGCTTACTACAACTCTTGTAAGACTTCTAAAGAAATCATCAATAAACAAAGTATTGGTCATATTGTAGGAATAGGGTATGACTATAATGAGTCTATTGGAGAATTAAGCATAAACACCCCTAATAGAGTCAGTGCTGAAGAAAGGGGTGTACCATATGTGCTTAAGGGTATTTAAACACCCTTCTTTAGAGAATCCTTGGCAGGACCTCTGAATGAATATTCTATCATTATTCAAGATGAGATGCGTATTGAGGATCTTGCTTTTGAATCCAGTGGAGAGGGCAAGGGTTATGGGGACTGGGGTGTTTTTAGTTTTTTTTTTTTATGTAATTTAATTTTTTAATGAATTGAAAGGGGTTTTCCCCTTCTTTTATTATCTTGCTTGTGTGATGCGTATGTTTCTTTTTATTTCTGCATATTTGAATTTATTGACATGTCTAACCTCTTAAAAATGGATTGCATGTTAACCGGATTCAATCTCTAACAAGAAGAACTTTTAACAAACGTATCAAAAACACAAAAAAAAAAAAAAAAAGGAAATTACACATTTTTTTTTGACTTGATCAAAGTATGACTCATGTAAATTATCTATCAAATCATCAACTTTGATTGAGTTATCAAGAAGCCCTAATTTTTAAACTAACAGAATAGTGAGCTCTTTGAGCTACACAGTGCCTGTTTCATCTTTTTCTTGCATGAACTCAAAGAAGAAAAATCAGAAGAATACTTGTAGAAATTACAAGTATTTGACAGATTAATCGAGTGGTCTGTTTGAAGCTTCTGATGATCTTTGTGAGGATGTTGTAACAATTAACGGGAAACTAGTAATCTTGGACTTTGAGAGAATAAACCTTCAATGGAGAAGGCTCTTAAAAGTACATCACTGATTAAGGAAAGGTAATTATCTAATCTTTATCAGACTCTCACTTGTTAAAATCTAAATCATAATTCTTTGCCTTTCTAAAAAATGAGATGAGAACTTTTTGGAATGACCCCCAAGTTCTCTACCCTATCAGTTACACCCTAAATTCAATAAAACAATTCTTAACTCCCTCTACAGTTTCTTAACAAATTGTAGTTGCAAAATCTAGAAAATCTCAACCAGTGGGGAGTGATAAAGGAGTTAAGTGAGGGTGAGGGCAGTGGTGAACATCAAGAAACCACTAGAAGGATTGTGAGGGTGAGATTACCAGCCAAACCACCTTATGTATTCTCAAAAAGACATAATGGTTAAAAATGGATTAGCTCTTTTCTGGTTGTAGTCTCTCAAAAGATTATGATCATTGAAAAATGCTCTTATCCAGGAGCACTAATGAGGGTTTGGAACATTGTGTACACAACGTGACTTAATACCATTTCTATTTCTTGAAGTAGGAAGGAAAAGTATGCACATGCATAGGGAGAGCACACACTATTCTTAAATTCAGTTTGATGCATCTTCTTCAAATGTGAGGATGCAGTCCCTATTCCATTTCACCTCATTAAGTGATAACTGCAGCATTCAACTCATGAGTACTTGATTCTCCATTTTCTGAACTCTTGGAGAAGCTCCATTCACCTAGTGATCATTCTCTTTCAGAGAATTCGTTGGATCACTAGTCTCTTCTTGATGATCTTGATGTAAGCACTGTGCACTTAAATGCCACATTCAATCTCCACAGAACTTACATCAATTTCTACTTCACAATTCCATTCTTCAATATCCTCTACGGATATCCTTCATCCGTAGACAGGTGTCTCTCAACCTACAGATAAGCCTAACCAGCAATTATCCGTAGAAATACAATATTGACTTCCCTGATTTTTCTTGAAAAATCAATCGGCTCATACAAACTGAGTATCAAGGAATTCAATATAGTTGAGACATCTATGGGATTGAGGGAAGGGAGCGAGTGGAGAGGCTGGCTTGAGACCAGGCAAAAGGAGAGGGAGAGAATAAGAGGCATGCTATTTCTTCCAGCATGACAAAATGAGAGTTTTTTTAGTACCCCTTTAGTAAGGGAAAGCGAGTTGTGTGAAGTGAGCTAGGATGAGATCCTGATGCAAGAATAAAGAGATTACAGAGAGAAATCTTTCGATTCATGAAGTGTTGGATTCCTATACCCAAATATCTTATTCAGTGACTAAGTTAATGCCTCTTCTATCGTACTTGCTGATAACAAAAAGGGGGAGAAAATAGATAGAGAAGA